>OX276381.1:32245369-33543494 GCA_946251855.1 Alsophila aescularia
TATGGAGTATATCTTCATACCAAATTGAATCAATATCGGTACAGCCGTTAAGCCGTGAAATGGTAACAGAGAGACAGAGCTACTTCCGCTTTCATAAAAAATACTATGGAGTATATCTCCATACCAAATTGAATCAAGATTATAGTAACAGAGATACATAGCTATTTCCGCTTTTATGTTTGTTTTTTTATCGTATAAGGTTCTGCTGGCCTCTGGTTTCAGATTTTGTCAAGTAGCCCGAAGGTCTTCGATATGGCTTCACGACTGCTATTTATCAATAACAGCCGGGATCGACAGCTTAACGAGCCCTCCGAAGCACGGAGCGATGGAAACCTCCGTTACCAGTAGTTCCGTGAGAGAAGTTCTGTAACGGAACTAGTGAGACTTGGAAAACCGCACATTACTTAGAAAATTCATGATTGCGGAGCCGAGGAACAAACCCTGCGACTTGAACTAGTATATCGCTAGGCTTTCATCGCTCTGACATTTTTTATAGTATGATTATTCAATCCACTAAATAACCATCAAAAACTGAGGAAATTCTAAAATAACTTCTTACATATCTCATCTAAATTCCAAATTGAAGTTCAACGTGAAATTACACAGATCATCAGGACAAGTAAAACTCGCTGGAATAGGCGTCCCATGTAAATGTCTGGAAGGGGCCAAATAATTCGTTCCCTCTCGTCTAGGAACGCTCGCTGCCGCGGGCTGAAAGCCTGAGTTATTGTTAGTGCGGGTACGTGGTCAAGATTTTACGGGACATTTTTATACAATAAAAGTACACTTTATTGCACACCATAAAATAATACACGCAAGGATACAAAATTAGAGTAGGTACAACTGACAGTCTAAAAAATGTACGGCTGTGATGTAATCATCATTATATCTTCTTCTTTTTCACGTCAGTATGGTAACTTTTTTAATTTTAAATCTACCTATACCACCGATTGGCAACTTTTATGGCTTTACTAGTACACTTATAAGTTTCTTCCAGTGTACAGCGGTGGGGATATGAAGAACACTCCAGCAAGTGTGACATAGGTTGCGCGGGTTCGCCACAGTCACACTGCATCCTTGATTGGTCAATCATACCCCACATGCATAGTTGATCCAGTAGCACCCTACCTGGGTACAGAGTCATAGATTAAATGGTATCATAGATTAAATGGATTAGAATTAGATCGTAAGATGGAAAGGGTTAAAGATTTACTCTTCTAAGTTATGAGTGGATTTCCATCGTTCCGTGCTGCGGAGGGCACGTTATGCTGTCGGTCCCGGCTGTTATTGATTGATAACAGTCGTTATGCCATTTCAGATGCCCTCGAGCAACCTGACAAAATCTGACACTAGAAGCGCAGCACCTGAGTACATTATAGGAAAACTTCATAACTCTTTAGTTCGGTTCGTCTGTGTTACTTGTATTCAGCCAATCACAGGCCGAGTTTTGTACTATTGCGCATATCCAGTGAGGAATGAATGGAATTAGAGTACGACGGGACAACAATATTTCGCGGCATTTTTCTGCAGTGAGGTCACGTGGCCGGGTGCTCATGTAAACAGAGACTTTGACATTCATTTTTTGAGGTTTAAACTGCTTTGACTGGTTAGGCAAAATTTTGTTCACTTCACACTTCACAACACTTGTGCGTGAAAGTGGCATAAACAATAAAGCAACAGACAGACAGTATAAAACCGAACAAGTAGGACTAATCAGGTATAAAATTAAATATTAACTTTCTTGAAGGTCTGATAAGGCCGCTGGTGATTATAGTAGGGCATGGTATATATATATACATTGACTAGCTGCTGTGCGTGGATTTGCCCGCGTGCTCATTTTACTGGGTTAAACACGTTTAATACTTATGTGTTATTACAGTACCTCTAAAGTATAGTATACTAAATTTCTTCAAAGTTCTTTCATTTGTTAAATAGTTTTTAATCGATTGCTCGGCTTCTACTCATTGGACTAAAATAAGTACCAAGTATACCATTCAAAACCTACGGTGTACAACAGTGAAAACCGTATTGCAAATTGGTCCAGTCGTTTATACATGATGTTCAAACAGACAGACACTTTTTTTTACTTGTGAGTTTTAAGCGCGTCACAGACGACTATGATACGATAATATTTTATCTTAAGATAAAATATCGCTCGCTATACAATTTATTTAACCATCGCTAACGGCGAAGATAATATATTTGCATCTTACAGTATCTTAAGATATCGAACGATATGGAATTTATTAAAAGATGTCATCTTAAGATACGAAATATATCGTAATAGATACAAAATATATATTAATATACTATCTTAAGATACGAAATATATCGTAATAGATACAAAATATATATTAATATACTATCTTAAGATACAAAATATATCGTAATATGCTCTACAGCTTGCTTTGTTTTCGTGACTTTTTTTTAAACCCCTGAACAAAGAGATGGGTGTTATAAGTTTAGGGTGCGTATCAGTGTGTGTGTGTGTGTGTGTGTGTGTGTGTGTGTGTGGCATCGTAGCTCCCAAACGAATGGACCTATTTTGATGTGGTTTTTTCTGTTCGAAAGCTGATATGATCGATATGGTTCTTAGATATATGGGGAGAGGGAGGGGGAGGTGAGAAAGAAAAGGGGGGGTGAAAATAGCTTATGCTTAGCGTAGCTTCCAATCAAATGGACCTATTTAGCTGTGGTTTTTTTATGTTTGAAAGCTGGGGTAACAAAGATGATTCACAGCTATAATTTGTGGATGAAAGGGGGAGAGGGGAGGTAGTGGTGCGAATCGTAGCTTTCGAACGAATTGAACGATTTAACTGCGGTTTTTTATGTTTGAAAGCTGAGGTAAACGAGATGGTTCTTAGCATACTGCAAGTCGTTGTTCTGTACAATTGCTCTCACGCATGTTCGTATTTTGTTTCACTAAATCTTCCTTAATCAAATTATAAATTTCGAGAAAAGATTCCTTCGACTTATTAAAATAAGTTTGTTTTTTTTTTGTAGAAACATCTGCGTAAAGATTAAATTCACCGCGGCTTGTTCTAAATTTAATGTGATTTTCTATCCAAATTGATCACATTTTAGAGTGCACTAATGCAATTTGCATATCAAATTCAAAATCAGAATCGTCAGAGCTATCTAATAAATCTAATAGTAAAACCGTACTACTCATATTTTATCATTCTGTATATAGAAAGCGGTGAAGAAATACGTGTGGCACCTAGGACGGCCTGCGAGCGAATGAATAATTTCAATATATTATCGTATCTTAGCCGTGTGTGACACCTTAAGATGCTATAATATTTTATATGCAGATATCGTAACATCAAATATTATAGAATCTTAATCGTCTCTGACGCCCTTTATAAGCATTCTGACAATGTTACCCCCATAGGGCAGATCACATAATATAAATAATATGTTTTGGTCCAATCGCTTATTTTATGTACCCTAGACTTTTTAAAAAAAAAATTATTTGTGTAGACTTTTCCTTACTTACTGATTAAATTAATAGATACTTGAGTTTATAGGAAAGTATTTTCTGAGATGTCGCAGAAAACAGCAAAATATCGCAACATGGTCACCCCACACTCAAGTGTTTAGTATTCAGCGAGAGTGGCCGCCTAGCGACTGTCACTTCACTGGGAAAACTCTAATTTATTTGTATAAGTGGATACCCAGTAGGTCACTGTCGTATTTTTTGTTTTTCCGAGACTTAGAAAGAAGGCATGATTTTTTGAATGGCGTGTTGTTCTCTGCATGATTGGCTAGCGGATGTTGTGAGCATAAGATAAGAATTCTCTAATGCACTCCAGAACATATCTAAACCTACCTAAAATAATGTAGGAATTAAAAAAAAACTTTAAAAAATAATTATAAAACATGGTGACAAGGACTTGAAATGAGCTACTGACAATAATATAATATTTTGAAAATCGTGTCCGTCTAAAATTTGGTTTAATTTGTATCTCAATCTTACAAGAAGAAACTGAGCAATCGCCTACTTGATGGCTGAAAGAATATTAATCTAGTTGGCGTAATAAAAGAGTGAGAAAGAGGGTAGACCATTTGTTTGCCCTTAAAAACTATTCCACCTGCAGTTACTTCAGTTATCAGTGATGATGGCGCTTGCAACAGTGCCGAAATATCGGGAACTCAATACAAATAGTATCCATGGTAAATATCCCGTTTCTTATGATTATACTTATAGTGTACGTGACCATGTCAGTTTTAAAAAATATATTGAATTGGTGTTTGAAAATAATCTTTAGGTTTCTCTGATCATTTTTCATTTCGAATGACCATTAAGGATCTACTTAGAACGATTTAAAGTTAACAGTCGGGCTTTTTATTATGCGTAAATTTTCTTGTTATATTTTGGGCTTGATAGGCAATTATTTGACCGCGATCCCAGCTGATAGTATTATGTAAATACGCAGCCCAAGATAGACCAAGCTTTCTCAGCAGATACCTGTTCATTTCGTCTTAGACTTGAAGAAACCCAGGTTGTTTTTGTTGGGAAGTAAACGCTGGTAATGTATTCAATTTCTTAACTGTTTGCAGAGAAAAAAATTAGAAACAAAACGTTATTAATTGAGCTGATGCTTTGTACCAGAGAAGGCTGCATTATTTTCTAAACGACCGAAGGGTTATTCCCTTTCTCCCCACCAGTTTTGTCCCACAAGTGGGGAGAAAGTGAAAAATAAAAACATTATGGCCTTTGTAGGGATACTATGGAATATATTATTTGACAGTGGGGAGACTGCACTTGCGTGTGATAAAGGTTTTGAATATAAAATACGGCGAATAGCCACTATGAATAAATAATAATAATTATTACTATTAGCTATTAATTTCCGATTGTACGGCAATTGCCTTTTTCTTACTTCCACTCGTTACGGTAAGTATAACTAAATTCTAAACATTAGTATTCGATTATCATTGTGATTTAATTTTTAAGCTCTCATTTTATATTACGTATATTTATAGGAAATCTCGCCTAAATTATAAAATCTATATCAGATATAAAGAATAACACGTTCCCCTGTACCAAAATAGGCAAATCGCAAATACATTCCTCACACCAAACTAACTTAATTCTATTCAAAACTCCTGAAGCGAGCTGAATCGATGCCTTTTGGACAGGAATTGGTTCCGGAAGCGTGTAGACTTCGGACGAGTATTGCCACAGAATGAGTAAAAGTTTCGACGTTGGAACTCGTGCCAAGCTGGCGTCGTCAAAATAGACACGATAGAATTATCGACAGCCATTTGAGACTATTGAAAAAGCCACATACATATTCTTTTGTGTATTCCAAAAGCGTTTTGGCAATCATCGGAGCTATGACGACTTCTTTCTTTAGTTTCACTATTAAAGGTTCAAATATGGTAAAGATAAATAAATCTGTTGAATCTGAAGCTTATTTGCATCCTCCATCCACCGACTTCCTGCGATGGCTACAATATCGTCGGTTCATCGTGTGGAGGGTCTCCCCACACTTCGCTTGCTTGTTCGTGGCAGCCATTCGAGTACCTTTATTCACCAGCGGTTGTCGGTTCTGCGAACTATATGGCCTGCCTATTGCTACTTCATCTTCGCAACTCTGAGCTTGAATATGAGACCAATAGTTAGCGACCACGTCTCAGTGCCGTATGTCATCACTGGCAACACGCACTGATTTTAAACTTTCGTCTTGAGGGTCTGCGGTATCTGCGACGAGAAAATATGGCGTTATTTCCAGAACGCTGCCCATCCGAGTTGGGTTCATCGTACTTGGATCTACCCAGTTGGATCGCCTGACCTAAGTAGACATAGTGATCAACAGTTTCGATAATATCGTTCCCAACATAAACCGGCATGGGTACGACATGTGCATTTGACATAATGTTCGTCTTACCCATGTTCATTTTAAGACCCACCTGTTGGGAAACAATATTGAGGTCACTGAGCATTGTGCTTAGGTCTTTCAGGATTTCTGCATCAAAAAAACAAAAAATCGAAGGTGTGTAAAGTATTCGCCATTGATGTAATACCGTTCCAGTTCAGAAGCACAAAAATATATCTTTCAGTGCAGAGGTGAACAGTTTCGGAGAAATAACCTCTCCCTGTCTCACACCTTTTTGCACCTGGATAGAATTCGTTCTCTGATCCTGAAGACGGACTGCCACGATGGCCTTGCTGTATAAACACTTCAACACTTCGATGTACCGGTAGTCAATCTGGCAACGCTGTAATGACTGTAGCACTGCCCAGGGCCCCGATTCTGTAAGCTATTGAACCGCGATAGCGCAAGTCGATCGCTTGAAATTTTTTGAGAAATTTTCTTATTTACCACTTAAAAGTGCTAGAAGTATATATTTTTTGGAAATATTCAATAAGTAAAAAAAATGAAAATAAAAAACAAAAAGCGAAAATTTTAGCAAAATTTTCGCTTCCAGCACTTTTAAGTGGTACTAAATAAGAAAATTTCTCAAAAAATCTCAAGCGATCGACTTGCGTTATCGCGCTTCAATAGCTTACAGAATCGGGGCCGAGGTCTCGACTGAATCAAAGGCTTTCTCGTAATTCACAAACGCTAGACATAGTGGCCGATTATACTCTTCGGTCTACTGTATAATCTGCCGGAGCGTATGGACGTGTATGGTCTGTGGTCCGGTATCCAGCTTGTTCGGGAGGCTGAAAGCCGTCAAACCTACGAGCGAGACGGTTTGTAACTACTCTCGAAAACAGCTTATAGACTTGGCTCAGCAGCAAAATGGGCCTATAATTCTTCAAGAGGGTTTTATCACCTTTCTTAAAGAACAACACCACTACGCTCCTGTGCCACGCCTCTGGCGTAGTACCCTGGAGGATGACGGAGTTAAACAGCTTCTGAAGGACTTTAAGTACCGGCGTTCCACCAGCTTTCATTAGCTCTGTCGTTATTCTGTCTTCCCCTGGTGCCTTGTTGCTCTTAAGCTGTTTGAGAGCCATTATGATCTCGTATAGGCTGACGTCCGGGATATCTTCGGTATAATGTCGGGTCAAACGGGCTCTTGCATCGCTAGTCGTGCTAGGCGATGAGGTGTATAAAAAATAAAAACGTGTATAATATGTAATAAAAAAATGGTCTAGGGTACTTAAAATAAGCTACTAAACAAGTTTTTTAATCGTGTGTTTATTCACGCATCGGGTAAAAACTAGGTTTTGACTTAAAAACTGGTGTAGGTACTTAGTATCTCAATCCGATGAATATAAGCCGATCAATAGATAAAAGCTATATGAAGGGTGAACAAATGTAGTACATGTTTAGTGTACCCTATAGGCACTTTTGGTACTGGAAATACACATATGTTACTTTTTGCCAGTTAAATGACCACGTGGGCAACGCCGTGGGTACAGCTAGTAAGTAATATGCCAAGAAAGTTGTTATTACGGTTGAAATCTATATCTCACGTTATCTTGGTGGGCTATATAGCTCATAAACTT
This sequence comes from Alsophila aescularia, assembly GCA_946251855.1. Lineage (NCBI taxonomy): Eukaryota > Metazoa > Arthropoda > Insecta > Lepidoptera > Geometridae > Alsophila > Alsophila aescularia. The sequence goes on from OX276381.1 coordinate 32,252,838, forward strand.
GTAAACTCTAGATAGTCGTGATAATTTTGTTAATAAATTCATGTTAAGCGGTTTTAGCCTCTACGTATTTTTCAATCTGAAACTGTTCCTTTTGAGTAAGTGGGAGGAGGACAGGGGGGTTGTTGGAGGAAACACATGCAACTCAATCAAAATGGTCACTATAGAGCCGAGTATTTCATAAACGAAAGCATATAGAAAAAAACTGCCACTGAAACCGCATTACAATTATAGGATACGCTATCGATTATTAATATCGATCATTCGTTTAATTAAATCGATACAGACAAATTGCATTAATACTACTTGTACCTACACCCCTATTTGTATGGTTAATATTTCGAAGGTAATTCGTACATCATTGTTTACACCGTCATCCTCTCTCACTCCATTATTTCTTTCCATCCAAACATTTACTTGAAGAGATTGCTTTTAGCGATAAGTCCGCTCGTCGTTCTTTAGTTATAAGATTGTTCCTATATGCTGTATTTTTTTGAAACTGGTGTACAATAAAGTATTATCTGAATATCTACCATTTGATATACTTTTAATAAGGATTAATAACTCCGACTCTTACAAAAATTAGTGAATAATTGAATAATTTTAGAAAATTTAATTAATCTCTTTGCTATATATGAGATTTATGGACGCCATTCCGCCTAAAAATCCAGTCAAAACTCTGCCATTGTTCTTTCTGTACATTGAAGGTAAAAAGTAATTTATAACCCGAGGGAGTACTTCCACACTACTTTGCCTTGTTTACTTGTACCTTACCAACATTCAAGTCATTTCTCTTTAAAATATTGTAGGTTTATAATTATTGTTAAAACTTCAACAAGAAAATATAGACTACTTAGACTACTCAAGTACTATATAAAAACGATATGAAAGAAAGAAAGAAAGAAAGAAAATACATTTATTTCTGACAACACACAACATTAAACATTATCAAGAAGAAAAAAAATTAGGAAATTAGACAAACAAACAAAAATTAATGCTGTGTGTTGTCACAAACAGGTCCCGACTCAGCAAACGCAAAGGCCAAGGCCTTGGCACTGATTTTCTGTCGGAACCTATTCGTGACATCACGAACGCAGAGTGGCACAATAATATAAACAAAAAAAATAAAATTAAACGAACATACTTACAAAAAAAACAATAAAATGTACAGTAAACAAAATGACTTCAGAAATGCCACTTTATAGAGGAAACTTAGCGATATAAAAACCAGGCGCAGATGTCACGAACCAAATTGGGTATTTCAGATAAAACATATACGTGTTAAATCTAGTTTCTAGGAATGGGTTAGAATATTCAGGCAAATTCTGTTTGTGGCGGTGGCGGGTCACGTCACGTGGCGGCTTTTAGATAGGTCACAGGGCTGACACACATCGGTATGAAGCGAATATATTTAATACAAAGCGGCATCGTTTTGGTATAATGTGTTACAAATTTCACAACGTGAACGTCAACGTTAATTCTCAAGTGAAACATATGAGTTTAGGTAAGCTTTCGTTTTACTCTCTCTCTCTCTCTCTCTCTCTCTCACTCTCACTCTCTACTCAATTTAATTACTCTTGATCGCTACCTCACGTCGAGATGTTAAGCACTGATGCGGTCGATGGTGGCGCACGCTTACCTAGAAGTACCTAATCTGTCCACTCGTATTACCGGTTTGATATGAAAGATCTAATGGTGCGAAACGGGAGTAATACCCAGTTTCTAGAACGCAAATTAACGAAATAATTACCCAAGAGCCTGTTAATCTCTTGTTAAACGCATTTTGGTTGCTGAAAATCTTATGTGACCACATATGACAGTCTGTTAACGCAAATGTCAAATCTCCAATTAAACGTCAATTGAAGCGATTTTGGGGTTCCGAAAAAGATTTTTTGCATGTCAAAGGATTGTTAACTTGCAATTAGTTAATAGCACATTTTTGACTAATTAACTTAGTGTTAACCACTAGAATATTGAAGGGTTGAATATATAAGTCTGAGCTATAAAATATACCTAGGATTAATGAAACTTCATATTGTTCATCAATCCTTCATCAACCCTTATTACATATTTTATATTTATTATTTTATTTACTTCGTGTGACACGCCTTTCAGAAATTGGCGCGGTGGCGGTACACTTTTGTTGATATCAAAATAATTTTATTTACGTAATTTCAAAAACCAAGAGACAAGGATAGAACACAGATAAACGATACAAACGAGTAAACGAAAGAGATCGAACCTATCAAGTGTGACCATATCAATAAAATAATCTCTTGTCAACAATCATTTAGCTAATTTTCAAATGAATTGCATTTCCGATATCCAAAGAGAATTAACAGATTATAAAATGGGACAGCTTCTTGGCTGACTTGGTGTGAGACGCGTTTCGGAAACCGGGTGTAAGGCTGCTGTGGCGAGCCGCCTCTCGTGGCTCGTCGGCCTTTTCTGCCTCAGCTCAGTGATATTCTGTTTCACATCTACCAGGCGTACCGCAACGTATGAATTTTTGTTTGAGCCAAATCTTGCAAGCTGAATTAGAACCACTTCCTCTTATCATACGGAGTTGAATTTTTACATATTTTTTTGGGGGGTGTGAATCGTAGCGTTTCAACGAATGGACCGATTTAGATGCGGTTTTTTATGTTGTTTGAAAGCTTAGGTTAACGAGATGTTTCTTAGCTATAATGGGGGAGGAAGGTGGGGGGATGGCGGTGAGGTTCGTAGCTCCCAAACGAATAGACCGATTTTGATGAGGTTTTTTATGTTTGAAAACTGATGCGATCGAGATGGTTCTTAGATATATGGAGGAGGGAGGGAGAGGAAGAAGGGGGGTTGAGAAAAAGGAGGTGAGAATCGTGTCTTTCAAACGAATGATACGATTCTGACCTCCCTTTTCTCAACCCCTTTTTTGGCATGACCTTCAAAAAACTCTTTCTTATCTTATGTTTTATTTTTGCATTAAAATTACGTTGGTAATTTCGAAAAAGTGATACTGTTCTCGCTCAGTTGTAATAATTTTATTCTTTTTAGTGGTTGTTTACAAAATAACATTTTTAATATGATTTTTAATTTATATTTTTTGGAAAAATCTTTTATTTTTTGATTTTGAGTGACCTAAGCAAACATCGGTAATAATATATGCCAAAGCAAATAGTAGACACTCTTTCATTTTAGACTCAAAGCGTTGGTAAATTAAAACCAAGGATGAATAAACTTACATATATAACAAATGAATTAGTTCATTGACGAAAATGATCTATGATTTCATTGGAATGAAATATTAACTCTTTAAAAAAAATGGTTACACATCTCGTAGATATGAGAAAACATAAACCCAAAACAAATAAATTTTTAAGTTGTAAATGCTGTAAAGATGTATGTGTCCTTTTTAAAGCAATCTTTTACGAGACACCACCAGTAAGTACCACTTAAGACTCTCGAGACCAATCAAGTAAGCCTTAACTCAAAGGGGTTTAAATGGTTGGGTAATGGGTTCCTATGACTCCATCTCCATCATCAGACCCTCGATACCTCATTAGACCAGAGAACTTATGAAGACAAACCCAATGAATCCAAACTCAAAGGGGTTCCGTTATTTAATTGTCAAGTTCTTATGACTTCCTACCTATTTACCTGCATCATCAGACCCTGGATACCATATAAAACCAGAGAGCTCATCATGAGAAACCAAATGAGCCAAAACTCAAAAGGGTTCTATCATTTTGCTGTTGTGTTCCTGTGACTACCTTCCGGCTCAGTCATCAGACCCTGGATACCACATAACACCAGAGAACTCATCAAAACAAACCAAATGAGCCCAAACTCGATAGGATTATATTACGTTGTTGTTGAGTTCTCGTGACTACTTTCCGGCTCCATCATCAGAACCTGGATACCAGAGAACACATCAAAACAAACCAAATGCGCCCAAAATCGAAGGGGTTCCATCATTTTGTTGTTGAGTACCTGTGACTACCCTCTGGCTCCTTCATCATACCCTGGATACCACATTAAACCGAAGATCTCATCAAGACAAACCAAATGAGCCCAAACTAAGGGATTCCATCATCCGATTGTGTAGTTCCTTTGACTAATACTACGCCCCGGCACCGGATCGGAAACGCCTCGCCATGGCTTTATGCAGTAACTATTTAGTATTCTATGCTTACGGCGCGTGGTCAACCCGCCGTCACCACGCCGTCACTGCGCTTACGTCTCGCGGTCGCCGCAGCTACGGCTGGCGGGCTCCACTTGCTCCTAGCAGCCTGCTCACCCACGCCCAGTGTTGGAAATATAAGGTACACAAAAAAATAAAAAGGACAAGTGTTAGTAAAAATAATATGTAAAACAAATAATATTAATTTAACCTGATCAAGGCCAGTTTAGCCAAACTTTACTAATCTTCTAAGTGTAGCAGTTCATATTACTTTCATTGTAAGAATTTAATCTTAAAACATTCTTCAGTAAGAATAAAATCGGTACATTTCATATTTCTTTTACTTTCTATGCACTCTTTTACTTATAACATAGAGTGCAATATAATGCAAAGTATTTTTCTACGGTGTTCATTTAGTCCAAAAGCATCTAAAATCAAGGTTCTTACTTCATATCAATAAGATCATATTAGCGTCACACGATTTTGGCCCTCATTTTCATAATCAGATTTAGTAAGATTCGGCATTTAGTCAAAATACGTCGACAAAAAAAATCGTCTGATACATAGGCTCAAATAAAATAAATCAAAGCATAAATAAAGGAGCCTAAAAAATTAATTAAAATCACACAAAAAAAAGAGTATAATTAATAGAGAATATACTCGTAATATATAAATTTACCTATTCTTACCAAATTACACGTTTGTGCTTCTGTGCATCATTTATGAGATACGTGGGACTCAAGAGAATTAAAATCCCAGTAGTCCAGTTAATGGAACCTCTGGGAAAAAAAACTACAAAAAACATACTGAACTACCATAGCAGGTCTACTTTAGAGATCGCTTTTAGCGATAAGACCGCCCATTGTACCTATAATCTAAGTGTTTTCCTATGTCTGTATCGTTTTATTTTCTTGGTATCAATAAAGAGTTAATCTATTTATCTATCTATCTACTGGGAATATACCAAGACTAGACGTCAAGCAGGCTGCCTTGCCGTAAGAGAGGCGTCGCCCCGCCGTAGCCGGGTGGACGCCTAGCCGTCAACCAGCCGTAAGCGAGGCGTTCCGGTGCCGATCCGTTGCAGGGGCGTTAAGTCTGCTCTGATACTACACCCATGTGCAAAACTTCAGCATCTTTAGATTTCCTTAAATTGTTCAAAATTGACTTGCAATCGAGTACCAAACATAATAACACAGTGAATTAAATTAAAGCTTGTTTAAAGCTACTAAACCGATTTTGATGAAATTTAGAGTACCACATTAGAGGTCTTCTTACTCAAGTACAAACAATCATCTAATTCAGTTCAGGAATCCAAAGATATTAGAGAACATAAACTATAAAACAAATAGATTTTCTAATAAAACTACTGAACCAATTTTGATGACATTTATATGGAGCTACTCAGAAAGTTTACCAATTTGAATAAAAAAACTACCATCTAAATCGGTTTAGAAATCTTAGAAATAAACACAAAATCAAGGCAATATAAACACAAAATCGAATGGATTTACTCAATAAACTATTTGTTCTCAAAAAATTTTGATAAAATTTATATGGGACTACCCGGAGAGTATACCCTTTCAAACAAAAAAAGAATTTTCAAAATCGGTCCGTAATTTACGGAGAAATCGACCGACATACATTAAAAAAAAGTACGTAAACGTATGGTTGTATAATCGAACATAATTATAACGGTCTCCTTTTGTGAAGTCTCTTAAAAATAGGTAGATAAGGCCTGTTGGCCATATCTTTTTTTATTTTAAGTAAATTCATTTTTGATAAACGGTTGGTTTAACGGGTTGTTAATAAATATATTTTATTTGTATTATTTTTTACCGTTTGGCGGAAGTAAAATACATAGTTTTTCTTCGTTCATTTTAAATATGGATTTCCTCATATAAGTCTATGAAGTAATTGAAACATATTTATAGATCCCCAAAAAACAAGTATTTGATCACATCTGAGACAAAAATCCGATTACTTAGGAGCACAAAAATTAGGGCCTAGACCTTGAAGATACACAGCAATAACAAAATATAAGGACATTCGATATTTTATTTCTTCCGTTACCATAAATCCAAAAGATTTATTAGCCAAGAACCGGTCAACTGCAACCTCAACCAGAATTCTAAAAATCTAACCACTAGGGATTGGGAACAGTCGCAAATTCTTATACATAGTTATAACTAGGTACCTAGTCTAGATGTCTAGAAAACTAGCGTTCTAGATCGACATTTCCCCGGGGATGGTTAAGTCTACCAACTACCAGCGCTCTCGGAGGGAGGAACCAATATTTCTGCTGCAATCTTTCAATGGAAATTTATGTAACGTTTTAAATTGAGGTCTTTGAAAGTTTTTTTAAAGGCTAGTGTTTGACCGTCCACTCACTGGTTGTTTTGTGACGATGTACGAGTAGTTCAAAATGAGAAATATTCTTAAGGATTGGTCGAACAGAATACCTACTTAGATACCACAACAGAATAAATAATCAACATAAAATGGGACATATTCTTAAGGATTGGTCAAACAGAATACCTACCTAGATACTACAACAGAATAAATAATCATCATAAAATGGGACATATTCTTAAGGATTGGTCGAACAGAATACCTACTTAGATACCACAACAGAATAAATAATCAACATAAAATGGGACATATTCTTAACGATTGGTCGAACAGAATACCTCTAGATACTACAACAGAATAAATAATCAACATAAAATGGGACATATTCTTAAGGATTGGTCGAACAGAATACCTTCCTAGATACCACTACAGAATAAATAATCAACATAAAATGGAACATATTCTTAAGGATTGGTCAAACAGAATACCTACATACTACAACAGAATAAATAATCATCATAAAATGGGACATATTCTTAAGGATTGGTCGAACAGAATACCTACTTAGATAACACAACAGAATAAATAATCAACATAAAATGGGACATATTCTTAACGATTGGTCGAACAGAATACCTACCTAGATACTACAACAGAATAAATAATCAACATAAAATGGGACATATTCTTAAGGATTGGTCGAACAGAATACCTTCCTAGATACCACTACAGAATAAATAATCAACATAAAATGGGACATATTCTAAAGAACTGGTCGGACAGAATACTTACTTCTCTTCTTGATGTCCCTCAAGCTACCTGGGTGGAAATAATTCAAATATCTGAACCTGTAACAAAAAAAAACGATTTGAACATATCCTCGTTTTGGAAGGGCCTAACAAGCCATGGTCATTCATTAATCATCAGCCCGTATCAATCCACTGATGGACCTATGATACCACTTCTTATTGCGCCGGTCCTGGGCCACCCTACGCCATGTATTACTTGCAACGCAGAGGATATCATCCACCCGTTGGATTGGTGGTCCGCCAACTTGTCTAGTAGTTATTATATAATAGCATATTATACTTTATCCACATATATCTTGTCATTTTGCCTTGTCTTTGTGCTCCCCTCCATTTGAAAAAAAAAAACAAGATATAAACAATAATGAATAAAATAAGTTAATTTGAAAACGTTAATTACAAAAGCTTGTTGTTTGTTTGTTTGTTTGTCGTATGAGGTAGTGCTGGCTTCTGGTGTATTTGGTAGTCCTACCAAATATCGATGTCAATCGTGGTCAATGTCAGTACAGATACCGATGACAGTATCCACTGGCATCGGTATCTGTAGCTTTTGAGAATTACTGTCAAAGCTAACAATTGTCATCGGTATATATTTACAGATTTCGGTTGTAAAGCAATCACTATCTATATCGAGACTGCAGGCCCTGCTGGGGTGTAAAACCGTAAATGACTAACAATTTTCTTCTTAAAATCTCATCGCGTTAAAGAAGTCATCGAGGTATGACATTGTTGGAGGACTCTTTGAACAGGTACTATATGTACGTCTCAAATTAGTTCTTCAAGTAAAATAAGACGAAACATGGCCTCATTAAATAGTTGTTGAGTGAATCTAAGTAGTTTCACTTCGTTGACTCCAACACGTTACACTAAGAGTAGGTCGTCTTTCACGTCATTCTGCTCTGCTGGGAGTACTATTTCTTGTATTATAACTAAAGTTATGAATAGTTTTTACAGCTATATACTTTATATAACTATAATTATACGTAGAGACTTGGAAATTTGCGAAGAGAATACAGATATCAAAAATAAACATGAAAACTTTAACCTATTTATTTTTAGTAGGCTACGTACAACAACACAACATTGAATATTTACAAATGTTTCGTGAACAAGGAGAAAAATAACATCCTTAAATATTTCTTATTTTTGAAATGTAAATCCGTCATTAGCTGTAAGTTTAATATATAATTGCTTGTTTGCTTGTCGAATGAGGTAGCTGGTCTCTGGTGTCAGAGTTTGTCAGGTCGCCTGAGGGCCTCTGAAATGGCTTAACGACTGCTGTTAATGTATAACAGACTGACAGCTTAATGTACCTTCCGACGCACGTAGCGATGGAAAATTTACCATTACCACAGAATAAATAATAGTACAAGTACATTACTTAGAAATATCATTGGTGCGGAGGCTAGGACTGAACCCTGTATCGTTGGATTCTAAGTAGCAATAGGATACCGCAAAGCTACTATTACTTTTATATTATAAGTTTTACAGTTTTAGTTATAAAAGCCATTGCTTCTTGGCAAATTTCATGAGTCTAGGTCAACGGGAAGTACCCTATAGATTTTGATTACCTTGCGAGTGTGAAAATATGCAGCATAAACATTTCATTGCATTGCTAATAAACTCGGTATAAACTTTTATGCTTGGTATAGAGGTGGAATAGTACAAATCAATACTAATAAACATGGAATAAGCCAAATGCGGTATAAGCTCTACATTAATAATATTCTATCAAAAGAGTTTGACAGATTATTATACCAAGCTTTTACTAGGGTCGGGGTTGTTATAGAGACTAGTAAAAGCTTGGTATAGCCACAGAATAAGTAACAGTACTAACTAACACCACAACCTAACCTCTAGGCCTGGTAACCGGACACCTAAGATAGGTGTGCGGTTATCAGACTGCATAAGGAACAGTATACTGCGCTCTAAAACTCAGATCGCTGACGTTGGTCAAAAGCTGCAAGCTTAAAATGGAACTGGGCTGGTCACGTCTGCCGCATGTCGGACGTGCTGTGGGCAAGACTCACGACTGAGTGGATCCTACACAACGTTAGATGACGTCGCGGCAGGCCCAGGAGATGGTGGGACGAGCTAGACGCCTATTGGAAGGATAGGCCGCAGGAATCTTTCGACCGAGAGGAGTGGAAAGACTTTAGGAAGGCCTTTGCCATACAGTGGGACCATGGCTGGATAATAATACTAATATAATAATTCATCATTCCAGACAGATTCCTATTCGGTCTGGGTTGAAGTGGCCATAATGAGTGTTCTCATAAAATTATATGGAAAATTATATGGATTCTCTTGCTTCAATGATTCGCGGTATGAATCTAATTTACCAAACTGTGCAACGGAAAGGCCCGGTAATCTTCTTCTTTCTTCTTTGCCCTTGCCTTTTCCCATTATTCGGGTTGGCTTTCCCAATCATGCGGCGCCATCTATCTTGCTGGTAGGCATCATCTTCACTAAGCCTATAACCTTTTCAACTCTCTTTTCTTTAAGTGTGCCTAATGATTGGTATTTTATTTTGGCATAGGATTTTACAGTTGGTTGCCACCTGACACCAAGGTCGTAATCTTCTTAAACTATATACTGTTGGAATGTGCTTATCAAGACCTTCAATTTGATACCCATATTGTAATTTTCGGAGTTTTTTTTTCCGTGTTGAATATCACGCCATACTGCCGCAATATAAAACATTTTCAAAAAATATATAGCCTATGTTACTCGGGGGGATGTAAGGATTCTAACGATACCCTATACGTCTAAATCTGTTCGGGCATTCAAAAGTTATAGTGGAATAAAGAAACTCACATACAAACATACATGAATATAAAAACATAACACTCTTTTTTTGGTTAGTCGTGTAAAAACATAGATGAATGCTAAAAACATAACACTCCTTTTTTTGGGCAGTCGTGTAATAAAAAGGAAAACAAGCTTTAGATTTTTGATTTTGAATTATAAGACGCAGTTGAAGGTATGTTTAGTTAGCTCGCCATGTTCTAGCTGATCCCGTCTAAGGAGAAATTAAATGGATGATGCCTCCGACTGCGTCTTATATTTCAAAATCAAAAATCTAAACCTTTGTTCCTCTTTTTAGTTTGATTCAAATCTGTTTTTTATTTTATATAATAATTTATTTTCATTCAACGAGAACAATCAAGGATTCACGGACCTGATTACACTAATCCTTAGGTGTAGGTATCTATGTCAAAGTCAGTTCAGTGATTTATCGCTCCCTAGAATTATAATTATGGGGTTCATCCATAGATCTAGTTACAGGTACGGCACGCTTTAATATCACGTAAACAAAAACTGGACCAGATACAACTACAGGCAAACACACCGTTGTGCTTCATTTGCATCAACAACAAAGATAGAGACATACGCAGACTTTCACTGCTAGCTAGTACTACACAAACGCTACACCGGTTAGAAGTAGGCCAATTATGGTGCGTTGCTCCTAATTTATGCGGTCCACGCCACAGGAGCTGGTACCTTATCTTTTAATTAGATCTATGGGTTCATCAATATAATTAATTTCATAATTATGGCGTTCTCGTGATACTCCATGGAATGTGATCTTACTTATCAATAAAATTGTATGTGGATTCTATAGAAATTCCATAAGGTTGTGTTTTGAATAAGATAAGATTAAGATAAATTTTTGGAAAGGTTTTTTTGAAATTTATTACAATATTGTTTTACTAACAGCACCCGCGTGTATTATGATGATGGATGATGATGATGATTATGAAATGTAGCGAGTTAATCCAGGATATAATCTATCCTGGCACCAAATTTCATCCCAACCTGTTCAGCTTTTGAATGAGTAACAAAAATACACATACACCCTCACACACACAAAGACACACATTTCTAAAGATAAAAGATAGATGTTCTAATTGGTTTTATGCATTTTATACGTTTTGTAAGGACTGTCAGTTGTAATGTATGGAGTTCTGCATCAGGCATACGAAATATTCCGCTCGATAAGAGAGTATGCATTTAAAAAACTCTAAACTCTGATTGGTCTGTTTAGACAGTGGCTACTCTTCTCTGATTTGTAGTAGATTGATTGATTGATTGATGATTGGTGATGATTTATAGATTGATTTGATTTTGAAACATTTTTTACGTTCGATTTTAATTCATATAAATTTAGAAAGGTTAATCATTATTACTTGTTTCTACTTTACGTCTTTAAAAAAGACTTTGTGATTATATATTTTGTGTCATCATAAATAAAAAATAAATAAAAACACGTTTGAAACTATTTAAATAAATACGCTAGTACATATCTTTATATCAATAATATTACATGATACCATCCCTATATCAATGTGTTAATTCTATGATTATGTTATACTGCTTGATAATAATAAGCAGTTGATTTATGGAACTGCTATCGCAACGATTCGAAAGCCGCGCCGCTCGCGCATCGCCTTTCGTGCGTTGTGAAAGGTGTTAATAATCTAAATGTATATTTTCACGCAATGTTCAGTCGGCTCGTTGGTCTAGGGGTATGATTTTCGCTTAGGGTGCGAGAGGTCCCGGGTTCAAATCCCGGACGAGCCCAACTTCTTTTTGTTTTCTTTGCTCTGAAATGAACACTCATAGAGAGTAGATATTGTATCCTATACATCTAAGATTTCATTATACTCGTAAGAGGAAAGATGTGATTTTTTAAATGTTTTATTTCTTATGTTTGTTTTTAATGGATAAACTCATAAATACAGGACTGATTTCAAAAATTATTTCACCTGTAGAAAGCTACATCATCAGCGAGTACAACGGGCACTATTTTATTGTTCAACAAATAAACGGTCCCTACGAATATTGCAATAACCCAATTACCCATGATATCAAAATTTTCGATTACTCTCTGTAAGGAACGAAATGACATTGCTGTAGAAACGAAATAATAACAAGTCTGTTAAGTACGTGAGTGCAGTTGTCTATAGTCAAAAGGAAAAGTGCCCGTGGTCCACCCAGGGGAACTAAGCAGGTGGACCACGACCATGCCTCGTCAGAAAGTACCACGGTCAGAATTTTTGATGCTAAAGATTCTGACAGGCGTATTGTTTTGCAGTGTATTTGTGTTTCTTTAGGTCAAATCTTGCAAGCTGAATTAGAACCACTTCCTCTTATTCTACGGAGTTGAATTTCTGCATGTTTGTTCAGTTCCGATGACAATGCATTTTTATTGTAAGCATGACCTGAATCAACATCCAGGAACAGCTCCAGATAAAGGAACTCTTCAACGGTCAACAGCACAGACACGAAATTTTGTGTACACATTCTATTATGATAGACGGTTTTTGGTTTCATCATTACATGGCTGCAGCACTCCGGATTGGCTCCTGACAAGGAAACTCCTCAAAGGTTAACAGCATAGACACGAAATGCTGTATACGCATTTCATTGTGATAGCCCGTTTTAAATTTCATCATGACATGGCTACTGCATAAAACATTTTTTATGTTTTTAAATGAACTTATTTAGAAGTTACGGGTACGGAACCGGGGCGAGTCACTAGTGGTTTATACAACTACTAGCTGATGCCCGCGGCTTCATACACGTGGTCATTTCTGTATGTTAAAGGTACTCTTTGTGCTATTCCAGGACCTATAATACCAATATACCAACATTTGATCATCAACATAATCTGTCCAACAGTGAAAACCGCATCGCTATCGGTCGAGTAGTGTTTACGTGATGCGCGAACAAACATACAGACAGACAAACAGAGAGACATGAATTTTTAAAATGGTAGGTATATTCTTGTTCAGTAGGTAGCTTATTTTATGTACCCTAGACCATTTCTTTTTTAATTATCTTCTTTGTACAGACTTTTTCGTTCCTATTGCTTTATTATAAGTATATATATTATTATATTATATCCATAACATATTCTTTCATGGTTTAAAAACCTTTTAATAATTTTCTGGTCCGATTTGGGTGATTTAGGAACCCTGAACATGCGTGACATGTTACTGGTTGGACCTCCGCCGGGCGGAGTGGTCCAGAAACAACCTTCATGAAATAGATATTGTTGTTTTTTAGTAGACATACATAATAGAAGTCGTTTTTTTTTCGGTAAAAACAATATACTTTTTTGCTGTATATAAGTACTGTTTTTTCAACCTTGTTACTGTTCACCCAACCGCGTTGGTCCTGATTCGCGCCTAAAATTAATTAATCCGTACAAAATGAGGTGTTTGTACTATGCCTTTGTCTGCGCAGTGATTGAAGCGCCCATTATCAGTTTAATTTGGGCCACGGAGCCCAATTGTGGGCTGTTTGCCGTCCCGTGCTGGGACGCGCTTGTTTAGAGTGATTTCGGTAATTGGATCTACAGAAATGGAGATACACAAAAGCAGTTACAGACTCAATACCGCAAGACCCTTCTTGGGGCTCAAAAAAAACGGAGTTCCACACCGCCAAACAAACGAGTGAAGCGTAGCATATGGCGGCTGCGTTTGTGTGCGAGAGTGGATAATTTGTGGTTGATACAATATTTCATGATAAAAGACTGCATTGTTTTTTATTTTCAGTTATAACTTGACAGAATTAACACGAATATCAAGATCGAGATCTTCCTGCGATGTGGCGGCTGATCAAGATAGCATGGTGTAACTTTTATGTGTGTGCGTGAGACTTGTGCCTACAAGCGGATCGGCATATCTTGGGTATTTCACTTTCAATTTGGCGATGTAGAATCCGTCTTTTTTTAAACATTCTCGCTCCATACATCTCGCATCGTATTATTGATACAGTGTAGGTAATGCTACCATAATTGTTTATATACTTTCAACTATTTTGGGTTTGTAATATTAAAATGTTGTTCTGCAAATAACCTACAATAATTAACCTACGTTGAATAGAAATAAATAAAAAACAACAGGAACTTAACCCTAAACTATGACTTCCCAAAAAGGAACGATTCCAAAATGCTGTCTGCCATAAATTGCCAATGCTAATTTATTAGTTTTGAACAAACAAAAAAATAGCGTTTGTTATATTTATTACCTGCGCAAGTTACGCCACGCCACATGTCTATTAGCTTTTAGTACATTATCTTCTTTACAATAAAACGGCTTAACTAATAAACAAAACTTCTTTTATTTACAAGCTATTCGTTGTTTAATTAGTTATTTCTAAATCTAAAGTGTACTGCATTCAACCTTTTCATTTGATACCCATATTATACTGAGGAGGTTGTAAAAAATGCGTAATCCGCAAGTTTGTGGCGGCGGCCATCTTAGATATACAATGATATTGAATATACATAATTGTATTATCTTCTGAACTAAAGGTGTGTACCAAATTTCATATTAATCAGTCAACAGAAAGGGGTAAAATGTCTATTCTTTGAGTTAAAAGTGTTTAACCTGGAGTTATATACTTACTTAAACGAGGGCCAAGTTGCACTTAGACGCATCTAACTCCTGTATGAGTAAAATAATTACAAAAAAAAAATTGAGTACTTTGAACCTCCTCTTTATCTTAGTTGGTTGTAACATTAACTGTTACAACCAACTAAGATAAAGAGGAGGTTCAAAGTACTCAATTTTTTTTTAAGGATTAATCCTGATCATCATTTATTTATTATTATAAATTATTAGTGTACAGTATTCACCAAAGCGCGCAGCAAACCAAACACAGAATAATAGAAAAAAAATATAGACATATATTAATTATATGATAATTTTCTAATGGCAAAATTTGAATCACAGACGAGTTACACAGAAATTATTATATAGGTACTAGCTTTCCAGCCCGCGACTTCGTCCGCGTGGAATACTGTTTATTGAAAAAAAAATGAGCATCCTATGTTCTTCTGGGTCATTACAAACCAATGCAAATGTAGTATAGCACCAATGCTCTTGAAGTTTTTTGACAGACTTGTTATTTCGTTTCCATGGCAACCGTTCCTTACAGTGAGTATTTAACATTTTCACATTTTCCCCGTAAAAAAAAAAACAATTTCTGGGATACAAAGTATATGTTTTATTGTAGGGTATTAGCTATCTCCATTCCAAATTTCATTAAAATCCATCCAGCTGTTATCGCGTGAAAGCTCCCCAAACAAACAAACAAACAGACAACGTTTCACTTTTATAATATATTGGTATGGATGTTTACGCTAAGCAGGCTTTAACTGCTAAAATCATAAAAAATATATTAATTAGATAAGATTTACTAGATCTTCCTTTTATTTTAGATGCTATGTTGTTTAGTAGAAATAACTTTATATGATTTAGCCTTTCGATCGGTACAGTAAAATTCCAGGATATGTTTTTCACTTTTAGCGGGTTCAATACCCGGTATAGACAGGCGATTATTTAAAATTCTTTGAATGCAGTTCGTATTGTTTTTAAAACTAAAATGAACTCTTCATTCAATAAAAAATTCTATATACAGTATTTAAGGTACTTTCCGTCCATGTAGCAAAATCGTGGGACGCCCTGTATAGACCAAACGCGTGGACCGATTTTGATGATTCATAAGTCAATCGTTTTTGTCTTAATCTTCCAGTGCTAATAAAAATATGACATTAATCACATTTCAATGTAAATGGCGATAACTAGACGCCATATTGTAAAAAAGAAAAAGAAAAGTCGACAAACTATGTCAAACGGGATATCATTGAATAGCTATTTAAAAACCATTCTAAGGTTTCTCTTATCATTTTTCGTTTCGATTGACCATTTAGGATCTATTTTGATTTAAAGTTGGTTAGTAATCATTCTCACTAATTCATAAATAAAAATATAAACGTAAAACTTTAAATAAAATAAATTATTATGAAAAACAATAAATCCTGCTGTGAACAAAACTATGAAGAGGCAAGCGAGCTTTATATTTTTGATTTTGAAATATAAGATGCATGAAGAGTTAGCTCGCCAGGTTCTAGCTAATCCCGTAAAAGGAGAAATTAAGTAAATTATGCCTCCGACTGCATATTATATTTCAAAATCAAAAATCTAAAGCTGTTGTTTACCTCTTTTTAGTTTTGTTCGCAGTAGCGTTTTTTTGTTATATATTATTTTATTTTATTTGTAAATAGGTATATCATTGAAGGTTTTGTAACTACATAATTATTAGTTTTAATTTTAATGTGATAGTTTTTTTTATCTGAATTCTGTATAATATCCATAAATTAAAGTCAAAAATTAAATGCAAGTGAAATTAAGTGAAAGGATCGCACGAAATAATTTTGAACGGTTCTTTCCGAGCGAATGAGCGGTTTGATTGATCAATTTTATAGGGTTGTCACTTATAATTATCAACTCTTTTTTTTAATTTGAACTAGCTTTCGCCGGCGACATCGTCCGCATGGAATACAGTATATCGCGAAAAAAGCCCACCCTATGTTCAACTAGGATATTAAAAACCACTTCAAAAGTATAGCACCAACGCTATTGACGCTTTTTTGACAGACTTGTTATTATTTCGTTTCTACGTCAACAGCACGTCTTTCCGTTCTATACAGCGAGTAATCGTCATTTTACAGATTCCCCGTGGAAAATCACAAATTTCCAGGATAATAAGTATCCTATGTTGGTCTCTATAATGTACAGTACATATTCACAAAGTTTCATCAAGATCAGATCAGCCGTTTTAGCGTTAAATCTCAACAAACAAACAAACAGACTACGTTTCACTTTTATATATTGGTGTGGATACTTTATTTGTACTTTGTACTCTTCAGATTTGATATAACGTGATTCAGTATAGGCATAACATACACAGTCAAATTTAAATTAATTCGAAACTTTAATGCCTTTACTGATTGACTTACAAAGAAATGATTGACTTTACTGATTGACTTACAAAGAAATATATTGAAGTTTTTTTTATTATGTTGTACTTGTTATTGTCAAGATAAAACAATCACTAATTAAAAACTTTTAAGATATGTGGAGGTAGAGGGCGTAGGAGTGGATAGATAGGTATATGTATCCACTGTTAAAACTCCTCCATCATTACGGGAAATACTTCCGACCAAGCCAGATGTTACTGGCCCGGGGACAACTGTCCGACTGTTCCTCGTTGCTGCTAACTAAATTATGGTATTATCTACTGGGAAAATTCTGTAAAAGTCGAATCCACTTTTATTCTCCAAAAAAAGTGCCTACGTATAATCTATAACATGTACAGCGATGAGACTTTGAGAGATGTTTTTAAAGAAAAGGGTTTGTCGACTCTCACTGGTATTTTCATTCTTCAGCTTTGTTTATTTGTCAAAAATAATATGGAATATTACGAACTCAAATCCAATGCACGCACTAATTTACGCAGGAAATATTTAAATAATCTTTGTTTACCGAAAGTTAAAAGCTATGTTTATAATAAAAGTGCTTTTATAACGAGCATTAAGATCTATAATCACTTACCATTGTATATGAAGGATTTAAATGGGAATATTTTTAAAAGTAAACTTAAGTCATGGCTCATTGAGAAAACCTTCTATAACATAAAAGAGTATCTAAGTTATAAAATGTAATATTTTTTAATATATCATGCATTAAATGTACATGCGTACTCATTAAATAAATATCATTAGTTTGTAAGTTGAAATATTGCATGCCTGATATGGGTAAACTGTTACGAGATATGAATTACCTACTATGTTGCTTTCTATAGTTATTACTGGCAGTTGAGCAATAAATATTACTTTACTTTACTTTAAATAGCGCTGATTTCAATGTGGCGATTAAGGCAGCCATATATACCTGCATGAATAGCGCTGATTTCAATGAGGCGGTTAAGGCCTCCCTTAGATACCTGCAAAAAAAAACACATCAATAACATTTCAGCGATTTTGGAGGTCACAGAAAATGCAAACATGGGCAGAATCATAATTTGACAACTTATTTGGATTTTGTAATATTTAGTAGAAATTGGTGAGTGTCAACCATAGCATTCAGTAAAATTCATTGTGACGGTTCATCTTCGCAAGTTCCCAACTCGGGCATTCAAGAGCCTTTTTACAAAGTCTTTTCAGTTTTTGAAAGAATCTTTGTTCCTTATCTCTATCTTTGTCCGTCTGTACAAGATACAGTGAGTCAATTGGGATGGGCCCTTTATGTTCGTTTTATTTCTTTTGTAATGGCGCTATTGTCTTTTGTTTGTGGTTGATTGAATTTGATGTCAGATTTTAATTTCTGGTGATTTGTCTCAGCAGTTTTTTTGTTCTATAATAAATCTCAATTTACAGGTTGCTAATAACATTAATATTACCTAGTTTAAAGGTGGACAAAGTGAGAATGTATGACGACATGCATACGAGCAATAGAAAAAAATACCAATGAAAACATTTATTATTTTATAAGACCTATCTAACGAGACCTCAATCGATAGGAATTTTTTACTTCTTCACTTTTCAAGTATAGGAACGAGTAGAATAAAAAAAGGGAGGTATTATATAAAAAGGAGGGGCAGTAGTTGAGGGGGGGGGGGGTGAGGGGTTGGAGGGGGTGGGGAGAGAGTAGGGCTGCGCCTTGGTACCCTTCCCCCCCGCAGACGACGCTTAGTTTATGAGATATTTCAGTTTAAGTTTATAAAAAATCGGATGTTTAGTCGCCAAAAGCGACCAAACAGCCGTAACAGTTTATAAAAAACGTTTGTACATTAACTTCGGTGGCTATGTGTAGTTATGTTCAAACCTAACCTACCCTAGTTTTTGGGACCATACAAAACATCTTCAATCTTTCTGGCGAAAGCAGTGGAAACAAACACATTCTACTTTAATTTTAGATGTGCCAAATTTTAAACTTGAACAGCCTTTTTACAAAACATAGACTAACGAAAGTACCGGGTTTAGTCCATGGACCAAACATAAATCTTATTATAAAACGAAGTTTATCGCTGATTCGAGTAACATCTACGGCACTAAAAATAATCCTCCGATGACCCTAGTTTAATTATGGTAGTTTAACTCACATGACGTAAATTTTCACCCCTTTTTAAACGCTTTTATTCAACTTCACTTATATGTACCTTGCAATCTTGCAATCTGGAATCTTGCAATTCAAATTTCGAGCACTTCCAGATTAGCTAGTATTTGAAAAAGACTCACTTTCTGTTCAAAACACCAATTTTCACCCTTTTTTTATTTTGCTGATTATTTTTTAAGCAAAAACAAAGCACACTCCTTTTTTGTTCAAGTTCAACTCGACACAACACTTTGTTTAACAAGCATATGAAAAAATCCCTTTCAATAATAGGCCAACTTTGTTTACAGTAAGTAAAAACTATCAAATTACGCGCGCTCCGTAATGTTATGTTTACGTTCCAATCCTCGCAAAAAACATTACTTACTAATAAAATTGACAAACTTAAATATGGCCAATAAAACCATTTCCTTATGTAATTGAAAATAAACCAAATATTAAGTTTACGAAAGTAATAATTACTTATGTTTGACGAGGAACGAAAATTATAAATCTAACTATAGACAATCTTTGGTATCAGCTGGTCCTCGATTAGTCGAAGATTTGTAATAAGGTCAAGCTTTAATCCCTTAGTACCGTAACAAACTCGGACTTTTTAGCTCTGGTATAATCCAGGACTAAAACAGTTTTTTGTAATAAGACAGGAAGTGTTCATAGTGTCTGAGATAGACTACGGAACCCTAAAACTATGGCGACCGTACCGCGATCTAGCGTCTGGATGCTGTCGTTACTTTGAGTTGATGCTACGGAAACAGCTTGGGTCGGTAGTGCCAATACGTTGTATGAGTCATTATTATGCAACTCGTGTAATTTGATATTCCCAACAAAAAAAGGATAATATTATTCCCACAAACAAAACGAATATTTTTTTCTGCGCAAACAAATCGTAGAAAAGACTAATTAACACCATTTAAATAAATAAGCTATTACAAAGGCGGCGCATTTTAATGACCGTCATGTTAGCCGCCATTTTGTTTTTAAAATGGCAGCCATTTAGAGACGCGGGTGGCGAATTTACGAGTTCTGCTCAAAATTTATTGTGACGACAAATGAAGTGTAACAGGATTAAAATGAACATTTTATTTTAATGTATTTAGCAGATTGCTTGTAAAAAAATAAGTTAAAAAGTTTCGTGTATGTGTCTTTTTATTAATATATATATATATATATATATATAAATATTAATATATATATATATTATTAATATTATTTTTAATATTATTATTTTTTATATTATTAATATTAATAAATAAAAATATATATATATATATATATTCGGCACAATTCCACACCAATTACCTAGCCCCAAACTAGGATACCCTGTACTATGGGTACTAGATAACGGATAAACATACATATATACGAATATTATAACATCCATGACTCGGAAACAAACATTTCTGCTCATCACACAAATGATTGCACCTTGCAGGATTCGAACCCGTGACCGTTTGATTACGTACCTAGGATCACTAGCCACGAGACCAACCGGTCGTATTTTTACTATAGTTCAATTTGGGAAGGGGTTGGTTAGCATGGGATTTTTGTATATTCTATTTTAATTTAATTGTACCATTTATAAATTATGTGACTAACAGTTTCGTGGCAGTAAGCTAGTTTTTTACCTATAAAGTATAAAACACCAAATATTGTTCAGCCGTCAAATAGTGTTTCATCGACTGCTCGGCTTCTACCCATCAGACTTAGAGTAACACCAGTTCTTAAGTCAAAACCTAAGCTTTACAACACCGGTTTTTTGAAAACCGAATCGCAATCGGTGTAGTAGTTTTTATGTGATGAGCTAACAGACAAACAAACAGACAGATACGATTAAAAATATATTATATTCTTGTTTAGTAGCTACATTTAGTAACATAGACCGTACCATAGCAGATTTTTTGTAACTGCTTTATTATAAGTTTAGTTAGATACGAGCATATGGATCGAAAGAACACTGACCGTTGGGTCCACGTTTGACAAGTTAGTGTACAAGTATTTTGTGCTAACTAAATTCAATAGAGCAGTAGAATCCTACAAAGAGGGATACCCACATCACGCGTACTGCCAACTACATGGCCTGTTCTATAATCGGATTAATGATTCGCTTAGTACACTTCAGGAGTTGGGTGTCTATTCAGTGTTTGATAGTTGAAGAAACGTCTATGTGTGTTTAGTATTTCATTGTAAATGTAACTCACGATATGTCGCAATGAATGGATTTATTTGTCTAAAATCGCTTTTGGTACTTAGACTGGTCTGGTTAGACGGATGTATAATTCAAATAAAGTGTTGAATATCATTTAAATAACAAACCTTATTTCGCAGCTTTATAAATTACGCGCTTTTTGGCCTGTGCGATTTTTTCCTTATTTTATCGAATTGAAAACGCTTTTTTTGTCAGCGGTATTTTTTACTATGGTTAGCAAAGGAAAAACTTCCCGGAAACCAACAATAAAACTTCCGGGAACTATACATTTCCTAGAGCCTCTTCACGGTTATTATTTAGAAGGGTTTCTGTCAATAAATAATATTAATAAATTCTATCAATAAATTCTATCGATAAATTTTCGCCATGACATGTTCTCATATACACGTATTTTCAGTTGGATATTAATTGTTACCATTTTACCCAATCATTTCAGTTACGAGTTATTGTGACAATCAGTTTTCATTTATTTAAGAAAATTAACACGCATACGGTCGCTTATACACATTATAATCGTTATTCTTATATCAAAAATACTTCAAATTGAGAACTTATTTTTCAAGAAGTCAATCAAATAGATAAAGCCATGCATGCATGTTTCAACTTTTCTACCCTTTTGTACCTAGGTACTAGCTTTTGTACGATTAACTGCTCTTTTTATTTCTCAAACAAAACCAATTAATTACCTGTGATTGTAAATTAGGTAAAAAGTGTAAAATCTAAAATTTCTTTAACCCTTACGCAGCCATTAGAAATTACAAAGTAATAATTCAATTACATAAAATCAACAGGTGAGTGACGCTATGAATAATTTAGACGCTGTTGGTGCGAGACGTGTTAATTTTGCTGTCAAATGTGATAATTAGGTTTACCCATGTCACTGTCCTGCGTAGTTGGGATCATTAGAGATGGGAAGATCTGGCCACTTCACGTTTTATCTTACTATTATTTGGTTTAAATTAGTTAAAAAATACATATCCTGAATGTGTCAACCAGCCCACTTTTCCAACTTATCATTGACCACTTAATTAGTAATCAGTAGAACTATAACGTAGGTAATCTAATTCTATGCTAGACATTCGAAAAAAGAGGTCCATAGAAGAAAACCGTCACATTCGGTCCATTCCTAACCTACTCCCGATACATGCTTTACTCGAATAAGTAGGTTAAACCTGCGGGCTTTCAAAATTTCAAAAGAATTCAGTGATTAAAAGGGGTATTCAAATGATATTAAATTAATATGAAATGACCTTAGTCAATTCAGTGGCAATCTGCTAGGAAATTTCCATTTTTCTTCTGAACCTTCGCTAAAATGGCATAAATAAAAAAGCCTACAAGGATCCGAGGTTTACTCTCATTTTAGTGATCCGCGACAAAAAGGAACAAGTGCTGTACGAAATAGCACGAAATGGACTTGGAATGGAAACTAAATTTCCAATTTTGATATACTTTTATGGATCCTTCTAAATAATAATCTAATAAAAAAAAACGGTCCCGCGATTGACGGAGAAAACGGTGAACATGAATAAAAATAAACATACAGTCGAACATAGAACCTCCTTCATATGTGAAGTCGATTAAAAAGTAAGTATAGAATTTTTATTCACATCTTTTCTTGAGTGTATGGAACGCCTATACAATTTGCGTATGAGAAGAATTCGGACAGCTTTCACTGACGACATGTTATGCGTTGTCTACCAGTTATTTTTGTCGTGCTGATCAGTCGGCTCGTTGGTCTAGGGGTATGATTTTCGCTTAGGGTGCGAGAGGTCCCGGGTTCAAATCCCGGACGAGCCCAAATCCTTTTTTTTTGTAGTTGCCTTACATTACGAAAAATGGGTGCAAGGTCCAACCAAATTAGGTAGGTGAGAAATTATACACAATTTGGTTTAAAATAAAATTGTTACCTATATCTTTTTCAATACTTAATTTTGTAGATATCTTGATAGATAAACACCGGGACACGGATACCTTTAGTGAATACATGACATGAAAACGGATACTAGAAGTATATAAATATTAGAAACGGGATATTACTATGGATACAATTTTCAAAACGGATTTTTTGTTACTAAATGTTTTTTGTCATGTTTGTACTTACCTTTTAATAAGCAAAAAAAGTCGGTAATATGTTGTAACAGTAAGTAGGCCAGTCCACAATAAAAACATACTGTCGAATATAGAACCTACTCATTACGTGAACGTCGTAACAAAATTTTCGCTAGAAAAAGTAATCATTAAGCAGGATTCGAGCCTACAGCTTTTGTAATAGCTATCTCTTCTTTGCTCTTAATTTCTTATTAATTCTTTGCTGTTAATAAGTGTCACATATTTTTAATATATTTTTACCCGATTTAGGAAGGTTATGTGTTTGGGTTGTATGAGTGTTTGTTTGTTTGTTTGTACGTTTCTTAGGCATGTCCTACAGCCTAAAAGTCTTGATGGATTTTGATAAAGAAGATTTCATTGGATTCGTCTTAATCACGAGAGTGCTATAGGATATATGAAGTGTCAAGGAAACTAATATGGCGGCTTACAGCTGCTATATTGTATTTACTATAGAACAAAAAATTACTAAAGCCTATCGAGTGAGGTATCAAAATGAAGGGTTTGGAAATACGATTCCAAAAATAAATAATTCTTTACTTAAAACAGTAGCAGTTGTCGTACAAGCTTCTTATAATATTAGATTATTCAACTTATGTAAGTACTATAAGTCCAATTTTGGAATTGCAACTATTAAAGTAAAGTAAAATAATGTTAGTAAATTGGAAACATTAAATTGATTTACTTTTACTCTTGGGGGCTCTCAGCTCACATCGCATTGTGTCCATCCGCTATCGCGGCTGAAAATAAAGATTCTCGACATAGCACGTGAGTTGTTTAATTTTTTATTCAATAGGCACACACAGTACAGTCGGGTTTTAGTATTTTTATAATAATTTTTACTTTGTTAATTTTAGATTCTTGCTTAGCCAGCACTAATGTCGGACTTCCGCTCACCAAGTTTCATAGATTCTAATTATCTCCAAATTGTTCCATCGTCGACGAAGGTTGAAATACTGCCCAATTAGGGACCTATGCCCCCGCCCAGCCTGACCCTTAAGGATCCTATTATAATTTTTGATAACAACATCACGTTATAATTTACTGTTTTTAATTTTAACAGCAGTTTTTTTTTTACTTTTTGTTATTTTCCGTCACGCTGAAAATAAAAGATAGCAAATAGTAGATTGTATTACTAGAGAGCAAAATAATATTTTGCCAGCGAGGGATTCAATATACGTCGCCAGATGAAAAATAATTTTGCGTCCGAGTGATACACTCCATTTTTTATCCCCCTCTATGAGAAAAATAAATAAAACGCGCTTTAAGATACTTTACAACTCAAACATTTATTAACAAGAGCAAATTCAATATTTATATAACCCGCAGCCCCCATTAGAGCTAAAAAGTATCTCGATCACATTAGTTTAGAAACATAAAAACTACATCAAAATCGGTCCACTCAATTGGGGGCTACAACTCTCACCACTATTCCCCTCCCCTCCCCATTATAGCCAAGAACCATCTCGTTTACCTCAGCTTTTAAACATAAAAAACCGCAGCTAAATTGGTCCTTTCGTTTGGAAGCTACGATTCGCATAAAAAACCGCATCTAAATCGATTCATTCCTTCCCAGGGGGGAAGGAATGAATCGATTTAGATGCGGTTTTTGATTTTGCGGATTTTGCGGTTTGTTTTAGGGGGATGGGCCCCCTCCCCCCATCCCCCTTTTTCTCACCGCGCTACGTGACCCAATTGGCAACGCGCGCTCCCATTAGTCAACTGTGAATCAGCAACATTTCATTTATTTCGTTATAGGTATATATACCAACTTTTCGGCTTTATAACATAAGTCTGGATAGGGACATAGTTCGACTTCGGATCTTAAGTATCAAAGTTCTAATCCCAACTGGAGTATTTTATATTTAACACATAAAAAAAATGTGATGGCTTATAACTTGAATACGGCCGAAGCTGAGGCGGAAAGAGCCGACGAGCCACGGAAACTCATTACCATAACTCATTACTCATTACTGGAAGTCTTGTGCAGAAAAGTCTTACTTTGCTCCCTCTTTTCGAGGAACTTATCAGCGTTTTTCGAATATATGGAATAAAAATAATACGGGTACTCTTACCATCATTTCGTTTGCCTGATTGTAAGAGTCATGCCTGTCCATAAAATAAAACATAATTAATAATAAAAAAAACAGTGTACCCATGTTTATTTAGGTGTGGTGATTTATGTGAATTGAATAAAGTTTGTAAAATTTGTAAATACATTATGTAACATAATTACCTATTAAGTACCGGGGTGGGGGGTATTTCATGCGTTATGCCGAATGACGTTAGTACAACGACTATTGAGATTTCAAAGTTTTTCTTTCATCAATATACTTTTAAAGATCATTGCAGGTGCAGTGTACTTTAAACTCTAGTAGCACATAATAGTAGTAGTGGGTCAGCTAGGAAAACTCAATACAGTGCCACTAATTTATCTGTTCAAACGAGTGAGGCACCACTATCCTTACGATATTGACAAGATATTGACAGTGATGTATGTAACCTCATTAGTTCCCTTCTTTGTCAACTCAACAGATAAGTTAGCGGGACCAAACCTTGACCTTGAATTTGTGTGTTGTCAAGTTTGATTGACAAACCCTGCGGATCGGGAGTTTACTGCGCAGTCGTCATTCGAATGTCAGAAGTAAAAAAAAAAACACGTCAGAGTCAACTATGAATTTTCTTTATTATTAATTGAGAAGTGAATAAAAATAAGGTAAAAGTGTTTTTGTGATCAATTTCAAATGTTACATATCATTGTAGTTTCCTAATCCGTCAGTGTTTTCTTCAACTATAAGTAACACTGCTTACACGAACTATGTGCGTCCAGAGAGACAATAATAAATTTAGGGTTGTTACAAATTTCTAATTTTTACTTTTGTATGGGGATTTAAAATACGATTTATTCAACCGTTTCACACGTAAAAGAATTTACATGATTTATCGTTTAAGCCCTGCTGCATACTTATAAGGCTATTCAGTTGGGTACTCCTTGTATAATAGTGCTAACTTAAAGGTTTATTACATTATTCAATTTGTCGAAATCTTATATAAGGATTTACGAAGGTTTAATCGCAGTTAGGACGGTGTAATCACTAGCTTCTTATTCTTATCTTAGTCAGGATAATTGATAGATTTCCTTGAAATTGAATAGTGTAATTAAGTCTTTTAGGATTGCAAATACTAGTGTGGCACTGCACTGCGCTCGTCACCCTGAGACATCGTTTTTCAGACCGTAACACGACAATGTTTACAAAATACTTAGTACTTATACTTGGTAAATAGAAATTGATTGTTTCTTGTGCAAAACAAGAAGTTCTGGGTATCTAACTTTGTTATTAACATACATATCATCAAATGTGGTAAGTTATAATTCTATCTCCATGGGCTTGGACTGCATTAATTAGATGTGACGCAACTATTGGCCTCAGTCATAATCGGAGTAGCATTGGTGTAGCACGAGTAAGCTGTGACAATTATTTTTATCTCATTCGCGCTACAAACTGCGTATGTATGTTAATTTTGTTGTTGATGCACACGAAGCACGATATTTGTAATGTAGCTGTGTGGGTGTTATTGCCTGTAGTTGTATCTGGTCCAGTTGTTATTTACGTGAAATTAGAGCGTCTTTCCCCCTTTAACAATATCTAAGGTTATTGTACTCTTTTAAGTATACGGTACCAATTCTTCATTTTCATCCGTCTTTACGTGCCTACTGCTGGGGCACAGTCCTAGAGAGAGGATGATTCATAACCCACCACTTAGGCCCATATCCTAATGTTCTTGAGTTTTAGAGTTTCTTCTCGGTTTCCTTAAGATGTTTTTCTGTTTCAAAATCTGCCCACATAACATTCTAATTAAGTAATTTGCGCAGGGCCCAGGTTTCGAAACAGGTGCCATTGGATTGTGAAGTGCTCATTATACCTCTCGGTCACCACCGTACTGTTTGATAATTGTAAAACTACCCTAACGGCATAATATACAACACAACCACAAGCATATCTATAAACTGAGATTAAACCAACTCAATCGACTAATCATGTCTCATCAACTGCCGAGCCTTGATTACTCCATGATTATAATGGTAATGTCTCATTAGATAATGATCATATTATTCATAATCTCATCTTGTTAGGAAGCCTCTTTGAACAAATGGCTTTGATCTAAATGTACAAACAGATGCAGATTTTTATTAGATAAGAGGAGATCAATGTTGACAAGTTATTGGTGTAGTTACCGATAGTGCAGTAACGATAGGTATCTTTTAATACGTAATCTGTTTAAGCTACTTATGATCTAAGATGGACTAAACAAAGCCTAATGGTAGGTCTCATTACGGACTTGTACTATTAGTTGCTATTAGTTAGATACTTTTATTCTGTGCCCTCGTTTCATCATCCATACCAATATATAAAAGTGAAACGTTGTTTGTTTGTTTGGGGAGCTTTCACGCAATAACGGCTGGTCGGATTTTGTTGAAATTTGGAATGGAGATAGCTTATACCCTAGAATGAAACCTTAAAATACTTTATATCCCGGAAAATTGAAAGTTTCCACGGGAAAACTGAAAAATGTTGATTACTCGCTGTAAAGAACGGTTGCCATGGAAACGAAATAACATTGCAAGAATATATATATATATATATATATAAGAACGGTTGCCATGGAAACGAAATAACATTGCAAGAATATATATATACATGTTATTTCGTTTCCATGGCAACCGTTCTTTACAGCGAGTAATCAACATTTTTCAGTTTTCCCGTGGAAACTTTCAATTTTCCGGGATAAAAAGTATTTTAGGGTTTCATTCTAGGGTATATATATAGAATATATATATACATATATATATTTTTATATATATATATATATTTATATATATATATATATATATTTATATATAAATATATATATATATATATATATATATTTATATATATATCTATTGGTGCTGTAATAACCTAAAGAAAATAGGATGCTATATATAGGATAAGTTTTTTTTCGCGATAAACAGTAGTCCGCGCGGAAGAAGTCGCGGGCAGGAAAGCTAGTACCTAATAAGTACTATTAGTATAAAAAGTCACTATAGACAGCAAAATGAACGGACACTGTCTTGACTATCGGTATCCCGTACGGGATAAATGCGCCTATTTATGCAATTTTTACAAAAACGAAAATAAAAATTATAATTAAAAACTATTTTTTTGTTTTATTTGCTTTAATCATATACAGCTGTTGTGTATGGCAACCCTGAAATCATTCTATATTTAAGAAAAGAGCTAAAGAACTCCAAAAACGCATTCGTCCACAGATTAAGTCTTAACGCCAACTTGGCTAAATGCCCTCCGGACACGAAGGCAGTTTGCGAACCAGTCCAGTGAGCCAGCTCATCGGCAGCACAAGCTACACGAAGCCAGTAAATAGTAGTCCGTACTCATCAGTAAGTGAGAACTTAGGACATTGAAACTTAGGATACCTAATAACTACTAAATAAAAGACGTGCGTACGGGCAACCATTTATTGCAAGACTAATCATACCCATAGATTAGAGATATACGATAAGTAGCTAGGCTACCCTACAAAAATAACACCTCCACCCTTATTTACTAATACGTTACCGGACAATTAGGCAACTATACATCGCAGAATTACTTAAAAGGTGTACTTAGACTAAAACAGAACTGATTTTTAACTTAAGTTAATTATAATACTAACTTATAATAATTATTATTATTGTAATAGGTATTCTTAATCTATTTCCTCAAAACCAAATCGAACTGATGGCTTACGTTCTCTTACAGGGTGACAAAATTATGGTTCATTACCATCAGCACACATTCCCTTGTCCGCGTACACATTTGGCCTCCACGAAGGACTAGAGGGTACAGACGCAGCACCATCCTGCGACTCCGTTGTCGATGGCACAGTGGTTTTGGCTGACGTATCACTCTCTACACTACCCCTCCCCGAACTGCCTACATCCTCTTCTGGTTTATCGCCATTGGTTATGGAAAATGATAAAGATTTCCGTGATTGCCTCATAGAGGTACCAGTATGGATTGCCTATTTATTTCTAACTTTTGCGCAACTTGGTCGAGGCCTGCTTTTTGTCTATCAGAATCGTTATCATATTTTTTGTAACCCTTTATCTCAGTTGATCAATGTGCCTGTGAATTTCAGTTCTAATACAATACCTTACACAGTAATCGCAACTTCCTAACGGTTTTAAAATCGTACCTGCTACCCATTTATCCAAGCCCCTATAATCACGATACCAGACCGGAACTCCCGAATTGAGCTGGCGCTGCGCCCCACACGCGTACCGCTCGCTACGCTCTTGGCACGCTTGGGATTCCCTTGCAGGTTTTAGATTATCCAGCCTTATACGGAGTTTTCGACCCTGTAATATAGTGGCTGGACTTTCGCCGGTAGTCGCATGTTCTGTATTTCTGTATGCTAGAAAAATCTACACAAAGCTTGATTCTGTGACAAACCTGTATCTACGTCCAGGTTTTGTTTAAATGCCTTTTTGATAACGTGCTTATAGATTTTAACTGTATCCTCGGCCGCCCCGTTCGATGCTAATAAAAAATATCTATATAATATATATATATAATATACATCTAAATAAAAAATATATTTTTTCTCGGGAGCTGAGAAAATATGTTCTATGCCGTGATGACCCAAAAAAAATTGGAAC
Organism: Alsophila aescularia; assembly: GCA_946251855.1. Classification (NCBI taxonomy): domain Eukaryota; kingdom Metazoa; phylum Arthropoda; class Insecta; order Lepidoptera; family Geometridae; genus Alsophila; species Alsophila aescularia. Next base: position 32,283,130 of record OX276381.1, read on the forward strand.
TCTGAACTGGAGTATGGAGGTCCATTGTCACTAACAGTTTGTTTTTTATTGTAGTTCTTTGCATCTTGATAGCTTCTATCCATTTAGAATATGAATCTACCACAATTAAATATGTTAACCCACCTATAGCCCCAAAAAAACTAAATGTATCCTAGACCAGGGACGCGACGGCCAGGGCCACGAGCGAGGCAAATGCGCGGGCGGCGCGTCAGCCATAACGGCTCACACGGCGCACGCGCGTCACTCCGCTTCCAGCGCTTCGTCGATCCCCGGCGCAACCATACGTAACTAAGGGCTTGTGATTTTGTTTTAACAATTCCCATATGCAGATTTGATGATTTTTTTCCAGCACGAAGATGGTACGACTACACGGTGACCCCACATGATATATCCCAGTTCATTGTATAATTCGTTTCTGTAGAGAAATGCAAATAGGTTTGCTCAGGTAAGTCTTCCTCCTCAGATGCTATGTCATTCTTTTATGACTCAATTAAACGCGAAAGAACATCAGCCGTATTTTTATCAGTTTTCACGTACCTATTCGATCTCAAAATCATAAGCTGATAATTTAATCGTTGCAGATGACTAGCTGCCGCGCTAGTACTACCTATATTTGGCCCAAAAATGCTCACGAAGGGTTTATGATCGGTATGAAGAATGAACTTCCTACCGAACAAATACTGATGGAATTTATCAATAGCGAAAACAATCGCCAAAGCCTCCTTGTGAATCTGGCTATAGTGTAACTCGTGAGTCGTGAGCGAGCGCGAGGCGTACGCGACAACCCGTTCCTCTTCGGCGCAAGCCCCACGCTGCGCTAGCACGGCACCTAGCCCACGCGCTTTCGCAGTCACGGTCAGCACTAACTTGTATCCTATATCAAAATGTACAAGTGCTTTTGTACTAAACAAAAATCTCTTTACTTGAATAGAACGCGTCCCTCTCAGCAGCTTCCAACGATAGTGCCAAAGTGACGGCACGCTTGTACTCTAAATTCTCTTCGGTAAATAATCTTTGCCGTATAATTTCGTTTTTCAGGCCACAAACTGTACGCGGAGATTTTCGTATCCGGCATTAAATAGCATTAAAACATACAGCACATACGTATAAAAACAAATAAAGAAAAATAAGACCCGCGGACAACGCTTTGCCCACGATTCTTTATTTTGTGAAATGAGCTGGGCCCTTATTCGCTATGACCATTCACGCACGTAACGTAACGCGTCATGCTAAAATATCTTCGTGGAATCTGCGATCTGCAAATTAGCAATCTGCAATTGTCGTTATGACGCTACACGTTTTCGGCAACGAATTTTGTGTGGCATAGCAAATAAGCACCCTGATATCTTCGTGGAATCGTTTGGCAATTGTCGTTATGACGCTACACGTTTTCGGCAACGAATTTTGTGTGGCATAGCAATTAGGCACCCTGATATCTTCGTGGAATCATTTGGCAATTGTCGTAATGATGTCACACGTTTACGGCAAGAAATTTCGTGTGGCATAGTGAATAAGTGCCTGATATCTTCGTGGAATCGTTTGGCAATTGTCATAATGATGTCACGTGATTTCAGCAAGGAATTTCGTGTGGCATAGCGAATAAGCGCCCTGATATCTTTGTGGAATCGTTCTGCAATTGTCGTAATGACGCCACACGTTTTCAGCAAGAAATTTCATGTGGCGTAGGGAATAAGCGTCCAGTACGTAACACAATTAGTGCTCATAATTACTTTAATGCATGACTTCCGAGTCAAATTGATGTTCAGTCATTTCAGTGTGAAAACTAGACGTAAAACCTAGTAGTTATTTTATAGCTACGTAAATTATGTAAGGTTCAAGGTTCCACAACCAAGAAGGTTAAAAAAGGACGAAGTCTACACTGCCAGACAAACGAGTGAAGCATTGCAAATGGCAAATGCGTATATTTCCGTGAGTAGTTAATTTATGGTGATTTCTGATCGATACACAATTTCATCACAAAACACTGCATTGTTTTTGATTTTTCGTGAGAACTTGACAGAATTAACATGACTAACAAGGTCATGATGTGGCCGCAGATCCGCATAACATGGTGAGGTCTTTGCTTAATATTTTAAACTACGCAATGGATTTTAATGTGGTTTTCATCAAAAGATATAAAGATTCAAGAGAAAGATTTATACGTATAGTTTGATATTGTTTTTTGTTAATTTGTTGAAATATTTCGATGATTATTCAAGATGTCGGAAGAAATCAAGCCAACTTAGAGCTTTTTAAATTTGGAACGTTAAAGTTTGCTATAAAAATTCGCATAGATACGGACATTGTAAAGAGACTTTATTCAAAATCCGAACTGGCCACTATAGGCAGAAGACAAAAAAAAGACGTGACATCCCCGTATCTCATTGTGAAACCAAAGAGGGTATTTGGTGTTATTTTAACAGTTCCGTATTTTATCATTTTCAACACAATACAAAAATGTCGTCGAACTATATCCTCAAAGCGGAGTGAAGGTCGAGTGTGCGAGAAGTAAATAATTTGTCACCACATATTTTTCTAAATTAAACCTGTGCTAAGACAGAGCGGATCGCTGGTTTAAGATAAGACAAAGTGTAGTGTATATCAATTCATAGACCTTCTTACTTGCTATGTTTGTTTTTGGGTCAAATTTAGTAATTGAAATGTACCACTTTCCTGTTGACAGATTGATCTGATATCTGGTACACACCTTTAGTTCTGATGACAATATCCATACCAATATATAAAAGAGAAACGTTGTGTTTGTTTTTTTTATATATTACCTACTAGTTTTCCCGCCTGCGACTACGTCCGCGCGGACTATAGTTTATCGCAAAAAAAACATCCTTTGTTCTTCTAGGATATTAAAAACCAATGCAAAAGTTATACCTAGCACCAACCCTCTTGATGTTTATTAACAGACTTGTTATTTCGTTTCCATGTAAACCATTCCTTCCAGCGAGTAATCAACACTTCCCAGTTTTCCCGTGGAAACTTACAATTTTCTGGGATTAAAAGTATCCTATGTTTTATTCCAGGGTATAAGCTATCTTCAATCCAAATTTTATCAAAATCCGTCGAGCCGTTATCGCGTGAAAGCTCCCCCAAACAAACAAACAAACAGACAACGTTTCACTTTTATATATTGGTATGGATCACTGTAAATCCAAGGTGGCCGCCTGATTAGATATTTTATCACAACCCCTTCAATATGGATATCAAATGAAAATCCTAGATGGCTGCCACTACAAAATGGCGGATTACTTATTTTATCAATCCCCTCAAAATGGGTATCAAATGAAAGGGTATCAATACACACACACAGTACCTACGATTGTAACTTTTAAACTTTCGCGATTCGAACACATAGTTATATATTTAAACGGTACTTAATCGCGCTGAAATCTTAATTTTTATTTACCTCGACGTTTCGATCAAGTTGCATTGATCGTGGTCACGAGAAGACTGGAGTGTCAGTGTCGAGAAGGGCGAGCGTTACCCGCACTACCCATTGGTTTTGTAAATTTCAGAACTTTCAGGACATACAACACTAACGACAAAACTACAAACACTAGCGATTAAGTCCCGTTTAAATATAAACTACAGTACCTGCACTTTAGAAATAACTAAATAAAACATTTAAAACATCACAACGAAATAAATAATTAAGATAAACGGTTTTACTGTGTAAGGAACATAAAAATGATGCAGATAAAGGTACTAAAATCTAAAAAGTAAAATAAAACCGTGGGGCTTAGCGTAAACTGAATAATAAAGCTCGACTCGCCCCATGATTTTAATTTATTTTTAGCTTTTAGTTACTTAACTGCATAATTGTTATGTTTCTTGTCAATAAAACCGCTTAGCTTAAAACTTTATATTTACCAATTTTTTTAATCTCTGAATGCACTATTCATGACTTCGATACCTAATACTTACTTAAGTTATTGGCGGCAAACACTTTCAAATGACATTAGGTCAATCAAGCTAGCCACATGTCAGTAACCAAATCAACTAATCTTGGTTGTGTAATATTACGGTAATGGTATTGCATCATGACATTTCGGTTGCTCATACAGTGCCACAGTAAATAGACACCTGAAATTGACAAACAGCAGTGGGAACTATCTGCAACATTGAGGTGTGGCATGACCACATACACAAACAACAAAAGATATTTTTTGTACGACAATTGACAAAGATTAAACAAAGGTGTCAGAAAGCTTGATTATTGAGTTGAATGAAACAAAAAACTTTCTGGTTGTCTGTGGTTGTAATGTAACTACAAAATTCTTCTTTCGAGTCAACGTTCTCTGAGAAAGGCATTGCATTGGCATGCCAAAACAGGATTTCCTAGTTTGGGAACCAGTGTTTTCCAACTAAAGCATGGCCGCGATACAGGAAGAAATTCGTACAGTGACCCCTCACTACTTATCTCTATCGCTCGCACATAAATGTGTATTGCCGTTGAGTTCGCATAAAAATAATACACATTGAAGCGCTAGCAATAGAGTAGTGAGGGGTCATTGTACGAATTTCTTCCTCTATCGCAGCGATTCATTTTAAATTTTGTTATTTAACATTGATTGCATTTTTTTCCAATTTTTATAAACACCTGTTTTAACTTTTCATCCATTGTGGCCGGAGATTGGCAGATTTTATAAAACTCCACTCGGGGAGCACTTATTGTAGTACCTACATTTTTTTACTCTGAATTTTGTACGTAGTTTGTTATTTTTTTAACTTTAGCATGGCGAAGCAAAGGAAGTTATGTATTTAAATATATAATTACGTGAGAGACCAACGAAATGATAGTCAACAAATTCTGATTCTGTAAATTGTACATTGGTCATCCATGTTGTTCTACCAGTCAAACTACTTGGAAAAAACTACTCCTTGTCCTAAAACACATTGTAACTCTGTTCTATATCTACTGAAGAGCATGAGGAAACGCCTTTGTTCGTCTCGAAATGATACTTAACTAAAAGCATGGTAGATACAGTAGTCGCAGCCAATCTATATGTTTGTGAAGATAGGCTCTGTAAACGATTGCGCAGGCACTGCTGTGGGGATAAAACAGCATAAAGTAAGAAAGAGATAGAATATGCGAAAAACGTAAGCGAGTGAGCGAGGCAGTTATACAATGCTGTCTTCACCTTCAACATTGGAATCGCACCTAAAAAATAGCAGTTTGCGCAGCGACTAGTAGACAACTTCCGAGACACATACTTCCGCTGCGACTACTGTACCTACTAGGCGAACATAAACCTGAAAGAGGTAAGTAATATCTAAGACGATTTGTAACCTTGAGTGATGGGAATAGTATTTTATTACTAGTGTAACAGACACAAGACCTCAATGAAATCATGGTAGGTACTAGGCGAGTAAACAAATAAAAGAGTTATTATATCCTATCCTTTCCTTGGATTTTCCTGAGTGTTTCATGTTTTTTTTTTGGATTGTCTTGGTATTTCAGAGGGAGGGAATGCAATGGACTGGATAGATTGAGCTGCAAATGATGATCATGTGGTTAGTGAAGATTAACAGTACTGATGTACAGTATGGGATACTGTCTTATTCCTTCCCTCTGCCACAAACAATAATTACTGGTTGACTCATTACGGAACATGAATATTGAATTAACCGCAGTAGTCTGTTTCACGATTGCTGGTTAGATTGTAGATCAAGTGATATGGTGCAAATATAGATCATAATAATTGTTCAGTAGTTTGTGTAAACAAGCAACCCATCTATTAGGCAGATATTAAACAGGTAGATAGTAATGATTTCTATTGCTTCTGACAGAAAGTGCCATTTCCAAGATCTTTATCTTCATAGGTACACCTGCATAATATGAAAAGAACTACCAACTGAGGTCTTTCAAATCTTTCCACAGAGGGACAATATGGGTCATTTTATGTGAGGGTACAAATTACTGATTAGCAGCGCATCAGCAAGGCCTCGTTCAGTGAATTAGGATAATTTTACTTGCCTCGGGTATTGTTGGATGGTGTCAAATATTATATAGGCTTCTTGGTTGGGGTTCAATAGTAGATAATTACCGATTTTGAGCTTACAGAGACTATCAGTTTTGATGTTTTCCATTTTATTCAATTAAAACCGGCTAAGTGTGTATCAAACACGCATAGACTTAGGGTTGCGTATCTGGGATCCTAAGCTACCCAACTGTGAAAACCGAATTGCAATTGGTCCACTTGTTTTTACTTAATACGTTATTAGTTTTTTTTAATAGTTTCCTAATGTAGACGTTATAAATATCTACAATGTGTGCCAAATTTCGACTTTGTTGTATTAATTGTAGGACAGAGGGACACCGCGAAACATTAAGAACTTTTTTTAACATACTAAATACGTTTCAAACAACGAATGCGTTTAACAAAATCTGTGTTTAAGGATGGTAAATGAACGAAAAAATATAGTGAGTAATAATGTTGTTATTTTTATTTTTATTAAAATTTGCAATAAAGTCGCGTCGTTTTCATCCCATACTGGGTCGTTGACTTACCTGACCGTATGACATAATAATGTGAATACCATTACCTACCTACCTTCTATTCAACTAGATTTGATTCCATCGCCCGACACATGGCCTTATATACTGTCATCCCTCACCAAGTGTCCAACCCATTTCTACTTAGCCTTTCATAATGGGTGTCCCCTGCCAAACTTTAAATTGCTACAAATCACAACAGTTTACAAGAACGCCTCTCGATAGACACTAAAACAATCAAAACAAATATCAAACCAGGTTCTATCACGAGCTGGCGCCGGACCCATATCATCTCTGACATCGCTGACACGGGTCTTCGATGTCTCGATACCAGCGACTGTCCGATGTCTGACACTCGATGTGTCGCGTCCATTTGTTTCAGTAATGTGACTTTTCTATTTTAGGTGATAATGGTCTAGGATAAAACAGAGAAAACTCGATTAAACTATTTGTAACCGAGTTTCCAAATGAGGTACATCGTAATTCGGTAGCCATAAATTGTTCAGATTGAGCAGTTTTTTCATAGGCATACTTTATGTTTCATCGTAATTCGGTACTAGGCCATAAATTGTTCAGATTGAGCAGTTTTTTCATAGGCATACTTTATGTTCTATTGGTAGTATCTTCTATTTGAATAACCCACCATTTTGTACCCGACTGTGGAGAGTATTCGTATTTATTACGAGAGTGACATAAAATATATAGTTCTCGTCATGTAAAAAGAACGCTGGAAGAAAGTGGAGGGGGTGTGTTGCGCATGGGTACTGTAACGGATATAAAATCCATATTCCTTTTTTTTTAGTTATTACGCAAAGGCCTGATCTGTATTGAAACTTTCCAAAACCTACACGTGTTAAACAGTTAAAAATAGACAAAGGCGCGAACAGCAATTTGTTATTTCAAAAGAACATTTATTGAAATGTCTTTTTCTAGTACACGGTCATAAAATTTATTTAAATAATAAAATTTCTTTTAAATTGTTACAATAGATCTGCAGTTTTACGACATGCACGTATTGTTGAAAAGTTGTTTGTGATCAAATCGTTTCTCGGTAAAGGCTTGTAATTATTGGCAGGCTGAACATTTTACACTACTGCGCAGAAACGAAGAAGTGTAATGTTTTAACGGTTTAAACAATAATGGTGAATTGTAAACGTACTGACTGCATGTCTTGCTTCCTATAGTGATATCAGGGTTGTGAATGAATTGAAGTTCACTACTCATTGTTAAAACATATATATATATGAGTTAAGGTGGTTACAATCATGTACATTAAATTGATCTTATGTTTTAAATGACAAAAGGGACGAATTGTGTCAATATAGGCGCCATATTGACTCATGCAGTTCTAGTATTAAACTTAATTTATAACAAATTCTTATGACTGTCTTTGATTGTATCCACTCTATGAAATAGCATATACACATAATAAGTGACCCTTTATGTACACAAATTATTGTGTACGATTTCATATTTTGGAGCGAGCGACACTGGATGACGGTCTACTTACAGCCGTGCGCGAGCGCGTTGGGCGTGGCTTGCGTGCTGATTGAGATCAACGACCAATCACAGGTCCAAGTTCATGTGTCCAGACACTGGGCAAGACAGAAGAAAGGGAAGGTCGATTTCGAAGAGCAGTCGTGTTTTACCCGCGCTTTCAAGGCGTCGTGTTTTGGTTCTACCCACAATCGAGGGAGTCCTAGTTATTTTCCTTAACCTTCAGTAGTGTAAATTCAGTGTTACATAAATAGACAATATCGTGTCGGTGAAAAGGGGCTTGTCGCTGATCACAGCTAATATAGGTAAACAGCTGAGTTTATCTAATTTATTCGATCTAGACCTTTTTTGATTATTTTATAGATAAACAAAAGGTAAGACCTATCTTTCATGGACAGACAAAATCTAAAATTCTAGATCGAATGTTTACCCTGTCTTATTTTGTGCAGGTTTCCTATGTGCATAATTAATCTTGTTTAACGTCTCTATACCTCCTCTTTTACGATTTATGATTACATAGCTATTAATATTCATTGTATTATAGAAAGTAAGAACTCATTGTGAAAAGACCGCTTTCCAGTTTCTTTGCCCTTTCTTCTGGATTAGCTTGTAACTTTCGAGAAACGGGTGGTCAATAAAAAATACTTAAAATTTACTTTATTCGTTTGATTAATCCCTTATTGCCTAACAAAGTCTTACATAATAACTATATAAGCTAGGTAGCAGTTACGAGGGTATAGCATGCTATGTCATACTCTGCTTTTATTGCCAGTGAACAAGAGAGGTTTGACATTTGCTACAGAAAGAATAACTGATTAGATTGATTTATTTAATTAACTTCTCGTGCCATGCACTAAAAATAACTCATATTAGTTCAGTAAAATTAAAGGGGGCTTGACAGCTTAATTGCACAAGTAGTGGCGATAAGTGATCATCACATGATCACTTTATCTCAAAGGAATTCCACAAATATTATTATTATTATTACAAAGGCCTTTGTAACGCTAAATAAACCGTGTTCTGGAGCGGCAGCGAATCTTTAAAAGACATCTGCTTTAAAGCAGACGATACACAAATATAAAATATACAAAGAGATACACACATACGCCACTTTAAAGTATACTGTAGACAATTAAGTTGAGTTCTATAAAATAGATGTTAGTATCGCTACCCCGCAAAATACCGGGAATACAGCTAATGAAGGTTGTGAGCGACACACAAGTTTCGACCAGAATCTGCCCACATTGAACTTACTATTTCAGCTTTCAAACCTCGCTTATATGCATTGAAATTAGGTCGATCTTAACCTATACAAATGCATTTTGAATGCTATAGTCAATACAGTAAGCTATCACAAGATCAATAAATTACAATCCCAGAAGCAAAGGAGACCATCGAAGTCGTAAGTATATACCTGCAGGCACATCTATGTTAATATACGCTAAAGGTATATTGTTGAAAGGGGCTGGGTCCATTACAGTACACTCGCGCATAAAAGTACTAGGCCTATTGATTTTAATAATTATTAATTAGCCTTTCGCTCGCACCTCATACCACCAAATAGAAAGATAAATCGTCTAATGCGCAGCCTAACCGCCGGCGTTTTTTTTACATGATGCGACCTATACGCAGTCTCAAGAAAACTAATATGGCGGCTTACAGCTGCCATATTTTATTTCCTATGGAACAAAAAATTACCAACATCTATCGAGTGAGGAATCAACATGAAGGTCTAAGTCTAAAAAGTTTAATATAAAAATAAATTATTGTAAAAATAATAAAAGCTAGATTGCGGACAGTTCGGCAGGTTCTAGATTGCGGATCTAGAACCTGTCGAACTACTTAGTCCTCATTCCTCCGATGCATCTTATATTTCAAAATCAAGATTCTTAGAGAAAACTGACAGTGAACAAAACTAAAAAGAGCCAAACCAGCTTAAGGGCTCGTGTACACGATGCCGTCGCCGCGCCGCCACCGCACCTCTGCGCTATGTATATGCATCATGTCCATGCAAGTGCGACACGTGTGATCTGTGTAGCCACGGTAATGTTATCTATCAGTATTGTGACTCGGCTCTGTCCTTGAAATAACTACCTACAGCCGCATGGTACGTAATACACACGCGGGCTGCCCGCATGCAGTATTTTAATTTCATCTACCTACTTGAATTTCTTTCTAGTTTTGTAATTGTATATTTTAATATGTAAAAAAGAAAGAAATTCTATGGATTCTATGAATATCTCTGGATGCGTTATTGAAGAATTCAAACAACCAAAAACAGCACAATATAGTATATTCGTGCTCTTTGCCCTATTAAGTTAGTACTTGTACTTATTTCAGTAAAATATTCACAAATCGCACGCTTACTGCTTCCAAAAATACACACCGTTCGTTCGTCACTGCGGCCACGAAATTACCGAGCCACACCGAGCTGCGGCGCATTCGCGACTGGCCGTGTAAAGAGTGGGTACCGACACGAGGCGCGTAGGTATAACTCACTTTCCGGCCGCTTGTATGAAGATAGAATACTGTATAGATAACATTACCGTGGTGTAGCTAGACTAAAAATCAAGCGGATGGCGGGAGACGCGAGGGGCGGCGCAAACGCCGGCATCGTGTACACGAGCCCTTAAGTTGTTTTGGCTCTTTTTAGTTTTGTTCACTGTCAGTTTTTTTTATAATAAATTTTTTTTATTAAATTAAGTACCTACTAAGGTATGTATGTACCCATCATTTTATTGTATCATTATTCCAACGCGAGAATCGTACTCCCTCTCTGGAACAAGCGCATGCAACGATATCAATCAGGCGAAATTGCAGTTGCGGTCTGAGCTTCATTTGTGTGATTTCCGTGAGATTCTACGTTGAAAATTCATCAAAAACACACGTGCCTAATTAGGGCGCCAAAACTGTACGTGAGCGGGGCCGACTGCAAGAATATAAGGAAACTCATTTAAAACGTGTTAGGGAGGGGCTGTGGTGGGGTTTGAGAGGTGAGATTTAACTATAAAGAATTGTGTTTTCTATTATGTCCTTAAGAGTAGGAATTTTTAATTTTATACATTTGAAAGCACTTGTTATAAAAAGTTCTGTCATTTTAATTTTTAAACCAAGAATGCTACTCCAAATGGATTAACTAAATAACTACTGAACCAATTTTCATGAAATGTATATGCGAGCAAACTGGAGTGATTGTTTTATTCAATTAGCGTCACGCGTGCCCATAATAATTACAGTGCCACCCAGAACTTTGGTTACAAAATCTTGCACTGCACGGCACTGCGCTCGTTACCCTGAGACATGCTTTTTAAGTCGTATGCCAACAATGTTTAAAAACTACGGATTCCACACCGCCAAAAGAGATGCCCTAAGATAAACCGATCGGCCGACACTTTGCAGCAAAATCACGATATTGTTAGTTTTATTAATTCTGCCATGTTCTCACAAAAGATCAACATCAATGCAGTCTTTTGTGATGAAATTTTATATCACCCACAAAACACCACAAATTATCTACTCACGCACACATACGCAGTTGACATTTGCTATGCTTCACTCGTTTGTTTGGCCATGTAAAATCCGTCTATTTGTAAACCTTCTTGTCTCGTGCGCAGTAATTTTGCTGGAAACTTTGCCCTTCGAACCGGTCCACGGAAATATTGAATAATTTTTCGAAAGGAATTATTTGTATTACGGACGGTATTTGAACCCCCGCCATCCATTTCTTTAGATTTAGAAACTTGTAATAATTTAGCATTTAAATTAAGCCTTAACATCGCTCAAATTCCCCTTTATAAAAACTATGTATATTATTTATTTATACTAATAATAAAGCAGTAGGTAAAAAAAAGTCAGTACAATATGAAGATAATTTAAAATATCACTCACGTGTATATACGTATGTACGTGTGTACATATAGTCGAAAACATCGACCTAGGTTTCGAGTGTATCCGACGCTCTTCTTCAGGAGTTCACGCCGCGAGATCCCGACGCGCACTGCGGGCTGCGGCCCGCTGCGAGCGGCGCGCGAGATGCGGCGGCGACTGGGAACGGGGACGCTTGGTGCTCGTACTGCTCTGCACCGCCGTCGACGGAGATTGAACTCCTGCTGGCGGTGGCGGTGGTATCAGGGTCATGAAAACTTTAACACTAAAATTTTAAGATAATTTAAAAAGCACATATAATAAAAATAAAAAAAACTCAACCCCCCCACCTCCCCATTACAGCTAAGAACCATCTCGTTTACCGCAGCTTTCAAACAAAAAACCTCAGCTAAATCGGTCCATTCGTTTGGAAGCCACGATTCTCACCCCCCTTTTCTTAACTCCCCCCTTCCCCCAATATAGCTAAGAACCATTTCGATTACCTCAGCTTTGTATCAATAAAAACCGCATCTAAATCGGTCCACTCGTTTGGAAGATACTATCCCTCCCCCCCTCTCCCCTTACCCCCATTATAGCTAAGAACCACCTCGATAACATCAGCTTTCAAACAGAAAATTATGTGATGTTATTATTCTATGACTAGTTGTGCCCGCGGCTTAACCGCATGGTAATTTTTCTGTGAAATAATCGATAACATCAGCAAAAAATATGTTTTCGCTGATTCTATGTATATGTTCCCGGACCAAAAGTACCTGTAAAATACAATGGCACCAAATTTCATTCAGCCTTCAAATCACTTCAAAAAACGTTTATGTTTAGCTTGCCCTGCTTGTTGTTGAGTTTTGTTTTTTGTGTATTGATTGCTTAGATTTTACTGCGGCTGTATGATATCCAAAGCCCATGTGATAGTTAAGGATAAAAGTTAATATAAAGTAGTACATTGAAACAAAAAAATTGAAGGCCTTCAATTTTTTTTATCAATTGTTTCACTCTTTTGTACCAGATTTTATGTCAAAAGTTAAGCAATTCAACAATGAAAACCACGTTGCAATCGGTTCAGCAGGGTGACCGCAGTGGAGCGATCGTAATGGAATCGTAATCGTTTATGACGTTAATGCACTGTCCGTCCTTGCTATATCGTAATGCAATGACAAGGATGGACAGCGCATTGGTATTGCTATCGCCAAAGCTTTGAGTTAGGCGGTCACCGGCTAGTAGTGTTTACTATCTATACTTACTTATAATAAAGGAGTAAGTAACAAAAAGTAAGTACAATGAACGTTATCAAAATAAAATTGGTCTAGGGTACATAAAATAAGCTCCCAAACAAATGGTGTCTGTCTGTTTATCTGTCTGTTCGAGCATCACGTAAAAACTGTTGGATCTACTGCAATGCTGTTTTCGCTATTGGATAGCTTAAGTTTTGACTTAAAACTGGTGTAATTGGTATCTCAATCCGAACCACTGACTTGTGGCGGTTCCCGATGACAAGTGCGGGGTGCTTGAGGATCCGGCGCCCATCTGCCAGCAGCTACCTTCCAGGATAGGATAATTTATCTTAAGAAAAATGTACACGCGAGCAAAGCCGCGGCACAGAATAAACAAAAGTTACATGCTTAAAAATTGCACAGCTAGTCTCAAATAACTTACAAGACAAAAGGTTAATTCTCCAAAGCCTATCAAAATTAATTAATAGAATACACAACCTCTCACAGCACAACCCTCACCCGCTGGTGCTTCCGCCGTCGCTTATGTCACTCCGACAGCGCCCTCTTGAGAATTGGGGCTGTAATTGACTTAGCGTCCCTCTTAAGGGCATGGGCCGGCAAATCGCAGGCCATCTCAGAGAACAGACACAGTGTAAAGTGTTGGAAGTGAATTAGCATTGGATGAATCTTGTCACATACACTATACTCGTATAAGATACGGTCAGAGCGAGACGGCCACTGGGCGGTGGTGGATGGTAGTGATGTTTTTATATCTGAATTACGAGAAGAGTAGGTGGTTTGCCTGACAGTAAGTGTCATTACCCTTACTATCAGGCATATTATTTTAAATACAGAATTTTCATAACTCGCATAGCATTAGTTCCAGTAATTTTGCTGGAATCACTGCCCTTTAAAATAGAGCAGAAATTGTTGCACACTACTGCTTGGCGGTTGAATATCGGGCAAAGATACTTCCACATGAATGAAGAGGCTACTACAAAAAAGGTGCTATTTGCTTCATAGATTTCATTATTTAAGTGTCAAATAGTGAAATCATGATGATTGTAATGACGTTTTTAAATCATTATCTCAGGGCGACAAGCGAAAGAGATCCAAAGTTAGTAGTTTTTATATCGCACTACAATTTATACAGGCAAACTCAAAATTTTCCTAGCTGGATATAGGCAATAAGTGTATGATATAACCTTCTATCTCCAAATATCCTGGACTCAGTCCTCAGCCACTAAACGTGACTGGGGACACACCATTTTTAATTATGTCGCGGAAAACGAATTCATTAATACGAGTATCATTTTAATTATACCAAACACTGAAGAAGGAAAATTAAGCTAAGATAAACTTAAGGAGGTCCAGTATAATTTTATTGGACCATCTCATCTTGGCCCCTTAATTTTTTACCTGACAATATTCTCTGGCAAAATTACTTGGAAATTATCATAATTATGCCATCACGGTGGAGGCTTTGCAAGCTGAAATGAATTTCGCTGAATGAGTGCTTTAGGAATACTGTTAGACGGTTTACTGGAGTTATTGATTTAAACTCGTCGGCTGCCCTGTTTGTGATTCTGAAGGGGAGTTGGGGCCTTTCGTTTCAAGTAACATAATATATTCGGACTATATAGGCTGTAGTTAAATATTTAAACGGGACTTAATCTTGCTGAAAGCTTAATTTTTATTTACCTCGACGTTTCACAAGGTCACAAGTATACAGGGAGTAAGGTACCTTTACATTTGTAGTAAGAAACCTAGTTTTGTTCTTAAAAAATATTGGATCTATTTTGAAGAAAAAATAATTGCATGATTGAATTAAAAAAAAACCCAGTTAACCTTTTTTAGTTTAAACTTTTTTTTTAATCTTATGTGCAGTTTTTTTTCTTCATAACAGGCCCGTTGCTTCCTACGAACAAAAGCTTCTAACTACAAAAGAAAAGGTCCTACCCTTAATACCCTATTAATTTGCCACAACCAAAACTATTCATAATCGGACGAAAACATTCGCGATTCGAACACGACATATGTTATATATAGTATCTTGTTTTTAACGCCGAGATAATTAAATAAAAGTAATTGTTTTCATAGCGATTGTCTCGTTAAATTAGATACAGTAACTCAAGTAGTTAGCACGTCTGGACTCGTGAAATGGTGACAATGGTGATAATTTCCGACTCTTTTATTTCTAGTTATGATAGGCATGAGTCAAGCATGATGGTTGTGCTAGTACTTTTCTTATTCTGTGGCATAAGTAATAATGTGTTATACTCAAGACTAAATATTACTACTTTAGTAATATTTAGTAATATTACTAAAGTAGTAATATTTAGTTTAAAGTATTACTACTTTAGTAATATTTAGTCTGGAGTTTTATCTTCTTCTTCTCTGCCCTCACTTTTTGCCGTTATTCGGGGTCTTGATGATGAGATACTTGCTTGTCATACGAGGACGTGCTGGTCTCCATTGTCAGAACTGTCTGAGGGCCTCTGACGACTGCTTTCAATCAATAACGCACCAATGACTTTTCTAAGTTATGTGCGGTTTACAATCGCTCCGTGCTTCGGAAGGAACGTTAAGCTGTCGGTCCCGACGTCGTTAAGCCATGTCAGAGGCCCTCAGGCTGCCTCACCAACTCTGCACTACCTTATACGACAAGCAAGTGCAGATCACAGAAGAAGGGGCGTAGTTAGGGCTACAGTACTCAGAGTTGTCGCATTTGTATCGGTTCCTCCGCTGAACATTTGCCACCTCATCAATCCTAAAGAAATTGACGTGATCATTAAACTTGTTGTTTTTCAGTTCAATAAGTCTTAATTCACCTCATAACTTTAAGATTCAAGGATTTCACAGAGGAGATTATACAAGCTAGTCACAAAACATTTTGCCAATCCAGCCACCTGTTGCAGACCTGTTGGTTTTCACATCTCATTTATTATTTTGCAGCCGAAGAGATGCTTCGAGTTAAAACTGTTGAGAGTTCATTTTCTTGTGAATTTTATTTCGGAACATTTTTTTTTTGCCCCTTTTCAGTAAGTTGTTTCTATGGTTACCCAAATAGGATGTAGCCGTTTATGTTTGATAGAACCGATTATGTTAGACTGATATTTTTTATATTTTTCAACCCGCCATTGGTGCTTTATCATAAGACTGACGAAGGCAGATTTAGGTATAAATAGTATGATTATTGAAAATCATGGTAATTTCAAGTGTTCTAAATACATACGTGTAAATATTAATAATCGAAATGTGATATAAAACACAATATATAGAGTATAATAACAAAAAACTGTGGACTTTTTTAAAATTATATTTTTTTCATCAATAAAAAATATAATTTATAATCCATGAAAATCCGGTGGTTTATTGGGTGGCGATATATCTAACATTGCGCGCATACTGCGCGTGCGCGTCGCGGTAAGCGACTGGATAAAAAATGGGTCGGTTTGTTTGTTTGGGGCGCTTTCTTGCGATAACGGCTCGACCAAATTCAATTAAATTTTGTATTAAGATGCTGTATACTAATTGTATAGAGACCAAAAAAGGATACTTGTTATTATTTATTATTATCCATAAAATTGTACCTGCAGATAAAGCCATAAAGCCACTTGCGCTAACACGAATTATCAAAATTATTACGGCTATCTAGGGTTTAGTGTTTATAAGCCGACCAAGATAACGCATTGTAAGTCCGCGTCAAGTCCGAACCAATTCCATCGTAAGAGACATCACCAACCGTAAAAACAACAACATCATCATAATCAGCCTGTGTTCGTCCACTGCTGGACATAGGCCTCTCCCAAGTCACGCATTTGGCACGATCTTCGGCTCTTCGCATCCACTTTCTGCCAGCAACCTTGCGCAGATCGTCGCTCCATCTAGCCGGTGGGCGTCCTACACTACGATTGCTAATTCGCGGTCTCCACTCAAGAACACGTTTACCCCAACGGTTATCGGTTCTGAAACAACACAACAACAACAACAACAACTTTGTTTGTGGTAAAAACAACTTTGTTGGCGTATTCAAAGTAAAATAGCATAAGATCCTAGCTACGGAAGCTAAGTTTATAACACGCACTTCACCGGTTATTAAAGTTAAGTTGTCTTCAAATTTTTAAACAATTTGAATCTCTTATTTTTTGAAAATAAGTACACAACATTTCCTCTTCCAATAGTGCCATGTTGCTATGCAAGTCTGTAAACATTCAGCGTGTCCCGGCGTAACGCAACCACGTCCGGATTACAGATTTCCCACAGGACCTACCTACTGAGCGATATTTTGTCCTCCCATGGTGAATACATATTTTTTAGCGCGACAGTAATGATAGGTTACACTATATTTTTATTTGGCATTTGAGTTAGACTTCGAGCTAATAGTTATTTTAGGTAATAAATGTTTAGAAATCCGGTTAAAATATTTTCATGGGCTAGGCGGACTTGACTAATCAGGGTAAACGTATCAGAATAGACATATCGAGATATCAGCCATACGCACAAATATTTTTTTTATTATTTTGAATGACGAGACGGGCAGGTCGCTCGCCTGATGGTAAGCGTCATGTCTGTCCATAATAGTTGCAGTGCCACCCAGAACTTTGGTTGCAAAGTCTTGCGCGTCACAGCACCGCGCTCGTCACCCTGAGACATTGGTTGTTAAGTCTCATTGCCCAGTAATTTCGCTGGAAACATTGCCCTTCAAACAGAAACACAGAAATGTTTCACATTACTGCTTGGCGGTTGAATATCTGACCAAGGTGTGGTACTTCCCCAGGCGGACTATTGCGTAAGAGGCCTACCACTACTAAAATAATAAATCTGATTGGCATATTGCATTACATTTCATGCATGTCAACTTCCATTATTGTGTGCCTATTGAAACCTATCTTTTTGACTTTTAGCAAGGACTTAAAGAACAATGGCAGAATTTGGTCTGGTTTTTCTATATAGCGTATTGGCATCCATAGATTTCAATTATAGCTAAGAAATTAAATTAAAATTCATTTTTTTTCAAATATTCACTAAAAAATATCAATCATTTTCGTTAGAGCCAAAGTTATTTACTTTTATTAAAAGTATATCAATTGATGTACGAATTACTTTCAAAATGTCTGTGTCTGTGCCGTTGATTTGGTTAGATTTAAGAAAATTGGGCACCGTCGTCCTTAACCGTTTCCCACATAAGATTATTTTATTCAATTGAAAGTCAGTTTTTACATTTTTTTATGTATATTTTATTTCCCTATTTTGAGTGGCGTGAATTGTCATGAATATGCGATTACAGCAATTACAAGTGACTTGCCAGATCTTTACAGATCTTCACCAAATTATATATATGGAACCATACCTAAAGCATATCCTATTATATAAAAAAACAAACAAAATTGACTTATATTTGACGGAGACATCGCGTCGAGAGAAAATTAAGTCATCCCCTAATTTTCCACCTTTAGAGGTGGAATATTTTCATGAAATTTAAATGAGACTACCCCTGAGGCATACTCTATGAAATAAAAAAAGAATTTTTGAAATCGATCCACAATTGCCGGAGATATCGCATAACATACATATAAAAACACATGCGGGTCGAACTGAGAACCTCCTCTTGAAGTCGTTTGAAAAGTGAATTGTAACAAAAAGCTCTTTAACGTCTCGCTTTTAGAACTCTGTAGCTATAAGCACCAAAGATCAAATGTTGGTGTATTTTTTTAGCTTATTATAGTCAGCTCGATGATGTAATATTTAATTTTGAGAAAAGGCAGGACGCACAGAGCAAAATCAGCAAAATTAATATTTTTGTTATCTTTAATTTGCTATAACTCTCGATTTGTACGTGGCGTAGACGTGTCATGACAAACAAATGGCCGTGCGCACCGACACAGCCACACTCGTACTTTTACTCGTGTTTCAGTGGTCAGTAAATATCCAAGGTAACACAGCCTGCCCTCACGTTTTGCAGGCGCGCGCCGGTTACAGAATTTCCCATAGGAAATGCTGTGCGATATTATCTCGTCCCATGGAAGAAAAAGTAGGGAGTATCGATACGTCTGGTGCTGATGGTCGTAAATTTAGGCAAAGGATTGGGCTGGTCCCAGAGTGTCGGATGTAGATCGGCATAAATCGAAGGTATTTGTGCCAGATCAGATATTTGTCTTCACATTACAAACGAACACATAAAAACAGCCATAATTTAACGAAGGAATATTTCTTTTTTAATTGCGTTAATATTTAACACAGCCACATAATAAATAATAGTACAAGTACAGAAGGCTAACTGAGTAAAGTCATTTAAATAAATAGCGACTCTCGCTACAACGCTATAAAGTGCAATTTAACTCGCACGGCGTTGCGAGCTTTCAATTATATTTACCTAGAAGGCGCTCGCCCACCGCGTGCAGGCTAGAATGCACCGTATCACAACGCGCGAGAACTTCCATTGCTCTAACAGTTTCAGAATCGCGCTGTCCCTTTTTCGCTCGGTAGGGTTGTATTAAGATATGACTAGGTACTTGTACTACTAATTATTCTGTGATATGTTATGACTTAGATATTGTAACAGAATAAATAAGTAATAATGTATTATGTTATTACTTATTATTATAAATTAATAGTTATATTACACACAATGACATTCTTACCAGAATAGTCCTACTACCTCATTTTTACTACCTACCTATCCCGTTTTCAGACCGCCGATAACTTTAGTGAGATACCTACCTACGTGTCGTTGGTTGATTATGATTATATCCTATAGGTATTGCACTTTGATGAATAAAGGTGCCTGTCTGAATTCCATGCTTTTTAATGAGTGAAAAATAAATTGCTACCTACGTAATAAAATGTATTAAAAGTATGTAGGCTACTTACTAAGTCAGCACAGTAATTCATTTCCCGATCAACAATACCTACTATAATCAATTATAAAATTACGTTGATCGATTTAATAAACGACTTTATTTCTGCGCGGAAAACCCTTAAATATGCGTAGCTTCGGTATGGAACACAAATGAAATAACATAAAACTATAGGAACCTACGTAATAAAAAAATATCAATATCTAACTACATAACTAGGACCTATTGTTATAGGTATTACAATTTATTACCTTTCAATATCCTTTGGAAGCGTAAAGCATGACAATTCGTTATTTCTATCACTATTCAAACAGCCGAATGCTTTGCAGTACTCTCTAGCTTTCTTCTTGGTACTCATAATTAAAACACGAATAAAGTTTGTCAATAACTTTACGTAAGTAGGTGCTCTATCGCTAAGTACAAGGCGCGCGACTCATCGAGCGCACGCTTGACACTCGACTGAACGGACCCGAATATTGGGTCCTTGAATTTATTTGTACTTGTTGCGGAGTGCGACCGCCCTGACACAGCCCAAAAGTTAATCCTTAAATAATTAATGTTATGTTCAGCTAATACAGACCGAGTAACAGTCTCAGAAAAATACAGACACAAGTATCATGGGCGTATTGTGGTGGATTATAATGGCTCAGATGGATAGGTTCAACATTTGAGCGCAGACAGAACAAGTAACGTGGCAGAAATTTTGTACCAATAAATAAATATTATTAGTAACAGTCTCAGAAAAATACAGACACAAGTATCATGGGCGTATTGTGGTGGATTATAATGGCTCAGATGGATAGGTTCAACATTTGAGCGCAAACAGAACAAGTAACGTGGCAGAAATTTTGTACCAATAAATAAATATTATTAGGTTTTCAAAGCAAAAACTTTAAAGCTTTTCCTCTGCAAATCCACGTTTCATCCAGATAATGCTGAATACGGTAGCACCGCAACCGTTTGCACTGCGACGAGATTTCCCGCGGGCGCGGCTCATGCGATGATGGCGTGAATGAGCATGTATATGAGCGAGTTTGCATAATGAGCCCACAATACGTTTTAGATAATGTCTTCAGCAATTTAGAAAATTATAGCGACGAGGTGCTAATGTGATTTGATTGAGTATTTGAATATTGCTGCAAGACTGAAGTGACTGAGAAGAAAATAGATGAATAAAATTTATGAACATACTTTCAACTTAAAGTAGAAAAGGAATAATCCATATAGTGGATATATTATGATGACAGTAGATGAATAGCGTTCTTCACTATTATTTTAAGAATCATCATCATTACTAAACCAAATGCGGGTAGTTGGAGACAACGCTCGCCCTTCTCGATGTGACACCCGCTACTTCAGTCTTCTCGCGACCACGACCAATGCAACTGAATCGCAACGTCGATCGCGGCGAAAACAATCACAACGATTTCAATGCGATCAAGTCCCGTTTACATAATTAACTGTGTTCGAATCGCGAAAATTTAAAAGTTACTCATCATCATTATTATCATCATGGTAATATGTCCGCACAGGCCTGTATCCTGGGACATAAGCCTGCTCTCAGATAGAGAGGATGGACTAAAATCCAAAACGCTGGACCATTGTAGTTCGGTGGATGTCACTTCCAATCGGTCCATTCATTTGGAAGCTACGATTCTTACCCCCTTTTGTAACCTCCCCCTCCCCCCATTCCCTACATATCTAAAATCCACCTCGATCAAATCTTATTTCATACAGAAAAAAATGCATCAAAATAGGTCCATTCGTTTGGGAGCTACGATGCCACAGACAGACACACACACAAACACATACAGTGATACACACCATAAACTTATAATACCCGTCTCTTTTTTTGGGGGGTTAAAAAGGACGGTGGTGTAGCACTCCTAGAAATACATGAAATTAAGAATTGGAATATAAAATGTGTATTCAGTTCTGTAAGAAAGGAATAAATAAAAGAGTACATAATAATTACATATAATATAATAATACAATTACATTACATATTTTATATGAACATATAACATTTAATTTAACAATAACATAATAATGTTGAGGTATTTATCGGCTTTTGTCTATATTTTCATTAGACGATTCTGATATTATGGTAAGTCACTAGCCGTGCCCGCGGGTTTGCTTGCATGGTCATATCTGTCAGAAATATCCTATATTTTATTCCAGGACCAACAATACGCCTAAACTTGTCCACTGCAAGTATAGGCGTATTGTTGGACGTAGGACGTAGGCCTCTCCTAATGCACGCCACTGAGCTTGGTCTTCAGCTCGCTTCATACATTTTCTTCCAGCCGCTTTTCACTTACCACCTGGGCCCCGATTCTGTAAGCTATTGAACCGCGATAACGCAAGACGATCGCTTGAAATTTTTTGAGAAATTTTCTTATTTGCCACTTAAAAGTGCTAGAATTGTTTTTTTTTTGAAATATTCAAAAAATTAAAAAATGGAAAATAAAAAAACAAAAAAAAACAAAAAGCGAAAATTTTAGCAAAACTATCGCTTCCAGCACTTTTAAGTGGTAAATAAGAAAATTTCTCAAAAAATTTCAAGCGATCGACTTGCGTTATCGCGGTTCAATAGCTTACAGAATCGGGGCCCTGGCCACAGGGCGTCCTACACAAAGTAAAATATACCTACCAAATTTTGTTCAACCCTCAAATAGCTTAATAACGATTGCTCGGCTTATACTCATCGGATTGAGATACAGAGTACACCAGAATTAAAATTAATATCAAAACTATCCAACAGTGAAAACCGCATCGCAATTGGTCTAGTAGTTATAATATTGTGATGCGCTAACATACAGACAAACATAATAAAAAAAAAACTTGTACAGTAGCTTATATTTGGTACGCCCGACCATTTAAAAAAACTATAAGCAATAAACCAACGTAAAAAAGAAGAATCATCAAAAATGAGGAAAATAATGTAAGTCATAATTTACATACACAATTCAAGAACCTTCTTGCGTACCTCCTGTTTTTAAATGGTTAAAAATAGTGACTTATGAAACGGTTGCATAATAAGGGGCATAACTAGTTATGTGCCGTTTCATACACTACTTTATCTACACTCATGCAATAGGAACTTACATTTAATGAAGAAAAAAAACTTACATTTAATGAAGAAAAAATATGTCGTAGCATTGACCTGATTTTGCTGGTAAAAGCTCGTTCGTCATGTTCGTTGCTGTTACCGTGATGTCAGGTGGAGTCAAATTCTCCTCACTAACACTGCTGTTGGACATTTTTAATCAAGATAAAACTTTTTATCTAGAATAAAATTTTAAATTAGTTAGGTACTGTCAAGTAAATTATGACGACAAAATCCAGTCCATAGAAAATGTGCGCGCATAAGGTCTAACACGCGCCGCCATAGATAATAATGGCAAAAACTCTCTTTTTGCGGAGCAAACGCGGTTTTCAATGGGGAAAAAATATATATTTATATATTTAGTTCAATAAACAGTACTATAATTTATTTATATTTCTTATTAGAGACTTGCCGTGC
Source organism: Alsophila aescularia (assembly GCA_946251855.1). Taxonomy (NCBI): domain Eukaryota; kingdom Metazoa; phylum Arthropoda; class Insecta; order Lepidoptera; family Geometridae; genus Alsophila; species Alsophila aescularia. Next base: position 32,306,614 of record OX276381.1, read on the forward strand.
ATAATGTACATAATTATGCCACCATTTTTGAGTTCATAATCCGGATTTTACGATATGAGTGTAGATAAAATATTTCAGTATATTTTTAGTTACTTTATGTAGATATTGAATTCCAGTCACAAGTTTGTTAGATAGTATACGCTTTACGCAGGTCTGTTAACAGGCGTTTTAGATTTCCCAAAAGGATCGGCTCAGTGGCGGGAATGAGACTTCTGTGTGCAGTTTGCATAATGTCGTAACACCACGTTTACACGTTTATTATCATATAGGAACAGAGCTTTAGTAGGAAAAGTAAATATATATATAACATTAATTATGTTATTACATAACCTTATGGTCACGCCTTCATTAATAAATTAAATTAGCATGACATAGGACAGATATTTTATATCTATACTTACATATAAAGCAGCCAGTAACAAAAAGTCTGTAAAATGAATATACTCGTATTAGGAAAACTAGTCTAGTCTTTTGATCAGTAATATAACTTATTAAATAGTGTCAGTTTGTCCGGCTGTAAGGTTGTCTATCTTTATGTCTGTGGTGTTTTCGCATCACGTAATAGCTACTGTGCTGATTGAAATGCGTTTTTCTCTATTGAATAGCTTTAAGATTTAATTCAACATGTGATGAAGTTCATTTGCATCTCAATTCAACGAGGAAAAGCCGAACAATCGATACAAACTAAGAAGTACCGTACGGTTTCAGTATTAAACGATACGTCAATGTTACAGCAATCATTCGAAATCAACGTAATAATGATGAGGCGTTAGATAGATAGCTTCCACAAGTTTTTCACGGCGAAGCGTTTCTGTAGTTTTACCGTTTTTTTATTACGGACTAGGCAATCGTTTGACCACGATCTCACCTGATGGAAAGCGATGATGTGATCGAAGGTGTAGCACGCTTGCATAATAGATACCTATTCACTCTTGACTTGAACACACCTGGGTTATAATTTACTGGAAACACTGACGAGGGCTGGGCATTCCACTCCTTTGTTCTTGTGCGAGGTATTTCAACCATAAAAGGGTGGCGCTTTGCTGATCGTCTAGTCGTACAGTGATGGAAAGGTGATGGGTAATCAGGTTGTGCAGTTCTTGTGCACACTCTCCATAGTGCAATCTGTAGAATACCGACAGGCTTTCTACCTCACGTCGATGCGCCAGACTTTGAAGTTTACTCTTTACTAGAGAGTTATTCCCAATGAGCCTGATAGCATTTCTCTCAATTGAATCCAAAGACTCGAGCTGATACTTGGTAAAACCGTCCCAGACGTGGCAGCTGTACTCCATACAAGATCGGACCTGTGCTTGGTAAAGATTCAAAGGTGTGAAGTACCGCCTAACCTTAGACAAAATACCAAGTTTTTTGCCGCTACCTTGGCTTTGGATTCAATTTATGACCCAAAATTTAGGTATGAATTGAACACCATAATCTATCAACTCAATGCATTATGCTAACGGAACGTAGGTATGGTAACCCTTGCATCCATTAGTAACCACAGTTTAAACCTTAGTTATAGAACAGTTCTAGCTTACGTCTGGTAGAAAATGTCGCAGTCCGTTACTAAACGGAAGTAATAGTAGGAACCGGGCATTAGACTGTACCTCCTTAAATACAGATTTGGCGTGCGGCATATAACCCCTTTGATCAGTTAAATACCTTAGATAAGATAAGTAAGTACTCAGATAAGTACATTACAATAGTGGCTCTGTGAGCTGTAGACCTCGCGAGCACAAACATTTTTGCAAACAATTTAGCGGTGCACAGTAGCGCCATCTAGATACCTTATTGTAAAATTAACATTAATTACCAAGGTGCTCCATCAATTCCTACCTAGTAGGTAAAGGGCTGATTCCAATGATAGAAACCTAAAAGAGAGCAATTTACTGCATTTTGAGGAGTTATTCAGTTCATCACGCCAAAGTATCAGATCTTCACCAAATTTTTGTTTTGTGAGACTTTTTAAATCTGTATACCAAGCTTGAGAAATGCTACCTGTAGAGGAGAAAAGCCGGACATCTGCTGGAAACACTTACGAATTAATGTTTGGCCAAGTTGAAACGGAGACGCTTCGCTCGGTCAATAAATAATAGTGGCGCTTACCGTCGTCTCGTCTCTTCGTGTGGTTTCTGGTCACAGTGTAAAATATGTTTATTTGTGTATGCCATATAACAATAACTGAACGAGCGAAGCAAGGCCTCAAAATTAACTTGAACAAATAAGCATTTGTATGTAGGACTGTATGTTTATTTGTTCGAAGACGATAACTTTTGAAGCGTTGATTCCATGAAATTAAAAACGTAGGTATTGGTAGTTTTGTAATAGTAAGTAGGTAATTTCGTTTGAGCCAACTGGGTTGGGTAGTTGTTGATTTGAGATATGGGGTACAAAAATTAAAAGTACTACAATTAGATCAACTTTATTCACCTTCCGGATATCCGGATTCTGAATGCCAAAGCATTTGCGCAATATTTTCCTCACCTTTCAATGTTATTTCACTTACTTGCGTCCTATACCTGCATATACATAATAGCTTCCAATACTCTAAGAAACTGCATTCCGCCCACTTGTACAACTTCCTGGCTTCATATACTATAGAGAACGTTCAAAAGGACCTACACAAAGCAAATCTATTTCAACGAATATAGATTCATAAAGCACTGGCGTTTAATTCCCACACAATATTTTCAATAAAACTAAAGCCACCCACTTTTACTGGAAAAGTTTGCTTGCTTTTCGCAGTCGCCATCAAAATCACTTATCATGAAACGTTATGAAACTATAAGTTTATGAATTTCCTGTTCTCCACCTCCAAAAGGTCGAGTTTATTTTTTTGCAATACTTGCCAAATACCGTGTTCCGATCTTGTACTTGCGCGTTTTTTCTTACAACAAGTCTACAAGGAAAACCTTTTCATCGGCGGAAGAAAAGGTATCCATTACAGTGCTACATTCACCCACTGCAGGCTGAATGTATTTTTATAAAACTTTTTCCTCTTTGTGCGTGGAAAGATATGAAGCGCAGGCTAAAAAAACAACATTCAATAATATATTACATCATTTAAATTTTATAACATGGAATTCCATCATTAGCGACATTCCTATTGCTGGGACATAGGCCTTCTCTCAGGAAGAGAGAGGATGGGCCTGAACCCACCACGCTGGCCAAGTGTGAGTTGTAAGATGTCACGTTTTGAATATTGAGAATCTTGAATATCACTTCTTTCACAATTTTTGAGTGATATCATTGAAATCCGCATATAACTTGCTTTAATCAAGAAGGTAAAAAAAGACGGAGTCCACATCGCCAAATCGAAGTGAAGCATCCAAGATATGCCGATCCACTCGTATGCACAAGCCTCACGCACACACATACAATATGTTAAGTTGTTATAACAATCGACCGCAACATCGCAACAAGATTTTGACCTTGTTGTGTTTATTCTATCAAGTTCACACGAAAAAACAAAAACAATGCGGTCGTCTTTGGATAGTAAAGCATGTTACCGCTCCTAAGGCGCTATGGTAGCCAAAATATTTGTCCTGCTTTTCAAGGTGTAGGTTAAGCAGGTGATGCATCTCATGAGCCGACTTTAGTTAATATTTTCATATTTTTTAATTAAATTATTACGATTTTTCAAAAAACTGATTTCACAGAAATATTTCAATGTTTATTGGAATTACACATATGTTTTTTGGAAAATTATCTGCGATAGATACTGAATGAAGTTGATTCGTTTCATCGGCGGAACGTCAAAACGGGTGTTTTTTTTAGAAAACTTTAGGTTTTTTTTCTATAGAGCCAAATTTATTTAATCTTGTTTTATGTGACCACATCCGGATTTAATAAAGTGTTTTGTGAACATTTAGTACACATAAAAATAAAGTCAATTAACCGTTTTCAAAGGTCTAGTTATAAATATTCGTGCGGACGAATCGTCAAATTTGGAGCCCATTTCCCCTTAAAACATATTTATTTATTCAAAATAAATAAAAATATTCATAAAACTATAATGGGCACCGCAAGCGTATTGAATCCGCCGCTGAATAAAGCGGCATTCACACGTCCCGCCGCGGCCGCTTCCTAGCCGGCAGCGGCCGCCGCTTCCGCTGCCGCAGGAAATTGCGCACCGACAGCAACAAGTAGAAGGTTAAACCGCAGTTGAATGCTCATACGGGGTGAAATTAAATTTTTGGTGGCTTTAGTTATGAGGGGAAATTTTGGCAGTCAATGTTAAGGGTTAAAACGGCTTCCCTAAAGAAAGTGGTCTCAAAGGAATTGGTTTTCAGTATGACTGTTTTTTTTTTGACGTGAAACGTCTTTATATCTCACCGAAACGTAACGGTACCAGGGCAGAAAAGTGAACGATAACGAAAAGGCTTCTATCTTCTCTCTTTCTTAACTCTGTAAATATAAACTCCAGAGACATAATTTTAGTGTAATTTTGTACTTACTTGATTTTCGATGAAGTAATGTATTTTTTTTTTCAAAATAAAGTAGTAGAAGGCAGGACGCACAGAGAAAAAAACGGCAAAATTGATGTTTTTGTGATCTTTAATTCGGTATAAGTTACTCATAAGGTAAGACGGTAAGGTAAGGTAGCGTTATTTGTGTGTTGTAAAGATCTCGTTGAGAACATTTGACTCGATAAGAAAAAAAAAACGCTCAAAAAATGCCTGATTAAGTGTTTTTTTTAAAAATGTATGGTGAAAAAAAGCATATTGTCGGAACGAAGAAGTTCCGACAACCGTGGAGTTTAGGGTGAGCTCACAACGTCACCCTAAACTCCAGCACAGAGCGAACGAGAGGGTTCCAGGACCAGATCAAATTGTACGTGGCGTAGGCGTTTCACGACAATCAAAAGGCCGTGCGCCCCAACCAGCCGGTTTTTTAAACCTATATTTGATGCCGCTGTAAAGGTTTCAATATATTTTATTAACATCAACAATTTAATAAACGCACTATGAAATGTATTCGAACAAGATTAATATTTTCCGTGCATTTTTGAGGGTAGTTGAATATTCCACACCGTCAGAAGTTATCATAAAATATCGCTACAAGCTATCGAACATTTATCCGCGCGGCTGGAAACAGTTTTGTGAAGTTATTTTTGTTATAAAATTGTGAAAGTGAATATACATTTTCAGTGGAATGGGATAAAAATGTTATCTTCTGTTGAAGTGAGTGGTTATTATGGCATTATTAGAATTAGGTTAGGTAGTTATTCGTATGAAATAATAATATCATTGGGTAAATCAAAGAGTTTTTTTTGCTGTTTAGCCCTCCCGCGTCATCGGGACAAGTTATGGTAAGCAAAACAATGCAAAAACGTGATCAAAAATCTATACTTATAAAGCAGTAAGTACCGAAAAATCTGTAAAATGAAGATAATTTAAACAAATATGGCTAGGGTACTTAAAATAAGCTACTGATTAATAATATAACATTTTTTTAAATCTTGTCTCTCTGTTTGTCTGTATGGGCTGATTGCGATGCGGTTTTCACAATTGGATAGCTTATGGTTTGACTTAAAAACTTGGGTACTTTGTATCTTAATCCGATGATTAGATGCCGAAAAAAACAATTTGACGGCTGAACGAATTTTGAAGAAATGTAGTATTTTTTCATTATGTACTTCTGCTCCTGGAATAACACAAATGGGCTACTTTCAAATGAAATAACACGTGGGCAAATCAGCGGGCACAGCTACGAGTAGGAACTTATAAAAATGCTTGTGCAATTGAGTGCAATTCTGCAAACCTTTCAAAATCTTCAAAATCAATATTTTAATTTTATTAGTATTAGATACTAGGTATTTATTAGTACTAGGTGGTATTGTAATGTTGTAGGCAGTCGTAGTGATTATAATCAGGCGGCTGACCAGCTGTTAGATAAAAAGCATGAGCGAAGAGAGGTACTACCCTACTCAACTTGGATGGTTCAACGACAGTGTGTAATGTTTGTTCGACGATAGATTTCGAGCTGTTGATGCATGAGATCTTCATGATAGTTAAGTAGTTAATTCAAGAGTACCTATCTTTTTAAAGTTATTTAAGTCTGGAGGGAAAAAGAAACCCTTATAACATCACTAGTGTATCTGTCTATCTGTTTATCTGTCTGTCACTGCCAATTCGATCCAAATCTATTTGACCAATTAAGTTGAAATTTGGTACACATATGAATTTCTGTGACCCAAACACTCACGTGTAAAGTACGTAAATAAATTTTGAATATGGGGGGGGGGTCACTTCTAGGGGCCAAAGAGGAAAAAAATAAGAAGTTTGACACAATTGAAATTGAAGGGCTTGTTGTTGTATGGTTGCAAATATTTTTTATTTATTTTATTTAAGAAAATAGATGAAATTTAACTCCTTTTCTCAAGATTATTATTTGATTAAGAGGGAGATTATTCCCCCCATTATCTACAAAAATAAAGAGTATTTTTGTTGAAAAAAAAAATGCAGTATATTTCTTTTATATACCTAAGAAATCATAGGTCATAAAATAACATGGTAATGGTCTTTCAATATTGTGAGATAAAGTTGTATATTCATCAAACAGAACCGTTGTCACGTGAGTTCAACTCGTACTTGTCAGTTCATTAATTTATTAATCAGTCAAGTTTTTTTTTCAATATTCTCGGCTAGGGGTGAACAACAGCAAATTTGCAATATGTTTAATTTTATATCACTTACTGTCTTTAGGCAACGTTGTTGTGAATGGAAGGTGGCCCGTATTTATTTCTGACTAGTGACTCGTCACGGCTTCGCACGGATAGCTAAGGGTTTCTCTTTATTTGTACACGATTTTACCATGTCTTGGAATAACAGAAAGATCTCTTTGAAAACAAAAACAAAACTTGTGCAACAAACATTATATAGGGCTGAGACATGGACCATAAAGGCAGCGGGTCGCAAATGCATTATTGCTTTCGAAATGTGGCGTTGCTGTTGGAGAAGAATGCTGCGGATACCCTGGACACAAATCGCACCAATGCATCTATACTCAAACAACTTAAAGTGTCAATAAGACTCTCCAGTATCTGCCTCAAGAGAGTGCTTGAGTACTTTGGATACATAACCTGGAAAAACGGAGACAACCTGGAGAAACTCACGGTCACTGGCAAAGTGCAAAAGGGTCACGAGGTCGCAGCCCGATGCGTTGGTGCGATCAGATCCGTGCCACACTCGATACCTCCATCTCCGTCTACGATGCTCTGCAGGTTGCCAGTAATAGGAACAGATGGCGGTACTATAGCGTACCATACCATAGCAGAAATGTTTGTTTCCGAGTCATGGATGTAATATTCGTATCTATGTATGTTTATCCGTTATCTAGTGCCCATAGTACAAGGTATCCTAGTTTGGGGCTAGGTAATTGGTGTGGAATTGTCCTGAATATATTATTATTATTAAATAGGAAAGGATAGTGAGAGTTCGTTACGACCCTTAGTAATGGGGATAACGACTCAAGGAGGATAGCCTCGCGTTTTTTTTTGTGGGTAATGATGAGTACTACAAATACATGTAGTATATTATTTTTATGTATCTTATTAAAAATATTATAAACCAATGCAAAAGTATAGCAGCAACACGCCAGTAAGCGTAATTCAAAATCATGGCAGCAACGCTATCTGTGCCTTTTGACAGACTTGTTATTATTTTGTTTCCATGGCAACATGTCACCGTTCCTTACAGCGAATAATGGATATTTTTAAAGGCAATTATATTATATTTTTAATTGAATTTTTGATACCTTGGGTAAAATTATTGCTTTTTTCGTAGAATTCTCAATTCATTGAAAAATAATATACAGCCCATATTACTCGCTCATTATGTAGCTTTCTAAAAAAGTGAATGAATGCTTAAAATAGGTTCAGTATTTTTTTAGTGTATCCATTACAAACAAACACACATACAAACATAAAAAAAAAACTTTCTTCATTATATCTCTTCATCAGAAACTTTTTGACTAATGATGATGATTAAAACTGGTTCATCATCGTCATCAGCCTAAATTATTTAGTACTTAGACAAACCTTTCTAAGTTTACCGGTACTTGTAACCAAATTTTTATTGTAAAAATATATAAATAAATAACCAATCCACATTTGAACGAATACAGGTCTATACTCACTTCAATAGGTCTGATGTTTAAAGTACAGACACGTTTTTTTATTCGGTACGTAAAACCAGGGTGAGATATGAGTCACGATAGAGCATAAATGACTGCCACCTGGAAGTATGGTAGTTTATGTTGTTTCTACCAGCATTATGTACCATTCTAGATTAGCATAAATGACTCCTACCTGGAAGTATGGTAGCTTATGTTGTTTCTACCAGCATTATGTACCATTCTAGATTAGCATAAATGACTCCTACCTGGAAGTATGGTAGATTATGTTGTTTCTACCAGCATTATGTACCATTCTAGATTAGCATAAATGACTGCTAACTGGAAGTATGGTAGATTATGTTGTTTCTACCAGCATTATGTACCATTCTAGATTAGCATAAATGACTGCTAACTGGAAGTATGGTAGATTATGTTGTTTCTACCAGCATTATGTAACATTCTAGATTAGCATAAATGACTGCTAACTGGAAGTATGGTAGATTATGTTGTTTCTACCAGCATTATGTAACATTCTAGATTAGCATAAATGACTGCTAACTGGAAGTATGGTAGATTATGTTGTTTCTACCAGCATTATGTACCATTCTAGATTAGCATAAATTACTGCTAACTGGAAGTATGGTAGATTATGTTGTTTCTACCAGCATTATGTACCATTCTAGATTAGCATAAATGACTGCTAACTGGAAGTATGGTAGATTATGTTGTTTCTACCAGCATTATGTACCATTCTAGATTAGCATAAATGACTGCTAACTGGAAGTATGGTAGATTATGTTGTTTCTACCAGCATTATGTACCATTCTAGATTAGCATAAATGACTGCTAACTGGAAGTATGGTAGATTATGTTGTTTCTACCAGCATTATGTAACATTCTATGTTAGCATTAAGTCACTCCATGTTGTTCCGTGCACAATCTTTTGTACGAAACTCATCATCAACCTGTTGTGAAATGTTTCAGCTGATGTTTTATGACCGGCCGCCTGCCTGACGTCAACCCTCTTCGGGGATAAACTAAAAAATAAATCTATATGTAGTTATGAACTGTTTCCACTATATTTGATTGATGGCAAAAGTCCGGAAATTCCTCACGTACAAAAGTAGCAAGTATAGTGACCTGCGAGCGTGTGGACGGGACGGGCTGTGTACTGGGTCCACTATTATTTATTCTGTGGTACCGATCAAGTATTGGACTCTCTGCCGTACATTGCAAATCATGTGGCACTGACACGTCGCTCGCCACGTCGGGCTATTTCATATTTTGCTGTCTTGACTTATTTTTTTATAACATTTACTCAATTATTTCGCGGAGCCATAATTTGTAAGGTAATCGAAAAGATAAAGGAGTTTGTTTAGTTTGCAATATTTTAACGAAACATACTGATTCATCGTGAAGTTAAATGAAAGCTATTAAAAATAATTACACACTTATCTTTCGCGTTTATTTAATTTGTAGTTCATGTTTATTAACACTCAGCTCTAAAAAGCTCAACGGATTCTGATGAAATTGGGGATGATACCGTGGATCCTGGAGTAGGACACATTTCATCATCATCGTCATCATCCATTAGTTCAAAATCGCGGGTGGAGCTAGTAAGCCATAAATTAATTTTATTACTACAATTATTAATGTACGACTAAATAATTTATTTTTAGTCCTACATTAATGATGATTGCTGAAAAAGTAAGTGCGTACAGTTTTCCTCGGCCGGCATCGCATCTTATTGAATGCAGTTGCGTCGACTATTTCGGCAATCATTTTGGTAGCATGTAGCTGCTTTTACAAGTTTTTTTGCTGAAATTGTACGTGCGTACACTTTTCGATGGCCAGCATTGCATCAAACCGAACTGGTAATGCGGTCAGCGGCGACACGATTTCGCTCTTCGCTGTCGGTAGCTTTCGGCAAACGTCACGAACGCTGTTCGGGAGAGTAATTACCTTCCCCTACCTGTTCCTGCTACCCTGCTAGCTCGTGATGAGGTTAGACAAGTTCGGGGTTGGTTAATTACATGAAGGCAGTTGCTATTCTCTTATTTATTTCGAAATTGAAATGTAATAGAGGTGATAATTTATTGTAGCGTATGGAAATTGATAAATGCGCACAATAAATTGATACATTAAAAAGCGAAACCTGTGCAAGAATTGTTATTGCCGTCATTCGTACGTACATATTATTTTCACATTATATTATTGTCAAATACGACATAACAGCTGTAGAACTAAAATATAAATAAAATCCCGATTGGGTCTAATGATCGATGCGTAAATTTTATGTAATTTATTAGTGAAGAAGCCCATGATAAGCACAATTTTTTAATCTTATAAATAATTTTGTATGGATTTACTAAAGAAATACTGAAACTATTTACCAGACTGCGCAATGCAAAGGCCCGGTAATGTGTTTATCAGCCTATATATGTATGTATGTTCTTTTGTGGCATTATATCTATAGACCAAACGCGTGAACAGATTTTGATGATTTATACGTCAACCGTTGTCTTAATCTTGCGAGTGCTACTAAAGATATGAAATTAATCAAAATTCAAAATGGCGACAAATAGGCAGATGCCACAGTGTAAAAAATATATGACAAACTGTGTCAAGTGGGGTATCATTGAATAGGTATTTGAAAATTATCTTGAGATATCTCATATCATTTTTCATTTAAAATGATCACTTAAGACCTATAACGATTTAAAGTTTGTTACCAACCATTCTCGCTAATTCTTATAAATATAAACTAAAAATAATTTAAGTTATTGTAAAAAACAAGAAACCCGACTGTGAATATAACTAAATAGAGGCAAACAAACTTCAGATTTTTGATTTTGAAATATAAGAGGCATGAAGAGTAGCTTCACCAGGTCTAGCTGATACCGTCAAAGGAGAAATGAAATGCTTGTTGCCTCCGACTGCATCTTATATTTCAAAATCAAAAATCTAGAGCTTGCTTGCCTCTTTTCGTTGTTTTTTTGTTTTTTATAATTTGATGATTACTTTATGGAATCCTGCTGGTCTGCCTTCTCAAATAAAAATATATTAACCTAAATAATTTCATCATCCTCGTATAAATGAGTGAACATAATAAATAATACACCTAAGTGATGATTTATAATTTGATGATTACTTTATGGAATCCTGCTGGTCTGCCTTCTCAAATAAATAAATATATTAACCTAAATAATTTAATCATCCTCGTATAAATGAGTGAACATAATAAATAATACATCTAATTGATGATTTATAATTTGATGATTACTTTATGGAATCCTGCTGGTCTGCCTTCTCAAATAAATAAATATATTAACCTAAATAATTTAATCATCCTCGTATAAATGAGTGAACATAATAAATAATACATCTAATTGATGATTTATAATTTGATGATTACTTTATGGAATCCTGCTGGTCTGCCTTCTCAAATAAATAAATATATTAACCTAAATAATTTAATCATCCTCGTATAAATGAGTGAACATAATAAATAATACATCTAATTGATGATTTATAATTTGATGATTACTTTATGGAATCCTGCTGGTCTGCCTTCTCAAATAAATAAATATATTAACCTAAATAATTTAATCATCCTCGTATAAATGAGTGAACATAATAAATAATACATCTAATTGATGATTTATAATTTGATGATTACTTTATGGAATCCTGCTGGTCTGCCTTTTCAAATAAAAATATATTAACCTCAATAATTTCATCATCCTCGTATAAATGAGTGAACATAATAAATAATACATCTAATTGATAACTTCCTTCAGTTTGAAGTCGATTAAAAATGAACCCTTCATGAGCACACATTTTGATTGTGCGCGTAAATTCTAATGCTGGTTGAAAAAAACATTATGACACCAATTCGGACTTATTTATCAAGCACAACCCTATCAAGAACAAGTAAACTAAATTCCCTTCATCTGCATATATGATTCAATTCCCGATCCGCTATCGCCTTTAATCATAAATTAATTATAGGACGGCGCGAGCGATGCCACTAATCACACAAATTGTTGATCAACCGGTCCCTTTGATTATAGTTCTGTAGGACACTTGATTGAGATAGGGGGACTTCGATTATAAAGGCTGTAGGTATTTCAGCCTTTGTTAATTAATGTCAAAAGCTTAAACAGACTAAGGTGATTACGTAGGTGGCCATTATAAAACTTAACTAAGTGTGTGTCGAACCATGCCTAGTTTAGGTGTTCCGTAATCATTGCTCATATTTCGTCATAGGGATTGCTGGTATCTAATATACACTACCATGGATGAAAACAAGTTTGTACGTAAAACACATAATAATTTAAAAGGTCATTTTATTAACATTATTAACAAGTAGTCATATTATTAACAACTTTGGCTGGGCACGAAGGTTTAAAATATGTCGGAGTCTGCAGTGCCTAACAAACGAATGACGCATTGCAAAAGGCGGCTGCGTCTCGATGAGTGGATATTTTATAGTGTTTTGTGGTTGATACACAATTTTATCACAAAAAATGAAGTGTTTCACGATGTAAGTGTGTGCGCGAGGCTTGGGAGTACGAGCGGATCAGCACATCTTTGCTTCACTTTCAATTTAGCGGTGTAGATTTGGTCTTTTTTTTAAACATTCTTGTGGCACGCATATTCTCGTAAACTGTACGATCAATATTGAGTTTCATGCTGTTTTTTAGTTTATTACTCTAGATGTTATGATGTAATGACAAACTCAGAATAACGGACGGTTGGAAAGATATATGGACTGGTATTCAATTGTTCCTTGTTAGATTGTGTAATGTTTGCTGTTACCGCGTTGTGCCTTTTTATATTTTGTCGATGTAGTAAAAGGATTGAGAGAAGATGGTGTTCATTCCTGTCTGCCCACCCTAAATAACCATCATCATCATCTGCCTATACTTGTCAGCTACTGGGCATAGGTCTCTCCTAATGCACACCACTGAGCTTGGTCTTCAACTTTCAGCATCCAGTTTCAGCCAGGCGCTTTTCGCAGGTCGTCACTCCACAGGACGTCCTACGCTACGTTTATCTAAACGTGGTCGCCACTCAAGAACTCGTCTAATCCAACGGTTGCTGGTCCTTCGGGAAATATTACTAGCCCACAGCTATTTAAGCTTGCTTATCCTAAGAACTAAATCACTTATTCATTGAGAGTCTTGCCTTAATAGGAATATTTCGTAACCCACATGCCATCATAATCATTATTATCTGGAATGTATCGACTGCTGAGTTTAGGTCTAATTGAGAGGTTTTGCCATAACTCCCACGCTATGCAGGCGTCTTGGTGATCGTAGTTGATGATACCTATACAGGAAAATTTTGTTGCCTATTTTCTATATTACCTTTGTTATTTCTTACATCAACTAAAGGGTGAAAAAGAATGGACCTATTATTAAACCTCTCGTTTGTTTCTTTTTATAGTTTTTTTTCTGTTTTTTCAGCATAATCAGAGTTTAATCTGAGCACAGATCTAATCGAATGCTATGAAATATGCAGTATACGGAAGCTTATCGTCTGATGATCGTTTTCGTCAGACTAGGTATTTAAAACTAAACATTTTACTATTTTCAGTTTAATTTTATTTTCATACAAATTTCAGACACGTTGCATCGTATGCCAACTAGTATTTTGTTGCGGTAACTGTCGTTGGAAGCACGAGCAAACGGCCCACGGACTTGAGTACGATTGCACCATCTGCCGAGGACGCAGGTTTCTCTGCAAGCCTGAAGAACTCAACCAAGCCTTCATACAACACCTCACAGAAGAACACCTACCACTTCATTGTTTGAAGTGCGACCAAGTCTTCAATAACATGGAAGATCTATTCAACATCGATAAGTGCACAAGCATTACTGAACTTGTCAAAGAAACTGCACTAACTACAAACGTTGAAGATATATTTGATAGTCTTTATGAAAAATCAGCAAACAACAACGAAGGAGAGAAGTCCGAAGGTAACATTTCTGTCAATCAAAATGGAAAGACGGCTATTGTTACGCCTGTAGTAAGGAATAAGCATTTGGTAGATTACGAATCTAGTGATAGTGAAGAAGAAGAAGCAGAGAAAGAAGAAATTGTAATTACTCCACATCCAGTGGTTGGAAAAACTCCTAAGTTGAAGAGGCAAAGAGTTGCTACACCTCACGTGAAGAAATTTTTGAGTTTGATGAGACAGAAAGCGGTTGAAGAGCATGATATAAAAGTCAAAGGAGAGACTTGTGAGGGCTCACCGAAAACGACTCCTTCAAGAAACGAAAACAATCCAAGTAAGATCCATTTAAATTTCTAAAATACCTCCGTGACCTACTTTTGAAACTATCATTTCTGTAAACTGATCCAGCTGCATAATTCTGCAATAACGATTGTTTATTCAATTTTAATCGCTGCAGAAAGTCTGTATCTTCATTTTTATATTCAAGCTGCACATGTGCATAGAAATGGGTGTATTTCAAAATCAGATTTATGTTAAGACTAGAATTAATTTTGTATTCAAAAGAGTGCCTCACTTAAAAATATATTCTTTACCTTGTTAAAGATCTCAATTAAATTGAGATCAGAAGACTGAGTAAAGAATTTTAATATTCCGTTGTTCATTTGCATCATCTGTATAATTATGGATCTTATAGTGACTGAAGGGAATACAAATTTGAAAAAATGAAACGGCGTACCAACTTATCTATTCCATTGTTTGTTTGTCGTATGTGGTAGTGCTGGCCTTTGGTGTCAGATTATATTGAGGGCTTCCCGACTGCTAATAATCAATAAATGCCGGGACCGACAGCTTATCGTGACCTCACATAACTTAGAAAAGTCATTAGAGCCTAGGATCCAACCCGGTATCGTTGGATTCTAAGTTGCACTTTTGAGCCGTTAGGCTACCATCGCACTATTTATTCCGATATATTCCCAACTGCCCCATTAACGTCCCCATTAGCGTGAATAATGGGGCCGATGAGAATTTAAATTCCCATCGGCCCCATTGATAGGGACGTTACTTTTGAAATACTTTTGACATACATTTGACGTACTTTTGACATACCTTTGACATACTTTTGACATACATTTAACATACTTTTGACATACCTTTAACATACTTTTGACACACTTTTGACATACTTTACACATACTTTTGAAATAAATTTTGTCATACATTTGCTTTAACATACTTTTGTAATTATGTTCACATAATTTTGGCATACATTAACAATTTAATAATCTGACTAATTTTAGGTCGCCGAATGCTGTTCTTACACAAACTTCTATACATTACTTTGCTTAAAGTTCCAGAAACCCAAAATGAGATGACCACTCCTACCTCTCATATAACCAACCTGCTACAGCTAGCAGAAGTGGTGACCACTAGCACCCCCACTCACCCTCTCATAGGGGGATGGTCAATGTTTCCAGAGCAAGGGGCCGATTCTCCACTCTCTGAGATTGAGAACGCTGAGAGTCCAGCTATGAATAATGAGGTATGATCAGTAATATGTTCTCTTTTTACCCGATTACGGTAAGCAAAGAAAGGGTAATGTGTTCAAACTAAAAACTTGGTTAAATTTTGACAAGCGACAAGTCAATCGATTCGTCTTAATTTATAAAGTGTCAAATGCTATTTTTTACCCAACTACGGCGAAGAAAAGGGAGGGTTGTGAGTTCAAACTAAATACTTGGTCTGATTTTGATAAGTGAGGAAGCAATTGATTCGACTTCACCGCAAGAGTGTAATAGGCAATTTTTTACCTGACTGCAGTCGTGTTTTAGTTTTGAGCTTATGACTTGTGAAAGTGTAAGTACTGAAAGAAAAATAAATTTGATTGACATGATTTTCAGATAACAGTATTAATATACCTATAATACTATCGATTCGCCCCGGCTGCGCACGAGAAGCTAATGGTTTCTATTTATTTGTATACGATTCTACCCGTATTTTGATTGATAAGTTTGAACAAACATGTAAAACTTGTTATAAAAAAAATAAAAAACCCGACTTCGAACAAAACTATTGAATAAAATTTTAAACAACTCACGTGCTATGTATATTCGCAGAGCGGAGTAGATATCGGCGCGGGAGGCACGACGTAAACTTACGCACGGGGATTTGCTTTTCAGCCGCGATAGCGGACAGACACGCCATGCGATCTAACCGTGCCCGCTATACTATTTTTATCCATTGGCGGGCACGTTACACAGCTTGTCCCGGCTGTTATTGATTTAATAGTAGTCGTTAAGCCATGTGAGAAGCCCTTGGGCGGCCTGACAGGGCTTCTCACAAACTCTGACACCGGAGGCCAGCAGTACCTCATACGACAAACAAACATCTAGACTCGCAGTGCAGCGCAGCTGTGGGGCGCGGGACACACGACGCAAACATGCCTGGGGTTTTGCTTTTCTGCCGCGATAGCAGACGGACGCAAAGCGAGCTATACTCGTAACATAGGCGAAATTTTGTATGTATTATTGTTACTTCTTCACGCTCAAACGGCTGAACCGATTTGGATACAATTTTGTACTAGAATAGCTTATATACTGGATTAATACACAGACTTCTTTTTATCATCATCATCATCATCATCGTCATCGTTATCATTTACTCCTTCACACTCAAACGGCTGAAACGATTTGGATAAAAAATTTATACCACGATAGCTTATATCTTGGATTATTACATAGGATACTTTCATCCTCATCATTATCATCATCCACGTGGGTAAAACCACAGGGCGTAGCTAGTATTAGTAGTAGTAGTAGTAATATAAATTTAGCATGTCTTATTTACTTAATAGTTGCAATTACAACAATGGATTATAGTACCTACTTATATAACTTCAATAATCTGAAATTGAAAATGTTGTAAGAAGCCTTAATATACAAAGGTAAAAGAATTATATATTTTTGGAATTCATTTTGATAACTCACTTTATAGATTATGGTATTTTTTCATTACGTTGGACATACAATATGGCAGCTGTAAGCCGCCATAGTAGTTTTTTGACACTTCATATCTTATAGAACTTTTGTGATTGAGACTAATCCAATGATACATTATTTATCAGAATCCATCAAGCCGTTTAGGCTGTAGGACGCACCTAAAAAACGTACAAATGAACAAACAATCAATCAAAAAACAAACATACATACAACCCAAACACATAACCCTCGGGTAAATAGAAGTCATTAAGCTTTTACCACTTCATTTTTTTTAAACCCTATGTCACTCGGGTTGATGTAAGAATTCTAACGATACCCCATACATTCAAATCTATATGGTAGAACAGAAAGAAACTCAGAAAAAGTTCAGTTCCTAAGAAAAAGGGTCTTGACAGACAAACAAACAGACAGACAGATAGACAGACAGACAAACAGACGGACAACGAAGTGATCCCATAAGGGTACCTTTTTAACTTTTGAGATATGAAACCCTATAAATCAAATCTTTTCTCTATAAAATATTATAGTGTACGTAGATGGTGTAGATAAATGACAAGCTATACGTTTGAGTATTCTACTTCTGTCTTCTATAAAATCCTTCCTTTCCAGCCTTCAAAATCTGAATCAGGAGCAGTACCTCTAAAGTTGAAGAGTATCATCGTCACCGAAAACCGAATTCGTCTTGGAAGTCAGGATAGCTCGGAGAAACATGTGACATTCCAGGACTCGAACGCTGATGCGTCATTAAAGAAAAAAGTCAAATTTGCTGCGGATACTGTATTTGAACAAGAAGCAAAAGTAAAACGAGGTACATTTATATCTACAAAAATGTGGGGAAATTAATTATTGTTTGGTATTAAAGCTAGTTAATTAATAGCTGTTAATATAGCAGCCAAATTAGGTTAAACAACATTAACTTTATGCACCGAATGTAAAAACAGAGACCAGCTGCTGACCTGTTGAACATTAATAGTTCAGCATTTCACTGCAGTTATAATCAATTTATTAACAGACAAAATCTATCAATCTAAGTATTTGAAATGGTTTTCTATGTTATGACGTTCATTGTACATTTTTAATTAAAATATAATAGTGGCTCATTGTATAGACTTCCATAGTAATTTATTACTGCATTTTGACGTGTTTAACTTCTATTTTTTTTTTTTGAGTGACTAGACGAGCGTCGCGCGCTAGACTTTGGTTGAACATTCTTGCGTGTCACTGCACTGCGCTCATCATTCGGGGACATGGATATTAACACCCGTATTCACAAACGTTACTATGAGGTCTCACAGAGCTCACGAATGCACAGGGTCCTACAATCCTATTCATAAACGATACTTGAGTGCCGAACAACACTGTGCGTTCACTTGAAGCAGCGCATTCGTAAAGGTAGCAGCCGTATTCACAAACAATACTTGCCTAAGTATAGCAGCGACTTACTTTGCAGTAAGCCATTTCACCTCAGACCAAATATTACTAAAGTATAGACCGCGGCTATAGCCGCGCCGCCTCGGTGCGAATCGTAGGCAGTTGTGCTACAGCTACGTACATCGATGTATAATAGATCACGAGTAGGAAGCGATCGCGCGCATGCCACTAGAGAGGGCGACACGTCACGACGCGGATTCGACGGCCACGGCGCGGCGCATACCTATTATTGGCTTATAGAAATACAGAAACCTCACAGTTTCCTTTAGTAATAATATTATAAATTCGAAAATAATACTCTGTCTGTACAACCAGACAGAGGGGTCTGCTTGTTTCCTTTTCACGACTAAATGAATAAAAAAAATATATAAATATAACTAAAAACATGAGGAAGAAAATAAGCTATTTTTCTCCACCGTCATTATTTTTCGTCGCGGTTGATACAGCGGGATGCAGCTAGTAATACAGCAAAATAGTGAATGGAAAAAAGCTAACTTTAATCATAAATATAGTAATATAATTTCTATTCTTAGATCAAAAAATTAAACAAAAAAAACAAACTTTTTTATTGCTATTTAAAAAGAGTCCGCTTATTGTACAGCCTTTTAGTTTCCTTTTCATTAGATTTAGCCACTATATACTTAACCCGTATCTGTACATATTTTTGTATGACTACTCTCAACAGATGTATTAGGTGATTATTGCACGGTACTTATTTAAAAAATGGGTTTAGAGAGCAGATGTGTGAGAATGTTTGAAATAATAATCTCAAGATACGATATGTTCATTATATTATCCCTATGTATAATCAGTCACTGTATGTATATCTTGAACGCGTGAGCGAGATAGTTTCAAGATACTATTCTCTTCACTTAAAGGAATATTATTGGTTTGATGTTATAATATTAGTGTGATATGTAGTTAAAACAAGATTAAATGAATACATTTTAATGTAATCAGAGAAAGAAATGTCTATTTACATAACATTCCGTTTTTACTCTATTTGTATAACATAAATAACAATAAGCTACTCACACAAAAATCTCAACATCAACATTTTAGAGCATCAGAATAATTTCTAACTTTGACCTCGCTTGAACGTAAAATTGGCACGTCATAATATAAACAGCGCGCACATCACTACTCGATGCGCCACGGGTGAAGCGGCGAGCGGGGCAGTGAGACGCGACACGCAACCGCACGTGTCGCGCGATCCTCACTCCCGCTATAACTTAATATTAAATCCGTCTAAAAGTATGTAAAACTGACGTACCTGTGAAATCTAATGCTACATATTTATTTCTTGTGTTTTCTAGTGTCGTTTAGACAAGTTTTCACTGCACATTTCACCATCTTTTCGGCAATAAACGAAAATATTTCGAACTGACACACTCCGCTTGAACGCAGATCAAGGACTGTTCGCGCTTGCCGGTTGATAGCGACGTTGTTCTGACCTGTGCCTACTGCTCGCACCAGAGTAAACGCGCTCCATAGTAATGTATTCTCCTAGCATTTCACTAGGTATGCGTTCGTCGTTGCGAGCCTTCTAATTCACAAATGAATACTGCGTTCTGATTGGTCCGTGTTATATTATGTTCATTCATAAATATGGAGCTGTGCCGATGACATATTATTATATCTTATTAATCCGTAGTCGTAAATACTCGAAATCCAACAATCTCAACAGAAAAGTTTTTAGTGAAGTTTACTAAAAACTTTTCAGTTGAGATTGTTGTCAAACAATTTCGAGTATTTACGACTACAGATTAACAAAATATATGTCATCGGCACAGCTGCCATATTTAAGAATTAACATAATATTACATGGACCAATCAGAGCGCAGTATTGGGCACACTGTGTTCTCATAGTAAAGAGTCGCCTAAGTATCGTTTGTGAATTAGAAGGCTCGCAATGACGAACGCATAGTGAAATGGCTTACTTCGCATAGTGTCGCTGCTTTACTTAAGCAAGTATTATTTGTAAATACAGTTAGTGTCATTGCCCAGTAATTTCGCTGGAAAATAAATTACAAATATCTATATAAGTTTGATGTTTTGTCTGCCATATTGTGAACGTATTTTTAAAAGTCATACAGTTATTAAGTTATTCATAAATTGTTAGTCAAATTATTATTTCAATCATTTTCAGTGTATCGAAAACCAAAACGCATGTTAACACCTGGCCCTCAGAAGCCAAGATTCGGCTACAACCCTCGTTTCCAAGCTTTGATCAATCGTTTCGAGAACCAAGGTATCATCATGGCTCGTACTCCAGTCTACAACAGAGGAAAACCTCAAGAAAATACACCTTCAGTTGGGGAACCTTCCAACATGCACGCAAGAGCGATCAACTTCAAGGAGGAAAGTCCTCTATTAGAAATCGCAAACTACTCCAAGGAGTCCAATGACTCCTTTAAAAGTTGTAATTCTTCTCCGGATGTCACCAATGCTATAACAGCGCTGACTGCTAACATAGCTAGCTCACTCCAAACGTGCTTGCATTCGGCTTTGACAACAACTGAAGAGAACACAGAAATACAATTCAAGTTCGTTATAACGAAGAAGAAATTCAGTGTAAAACAGACTTCAGATGCTGAAACTTTTGATGAGAAAGCGTTAGATAGAGATAGACATGTAGAAACTAGTAAAGATAATATATGGTCTAGTGTTGCAAGAGCTGTAAAAAATGCCTTCTGGGGAGACCAAGGAACTGGTGAGTACATTTTGCTATGAATAAGTAAAGCAGAGAATTGATTATGATTCGTAAAGCAGATAAGTAGTTTAAATAGTCAATAGTTTAAATAGTCAAAATAGTAATCACAATATCATATTAAACCACGTTTTAACTTAAACATTTTACATTCGGCTGGTTGGTCTAGGGACTAGTAACCCTAGGAACGAAATCCAACAGTCGCGGGTTCGAATCCTGCAAGGGGCTATCATTTGTGTGATGAGCAGAAATGTTTGTTTCCGAGTTATGGATGTAATATTCGTATCTATGTATGTTTATGCGTTACCTAGTGCACATAGCACAGGGTATCCTAGTTTGGGGTAGGTAATTGGTGTAGAATTGTCCCGAATATATTATTAAATACTAGACAAATAAGGAATTTCCAATGCAATGCATATGTTGTGGAGATATCAAAGAATTGATTATTTCATGAAATGATTTGGCCAGATGAATGAATAATCAAAGTTTGACGCTATGAACAATCTTAGCGTACTAATCGCACAGTTACTTCATGATAAGGTCAAACATTAGTGATCATAAAGTAAATAGAAAGCGAGGGCGGAAGCCCGACTTGGCCGTGATCGGTTAGAAGGTGAAAGCAGGAGCGAAGCGTAGCGACCTCCGTTCTTCGCCTTCGTATTTATTTAGCCTTGAAAACCAATCTGAACACCTTTCGTATCATGAAAATCCTATATCAATGATATTTAATGATAATTATGGCCAATCATTGATTGAAATAACATTACACGTTGGTTTCAACAATATGGTCAGTTTTAGCTGGCCATTGATGAAATTATCGACCACATCATGAAGTTATTAATTCTATGATATGACTACGAAACATCATACATAGAATTGTGGCCTAACGGTTCTATAGTGCAATTTAGAATCCAACAATACCGGGTTCAAAACCTCGGCTCCGCACCGATGACTTATCTAAGTTATGTGCGGTTTTCCATCGCTCCGTGCTCCGGAGGGCACGTTAAGCTGTAGGTTCCGGCTGTTATTGATTAATAGCAGTCGTTAAGTCATGTTAGAGGCCCTCGGGCGGCTTGATAAACTCTGACAACCGAGGCCAGCACTACCTCATATGACAAACAAACAAACAAACTACGACACATATTTATATTAGGTTAGAGTTTCGACCCTTGCTAAGATATTTTTTATTTGAAATGCAGAACTACGAAAAAAATATTCTTTCAAAACACTCAAATAACACTGACATATAAAGCGACCAAAACCCACTTGTCGCACCTAGTAAAACACAAACTTAAATACATAAAATGCTCATACACTTGACAGAGGTTCTAAAAACGTAAAGAAAACGTCGAAAAACATGTCTTCCATCACATACTCGAGCTCGCGTTTTATTCGAGTACATTCCATCAATTTCCTACAAAAGCATTGGGGATAATAAAGAAAAACAATCGAGGAGCCAGCTTCAAAGCGGATATAAGCTAGCAATCTGCCCGCGGTTTTGTTTGGGTCCGTTAAACTCGGGAAATTGTTCGATCGGTATTACTTTGATCGTTTTGTGTGGATTTTATTAGATTAAGCTGGTGTTGAGGTTTGTACGTCTGTATGTGCTTCGAAGCGGTAGAAAGAGGTTACAATGATTTCGGTTACGTGGAGACCCAAATGACTTTTGTGAGAAGTCTTAAATCAGTTCATATTTTGTCAGTAACTAACAATGACCGTGATCGTTTTCGAAATATTTCTCAGTATGAAATATTTCGAAAACGATCACGGTCATTGTCATTGTACAGACACAAAAATATGTCAAACTTGCAATGTGGTGCACTAAATTCTTGTGAATGACATATCTTCTGGTCAGCCTTTATCATCCCACTGTTGGGTATAAGCCTTTTCTCCTTGATGCCACCCCTTTCAATCTTGTGCTGTCGTCAATGATTGCCAACTCTCACTACGTCATCACTTCATCGGGCTGGTGGTCTACCCCTTGATCCTTTTCCTTTCCGTGGCCGCCACTTGGTGACAGCTTTCACTATTTTTCACTGTTCCGTGCATTACGTCCACCTCCATTTAAGGTTGGCGATTTGCATATCGAGTCTGACATTCTTGACCTACATCCTTCGCCGAATCTCGACATTCGGTACGCGATCCATCAGCTTCCAAGCACATATTAAAAACTTTTATAACCCCCAACCCATGCAGACTTAAATTCACCGCGCTTACGTCTTGAATATTACTTTTATTGTAAGAATTTAATCTTATAACATTCTTCAGTAGGAATAAAATCAGTACAATTCATATTTTTTACTATCTATGCACCCTTTTACCTATAACATAGAGTGCAATATAATGCAAAGTAATTTTCTACGGTGTTCATTCAGTCCAAAAGCATCTAAAATCAAGGTCTTCGCATCAATAAGATCATCTTCATATCAATAAGATCATATTAGCGTCACACGGTTTTGACCCTCATTGACATAATCAGATTTAGTCAAATTTGGCATTCACTGTGTTCATTTAGTCAAAATAAGTTGAAAAAACAAGGTACTTACATATTTCATGTCAATACGGTCAAAAATATCGTCTGATGCCGTCTAAATGGTCTTGGAGATATGTACTTTGCAAAAATTTGCGTCGCACTATTATGACTCGTATTGACATTAATCAGATTTAGTTAGATTCTGCAATTAATGTGTTCATTTAGTAACAATACGCTAAAAAATATTAACATTAATAAATATTAATCGGATGAACAATGCGCGAAAACATAATTTATTTTCAATTAGGGTCATAAGCTCAAATAAAATTAAATAAGGCATAAATATAGGAGCCTGAAAAATTTATTAAAATCACACAAGAAAATATATAATTACAAGAAGATAATTATAATATATAAATTTACCTATTTTTACCAAATTACACGTTTGTGCTTCTGTGCATCATTTATGAGATACATGGGACTTTAGAGAATTAAAATCTCAGTAGTCCAGTTAGTGGATCCTCTGGGAAAAAAAAAACTACAAAAAATACATGCTGAACAACCATAGCGGGACTACTGGGAATACACCAAGTCTAGGCGTCAACCAGGCCGCCTTGCCATAAGAGAGGCGTCGCCCTGCCGTAGCCGGGTGGACGCCTAGCCGTCAACCAGTTCTAAGCGAGGCGTTCCGGTGCCGATCCGTTGCCGGGGCGTTCAGTCTGCTCTGACCATTATATACCCTAAACTTATAACAACCCTCTCTGTTCGTGTTCAGGGGTTTAAAAATGCTACGTAGGGCTACTTACTGTCTCGTGGATGTACTCCAGCGTCAAAGGCCTATGCATATTCATATGCCGAAATATTATCAAGAACAATTTAACATTTTTACCTCAAGTTGGATCCAAGCAATAGGTTAATTATGATTGCAAAGACATGTTGAAAAACAGCAATGAGGTAGGTTACGTTTCCATGTGACTGTAATCTTATTTCAATTCTCTTACAACATTAAGCTCATTTTTCAACATTCCTTCTACTTTCACCAATAATAACGTAAATAACTTCATCTCAATTTTGAACACTTTCACAGCAGACTTTCTATGTCAAGTAGGACATTAACAAAACAACAAGTAGCTCGTTGGAGCCTGCCCAAAAAATCCATTGCACGGATTAAAATTCATGTACACTGAACAGCCTGGAGACGATTATTCATTATGTGCCTCGAGTAACTCCAAATTAAAGCACAAGTTAGAGTCGCTGTTTGAAGGTTCCTTACATCAAATCCATTCAATGCTACTATTCGAGTACAATAATAATTTCTGATAACCGAATTGAATTTATGTTTATTATTTTATTTCTCACTGTCACTAAGAATTTCTGAACTCAACAGTGGTGCTAACATTGATTGTAGACAAGAGCCCATGGGCAGGCCACAAAGCGTAGGGCTGAAAATATTATAATGCATCAACTGAAATCAAATTGAAAGCGTCGTTCAAAAACAATGTCTACTAAGTATGTAGAACCCTCAAAATAATGTTTTATTTGTTTAAATATTTTAAACAATAATTTTGGGTTCTTGTTATGCCATACACGCTTTGATGACGTTAAAAGGAAAGTAAAATAAATGTATGTCTTGAATAGTAATTGTTAATTTAAATGAGCACCCGTGATTGATGGAATGGTTGGTTGCGAGCTATTGTAGGGGAAGACAAGTCGGATTATATAATTTAATTTTCAACAATAAATTAAATTAGATATTAGACAATTAGATAAATTGTTATATCACAATAATACCACTATCACATCACACTTCACACTATAATATTATAAATCAGAGAAGTGTAGCCATTGTTTTGAGTATTGACAGGCCAATCAAAGCGTAGCTCTCTTATCGAGCGGAAAACTTCGTATGCGCGATGCAGAACTCTATACATTAGAATAAAAAGTCATAAAATGCATAAAAAACGTTTAGCGCCATCTATCTTTAGAAATGTGTTTGTGTATGTTTGTTACGTCTTCACGCTCAAACCTCTGAACGGATTTGGATGAAATTTGGTACTAGGATATTTTATATCCTGGATTAACACATAGAAAACTTTCAAAAATGTCATTATCCATCATCATAATCCACGCGGGTAAAACCGCGGGGCGCAGCTTGTTATATATAATTTAATAAATTGTGTAAGACATTTTGATTTAAAATGAAAATATATAATCCTACCACACCGTTTTACCAGTTAAAATCTACTGTATTTGGCTTTAGAGATAATATTCGGTGATAAGTGACATGCCAATTTTTGAGTGGGGCATGGGGGTGGCAACGTTTGGGTACTTTATCATAAGGCCGCGAGCGCGTTAACTACACTTGTAGAAAACAAAGTTTAATGTACAGCTTGCTCTGTGTAATATCTTTTATTGGGAAGAGACCTTCTTTATACTGTCCAGTCCCTTTCTAGTAACAATTAAGGTTTAAAACCCTCGGGTATAATGGGAAAACAAGACATAAATTCGAACAACGAAGATCCTTTATGCACCGCACGCTCTCTGTGGTAAACTGTGAATCAGCAACTCTTCATTTGATCTTTACTAATTTTTCGGCCTAATACCATAAATAAAATAAATAAATATATTTGGGACAATTCCACACCAATTATCCAGCCCCAAACTAGGATACCCTATACTATGGGCACTAGATCCATGACTCGGAAACAAACATTTCTGCTCATCACACAAATGATTGCACCTTGCAGGATTCGAAGACGCGACCGTTTGATTTCGTTCCTAGGGCCAGGGCGGTCGCACTCCGCAACAAGTACAAATATTATATAAAATATAATATAAACTTCGGGGCCATAATATTGGAGTTCATTCAGCAGAGTGTCAAGCGTGCGCTCTATGAGTCGCGCGCCGTGTGCTTAACGATAATGTACCTACTTACGTAAAGTTTTTGTCAGATTTTATTCTTTTCTTAATTATGAATACGAAGGAGAAACCTAGAAGGTACTGCATAGCATTCGGTTTGACAAATCTCGTAAAATACCTACATACAGACATTTTATTACGTAGGTAGCCATTTCTTTTTCATTAATTATTAAGCATAAAAGTCAGACAAGTACCTTTTATTCATCAAAGTATAACCTATTATGATATAATCTAATAATGAGGTACTAGGTCTATTCTGATAAGAATGTCATTATATGTAGTTAATAGAACTATCAACATTTATAAAAATAAAATAATACATTTTTACATAATTGTTTATTCGGTTACAATATCTAAATCATACTATATCACAGAATAATTACTAGTACAAGTACCTAGTCATATCTTGATACAACCCTACCGAGCGTAAAAGTGACAGAGCGATTCTGAAACGATTAGAGCAATGGAAGCTCTCGCGCGTTGTGATACGGTACATTCTAGCCTGCACGCAAGGGCCTTCTAGGTAAATATAATAATAATAATAAATTTTATTTCAAGCCACAGTATTGTTAGCTTATAACTACTTAAAATTATGACGTAAATTGTAGTCAAACAAAATGAGGCTGTAACAATGCGTAAAGTGAGACCACTGAATCCGAAACTAGGAAAAACCTGTATGATCAGATTCATTAGTTCTCTAGAGCTGATATAACAGTAACAGCATCTTAGATAATTGACAAATAAATTTGACATATCAAGTTTTTAAAAGCTTATGAAGAATATATAATGTGCAAATGGATGTGTGTGTGTGCTTGTACATAATTATGTTACATATGTTGTTTATAATTTTATGTTACATATGGGTAGGTATAACTAATAAGGAAAGTAATAGTTCCACGAGTATATTGTGTGTTAGTGTTATTAGGGTGTGCGTCTGCTTATTAATTGAAAATTAATTGAAAGTAATTGAAAGCTCGCAGCGCTGTGCCAGTTAAATTGCACTTTATTGCGTTGTAGCGAGAGTTGCTATGTATTTAAATGACTCCACTCAGTTATCCTTCTGTAGTTGTACTATTATTTATTCTGTGCTAGGGCCTAGGTTTCGTTCGTCTAATAACCGGCCGTCTAATAAGTCTGTTTGGCGCGACGCGACATCGTTCGACTTTCGGTCTTTAGTACCGGAGTTCAATTCCCAACTGGATTGTTTACTTTGTGCACATAAATAAATATGTGATGGCTTATAACTTGAATATGGCCGAGCTGAGGCGGAAAGAGCAGACGAGCCACGAGCGCTCGTGTCGTGGAACCGCTTGATCGCCACGCCAACAGTCGGCGTTACCCCTGTATCACGCCATTAGATAGATTAGTTTCCACATCAAAACTAAAACCCGATAGCAGTCGGTTAAAAATAGCCTATGACACTCTTACGATGAAGACAAATCGATTGATACCTCGCTTGTAAAAAACGGACCAAGTTTTTAGTTTGAACACATAACCCTTCCCTTGCTTCGCAGTACTCGGGTTATAATCAGAGTTACCTACCAAAGCATTTCGGTTCCATTTGGAGCCTTTACGATACGAAACCCTAAAAACTGGGTGTGAAACATTTAAATTGTAAAATCTCCAGGTGAAATTTCTTTCTGAGTCAAGTGACGAGCAATATTGCATTTTTCTATTCATGAGAATGCTTGTTGCAATCATTCTAGCTCGTTGGCTGCAAGTTTTAACATTTTTCAAGGATTTGTTCAAAATAATTTCAAACATTTTAATGTTTACGTGAGACCACAAACGGTGAAATCTCAGTACCTACAGGTACTGAGATTTTACTTCTCTGGATATTTTGTTAGCTTTTTCTTGTAATATTAGTTTTTTTGTGGGTTTGCTTTATGCTCCTTCTTTCTTGTACTTAGCAAAGAGAACAGAAGCAGGGCGGTCGCATTCCGCAACAAGTACAAATATTATACTTAAACTTCGGGGCCGTAATATTGGGGTTCATTCAGTAGAGTGTCAAGCGTGCGCCCGATGAGTCGCGCGCCGTGTGCTTAACGATAAAGTACCTACTTACGTAAAGTTTTTGTCAAATTTTATTCTTTTCTTAATTATAAATACCAAGGAGAAACCTAGAAGGTACTGCATTGCATTCGGTCTGAAAAATCTCGTAAAATACCTACATACCAACATTTTACTACGTAAGTAGCCATTTCTTTTTCATTCATTATTAATCATCAAAGTCAGACAGGCACCATTTATTCATCAAAGTGTAACCTATTATGATACAATCAAATAATGAGGTACTAGGTCTATTCTGATAAGAATGTCATTATACGTAGTTAATAGAAAGAACTATCAACATGTATGACAATAAGTAATAAAATAATTCATTTTTACATAATTGCTTATTCGGTTACAATATCTAAGTCATATTATAGCTCAGAATAATTACTAGTCCAAGTACCTAGTCATATCTTGATACAACCCTACCGAGCGTAAAAGTGACAGAGCGATTCTGAAACGATTAGAGCAATGGAAGCTCTCGCGCGTTGTGATACGGTACATTCTAGCCTGCACGCAATGGGTGAGCGCCTTCTAGGTAAATATAATTGAAAGCTCGCAGCGCTGTGCGAGTTAAATTGCACTTTATTGAGAGTTGCTATGTATTTAAATGACTTTACTCAGTTATCCTTCGGTACTTGTACTATTATTTATTCTGTGACAGAAGTAAAGTATTGCTTTTAAAATCTATGTACTTACTTGCTTGTCGTATGAGGTAGTGCTGGCCTCTGGTGTCAGAGTCTGTCAGACTGCCCGATTGTCTCCGAAATGGCATAACGACTCAACCAATCAGTCTATAATTTATTTGATAGATACTTTATTAAATTACAATAACAGCTTGCCCTCCAAAGCATGAGGCGATGGAAATCCGCACATAGCGTAGGAAAGTCATTGGTGCCGAGCCGAGGACCGAACCCAGTATCGTTGGATTGCAACAAGCACTAGTATACCGATCGGCCACCATCGCTCTAACTCTAGGTACGCGTATAATATTTTGTTAGTAGTCTTGTTTACATAATTTATATTTGACTTAGGCACACCATAGTTTATTAATTACTATGTAGTTTTCCCGTCCGCGACTTCGTCCGCGCGGTCTACTGTTTTCGCGATAAAGCATCCTATGTTCTTCTAAGATATTAATAAGTAGGTATAGCACCAGTCTTGACCTTTTTGACATACTTGTTATTTCGTTTCCATGGCAACCGTTTCTTACAGCGAGTTATCATTTTTTTCCAGTTTTCCCGTGGAAACTTACAATTTATGGGATAAAAGTATTATATGTTTTATTCCAGGGTATAAGCTATTTCCATTCCAAGTTTCATCAAAATCCGTCTAGCGGCTATCGCGTGAAAGCTCCCCAAACAAACAAACAAACAAACAGACCGACAACATTTCACTTTTATATATTGGTATGGATAATTGTTTTGTTCTTTCCAGATTTTTGGTTATTAGTTTACAGATTATACACACAAAAGCCAACGATACTCCTGACATTTTTAATATGGCAACCATATCTTAATACTTATAATAAAGCAGTAAGTACCAAAAAGTATGTACAATGAAGATATTAAAAAAAAATGCTTAAAATAAGCTACTAAACAAGAACATAACATATTTGAAAATCGTGTCTGTCAGTTTGTCTGTTCACACATCATGTAAAAACTACTAGACCGAGTGCTATGCGGTTTCCACAGTTAGGTAGCTTAGGGTTTGACTTAAAAACTGGTGTGCATAGGATCTTAATGCGATGAGTAGAAGCCGAGCAATCGATAAAAATATTTTTGACGGCTGAAGGAATTTTGATCAAATGTTGGTATATTGGTATTTTAGGTCCTGGAATAGCACATAGAGTACTTTTAACCAAGATAAATGACTTCGCGGGCAAAGCCGCGGGCACAACTAGTAAATAATTCGAATAAACAATGTTAATTTCATTTTTTCGTCTTTCTTCGCAAAAAATATCCATCAATCTCGCTGCATCGCTATTATGGAGATGTCATTTTATGAATGCTATAAATCAAACCTTTTAACACCATTATGGCTTCTCGCATCAAGTCTTCACGTTGTGGCCCATTTGGCATTCATAAGTCCCATCGTTATTAATGATTATGTTAGCGTCGTAAAGAAATATATTTCGTGTATTATTTGAGTACAGAATTTATACGTGATGGCCGCTAATAATAATAATTTTATCATGAAATGCCTTAGACATGATTGATACGCAAAAAAAAGTATTGTATCAAAAAGAAAGGTATTTTTACCCGACTGATTTTATACCATATGTTTATCAGCATATGTATGTATGTATGTATGTATGTATGTATGTTCCTTTGTGGAACTATATAGATCATACGCGTGGAACGATTTTGAAAGGATTTTTATGATTTTTACGTCAATCGATTTGTCAATCTTGCGAGTCTGTAGACATGACAGTAATCAAAATTCAATATGGTGATGACCCGTAGAAAGATTATACCAACATACTCGCGTCTAAATACGATCATTACGATCTATAACGATTCAAGGTTAGTAAGCAACCATTGTCAGTCGGGTTTTTTCTATGTGCGTAAATTTTCGTGTTAATCTTCAACCTACATCATTAAATATTTCTGTTATAATTATTTAACTAAGCACAAGGAAAAATTATCATTATTAGACTTTAATTAGTTGATAGAATGGGGCGTTACTTTGCGGAAATCCACAGAAAAGCGATATAATTATTAGCTTACTTTTATAATTTTTATCTTCTTTTTCTACTTATTAACTTCTTCAATCGATAATTTTTCAGCTATGACCACTCCTTACTGCTCCATCGAATCCATCAACTCTTCATCATCATCAGCATCCAAGAGAAAGATCGAGGACACCTCCGACTGCGAGATCAGCCCGCTCAATCACAAGAGGCACAAGTACGACGGCAGAATCAGAGGCAGACCTCCTCTGAGGACCAAACCCTGGCCAGTGAGTAGGCTGAGGACTTCACAGTCAGCTGAGCAGCAACAGTTGATGCAGCAGATGCAAGATGATGCTACGAACTTGAGTTTTTAAAAACTGGTGGAACTTGAGCTTCTGAGATTCAATCTGTCGAGTCGACAAAATACATAGAGAGTGGACGTGAATAATTAGTAATCTTTCTGATGGAAGCAGGTTATGGCGGTTCAGTGGTAAGGAAAATCATTGGACAATGTAGGTAAATCTAAATTAAAGTTGAATTAGTCCAAGTGTTATTAAAATGATCAGATCTGTAGTGTAAACTAGAGCCATTACAAAATACCATCATACATTGTCTAAGGTCAATTTAACGGAAATCAACGTTAAGTGGAAAATCCAAACATAATTTATGCTTCAAATTAAGTATGTAACGATTAGTAGTTTTACACCATTTCTAATTTGTCAGATATCGTAACGATTTTGTATCTTCCAAAGACGAAGAATCAACCCGATCAAACCATTTAACACTGGTTCTGGATTAAGAGTCTTCCAGTTGCGAAACAAACATTGTCTAAGTTCAATTTAAAATCAACGTAAATTCGAAAATGGAAAGATAATTGATGCTTCAAATTAAGTACATAGTGCTCACTAATTTCACGCCATTTTCAATATGTCGGATATTGTAACAATTTTTTCGAACCGATCAATTCATTTGATACTGTTTCTATTCGATTCTCTCTATTCGAGTCTTGCAGTTGCGAAATGTTTTCTGCCTTCTACACTGTACCATAACATTTTCTTATGAATCTTCACGAGCGAAACGTATGGCAATGGTAAAGAATCTTGACCTACGAGTTTAAAACAGTACCATGACATACTCACTTACTAACAGGTAATGAACAGCCTAAGCCGGTGGACCTAGATATTTTATATTTCGAGGAAATATTCCCTGATTATCCTGAAGGTGCACTAAGAAAGGTTTTTTCAAAATTCTTTCCCTACGGGGGTAAACTCAAAACGGGTCAAAGCTGCGGGGCAAAGCTATTAAATAGTACAAGGTCATGGTATGGTATGGTGTATATTTGGCAGAGACCACAAAAGCTCACTTTCAGCGATCAAACTTCTGACATGCTGAAAAATTAACCATAGGTACGTATATAATTGTTGAACTTATAGATTGTAAATAAAAGATTTAATGTTCTTGGAACTTTAAGGAATTAAAAGTAAGTAATTATTATTTTTATCAAGATACATTAGGTGTAATTTACGTGATAACTTTATTTTAGAGATAAAATAGTTATT
The DNA here is from genome assembly GCA_946251855.1 of Alsophila aescularia. Classification (NCBI taxonomy): domain Eukaryota; kingdom Metazoa; phylum Arthropoda; class Insecta; order Lepidoptera; family Geometridae; genus Alsophila; species Alsophila aescularia. The sequence goes on from OX276381.1 coordinate 32,339,511, forward strand.
AAGAATTCAAATCATGTCATTATTATATTAATATAGTGTTGTATGAATGTGATGTTTTAATAAATGTTATGTTTATAGAAACATTAATAGGAGCCCCCGCATATTACAGACTTTCAATCAGCTGTCGGCTGATTGAAAGTCTGTAATATGTAATATGTCTGTATTTGTGTATCTTAAAAAGATAAATAGCACCAAATGTAGATTAGATAACTAATCCTAATTGTCATCGAGTTGTGAGCTACCCTGAAAGTTTCAGCCAGATAGCTAATTGGCAAGTGCTCAATATTTGAGGTGCAAGATTCCACCCAGAACGACATACAGACAGACAAACAAGAAACTGACTTAATAACGTGGTAAATTGTAAATGCGCATACTAATCGATTTAAAATCGGTCAGTTTGAAGCGCCTTAACCGACTAAGTGCCCTGTAAACGACCCAATAATTAGACAAATTTTAAGTGTTGGTCAAATATTTTGAGCGTCTGCGATCGTATTTGATGTGTTTGTCAATAAATAATCTACGTGTTTAGAGAGGGAAATCTAGACTGACGATGTGTTTGACGGCGTGTTTGAAAGTTTGTCAAACTAATATCAGTAGTCGCCTTTTCTTAATTTTTACTTAACCCTTCGAACACCGCTCACTCGATACCGCACATTAATGTGCGCTAGCATTCGCGGTGCCCGAAAAATTGATACACAGTGCTTGAGTCAATGCCAGTAATGCTTTGTCAGTCATTGTAATTTCACGACCGTCACGACACGGAGAGAACCAAGTACTCACTACAGGCATATTAGACAAATTTGTAAATCTTCAGCTTGATCGATTCCGGCATTGTTGAAAGAAATTTTAACGTGGCATTTGCAGAGGCTAATAATCATACTCGTAGTCCCAATAGTTTAACTGTCAAAATTTGTGTCTGTAAGATAAATTATTGATGATATTAACAATAATAAATGGGTGAATTTTTGATCAATTAAGAAGTTCTTCCAATCTATCATTTTGGTAGACGTTTTCCATTTTCATTCATCACTCATAAATCTCGTGATGAAGGTCTTGCTTCTAATTTTAGGGCTAGCTTAGACAGATTTGCAATATTCTTGGCCCTTTTTGAGATTGATTGTTTAGTTATAAAGAATATAGGTTTATCTTGACGATGAGGTAGACGTTTGCCTAGAAACTGTTTTTTTTTTTAAATTTTATTCTTCCTTAAAAATAGAGTTAAATCCATCCAACGCTACCGGGTTCCGTCCTCGGTTTCGCAAAAATAAGATATGTGCGTTTTTGTGACGGAATTTTGAACTTGGCTCAGAATGCACGATCAGGGCATGATATGAGGTCTATCCAAGCTGTTATTAATTGACAGCAGTCCTTAAGCAATGTCAAAGACTCTCAGGCGACCTGAGAAACTCTAATACCATAGGCCAGTAGTGCCAACATTACCTGATTCGAAAAGCAAACGAGGAGGTCCCTCTCAGTTCGAATTTTATTTTTGTGTGTCATATTTCTATATGACACACAAAAATAAAATTACGATAACAATATATATTTCATAAAAATTGAAGTAAATTTAAATACTGCTACTTGATCTCCTCTGTCATCCTATGTCACCTAACATTTGTGGATAGTGTGGATATTAGTGTAGATAGTTTAGATGAATGTGGATATCATTATAGTTTTTCTTCATTTACTATATTTGTGGTTACATTATCTAGACCATAAACAAAAAGATTCTGTGCACTGCTGACACGGGAAAGAGCTACATAGAGCTGCGCTGAGAAACAGTTTTCTCTGAGGTCTACTCCTGCCATGGTCAACGTCTGACCTTGGGCTATATTTATCGTCATGCAAAATGCAGATGCTGACGGGGAACTGTACGCGCTTAAAGCGGAAAAGGTAATTGCTGGGGATAAGTGGGATGCTACAAGACTCCAAGGAATACAGTTCAGCAAACGGCATCAAAATACATCCAGTGGTTTTTGCGTGATGAAGTCACACACAAACAGACAGACAGAGAGACAAAAAACCTAAAAGCAATATTTTTGAATTCTACCACTTTCATATGCCCAAATTATAATGTTTTTTTGATAGATAGAATATAAATATATTATGTGGTGATTTCCAATTAATTTCCACCTAGTATTTCAACCTAGCAAACATAATTTTCTCTGAATTACATATTAAATGTTGCCTTGTACTGGAGGTTATATTTTATAACTATCTGTTCCCGTGGCTTTGCCTGCGTGGTAATTTTTCTACAGCTCTGTGTTAAGAGTAACCTATGTGTTATTCAAAGACCTACAAAGTACAAAATACCAAAAGGGACATTACATTTTATTATAAAGCTTGTCATCGCTACAAGTGAACAAGTAAAATCATTGTAAAAATTCCAAAAAACCCGACTGCGAACAAAATGATTGAATACGAGCTGACCGCAAAAATAATCACACTAATATTATAGAGGCGAAAGATTGTATCTAGGTAGAGGTGTATGTATATGTTTGTTTTTTTTTCACGCTTAAACGGCTGAACAGATTTGGATTAAATTTAATATGCAGGTAGCTTATACCCTGAATTAACACATAGGCTACTTTTTATTCCGTAAAAATGCATGGTTCCTGTTGGTTCCTGAGGGACGTTCGTGAAACCGTGGGGCACAGCTAATATTGATATAAATTTAATGTTTATTTTTTAATTATTTATTTTACTTTACTTTAATAGTTGCAATTGCAACATTAGACTATAGTATATTACATTAACTTAAATCATTTAAAATTGAAAATAAAAGACAATTACTATTGTTTAGTTTTAAGAATTATATTATTTTGAAATGGTGTTTTAAAGATCTTCGTTTTGATACCCCACTCAATAGGTTTTGGTATTTTTTTATTCCGTCGGAAATACAATATAGCAGCTGTAAGCGGCCATATTAGTTTTCTGGACACTTCATATATCTTTTAGCACTCTCGTGATGAAGACGAATCCAATGATACCTCATTTATCAAGGTCATCATCTCCATTACCCTGTCCCCATCAATAGGGACAGTGGGAATTAAATAAATATGTTAACATAGTTCCCGTTGTCCCCATTACCCTGTCCCCATCAATAGGAAAAGAGAGTAGACTGTAATTATATTCCCGTTGTCCCCATTGCCATACTTCTATTAATGGAGACAGCGGAGATTTATGATGAGGTTTAATCAGTGCTAGTGACTTTTCAGTTTTGACACTTGTAGCTATGCCACAAAGGTTAGAAGCACAGGATAAACATATTTTTTTTCATTGTACAGACATTTTGTTACTTACTGCTTTAGTATAAGTATAGAGAGAATTGTCATGGCATTTAGCCCAACCGATTAGCTCCATTTGGAATATAACTTATAGCACAAAGTTTAGTACAGTATGCGACAAAAAACGCTAAACATACTGACTAACCTTAAGTTTAGTATAACTGCTGTATATACTAACTTCAAATTTAGCTTTGTATACGCACAACACTCAAAGATCTCTTAAATTTTTGAGCCACTTTATAGTCATTTGGAAATTTGGATATGTGCAGCAACTTTTGTCGCTGACTGTACATTTGCTATTAGTTATTCTGTAGTGGTGCTTCCACTTGGCACACACGCTAATTTCATCCAACAACATATTATTAAATTGTGCTTTGTCCTTTGATAAGCGTGCAAATATAATTATATGAAAAGAAAATGTGAAAGCGTGTGAAATTTTATATGAAATGTAGGTATATTACCCAGCAAGCAAAGTAGTGATAAAAAAAGTGTTAACATTAAAGAGTGTTAGAAAACTAATATAAAAGTAACGCAGTGACTGCTTGTCACAGCGTTGCTATATATTGATGATTCGTAACATCATTTTGCTGTAAAAGCTTATACAGTCAAATTATGATAATAAATGATGACATAACCGTTTACTCGACCGCCTTGTACAGTATTTATAACACAGCTGTCAAGCGGTTCTCCAAACAACGATTTAGAGCAAAAATGTTGTACAACATGTTTTGACGGTACCTTTATACAGCAAAATTGATCTATTGTGGCTTCCAAGTCGCTGTATTAGCGCTGGTGATATATATGGCACGCATGGATCTAATCCATGATATAAAACATCATACCGTAGCTGATATGCAACAAATTTATCGTATATTGGTGTTTCCTTAACGCCTGGGCCATAAACTTCATAAGAAATCTACAATAACACTAAGAAGTTGCAAATATACTTTTGCAATATCCATATATCACCAGTAACATATAAAAATTTTTTGCTCACATATAACTCTAAAGAGGCGCATATTAGTTGCAAATTATACTCTCCAAGATAATTTTGAATGCCTAGTTATCACACTGAATAATCTTTTCTTAAAAAAACAGTCACCGTCTAAATATTCCAACTGTTTCATTTCACTAAAATAAACTGAAAAGACAATAAGAGTTTATTAAAAAAAAAGGTAGCATGATACACCACTAGGGTTATACCTCTGATTTCTTGAGGAACCCAAAAAAAATGTCATGGCGGCAAGAAGCTGTAAATTAGCGATATATCAGTAACTCAAACACGCATTAGCCATATTGTGGTGACATCAAATTAATGTGATAATTTTAATAGTTTTTATTTGATAAAATATTAAAAATTTGAGGGGGGCATGAAAAAAACACTTATAATGCAGTATTATTTCAACAATATAATTTCAACGCACCAAAAATATACGTCATATTACGCACATCTCAGTTTGATACAGCGAGATAAAAATATGAACACCTTATTTATTTCCTAATGTTATGTTTGTTTTATGTTTGTTAGTTTATTTCTTAAAAAGGTAGAAATAAGTAATAAACCTATTTTGTATAACCTTCAACATTACAATGCTCATGAATTGTAGCTGAGCACTGAGGAAATGTAATAAAACAGAATCCTAATCACCAAAATAACAATAAATAGCTTAATATCAGCGTCACGGTAGCTATTATATAATCATTAGGTGATATATGTGATCAGGATATCATTGATATAACACCAAACAGATTCAAAGAACACTGAAATATCAAGGATATGTATCAATAAAGTGATAGGTGGTGCTAATATACACATAATAGCTGTAAAACTGGAGCCACTTTCCAGTGATAGACACGTATCTATCATGGATATGCGACTGCTCGTATTACTGATATACAGCTATATTTGATTATTTTTTGCTGGCTGGGTAGTGTGGATGGTCCACGACATGAGTTTCACTAGATGGCGCTCAATGAAAATATGTGCATATTTATTATTTTTTGGCTTTATTTGTACTCAGATCCGATTTAAAACTTTAGTGGCGGCTATATTACCGTTTAGTGATTATATTTATTATTAAATTTTTATAGTAATTTTTTATTGTAATAGAGCGATGGTGGCCTAATAGTTCTATAGTGCACTTTAGAATCCAACGATACCGGGTTCAAAACCTAGGCTCCGCACCAATGACTTTTATAAGTTATGTGCGGTTTCCCATCGCTCCGTGCTTCGGAGGGCACGTTAAGCTGTCGGTCCTGGCTGTTATTGATTAATACTAGTCGTTAAGCTACGTTAGAGGCCCTCGGGCGGCTTGACAAACTCTGACATCAGAGGCAAGCACTACCTCATACGACAAACAAAGAAAACAAATTGTAAATCTTATATTTTAACTGTATTCGTTCCTTATAAATTTGGGTTCAGATTTTGAGTCGTCTTGAACCGTAATTTTTAGGGTATGAATACTATTAAAATATTAGTTTGACAATGAAAACTATAGATCTTTAACTAAATATGTTTGTTTCATGTTTTTATTTTAATTGTAGTCAGGTTAGATTTAAACTTTATTTGAAATTGAACTTCAAATAAAGTTTTAAATTTAACCTGACTGCAATTTAAGGCCTAAAGAAATAGATTAAGCTAATATTGTCATCAGCGCCATCTAGTGAAACTCATATCATGAAAGTATTTTGTTTAATTATTTATGTACATAAATAATATTAGTAGGTAGAAATCAAAATTAATATTTTTTTAGAGGATTCCTGAAATGATTGTCATTTCCAGTTTCCAACACCACTAGCTACACGTATACATACGCACTCACACTTTCTCTCTCTCTCTCTCTCTCTCTCACACACACACACACACACACACACACACACCGACCCTTGTTCGCGGCTTTAATAATACGCGGACCTTTACAAAAATCCAGGTTATGTGGGCCTACCTTTCCCGTTGCTTTAGCGAAGTGTTAATACCATACGAAAAGTAACCTATCTCTCTCCAACACAATTCGCTGGTCAGAATTTCTATACACTCAAAAAGGACAGAGATATTAAATGGTGAACTTTCATACTAAAACCCCGATTATGCGGTCCGACCGCATAATAAGAAGGTACGAACGCTCTTCACACAAGTCCGCATAATATTCTAACGTCATACTCTTATACACAATGCCCGCATAATATTCATAAGCCATACTCATTTACACACTGTCCGCATAACATTCAAAAATCATAGTTATGGAGGTCCGGTTAGGAAGGCACAAACGCTCTAAAAATACTGTCCCCATATTATTCGAAAGTACTCTTTTACACAGTCCCCATATTATTTGAAAGTACACTCGTATTTTACACACAGTCCGCTCAGTATTTTAAAGTCGTACTTACTATTTATCAAACACTGACCGCATAATATTCTTCCATGTTCTATTACACAGTAAAACCTTAAATCCCGATTATGCGGACCTACCGCTTATGAAAAGGGCACGAACGCTCTGAACATATTGTTCGCACAATATTGTAAAATCAGACCCTTTATAACACTTTCTGAATAATTATAGTACTATAGATGAATTTGCTTACACAAAATCGTCCTTAACGACAATAATATTTTTCAAAGTCATACTTTGCGCGTTATTTTGGCCACGCACTGACAAAACGCAAGATTCAAATCGCCTGCTACTTTTCGGACCCATCCGTACCACAACTGACTATCGTCAGCTTTTAAATTTGTAATCGACTTCACAAAAGGAGACGGTTATAAATTATAATGATGTTCGATTGTATGTTTTTTTTTGTGTATGTTCTCCGATTTCTCCGTCAATTGCAGACCGATATTGAAAATTATTTTTTGTTTGAAAGAGTATACCCTTCCACCTACCTACCACGAGGTGATCTCAAATAAATTGCATCAAAATTGGTTAAGTAGTTTTTTGAAATTAAATAAATTTTTCGTAAATTGTGTTTATATTGCCTTTAATCGCCAAGATTTTATTAATTAGGGTTGGATTTCAGTGTAGTCATATAATCTTCATCAAAATTAGTTACGTACATTTTTTATTAGAACATTAATTTGTTTTATTTTTTTCTTCAGGATTATAAAAAATAATAGATGATTATTTTTACTTGAGAAAAGAGGACATCATCATCATCATCATCATCATTTCAGTCCTTAGAAGTCCACTTCTGAACATAGGCCTCCCCCAAAGAGCGCCATGATGAGCAATCTTGTGCCACCTCCATCCACCGACTTCCTGCGATGTCGTCGGTCCATCGTTTGGAGGGTCTCCAAACGATGGACCGACGCCACACTTCGCTTGCTTGTTTGTGGCTGCCATTCGAGAACCTTTATTCCCCAGTGGTTGTCTGTTCTGCGAACTATATGGCCTGCCCATTGCCACTTCAACTTGCAAACTCTGAGAGCTATGTTGGTAACCTTGGTTCTTCTACGGATTTCCTCATTTCGGATTCTATCACGCAGTGAAACACCGAGCATAGCTCTCTCCATTGTACGCTGCGCAACTCTGAGCGTGTGTATGAGACCAATAGTTAGCCACCACGTCTCAGTGCCGTGTCATCTCTGGCAACACGCACTGCGGTGTAAATGTCGTTGTCACAACTGTCAGTAGCTCTCCGCGCTGCCTGCGCTGATCCCGCTGCAACAGAGCATACGCTTCAACAAACGTTACACGTAAAGGGCGCATTATATAAATGAAACGTACGTATTTTAATTACACAGAATCAAGTCCGCATTTTGCATCACATACGTAATTTAACACAGGGCGAGCGCATAATCAATTGCAGACTATCATACACAGAACAAGGTCCGCATTTTACATCACATACATACTTTAACACAGGACGAGCGCATAATCGATTGCAGACTAACATACACACCTCGAGGTCCGCATTATAATAACGTACTAACTCTTACACAACTAGGACTGGTGGCGCCACGTGGTGGTTACACACTGAACTAAAACACTAACGGATGTTAACTAAAGTTGTCAAATATCCCTAATATGCGGTCATTTTTCATATTTTGCCAAGATTTCACCAGTCAACCAATCTCATCGCGACGAATTCAAAGATATATTTGAGACCTCGTCAAATTATTATGCGGACGTCCGCACAACCAGGTAAGTCCGCACAATCGTGGTTCCTGTCACGGTAAGGTCCGCATAATGTTAAAGCCGTAAATACACACATACACACACTGTTAACAGGCGATAAAAAATATATTTATATAACTCGAACTAAGTTCGCACTAAAACACAAAATTCTTCAAGCAATCTGCCTTTGTTTTCTTTTCATAAATACCTGTACTACCCCAACAGTTTACCAACATTAACACAACATTAACCCTCAGAAACAACAAAACATCCCCAGACACTCACTAGTTCGCCACACGTGCTGCCAAATAACTCGGTAAATATCCCCTGTGGAGAATCGCTATTTTTTGCTCGGAGAATTATTCTGGGATGTATGTAGCTATTATTTATTCTGTGGTGTGGGTAATGTTTGGCTTGGATGAAAATAAAAGATGTGGCTGTATCATAAACCAAAGGTCGGAAATACGGCACGCTTTAATAATTATCTCCTAAACAAAAACTGGACCGGATACATCTAAAGGCAAACACACCTACGCAACTACAATTCCACTATCGTGCATTTGCTGTCACTGCTACACAAACGCTAATCTGATTGTGACTGATGAAAGCTATGTGTTATTTATGCGGTCCACGCCCTATGAGCTAGTACCTAATCTCCCCACTAAGGCTATGTGATGTTAGTAACAAGTAAAATTAATTTAAAAAAACAAAAAATCGACTGCGGACTAAAAGATTGAATGCGAGCTGACCGCCCGCAAAAAATTGGTATGGAGGTAGCTGGGGGAAAATGCCTTTACGCATACCCGCCCGCTTCTGGGGGAGTCGAGCGGGTTATGTCTGACTCCGCAACAACTTTTGCCACTACCGACTAAAAACCCCACGGTGTTTCTCCGGGACGCCTAATGTCGGGACTGCGGGGACGCTTGCGCACTCTTCCGCGGCCCCGATGACGTTGGTCCTCAAAAGGAGGACCCCAGCCCATTGGAGTGAAGAGAGAGTTTCTCCACTCCATCTCCGTCCTTTGAGAGGCGCGCGGAAACACCGCGCGCGCCACCTCGAGGCATCTAGTGGGCAGCGGATAACCCCAGGGTCCGCCACCCAAGCCGCTGTTGTGGGGGTTGGAGGAGAGCGCGGAGAGGCCTACGACTCCGACCTCCGGCTCTCCTTCTGCGAAGAGGGAGCTCGGAAAATATTTCCCTCTCCCTCTCCGCAGCTTCCTTCTGCGACATCACGTCCTTGCAGAAGGCGGAACCGGCATTCCACGATCTCTCACTTCCGACCATGGTTTTTACCAAGGCCGGAAGCGAGAGGTCGTCCCCCACCGCAGCGACCAGGTCGCGGCGCTCGCTGACCCAAGCTGGGCACTCCTCCAGCGTATCCTGCGCCGTGTCCTCATCACAGCTGCAGTGGTGACACCTTGGGTTCGGTTCCCTACCGGCTATTTTGTAGTTATCCCAGAAACATGCATGGTTCCTGAAGAGCGCGGGTGAAACCACAGGGCGCAGCTAGTATTTATTTATGTTTGAATGTATCTTATTTATTTACACATTTAACTTTATTGTAATAGTTCAATTGCAACATTAATTACATTAACTTAAATAAACGAAATTTTAAAAATTTTGTTAATTATAAAAAATTTGATTATTTAAGTTAATGTAATTAATGTTGCAATATGGCGGCGTACAGTTGCCATGTTGTATTTCCGACACATTGTTACACATTTGTTAGTTTTATTGACACTTTATATATCCTATAGCACTCTCATAATCAAGACGAATCCAATGATACCACATTTATCAAAATCCGTCAAGCCGTTTAGGCTGTAGGACGCGCCTAAGAAATGTACAAACAAGCAAACATACATACAACCCAAAGACTTAGCCCTCTGTGCAGTCGGGTAAAAAACGAGCGAGCCTTACAGTAGTCGCGTCGCATATGATGTGTAAAATCTGATTTAAGCTCTTGAAACTTGTTATTGTTGTTTTGTGTTATGGTGTTCTTGATTGTTTTTCAAGCTCTATATATTTTATAATCGCTGTTCTAGCTCTTTTATTATATATGCTAAGCACAGCGCGCACTTATTGGTCAACTGTTTCACTGTAACAGTAAAACAGATGATCAATGAGCGCGCGCGGCACAATGTTTTACTTTTCACGTTTTTTTTTTACTAACTGCAAATACTAAAAAAGTTTTTGAAATGACTTCTTTTAACCTTAGTTAGACCACTTCAATAAAAACAATAAATGTTAGAACACTAGTATTCTAAAGTTACTTTTAAATAAAAAAGTAATAAATACAGAGTATAGTATGTAGGACAGATACTATACTCTGTATTTAATACTTGTTTAGGTATGCCAGGCTCCTTATTGAAATGTAAGAACCTATTTGGATTCTAAATTGATTGAAAGAGGTCAGGGGCCGTATTCATCTAGAAAACCTAAGCAGCACTGCAACGTTATCACTGTGCGATCGGTACCTTTCGGTATGGCCATACTTTGGAAAAATGAAAAACTGGGGAAATAATGTGTGGGTGGGAAGGGTAGGGGAAGTGGACAAACGGTGGGGGATGTCGGGGAAGGGTGCGGGAAGTGGGGCAGGTGGTGCAAAGTGGGGGAAGACTGAAAGGAAGGGTGGGGGTAGAGTGGGAGAAAGGGAAAATTGTAGGGGGAAAGCTCCTTCCCCCTACCCTCCCCTAAATTTACCCACCTTCCCTCACTTCCCCAAACCTTCTCCCACATCTCCCCACGTTTCCCGAGTTTTTTATTTTTTCTAAGTATGACCGCAACTGAAGGTAACGACACGTTGTAGTGCAATGTGTGTACTTATCGATGTAAGAAACAATGTGGCTTTTTTTAGATTTGTAACAGTACATAATATATATACAAATTTGTTGTGGCACAACCAACATCAAAACAAGGAATGAGTTTAAACCATATTTTACCACGTTTTTATTGAGTCACTTTCTTGTTTGTCTGTCTATCTGTCTGTTGTTCCGGGTGGAATCTTGCAACTCAAATTTCGAGAACTTCCCGATTAGCTTTCTTTTCTTCTTTTTTTCTATTATTTTTCTTTCTTTGTAGTTCTTTCAGCAAGAACTACATTCTAAAAAAAGCTTTAAAAAACTTTGTTTTAGATTAGTTTTTTAATTTACCATTGCTGCTTGTTCAAAAGCTTTTATTAAACTTGTATGTATGTTTAGATTAAATCTTGCAAGCTTAATTAGAACTACTTCCTCAAATTTTTTCATGTTAGTTCAGTTCCGATGACAATTATTTTTAGGGTTAGCATGTCCTGAATCGACACCTAGGAACAGCTCCAGATTAAGGAACTCTTCAACGATCAACAGCACAGACACAAAATGTTGTATACGCATTTAATAGTGATAGCCCGTTCTAAGTTTCACCATGACATGTTTACTGATAAAATCGTTTATTAAATGTTTTTTTTTAAATTAACTTATTTACTACAACTTCCAACATATCTAACCAAAAACAACACTACACTGAAATTATTTTAGTGTTAAATTACAAATGACTCTGGATTTGATAAATAGCAAAGTTTGTTTTCAGTTTACACTTCTTAATACGTAAGTAGTTGCGTAAACTTATTTTTCACATCACTGTAAACAAAACATCTTTACATAACTTAATTTGAGACAAACAACATTAGTTGCGAATCACTACAATGAGTATAAATCTTCAACAACCCCTCGACCTTGCTGAACAGAAGATCAACGATGGGCAATGTTACTCTTATTTACAAATAGTTGTTTCGACAGATACATACAGCTGTTTACTACCAACAACATCATGACGTCACATAACTTAACGGTGGGTGGCGTTTAGCGAAAAATATATATTTTGAAATAATAAATCTTTCGCGTATTTTGAAGTAGATACATAACCAGATGAATTTCTGATTTGTTATTCGATAAATTATGCGCTCTGGACACGAGGCCGGTTTTTCGAGACACATTGTTTCAGTCACTGGCCTCGTTTAAGAATAGATTTGAAGACAGATCAGTGAGTAAGTCAGTAAGAAGACTGTTATGTCTGATAAACCCCTCCTAAGGCAACGGCGAGTCAGCGCAGTGCAAGGACGAGGTAGGGGTGTATTAGACATAACTGGCTTCTCACTGATTTATATTACTGAACTGACTCGCAAACTTAACAGGTATAGAAATTCTAAGTACATAATTACATCAAGTCATCATTTTTTTAAAAGCTTTTATTTAACTTCACTTGTATGTATCTATGTATGTTTGTATCGGTTAATACATGTATTTTGTCTGTCCTGGAAACTTGCAACTCAAATTTCGAGCACTTCCCGATTAGCTATCCGTCTGAAACTTTCAGGGTAGCGAACAAACCGATGACAGAGAAACAAAAAAAAAACGTAACGAGTAACAAAGCAACAAAAAATATGTAAAAAAGCCCGTAAAAGCTTCTTTGTTTAATTTAATTTTTGAAATTAGAGCATAGTTATAAAAGCGACCAACCTTGTTTTTTGAGAAAATGAGTTATAATGCCTATGACTTAAGGTTTTATTTACTTTACGTATTCCAAAGACACGTTTCTTCAAAGCACATTCTGAGGATATCTTGACCTCAGAATGTGAGTGTGAATGAATTAAATTGTCCAATGAGACCACAGGCCATTATCACCCATTTTTTGTGTTAAAGCCGACCATTTTAGGGGATGGTCTAGCAAAATATTCCTAAAAGAGGAAATTGTGGTAAGCAGAATCCGACTATCGCAGTTGGTCTGGCTTCTGCAAATATTATTTATAATGGAATAGTTCCCACTTTTTATTTGCAGAAGCCGACCACAGCAATGGTCGAGTTTTGCGTAAATATTTTTGGCGTATTATAATATTTTTCTTGATAAGATTTCATCCATGTTTTGATCTCGTGTAGCATCACACAGGGGGCAGGGCGCTATGGAAAGAACTCATGAAAGCATAACAATCCCTTGAGTCGTTCTAGGTTTATTTTATATGGTTATTACAATTTGCAGAATAACACCATTGATTTGGCTTTGCATATCTCTCGGATGTTGTCCAAACCTCAATAAGCTGAAGGAGACCATTTATATGGCTGCGTTCTGCAAAAAAACTAAATTATGAATTTTTGCAATAAGCAGAAAACGACTACGTGTTTAACTCAAAAGTTTATTAACAAAACTAATCAATTTTCTAGTTATAAATAGCCCATTTTGTAGCCTCTGAAGTGTCCTTTGATATAAGTATAACATTTAAATCAATTCTGAACTGTACATAAAACAGAGGTGAAAACCCCTTTAAACCGCTGTATCTCAAAATGCGTTTTTCGTCGATGGTCGCATTCTGTTTAACTACGCTCGTTAAACTTATTTCATAGTGTCTCATCGAACCCGGTTAATCTGTGATTGGATTTTGTTTAATGTTCCTCAGGTTTCTGCATCCACGTGAGGCTTGTGCAAAGAGTTGATAGCGTGTGGTACTTTTTGCTCACACATACATTGTTCGATGTATTTATTATTTTTAGAGTAACAAGTATTTTTATCCTGTTATATTATAAAGACAGTTTTCTGGACACGCGTCGACATTCTGATCTGTACTATTAGTCTTCTATGGTATCAACACTAATATAGAGGAAACATTTTGTGTTTTGTATTTTTGTATACTTATTTGTATGTTTGTTTGTAATGGATAAACTCAAAAAACACTGAAACGTCTTGAAAAATTCTTTCATCTATAAAAAGCTACATTATCAGCGAGAAAAAAGAGCACATTTTTCAAAAAAAATGTGATTCTTTCGTAAATTACAATAATGTAACCCAAGATATCAAAAATACAGGACGACATAACGTTGCCATGGAAACTAAATAATAACAAGTCATGAGTAATAATGCAGTGGTCTATGGTCAAAAATAACTGCTGCTAATGATTTTGAATTAAGCTTACTGGTGTTTTCTTTTTAGAAGTTATGACGGCTATTTAAAAATATAATATTAAGGCAAAAGTTTGTATGTTTGTGTGTTTGTTACTCCTCTACGCTCAAACGACTGAACGGATTTTAATGAAATTTGGAATCGTGATAGCTTACTCTGAAATAACACATAAGATACTTTTATCATCCTCATCATCATCACACTTCACTCTCAAACGGCTGAACGGATTTTGATTAAATTTGGAATGGAGATAGCTTATTCTGCAGGGCGACGCGATGACAGAGCAGGACGACGCGACGACATAGCTTTAAGTATAGCTAGGGACAAAATTTACAGTAGCATAGGATAGCATAAATAATAAATGTTTTAAACATTAAGTCATAATATTACATTAAAGGCATAAAATTAAAGTTAAAAGTACTGGCAAGATAATGCAAGACTTCGATCGGCCGGGAACTTACCATTGGCAGGTTGGCAAATTGCCGATGGTAAAACTTAATAGAAATAAGTCTTTGACTATGATCGGTCGAGCTTCCTGGGTTGCGGGCAAGCTGCCCGCAAGCAACCGGCACTGGAGGTTGCCGGGGGAGCTACAAGCGATATTTGAATGCGATTCGCACTAAGGGTTTTTTGATCCGTAGTTAAGGCAACCAATCATTAAATAAAGCAACAAATGGTTAAACTTTTGTAAAATCAGTTTTTTGATACATAGTTAGGACAACCAATGGTTAAATTAGTAACCATTGGTTCTAAAAATTAACCACGGCTTCATCGAGGGATTAGCAAGATGGCGGCTAGTTAACTCTCGGTAGCTACAGCTGTTTCGTGTGATTTTAATGAAATTGAATGAATTGTGATAATTATCCTGTTTAATTATGAATTTATATATAACGAGATACTTTGACATTACATATTCTATGATATGTTCACTATTTTTGAGTCTATATTATTATTATTAAAGATTGTAAGTAGTTGCCATGCCTACACTCTATAAGCTCTTTATTACATTATTAAAATACTTGAATGAATTCATAGGATTCACTTTGACAATGGGAAGAGAGAATAAAAAAAAACAATAAAAGTTATTTTTGGTGTTGGACATATAAATAATGCTTTTCTTTCATTAGAGACAACAATTTGTGTTATTATTTTTTTTCATTCGTATTTTTCATTGTGCTCTTCTTGAACATATATTTTATTTTTCTTCTCGGGCCCTTTTTTGAGATTTAAAATCTATTTTAGCATCAAAATGAGTTATGATGCGTGTTCGTGTATCAAGAGGTGAAAAATCTCCTTTCCTTTTATGGTAGCAGTTTGCTGAAAACAATGTCGTCAACATTATTGCAATGTCTTACAAAGTCAAAACATAGGGAAGAGCATCAAATAAAAGTGTTATGTATGTAAGTCTGTAATTGTTTACACAAATATATTGCATTGTATAATATTTATTTTTAAATAATATTATTGTTCTTTTTTTTTTTCTTTTTTTTTAATATTACTTTTTTTTTTAAATAATTTTATAATTTATTTAAATAATATTATTATGTTTTTTATAAAATAATTCTATTATTTATTTAAAAATAAATATTATTATTATAATAATATTATTTATTTGCATGTATGTTTGTTACCACTCAGCGTTCAAACAGATACACGGACTTTGATGAAATTTGGAATGGAGATAGCTGATACGCTGGGTTATTAACATGCGGTACATTTCATCGCCATAATCATCAAATTACATCATTGTTAACGTGGGTGAAACTGTGGGGTACAGCTAGTAATTTTAAAATAAATATTATACAATGCAATATATTTTTTTTATTTTATTTTTTAATATCACTTTCTTTTTTTTAATAATTTATTTAAATAATATTATTATGTTATTTTTTTAAATAATTCTATTATTTATTTAAATAATATTATTATAAAATTGTTGGTGCGGCCTCTGAAAAACACGTAAAGTTTATGAAGCTAGCGCCGCTCGCATGCAAAACGTTTCGTCAAATATCGCGAATAGTGACCATTATGAAATTGTGATTGTGATAATTTATATCTCTTCCTACCAAACTCATTATCGTAAACAAATAGACCACATTTACAAGACTTATGTTGTTTACTATCACTACTTCCACAACAAAACATGGCCGACGCACCGCCCCGGGCCATAGAGATAGTGTATACCCTGGAACAACACAAAGGATACTTTTTATCATAATCATCATACTTTACTCTCAAACAGCTGAACTGATTTTGATGAAATTTGGAACGAAGATAGCCTGTACCCTGAAATAACACATAGGAAACTTATCATCATCATCATCATCATCATCATCATGATACTTCACTCACATACGGCTGAAGAAATTTTGATGAAATCCAGAATGGAGATAGCTTATACCCTGGAATAACACATAGAATACTTTTTATCATCATCTTCATCATAATTCACTCTCAAGCGGCTGAACGGATTTTGATGAAATTTGGAACGGAGATAGCTTATACCCTGAAATAACACATAGGATACTTTTCATCATCATCATCATCATCATCATCATCCCTCACGCGAATAAAACCGTGGGGCGCAGTTAGTTTTAAATGCAAATGAAAACACGTTTAAGGCAGGCCCAGTCCCAAAATTAGCAAAAGAAAACAAATAGCAAAACGTCGAGAACGGCGTAATGAAATAACTTCATGCGAACCAAAAAATACTGTAGATAGAAAAATATTCAACCTAAAAAAAATAAGTTAACAGCACTTTCAGAAATGGCTTCGTATCCTAGGGAAAAAACACAAACTACTTCTTGAAAATAACTTGTGCATCGCCATTTAGTACTTTTTTTATGAACTATACCTACCCTATTAAACTAAAGAATTAACCGTAAACTTTTATTTATTGAGTTTCATGTATTGAGATATCGATAGAAAAGCACAAAATTTATCTAAAATCGACTCCCGCGCTGCATCGCCTCTCCCACTCACACTGCACCTGGACGAGCAGGACACACATTTGGGAGCGCGTACCTTTATATGCACGTTTTTTGATATTTATCAATATATTTTGACTAAGACCATCACGCATATTCCATACTTAAATACGTCAAATGGAGACTTATTTATCAAAATCTTTCATTTATTTATTTATTTATTTATTTATTCAGTACACAATAGAAAACTTACAGTAATAAACCAAAACGCTAACTATCTTAATTATAGCTTAAAAACAAATTTAAGTACTCAGATATGGTATTCAAGTGATCATTAAAGATGTCAACTTGTTGAAACTCATGCGCAAATGTATTCAAGAGAGACAGTGCCCTTGATGTAGGCGCGTTACTAGCGTGGCGAGTACGCGAGCTGCAGCATGCAAACAACCGATGCCGCCGTCGACGCCCGGTTCGCACGTAGTTATTAGGGACAAACAGTTTGATACTAGCTAATATACCACAGTTATTCATCTCACTACGCAGTATCTGACAGTAGTGTATAACTAGCAGCAATTTTCGCCTAAGTGCCAATGTGTCTACTCCGATCATACCTGACACAAACAAGGATGGAAATAGATAAGGATAGTATCCGTACATCCGTTTCTATATATACCTAGCAAATTTACGCTGAAGCCTTTCTACCATTAAAGTATACTTTGCCTCACGTGTGTCCTAGACAATAGCATTAAATTCTAATTTGCTACGAACGAATGCATTATATAACATGATAGCAACTCTGACATCACGAAACTGGGAAGCGGTTCTCATTATGAAGCCCAGAGTCTTGTTTGCACTTTTGCAAACCGAAATAATGTGGTCGCGGAAATCAAGTCGAGTATCCAGTGCAACACCTAAGTCACGAATGGCACTGACCCTTTCCAACGAACAGTCTTCCAATGTGTACGATGCTGTCAATGGCACCTGCAACCTAGAGAACGTCATTACTTTACATTTTAGAACGTTGAACGAGAGTCTATTTAGCCGGCTCCAACTTCCGACTGATTCAATATCCCTCTGCAACGTGATACAATCAGAAGTCTGATCCACTGACTTATAGATCTTCAAATCATCAGCGAACATCAAGCACTGAGCCGTGCTGAGAACTTTGGGAAGATCATTGATCATTACCAGAAACAAGGTTGGTCCGAGGGTACTCCCCTGACTTACACCTGATCTTGTGTAATACTCTTCTGACTTAAACACTTTTTTCACTTTTACCTGGACGTACTGTCGACGGTCTTTAAGATAGTGAGCAAAAATTCTCAATATCCTAGGTGAAGTACCCAAAGACGAGAGCTTCATTAACAAGATATCGTTATCAACCAAGTCAAATGCTCGCCTAAAATCGAGGAATGCAGCATCAACTTGTCCACCAGCGTCCATCTGCTTCGCTATATAGTCTACAAATGTGATTTGATTCGTGATAGTGGAACGGCCAACACGAAATCCATGCTGTGAATCATTGATACTAGCTTCAATTTGACGAGATAAATACCAATTGACAATTGATTCAAATATCTTGCCAAAGATGGCTAATACTGCTATGGGCCTAAAGGTCTCAACATCCGTCGACGAAATAATCTTAGGTACAGGTGTTACTCTGGACAACTTCCATCTAGCGGGATAGCGACACGTGCGGAGAGAGAGATTGTAAACATGAAAAAGTGGCACCTCCAACGCGGATATACAGTCTTTAACCAAAAATGGGGGTATAACATCGGGACCAGCTGCCGAAGATGGTTTCAGGCGACGAACGGCACGACGCACGTCTGCGATGGTAACGCTGTCTATACTCACCAGGCGCGAGTCTCTGTCTACCTCCGCGTCTAGTACTGGAAGCTCGGTGAGGAATACCGAACTAAAGTATTCGGAAAACGCTGAAGCTGCCTGCTGACCCACCACTGTTTTTCCATCAAGTGTATACTCATTGGACTGACACCTGTTTTTACGCCTGTCTCTAACGTGCTTCCAAAAATGCGGAGGATCGCGACTGATATTAGATTCAACCGAAGTGATAAATTGGCGATATGCATTATCTATTAGCTCCTTAATGTGACTTCTGTAGTATCTATACACTTCACGATTGAATTGCAGTCCAATTTCCTTAAATTTACGGAAATTAAAGTACTTCATTTTTAACTTACTTATGATTTCCGGAGTATACCATGGTGGGTATTGCCTGCTCTGTGAAAATACCTGCTTTTTCCTAATTGGCACATGATTACTCACAGTTTCATTCAGTCTTTTATAAAGAATATCCGTAGCTACATCAACCTCTGCTTGGTCAAGCATATCAGTCCAATCAATAGCAGACACACATGAGTACAACGAATAAAAATCTGCTTTACGAAAATCCCAGTCGGGCGCATATGAAAGATTACTAACGGAAAAAACTGGAGGAGTAATATGAAAATCAGTACCGCGGGGAAAGGTCAGCGTCACCTCGTAAGGCGGATGGTACGCGTCAGGTGGCACCAGAGATTCCTCGTCATCAGACACGGCCACACTGCCAGACTTTAGAACTGTCAACACGAGGTCCAACAAGCCGCCATGGGAATTCAAGACATCACTTTTTCTGCTCTAACTTGCAAAAATCAACAAACAAATCATATTGCAACTTTACATTGGCACTACATGAATTGAGGTTAAAATCTCCAACCACTATTACATTAATAAGTGAAGAATATTTACACACTGCATTCTCCACACAAGTTAAGACATTCAAGTACTGCTCATCACTATAATTAGGCGGTAAGTATACTACACAAAGCAAAATGTTGACATTTTTCCACGTTATTTTTGCTAGTAATATCTCTTTATCATTTGTTAAACCGTCCACATCTGACACCAATTTGACCGAATAAGTATCACGCACAGCCAGCAGGACTCCACCCCAGCCGACATCACTTGCGCGATCCTTGCGCAGCACTACGTATCCCGGAGGAAACAATTCGCCATCAGATACCGAACTCTTCAAAAAAGTCTCAGTGAGGGCTATTACATCACATCGACTAGCTGACAAGTTATTGTAGAACGCCACAGTTTTGCTTCTCAGACCCCGGACGTTCTGGTAATATATATGTATTTTTTCACTGGAGTTGGGTTTTCTCACCCTCCTTATTCTTGAGACGAAAGCATCGAAATGACTGTCTCCAGGGCTTTACACAGATATCTTTGGCCCAGTTTGCAGGTGACATTATAACGTCTGCTACACCAGAAGGGACGTCCAGCTTAAACGACGCATACATTCCTCGCGCCTTAAGTGCTTCCACCAAGTAAGTGCTATTTCCACTTATAGAATTTAGGTGACCACGTACTTGGTCCACAGTTGTGCCAACTTTGACGTAGTAAAGATGCAACTGACGTCGTCGATCAGCCGCTTCCAGAGTGGCTCAGCTTCACCTCGCATCACTCGCATGACGCTGGCAGGAGCACTGCGGGTATGCCTTTTTGTCACTTCGGTCCACTGGGAACTTGAATACTCCCTTGCCGGTAGGTTGATGTTGACGGCCAGCTCGCTAGCTACAGAAACAGGTTTCTGCAATAAACTGGGTTCAGTAAGGGAGGACGTGCGTTTGATACCACTCGCGCTGCGAGGAAATTTCACAATTGAAACAGATAGTTGGTTCGGCTTCGATTTATCTTCCTTGAATGTCTTCCATCGGCTTTCCAGTGTGACAACTCTGTTAGTCAGTGTCTGGTTCATTGCTCTATTGATACGTTTTCATTTCGATTGGCATGATGAGCATGTCCCTACTAATATCTTCCGACTTACTAATAGTCAAGTAGGTATCGTCATTTTTGGATCTCTGCAAAATTGTTACTAATGGTGCAGTATTTTAATATATAATTTTATAAACTTTCAGAAATGAAACAGCAGGCCAACCAAGACTCTGTGAATACAAATATATTTAGTAATAAGGTTACTAGAGCAACTAAAGATAACCTTTTTCAATGTAAATTATATACAAAAAGACTAAGTCACGTCCAATAAATACTTTTATATTGATTTTTTGCTACTGTAATAATTTCAATGGTTCTCAGAGAGATGATCAGAATAATTGATGGTTTTTGTTTGAGAAAAAAAACTTAGTTCCGGATTTCACCAAGGTTAGTTATATTAAATACTCTTAAACCAGAATAACGGCACTTTTTATGCTACAACAATATATTATCAAAACCTGATATATATATATATATATAAGTTGTTTGTTAGATTATTTTCGACCCAAAATGTAGCGTTTATATATATAACCTGATGCGAACTTGATTTACAGAGCAAACAGCTGCTAATAAATATAGGATCTGATTGGTTTCTCAAGAGAGCATAATAATGACAGCCCTCAATTTCCCAAATCCACATTTTGTGGATACGATGCCATTCTACTCGTAAATCACCCGCTCGCGGCGGCTATAACTTCAACGATACAAACACATACCTGGGAACAACAATGAAATAAATCATGCTTTCAGTCAGTTTTAAATATATGTGGTAGGTTTCATTATAAATCTAAATATAAATATGTTGACTCACACAACATTACACACATTACGGGCACGGAGTTTTTCAAACATTCAATCTTTTGCGAATTGAATTCTTGTCAAAATAGGGGTCCATTTGACTCAACAAGTTATAGAGAGAGATATGCTTAGGGTATCTCTGCCAGGTGGGTTCTAAAATGAAGACATCCGCAAAAGAACTAAAGAGACCGACATACCTAGCTCTCAGAATTAGCAATGTTTATGGCTCATCATCGCCGCTTCATCGTAAGTCTATATAGCCTTTACGACTCCTCGAAGTTAATCCGGTAATTATTGCGCTCATTTATTGCTCCACCTATTTAGAACTTTTGAGGATGTGCTATAAAGTGCCACTTTATACCATCATAAGACTTTGGTAAAGCCTTTAGACATTTTAGAAGGCAGCTTAAGACCTGATCTATGTTACTTTACGTATTTTTTAACAACTATTTTTATACCAAATATCGATAAGTACTTCCATCACTATCACCAGCAGCACAGTTGGTGCTTGTCAAATATAAATTCCTTGGTGCTTGTACTATTATTTATTCTCTGGTAATATGTAGTTGTCTCAACGACAGTAAGAAATGTCTAGTTGTCTATGCTGTCACTCTACAACCTCGACCAATTAAACACATTCCAATATAAACCTCACGACCTTGACAAACAGATTGCTATTGCTTGATCTATTACTAAAAAGCGTTGGAAAAGTAATACAATACGCCTCTGTCCAACTTCAAATAAGTTTTTTTAAAGTGATATACTGGATTGAATGAATTTTCCTTCCTCGGGTCAAAAAGAAAACTTCGTTTGAGGTTACTCTTTGAAGGGGGAAACCTCTCTTTGGGGTTTATCTTTGTAGAATAAATGATTGACTACGCCTTTTCGAGCTTCTGACCCTATTTTACATATCATTTTCTTTGTGCTTTACACCTTTCGGGATCAGATGTTGATTCAATACTTGGTCTGGTTACGATATATAGCGGAGCATTGAAATCATTTTTTCTATTGTAACTTTTAGTATTCAGAGGGTTTATCACAGTCTGAAGAGTAATGGATCGTAATAGTGTGGTAAGAGGCATAACTTGTCGGGGTTTTGCATACTTCGGCCTTCCAATTTTTCTTTACTGAAACCTTGTGACTTTTGTAGAATGATTGATTTTTCGATATACTAGAGTCTTCGATACAATTAAAATACCACAGTATTCTGTACCTACTAAGTATAATATATATTTTTATTATATAGGTTGTCAGAATTGTTATAAAAGATGTCATTTAAGATAATATTACCGTATTAATTACTGGAAGCTAATAGATTGATAAGTATTAACGAAACATATATATATATATATGAATAAATAGCTGTTCTGCCCTACAGTTCAGCCCGTAATTTTCACGATAGATTTCACATTATCCAATTGAAACTTTGCATTATCCTTGGAAAAATTAACCTATGTCATTAATATATAATTATATTAGTATTAGATAAGGTATAAGAGGATAAAATGTGGACAGACTTTTACTCAAGACTTGAAGGTGCCCTGATTGCGGAGTTCAGCATCAGGAAATAGCTTGATGGCAGAGAATTCTTTACAAAGCATTTAAAAATTTAAAACAAAAATGGTTTAATAACTTTGAATCTATTATGTTCGCCTCCACCACCGTCGTAAGCTGTGCATACTTCACATTCTAACTGAAAGTACGTCGTTTGTGATAGCTTATCTACTAAATATACAACCTAAGTCCACTGCAGACAGCCTTTTAAATCCCATTTCACCCCACTATCAAATCGTCCCACAAGGGTAAACAAGGCTATTCTCGCTGGACCCGCTGAGATGGAGTGTTTATCAGCAATGCGATCGTTACGAGCTGACGGACCGGAGGTTTACGATGGAGACCGGAGACGCTGCAGTTATCAGGCATTGTCTTACACCTCATGCTTACTATGTCGGATCAATAAAATCGGCTACCTATTTTTAACCGCCTGCCTAGACGGCGGGGTTGTCTTTGTACGAGTATAATCGTTGCTGCATCCTATAGCCTAAACGGCTTGATTTTGGTAAATGACGTAACGGAATTTGACTTGTCATAATTTCAAAAGTGACTTAGGGATATGAAATGTAAATTCAATACAGTAGCTGCCCAAATCTGACGCTACATTATCACGTCGAAAACAATAAGCAAAAGTAAATTAAAAAAAACTAACCAAAAAACCGTTTTTTAGAATGCTTTTTCATCAATTGATAGTGCGTATTAATTATAGCTCTCATCGATATCTTTGTTTTGGAAAGCCATTAAATAAAAAAAAAGAAGAAGAAAACATCTGTCAAACTTAAAAGGTCTATAACTCTGAAACTATTGACACTAGACTAGTAGCTTCTTTACAGAAGTGATAGATCTCATCGATATCTGCGTTTTGGATGACAGCTGTCAAACTTAAAATAGTAGCTTCTTTACAGAAGTGATAGATCTCATCGATATCTGCGTTTTGGATGACAGCTGTTAAACTTAAAAGGGCTATTACTGGGAAACTATTGATCCTAGACTAGTAGTTTCTTTACAGAAGTGATAGATCTCATCGTTATCTTCGTTTTGGATGACAGCTGTTAAACTTAAACAGCTATTACTCGGAACAGCTATTATTCATTTTTATGAATATTGATCGTTGACTAGTAGTTTCTTTACAGAAGTGAGATCTCATCAATATCTTCATTTCACATGACAGCTGTCAAACGTCAAATTATCCAGTATTAACAGCCAATTTACCCCACCCACCCCTAACCTTTCCCCACCCTTCCCTCATCTTTTGTCCTGTTTAAAGCCTATGTAACTCGGGTTGATGTAAGAATTCTAACGATATGTCATACATCCAAATCTGTTCATGCATTTAAGCGTTATGGTGGAACAAAGAAATTCACGTACATACATACATGAACCTTGATAACATTACACTCCTTTTTTGGGCAGTCATGCAATAAGAATAGCATTCTAAATATCTGTGATTATAACATTCAAAATTCTAAACTCTTCTTACCACAAGGAAAACTCTAGATAAAAAATATTGACGTATTTATCATCTCCAAAATTGCCATAAAAATAAACAGATTTGCCGCAACGTTATATCCTACGTGAACCCATCAGAAGAAACGGCCGCACCAATTTGACATATTACCGTATAAGTTACTCCGTTATTACGGAACTTATTTACCGTATACGAGACATATTGCCGAATAATGCGGCACATAAAACATAATCTGGTTTCTGGATTCCGGATCACGGTAGGTTGTAATGTTTCATCTCATTTTTAACGCACCACGTTTCTGGGACGGACGTCTTTCTTTTATTAAGTTTTTATACGATACGATTTCCTGGTCTTTCGCATGGATTTGGTTTGTCTTATTCATTAGTTGCAATTTAGTTAATTAGAAATATCTATTTATGTAGCGAATAATGAACTCTTGAATAACGAATTTTACATATTTTAAGATTTTAAATTTTATTATTGTTCGTATTTTTTTAATGCACATTTTTAATAGGATTCATGAAAAATATTTAGAAAAGCCTTTCATTATTATTACATTACATGTCTAAATTAAATTACTCAATAATTGATATGATAGGCTTAATGACGAGATGGAATGTTTTCGGCTAGAATTTATTGTTAATTTGTTTCATGTCTTATCAATAAAAAAAACCTTATATTAATTACGATACGTTTGTAGGACAATCGTTTTTTTTTATATCCTGCCGTCAATTAGTAGTCTACCACATGGATAGTGGTATATCTAGGTACAGCATTCATGTTTTCATTTGATTCCAAATTTTTACAGTACTGAGATTTTAGGCTCAATCAAGCCTGTCACTGAAAAGTGAAAATAGGCTGAGACTTCGAGGAATACCACCAGACCTATGCGATAATCAGACAACTTTGTGTAGTACGCAGAAACTGAATAGCTTATTCCACATAGTAGGTATTTCAAAAATTTGTATGAAGCGATTTACACATATGTTAAGCTAAGGAATGGAATTCCCTACCTACACCTTGTCTCCTGAAAATCGATTTCTATCTTTAATATTTGATGAGCCTATCTTTTAGATCTGCAGGATCAAGTCTCGGCCACATCGTCTGTTGGTCACCATGAGTCGAAATGGTGATCAAACGTAGATCTTTATGGAATAACAATAGGGTTCCTTTTGGACCCTTTTCGTAAGAAAACCTAAAAATAAGACATTCATCAGCAGTACATGAGAACTGGGTGGTACTACATACCTACCTAGATCCATTTTGTATCTGAGGTTGGACAGGGTCATAATAGGTCTCTAACCTATTATGACCCTGTTCAACCTCAGATTTTACAAAATGGAGAAAATATCGTACCTTGATCGTGTCTCAAAATCTAAATGTATAGGAAATTTCCCAAGTGAACCCACCTCAGGGGGAGCAAACTAATAAAACGGGAGCCCTCTACAAAGGGAACAATGACCACGTTAAGCTCACCGGAAGCACCGTACCCGATACCGGATACCGGAAGTGACGTCACGAATCCCTGCGCCCAAAAATTTATAGATGCTCTGGGGAATATCGGTACTGATCGGAAATATCAGCGAAATATTGGGTTTTAAAATTTTGATGATCGAATATTTTCATGATATTCTCGGTTTTATGCGTATAATCTACTTTAATCTCTTTTATATCGCCTGACATATTTAGTGGTATTATTGCCAATGATAAAGTATACCGTATACCTATGTTCGGTACACACGCAAAATACGACAATCGGGTTGCAAAAGTATCACGTAATTTTTTGGTCTGACGTACAAGGTTTTATTTTTATTTTATTAAAAATCTAACCATCTTTATCATCCATTTATTTATCATCTTCCAAAGAATACCTCTACTAAGCTTCGACGCAGACTCAGATTGGCAATATCATGAATATTCAAAGATGGTCGACGCGGGAATCGAACCCAATATCCCGAGGGCATCTCCAACCCAGATACGGCGCTCCACTGAGATGGGAATCGGAAAAATAGGAATATATTAGAAGCCGTATGTTACGTCTCATAATATTTAGTTTGTTATAGCGGATTCAGGGAAGAAGAAGGGTGTTAATTTAGTTAGCTCAGAACTGTTCTCTATCTGTAGCAATATTTTTTCTGCATCAACTCCCAATATATGGGTTGACGGTGTGCTACGTTAGTTTAGTGATTATTAGGGCCAATTTCACCGTTTGCATCACAAAACGAGCTTGATTGAACTCGGTTTAACTTAAATAAGTTCAAACGTAGAGTGGCGATTTCACCGACACGATATTGATCAAGTTCACGTAAACCAAGATTCACTGCCAAAACTTCATTGTAATGTCGCTGTCAAACTGTACGCCTAGTACAAGTTTGCACAATAAGAAATGGGAAAAAAAACGTGAGCACGCTCATTTATTTCGTCAGCTCACTAAACTAACAGTTTTGAGAGTAATCGGTAGGACAAACTCATGTTTTCAAATGAAGTTTACACAATAAAAATTTTCGAAGAGCGCGATTGAACAAACTTCACACTACATATTTCTATCTAGAAATATGTAGTGTGTGTAGATATTCTTTCTTTTTTTTTTGCTTAAAAGCAAAAAAATAAGACAAACTATAGACCACCGTGTTTGACGTTTTGTTTTTCGTATGTCGTTTTTATCTGTGGTTTTATTGGGTAAAAATTATTATCGATTTACGTTTAATTGATGAGATAAACGGAAATAATGTATTTTTCTAATTCTTCCGGTACCTTTGGTTTTTAATTTTGTTCAGTACTAACGAAGTTAGGGACCAAAGTAATCAAACAAAACCTAGTTATTTTATACTGATTTTAAGCCTCAAGTACGACATCTAGCTTCGCTGCAATACTTGATTTTTGATAATTACAAGTTGGAAATCCTGGACAAATAAATCATAATCGTTATCTGGATAAATCGTTTGTTTTATCAATTGAGTCGTATTTGGCGAAATAGAAATCGATGTGACGTCATCGCGACATTGAAATTGTAAAGCAGGTAGATTGGTAGTGTTTCGCACTACA
Source organism: Alsophila aescularia (assembly GCA_946251855.1). Taxonomy (NCBI): domain Eukaryota; kingdom Metazoa; phylum Arthropoda; class Insecta; order Lepidoptera; family Geometridae; genus Alsophila; species Alsophila aescularia. The sequence continues at coordinate 32,367,414 of OX276381.1, forward strand.
ATGCATGCAATGTTTTTGGAAGTATTGTTGTAGGTAGGTAAGTGCTCCAAAAATACTAGAAAAAGATGAATTATCTATAGGTATAAGTACTTACCTAAATATTAACATACCTTGAGTCTCTAGAGAGATTTTTTGAGATCCTGAGATTTGTATTTTCTCGCAGAGTACCTTCTTTAGTGAGCCCGTGATCCGATACCGTTGCACAAAGTTAGTGTAAGAGATGCGGCTGAGTGTAATTAATCTCCGCCTACTTACAATCTCCTGTCGCTCCTGCCCTTCACGACGGTCAGCTCCTACAGCCTCCAAGGCTAACCTACACGCAAGATACCGTCTCGTCAACATAATGAAATGAAAAAAAAATGCAAGCTCTTACGAAAATTTATCTAACGAGTAACAATACTTTGAAAGTGATCGAATACGTCAAAGTTTACCACCGCTAACTTGTCAAAGTGGCAACTCGTACTGCCAAAATGCAAAGAATACTTGTAAACTTTTATCGAATTCGAATACTACCTTTTGCTAAAACCTGTCCTACCGATTTTAGTTCTTGCAAGTTTCCGCTAGAGGCGCTGCTAGTAAATGTATGTAAATAAACGAAACTACATTTCGTTTTCGAAAACTAAAAACTCGTACTAGGGATACTAATTTCATTGATAGTTAGCGTAAAAGTTTGTTTGTTTTGTGGTTTTTGTTTTCAATAGACTCCAACAGAGATACAACTGTAGGCTTCTGAAGGTGAAATGTAATGACCAAGTCTTTGTCATCAAGTGTATCGAAGTGTTCTCTTCTCTTTCGCGAATCTATCTTGGGCGCCTTGTGCAGATAAAAGACTCTTCTTCACCACTATCTTCAAAAGCTAGAGCCAATGCTCTCCATCATTCGTTTTAGTCAATACACCAATATGATCTAGGTACTATGAGGTAAAAGTATGTACTGATGCATGTCGCATTCGTTTAGCGTGGAGAACAGAACATAATAGATACATTTTTAAAGAGTAATTTTTGAAAACATGTGCAGTACAGATGTACCGCCTCATGAACGCGCCCAAAAGGATTAAACCTCCCAAAATCGGGCGTTCAGAATTTAAACTCGCTTAGCCTTAACTGCGTTTAGTTTATGTTGCTGAAAACCAAATTGACGTTTTGAACTCAGTTAGCCACTTTAAGCCAATTTAGCTTGCGTTGATCGCGTTCATTTTTGATTTTTGAACCTGAGAGTTAGCTTTTTAGTATGGACTATGGACTTATCTTTGTTTAGTATGGGATTTAAATTTATTCATTATTTACTAGCTGTGCCTTCTGTATCATATGAAGTCCATGTCTCAAAGTATTGTTGTACTAAATTTAATTAAACTCCATTCAGCCGTTACGGAGCAGAGTGGCAACAAACATACTTACTTACACTTAGACTTTCGCACTGAAAATCTTAGTAAGGATTAGTATTCTTACTACTTTAGATATATAGATAGATATATAACACTTTATTGCACAAATGAAACACTTACAAGAAAGAAAAAAACCCTCCATATCGCTAAGCAGCGATCTCTCCCAGCAACCGTAGGCTATATTGAGACACATGACTATATAATAATACTTACTACTTTATTAGAGCACTCAACATTTTATAAGGTATAACATTATTTACAGTACATTATTCCTTACATCTAGCTTAGTCTCCTTGCGACAAAGATTCATTAGTTTGACCCACATCGAGTCGTAGCCCATATAACAGCGTCATCCATATCCAATGGCTGAAACCCATAGAACATTAGATTTAACTATAATTATACATATTAGCATGTAAAACCTTAATCCAATAATTTACCGCTAACGATAACATATAAGTACCTCTTTTCAAACATTACCAGCTATAAATGCGCCTATTTCTTTTAATGACAATGTTTGATGGTCAGTTATTGTCAACATATGTGTTTACTTAGGTCTCCCGGTGGCATCATGGCGGGTCGGTGGCCCCGGGCGCAGCGACCCCTAATCCGTCCCTGGCAAACAATATACATTTGTTTGGATGTAAATAAATATGTTACTTCACGGAAGGTGTGTTTTGCTTAAGCCCCTTGAGGGATCGAATATATTGAGTGATTTGATGGCATAACTCTCTTTTTTATATACAAAGTTTCGTTAGGTTTTTGGTAAATTGTGTTATTTTCTTCCGTAAGAATAAACATTTTTTATGAACATGCCTACTCTGGCTTTCTCAGTAAACAAAAGACGATAGATGATTGTCTTAAAAATATTCTATCATTAACATTTAATAAGTTAATCAAAAAACGTTTTAAAAAAAGCTTTTTTATTCAGTAGCCATGTCATGGTGAAACTTAGAACGGGCTATACCATTTAAATGCGTATACAACATTTCGTGTCTGTGCTGTTAACCGTTTGAGGTGTTCCCTATTCAGGACCCAACCGTGTATGGTAAAATTTAAAACCAGCTATTATAATAAAACCCGAACACTAAAATGCGTACAATTTTGGTGTCTGTGCTGTAGACCGGTGAAGAGTTCCTTTATGTAGAGCTAATCGTGGATGTTAATTCAGGTCATGCTTACCATAAAAATACACTGTCATTAAAACTGAACCAACATGTAAAAATTCAACTCCGTAGGATAAAAGGAAGTAGTCCTAATTCACCTTGCAAGATTTGACCTAAACAAACAAACATACATACATACACCAATATACATACAAAAATACATACATACAAACATTGCAAGTTAAATAAAAGTTTTTAATAACGTGTACTACTGTTGTATTTTTTTTTATTTACGCTCATTTTACATTTATTATTTGTACGTAATAAGTAATTCATATTCTATTCGTCCTGTGTCTTGCGTTGTCTTGATTGTTTCTATATGATATATGAATTACATTCAGTAGTTTTAGCGTGATGCGCAGTCAATTAAAAGTATGTCCTAGGTACCTCGTAGTATGAACTCAAATAATACCAAGTTTCATTTAAATTCATTCAGTAGTTTCGGCGTGATGCCTAGCCAAGATACAAACAGATAGACAAACAAAAATAAAATAAATACAGTTTTGGCTCCAGAACGGAATACAGAACAGCCTCCAAAAAAAGTTAACTAAATATCTTCAATGTACAGAATTGGACCCGTTACAGTATAACCCACGCAAGAGTTAACTTCACATGGTAACGGGAAAACTAGTTAGTGATAAAATTTATCACTTTAATAACTAGTTCTCGCATATAATAATATCATATGTTCGTCTAGGATATTAAAACTAATGCAAAAGTAGGTAAAGCACCACTCACTCACAACATCAAAAATGAACGCGATCAACGCAAGCTAAATTGGTTTAAAGTGGCTAACTGAGTTCAAAACGACAATTTGGTTTTCAGCAACATAAACTAAACGCAGTTAAGGCTAAGCGAGTTTAAATTCTGAACGCCCAATTTTGGGAGGTTTAATCCTTTTGAACGCGTTCATGAGGCGGCACATCTGTACTGCACATGTTGTCATAATTACTCCTGAAAAAAGTATCTATTATGTTATTTTCTCCACGCTAAACGAATGCGACATGCATCAGTACATACTTTTACCTCATAGTAGCTAGATGATACTAGTGTATTTACTAAAAAGCAAGACGGAGAAAGCATTGTTGGCTCTAACTTTTGAAGATAGCGATGAAGAAGAGTATTTTATCTGCACAAGGCGCCCAAGATGGATTCGTGAAAGAGAAGAGAACACTTCGACACACTTGATGACAAGATTTCACCTTACGAAGCCTACAGTTTTATCTGTGTTGGAGTCTATTGAAAACAAAAACCACAAAATAAACAAACTTTTACGCAAACTATCAATTAAATTAGTTTGACAGCGACATTACAATGAAGTTTGGTTTACGTGAACTTGATCAATATCTGGTCGGTGAAATCGCCTTGACTTAAACCGAGATCAAACTCTAGCTCATTTTGTGATGCAAATGGTGAAATTGGCCCTAAATTCACCGGCCATCTTGAGCGTTTGTTTTCCACATTATCCACTCAACATTGACGAAATAATAGCAACCCCGCACAAGCCATAATAAAAATGATGTTGAAGTTGAAAATGTTTAGCTCTTATCTCTTATCCTACTTCAATGTGAGACTAACTTCTCGTTCCATTGTCCACAGGTGAACGGTTCCTGGGGTCTGCCAGCGTTCGTGTGCGACGTGTACATAGCAATGGATGTGACCTCGTCCACATCCAGTATATTCAACTTAGTCGCTATTTCTGTTGATAGGTGAGTGTAAAATAAATATTTTTTATCCTTGAGATCTGATACTATGTTTCAAATCCTAATATATAAAATTTATTTGTTTTTTTTGTTTGTTTGCTTGGGGAGCTTTCACGCAATAACAGCTGGACGGATTTTGATGAAATTTGGAATGTAGGTAGCTTATACCCTGGAATACTTTTAATCCCGGAAAATTTTAAGTTTCCATGGGAAAACTGGAAAATGTTGATTACTCGCTGTAAGGAACGGTTGCCATGGAAACGAAATAATAATTCTGTCAAATACCATCAGGAGCATTGGTGCAATACCTACTTTTGTATTAGTTTTTAATATCCTAGAAGAACATAGGATGCTTTTTTTCGCGATAAGTCCTTGCGGATGAAGTCTCGGGCGGGAAAGCTAGTAAGATATATTGCACGAAACAAGTACAATCATTCGAGTAAGTAAAATAAGTATAATTTAAAAAAAAAGGAAGCTTTTATGAATTTTTATTTTATTTCATTGTCACTTTTACGAGATCTTTTTTTTTAAGTTTTTTTTTCTTTAACGTAATCACTATCATCATGTCAGCCTTTAGAAGTCCACTGCTGAACAAAGGCCTCCCCCAAAGAGCGCCATGACGAGCGATCTTGTGCTACCTCCATCCACTTCCTGCGATGGCTACAATGTCAGTCCATCGTGTAGGGGGTCTCCCCACAAGTGTGGAAGTCACTTGCTTGTTCGTGGTCGCCATTCGAGAACCTTTATGCCCCAGCGGTTGTCGGTTCTGCGAACTATATGGCCTGCCCACTTCCACTTCAACTTGCAAACTCTGAGAGCTATGTCGGTAACCTTCGTTCTTCTACGGATTTCCTCATTTCTGATTCTATCACGTAGTGAAACACCGAGCATAGCTCTCTCCATTGCACGCTGCACAACTCTGAGCTTTTGTATGAGACAATAGTTAGCGACCACGTCTCAGTGCCGTATGTCATCACTGGCAACACGCACTGATTATAAACTTTCGTCTTGAGGCTCTGCGGTATCTGCGACGAGAAGATATGGCGTAATTTCCCGAACGCTGCCCATCCGAGTTGGATTCGTCGGTTGACCTCTTTTTCAAAGTTGGATCTACCCAGTTGGATCGTCTGACCCAAGTAGACATAGTGGTCAACAGCTTAGACATAGTGATAATATCATTCCCAACATAAACCAGTCGTACCCATGTACGACATGGGCATTTGACATGATGTTTGTCTTGCCCATGTTTATTTTAAGACCCACCTTTTTTTAACGTATTTTCAGTGATTATTTTTCTTTTATTTTTCTTATTTTATTACCTTGCCATCGGTTTGTCAACTACCCTGAAAGTATAAACTGGATAGCTAATTGGGAAGAGCTCGAAATTTGAACTGCAAGATTCTAGGACAGACAGAAATACATAGAAACATACTTACAAGTGAAGTTCAATAAAATCTTTAAAAAAACACGACTGTCATGGCATCCATGTTACTCGGGATGATGTATACGTATGCTAACGATAGTCCATACATCCAAATCTGTTCAGGCATTTAAAAGTTGTCGTGGAATTATTATTCTTGAATCCCATTGAATCACATTCATACATACATGAACCCTGAAAAAATTACACTCCTTTTTAGGTAGTCATGCAAAAAGTGTGATACTTATATTTTATTCCATGTCTAAGTGATTCGTGACCGTGCCTCGAAGATCCTGGACTTTTTAATGCAACAATTTTCACTCTGTATCGGGACTTACCCAACAATTCCAACTCCTAGAACAAACTAGTCACAACCACACCTCCTTTTCAATAGAAGCTGTCTGAAGGAAAACAAGAATCGATTAGACAAAAATAACGATACTCTCTTTTCCCAGGTACATCGCAGTAACCCAACCAATCAAGTACGCGAAGCACAAAAACAACCGGCGTGTGTGGTTCACCATAGTCCTAGTGTGGCTGATATCAGCCGCCATCGGGGCCCCCATTGTGTTGGGGTTGAACGACACTCCTGACAGGAACTTCGACGAGTGCCTGTTCAACAGCCAGAACTACGTGATCTACTCCTCGCTGGGGTCCTTCTACATCCCCTGCATCATGATGATGTTCCTCTATTATAGTATTTTTAAGGTGAGAGTTTGCTGAGAAATCTTATGTCTAAACTCCGATTTAGGTCACTATGGATTAGCGCGTTTTGGATAAGAAGCCTTTCCTCCTTTGGCTAATTTTCTATCTGGAAGGGAAATCCAATAGGCAGATGACTTTGAAGATTTTAGCTTTTCACCTGGTGAATGATTAATTTTAATCGGTACTTTACAAAATTCAAACAGCTTAAGAGCAACAAGGCACCAAGGAAGGACGGAATAATGACAGAGCTACTGAAAGCAGGTGGAACACCAGTTTTTAAAGTCCTTCAGAGGCTGTTTAACTCCGTCATCCTCAAGGGTACTACGCCAGAGGCGTGGCACAGGAGTGTAGTGGTGTTGGTCTTTAAGAAAGGTGATAACACTCTCTTGAAGAATTATAGGCCCATTTCGCTGCTGAGTCTTTAAGCTGTTTTCAAGAGTAGTTACAAACCATCTCGCTCGTAGGTTTACAAAATTACTTGTTGTAACTTTGCATCCAGTCCAGTGAAGAACAAACTGCCAGCAAACAGACTACTTCTTGCCTCATAGTTATGATACAACGAGTAATTTTGCCTAGTGCTAATTCAAGCTCACCATGCAGATAGCAAAAGTAAGGTAAATCATAAAACTTCCCATTTGACGGCCGGTTGGTGTCTAATGGCTAGTGCTAGGTACGAAATCAAACGGTCGCAGGTTTGAATCGTGCAAGGTGTAATAATTTCTGTGATGGGCAGAAATATTTGCTATGAATAGATCCATGATATATTGTATATATGTATGTTTATCCGTTATCTCGTGCCCATAGTATAGGGTATCCTAGTTTGGGGCTGGGTGTGGAATCGTCCCAAATTTATTATTATTTATTTATTTTATTTAGTGAAGATTATCTTATAATTTATTTTTTCCACAGGCATTACGAAATAGAGCCAAAAAGCAGCGAGCAGCCAAGAAGCCGCCCATACCGGACGGTGGCACGGTAACTACCGCCGTGGTGATAGAAAACGTGGCGCAGACGAAGAGGCTGGTGGAAACGGCACTGCATGATGACAGGCCCACCAATACGGGGTCTGGGAGCAATGAGGATGATCATGATGACAGGTATGATGAAATAACAAGTTATATTATACGTCAGAAGACTCACTAGATTAATTTTATCGTAGTTTATGTTTCCAATAAGTAAACTTTTCACTGTAAAAACTGTACTTTTCTTCTGTTTTTGTCTCTCCGAATTCTAATCATCTGATGTCCCTGTCAAATTTTATTCTAGAAAAAAATATTGAAATTTTTGTGTTCAATCAATTTATTTTATTTATTGATGTACTCAAATTGCACTTTCTAATTTGAAGAAACCAAATATTAGACAACAAGAGAAGCAATTTGATTCGTTTATCATTTTGTGTAATTTGATGATCAACAAAAAATTATTGTAGCTTTCTATTTATTTGTGAGCTTCGTTTTATTTTTTCTCAAAGCGAATAGATTTGTCGAACAAAATAACTTGTGACAGGCCTATAATAAAAATTCTTCAGCATTCCGGCACTTCTGATTGTATTTTTATTTGTTACAAAGGCTCCTAAGGTAGCCATACAAACTTTGTTTCGATGTTGTGCTTCTACGTTACGCTAGAATTCTTCAATGACAGCGTTTTTTTCACTTTCTTGTATAAAGATGTATGAAAATTAAACATCAGTCCAAGCAACTGTGATTTTTATGTGTAGCTTTTTTATAACTCCTCTTTTGTAACCTGTTTCTCTGGCTTCAAAATATATCTCTTCCCCTATTAGGGGCAGGACCACCAGACTTTTCTTTTAATTTATTTTGCAGTAGGAAATTAGACTTCATACAGTTTTATATTGCAAAGATGTCTGAACCTATTTGAATGGTTCTTTTTTATTGGAAAGGTTAAATCTCCAGTTATTTCCAAACAACTTTCATCAAAACGCATTTCTTGTCCAATTTGGTATTTAACTATCTTTTAATTGCTGTTTAGTTTCGACAAGAGATCAGCAGACTTGGAAGCGGATGCTGATGACTGCCATGTCATACCGAACGACAAGTCCACAGAGTTTATGTTGGCTACAGTCGCTGAAGAGACTGCCAAGTAAGTACCCAAGAGCCAGGGTTTTATTTGAAAAGTTTTTGGTTTGAATTGCGTAGAGGACTTGTCGAGTGGAGTGACTTGAGGGATTAAGTTTTTGCTCTTTGCTAATTAAACCAGACATAGGAAGGAATTCAGACTTTTGGTTAAGTTAGGTCTGTATCTACCTACTTCGTTTTAATAATATATATTTTACAACAACAATTAAAACTCTAAAATTAACTCAAAGTATGCAAAACGAATTTATTTTGAACAACAATTCTAAGATCGTTATAACTACCTTAATGACTACAATGATAAGTATATTTTATGTCTAACAACGTACTACTTAAAAATGTTAGCCACGTTGCCCCCAATGACATTGTTAGTTCTGCTTTACAGCGAAGCTCTTTACCCAACATATAGGCCAGCAATGTTTATTGGATACAATACATAAAGATGTTTAATTATTACAACACAAAACAAAATAATTTTGTAATGTTTTAACATTACAATAGTCGCAATAAGACCTAAAGGTCTAACTTAAAGTCAATAAGGTCATTATCCTGACTTATAGGTAAGCAGTGATATTTTCAGGCTACCGTAGGCTAGATCAAAATGCATGACAGACAAAGTAGTATGTATAAACGAACGTACGTACGTATGTATGTATGTCGTGTTGAATAAACGATTTTTCTTTCTTTCTTTATTTTTTCTTTTTATGTGTGAGACAATTATAGTGTGTTCTATTTCGCATTCCAAAAGATGATCAACTTTTCCAAAGATCTCAAATTATTTCTCTTTCTTCATACGTTATATAGCAGCACTCCAAAAAAACACATCAAGCCGCTTCCAGACCCAAATGGCAACAATGACTCAGGGTACGCTCCTTCCAACGTTGAAGACACCATCAGGGAACACGTGTCTCCTCCAGGGTCACCAGGGCTCAAGGACGCCACGGTGCTGAGAAACATGGGATGTGAGAAGTGGAAGAAAAATGGGAAGAGCAAACCTTTGTTGGAGTCGAGGTGAGGATAATTCTCACCAATTACAACTGAACAACAATTTTCCATTTAATCACGCCACATAATTCCTCTGTTAATATTAAATTCAGTCAGATGGTATAAGACTATGCAGACGCAAATCCACCATCTGCTCTTTTCTGAGAGAATATGAGTATTTTTATTATGCATGCAAATATACAAGCTTACTACTGCGGTCTCATCTGACAGTAAGCGAAAATGCGGCAGAAGGTGTAGCATACTTGCCAATTGAATATACTTGTCACTCTAGACTTGAAGACTCCCATTCCTGAGTCTGTATCAAAGAAGCAAAACGTATGGTGATTAGCTGGGCAAGAAGTGGAGTTTTGGGTGGGACAATATACTCAAGAAATATCCAAAATTCACAAGGAACTGTATGTAAATATAAAACTTATATCAGTTTCCCACTTCCACTATCTCATTAAATACGAATAAGTGCAGTACAGTTAGAGGATTTGATCGTCGGGATCCAGGGATCCCAAAAATCTGGATCCCGAGATCTCGACCTCTTTTCAATCCCGAAATTTTCGGGATTAATTTTTCCTGATCCCGAGATTTTTGGGATTGACATAATATAAAAATATATACAAATTAGACTGTTTGAAGTGAAATTCTCAGTGCGTTTTACTTGTCAATATGTCAGCCAACTCGTTTAATCCAAAAATTTGTCACTGACATTAGCCATCTTGTTTTGCCATATTATTTTATGCATATACCTAAGCGCAAAAATTGAGAAGCAGGCTTGATGATGAGGTACTGGACGCGTTGTTATTTCCGAGTTAAAATTAAAATGTTCCTGTTATAATTATTAGTTTTCTTTGTCATCATCATCAGCCCGTATTCATCCATTGCTGGACGTAGGCCTCTCCTTGTGAACGCCACTGAGCCCAATTTTCAGCTCTGAGTCTTTTCTTTATATTAAAGAGAAATGTGACTGACTAATGTTTGTTTTTAAATACTTTTTGATATGAAACTTACTGTCTAATTACTTAGTTGTTACATGAGAGACATCTTTTTAGTCTTATGTCTGTGATTAAGTCGATGTAAAGAAAGATTTTTGTAAATCATTGTTTTTTTTGCATAAAGGTTTTCTCAGCTAACGTAACTTTAAAGAATATTCACTGATTTTTGAAAAAGATTAACTTTTACATAAGGACAGTGATATTAAATCTAGTGATAAGATTAGCTAGGTGTATCTGTACACCGTAAAATACTTAGGTTTTTTTCAATTTTGATGTGTTGAGAGCTATTTTTTGAAGATTTTTATTTGAAATCCTCAATCCCGGGATTATCCCAAAATCCCGGGATCAGAAATAAGGTCCGGGATCGAATTCTCGAAGTAGACAGAACACCAAAAAACAATGTTCATGTAGGTACGTCAGTCAGATACTCAAAAATGCCTAATCTAAAAAAAACGTAGTTCCAACATATGCCATTAAAAGTTAAAACCAATATTGTATTGATAGGTTATTCATTAGTGTATTCAATTATTTCAGAAACGTATCCCTTGCCCTGCGATCAGAAGACGACCACGAAGCGAGCACCTTCGACCTTCGCGAAGGTTCTTCATGCAAAAAGGAGCGCAAAGCTAGCGCAGCCACCGCCAGGTTCACAATCTACAAAGCGAACAAAGCCAGCAAAAAGAAACGCGAAAAGTCCTCGGCAAAGAAAGAGAGAAAAGCCACAAAAACTTTAGCCATAGTTTTAGGTGAGTCGAGAACTCTTTAAGATATATTAACACTTGCTCTGGAGGGTTCGAAAATAACAAAGATACTGGGAGTTGTTAAAAGTTGTGAGAATTTGTCTGACGAAGTTGTTCGATGGATGAGGGTTGGTGAGTTTGAAGGTAGTTTGGAAATAGGACGATTTAAAAAAAACTGTAGGTGTGTTTTTACGAGAGGCTGTTCCGAGATATGATTTGTAAAAGTATAATTTAAATAGTAACAGTTTTAAACGTTTACTTTGTCAAATGAAAAACTTGTTTCTACCTGTCGAGAGCCAAAAAAATAAGCACTTACAACAGCTTTATGTACTAAATACCAATAATGATAAATGTTTATAAAACTATGAAATATAATTCTTTATTCTAGACCAGCAACATTAATAATAGTACTAACCTGTAATTGCCTTTTCAGTCAAATATTGTATAGGTTCGCCTCCATTCACTTGGTTTAACTAACATGGATCCCAGTCTCATTATTTTTTTGTAAATTGCGCTTATCATGTTTAAGAATAGCTTATTTTACGAATATTAAGTTTCTGTAGAATTGTATTATTTGCGGATATGGTGTTTTGAGATTATGATAATTTATTTTACGAAAATCATGTTTTTAGAAAATTATTTGCAGCGACGAAGCAAATAATTGTCTCAATAACCTCAAATTATAATTTACTGACTATCGTGCTCATTAGGTACAGAAAAATAAACACGAAAGTCTTTCGTATATTTTGCTTCAATTTTTCATATTTTTACATGACCTACCAAGTAACGCTAACGATTTGATTTATTTTTCATTTAAATCATGTAAACAATTGAAAATACAATACATGAACGGAATTACCGTGGCAATCTGAAATTTAAATGATGCTAAACACCACGCCTGACCACAAAAAGCCCTGGCCACACACAACCAATGCATTAATTTTCATAGCCTTGACAGAGTAGATAGTAAAAATGTTAAACCATACATAAAAAAACTTTTTTTTTTCACCTGCAGGAGTATTCCTCTTCTGCTGGGCACCATTCTTCACGTGCAGCGTCCTGGGTGCCATATGCGACAAATTTAATCTGCCCTTCTCTCCGGGGGTCACGACCTTCATTCTGACCACCTGGTTGGGGTACATCAACTCCTTCCTGAACCCTGTGATCTACACCATCTTCAACCCTGAGTTCCGGAAGGCGTTCAGGAAGATACTCCATTGTGGCACCTAGCCCGCGGAATATTTGGTCGTCTTCACTCAGTAGACCTCATGTGGAAATTGGATATTTTGGCATTGTGTTCATCTGGCTACTTTTATCTTTCTGGCTAATAAACTCCGTAGGTCTATTGTGTTTTGTCAGTTCTCCATTTTGTGACACTTATTTTAAACTAATTTGTAAATTAATAATAATTTTCTAGATTTTCGGCTAAATATAGCCTACCATTGCAGGCGCTTCCACCAAAAAATCCGGCCATGTTTTTTTTTTTATATTAAGCAGCAATTCGGTCAGTTTGTGATGGTAATGTATTCGTACATTGTCATTAAAACTCAGTTTATTTTTACACGACTGCCCAAAAAAAAAAATGTATTGTTTTTACAAAATGTCTTTGATTTCATGTCCACCAGAGTAAAATTTACAACGAAAAACACAATGCAATCCATTCTGTCAATTTCCAATGAGCTATACTAGGCGACCAAATAAAGTACAGTTGTGAACAAAAGTATTATAATGTGATAAAAAGACATTTGAAGTAATATGATGTATTGAAGTTAGTGTTAGTAAATAGCATATCAAATATAATAGTACTAATTATTTATAAATACGTTTGTAAAATAATAATTAAGGCTTTAGTATCTAATCATCAATAAAAATTGCAATATTTTCCAGTTTTAAAAATATACAGTTAACTAATGTCAAATATAAATGTAAGATTTTATTATTATTGTGTAAGTTTTAGTTATTTTTGAGGTTGTGATCAGTTTAAGTATGTATTTACATGTTCACATATTCTTGTTTCTGTAATATCAAATACAATTTGATATTTTACTATGTTACTTTAAACTTGTTCCATTCGCTACTTGCAAAATATATATAAAAAATTAGAAAAGTTTAAACTTTGACATAAATTAATGTACTTTTCTAAGATATATTCATAATTTTAAAATGTTGTAGGTGAAATATTTAAATAACATTTACTTTGAATTTTTGTGTTTGTTTGTCGCTGGAAACTAACGATAAAAAACATTTTGACCGTATTAATTCGTATCTTCGTTAATTTTCTTATAGTAGGTAAGTAGATATATGAATTTATCGAATTAATGTCTGTAAAATAAATAAAACCGTTTGCACAGCGTGATTTGATAAGGTAGTGTGTAATTATTGCCAAATGATGATTTAAATCATATCAATATTAGACTAGTCAAACTTACAATAAAACTTGTAGTTGTATGTTATTAATAGTTAATATAATTATGCAATCAATGATCTTCCATGAGATTGTAATTAAAATATCAAAAAATGCATACATTTTTTTGGATAATTTGTTTTAACTTGGTCATTTTGCAAAATGCTTTTTTAAAGGCTTCGTTTGACTTTTATTAATTTATATTGACAGCTTATTAATTTATAATATCAAACAAATAATTAAAACAGCATTTTTTATAAATATTGTTGTGTTTTTGTATTTTTAAGTGAACTTATCTATAATGCTCAAATCTTACGTTTTGTGAATGTATTTCACCCTTTTGCTCAATTACATACATTATTTTATCAATCTGAAGCGCTCAAGATTTTATTGAAAAAAATACTTAAAGTACTGAAATTAGTAGAAAAAAAACTTGTTACTACTTTGTTAAATATCCTTATATGATGTAAATATGATCCTATTAATAGATTAGGTACTTACCAATTTTACCTATGCTTTTAAAGTACCTAAATCAATAAAAATAGTAGCGTATCTTAGGTAAACCGATAATAACACATTAATTAACTAGAAAATAATAAGAATAAACTTTCTAACGAAACAATAATATATCTCATTGTTGTAATATTACAATTTAAAATTAACATTATTGCGTGTAAATATAAATAAATAATATATAACAGGGTTTCTAGTCAGAATCCACAGTATTGTATATTAAATATCATATTCGAAAAAAAAACTAAAACAATGTCTTTTGTGTACTTATAATAAATTACTCCGTAATATTTATTAACTACATCAAGCTTTATAGAATGTTACTATTAAAATGTAGAAAATATAACATAATTGAGTGTAACAATAGTAAATGATTATTATGATAAAATATAGATATTATTATTAAACGTGTGACATTGTATCATTTTTTGTTTAAATAAGTTATGTACTAAGTTAATTTATTATAATATTCTTTGGAAACAAAAATATTAATTATAAGTTACTTAAAATAAATCAAAAATATATTTTAAGCAAGTTTTCTCATTGTAAATGTATGAACAAACGTCGTTAGAGTCAGAGTTTTTTGTTATTACATGCCTTATTAATAAATCGGACTAAAAATAAAATCAGATAAATATACTCATGCCAATAAAAATAAAATGCTTAATAATACAATAGAATCATCAAAATATTTTTAGTGAATATAAATCAGGTATAATTTGCAAAGGTAATAGATCAAACTGGTTTGATCCCAGTAAGTTGTCAATTTAACACCATTCTATTTTAAATTTACATTGTTATTTCTTGATGTTTTAGAAAAATAGAGTAATATAATTACCTATGTAAAAAATATAATGCTCATAGATAATTTGACATAGTTCTGTTGCTAATTGTAAAATACAATAAAAAACTTTAATATTTGGGTACGCTATGTTATCTACGTAAGGTAGTGTTATAACTTTCTATGCGAAAAATGTGATGATTTAAAAATTCTGTTTTTACACCATTTGTTTTATTTATTCCTTTCAAATTCACATAGCACGTTCTAATAAATGAGAATTATGAATATAAAGCCCCCACAGTCCCGGCGTTTCAAACCCAAAAAGTTCAAATATATAACCACTGTCATGTATCTCTATATTTAAGTATTTTGAGGCTCTTCGCTGATGCAGCCGCTACATCAGTCTTATTTTGAGTTTCTAGAAGATAAAATAGTGCAAGGGTGACTACGTAAATAGCGTCGCACACTAAACCACATCTCACATCTACATCATCATACCGCACACATCTTCCATGTAAATCTGACAGGTTTTTTACCATCGTAACGCATGATACCACTTGGTTACCTAATGACCGCACAGTTGGTGGTGGATATATCCAGAATGATAATATAACTAAGGCTGGAGTGGCAGGGAATTCTTCCTGACTTCTCCCATAAGACAGACCGTGATGTTGTTGACAACCGTCAACAGCAGTACCATACTGGCAGCGGTGCGGATTACAGCATGACGTGAACAAGCGAAGAATAATTGCAAGAGGATTATTAATACTTGCATTTTATTATTAAACTAGCTGCTCCTCGCTATTTCATTCACGTGAGGGATGATGATGATGAAGATAAAAAGTATTTCATGTATTATTCCAGGGAATAAGCTATCTCCATTCCAAATTTAATCAAAATCCGTTCAGCTATATGAGAGTGAAGTATGATGATGATGATGATATTGATGATGAAAAGTATTCTATATGTAAGTCCATGGTATAAGCTATCTCCAATCCAAATTTCAACATAATCAGTTGAGCCGTTTGATAATAAAGTATGATGATGATAATGATGATGATGATGAACAGCAGTACCATACTGGCAGCGGTGCGGATTTCAGCATGACGTGAACAAGCGAAGAATAATTGCAAGAGGATTATTAATACTTGCATTTTATTATTAAACTAGCTGCTCCCCGCTATTTCATTCACGTGAGGGATGATGATGATGAAGATGAAAAGTATTTCATGTGTTATTCCAGGGAATAAGCTATCTCTATTCCAAATTTAATCAAAATCCGTTCAGCCATATGAGAGTGAATTATGATGATGATGATGATATTGATGATGAAAGTATTCTATATGTAAGTCCAGGGTATAAGCTATCTCCATTCCAAATTTCAACATAATCAGTTGAGCCGTTTGAGAATAAAGTATGATGATGATAATGATGATGATGATGATGATTATGATAAAAAGTATTCTATATGTTCTTGCAGCGTATAAACAATCTCTGATTCTAATTTCAACAACATCAGTTTAGTTGTTTGAGTCTGAAGGATGATGTGAAGTATGGTGATGATGATAATGATGAAAAGTATCTTATGTGTTATTCCAGGGTATAACACATAGGATACCCTAGAATGGAATGGAGATAGCTTACTTATAAACTATCTCCATTCCAAATTTCATTAAAATCTGTTCAGCCGTTTGAGAGTGAAGTATGATGATGATGACGACAATGATGATGAAAAGTATTCTTTATGCCATTCCAGGGTATCAGCTATCTGCAATCCAAATTTCTTCAAAATCTGTTGAGCCATTTGAAAGTCAAGTATGATGATGATGATGATGATGATGATGATGAAAAGTATTATATGTGTTATTCCGGGGTATAAGCTACTCGTATATACAAAGCCATTCAATTTTTCATCTACATCTGTTCATTCATTTAGGAGTAAAGTTTGATGACGATGATGATGATGAAAAGTATGTTATGTTTTATTCCAATGTATAAACTATTTACGTACCAAATTTCGTTAAAATCCGTTCAGTCGCATTAAACTCCACAAACAAACAAACATACAAACAGACAATGTTTTACTTTTATAGATTGGTATGTATAAAAAAAACATTATTTGGCATTGTTGGCCAATTTTGTGATAGTATTTTTATAAAGTTTGGGAATCTGGGAAGCTGGAAAAGGCTCAAATTTTATTGAAGGCATATTTAGAAGTCCGTTAGTTTTAAGTGTCTAACTTAGTCACAAGTTAGGTACGAGGGTATTCTTAGGTACATAACTAAACTAATCAAAGTGCTTCTTTAATGGTTATTATAGTACATATTATTTTAATTATGAGGTAACAGGTTTCGCTAAAAGCGAAGCGTCTCCGTTTCAGCTTGGGCAAAAATGCTTTCGTATGTCCGGCGGATGTATGGCTGTTCTCCTCATCATTCATCATCATTTACAGCTACTGCTGCGTATAGGCCTCTTTTCGCTGTTGCCACGCCTTTCGATCGGATGATAATCTCATCCATGTTTTTCCCTCCACCCTGACGAGATCATCGACCCATCGCGCCGCTGGACTTCCAACCTTCCTCTTTCCAGTTCTTGTTTGCCACTCGGTTAAAGACTTGCTCCACCTGCCATCACTTCGTCATGTGTCCCGCCCAATTCCATTTTAGTTCCATGATACTCTTCCTAATGTCTCTAACTTTCGTTCGACGTCGGATTTTGACATTAAGAATGCGGTCCTGTAATTTGATGCCGAGAATGGCTCGCTCCATGGCTCTTTGTGCAACTTCTAGTCTATACACAGCTTCCTTTGAGAGCGTCCATGTCTCGGTACCATACGTCATGGTGGGTAGAACACACTGTTTATAGAGGCGGGCCTTCAGGCATTCTGGAATGGTCTTCGATTTGAGGACATCGTGCAGTTTACCGAATGCCGCCCATCCGAGCTGTATCCGCCTAGAGACCTCCCTATTTTGGTGCTCTTTGCCAAAGAATAAACTATATTTAAGGTACGTGGAATGATCCACCAAATCCAACCTCCCGGTTCCTACTATCATGGCAGGATTCATGACGGTGGAGATGTTGGACAAGAATTTCGTTTTGGACGTGTTCATCCTCAGTCCTACCGCTAAAGAGGCACTGCTAAAGTCGTACAACATGTCTTGGAGATCTTCCAGGGTATCGACGAATATGATGAGGTCATCTGCAAAACATAGATGCGACAAGTGGACACCAATGATGTTAATTCCTTTGGTATCCCATGCGAGCGTCTTCATCACGTCTTCTAGAGCCGCACTAAAGAGCTTGGATGATATGGTCCTAGTCGCACCCCCTTTTTGATGTCTATTGGGTTTGTCAAAGCATGCAGTCGAACCCGACTGGTACAGCTCTCGAAGTATATCCACGTAGCAGGTGTTCTCCTCTACAGGTCTCATTTCTCAACCGATTCTCGTAAAATTTTGTGAGCAGGTTCTATAATTATGTAGTATTTTTTGTAGATTCAGTATTTCGATTTTTTTCTGTATTTTGATCCCTCACTCGATAGGTTTTGGTTATTTTTTGTTCTCTTGAAATACAATATGGCAGCTGTAAGCCGCCATAATGACACATCATATATCCTATAGCACTTTCGTGATCATGACGGATCCAATGATACCTCATTTATCAAAATCCTTCAAGCCGTTTAGGCTGTTGGTTAAGTACGTTTCTCAGGCGCGTCCTACAATACAAATAAATAAACAACCAAACATACATACACCCCAAACACATAACCCTTCTCAGTCGGGTGAAAAGAGGAACTTCATCAAAATTAAACAACTTAATGAGTTATAATAAATTAGTTATAATAATTTTATTGTATAAAACTATATAGCTTCCAGCACTTCTGTACATGAATACTCGTTGTACGCAACTACAGTAAGAAATGTCTAGACGTAAATGGTTGCTAGCTGGATCATAGCATCAGATAACAAATATATGGCTTATAAACCTTATAGTCCCTGTAGTTACTCTATGGTTGTACGTGACAGTCAACGACGGCGACGGTGGGTGATGGTCTGACGGTATGTATTAATGCTGGCTGCACAGGAAAATTTTAAGTATACTCGTAATAAGATGCAAGATTGTTGTAACAAATTTTGTTTTTTTCGAAATTCATTGTAAGACTAGACTGTGCCTGCGACTTTGCCTGTGTAGTCATTGTTCTGGTTTACCATATAAGACTTTTTGGTACCTACTGCTTTATTATAAGTATAAATAAATAATTTAATCAGCCTATTGACAAAAAAAAACATCAATTTTACTTATTAAACCGAAACAGTAAAAATCATTCTTAAAACCAATATTATATTTCAAATGGATACCAAACTAATTTAGAAATATACAATTCTGCACCACGGCGAAGGTCTATCCTTACACCTAGGCTACCAGTACTCTATAGCATAGTAGTTGTATTTTAATGATACTTTACTAATACGATGTACACACAATGATTACAGTAGAGCAAAGAGTACGGTACATAACAAACTTGTTTTGTCGAGTGTTTTTCTTTTCTCTATCAAAACTATTTGTGAACGGCTATTCTACCAAAAGTGGTCGAGGCTGGAATGAACGCAAACAAGCAGCTTTCGAAAAAGCAAAGTCCTTGCTGTCATCAGATCTTACATTAGTGGGATATTACTTGAACAGCTCATCTGCTCATCTCATACTGCTCATCTGTGACTCATCTGAATATGCAGTTGGGGCTTACATAACATGTAATGGATGATGGATCAGAGAGTATAGTAGTAACGTAGGTTTAGGTAGTAGAGAATATTACCTCAGCGTCCTTTACGTTATTAGTACGATTGAAAGAAAAATACTTTTAATATTGTCATAAAATAATTCTTTTTTTGAGGGGCTGTGGTGGCCAATCTATAACATGAGCGCGTTATATTATAATGGCACCCGGTTTTAAACCTTGGCCCTGAAACTAGGTCTTGTACACGAAGTATTAAATCGGCATTCCAAGATCCTCGAAATTCCTGGTACGTAAAACATCCCTGCTGGGCCAGCGTTGTGGGTTATGGCCCACACTCTGTCTTTGAGAGAAGACTTGTCTCCCAGCAGTGTGGTAGACAATTTGTAACACTCGTCCGTTTATAAACAACGAGATCTGTTTGCATGCAGTTTTTAGTTCTCGTTACCATGTTTGTATGCGTCGTATGTTTATAAATATATTTTTTTAGATAGAATTACGCCCTAAAAACTAGGTGGGTTAGTAAAGTTGAAAATGATGATTTTAGGTTAAATGGCCATTTGAGCCCACACCCTTCTAACCTACTGCTATTTGACGACGCCTTTTGTAAACGGATGAGTTCTACAAATTGCTTGCGACAGCGAGGCGTTTTATAATTCGCCTTCGGTATTTTGCGAACATACGAATTTATATAAAAAGACGACGCCGTTTGTAATGAACGAGTTTTACAAAATTCCTGAAACATTGGCATAGATGATGAACTATGTCTATACTTATAATAAAGCAATAGGAACGAAATAGTCTGTACAAAGAAGATAATTAAAAAAGAAATGGTCTAGGGTACATAAAATAAGCTACTGAACAAGAATATAACACTTTAAAAATTGGTGCCTGTCTGTCTGTTTGTCTTTTTATCTGTCTGTAAGTTTGTTCGCGCATCACGTAAAAACTACTGGACCGATTGCGATGCGGTTTTAAATGTTGGATAGTTTATGTTTCGACTTAAAAACTGGGGTACTTTATATCTCAATCCGATAAATAGAAGCCGAGCAATAGATAAAATATTTTTGACGGCTGAAGGAATTTTGATCAAATGTTTGTATATTGGTATTTTAGGTCCTGGAATAGCACAAAGAGTACTTTTAACCTACAGAAATGACCATGCCCTCGAAGCCACGGGCATCAGCTAGTATTGAATATTTTTTTAATATACCTGTACATCATAAATTACCAGGAGTTCTGTGCACGTTTCGCAGACTACATGATTTGATCGCTAAATCTCCCAGCGAGTCAAGCTACGTAATACTGATCAACAAGATTAATCGCCAATCGCGCCGGATAAATTGACTTTTTGTGTAATGCCTTCACCTTGAACTTTAGGTCAGCAGTAGATCTTACTAAGCGCTGTTTCTTTTTAATCTAGTCTAATTTAGTAGGAGACTAGCTGCGATCCGCGGCATTGCTCGCGTGGTAATTTTCTGGGAAAAGTTTCCTATTTATTCCAAAACCAGGAGTACGTAGGTACAATATACCACATTTCATTCAGTCGTTAACTCGTGGACACCAGACGTTAACCTATTTTTGCAACTATTGCAAAGAAATAAATAAAAAAACATGATTTATTTACCCTTTTTCAAATGCAGATTGTAAGTGTGGCAAATCTTTTAATAATTCTATATTCAAAATAATCCAAAGGTTGACTGAAAGAGATCATTTTAGTGATAAGTCCGCGCGTTGTACTTTAGTTTTAAGATTTTTTATTTGAACTATATATTTTTTAAATGGTGTACATTCAAGTATTATCTATCTATCTAAAACCGCCAAAAACGCATTTGTCCACAGTTTAAATAGTTTTTACATCTCTCATATTCGGTAAGTAGGTCCTTATTACCCCCAAATGGGGCTTGTAGGTGACCAATTAGCGCTCTAGGGTAATAATGTAGCTAGAAAAGACCTAGGGCGATAAGTAATTAAAAAAAAACTTTTACTTTAAATATTGTTTGTTTTTGGGTTTTTTTTAATAAATACTTGCTAATTACGAAAAAAAACATGAGTTCTGCAAGTGATGAAGATATAAGCTGCACTCCCGATTCAATAAAATGGAAGCTGAAGCAGCAATTAACAATATTTTGCCTGAAAGTTCTAAAGAGAGATATTTGAAAACTTACGACGAGTTCATGAAGTGGCGAAAAGAAAAACGAGTAAAGTCTTTATCTGAGACTGTATTCTTAACATATTTTAGTGAGCTATCAGAAAAGCTGCAGCCATCTAGTTTGTGGTGCATTTATTCAATGTTAAAATCAACTATGAGTAGGTACTAAACACGACATCAATATCAAGAACTTTTCAAAATTATCATCTTTTCTAAAAAGACAATCAGCTGGGCACAAAAGCAAAAAGTCAAAGGTTTTTACAGCGCAAGACGTGAAAACATTCATAAATGAAGCCCCTGATGACATATATTTAGCTGTTAAGGTACGTAAAATAACAAATCACATAATACTTCATCATTTATCTTTTAAATTCTTACAATCCTATAAAACATTCGTAGCACTATTATTTATTCCGTGGGTTCGTTAATCCCGGACGCGAAAAGAGAGGCGTTGTAGCTCCCAGACGAATGGACCGATTTTGATGTCTTTTTTTCTGTTTGAAAGCTGATGTGATCGTGATTGTTGTTTCTGTTTCTGCTTCTGCTTCTGCTTCTGCTTTTGCTTCTGCTTCTGCTTCTGCTTCTGCTTCTGCTTCTGCTTCTGCTTCTACTTCTGCGTCTGCTTCTGCGTCTGCTTCTGTTTCTGTTTCTGTTTCTGTTTCTGTTTCTGTTTCTGTTTCTGTTACTGTTACTGTTTCTGTTACTGTTATACTAAGGTGGTTTTATTTAAATTCCTCGCATTGTTTGAGTAAAGCACTATACAAGCCTTGGTCCGCAATGACTGCCCTGCTGACCGCGCTGTGATGGCCTCGAACTTAACTTAGCTACGCTCTCAACCATGATCATCGCTGCCAGCAACGCAGTCATTACAGACTGCGGCAGTAATGTACTATATATCGATTGCTCGGCATCTTTTCATCGAATTGAGATACAAATTTTAGGTCAAAAGCTATAAGTACAACATACAACAGTCAAAACCGAATTTTAATTGGTCCAGTAAAATTTAAGTGATGCGCAAACAAACAGGCTGACAGATATAAGGCATTTTTTAAATATATGATCTTATTTATTACCTGTCCCCTAGACCAATATATTATTATTAATTTTTAATTATCTTCTTTGTACAGACGTTTTGTTACTAACTGCTTTATTATTAGTGTACAGGAGGTGATATTAAGGGTGGTCGGAGGAGAGAAAGTACCATAAATATTCTTCTTCTTCGTGTCTATAGTTAGTACATTTTATTTATTTATATCCATTTGGACCAAAACCATTTTGGACCATTTGGAGTAAGTGGCAAAGTCTATATCATTACCAGTGCACTGACAAAGTTCTTCACTATGCAATCTTGACTGGTCAATTATGCCCCACCTGTATAGGTTGCTCCTGCAGCGTCCAACCTGGGTAAGGAGTCTATTTTAGGTTTTCCACACTGGCAAAGGGTGCTCATGACCAGGTGGTAGTCCCTCCATTGGTGTTATGAAATCATCAGGTGGTGTATATCTCTGTGGTTCACAGGTTAAGCCGGGCTTCTTTTAATTCGCTTTGAGCAACAGGCGTTTCTGTTCCGAGGAAACTGTGTCGGATTCTTAGTCTGTTAGGAGAAGATTGAACATTATGTCATGGATGCCTGTTATATGTTTCTGGTTTATATTTCTCAATGGCTACAGTAGAAACTCTGCAGACACTGGGAGAACGATTCCTGAAAGAGGGTACAGAAGTGTCAGGTGAGTTGGTTTCAGACAACCTGTCACAATGCGACAGTCCCATCGAGCGCAACGTCCACTTCCCTTACGTGGGCAGAACGATACCACACTGGGCATGCGTATTCCTCCACAGAGAAGCTTAGTGAGAAACCTAATATTTAGAAAGGCTCCCCAGGGTATAGATGTTTTAAGACAGAGCAGGTTATTCTTAGTTCCAACATTAGCCTTGGTTTAGCCCTGATAGTTAGCTTTAAAACTTAATGTTCGGCCTAGTGTTACACCGAGATAAGTGGGCGTACAGCAGTGTTCAATATTAACACCCTGCCATGAGATGTAAAGAGGACGATTAGTTTCATTGTTTCGCTAGTGGAAGGCACAGGAATGAGTCTCGGACGGATTAGGCCTCAGAGCATTCGCGTTATAATATTTCGCGATGTCCACCAGAGCATCCTTAAATATTGATGGTAGACAATTGACGATATGCATTTTTGTAGGTTCGATTCCCAGCTGAAGCAATCAAGTAATTTATCTTTAATCTTTAATGCAGCTATGATTAATTATTTAAAAATAAAAGTATGTTCCTTTTGAGTAAAATGCGCTAACATTATTAAACAATTTGACTAAGAAATTTGAGAAAATAATTAGGTCAGAACCACCAGCAATTCCAATAAACAGTGTTTCATTAGTTTTATCCCAAAAGCATAATACATTTTGTAAACCATGGACACATCTTTTGCATAGCGAGCATATTGGCAACATCAAAGAAAACGTACCGACCGTGCCCGGCGGACGCTGGTGCCACAGTAAATGTCCTTACGACTATATATGTATGTAAATGCTCGTATATAGTGCTTAGGACTATATATTATAATGTACTATGTTTGTGCGGTGAATCGTAAGTACTTATACTTTGGCGGCGGCCGGCATGCACACATGGATACAGACTTACACACACACCCCCTCCACACAAACACACACACACACACCCTTACACTCACACACACACACACACGCACGCACGCACAAACACACACGCACACACACACACACACACACACACACACACACACACACACACACACACACACACACACACACACCACCTCTCACCCCCGCTCTTCCCGCGTGACGCGCGTTCTGTTAGTTTACCTGCGAATAAATAATAATACAAGCACATTACACATATTTTATGTGTGTACTTGTTTACGTGGTACAAAGCAAAGAGTGAATCATAGCAAATGGCACCTGCGTATGCGTGCGTAAGTGAATAATTTGTGGTGGATACTATGCTCGGTGTTTCACTACGTGATAGAATCCGAAACGAGGAAATCCGTAGAAGAACGAAGGTTACCGACATAGCTCTCAGAGTTTGCAAGTTGAAGTGGCAATGGGCAGGCCATATAGGAACAGGCAACTGCTGCGAAATAAAAGTTATCGAATGGCGACCACGAACAAGCAAGCGAAGAGTCCTCCCACACGATGGACCGACGACATTGTAGCCATCGCAGGAAGTCGGTGGATGGAGGTGGCACAAGATCGCTCGTCATGGCGCTCTTTGGGGGAGGCTTATGTTCAGCAGTGGACTTCTAAAGGCTGACATGATGACGATGATGATGATGATGATGATGATGACTATAGTATTTACATTAACTTGAATAATCTAAAATTGAATCATTTGTAAAAAGTTTAAAATACAATTGCTACTGTTTATTTATAAGAATTATATTAATATTTTTGAAATTGTCTTTTAAAGACCTTCATTCTAATACCTCACTCGATTGGTTTTGATCATTTTTTGTTCCGTTGGATATACAATATGGTAGCTGTGAGCCGCCATATTAGTCTTTTGACAGCTACGCAGGTAAAGTCGCATAACGCAGCTAGTGTCATATAATGTTCCTATAAAACAAGCAACTCATATCCTTTAACATATTTCGTGTGACATCAATATTTTCACGCCAGCTTCATGTTTGATGAAGTGTGCCGATATCCCGCGCAGTAATATATTATTGAACTCGTAGGCTTACTCGTACGTCAGTGAGGTTTTTCATACTGTCCGATACGATACAGTTTTTATTTATAACAAGTTTAATAGCTTATAATAGTTATTTAGTAATATACAATTAATAGCTTTAATAGTACGCTAGTACTGACGAACTAACCGACGAGCAGATTGAGATCAACTCAGAACTTTTTAGATAAAAATATTCTGGTCACTTTTTTTACTAAACTGTTTATATTTTAATGTTAGCGGATAGATAGGTTCAAGTATTATTTAAGTAAAATAAAATAACAGTATTTCATTTCTTTGATTTCCAAAATACATGTTTTTTCCGAAACAACTCCCATTTTTGGTTTCGTCATATTTTCCGCGGTAATGTCTACTTACATAATAATTTCATAACTCTTTGGTTTAGTTAGTCTGTGGCTACATATATTCAGCCAATCACAGACTGAGTTTTGTACTATTGCGCCAAGCCAATAAGGAATGAATGGAATCAGAGTACGACGAGACAAACAATTTTTCGCGCCATTTTGACGTTTTGCCGCATGGTGACAAGGTCGTGTTGCCTGAGGCCTAAATGAGTGTTTTAAACGCGGGGGGAGCAACCGGAGGAACCACTTTTGAAGTCTACATTTAAAAAAAATACATCCATACTCAAAAATCTACGAAATAGCATATCAATCGATACGAAAACTCCGGAATAGCCGACTGAATACACATGTGCTGTATACACAGATTACCCACTATAGATTCCGCATCATTGAATTATTGTACGGATTCGAGTTCACAAATTATGGAGGAAAGCACGGGTCGCGGGGAACGCAACGACTGCGCCGTGATTAGCCTATTCAAGGTCGCACTCACAAACTACAAAGAAGATACGGGTCGCACTAGAAATGTACTGACCATAGTGATGGGACTGCAGGGCCGATCAAAATAGTTTTGATTTTGTTTAATCTCAACAAGCAATATTATGCTTTTTGAGATAAACTCGAAAAAACAAGCAAACTTAATAAAAGTTGAAAAAAGGTACTATCTTTCTATGTATATCACCCTACATCAAGCTACTGTTGGACTTCCTCATGTGCACGCCTCTATTTCCACTCCTGCGCCAAGCGGATGTGGAAGTGGCGGAATGGTGGCCAAGAGAAGGACTTAGTTTAAGAGTCAGACCACCTGCACGATGGTCAGACGACGTCATCAAAGTGGCAGAATGGCAGTTAGTAGGTACTAAGAAAACAAAATGTATAAATAAGGATATTTATTTAATGTATTTATTTATGAGAAAAAAGGCACCTCGCCAAAATCTACATAACCGTATGTCTTCTCTACTTTTCTCTATTTTAATTTCGTCGAAAAAAATACAGCAATAAATAGGCTTGTGTGCCTATGCTGTCTTGAATTTCAAAGCTTCAAAAGCTTCTTTCGTAAAACCTGTAAAGTAAAATTGTATTTTAATTCTATCTTCGTTTACATCTAAAAGCAATCAAGTACCTACTCACAAACCACACTTCAAGCTTTAACCGTATTCCGTGATAGGTAGTTTGTTATTCGTACAAAAACAAAATAACTTTTGTGATACGGTTTTCTAAATAATTAGGTTGAAATATCGATATGTACCAAAATGAGAATATTTTATGATATCCCAACACTAGCTTACACGTGCTCTTGTTAGACAGGGATAACTATTGTACTTAGTGTAATGAGTGAAAGAGACTTTTCAAAAAGACACCAACGCGTGCTTATTTTTCCATGACGCTCATGACATGTGGAACCAGTATAAACTAAAATCCGCTTGGCTCGTAGTAAATCAGAAAAAAATACAAAATTACTTACCAGTGGAACGTTATGCCATCTTTTTGATAATTTGACGTTTTGGCTGACTTTCCACACCATTTTACTGCACAGCAAGCCATTAAAAATGTTGTTTTTTCGATTAAATTTGCAATAAACTAGCCCTCTCGCACGGGTCGAGAGTTTGGTCGAGAATGAAGTCGTGTCTCAAAGCGAGCCTGTTTATACTAGATAAAGCAAGTGTGTGTTGTGTGCGTCTGATGCCTTGTAAGCGGTATCTATAGGGGGTAATCTGTGGCTGTATAATATACCATGTCAATACCATGCTACAAAAAATCAACTTCAAATGGATTCACTGAAAAACTACTGTACAAATTCTGATGAAATTTATATAGGAAAGAACACACTGGACGACACCCCTTCGAATAAAAAATAATTTTCACAATCGGGCCGCAATTGACGGAGATATCGGTGAATATTCATAAATAAACTACTTAACCTATTTTGATGAATTACAATACCACACTGTTGGTTTATTCTTTAAAGTAAAAATTAATCACCCAACTTGGTTCAGAAATATCTAATATATGAGAGAACACTATCTCAAAACCAAATTGATTTACAAATAACAAAAACTAAACCATTATTGGTGAAATTTATGTAGGACTATAATGAAAATCACCCTTTTCAATAAACTAAGAATCATTCCTATCGGTTCTGAAATCCTGCATTCTTAGACTCCCAATAAAAAACTGCTGAACTAATTTTGATAAAAAAGTGAGATCACCTTGGGAATATACCATTACAAAACTCAGCTCACAATTTAACTGTGACTAAAAAATATTTAATTGTACAACGTAATCTCAAAGAGCTTCGTCGGAAATCATTACAAGAAGTTATATCGGAATTTGTTGATGTAAATGGCCCAATGTCGTATTTTTCACTTCACAATATCGAATGGCATTTAATAAAACTTCTGTTGTAATATATCTATATCCATGTTATATGAATAACGAATAATGAGTGAATTTGCAACATGATTCAAAGTTCTAGGGCGTCTAGGCCGAGAGGTGTGCACGGCAGTGCTGAAAATAAGCGAGCAACAGACCTTTATCACGGGTAGCTAAGAGTTTGCCTTCATTTGCACACTAGTGACTCGCCCCGGCTTCGCTCGGGTAGCTAAGAGAGTGTGTGTGTGTGATAAAACTGTAACAGGTCCAATTCTGTACATTGAAGATACTTTGTACTTATTTTTTTGGAGGCTGTTCTCTATTCCATACTGAAGCCAAAACTGTTTTTTTTTTCATTTTGTCTGTCTGTCTGTCTGTATCTTGGCTAGGCATCACGCCGAAACTACTGAATTAATTGAAATGAAACTTGGTATGATTTGAGTTCATACTACGAAGTAGAACATGGACAATTTTTATCCCGAAAAATAAAATGGTTCCCGCAGGATAGGGGTTGAAAGTTATTTAAAAAAACACTTACCACTCTAAAACAACTGACCGGATTTTGATGCAATTTGGCACAGTCATAGTTTATGTAATGAGTAAAAATTGAGTATACTTTGTATATCGAAAAAATAAAGGTTTCCTGTGGGTTATGGATTCAAATTCAGTACATTGAACATAATTAGTAAACTTTTTTGGGTCTGTTCTTAACGTACTGAAGCCAAAACTGTTTTTTTATTTGTCGCGCATCATGCTGAAACTACTGAATGAATTGAAATGAAATTTGGCATGATTTAAGTTCATACTACGAGGTAGGAAATTGGATACTTTTCATACCGGTAAATTAAAGGATAAGGGTATTTTATTTAGAGTTGGTATTCATGTGTTACGGTCTATAGTTACTTCCGTAGTCCACCTCTAGGATACTCGAGGAATATTCCTCCATAAACAAATACCTAGGTCCACCAGTTAAGGGTGGGCGTTGTCTGTCAGTCAGTCAGTAGATAGTTTACGGTACTGTTTTATAGGCATGATTAAAATAATGTAATAACACACCATTTTTTATTATTATGCTCAAAAGTTAAGGACATCTATACATATAATAAAGCAGTAAGTACCAAAAATAACAATTTTATCCAATGGGAAAATGCAAAATAAGCGAAGTCGTTTTCCGAAACCTTTACCTATTTTCAAGAATAACCCAAATAAAAGCATCCTTTACACGTAGGCGGCCAGTACCAATAATGATATTCAAATCAAGATCTACACAAAATTTAAAACAGAATATCTGAACAGACTGTCTAAAGGACATAAATCAAAGAAGTCTCTTCTTGAAGTCCTAAGTGCTTCAAAGAGCAGAAGTTTGGCAGTTTTTTTTAAAAGGAGATATTACCTTTTTAAAGAATTACCGACCTATTTCATCTTGAGCTACGTCTATAAGTTGTTTTCGAGGGTCATCTCAAATCGTCTCGCAAGAAGACTTCCAGTATAAAAGAAAAAGAGATAGAAGAGATTCCAGCCTCCTGATCAGGCCGGGTTGGTATTATACAGAAGCCTGAAGAGTATTACCAGGCCCTGTGTTTTGCTTTTGTGGACTGTGAGAAGGCCTTCGACTCCGTTGAAACCTGGGTGGTTCTGGAGTCTTTGCAGCGTTGTCAAGTGGACTGGTGATACATCGAAGTGCTGAGGTTTCTGTATGACGCTGCGACTATGAGTATCCAAGTACAAAACCAGCAGTCAAAACATATCCAACTGCGCAGGGGAGTGAGACGAGGGGATTGTATATGCCCAAAACGGTTAATTAATGCCCTAGAAGATATGTTTAACGCTGACGCTGGATTCGAAAGGAATGGGTAAATGGCGAGAATATATCACACTTACGATTTGCCGATGATATCGTCCTAATGGCGGAATCCCTGCAAGACGTTAGGCAACCTAGCTAGGCCACGAGGAAATTGTCAAACAATATGTTAACCTTGCACAAATATTCCAATTAGGTAAGAACAACTTTAAGAAAGAAGCCAACAAGAAAGAAAGCAAAGAATTCAGATTTTTTGTTTTTTAAGAGATCTTTTTGTTATTCCAAGTTCTATGAAGCTGAGACATGGCACCTTTGGCCATTCCAAGCTCTTAGGGTAAGCAAGGTAAAATGGCAGTGGGCTGTTTACATTTCCAGAAGAACTGATAACTGTTGGGTAGATTATTTCTCGAGTATCCACCACGTTAAGGCAAATGCAGTGTAGGATGCCATGTGGCCAGGTGGAGTGATGACCTGCGAAAGGTGGCTGGAAGAGAATAGATGAGGGGAGCTGAAGACCGAACTTAATGGCGTGCATTAGGAAGCCTACGTCCAGCAGTGGACAGATATAGGCTGATGATGACACGGGCTGATATATATGAGTTGTAAAGTACCTAAAAGTGACTTTTATATCATTTCTTTTCTGTATCGGGATTCTACTCTAGAATCTTTCGCTCCGCTCTGGATTCAAAATAGCACCCTCGCCGTAAAAATATGATTTTGCTCCCTTGTCATACAATCTTTTATTGTTTGACTTTCCATGAACGCATAATGCAAATTTAGATCTACCAACAAATCAACAAAAAAAAACGTTTATACAGTTTGATGAACCGCAACTTTCAGAAAGTTATTTCATTATTTCCAGCGAATTGAAACTATTTATTTTGCCGATATTAATAAAAACATAAACAACGATTGCGTCATATTACCTATCTAAATAATAGAGAAAAAAACAGAGCATGTAATATTGCGACCCTGAAATGAGGTTAAGGTACCAATAAGGTTAATGAATACAGGTGACTACGAAGTCAAAATATTGAAATCCGCTTTGACTCAACCTCAAGAGTAATATTATAAGAATGTAATGTAGGTATGTTTAATGAACAGCAAAGCCCAGTAAAACCGCAAATATCTTAAAAATGTCATTAGCCTAAGACCGAACCCGGTATCGTTGGATTCTAAGTTGCATTATTAAACCGTTAAGCTACCATCGCTCAATATCGGATAACATTGAAAATAAATCTGCCTTGCTTAATAGTCCCTTGAATAAAAATATATTTCAAATCGATTTACAATAAAAACTGAACCAATTTTAATGTCACACTTTCAAATAAAAAATAATCAATCAAATCGGAGTAGAACCCCCGAATATATTATATATATATTATATATACGATTTAAAATACACAACAATAAAAGCCTTGCCTCCAGTTTAAGCAATAATAACTTCAAGAACTGTTCCATTGTAAAGGGAATTCCCATTTCAACAATATCTGGGCGATATGAGGCGCAGTCAAGAGGTAATACAGCGCGCGGGGCATTGTCGGCTCCACAAAGCGACGTCTGTAAGGAGCGATCCCACTTTTCTGCGAGTTTTGGTACAAGTGGAAAGGTTTAAGCGATATAATAGTGTAATAAAATATAAAAAAAAAGTAAAAAAATATGTTTGTAAACAACTAAAAAGAATAAAATAATTACAATTGAGCCCGATCAGTATCACTTTTTCTAAATTACCAACGTAATAATAATGCATAAATACAACATAAAATAAGAAAGAGTTTTTTGAAGGCGGTGCCAACTTCAAATTAAGGGTTAGAGATTTGGAAAATTCGGCATAAGCCGTATCTTTGAGTTTGCATACAAATTAGAAATTCAGGGGGCAGCGAATCATATGTCGGAAATAATTTTAGTTCCAGATCATGCCGCTGCCGCTGCTCAAATCGCTTGCCATAGCCACACCGTGGAACATTTGACAGGTTGAGTAGCTATAGTAAAGTAATTTCTAGTCTCTTGGTTTTTTTTTATATGGAATTGAGGTCGGAGGGCAGATAATCGCGACAGCAGTTTACTGGAATGTGACGGGATGGCTGGAGGACTACGACCCGACAAGCAAAGCCGTGAAGAGCCAGACTGGCTTCCAGCAGCTTCAGTTGTTTCCAGAAACTGCTGAAAGCCGGTAGTTGATATCCTGGCTGCAGTTTGCTACTCGTTCGTAGAAGGCAGAATCCATATAAATATGAAAGGAGGGTCTGCCGTGGGGATTCCTAGACGGACAGTGATTTAGTTCGGTACACATAGTTGCACGTAATTTTGGATCGGCGCAGGTGAGAGACTTGTTTGTTCCTGGGA
This sequence comes from Alsophila aescularia, assembly GCA_946251855.1. Lineage (NCBI taxonomy): Eukaryota > Metazoa > Arthropoda > Insecta > Lepidoptera > Geometridae > Alsophila > Alsophila aescularia. The sequence goes on from OX276381.1 coordinate 32,399,797, forward strand.
TTCAGGAAATATTTGGTGAAGACGACGATTGTTTACGGGTTTATTATTTACAGACAGCAGCGGGCGCGGACTATTTTGTGTACGAAGCGACGGAAAGACGCAGTTGAGTGGCATTTGCAGAAGGAGACGTGGAAATTGTGACTGCTTTGTATACGGTGAAATAAATATACGAGAGTGAAAACGTGAGTGGAATGTCTCGTTGTTCAAAGATTGTACTAACATAATATCTGTTTTGATTTTGTGCTGCGACCAACGAAGGCGGGCACCGCGAGATACCATATATATATATATATACAGAGAAACGTGGATTTTAGGAAGTAGCCGAGCATCAACGAACGACCATCATCACTGCAAGCTGCTGTTGCGCCGATCGTGGGGGGCACCACCGATCGTGGGGGGCACCAGCCAATCGTGGGCGGCACCAGCGTTCATGGGGGACACCAGACGCCAATTGTGGGAGATACGGAAGGTGGAGAGCACGAGGAGCTGAACGAGGAGAGCGAAGGAGGCGATCCGTGGGGGCACGCGAGACGACAGTACGGCGACCCGGGAAGCTACCAGATTGGTCCGTTCCAAGTTATTTCGAGACAGCGAGCTGCTACAGTGAAGGCAACCTTCACCTAGTCACGTGTTAGGCAATAGTTTGAAAGATATTTGCCTTTATAAAGATTTTCATCCCTCTGGGAAACCTAACCGTACACACACACACTCCTGTTTGCACCAATACTCTTTATCTAGAACGTGTTCAAGCGCAGAAGATAATTAACCCTTGCGTTGTGACCGTAGTGTATTGTGAACTGCTGGCCACTCTCTCTAGGTTTTTACTAGTTTAAGCTTCTGCAGTTCCAAGTGTAAATTCATGTCGGACAGACCGAACTTATGTACCACGCTATGTAGATGAATATTGTGTTTATATTTTGTGTATTGTATGATAAGAAAAGCTGTAATGATCCATATTGTGATGCAGAACAAACTTTGTTAGTGTAGAATACTTTTAGAATTCCTCAGTAAAGGGGAGCGAACTAAATTTTGATAACGTATGTGTGTTTCGATATTGTAATAAAACCAATCGTTATTGAATTAACCATCTTGTTTGTATTACCTAGCCATTACCTGAGAAGGAGGACCGTTACCTAGCCGTCTTTCACAGGGATTGAATAAAACCATAAGAAGTAGGATCCAAAGAACTTTATTGTTTAGGTGACATTGTCTTGGAGAAGAAATTAAAAGCTACACAAAAATTACATTTTTAAATTTAGATAATTAGTAAGTAAGCTAGGTAAATAATGTGTTGGTTTTCGCTGTTTCTTATAATGTTGTACCACAAAAATCCTGGGATAATGGGCAAGCTGTCTCGAATCCCGAAGTCAATTCCCGCTGTATTGTCCCGCAGAAAGGACCGCGGCGACATCGCGCACTACTAAATGCGCCTACATCGACAAATGTATTAGAAATCCCGTGGGGCAGCCGTTATTACATTTATTGATTTTCTGGAATTAGAACTAAAAAATTTGCTAGCATTTTCTCAGGCACGTCATGACATAGAGAGTTTAATTTATCTATAACCATATAAGGATAGTGAAATTTATGAAAGGTTAGTTTCTATACAAATTGATCTGTTCATCGTGAACATTTTTAGTACATAAAAACCTCATAGTAACTAACCTAAAAAGAGGAGATCATCAAGTTCACGCGTACGTATCTAATATGTTTTGTTGAAATTCACCACAAAAGATAGTTTTTTCAACTACCGAATTATACACAAGCAAGACATAGGTAAGTTCAAAAACTACAACCCCAATACGCAGCGGTCGGTTAAAAAATAGCCTATGACACTCTTGCAATGAAGACGAATCGATTGATACCTCGCTTTTCAAAATCAGACCAAGTTTTTAGTTTGAACACATAACCCTTCCTTGATCTCTGTCCGTCTCGTGATGCCAACATGGAAGTGGCAAAATAATAAGGTCGTATTTAATATTACAAGATTGAAAAATGACAAGGTTGTATATTTGGTCTTATAATCCGCCCTTTGCTTCGCCGTATTCAGGTAAAAAAAAAACAGTCTATGAGCCTGAAGATGAACCGATTGACAGCTTACTTGTCAAAATCGTACTAATAGAAAAGAAAGCCTATGAGCCTGAAGATGAATCGATTGACAGCTTACTTGTCAAAATCGGACCAATAGAAAAAAGTCTATGAGCCTGAAGATGAGTCGATTGACAGCTTACTTGTCAAAATCGGACCAATAGAAAAAAAAAGCCTATGAGCCTGAAAATGAATCGATTGACAGCTAGCTTGTCAAAATTGGACCAATAGGAGAGACGCTATAGTGTTAAATCCACATATACACACACATAGTCTGTAAATGGATATTATTTACATGATAAAAAAATAAATAAACAAAAGTTCATTTTAAAGCAAATATATTAATTACTTAACTTTATACAAAACTATAAATCTAAAAGCCCTTCGGTGCAAAGGAAAGTATTAGAATGCTGGCAGCATTGCCACGCTGTATTGAAATACTAATTTTTTGGCCTAAATAGGAGCCAGCATTCTGTTCACATGTCACCTCCACCAAAAGTTATTTGTTAAATTCATTACCCTTGTCTTGCCGAAGTCGGGTAAAAAAGCTCGTCGCTCATGCATTCTAGTCCATAATATAAATAAATATACGACGCATGACACAATTTCCATATTTTAAATTTTTATTTCCAAGCCACCGTGAAACTAAAATATGTTGGATGGTGGAACCCTTTAACTTTCCACAAATTTAACTTCTTTACGTTTTTCTTTAGAGCACTCCACTCCACTCTTCAACGAGAACTGCAATTTAAAATGCACAATGCTTGGCGACTTCATTCTTACCTATTCACTATTTATAACACGACAAAAATATTATATTACCTTAACCACAGCGGAATTAATTCTTTGCTTATTTAAAACTTAGTAAAAAAACAGCAATGGATGTGGTTAAGGAAAATGTGGTCGCAATATGAATTGAGAAGTTACATCATTCAGTTCGTGGTACTGGGGTCCGTAGAGTAAACTTTGAGTTAAATCGCCATAAGAGTTGGTGGCAAAGATTAATTACACAGATATGCAGTAATTTTGGTCACTTTTGGGGATCAAATTATTAAACTTAAAAAAAGGGTTTGCAAACTTGTACCGTGTCACACGGTCCGTGTGTTTGAACTGAAAGGACTTGTTGTGAGGGTCTCAAGATATTTTTATAATTTTAAAATAAATACTTAGAATAGTTATTTGAGAAATTATAATTGACCATCCCCCGTTATCCTCGGAAACAACTAAGACTAAAATATCGAAGAAAAAATAAACAGAAAATTATTCTTAAAGTAACATGGTAAATCTCTCAATATCATGACATAACTAGAAGCGGGTAGATTATAAAAATATGCAAAAACACATAATTCTATATTATGTACACAACTTCAAATATCATTTTACATAAGTTAACACAAAAGTATACCGTTAATTCTTATACACGTCCGTACAACACTAGTCTTGTAAATATGAGAGGGAATTAAAGGCCAGGCTCCATTAATACATTTCCCTTGCTAGCTCCGCCTCTACACTCTGCCACCCGCTTTCCGTAACAAGCACTGAGGTGCGCACAACAAGGTTGAATATCGCAAGCGCTGCTTGAATACACAATTTAGCTCGGAACTAAGTGACGTAAGTCTCAAAAGTTATTTATTTTATTGGCAGGCTAATAATTTAGTTAGGAACAGGGCACTTTAGGCTACATTTATTTTTGAAAAAATATAGGGTTCCCCACAAATAACCCATGAATACGTGGGTAAAGCCACGGGCATAGCATAATAATATATAAAAATTAACTTAAAAATAATATAACTTATAATGAAAACTGTATTAAAATCCGTTGCGAAGTTCAAAAGATTAAACTTTACAGACAGACGGCGGAAAGCGACTTTGATTTATACTATGTCCTAGCAAACTGCCCCAGCTTCACACGGGTGAAATTAAGAAAAAAAAATGGGTGAAACTTTTAGTTTTCTCATACTCGACCTTCACTCCGCTTCGGAGGACGCCTCTCCCTCGCTACTTTCAGGTCTCATATGCTCTTATTATCCATATCCATATTAATCTACTGGCTCTGTGAGCTGTAGACCTCGCGAGTACAAACTTTTTTGCAAACTATTTAACGGTGCACAGTAGCGCCATCTAGTTACGCTATTGTAAAACTAACATTAATAACTAAGGTACTCTATCAATCCCTACCTAGTAGGTAAAAAGCTGATTCCACTGGTATAAATCTAAAAGTGAGCAATTTACTGCATTTTGAGCAGCTATTCTGATCATCATGCCGAAGATCCTCATCAGATTTTCACCATTTTTTATGAGACCAATTTAATGTTACTACCTTTCAATAAAAAATAACCATCAAAATTGGATTCAATAAGGTAGAGATATTCAGTAGTCCCCTTTTTGCCCCTTTTTGGGGGAAGTAACCCCCCCAATCAAAAGTCCCCGATGGTAAAAAAATATAAAAATTTGCAAAATCTGTATAATAATTATGGATGGAATTATGGATTAACGTTCGTCTATATCGGTTACAGCAAAGCAACGGAAGGGTAATGAGTTTAACAGTCTATGTAAGTATGTATCTATGTATGTGGTTATATGGATGTTCCAACATAGCGTCACCCCTATTGGTTCGATTTGGACAAGCGAGGTGACAAACCGTTCTTCTTCAGGTATAGAGGCTCATAGCAATTTTACCCGACTACGAAATGAAATGAAATGTTATGTGTTCAAAGTAATAATTTGGTCCGATTTGACAAGCGAGGTAACAATCGATTCGTCTTCATCGCAAGAATTTTACAGGCTATTTTTTACCCGACCATTATCGGGTTTAATTTTTGAACTTATATCTTGTTACTATAGTTTTCCCGCTCGCGACATCGTACGCGCGGACTACTGTTTATCGCGAAAAATGTATCCTATTTTCTTCTAGCATGTTAAAAACCAATGCAAAAGTAGGTATAGCACCAATGTGCTTGATGTTTTTTGACAGACTTGTTATTTCATTTCCATGGCAACCGTTCCTTACAGTGAGTAATCAACATTTTCCAGTTTTCCCGTGGAAACTTACAATTTTCCGGGATAAAAAGTGTCCTATGTTTTATTCTAGGGTATAAGCTATCTCCATTTCAAAATCCGTCCAGCCTTTTTTTTTTTTTTATTATAAACATATATATGTAATAAACTTATTAATATAAAGTTTAAAAAAATATGCACCCGCCATTACATTTTTATGGAAAATACTGTAGTCATCCTCTCCGAAGTACCCCCGTTTTAGGTATGAATTTCAACCTTCAAGCATTAGCTTTTTTCCTTCGACACTGCACTTTTCTTTATCCTACAAAGAAAATCGTGAAAGAAGGGGGCGTCTCCGTGAAAATGCCTGATTTGAACCCGACGATCTTGAATAAGAATTCTCTGCTCTTTTCACTCTACATTTCTCTCATTTTATAGTTCTTTCTTTAGTTCTCTTGCTTTTAGTTCCTTTAATTCTATTGAGATTTAATTAAACTACTTCACTCTATAGGTATTTAAAAAATTTGCGCTTCGCATGTTCGGTAAAATTTATGCGAGTTTTTTAGACCTCATAAAAGTGAAGTTATGAAACCTGATGTGGTGAAGAATGTGATCGTTTTACTAACGTTATATTGGAATTGGTATTGTGTCGGGCCTGACTTTATAGTGAATATTTTATTTTAAATTGAAACTCAATCTTCGCTTCGCTACTGGGTTGAAAGTATAAAACCGTGCGAAGCCATTATTAAAAGCCCAGCAGTTAGCATCATACTATGATGTTGGCATTGCTCCGTGGTACTGTTTTTTATCAGTATTTTTATTTGTAGAGGCCATGTTAGCGTTATGGACGAGCCGCGATTATGTCTCAATGTACACATTCATACTCCTGCAAAGCGGCAAGCGACCATTCGTAAAGACGCGTTTAGGAAAATCAACCTAATTAGCGTGACGAGTACGAGAATATATTTGTGCAATTTGTGCGTCAACTAAAACAATATATCGTGCAAATATGCAATTTATGCGTCAACTAAAACAATATATCGTGCAAATATGCAATTTGTGCGTCAACTAAAACAATATATCGTGCAAATATGCAATTTGTGCGTCAACTAAAACAATATATCGTGCAAATATGCAATTTGTGCGTCAACTAAAACAATATATCGTGCAAATATGCAATTTAAGCGTCAACTAAAACAATATATCGCGCAAATGGTGACACTAGTGCCAACCAACCAAAAAACCAAACCAAACCAAACCAAATTTTATATGAAATCTAGATTTCATATAAAATTTGGTTCGCAGCTTTCCGATCATTTCCCACACCTAATATAGTGCAGTTCATGGATAAATATTGTACCCTATTGCACACACAGTGCGAGAGCGGCTACTAAAAAGTGCCATTGATAGACAGCCTACCCGCACTCACGCTCTCTATTAAAGTATTAAATATATAGATAAATATAATTGATATGGAATATCATTGATATAAATATCATTGATATAAATATCATTGATATAAATATCATTGATATAAATATCATTGATATAAATATCATTATTAATATAATTTTAATTTATAAAAGCCACGTTGTATAAAAACTACACTTATATTATAAAGAAGAATGATTTACATATGGACAAACTCAAAAAATAATAAACCAATTTTGAAAATTCTTTCACCTATAGAAACCTACATTATCAGCGAGTAACAAGGGCTGCATTTTATTTAAAAAAAAAATAGATGTCTCTACCAAGTAAAATGCCGCGTGCCCACGCGCAATATGCGCGCAACGAGGCATTTTGGCGATATATCCCCACCGACTAGCTACGAAAAATAGGTATAATAATGTACCCAAGGTATCAAAAATGTGTCTATTTAGAGGAACTGAATTACATTGCCGTGGAAACAACAAGTCTGTCAAAAAGCACCCCGAGTGTTGCTCATATTAAAGCTTAATTTAACCTCCTTGGCGTTGTGTTGCTGTCAAAGATTTTGAATTACGCTTACCAGTTTTTTTTTTAGAAGTTATGAAGTTTATATAAATGCTAAATGCAAGAAAAATGCCGCGGTGTGAGCGCTATCGAGGCGGGGGCGATTCACTAGAAATAGGTAACTACTAAACTGTAATTTATATCCACTCACAATAAGTCTTTGCAGGATTACAGGTAGGTATCTCTAGGTACATACTTACCTTTGTTAAATTCCAAAGGCTACATATCCCCAACAGCCCCATAACTTAGCCCCACTTTGAATGTAAATCGTCATGTTCATTAACATTTTGGGGCTGCCTTGGTCCTGAAGTGTATTTAAGCCTTTACTATTATTTCTTGGAACTATGCCTAAATGTTGAAAGTCTTGGGTAATGTCTGTTTTTAGACTCCCGAGTGAGTCTTTTAGATTACATTTTGTAGAAAATTAATTAGTCTACGTGCCATCAGAGTTTCTATTATCTTCTTATGCGGTTTCAGAGTGGGCGTTTCTTCTTGGTATAATTGTAGCGATCGTCAATGTCATCCATGCCTCTCTCCGCTCCATTTTTCGCTCCATTCCTAACTCCAGTGTAACTTAGGGTTAAGGGCCCTGAGCATAATATTCAACTGCCAAGCAGTAGTGTGCAAATATGTGTGACATATTTGCACACTACTACAACAGTGCTCTGTTGCCAGCGAAATTACTGGGTGTATGAAACTTAAAAGCCAGTACTTCAGGTTTCAAGCGCAGTACAGTCACAGAATATACACACTAACACAGTGCCACACAAAATTTTGCGGTAGAACGTTTTAGAAAACAAAAAGTCTTAGGTGGCACTGCATTTGCAATGGGCAAGCGCTTACCATCAGGCAAAAACATGTTCAGCTATAAAAAAAACCTTAGTGATTAGACTCTACTGACTCTCGGTATTGGCTAACTGCCTTCGCAAAGTTGGCGATATATCGATAAACCAAGTACCACTAAAACATGACATTCAATAAAGTTTAAACGGACGCCAGGTTCACGGAATGTTAAAGCGGAACCGGCGCGGGCGGGCGGACAGTTAAACCATGCTAATTTGTCTTTGCACCGGCGTCATACGTAACAACCACTAACAACCTTTTATCCCAGATGTGCAGACACGATGTTTTAGAGGTCAGTTTCATTTATGATCCGTTTGGGTTACCAAAGATTATAGGCAAAAGAAAATAAAGAAAGTCTAGACTAGGAAATAACATTTAAACCTGGAAAAGTTTCACGGAAAATTCTACTGACAAGTGAGGTGACTGTTATAGATTATAATTACCACAGCACTATGCGAGTGTCACAACCATATATATATTAAGTCTGTGCTCATCTTTCATTTGCTCAAGGAATATATTTGATTTTTACATGTTTTTTATAGCTTGATTGGAGATCAAGCTATAAAAATCATGACGGCTGTCATCGCGATAACGCGGATTTAACAAAAGCTGAATTCCATTACTATTCTTGTTTTACGAAATATGTGAAGAATATACCATCTCAAGTGTCAACAAGTGTGTTTTGGTTTAATCCTCCTATCCTGAGCTCAACCAAGCCTCATTTTCTCTGCAACTGGGACCCTGCACCTACGTGAGAGTCTGCAACAATAAGCTAAAGAGTTTTTTGAAGGCGGTGCCAAACCAAGCCAACATTATTAATATGGTTGAGCTTATTCAAAAAGATGATGTCTTGAACGGCTTGACGTGCTATATAAAATAGATGATAAGCTATTAAAGTAAAACAACTTTATCATTTACTAGATTGCTGTAATCGTGTCAATCGGCTTGTGAACGTGTGAGAGTCATAATCCGCTCATGTGCGTCTCCTGTTTTGCTCTTCTGCGTTTCGTGTTTTGTATGAGGGTTCGTCATAGACAACTGCAAACAGGAACTAACTAGACAGGCACTTGACGAACGTCGTAATGAGAACATTTGACTATCGACATTTTGGCGCTGATCGCAGTAGTTTGGCAGTAGTGCGCTTCCCCTTATATATATATATATATATATAAGGGGATTAGATGTAGTCCTTACAGTAGTGTATCGAAGCATTGTTTTCGAATTTCAAGTCTAATGTCAGTCGGAGCCCGCGGGTTGTTACTGGCGGGTCTTTACCCGGCTACAAAACAGGAGGGTTATGATTTTATCAGCATACCTATGATTGTAATAACTATAATAATAATCATCATTTTAAAAATGTTATAATATTATATCATTTTTATAAATTGTGTCTGTTTGTCTGTTCGCGCATCACGTGGAAACTACTGGACTGAATGCGATACAGTTTACACTGTTAGATAGTTTCGGGTTTGACAAAAAAAAAAATTGAAAAGCCGAGCAATTGATAAACTGCTATCCGACGGCTGAACGAAATTTGGTATTTTGTATTTTATATAGGTAAGTACCTACTTTTGGCCCCCGAATAACACGTAGGTTACTTTTAACTCAAAGAAATGAGCACGCGGGCAAAGCCGCAGGTACACCTAGTACTTACAATAAAGCAGTAAGTAACAAAAGGTCGATACAAAGAAGATGATAAATTAAATGTCTAGGGGATTTAACATTAACTATTGAACAAATTTTCTTTGAATATTTTCTGTATGTTTGCGCGTGACTTTAAAACTACGGAACCGATTAAAATGTGGTTTTCACTGTTGGATAATGGAAAGCTAAGGTTTTGACTTTAAAACAAATTTAACTACCTACTTTGTATCTCAATCCGATGAGTCGATCAATCGATGAAAATATATTTGACGGCTGAACGAAATTTGGTCAATTGTACATTATCCTACTTTTGGTCCTGGAATACATTAGCTACTTTTTCCACACAAAAATGTCCACGCGGGCAAATAATAACTACTCGATACCTAGATTATTTGACTTTATTGCTTTCGATGTCAGTTGGAAGTAAAAATACCGATATATTTTGTGAGTTTTTAGTCATTGAAACATCCATACATACCGCAATATGTAAGGGCTATTTGGTCAGGGCAAGGTAGGTGATATGCCAGGAGGCCCGCTGATGGAGAGAAGCATGCAAGCACGACCGAAGAAAAAAAAAAACAGAATGGCAGAATCGCAAAGATATGAAAATATTGACAAATGTTTGACATTTAAACAAAGCGGATGCGTTGTCACAGGTTTGACAGAAAAAGTTTTTTTTTCGGATCTGAATCCCAAAGGCGGGTCAAAAAGATTGGACTCAAGAATCCAATCCTGATATATTTACCAGCTGTACACGAGGCTTCGCACTCGTGATCATTTCTCTAGGTTAAAAGTACTCTATGTACTATTTCAAGACCTAAAATACCAGTATACCAACATTTGATTAAAATAACTTCAGCCGTCATTTTTTTAATCGATTGCTTGGCTTTTACCCTTCGGATTGAGATACCAAGTACACCCGTTTTTAGTCGAACCCTAAGCTATCCAACAGTATCGCAATCAGTCCAGTAGCTTTTACGTGATGCGCGAACAAACAAACATACATACAAACAGACAGACACGATTTTTAATATGTTATATTCTTGTTCAGTAGCTTATTTTAAGTACAACAAAGCATTTATTAAATTATCTTCTTTGTACAGTCTTTTTCGTACTTATTGCTTTATTATTAGTATTGTTAGTATAGATTTACCTACATTATTATTGTTCTTTGGAACAATCTATTTGTGGTATTGGTATCCTACTTGCACAGCTAGTTCTCTCTTTCTAGCAATTTTACGTGAATATACCTACTACTCGCTCGTAGTTTTCTTCTCTAACCCACTCTGAGACCCCTGCCTCCCGGCCCCCGCACCGCGAGCGTTAATTCGGCCGTTTACTCCTCGATACACTACTGTGCGTAGGACTATATATGTACTGTGACGCAACTAAGATTTTTGTTCTATTATTTATTATATGACTAAAGTCAGAAGATGAAACAATGTCAATTTGAGTTCTATTTTAGTTATAGACGCTCAGTGGGGCGCTTGAAATCAGCACAAACGAAAGTACTGCCCAGCAAATCCATAGAGATCACTGGAGTGCGTAGATAGGTATGTATAAATTTTGCTGTATATATTATATTAGTTTTAAATGCTGCCTAGGTTGTTTTATAAGTTTATAAGTTGTAAACTTATAAATCCTTTTTAAAGCAATCTTTTACGAGACACCACCAGTCTCGTACCACTTAAGACCTGAGTACTTAAATCAAATGATACCACATAAAACCAGAGAAAATATAAACACAAACCAAATGAGCCCAACCTAATAAATAAATAAATAAATAAATAAAAGAGGTTCCATATTTTTTTTGTTGAGTTCCTGTGCCTACCTTCCCGCTCCATCATCAGACCCTGGATACCATATTACGCCAGAGAACTCATCAAGACAAACCAAATAAGCCCAAACTCGAAAGAGTTCTATCATTTTTTTGTTGAGTTCCTGTAACTACTTTCCGGGTTCATCATCGGACCCTGGATACCACTTAATTCTAGAGAACTCATCAAGACAAACCAAATGAGCCAAAACTCGAAGAAGTTCCATCATTTTGTGGTTGAGTTCCTGTGATTACCTTCCGGCTCCATCATAAGACCCGGGACACCACATATAACCAGAGATCTCATCTTAATAACCCACATGAGCCCAAACTCGAAGGGATTCCTTCGTCTGATTGTTGAACTCCTTTGACTACCTTCCGGCTCCATCATCAGAGCTTGGATACGACATATGACCAGAGAACTCATCAAGACAAACCAAATGAGCCCAAACTCGAAGGGGTTTCAGCATCCGATTGTTGAGTTCCTTTGACTACCTTGCGGCTCCATCATGAGACCTTGGATACCACATATAACCAGAGATCTCATGAAGACAAACAAAATGAGCCCAAACTTAAAGGGATTCCATCGTCCGATTGTTGAGTTCCTTTGACTACTTTCCGGCTCCATCATCAGACCTTGGATACCACATAACAACGGAGCACTCATCAAGACAAACCAATTGAGTTCAAACCCGAAGGGGTTCCATCATCCGACTGTTGAGTTCCTTTGACTAACTTCCGGCTCCATCATAAGACCCGGGACACCACATATAACCAGAGATCTCATCTTAATAACCCACATGAGCCCAAACTCGAAGGGATTCCATTGTCTGATTGTTGAACTCCTTTGACTACCTTCCGGCTCCATCATCAGAGCTTGGATACGACATATGACCAGAGAACTCATCAAGACAAACCAAATGAGCCCAAACTCGAAGGGGTTTCAGCATCCGATTGTTGAGTTCCTTTGACTACCTTGCGGCTCCATCATGAGACCTTGGATACCACATATAACCAGAGATCTCATGAAGACAAACAAAATGAGCCCAAACTTAAAGGGATTCCATCGTCCGATTGTTGAGTTCCTTTGACTACTTTCCGGCTCCATCATCAGACCTTGGATACCACATAACAACGGAGCACTCATCAAGACAAACCAATTGAGTTCAAACCCGAAGGGGTTCCATCATCCGACTGTTGAGTTCCTTTGACTACCTTCCGGCTCCATCATCAGGCCAGTTCATAATACCTACCATAATTGTCATCAGAACTACACTCATGTGCAAAACTTCAGCATCTTTGGATGTCGTTAAATGGTCCAAAATTGACTTGCAATCTAGTCCAAGCATAAAACACAGTGTATTAAATTACAGCTTATTTAAAGCTACTAAACCAACATTGGTAAATTTTATACAGTAACACACTAGACGCCTTCTTTCTCAAGTAAAAACAATCATCTAATTCGGTTCAGATATCCAAAGATATTAGAGAACATAAACTATACAACAAATAGATTTTCTCATAAAACTACTGAACCAATTTTGATCAAGTTTATATGGGATTACACTGAAAGTCTACCCATTTGAATAAAGAACAACCATCTTAATCGGTTTAGAAATTTTAGAGATTTGAGGCAATATAAACACAAAATCAAGGCTATATAAACAAAAAATCGAATGGATATACTAAAAAAAAACTATTTTTGGCTTCCTGTTACACTGTCTAACACATTGTTTAACACTTTTCAAGAAATCACTCCCATATATTGCAGGTAAGCGAGCGGAAAGATATTTATTACAAATCTATTATTTGAACTAACATACCTACTTCAAATGGTTTTTCTAAAAACTTCTAAACCAAATTTTGTGGGATCATTCTGAACGCTAATCCTTTCAATAAAAAAACATTTGCTGTTAATCCCTGAAAATGAGGTAAATAAAATAAACAATATAAACCGTCGAACCTCCTTCTTTTTAAACTTGATATAAAAGAGCAAGAATACATTATTCTAGAAACATTGCAGTCGGGGTACCGTTTTTTGGAAAACTTTTAATCTAATAGGTCCCCCGACTGCAATGTCAATATTATTTATCTCTTGTTTTTGACTTTTTAGTTATTTTTTGGCAGGCCACTCTTGTTTTTTTTTTTGTTTTTTTTTTTAATGTTTAATACTTTTCAGTGACAAGTTTTTAGTTATGGCAATAAGTTATATATTTATGGAATGTGCTCATCAAGCCCTTCAATTTGATACCCATATTGTAATGTAGGAAGTTTTTGTAATTTTCGCATTTGAAAATGGAGCCATACTGCCGCAAAATTGAATTTAAAAAGAATTATAGCTTGTGTTACTCGGGATGATGGATAAGGATTCTAGCGATACCCCATACATTAAAATTTGTTCAGGCATTTAAACATTATGGTGGATTAAAGAAACTCACATACATAAAGACATACATGAATCCTAGAAACATTACACTCCCTTTTTGGGCAGTCGTGTAATAAGCTCTCTCTATAGTTATAGGTATACATAAGCTAAAAATCTTTTTGCTCTTTATTCAAGACGTAGGGCTATAATATCCGGCACGCTGAGTGCTATAACAATAAAATGAATGGAAAACGAACCTCCATAATAAAATGTGGTTCCGCATTCCTTCTACACTGTGCTTTACTCCAGTTACCGCTTCAAAAATGCAGAACACAATCTGCATAACAGATCAGTTTGTGCTGCAGCTGTCAACGCTAATTGCCTGTTTAACTCCGCAGTTTAATTCATTTCAGCAGATTAAACATTTGTTACATCTCTTTTTGCTCCCGGCGTTTGTTTTGTCTTTCAGCCATTGTTGGTGGGCTGATAAGATCTTCGCGCGAATGTAAAGTACTTTCACGAGACAATTTGGGTCTGAAAAGATTGGATAATGGCCGTGAGATAGGGCATTGAGGTGGAAACCGAGGATTCTTTAGTCTAGATAATTTCTGATTGTGGCGAGGTATTTTACAATTAAATTAAGTGACGAATAAATCCGTTGTTATGTAACACAATGAATTGGATAATTGTGTCCCCTTGCATTGGGCAGGTTAAGTGAGTATACGTAACGCATACCTTTCAGTATGCGTTACGTATACTCAAAGCGTAGAACCGGTGACCGATGGGGAGAAAATGTTATCAAATGGCGACCTCGAACGGAATAAGAGGCTTATCGTGACGGAGCCCCACAACCACAAGGTTGACCGACTACTTGGTGAGAGCCACATACCCCCATGATCTCGAGGGTGACCGACGAACTGGTGAGAGCAACAGCCACGAGGATGACCGACGACCTAGTGAGAGCCACGAACATGAAGGTGATCGACGACTTGATGGGAGCCATGGACCTCCACGGCTACGAGGGTGACTGACGACTCAGTAAGAGCCACGACCACTAAGGTGACCGACGACCTGGTGAGAACCACGTGAGGGCTTATGTTCAACAGTGAACGTCTTCCGGCGGACGAATTCTGTAGGCAGATGGTAAGCTCCACGAATAAGCAGTTTATAAGCACCTACATAACTTTGGATTACAATGACTTGACTGGCACTAAATAGGAATACATTATCTGATTGTGATGTGGTCAGAACTATCAGCAGGAGTAGCAATTTTATAAAAGAATAATGTAGATACATTTTAGTCAAGTTGTTATTACACGATATAGTCCTTTATTCCTGTATGCTACCCGCTAATTTGCCACCAGGGTGGCCAATGCCACTAAATTATTTTCATGTGCCACCCCCATTTTTGCCACCGGCATGGCCTACGCCATTACATTAGTTTCATATGCTACCCCTCATAATTGCTGCTGGGGTGGTCAACACCATTATTATAATGATTATTTAATAAGTTATTTGTCATTGGGTTAGATCAAAGCATTATATACGTACCTAATTACTAAAGGATTTAAAAATAAAACGCTAGCATATCACTAAAAAGCAACAAAAAAAGGAACACAACAGTAACACACAACAAACAAATTACAAATAACGTCAATCTTACAATTCAAGAACTTACTACTAGAGAGCTACTTAAGTAAAGCGAACATAATTAAATTGTACTGAATGCTATAATATCTGTTTCCGTTTTTACTCCCTATAACTAACTAAGGGATGGCATACATGAATAAAAATTTGTGGCGTCGGCCATCTCGGTGGCAAATGATACAATTTAGTGCCGTTGGCCAACCCGGTGACAAACTAGGGGGTGGCATACAGAATTAAAGATTAGTTGCATTAGCCACCTCAGAGGCCAGTAATCTCCTGTATTAAGAATACATTATATTATTTTAAATTCTATATAGTTTTGTGAACGCTTATTATAAACTAGCTTTCCCGCCCGCGACTTCGTTCGCGCGGTTTATCGCGAAAAAATAGATGCTATGTTATTATAGGATATTCAAAACCAATGCAAAAGTAGATACAGCTCCACCAATGCTCTTGATGTTTTTTGACATACTTGTTAATTCGTTTCCATGCTAACCGTTTCTTACAGCGAGTAATCAACATTTTTCCAGTTTTTCCAGTTTTCCCGTAGATACTTTCAATTTTCCGGGTTAAAAAGTATCCTATGTTTTATTTTAGGGTGTTAGCTATTTCCATTCCCAATTTCATCAAAATCCGTCCAGCCGTTATCACGTGAAAGCTCCCCAAAAAACAAACAAACAGACAACGTTTCTCTTTTATATGTTGGTATGGATGTTCGGGAAATTACACCATATCTTCTCGTCTCAGATAACACAGAGCCTCAAGACGAAAGTTTAAAATCAGTACGTGTTGCCAGTAATGACATACGGTACTGAGATGTGTTCGCTAACTATTGGTCTCATACCAGCTCAAAGTCGCGTAGCATGCAATGGAGAAAGCTATGCTCGGTGTTTCACTACGTGACAGAATCCGAAATGAGGAAATCCGTAGAAGAATCAAGATTACTGACATAGCTCTTAGAGTTTTCAAGTTGAAGTGGCAATGGGCAGGCCATATAGTTCACAGAACTGACAACCGCTGGGGAATAAAGGTTCTCTAATGGCGACCACGAACAAGCAAGCAAAGTGTAGGGAGACCCCCCACACGATGGACCGACGACATTGTAGCCATCGCATGAAGTCGGTGGATGGAGGTGGTACAAGATCGCTCGTCATGGTGCTTTTGGGGGAGGCCTATGTTCAGCCAGCAGTGGCCTTCTAAAGGCTGAAATAATGATGTTGATGGGTGTTGGTGATATCTGTTGGAGATCAAAAATTCCTGAATGCAGGTGTTTTTTTTATGTGCGTCATAGTTTTAAATTTATCTTGGGCCAATCGGTTAAACATACATAGATTCGAATATCCATGACTCGAAAACAAACATTTCTGCTCATTACACATATGACTTTACCTTGCGGGATTCGAACCCGCGACCATTGGTTGATTTCAAATTCAGGGTCACTAACCCTGGGCCGACCAGTTGTTAATGAATTATTGGTACAACATTATAATCCATATTCCATACCAATAATTATAAAAGTGAAACGTTGTCTGTTTGTTTGTTTGGGGAGTTTTCACGCGATTACGGCTTGACGAATTTTGACAGAAAATTGAAAGTTTCCACGGGAAAACTGGAAAATATTGATTAGGAACGGTTGCCATGGCAACGAATAATAACAAGACTGACAAAAAACATCAATATCATTAGTGTTCAACTTCTGCATTGGATTTCAATATCCTAGAACATTTATGTATATGTAATCCTAGAAGAACATAGGATGCTTTTTTTCGCAATAAACTGTAGCCCACGCGGACGAAGTCGTGGGCGGGAGAGCTAGTTACCAATAAAATTAATCTAAATCAAAACTAATACACTTCTAGGACTACTCATTTAAATTGAACATTCCTCTACAATTCAACAACAGGGTCGGTCCAGGGTCACCGTACGCCATTAAAACTTAATTGCCCACCCTGCTCGTGTAGTACCCTTGTTCTGGATTGCCGGCCCTGGATTGTTATGTCGGTCGTGATTTACCTCATATTTAAATTAGTTTATGTAAGGTTTAGACCGCGGAAATTGCTTGATTGTTTCCACTACTTTGTAATTCTGTCTGCAAGAGTCGTGTGCACATGCAGGACTAATGGAGGTCTTAATTACTTACAGCATACATCACTTCATTAAGTTATATTCCTCCACTGCTGGACGTAGGCCTTTCCCAGTAAACACCACTAAGCCCGATTGTTGGCTCTCCTCATCTAGTCGCACGTCAGGTAGTCACCTCGTCAGCAGGCATCTCTGATACAGTCCCATTTTCTTTCACTAAAAAAAGGTAAAGATTATATTTTGTTATATTTATATTTAACACGATCTAATTTTTAATAGTGCGTTATCAGACATTTAATCCTCTTGCCGTGGTCAATTCATTAAAAAGTAGCCGATACGTTTTATTCCACGACTAAAAGTACTTATAAAGTACAATATATATTTCTTCAAAATTCGTTCAGCCTTCAAATAGTTTTTCATCGATTGCTTGGCATCTAATCAGTGTTCATTGTACATAATTATATTTGGTAGTTACCAAAAAACTGTACAATGAAAAAAAGTTAATATATTTGTTCGCGCACCACGTAATTACTACTAGACCGATTGCCATGCGGTTTCACTGTTGGATAGATTAGGGTATAACATAAAAACTGGGATACTTGGTATCTTAATCTGATGATTAGATGCCGAGCAATCGATAAAAAACTAGTTGACGGCTGAACGAATTTTAAAGAAATGTGTAGTATTTTGTATATTTAGGTACTTTTGGTCCTGGAATTACACGTGTGGAATACTTTTAAATAAAATTACCACGTGGGCAAAGCCGCGGGCACAGCCAGTTAGTAATATATTATTATTATTATCAGCTCTATTTCAAGAGTTCTAAGTCATTTTTAGGGTGCCGTACCTCAAAAGGCAAAAGAAACTCTATAGGATCACTTCGTTGTACGCGTGTCTGTCTGTCTGTCAAGACCCTTTTTCTCTGAAACGCGAGAAGGTATCAAGTTAAAATTAATATCAAATACAAAATTAAAGTCTGCAATTCCTTGGAGCTCAGAAAAAACAGACTTCTAAGTCAACGCTATCAAAAGATACAGCCGTTTATGCGAGTGTCATATTTTGGCAAGGGAATCAAAACTTATAGAGTACTCCCCTTTGACCTTGAATCATGAAATTGGGCAAGAAGCAATGTTTTAAAGGACAAATTAACAATTCAAAACCATTAATTTGTAGTTACGTCACATAAAGCATTTGTAGACTGACCGCGACCATGTAACGTCGAAGTATGGAGACAACAGTTTTCCAACGGCAGTAGTAGCTAAGTTTGTACGAAACCCTCGGTACGCGAATCCGACTTGCACTTGGCTATTTTTTTCTACTAAAGGCTCATCACGCGCTGTACCTGTGGTAAACAAAATTCAGTACAAAAACCGGTTCGCCCGCGTGCATTTACTAAGCCTCTAATCTAACCATCTAACTAAAGTTCTTTATATTGTGCGTCAGGGGCTTGGCATGGCATTGTTATTTTACCTCTGATATAACTCTTATTTAATTCATAATTAATAATTTCACTCCTAAGGCCTTCTCCTTCTTCGTGTCGATGATCCTACCGTTGTATCCTGAGACGGGATGTTTTGGTTGCGTGATGACAGGAATAGCTAGCAAGAATGCGTGGCGCAGTCTAAGTGGCCAGGTTACACTGGGCGTATTTAGAATCATAGAGATCTATTTAGTAATATATCCAGTACCAGGAATTATTATAACAATTAAATAACAATGTAACTCTACTCCATATGGTACTGGAAGCGTTAAAACACCACGAGGGATGACTCCTATCTTCTACCTCTGTATTAGAAACAGGATCTCAAGTATATGCAAAAAAGCCCAAGCTCCCTAATTTTATGTAAAAAGCTACAACTTTTAAATACGCTATAATATTCAGACCAATCACTTCCACCCCACAACAGTCAAAGTAAAATGTTGTGGCTAGGTTAAACGGGATACATACCTAAAGGTTTAGTACTAAGTGTTTTTTACAAGGATGCAGGTCTAGGTCTAGGTATCCTCTACATTTATCACGACAAAAAGAAGTAGCAACCTTGAAATCATTGAGACGTATATTAGACTCCAGGCAACTTTTGACAAATGTATCACTAAAACAAAGTACATCAACCTCCTTTCGGTTATCAGTTAATTGCGTTAAGGCTAAATCCAACATATCCAACTTATTATAGAGACTGGCTACAATGTGTAATATGCTTAATTCACTCTCATTGGTAGCTACTTTTAAATGAAGTTACTATGCGATAGTGATTGAATACCCTTTTAAATAAATAATACGAGTATAAGCGCCTTTCGTTTATTTTTCTTATAAAGGGGGATGAAAAGTATCACTCGTACGTAATAGTAGTTTATGAAACGGTTGCATAATAAGGGGCATTAAAACACGAGAGTGAGTTTAAAAAACGAGCCGCAGGCGAGTAGTATCATTCGATTGTTTTAATAACTAGTTATGTGCCGTTTCATACAATACTTTATCTACACTCATGCAATTGGAACTTACATTTAATTAAGAAAAAAAAAAAAGTAATATTTTCTTGATTTTTCTTTTAAAAGCTGGTTTGTAAAGTTCGGTGCTGTTTCCGTGATGTCAGGTGGAGTCAAATTCTCCTCACTAACACTACTATGTTGGACATTTTTGACCAAAATAAAACTTTTAATCAAGAAAAATACATTAAATTAGTTAGGTACAATGTTATTTAAGTATAAATTATGGCGCCAAAATCACAGGTGCGCCGCCATAGATAATAAGAGGCGAAAATTGTCGTTGTGCGGAGCCAACGCGGTGCTTTAACGGGAAAAAATATATATTTGAACACTGTTAAGTTTAAAAAAAACAGTGTTATTATTTCTTTATTTGTCTTATTAGAGACGTGCCGTGCGTATCATTACGCATGGTATATCATTATGCCACCATTTTTGAGGGTAGATAAAATTTCCTCGGGCGACATATATTGAATCTCGTAGACGTACAGGATTCTACATACAAATAATCGCTGCGCTCGGGCTTCTACTCTAGAATCCGTCACTCCAATCTGGATTAAAAATAGTGCCCTCGTCGTCAAAATATTATTTTGCTCCCTTGTCATCATTATGTCAACCTTTAGAAGTCCACTGCTGAACATAGGGCTCCCTCAAAGAGCACCATAACGAGCTATCTTGTGCCACCTTCATTCACCGACTTCC
Organism: Alsophila aescularia; assembly: GCA_946251855.1. Classification (NCBI taxonomy): domain Eukaryota; kingdom Metazoa; phylum Arthropoda; class Insecta; order Lepidoptera; family Geometridae; genus Alsophila; species Alsophila aescularia. Next base: position 32,420,460 of record OX276381.1, read on the forward strand.
TGCGATGGCTACAATGTCGTCAGTCCATCGTGTGGGGGGTCTCCCCACACTTCGCTTGCTTGTTCGTGGTCGCCATTCGAGAACCTTTATTCCCCAGCGGTTGTCGGTTCTGCGAACTATATATGATTATAAACTTTCGTCTTGAGGCACTGCGGTATCTGTGACGAGAAGATGTGGCGTAATTTCCCGAAAGCTGCCCATCCGAGTTGAATTCGTCGGTTGGCCTCTTTGTCGAAGTTGGATCTACCCAGTTGGATCGTCTAACCTAAGTAGACATAGTTATCAACAGCTTCGATACTATCGTTCCCAACATCATTTTCTTGCCCGTGTTCATTTTAAGACCCACCTGTTGGGAAACAATATTGAGGTCACTGAGCATTATGCTTAGGTCTTCCAGGGTTTCTGCCATGATGTCTATATCATCGTGGCTAAGTCCAAATATATATCTTCCAGTGCAGAAGTGAACAGTTTCGGAGAAATAACGTCTCCCTGTCTCACCCCTTTTTGCAACTGGATAGAATTCGTGTTGCTGAAGATGGACTGTCATGGTGGCCTTCCTGTACAAACACTTCGATGTACCGGTAATCAATCTGGCACCGCTGTAATGACAGTAGCACTGCCCAGGTCTCAACCGAATCAAAGGCTTTCTCGTAATTCACAACGCTAGACATAGTGGCCGATTATATTCTTAGGTCTTCTATATAATCTGCTGGAGCATATGGATGTGGTGTACGGTGCTAAAGCCTTTCCGGAATCCAGCTTTTTCGGGAGCCTGAAATTCATCAAACCTACGAGCGAGACGGTTTGTAACTATTCGTACTCTCGAAAACAGCTTATAGATATGGCTCAGCAGCGAAATGGGCCTATATACAATTCTTCAAGATATCACCTTTCTTAAAGAGCATAGTACCCTCAAGGATGACGGAGTTAAACAACTTCTGAAGGACTTTAAGTATCGGTGTTCCACTCGCTTTCAGTAGCTCTGTCGTTATTTCGTCCTCCTCTGGTTGTTACTCTTAAGCTGGGTCAAACGGGCTATTGCATCGCTAGTTGTGCTAGGAGAACTACGCGATGATGTGTATAATTGTCCACAGAACTTCTCGAGCTCACTCGAAATCTCTGGCTTCGACGAAACTTCGACGAACGAACTGTTGGTTTTCAGCTTCGTCAACAGGCTTTGTCCAATAGACAGATCTCTTGCAAAAGAAAACTTTGGAGGCCTTGTTCCGCTCTATTGCGTTTTTTATACAAGTAGTATTAGAGGAACGCAAATCGTGTCGCATTGACTTGGGGATCTGTTTATTAAGCAAGCTGTAACTCGACATATCCACTGAACACTGCAGCCTCATCTCGCCTTGTTCTGCCATAAGTTTGAGTGTATGCTCAGAGAGTTTCTGTGTTCTATTTCTGCGGGGGATCTTAAAGAACTCTGCCCCAACCGCATGAACAATTTCCACTAGCGCGCTGTTTAGTTCGTCCACTATATCGCATTCGGTAAGGATTTGGAAGCGATTTTTGACGACCGGTTGGTCTCGTGGCTAGTGATCTAGGTACGTAATCAAACGGCCTCAAAATCAAGCCTCTTACTATGCGGTGATCACTGCCGGTCTTAACCCTGTTGATCACAGAGACATCATTGAATATATGCTTATTGGTCGTCAAAATGAAATCTATCTCGTTTTTATGACCGCCGGGGTGCAGCCACGTCCATTTCATGGACGGGCGCTTTTTGAAAAAGGAGTTCATCGTAAAGGGTCCCTCCTTATTCATGAAGTCGACCAATCACTGAACACTTTGGTTCCGCTGTGCAAATCCTAACTGCCCCACTCTCAGTTCATCGCCATTCCTCATGCCCAGCCGTGCGTTGAAGTCCCCCATCACTACTGTGAAGTGTCGTCATACATAGCCTCTACTTCATCGTCTGGGCGTTTCGAGTGTGGGGCGTACACCTGTATGACCTTCAACGAATACAGTTCGGTAATTATGAGTACAAGGTATGCCACCCTGCTCGAAACGCTTTCGATCTTCACAACGTTGTTGACGAGGGACTTGTGGACGAGAAACCCGATACCATGTTGGGACTGCTGGTCGCCCTCCCGGTAATAAAGGTTGCCGGAATTCAGGGTCATCGTATCCTCTCCCACTCTTCGATAACCCTTTTTTTTCTTTTTTTTTTTGAGGGGGGAAATGCCTACGCACTTCCCTTCCACCACGGGGGTGATGGAAGGGGGTATGTGGGGCTCGCACCCACTAAAACCCCCCCGTGAGCCGTCCGCCACCGAGGTGGGGCAAGATGGGGTCGCGGTAGCATTCTACCATCTTGCCCCAGTGGCGACCCTTATCGGGTCTCTCCACCCTTGGAGGGGCAACCTTGCTCGCAAAGGTCACCCCTCAGACATGTGGGGCCGTGCAAGCTGGTGAAGCGTACTCTTCGATAACCCTGTAATATCCCAGCGCAACTTACTTACTACTCTAGCTCCAGCTCTATTAACTTCTCATTGGTCCTCAAGGTGCGTGCGTTATATGTTGCCAGATCCAGAGATCGTGGGGGTTGGTAGCTAGGTCTCTGCCGAGGATTCTTAGCACCCCCTGCTCCGCCGTTACCATGGCTGCTACAAGTGCTAGGAATAATGGAGCCGCCGGGGACTGGGGGCCGTCTTTGTTGTGTGTATTTCATATTGGTGGGGTTCACCATAGTCAGCACGCCGGCGGATTGGTGACCGCAGTGTAACAAATATATGCTCGGAGGACGCTGCTACTCATCTGCTTTAGGTGTGTAATCCCTTAGTCGCATCTTACGACATCCATGGGAGGATTGGGAGGGGTCTTATTCTAAGCCGCCACGGGCTTAATTTCTTGAGACCGCCACGGCCACGCCCCTTGTTATACATTCTACTATTCTTTGACATTTAACAACAACATACTGCACTTTAACTAATAGCATTATAAACATTAGCAAGTAGAAAGTACGGGTTTTTATCATGTTTACCAATTAATAGGATAACAATATCGTCATTACGCATGTTCTCAGCTAAATGTCTGTTTGTGTCGTTAATTTAATTACAATGCGACGAATCGTTTTTCCCATTTTGCAGCAGTAAAAGATGGAAATACCACGTCTAGATATCTCGCCGAGCAGAAGTTTAGCGATGCGAAATACTATCCTATTAGGAACCAGCCAATGTCTTGGTATTATTCTCGGTCTATATGCGTTTTGAGTTACGACGCGATACGACTGCATTTGAGAGATAAGGTAAGTCAATCAAAGGATAGTTTTTGTAATCTGTTGCGACCATCCCAAAACTTATTAACGTTGCACTGGCTTAAAACGAGGGAATTTCGGGTTTCTTTGACAATCATCTAAAAAATATGTAATAAAATTATGCATTAAAAAAATACGTGGTTTTTAGATTAGTTTTTCAATCTACATTAAAGCTTTTAGTTAACTTGCAATGTTTGTTTTGGAGTTGAATTTTTACATGTTGGTGCAGTTGTTATGTATGGCAGCTCCACGTAAAGTGCTACCCTGCATTATACTTCCGCTGAACCAGTGACCTCAATGCAGACCACGAGGCGCTGATGCAACACGCGCTGCTCGGCGGCGCATCTCCCAGTTTTGCCACTTCGGTGCCTAGGATTGGGACGACCGCAAGTACATATTATTTTAGGTTAGACTTAAAATATAGTTTAAATATATTAATGAACCTAGTTATAGAACATTTGGGTTTCTTTGCATCCTCCGGCTGCAGCCTCCGTAATTTGCGCAGCCGGTAGGATGTTCAAAGATAGGGTCGCTAAACAGGGCCTCTTCGAGCACCCAGAACCTACGAGAGACGCACACCGGAGGAGCATCCAAAAATCGACGCAGCAAAGATACCAAAAATGTAAATGTGAGTACTATAGATAAATACTATGGTTGCTCTCCTCTATTTGAAGTCCATTACATTTTTTCCTTCAGTTTTAAAATGTAATTCCTTATTTAATTCCAAGATTTACCAATCAAGGCAATCGCGGATCCTTAGATATAGATTAGATACGAGTAGATTATAGTTTTTCCCTTCTTACATTTAACCTTCTGTGTTAATATGTAAGAATCCAATATTTTCCAATCAAGGCAATCGCGGACACCTAGATTAGATAGATATAATAATGACTGTAAAATGTTATATTTAAAACGTATTCATATTTTCTACAAATAAATTATTATTTTTAATAGATTATTCAGACCAGTTACACAATAGAACGTCAGTAGTTCCAACTATTTCAAAGTATTTTAATGGCTTTATATAACCAGCATCTAATTATCAATCCAATATAATAAATTACTATTTTTTTAAAATTCCTATCTGTCTCATGTTTCCTAGACTGTCGTAGGTAAACTTAGTAACACGGCGCCACTGACGATGCTCTTTCTGTAACTATTAATTATTCTGTTACTAAGTCTAGTAGCAAAGTCATCGTTTTTATGAGTGACTGTGATATTGAAAGCATTTTTAATAACCGTTACTAAATAGGTCAATCCAAAAACATAAATTAAAGTTATTCATCCAGTTAACGCTTGCTACATAATCATAATATACCATCACAAGATAGTTATATGTACCACAAACACACCGTTGTTTACCGAAGTCCAATTGCGACATATTTAATCATACAAGTAGGTACTTCCTTAGATTGTGAAAGTACCAATTAAGCACTTTTTGTATTTATGTTGTTTTTCTATGAATAATGCGCAGTAGAGGTACTCTACATGTTGATTTGATTTAATTGCGCATAGCTGAATAAGCATTTATGTACTTAGATGTTTTTCTCGTTAAAGTATGAGAAATGTAACTACTTAGTTGTTTATTACAATGAAGAATGTACTAGAAATCGCCTACGCATTTATAAAAGTTATATAAGGAAGTTACTAAGTACAAATTGTCATTATTTTATCTTCGCTTGAATTGTACGGTCAAAAGTAAGACCAATAAAATTAACTTCAAATTTAATTTGTTGTTTATTTTATTAAAATCTCGGCTCCGTCCAATTTGTCTAGATATTCGAGATTTCCGTCATGTTTTTTGCGTTAAAACTATAGTAGAGAATGAAACATTTTATAAATAAAAAAAATTGTAGGTATAAAAGTAGATTTCAAAAATGTAATTCCTGATTTAATTTTTATTTTATACTGATATATCTTTATTATAATATGTCCATAAAATTAAATTTGTCAAAAAAATAAAAACGTTTCTTATGCTCTCTTTTAATATGTACATATTCATTTGTAAGATGAGTTTTGCAATAAGTTTAGTTCAGGCTCTACTTTAGATTTTCACTCTGAATGGCACAGTTTTGACCTTGAATAGTTACAGTTCATAAAATAGTTATTACTAGTTTTCATATCTCATTGCATTACAATATCTCATATATAAATATTTTAAACCAGACTTATTAAATTCAAATTAGATTTTGCTAAAATCTTATAATGCCACTTAAAACAAGACATCAAATTACATTGTTTCAATAGTTTTACTAATCAGTGATTCATTCACATATTTCTAAAGATAGTTTAGTCAGTACCTACCATTATAGTACTTACTTGTAATTTATTCTGTGAGTATAGATAGTCGTCAAATTGCCGATTTCCTTCTTGTCCTTAATATAAAATTTATACAAATTGTCAGTATTCTATAATATGAGTAAGAATCAATCTTTAAGCCTATACCTACCTATCCCACCCCTTGTAGCATGAGCAATCTATAGTACTGATGCTTCGTACACTATATAGAGACAGAATGTCCGAAGTCCGAAGTTCAATCTACCTGGTATCTTGTAGGAAGAAATTAAGTTCGAGATTCATTACCATCAAGGAGGTGTATAGTATGAACCAGCTGATCACAAAGCGAAAATTTGAATCGTCCTGCCCAGCGATCCTGCCACCAAAAAAACAAGGAAGACCATACCTAAAAGTAAACTGTCCAGGAATATCGAGTTCAAGATCGCATCGCTGAACAAACCATCAAGACGCACCGGTTATCAATCACGTCACACTTTTGGTCAACTTATAAAACTGCATCAAACCTACTAAAAATCGCCACTGAGTCTACACTCAACCTTTATCAAGCCTACAGTCAAAATTCATCAAAAACGCTATCAAACTTTCAGATCAAGGAATTCTTCAACGGCCAACAGCACAGATATCAAAATTGTGTACGCATTTTATTATGATAACTGGTTTTAAATTTTACCATGACATGGTCTCCAGATAAAGGAACTCCTAAAAGGTCAAGAGGACAGACACAAATGTTGAGTACGAATTTTATTATTATAGCCGGTTTTAAGTTTTACCATGACATGGTTGCTGTACTCAGGTAGAGTCCTGAGTAGGGAACTCCACAACGATTAACAGAATAGACACGAAATGTTGTATACGCATTTAATTGTGATAGCCCATTCTAAGTTTTACCATGACATGGCTACTGCATAAATGTTTTTTTAAACGTTATTGAATTAACCTATTGGAATGTATTTATAATTAACTTATTGTACTTTATAGGTTATTTTAGTCCTGTAGTAAAACATAGGTAACTTTTAATCAAGAGAAATGAAAACGCGGGCAAAGCCACGGGCACAGCTAGAAGGCAATAATCTTTTCGTTATCTACATTCCTCTACTGCACTTGAATAGTATAGTTAAGCTTGCATAGTTTTTTGACCGGTTGCTATTGTATTAGGGCAGTCAGTGCAGGAAAAACAACACAGTCAGTGGGGGAAAAAAGACAGTCAGTGAGAGAAAAACAACACAGTCAATGGGGGAAAAACGACACAGTCAGTGGGGGGAAAACGACATAGTCAGTGGGGGGAAAACGTCACAGTCAGTGGGGGGAAAACGACACAGTCAGTGGGGGGAAAACGACACAGTCAGTGGGGGGAAAACGACACAGTCAGTGGGGGGAAAACGACACAGTCAGTGGGGGGAAAACGACACAGTCAGTGGGGGAAAACGACACAGTCAGTGGGGGGGGAAAACGACACAGTCAGTGGGGGGGGGGAAACGACACAGTCAGTGGGGGGGGGAAAACGACACAGTCAGTGGGGGGGAAAACGACACAGTCAGTGGGGGGAAAACGACACAGTCAGTGGGGACAAAACAACACAGTCAGTGGGGACAAAATAACACAGTGAGGAAAACAACACAGTCAATAGTGGAAAAAGACACAGTCAGTGGGAGAAAAACAACATAGTCAATGGGGGGAAAACAACACAGTCAGTGGGGAAAACAACACAGTCAGTGGGGGAAAACAACACAGTCAGTGGGCGTAAAATAATACAGTCAGTGGGGGAAAAACAACACAGTCAGTGGGGGAAAAACAACAGTCAGTGGGAGAAAACCAACAGTCATTGGGAGAAAACCAACACAGTAAGTGGGGGAAAACAACACAGACAGTGGGGGGAAAACAACACAGACAGTGGTGGAAAAACTACAGTCAGTCGAGGAAAACTACACAGTCAGTGGGCTAAAAACAATACAGTCAGTGGGGGAAAACAACACAGCCAGTGGGCGAAAAACCGCAAAAAGTCAGTGGGGGGAAAACCTCGAATCAAAGACATTTCATCTCATATTCTCCGATGTGTTTCGGGTTATTTTACCGCAGCTTGTTCTTTGTACCTCTAAAACTAATTATAAGCGTACAAAATTTTGGACCATAGATCTGTATACCATAGAGATCAACAAGGGATACTTTTTATCCCGGAAAATTGTACACGCGGGCATAGCCGTGGAGCACAACTAGCTTATAATAAAGCAATAAGAACGGAAAGTCTGTACAAAGGAGATAATAAAAAAAAGGCCTAGTGTCCTCAAAATAAGCTGCTGATCAAGAATATAATATATATTTTAAATCGTGTCTGTCTGTTTGTCTGTTTGTTTGTCTGTATGTTTGTTCGCGCATCACGTAAAAGCTACTGTATCAATTGCGATGCGGTTGTTAATGTTGGATAGCTTAGGGTTTGATTTAAAAACAAGTGTACTTGGCATCTTAACCCAATGAATACAAGCCGAGCATTCGATAAAAACTTTTTGACTGCTGAAGGATTTTGATCAAATGTTGGTATATTGGTATTTTAGGTGTGAAATAGCATAGAGGAGTACATAGAGTACTTTTAACCTAGAGAAATGACCACGCGTGTGAAGCTGCGGGCACAGCTAGTTACTAATAATAATAACATAATCCTGAAGAGTAGCCGGGGTTTCGTCATTAATGCTTCTCATAATATTTTAAAACTTTAAAACTCTTGCTCATTAAAAACTTCACTAATGATGTACCTATCTAGTTATACCAACCCCGTTGTCCATTTAGCTATGAAGGCGCATATATTTTTTATGTATTTACATAACTAAGCAAAGCCGAGGAAGGCTTGAATGAAATGTAAATACATATTTCGTATTTTGTTGACTTGGAAGCAGCTGGGGATTATAAGTATTACTAGCTTTCGCCCACAACTTCAACCGCGCAGACTACAATTTGTCGCGAAAAAACATCCTATGTTCTTCTAGGATATTAGAAACCAACGCAAAAGTGTAGCACCAACGCTCTTGACGCTTTTTGACAGATTTGTTAAAAAAAAACATGACATCCGTTCCTTTTACAGAGAGTAATCGACATTTTCCAGCTTTCCCGTGGAAACTTACCATTTTCCGGGATAAAAAGTATCCTATGTTGGTCTCTATATTGTACAGTACCTATTTACAAAGTTTCATCAAGATCCGTCAAGCTGTTATCGCGTTAAAACTCCCCAAACAAACAAACAAACATACAACGTTAAAATTTTATATATTAGTGTGGATATATGTTAGCTATCGTTGTACAGCTTTTTCCATTTTGTCAAAGCTCAAAGTTGTTAACTCCAGGTGAAACACTTTGAGTAGGTAGACTTGAGCGTTAGTTTTTATATAAATCCAGAAAATCTATCTATCTATACCTGTAATAAACTGTAACCCGTCCAATTCTGTACATTGAAGTTTTTTTTTAATGTTACTTTGTTTTCGGTACTGAAGACAAAACTGTTTTTTTTATAAAAAAAAACTGTCTGTCTGTATCTTGGTTGCGCATCACGCTGATACTACTGAATTAATTTAAATGAAACTTAGTATTATTTGAGTTCATACTACGAGGTAGGACATAGGATACCTTCATCCTGAAAAATAAAGGGTTCCCGCAGGATAGGGGTTGAAAGATATTTAAAAGAACACGTACCACGATGAAACTACTGGACTGATTTTGATACATCTGAATACTTATTTGTCCCGAAAAAATAAAGGGTTCTTGCGGGATAGGGGTCCAAAGTTATGTTAAGTTAGAAGCAATAAATAATATGTTTTTTGGAAAGGTACTCTTTATTCGATACTGAAGAAAAAACTGTATTTTTTCATTTTACCTGTGAGTCTGTATGTCTATACAGTCCTGTTTTTTTGGGATATTGTTATTAAAGATATAAGTAGTGTAAAATTAAATTTGCAGCTTCGAAAGACCTGAGCTAACTTCGTGGTGCTCGAAAAACAACAGATTTTGGTTTATAACTTCTAAGATGTGCTTCCCACGGAAAAGTTATCTTATAAACTTATAAAGAAGACAATGTTTTCTTTAATTTGAGTCTAACTCAATTTCTGTTATTTTTTGAAAAACCTGACATGCTGAAGTACTTCAAACATTTACCATTTTCCCTAATAAGTTCGAAATTGTAGTTTAGCCGCCTTGCAAGCAGAATATCGGCTATAGTACTCATTCTACGAGGAAAGTCATGAAAAAAAGTTGTATTACAGTTATTTAACTTTAATATAAGCACAAGCGAAACTTTGTATGACCAAATGTTCTCCTGTAATCTGGACAAACAAAAAATGAAGGAAATCGGATTTTTCAAGATATGTAAATTGTTATTAGTACTGCACAGTTATCTATTGTAATGTTATTAAAATGACATCACATTCATAAATTTGATTTATGTACAGTGTGTCACACTTACATATAACATTTTTTTTAAATCGTGTCTCTCTGTTTGTATGTATAACGTAAAAACTACTGCACCGATTGTGATGCGGTCTTCACTGATGGATAGCTTAAGGTTTGATATAAAAGCTAGTGTACTTGGTATCTCATTCCAGTGTGAAAAGCCGATTTATTCCCCCTGTTTATACTCACTCTGTTTCTACTTTATTGCCCTAGCTCGCGGCCGATAAAAGTACTGTTGGAAAGAAAAGTGTTTTTTAGTGATATTATAAACTATATAAGGTGTACGAGCACCTTATATAGTTTATGATTGCCTGTTAAAACTGGGCCGTGAAAGTGAGTTTTGGTAAATATTACACAGATACTATTATCGAACTTCATGTATTTTATGATTGCCTGATAGAACTGGTACGTAAAACACCATTTTGTTTGTTTTCAGAGTACATACCACTTCAGCGCACACACACATAAACGCGTAAACTTGTGTGCCTGTGACTATAGAATGCTATTATCAAACTACTACTAGTTCATGATTGCCTGGTATATATTTCGTAAAAACATAAATGTTTCCTTTATATTTATTGGCTTTTTTATCCGCGCTTCTTGTAAACGTTACAATTTGTTGTTGCATTCATGAAACATTCGCTTGATGCGCGAGAGTTTTATTTTATTGTTGTCCTTGTCTTTTATATAAAATGTATGACAAAGAAACTAAAGCAGCTATATACAGATACACGCGGTAATAGTTGTCACTATTTTTTTGTCACTAAATATACGCGGCTACAAATGTTACCAAAATTGAGAATATTTTTTACAAGTTTGTGGTTCGTACTATTACTTATTCTGTGACGTGGCAGAATCAGAAAACCGCACAGTTCACAGAATAAAATAATAGTACTTATACATATAGGCCGGTCACCGTAGACACAAAAATCGCATTAGATCACAATAATCTTTACTGTCTTGTATTTTTTGCATGTTTTATGATAGATACCAGTAGTGTAAGACTAAATTTGCAGCTTCGAAAGACCTACAGATCTATTGCGTATCTCCATTGACAGCCCATTGTGAAGATCACTTGGCAGTCTTCAACGATGAACTGCCAAACAGGTATTTTCGTATTGGCTAACTTCAGTGATGAACTAGTATGACGTCATGAGCACCAGCTCTATTTTGTTGTGATTGTCTCTCGGGAGTATTTATTGCTGTTATTTAGTTATTTTATATAATTAGGCAGTAATTTGTTAACTGCTTTAAATACGACAAAAAATAAACAAATAAATAAAATGTTCAATGTAAGGTAAGAATGTGATAATCAATAATAAAAAAGATGCTCGTACGCATTTTAAGAGTGTACCTAATCATTTTTATTTTTTAATTAATTGACTATGAACTAGATAAAACGAGTTAGGTTTCGCTGTAGGTATATTATTGATTTTATAGTGCACCCCATCCTGTAAAATTTTAATACGCTCCACACAAAATTTGCCTGGAAGAGACAGCTGTGAGCAATATATGCCACCAATTGTTACACTTTGACTACAGTTCCAAATTTTTTGTTAGTTTTTGTGGTGTGTAAGTACAACAAAGTATTTATCTATATTTTTTGTATCACTAATCTTACTCTTCACTTTATGGCAGGACAGATAAAAATAAATAATTATTGTTCTGTTAGTAAGCTGATAAAATTTCATGATGTTCCTTTAATTTAAGATGCAAGAATTTATCTTTTTGATTTACTCGTTCTATCAGTACCATAACTCTTTTTTCTTATGTAATATTCAGTTGCCTAGTACCTAAAGTACAGAGTATCCTAGCCTATCCTAGCTAGCGAAGTTTTAAAGCTACATTCCGAGAAGAATATTGGCTATAATACTCATTCTACGAAGAAAGTTATGGGCAAAAAAGTTGTAGAACAATTATCTAACTTTAATTTAAGCATAAGCAAATCTTTGTATAACTAATAACTCCTCTGCAATATGGACAATACCAAAAATTAAGGAAATCGGATTTTTCTAGTTTTTAAGTTATTAATATTGCATTGGTATTTACTGTAGTGTTATTGAAATGATATCACATTTATAAATTTCATTTATTAACAGTGTTATTGAAAATGTTTTTTTTTTTTCACCTTTATGTAACATTTTATTAAATCGAGCCTGTCTGTTTATCTGTGTCTGTTGGCTCGTGCATCACGTAAAATCTATTGCTCGATTGTGATGCGGTTTCCACCGTTAGTTAGGTTAGGATTTGAATTAAAAACTGTTGTACATGGTATCTCAATACGATGTGTAGAATCCTAGCAATCGATAAAAAACTTTTTGATGGCTGAAGGAATTTTGATCAAATGTTGGTACGAGTATATTGGTATTTTAGGTCGTGGAGATACTAGAGTACTTTTAACCTAAAGAAATGACTCCGCATGCAAAATCGCGGGCCAGCTAGTATTGATATAAATTATTTTACACTGAGTTTTTCTTACCCTTTACATAAGTCCTGCAATTTGTCAGGCTACATTTATTGAAAAATCCGATTGCCCTAATTGTTTCGTTTTGTCCAGCTTACAGAGGAGCCATTAAATAAATCCATACCAATATATAAAAGTGAAACGTTCTATGTTTGTTTGTTTGTTTGGGGAGCTTTCATGCGATAACCGCTGGACGGATTTCGATGAAATTTGGAATGGAGATAGCTTGTACCCTAGAATAAAACAAAGAATACTTTTTATCCCGCAAAATTCCACGAATTCCGTGGAAGTTTCCACGGGAAAACTAGAACATGTTGAATACTCGCTGTAAGGAACGGTTGCCATGGAAACGAAATAACAAGTCCGTCAAAAATCATCAAAAGCGTTGGTGCCACAGATTAAGTCAACAAGCCACGGAGGCCATAACCAAGAAGTCTAAGTCTACTTTTGCATTGCTTTTTAATATCCTAAAAGAACGTAAGTAGGATGCTTTTCTCGCAATAAACTGTAGTCCTCGTGGACGAAGTCGCGGTTGGGTAAGCTAGTAAATAAATAATATACGGGACAATTCCACAACAATTACCTAGCCTCAAACTAGGATACCCTGTAATATGGGCACTAGATAACGGATAAACATACATAAATACGAATATCAACATCCAGGACTCGGAAACATACGTTTCTGCTCATCACACAAATGATTGCACCTTGCAGGATTCGAACCCGCGACCGTTTGATTTCGTTCCTAGGGTTACTAGCAACTAGACCAACCGGCCGTCACTGGTTCTACAAAGTTCTGCTTGTGCTTAAATTAAAGCTTAATAACTGTTCTACAACTTGTTTGCATATATTTTTTCTCGTAGAATGAGTATTATAGCCGATATTCTGATTGGAAAGAGGCTAAAACTAAATTTTATGACTTTTTAGGAAAAATGGCCAATGTTAGAAGTACTGCATCTCGGGTTTTATTAGCCCCACAGAGTTGCAGTTGAGCTCAAATTATAGCAAATTTTGTCTTCTTTATAACCGCTTACGATCTACGGTAAAACTAAAAAGGACCCCTAAAGTGTGTCACGCGTCTCTAGTTGCGACTTTTGTTTTCCTCGAGTGTGTGGCGCTTCTCTAGTTACATTTATACCAAATTTGTACATTTTTTTAATTTATTTAAATTTTATCGTCATCTTTTTATATTTATTTAATCTACTATAATAAAAATGTCATGAAGCAATGCAATAAAATGCCATAATAAGTGAGATAGATAACTTTTCCGTGGAAAGCACTTTTTAGAAGTTATAAGTTACAATATGAAAAAAGACCGTAAATTTTGATGTTTTTCGAGCACCACGCACGCAGTTAACACAGGTCTTTCGAAGCAAATTTCCAAATTTAGTTTTATACTATATCCTAACAACGTCCGAAAAAAACAGGGCAGTACAGATTATTATTGCGATAATGTCTTATATGCCCGGCCTAATTCTCCAGAACATAGAATAATTAATAATAGTAGTATTACCTAGAGCCACGCGCGTACACGTGGTCATGTACTATTACTTATTCTGTGGCGTAGTGGCGAAGGATACAAAATAATTTCAAATGACTTTCAATGCTATGACGATGATACTAAAGTCGAAACTAACCTCGGCAAAACATGATGATTATTTCCTGCCTACAGATTTTTATAGTATGCAGGCCATAGAATTTTATTATCAAATTTGTTTTAGTTTATAATTGCCTGGTAGTTATTCCGTAAAAACTACAATGTTTCATCGTATTGGATTCCCGTTGTATATTGTTCGTGCACACACGCATACATACCCCCTCGTACACGCAACATCAAATCCGCTATAAATCTAATACGTGCCAGAAAAAATACGCACACATTTACTAGCTTTGAGAGCTGGGCGTATTTTTTCTCTCTTTTGCACTTGTACCTGTACCTACCTGTATTATTGCCTTTACTCGTCGGACGGTCAGCTGTTTTGGGTGTGTGCATGTTTACTTACGCACACATCGATACGCACTGCTGCGCAAAAGCACCGGCTACTATTGTTCTCACTGTTAGTCTAACGCACACATAGGCGAGAGCGTTTTTACGAGCACACTAACTTAATTCTTTTCGCGAATAGAATAACTGATTTGTAAGCGCGCGCGCGCGTGTGTGTGTGTGTGTGTGTGTGTGTGTGTGTGTGTGTGTGTGTGTGTTGTGTGTGTGTGTGTGTGTGTGTGTGTGTGTGTGTGTGTGTGTGTGTGTGTGTAACAGCTAGCACAGAATAGATATTAGTTAGGCATTTGTGGCTGTGGGACTGATAAATCTCATGCTGTCCCACTCAGATTATATTTTTGTCTAGACGGCTGAGCGGGGCAGCATGAGATTTATAATCCCATTCTTTAACTACGAAGATTATTCCATGACAAAAGTGACGTCTCCTTCCTATCTATGGTGGCCTCGTACTTTGAATGAATATGATTGTCACTGAATCGTCCGTCTCATCCACACATAGTCGAAATCGCTTGTACGAGCACACAAGCATAAGTGTATACCTAGCGGCAAGATCCCCGCCACGTTTCGTTCACCGCTAGACTTACGTGCCGCTAGCTATAATTGTAGTGTTTTTTTTTCTTAGACGCCTCCTTCCAATTTATGGTGGTGGCCGCTTAAAGCCACAGTCACTAACCCTAGACAATTTTATATTTGCGCTAACTCCTGTTAATTCATTATAACCTGGTACATTTCAGTGAAAATTCTGTTATATTTGTATATTGATTGTATTGCAAAGAGAATGAATCCACAGAATAAATAATAGTCTACCTAACAAGAAAACCTTTCATTAAAGCACAGAAATAAATTACTACTACGATTAAAGTTAAGGTTAAGGTTTGCCGCCTTCCAATCTATGAGAGCCTGGTACTTTGAATAGAGTTCCTCATAACACGCGCCCCGTGATATTAGCGCACTCCGCATCGTCCGGTAGTGTATTTTTCCTTTGAGGCCTCCTTCCGATCTATGATGGCCTGGTACTTTAGTCCGCTCAAAGCCGCAGTCACTACCCCCAGACTATTTTATATTTGCGTCTAGCTCCTGTTAATTCATTATGTATCTATATGGCAAGGTTTGTAGTCGAAATGTGGTAAATCAATATTTTATATATTTAGGAGCAAAATCACATAATAACATATTACCTGTAATACATTATTCCTAATAACAGGTTTATACTACTTCTATTGAAAATGGGACAAAATAAAGAGCTTCAACATTATGTCTATAAGTTTAAATGGAAATATTAAAAAACAAACAGTGATAGTACCCAAATAAGAGCGGTTTCAACGACATCAAAACCTCATCTTTCACAAAGTAACATCTGAAATGTTACGTGCCCAGGTTATGCTAATGTGGTGTATGTCCAGGGACGCCTGACCGACATTACGTATTCGGATCTGTTATGAAATGAATATTCAGAAAGATGGACCGGCTCTTCGGGTCACACCTGAAAAGTGAACAACAAGACGTAGAGTTACTACAGCCGTAGAAAAGGCAAAGTTTATTACTACAAATAAGTTCAAAAACTCAAACCCTATCCTAACATAAACCTAGGTAAAAAAATAGATCGATTGAACTCATTACTCTTTCCTTGCTTCACCGTACTCGGGTAAAAGGTTGCAAGTATTATTATAATATTAACTACTAGCTGTACCCGCGGCTTCGCACTCGTGTTCGTTTCTTTAGGTTCAAAGTACCATAATGTGCTATTCTAGGACCAACATTTGAACAAAATTTGTTCAGCCGTCAAAAATACTTTATCAATTGCTTGGATTCTAACTCACCGGATTGATATACTAATTACACCAGATTTAAATCAAACCCTAAGCTATAACAATGAAAACTGCATTGCAATCGGTCCAGTAGTTTTTATGTGTTGCGTGAACAAACAAACATACAGACAAACAGAAAGAAAGAAACAACTAACAAAAAAATGTTGTTCAATACCTTTTTTAAGCACCCAAGAGCATGTTTTTCATTTGAATTCATGTAGTAGTTGGGTGCGATGCGCGGTCAAGATACGGACAAACAGACAGACAAAATTAAAAACAGTTTGGCTTCAGTATCGAATATAGAGAAACATAAAAAAATAATTACTTAAATATTAACATAACTTTGGACCCATATCCCGCAGAAACCCATTACTTTTTCGGGATAAAACGTGTCCTCAATTTTAACCCATCATATAACTTAAGACAGTGCCAAGTTGCATCAAAACCCGTCCATTACTTTCAGCGTGGTACGTGTTCTTTTAAATTAGTTTCAACCCCTAAATAATAACCCATAAATTTTTCGATATGTAAAGTATCCTATGTCCTACCTATATACCACAGTTACCCTTTATTTTTTCGGAACAAAATGTATCCATAATTTTCATCTACATCATAATTCTCATCTATTCTTATAAACTATGTCTGTGCCAAATTGCATCAACATCCGTCCAATAGTTTCACCGTGCTAAGTGTTCTTTTAAATAATTTTCCACTTCTATCCTGCAGGGACACTTAATTTTTTCGGGATGAAAAATATCCAATGTCCTACCTCGAAGTGTGAACTCAAATCATACCAAATTTCATTTTAATTCAGTGAGTATTTTCGGAGTGGTGCGCTGCCAAGGTACAGACAGACAGACGGACAGACAGACAGAAAGACAAAAATTTAAAAAAATACAGTGTTGGCATTGGTATTGAATATAGAACGGCCTCCAAAAAAATTACATAATATTTTCAATTTACATAATTTTGGACATTATCCCGAAGGAACACTTTATTTTTCGGGATAAAAAGTATTCTCAATTTTAACACATTATATAAACTATGACTGTGCCAAGTTTCAACAAAATCCATCAAGTACTTTCAGCGTGATACGTGTTCTTTTAAATAACTTTCAACGCCTATCCTGCAGGAGCCCTTTAATTTTTCGGGATGAAAGTATCCAATGTCCAATGTCCTACTTCGAAGTATGAACTCAAATCATATCAAATTTCAATTGAATTCATTGAGTATTTTCGACGTGATGCACTTCCAAGGTACAGACGGACAGACAGACAGAAAGACAAAAAAAAAAAAAAAACAGTTTTTGCTTCAGTATCGAATCTAGATTAAAGTCCTAAAAAAATAATATCTAAATATCTTCAATGTACAGAATTGGACCCGTTACAGTTTTATTATAAGTATAGATTTGGTATCACGCTGCAACTATAGCACCCAGACATCTACAGTAGTTGCAGCGGAGGTATGTGTCTCGGAAGGTATCTGCTAGTCACTGCACAAACGGCTAAATTTCAGGCGCTATCCCAATGTTGAAGGTGAAGACAGCATTGTATAACTGCTCGCTTACGTTTTTCGCATATTATATCTCGCTCTTACTTTATGCTGTTTTATCCCCACAGTAGTACCTGCGCAATTGTTCACAGAGCCTAACTTCACAAACATACAGATTGGCTGCGACTAGGGCATGCCAAACTAGGGTAGTTTAAAAAACCCGGGTTTTTCGAGTTTTACGGGTTTTTCGAGTTTTTCGTTATTTGGGCCTTGAAAGTAAAGTAAAGGCTGAAAAAAGGTAATTAAAATATGTTTTACTTTCGGGTTATAATTTTCTAGCTTTACCATGAGATCAATCAAGTAACATTTGGTATATGTAAAATGAGTATTAATAGTCAAAGTAACATTTGGTACTAGTATTACAAAACTGACTTTCCGTCTCCAAAATTGGAGCATGAATTCTATCGAATTGCAAAAAGGGGTGAGACAAGGAGACGTTATTTCTCCGAACTGTTCACGTCTGCACTGAAAGATATATTTATTTATTATTTATTTAATACTTTATGCACAAAAACAGTGTACAGGGGAGGACTTAATGCTAAGACAGCATTATATTCAAGCTTCTGAACTGGAACAGATATGGTGTTAACTTCAATGGCGAATGCATCACTCACCTTCGATTTGCTGATGATGTAGTCATCATGTCAGAAACCCTGGAAAACCTAAGCACAATGCTCAGTGACCTCAATATTGTATCCCAACAGGTAGGTCTTACGAGTAAAATGAACAAGGTGAACATCAGTTCAAATGCCCATGTCACACCTATGCCGGTTTATTTTGGGAACGGTATTATCGAAGCTGTTGATCACTACACTACACCTCATCGCGTAGTCCACCTAGCACGGCTAGCGATGCCAGAGCCCGTTTGACCCGACATTGTACCGTAGATATTCCAGCCGTCAGCCTATACAAGAGCAAACAGCTTAAGAGCAACAAGGCACCAGGGAAGGATGGAATAACGACAGAGCTACTGTAAGCGGGTGGAACACCGGTACTTAAAATCCTTCAGAAGCTGTTTAACTCCGTCATCCTCGAGGGTACTACGCCAGAGGCGTAGCACAGGAGAATAGTGATGTTGTTCTTTAAGAAAGGTAATAACACCCTCTTGTAGAATTACAGACCCATTTCGCTGCTTAGCCACGTCTGTCTTCACGTAGTCTGTTTTTGAAAGTTACAAACCGTTTCTCTCGTAGGTTTGACGACTTTCAGCCTCCTGAACTAGCTGGATTCCGGAAAGGCTTTAGCACCATAGACCATATCCATACGCTCCGGCAGATTATACAGAAGACCGAAGAGTATAATTGGCCACTATGTCTAGTTTTTGTGGACTTCGAGAAAGCCTTTGATTTAGTCGAGACCTGGGCAGTACTACAGTCATTACAGAGGTGCTAGATTGAATACCGATATATCGAAGTGTTGAAGTATTTGTACAGCAAGGCCAATATGACTGTCCGTCTCCAAGATTGGTGCACGAATTCTACCGAATTGCAAAAAGGGGTGAGACAGGGAGAAGTTATTTCTCCGAAATTGTTCACCTCTGCACTGGAAGATATATTATTCAAGCTTCCGAACTGGAACGGATCTGGTATTAACATCAATGGCGAATGCATCACTCACCTTTGATTTGCTGATGATATAGTCATCATGGCAGAAACCCTGGAAGACCTGAGCACAATGCTCAGTATTGTTTCCCAACAAGCGGGTCTTAAAATGAACATGGGTAAGACCATCATCATGTCAAATGCCCATGTCGCACCCATGCCGGTTTATGTTGGGAACGATATTATCGAAGCTGTTGATCACTATGTCTACTTGGGTCAGACGATCCAACTGGGAAGATCCAATTTCGACAAAGAGGTCAACTGACGAATCCAACTCGGACGGGCAGCGTTTGGGAAATTGCGCCATATGTTATCGTCGCAGATACCGCAGAGCTTCAAGACGAAAGTTTATAATCAGTGCGTTTTGCCAGTAATGACATACGGCACTGAGACGTGGTCGATAACTTTTGCTCTCATACATAAGCTCAAAGTCGCGCAGCGTGCAATGAAGAGAGCTATGCTTGGTGTTTCACTACGTGATAGAATCCGAAATGAGGAAATCCGTAGAAGAACCAAGGTTATCGACATAGCTCTCAGAGTTTGCAAGTTGAAGTGGCAATGGGCAGGCCATATAGTTCGCAGAACCGACAACCAGTGAGGGATAAAGTTCTCGAATGGTGACCAGGAACAAGCAAGCAAAGTGTAGGGAGACAACCCATATGATGGACCGACGACATTGTACCCATCGCAGGAAGTTGTTGATAAAGATGGCAAAAGACTGCTTGTCATGGCGCTTTTTGGGGGAGGCCTATGTTCAGCAGTGGACATCTAAAGGCCGACACGATGAAGATGATGATAAAAAAAAACAAATTTCTTCTCCTTTCATAGATAACACATTTAGATAAAGGGAAGGTACATTTCATACACACACACACAAACACGATATAATCTAAGCAACACCTTATCTATCATTAACTATTAAGTAGCATTTAAAAACAAAATGAACGAAATAAAATGTTTTCAAATAATTATATGTGTGTTTTCTAACTGGTAGTTACAATAAAGTGATTCGTATCGTATCGTAAATCACTTAAAATAAGTCTTATTTATTGTTTATATAGTTATCAAGGACAATATTTAAAAAAAAATAGACTAAGACGATTTCTAATCATATCAAAGTAGAAATGGTGCAAATTTATTATTAAGGTCCTCTGTCAAGCTGTAAAGGGACCGTTATAATAAATCTGCACCATTTCTACTATTTAATTTAACGTTTTGTGACCCTAGTCAAGTTTTTACTTTGAGAGTAAAAACTAACTAGGGTTACAAAATGTACAATAAAATCCGCCGTTACCAGATGACTCCCGTAGTCTCATAGCGCTGGCTCGCAGTGCCTCACTCATTCAACGTCAGACCAAAGCCTAACAAGTAACAATATATTACTCCCTAATACCTGATAATGATTATAGATTGTGGTCAACCTGTCCAATTTATTCGGTCAATAGAGTAGAAATAGGGAAACAGTATGTTTTTGAGAAGTTTGAATCTTTATTAATGTTTTTGTGGTAGTATTTTACATAAACCATCAAGAATGAAAAAACTCGAAAAACCAGAAAAACCCGGGTTTTCAATCTTAAAAATCCGAGTTTCAAATCAGTCGGTTATTCGGGTTTTTCGGTTACTCGGTTATCCGGTTTGCATGCCCTAGCTGCGACTACTGTACGCTGCATGACCTTGCATGTGGAACGATATGTCGTTCCAATTGCATTACCTGATGTTGATACTGCAACGCCACGACGTTGCAACTACAACGCCATGATGTTGCAACTGCAATATCATGACGTGGCAACTGCACCAGCATATCGTCATCGTACCACCTTTTTTGGTCACCGGAGCCAACGTTTGATCGCAATCTGCTAAGCTAAAGCTTGTTGCATTTAGATAAAAATAATACATTTTATTGCACTTTTCTACCCTTCCTAGTTCTATAACATATTTTAGAGTCTATGCAAAATAAGCACTCAGAAGGAAATGTGCCGTTTTACTTGAATCGTAAACCGTTGTTGGTCCATATTTTACCCTACTTTCATACAATTACCTTTGGAGTAATGTAAGAAAATAGGTGTTCAATGAATTAAAAATATAGTAGTGAAGAAGATGGCACCAAAAATGTAAACGATTAACCTGTGGATGAAAGCGTTTGGCGTTTTAAGGCCTTTTGCCATACACAAAACCTGTATCTGTAGAAGGTAAATGAACAAAAAAAAGTGAAGTAAGTTTTATTCACTTGCTTGCTTAACGTGTGACGTAGTGCCAGATTGAGTCAGAGTTTTTACCAAAGTACCTATGTGTGTAGTAGCAACATTCAAGCGTCTGGTAGATTATGACAACAACCTGTACAATGTCATCTCAATATACAGGGTGGAATAATTGAAATATCTGTTGCGAACACCGAGGGTCGCCGCAAGCATTAAGGTATTTAGTTGTGGCTTCGGGTAAGAGCTTTCACACATACCTATCATACATTATACTTGGTACAAAGTGTTATGTTAGCGTGTTTTGGGATAAGTGGGAAGGACTGTCTTAAAGTGCTGTTTACAATTTGGCGAGTGTTCAGTTCCAAGGATAAGTTTACAAAAACATTGCGCGGAAATTTGGGATCATCAGAATTTAAAAAATCTATTTTATAAAGAGTATCATCTAATTACCATTTTTTTGCCAAAGCTTCAGATGAGAAATTCCTATATATCAAGTTTTAGTAATTGTTCTAAATCGACCTAAAAAAATGAAAGTGTTCTTAATTCGACTGTTTATTTAAACGGTTTTATTTAGCTTGATCGGTTTGTTTTTTGTTTGGGTCAAATCTAGTAATTGAAATTTTACCTCCTTTCTGTTGATCGATTGATTTGAAATTTGTTACACGCCTTTAATTATGCTAACAATATCATTATCTACATATATTCAGTATCATTGTAAATCCATGATGGCCGCCGCGTCAAAATGGCGGATTACATATTTTTTTTCATATTCTATATGGATATCAAATATCCTTCCTGCGATGGCTACAATGTCGTCGGTCCATCGTGTGGGGGGTCTCCCCACACTTCGCTTGCTTGTTCGTGGTCGCCAATAAAGAACCTTTATTCCCCAGCAGTTGTCGGTTCTGCGAACTATATGGCCTGCCCATTGCCACTTCAACTTGCAAACTCTGAGAGCTATGTCGGTAACCTTCGTTCTTCTACGGATTTCCTCATTTCTGATTCTATCACGTAGTGAAACACCGAGCATTGCTCTCTCCATTGCACGCTGCGCAACTCTGAGCTTTTGTATGAGATCAATAGTTAGCGACCACGTCTCAGTGGCGGATGTCATCACTGGCAACACGCACTGATTATAAACTTTCGACTTGAGCCTCTGCGGTATCTGCGACGAGAAGATATGGCGTAATTTCCCGAACGCTGCCCATCCGAGTTGGATTTGTCGGTTGACCTCTTTGTCGAAGTTGGATCTACCCAGTTGGATCGTCTGACCCAAGTAGACATAGGGATCAACCGCTTCGATAATATCGTTCCCAACATAAACCGGCATGGGTACGACATGGGCATTTGACATGATGTTCGTCTTGCCCATGTTCATTTTAAGACCCACCTGTTGGGAAACAATATTGAGGTCACTGAGCATTGTGCTAAGGTCTTCCAGGGTTTCAGCCATGATGACTATATCATCAGCAAATCGAAGGTGAGTGATGTATTCGCCATTGATGTTAACACCAAATCCGTTCCAGTTCAGAAGCTTAAATATATCTTCCAGTGCAGAGGTGAACAGTTTCGGAGAAATAACGTCTCCCTGTCTCACCCCTTTTTGCAGCTGGATAGAATTCGTGCTCTGATCGTGAAGACGAACTGTCATGGTGGCCTTGCTGTACAAACACTTCAACTCTTCGATGTACCGGTAATCAATCTGGCACTGCTGTAATGACTGTAGAACTGCCCAGGTCTCGACTGAATCAAAGGCTTTCTCGTAGTCCACAAACGCTAGACATAGTGGCCGGTTATACTCTTCGGTCTTCTGTATAATCTGCCGGAGCGTATGGATGTAGTCTACGGTGCTAAAGCCTTTCCGGAATCCAGCTTGTTCGGGAGGCTGAAAGTCGTCAAACCTACGAGCGAGACGGTTTGTAACTACTCTCGAAAACAGCTTATAGACGTGGCTCAGCAGCAAAATGGGCCTATAATTCTTCAAGAGGGTTTTATCACCTTTCTTAAAGAACAAAACCACTACGCTCTTGTGCCACGGCTCTGGCGTAGTACCCTTGAGGATGACGGAATTAAACAGCTTCTGAAGGACTTTAAGTACCGGTGTTCCACCCACTTTCAGTAGCTCTGTCGTTATTCCGTCCTCCCCTGGTGCCTTGTTGCTCTTAAGCTGTTTGAGAGCCATTCTGATCTCGTATAGGCTGATGTCCGGGATATCTTCGGTATAATGTCGGGTCAAACGGGCTCTTGCATCGCTAGTCCTGCTAGGAGGACTACTGATGAGGTGTATAATTGTCCATAGAACTTCTCGAGCTCACTCAAAATCTCTGGCTTCGACGAAACGATGCTGCCACTGTCGGTTTTCAGCTTCGTCAACAGGCTTTGCCCAATAGACAGATCTCTTGCGAACACTTTGGAGCTCTTGTTCCGCTCCATTGCGTTCTTAATACAAGTAGTATTATAGGAACGCAAATCGTGTCGCATTGACTTGGAGATCTGTTTATTAAGCAAGCTGTAACACGACATATCCACTGAAGACTGCAGCCTCATCTCGCCTCGTTCTGTCATAAGTTTGAGTGTATGCTCAGAGAGTTTCTGTGTTCATTTTTTGCGGGGGGTCTTAAGGAACTCCGACCCGACCGCGTGGACAATGTCCACCAGCCCGTTATTTAGTTCGTCCACTGTATCGCATTCGGTAAGGATTTGGAAGCGATTTTGGAGCTCCAACTGAAAGCTCTCGGGGTTTTGGATTTGGGCAGGACTTGGGTGAAGAGTAGGTCTCATCAAACGGGACCTCTCCAGCTTTACGTTGATATTCAGTGAGCCTCTTACCATGCGGTGATCACTGCCGGTCTTAACCCTGTTGATCACAGAGACATCATTGAATATATGCTTATTGGTCGTCAAAATGAAATCTATCTCGTGCTTATGACCGCCAGGGTGCAGCCACGTTCATTTCCTGGAGGGGCGCTTCTTGAAAAAGGAGCTCATCAAAAAGAGTCCCTCCTTCTCCATGAAGTCAGCCAATCACTGACCCCTTTGGTTCCGCTGTCCAAATCCAAACTGCCTCACTCTCAGTTCATCGCCATTCCTCATGCCCAGCCGTGCGTTGAAGTCCCCATCACTACTGTGAAATGTGTTTTCGGGGCATGTATGGCATTAGAAATGTCATCATACATAGCCTCCACTTCATCGTCCGTCGAGTGTGGGGCGTACACCTGTATGACGTTCAACGAATACCGTTCGGTAATTCTGAGTATAAGGTATACCACCCTGCTCGAAAAGCTTTCGATCTTCACAATGTTGTTGACGAGGGATTTGTGGACGAGAAACCCGACACCATGTTGGGACTGCTGGTCGCTCCCCGGTAATAGAGTAAGTTGCCGGTATTGAGGGTCATCGTATCCTCTCCCTCTCTTCGGACTTCTGATAACCCAATAATACTCCAGCGCAACTTACTTACTACTTCTTCCAGCTCTATCATCTTCTCATCGGTCCTCAAGGTGCGTGCGTTATAAGTTGCCAGGTCCAAATATAAGGGCTTAAAATAACTAGTAAAATACAGTATACTATGAAAATTCCAAATCCAAGATGGCCGCTACCACAAAATGGCGGATAACTTATTTTTTTCAATCCCCTCAATATAGGTCATCGGTTTTATATGTACAAAAAACAAAACCAAACAAAACTTTTTTTTTTTTTCACTTATTTTATTGTTGTGTTAAGCGATGGTGCGGTAAATCCGGAATTTGTGAATCAATTTGGATGATTCTTCTTCCAATGTGGCATTTTTAATGAAAATAGTATTTTTTGCCAATTGAAATTAATTTGATTATTAATAATCATCGGTATTACCGAAAGCTTGCTCAGAAACTGGTTTCTGTAACGGAAACAGCTACCGCTCGATTTAATCACAAACCAATATAGAAGTAATTATCACTGACAAGTTTAGTATTTTTACAGTACTTCGTCTCTAACCCTGTGTCAACATCACTCTATCTCTGAGTCAACATCTCACATTCAAAGCGCAAACTACTCTCAGGCAGTACATCATAATCAAAACATTTTATTCGTCTTAAAAGTAGGACACACTTAATTTTATTCGTCGCTTAAAAGGGACCAGAGCCACAGAATAACTAATAGGACCTTAGCTGGTTCCTCTAAAACGTGACGCATTAACTTGAAACTTCAGGTGTAGAGATGGTAACTGCCCGACTATATGGGTTTACTGATTACTCCGGAAGACAAATACCAAAACGCCGGAATAGTTTTTTTTTTATTTTGAACAAAACTGTGAAAAATCTCATATCATTTATTTTATTTTTTAGATTTGTTTGAAGGGATTTTTGGCCCAAATGTCAATGTGAAATTTTGCACACCTAGTCTAAGTAACTTTCTGTGACACTAACTAATACAGATTCAACGGTTGATCTAATAATCGACCAGAAAGACATACTTTTCAATCAATTTCATCGGGACTTGCTTTTTTTGCGCAAAATCTGATGAATAAAATTGAATTGAAATGCACAACTTGCGATAAACATAATAAATAATTATCAACTCGTGATTTATAATTTTTTTTATGAACTGTGTTGTAAACACTTTTAAATATAATTGAGTAAAATACTTAGTAATTTAAAAACCATAATAACCGATGGTAATGCGACAATTATACTTTTCATGAAAATAGTCATTAATTAACATCTGGCACATACCGGCATCTGGGTTAACCGGCCAAACAGCAAGATATCATCTCTAATCAACTACACTATAATGGAACCACGATTTAGACATCTCAGAGCTTTAAAAAAAGATAACAAGATTAAGGGGTGCTTTTTGGTCTTGCAAATGAAAGTAAGGAGAGGAAACATCAAAAGGTGCTTCATTTAATATAGTTTCTTAGCAATAATGGAAAACATAAAATATGTTGGTCATGTCCGTCAACAACTCACAGCTATTATATTTTTACAAATGGGACAAGGTATTCTTTCAGAGAAAGTGCCAAAGGGCTGTAGTTAGGCTGGACATACTAACGACATACTGACTAAAGTTTTTTCTTCTTTGTCATCTGTTTTTTTCCCTTGTCTGTTGATCTACCCTGAAAGTTTCAGCTGGATAGCTAATCGGGAAAACCTCGAAATTTGAATTGCAAGATTCCAGGACAGTTAAAATACATAGATACACACAAGTGAAGTTAAATAAAAGCTTTTAAAAATAGCAGTTTTGAACTAAACAACATAGTTGATCAATAGTTGAATTGGCACAACTTTGAGATGCTATTCAAGAATACAGCTAGGTTGGGCAGCAAGAATAGTCAGGTATTCTCGTCGTCATTATCACAGTGTCTCAAGACAAATGTCTTCAATCAGTGCGTCCTACCAGTCATGAACACGTACGGAGCTGAAACGTGGACACTCACGGTCAAACTAGTCCACAAATTTAAAGTCGCTCAGCAATCTATGGAGAGAACTACCTATGGTTAGAGTTTCTCTGAAGGGCAAGATTCGTATTGAAGTGATCTGATAGAGACCCAAGGTAGCCGACAAAGCTCTTAAAATAAGCAAACTAAAGTGGCAGAAGTGCTGGTCACATGTCCAGAAGAACCGATTACCGTTGGGTGAGACGAGTTTTCGAATGGAGACAACGTTTACGCAAAAGTAGCGTAGAACGCCCTGTGGCCCGGTAGAGTGATGACCTGCGAAAACTTGCTGGCAGAAACTGCATGCGGAGAGCTAAAGACTGAGCTCAGTAGCGTTTATTAGGAGAGGCCATCATCATAATCACCTATACTTGTTCACTGATGGAGTGAACAAGGTGATAGGTGATTATGATGATGATGATCAACTAAAAATCGAGTTGGCTTCGTCTGTTAAAAGGGTTTCATATATTTAAGAAGATTGTTTTAACAACACACTGCTATTAGAAAACGCGAATGTAATCCAAAATCGATGAAACGACGATATCCACTTCATTATTCAAAGCAGCGGGAGCCGCGTATTACGGACATAATAATGAAATAAGGAAAACCAGGAGAGAACCACCTGTTCACCCGATCGTTCGATATTTACCTTGGACGAGTTAATTTTGAAAACGTTGGGACGTCCTCTAGCAATGTGGTTATCAAAATCATTAATCTTTCAGGTAAGTAGTAGGTACACAACAAGCACTAAAACTGATAATCACATACAATAATGACTACAGAAGATTACTAATGAACGTATCTACCACATTAAGGTACTTTAATTCTTCCGTCTATATAAATATTCCCCAACGCTATAGCAGATAAGCAGAAAGATGGTAGGACCTGAGGACGAGTAGAAGTTAGTATAGCTCTACAGTCATTGAAAAATGAAGTCACTGAACTTATCCAAGCTTTAAAACCTACATTTCCAAAACGGTTGTCACTTCAAAAATTAGCCAACAGGCTGTCACATTTGACAGTCTGTTAATATTAGCTAAATGATTGTTGACAAGAGATTATTTTAATCATGGTACAATAATATACTACGCCAGGTACGGAATTCCGAGACACAAAGGTCACGTGGGTGACACAAGGCTACGTCATCTCCGCTATGGATGATATGGATATATGGATACTTAAAAAAAAAAAGTATTTTCTAGAATGTTTTGGTCAGACTCTTAGGGGTTAGTCTGATTCCACTATTTGTTATACTAAAGAACAGACGACAAAAAAACAATGTGTTATATTGAGCAGTATATTGGATCCGAACAAATTGTATATCGTCCATGCTGTTCTACGATAGAACAGAGTGGACAAATATAAACAATTTGTTCTACTGAGTAGGTAGTAAGACATTTTAAAGTAACAGGTATCAAGTGAAGTTGAGGGGAGGGTGGAGTAAGTTAGGAGAGGATAGGGGATGTGAAGGAAAGGTAGGAGAAGCTCTCAAAAAAATAGGGGAGGGTGGGGTTAAGTGATGGGAGGGAGGAAGAAATATGGGAGAGGATGGAAAGATGTGAAGGGAATATGGTGGAAGGTGGGATGTGAGGGTAGGGTAGAGGAAGTTCAGGAAAGGGAAGGGGAGGGTAAGAGAATTGCCTAGTTTCTGAGAGGGGGTTACTTTAGAATCCAATCGTATGAATTTGGGAAAAGGGGGTGTTGGACAGGGAAGAGAAAGAGAAATGCTGCCCCCCAGTACCACTCCCCTCTCTAGAAAATGCCTAACTAGGCATTATTAGGATAGGATTCATTTTTTGAGGTTAAGTATAAAAAACCGTATGAAATGCATCATTTTGTGATGCACGATTCTTGTAGCTTTCGTGCCTCGGATCCCACAAACATAACTTAGTATGCAGAATTTCAAGAAACAATGACTTTCTCGTTAGTCCACAATAGTATCAAACTATATTATCAAAGACAAATACGCACGTGCGATCCCGTCGCGCTCACGGTGCACAACAGGGGGGTGACAATTGGAACATTGAGTGTTTCTGCAAAGATAGCAGCGATATCTTCATGATTTAACATGAAAGCACTACTCTACTACTCGCAAATTGTACGATAGATGTCATTACGGGCATGCTATTTGTTTAAAAAAATATTTTATTTTATTTTATGAAACAAAATGTAAAGTGTTGCTTTAAAATTTATATTAATTTATTTTATTCGTTATAATTTCACATCAGATTATTTTTGATTTTTCACTCACTGACAAAAGTGTCATAATGTTGACATACCATACCATAATATCTCTGCCTCTGAGTAGTCTGTGGACTTATCGATGACAAAATTCATTATGAGAAAAAACGTTTGGTTTTGAATATTTGGGTTTAATTTAATAAAATTTCGTTCCGCCCTCGCGATGCTCTTAACTTTTTCAGCTCTTTCGTTGTTTTACATTGTTCCCGAGTGCCGAGTTTCTGAGAGAAATTGAGACTCCTTCCCAGAAACCAATTCATTGAAAGATGTTCTGTGTTGTTTTCACCATGCCGTTTCACTGCGCTTTTGGTTGTAAACAGAATGGGTAAGTAGAGATAGAGACCTTTATCTAACTTAGTGTACTACCTGGTGAGCGTAATTGAAAATGGCTTCATAATCCTACATTTCTGGAATGATTCTAAATAAGCGTGCGGTCCATGTGCGGTCCAAACTCAAACGCTTAAAGCTTTTGTGTACCTTCATTCTGTATAAATACCTACTGTATTGTCAGGCAGGAGTCACTATCCCATGAAAATAGACGTGCCAATAACATTAATAAGTCCTATTTTATTTATTTTTAGATGTTGTGATTTTGTGATGCATGAATATCCGAATCCTGTCAAATTTTCTGAGCGTTTCGAAGCTTGGGTTAATGTTGTTGGGGGAAAACTGAAAACAACATTATATTATGATTGTTCAAGAAGAAATGAATTTGTGACATCCACTTCACTGAACAAGCAAGCAAGCTTTTGATGAACTTAGGAATTGGTACAAACACCTGAATGCATAAGAAATGCCATCTCTGTATTTATCAGGTAAATAAAACTAATGAAATCTTTGAAAATCCACATAACCATTTAAAAATGTTTTTTTTTTTTTTTTTTTTTATTATACTTAGTATTAACATAGTTTCATTCCATTATATGACAATCTGCACCTCAGTAGTATGATCAAAATCAACCTGCCCTAACTTCTACACTGCTTATCACTGCAACTCCAGGTACCATCATACCAAATATATAGAGAGAGGTGGCGACTTGCCACCAACTAAGCGGGCCGTTATATTATAAAGTAAACTAATGAGGAATTTGGAATTTCTTTATAATATGTACCATATACTCTACTTAAACAACAAATCCTTTATCTAAAGTGGGAATCAAGTAAAATAGGATATGAGTTCTGCAGGTAGTATTAGTATTTTGAAAATGTAAGATGCTGCAAGCCTGGATATGGCACAGCTTAATCTGCCTACAAAGTTTGCTTTCTATCTGACATGTAGTTATTAAATAAAGCGAATAGTGTGCTAGTGTGAAAACCCAGAATTCCATACTAATCCGTAGGGAACTTAAAATCAAACATTACCCTTAACATTGTAAAATATGTTGTCCGTCATAGATAAAACATAATTTAATAATTGTAATAATTGCGGGCACAGCTAGTAATAATACATATTTATATCAGACACATTTTACCATTATAAACAAATACAATGATAAAAAACACAGCTTAAAACTTAAATTAATGGGAGCACAAATGTTTGGTAATGAAAAAAGAACATACAAAAATTTACATCACACAGACAGAAAATGATATCACTGTGTAATACCTATTCACAACTTTATCAAATGCGCTTGCAATGGACAATCAGGTTGTTCAGCAATGGTATCAGTATGCTGTTGACACTGCCATGAGTTCTGCGTAAGAGAGAGAGACATTTTTTCTTATGATCGCGAAAAAAACATCAGTACGTGCTTTTGCAAACATTCCAGACACACTGCAGAACCAAGGCAGGCCCAACACCATCCTGAATCCATTGTTATATTGGACTAGCAGAGCGCTGTAGGCCCTCTGCGTATAGCAGATCCATAGGCTGCTCGCGTAAAATGATTGGCAATATGCCTTAAAGAGAGTAAGTTAACATCGGCGTTACAGCGGGCAAACCTATGAGCCAGCATGTTGCATCTAAACTCCAGCGCCCCGCGTTCCCTCTCAATGTCCTGATCGTCCCTAAGATCGTTTGTAACTATATGACCCAAACATTTAAAGTTATTGAGAATATTTAAAGGAGTTCCGTTCCACTCAGGGTAACAAGGGGAACATGGTTGGGTAATTTATTTCTGGTTTATAAATCATTATCTCACTTTTTTTTACATTGTAACGTAATACATTTTATTCTGCGTATGATTCACAACAATTAATTAATTTTCTTAGACGTCGATTGAGGGGGTCATAACGTTTAAGTAAAATGACCGCCTATTGTTACATACACTTATTTTTCTAAGCCAACTTTGTATTTGAATGTTATTTACCTACTGTGTTGTTTTAATAAATACTTTTATCTACCAATCCATATTTTGTTTCATTGCAATTAATAGTGTGGTAATAAAATATTATGTTTCCCAATTACTTACTGAGCAATTTTTTTAGGCTACCTTAATGTAACTTTGTCAAATGATATTAATTAAAAAAATACCATTTGACAAGGTCACAATACGGTATTTAGAACAAAATGGGAAAAATAAAATTACAAAATACCTATTAGCTGTACTGTGTGTTTGTGTGTGTGTGTGTGTGTGTGTGTGTGTGTGTGTGTGTGTGTGTGTGTGTGTGCGTGTGTGTGTGCGTGTGTGTGCTGTGTGTGTGTGCGTGTGTGTGTGTGTGCGTGTGTGTAGGTACTATAGCATTAGTTCTTGTTAAGAAATCAAGTGGCGCTTCAATGTTATATGCACGTGGAAGCTGCAAGAGGGCACTCTTTCCCCCCTATATTACTATACTCTTTGGTGCACAATGACAAACTTAGTGTGGCCGCTTCAACGCATTATTTCTCGAGAAATCTCTTTTGATGTACCGCCACTCGAGCTATCGCCTAACGCCAAATGGCAATGTGAATGCCGTTGTAATATTATCGCGATAAGTCGTGGCTACACCAACGTTAAACGTCCATCATCGCGATAATTAATGGCGTTACCCGTTAGTGTGGCCCAAGCATTAGACAGAGTGACGATACATTCATAAAAAAACGACGGAACCTGAGGAATCTCTATGAGGCAACTGTTTCCTGTGTTACCAGAAGCGTGAAATCATAACTCCTGACCTCCTTATTACCTGTTCGAATACGATGTAACTGAGGTTTTGATAAAATAAATACGTTAATTCAAGTGCTAACTTGAATCGTTTCGCTTGATCGGACGAACAAAATGACAATAAAAATGATTTCTTTATTTTATTTAATAGAGTAATAACAGATTATTTTCCAATTTCTTTATTTTTGCACTATAGTGGCAACCGCATAGTGACGTAGCATGTGTCATTCCCGGAGTGCGAGACCATGTTTTCTTGAATCTGATTTTAATGCCATGGTAAGTTCATACATGCTAAGTTCGTAGTGTTTTTTCTGTGTAGAAAAATATATATACATACATATTTTATGATTTTAGCAAAATTACTAGTTTCTGAAAAATTTACACATGAAGTGAATCAAATAATTAATAGTATGTAATAAGGGTTGACGATGGGTTAAAATATTATGTTTCATTAATCCTGGGTATATTTGATATTTCAATATAGTAACGAATTCCCGCGTAATCCTAGGATTGGTTAAAAATGTGCAAGTTAACAAGCCTGTGTTTTGCCTTTCCGGAAACCCAAAATCACTTTGATCGACGTTCAATTGGAGATTTGGCATTTGCGTTAGCAGACATGGTGACATGTCATTTTCAGAATCCCAATATGCGTTTAACAAGAGGCTAACAGGTTTTAAGTATTGTTTTCACAAATACGCGTTCCAGAAACCAGATGTAAACATGCACAATACTCGTAATACAGAAAAGTTTGCGTGTAAACAAATTAAAAGTTTTGTCACTGACTGATTTACCTACATACTGCTTTGCCAGTTACTTGTAAGCCTACGAGTAGAGCTATGTCAGTTTTACTGCTAGTTCTGCACTGTTCTACGGTTATACCATCAAGCAAAGGCTTTTTGGAATGCGGCCAACAACACCTCTAATCTTGGTACAAGCATGCAAAAGGTAGGGTTACATATTTGCCTACCAAGCAGCCCTTTCGTAGGCAGACAGGAATTTGCCTATCCATATTAAACGAAAGTAAAATATTTGAGGCCTGTTTGATGAACTTAAAGGATACGTTATTGGACTTGCATTTGCCTCGTAGATTTCGCATATCAAGTCCAAAGGACCAAAGTCATTTCATTATAGTGTTAATATGACCAAAAAATTAAAATGCCTTTTTATAATTTAAAACATTGTGATGAGGGTTTTCAAAGATTTCTCGTTTTTTTTTTATAATGGGCTCATTAATTCTTAAGCGAATTCTGAAGCGAACAAGTCACTCAACTGATGGTAAGCGTCACGCCTGCCCATAACAGTTGCCGTTGCAAAATCTTGAGCGTCACTGCACTGCGCTCGTCGCCTTGACACAGGTTTTAGAGTCAAGGCCCTTCAAACCGACTACTGCTTCGTGGTTGAATATCTGACACAGGTGTGGCACTTCCCCAGGTGGACTCTACAAAAAACTACGCTATCTATGTCGAAATTGTACAACACAGAAAGCTTGATTTAAGATGACCTTGAAAGTAAATGAAGCACAAATTAAGGCTTTCACGCGTTATGGCAATCTATAGCGCAAAAATGTATCTCTCAGCCAATCTCATCGTAAATTAATTGTAGGAAAAATATTAAACTATCGCATAACGTATCTTCCTATTGAAAATATCATAGGGTTCTCTGTTACCTCATGGCATAACATATGAAAGATATATATCAAAGAACCTACCGGGGTAAATCGTTTAGGCCTTTTATCATATTTTTGTGGGATAACTTATTCTGAATAAGTGGATTTTCAATCGCCCGTACCAGGACGGGAGGTATCCTTTTGGTGCTGGTAAAAGGGCAGAATAATCCGCATAGATAACTTTGTAAGTGAGTTTTTTAAGTGACTTTGTAAGTCCCGGAATAGAAGAACCATAATAGTAAATAAATCATTGTTTCTATTAGTTCGCAGGAGGCCTTATTGCGTATCCGAAAGTAAACTTCGTCACGGCAAAAATGTACTACCAATAATTTTTCAATGTCTGAACAGATTTTAGTATGAAACAAACGAAAGAGACATAAAATCTTCCATTCTCTGATACGTGTTCTCCTAACAAGGGTAGATTATAAAAAGTTCTTTTGCGATTCTTGGCAGCTTCCAGAATACAAATACAGCGTTATATAAAGATCTAGGCTGTATCTGAGGCGCAGACGGAATACATTTAGAGGATGCGGACAAGGAACGCATCTGGCTTCGTACTTTTGAAAGTGGATTTAGTGTGATCTTCGCTAGCCTGGTTTTTTTCACTTAGGCAAAGTAGCGTGCTGTGTCATCCATTAAATTATTCAATTGTATTAGATATACATTTTGATAAATTTAGATATATATATAACTGTACCCACAGCTTTGACCGCATGGTCTTTCCTTTAGGTTAAAATTAACCGATCCGTAAAAAAATCCTTGGTTAAAGTTACCTAAAAAGTATAGTATACTAAATTTCATCACACATTTTTCAACAGTAAAACAGTTTTTTTATCATTTGCTCGGCTTTTATACTAATTGGATTGAGATCAAAATACACCAAATTGTATGTCAAACACTTGCTATCAAACAGAAAACCGCTTTACAATCGGTGTATTAGTTTTTATGTGTTGCGCGAACAGACAGACAGACAGAAACTATTTATTTTTTAACTATTCTTGTTCAGTGGGTTATTTGAAGTGCCTAAGACCAATTTTCATCAGCATCAGCCGGAAGACGTCTTTGAACATCAGCCTTCACAGAACGCCACAACGAGCAGACGCTCGCTGTTTGATTGACATACAGGGGGTGGGAGGTTGTCATAATCAAAGCTCTTGTCAAGCAACTTGGTGTAAAGTTATGCTACGCATTTTCTGTAATCCCCTTGCTGGTTTTCACAGCACCCTCGGTATGAAAATGGGTCATCTCCAGTGGACTTAAATTATGCCAGGCGCCAGAAATCATAAGTTTTACAATGTACTTCATTTGTATTTCCTGAGAGTTTTACGTTATTGCATTATAACTGATCTAGTAACTAAAACAAATCCTCTCCATCCAAAGGTTGCCTGGAAGAGATCGCTTTTAGCGATAAGGCCGCCCATTGTGACAGTTCTTCTGCTATATTATTATTTATATTGATTTTGTTTGTGGTGTGTGCAATAAAGAATTTATCTATCTATCTATCTATCTAGTAGTGCGTGTCTGATCACTCAGGCTAATTTCATAACTCGAAAAGTTTTATCACAAAATACCCGAAATAATTTTCATTGCGTTTATTTCCATTTGACAAACTTGGTAAATTCTTTGTGAGAAATTAAGCTCCATTCATTCAAAGCTGAAAACTCACTCCACAAGGTTTTAGCGAAATGGTTTAGGTGCATATTCCAGCTTCGTCTGCCAGACTGTCAGTGACAGCATTATTAGTTATTATATGGTGATAGCGTGCTAATCCGTACCAGCTGTCATCTGGAGCTAGAAATGAAGGGTCTGTACTCACTTAAATGTACAAACTTAAATAAAAAAAAAAATTCACGGTTCATTCATACCAATTACGTAGCCTTGAACTAGGATTCCCTGTATTATGGGTACGAGACAACGGATAAACATACAATCCTACAAATATTACATCCATGACTCGGAAACGAACATTTCTGCCCATTAACATTAACATACACATAATTATTATGTTTGCACCTTGCGGGATTAGAATCAGCGACCGTTTGACTTCGCAGTCCGGGTCTCTAGCTACTCAGCCAACCGGTCGTCTGTCATCAATATACAGTGAATAGTTATCTTAACTTATTCCTTCTACGAATATTGTCCTTTCCTTACCAACCGACGTCTTCTAGTCGAAAGTGTGTAGTAGGTAACTTCTATGCGAGCAAGCTACACCTGTGACCGCCTCGTATCAAATGCTTGCTTGTTTTTTCAAAGCTTAATATCATCATCACATCAACGAGAGGCAGAGAGGGAGAGAGTGTGCTATGATAGAGTGTCATCACCCTAGCCAAGTGTGGGCTGTTTGTCACCATGCCCATGAATTTAGAGGACCTCCCAAATGACGCGTTTCATGAATTGATGTTTCCGTTCACTGTTTTGTGCGTGAGTTATGTGGCAAATGAAACTAAAACGTACGTATAAATCTGTTCAACCATTTTCTATAACCAGCAAAAATTAAACATTTATATACACATCAGCTTTCAAACATAAAAAAGCCGCATTTGAATCGGTCCATTCGTTTGGTAGCTATGATCCTTACCCCCTCTTACCCCTATTATAGCTAAGAACCATCTCGATCACATCATTTTATACACAAAAAAACGCATCAAAATCAATCCATTCGTTTGGAAGCTACGATCTTCTAACTTATAGCCATAAGAACCATCTCGATAACATCAACTTTCACTCAGAAAACAAACGCATCAAAATCAGTCCATTCGTTTGGGAGTTACGATGCCTCAAACAGACACTATGATACAATGATACATACATACACATAATAAACTTATAACACCCATCTCTTTTGAGTTCGAAAGTTGAAAATACACAGAGAACAACAAAACCATCTTTGCAAATATCTCCGTTACAAAGGGCGTGAATAAAAATAAAGTTGGCAGAAAGGAAAAGCTTGGTTGCTGCAAGCCCTAACACTTTATTTGTGAGATTTCTTCAAGATGTTTACAGATTTCTGTCATGGGGATTAACTTTAAAACTTTAAAATATAATGCAAAATTGAAAGATAGTCGAGGCATATGAAAATTTCGTTCTTTTCAGAATTAAACAAATTTTCATAAAACTATGCTATGGGAAAAATCTTGCCGATGATGGAAAACGCTGCCTGATTTTACCGGCAAATATCCGGATATTCTCTGCATTTCTAATTCATACTTCAGACTGAAAGCTGCCAGGTTACTTAGAAATCCATAACCTTTCAACTTGCTTTCAACAATGGAAATGCTTAAAATAATATAAATCAAGTGAATGGCGTAATCCCAAGGTTCTCGAGCCCCGGTATTATGCGAAAAAATCATTAGGCTTAAGTAAAGTAGCTACTCAGTAGGAATCATTAACAGTAACGACTCTTAGCCTACGAGTGAAAGCTTCCCGAATCTACATCCGAGATAATAAAGCTAGGTGTTAAATGTAGTATTGTATGAGAAGTTTTGTGCTTTTCCTGCGTGGACTTATTGGTGTGTGGAGTAAGTATATTATTATCATACAGCTCCATACCTAATGGCTGAATGGAGTTTGATGATACTTGATGATAATGTTATCTATAAATAAAAGCCACGGGGCGCAACTAGTGTAAAACTAATCATGCAAGTATTGTATTCAACTCACGAAATCCACGTCGATTGTCATAGCATCGACGTCGTAACGTAGCGTGCGCAGAAGTGTGAGCTACTCTGAACTTCTGGGCGAAAGTTTCAGCCGGCTAATCGGGAAGTACTCAAAATTTGGGTTTCAAGATTCCATCCGGAACGACAGACAAGCAAACAAGAAAGTGACTTAATAAAAACGTGGTATAAAAAAAGCACTTAAGTGTCTGACCCTTTTTTTTACCTAAATTTATTTCTTTAATTAATTAACTACGCTTTAACGACTTTTTTGCTTAAATTTGCTTCGTTTATTAACTACGCTTCGTTTTCATTTTTCTTAATTTTTCAATAACTTCAATGTTGTTAGCACCTTAACTGGCAATTTTGTGCGCTGAAACTATGACAAATTGTAAAAGCTCTTTTCTAAAATTATATCCTACTAGTTTTCCCGCCCGCAACTTCGTACGAGCGGACTACTGTTTATCGCGAAAATAAGCATCCTATTTTCTTCTAAGATATTAAAAACCAATACAATAGTAGGTATTCACACATAGTTAAATATTTAAATGGGACTTAATCGCTCCTTTACAAACTCCTTATCAACCTCCTGGCGTATATAAGATAGATTGTAGCTGCGGTAGTTCCTACATTGGACAAACCAAGCGTACTATAGCGGAAAAGGTCAAAGAACACATTGCAGCTGTAAAGAACCGCCAGATAAATAAATCTGCAATCGCTGAGTATTTGCTCGAATCGGGCCCTAATCACTGGATTGAACTGCATGACCCGAAGATCCTCTCCACGGAACGTCACTACTACTCCAGGATTGTACGTGAAGCGGTTAGAATTAAAAAGTATCTCAATTTCAACCGAGAGGATGGTTTCAAGTTGGCTGCGTCCTGGAATCCCGTGATAAGCAAGTGTTCGCGTCGCGGTTTATGTCAGAAGATATCTGCAGATGTCGTTAGTGTCGTGTGTCGTGACAATTTTTTACAAAACCAAATGCGGGTAGTTGGAGACAACGCTCGCCCTTCTCGACGCTGACACCCGCTACTTCAGTCTCCTCGTTACCACGATCAATGCAACTTGATCGAAACGTCGAGGTAAATAAATATTAAGTTTTCAGCGCGAAGTCCCGTTTAAATATTTAATAGTAGGTATATAGCACCAATGCTCTTGATGTTTTTTGACAGACTTATTTCGTTTCTAATGCAACCACAGATCATTCTGTGATAACAACCGCTCCTTACAGTGAGTAATCAACAATTTTCAGTTTTCCCGTGTAAATTTACAATTTTCCTGGATAAAAAGTATCTTATGTTTTATTCCAGGGTATAAGCTATATCTATTATAAATTTCATCAAAATCCGTCTAGCCGTTATTCCGTGAAAGCTCCCCAAACAAACAAACAACAGACAACGTTTCATTTTTATATATTGGTATGGATTCAAGCGATTGACCTATAATAACAAAATATATTACAACAATTTAGGGGGAAATGCTTCCAATTCTATCAAAAACTGTACTACTAAAACTTACGACTAGCAATTTCTCGTATAGGGATCGGGAGGAGGGAAGGAGATAGCAATACATTTACTAAATACCTACTTTGCGAAGATCTCGTCAAGCGACTATCCTCATAAGCTTCGACGATCTACGAGTGCTACGACAATCGTCGTCGATTCGAAGGGTGCCATCGGATTGTGAAGCGCGACTAGTCAGCCATCACTACCCTCAAACTTCTGTCCTTACTGTTAGTGTACTTTCCTACCTAACCGCGGTTGGTGTTGCCAGGTTATAGACCTTCATGATATTCACTGTCTTGGGGATGAGTAAAATAAGCGAAATTCCACACCCTCGCATCTGAAAATAGGAAAGAATTCTTTTAGTCACGTTAATTGAATACCTTTTTAAATTTTTTGCTTGTTCCAAAAGATGTAATCACACTAATTCTATAAATACGAAGGTAACTCTGTCTCTAAGTTTCTCGGTCTCCTTGTTACTTTTCCACGACAAAACGGCTGAGCTGATCAAGATAAAATTTTGACGCTTAATAGTGTGAAAAAGGACAAAGGCTACTTATATATTTTTCATCCAGACAAAATGTCTTGCCCACGCAGGCAGTGCCGTGAACTTAATTGTATGATATTATAATTTTTAACTTATTTTTAGAAAAGGGCCAAGTAATGTGCATGAAGCTTAAAGAACACAATATTGAAGAAAATTAATGTATCTATATCTATATACTTATAATAAAACTGTAACGGGTCCAATTCTCTACATTGAAGATATTTTGAATTTTTCTTTTGGAGGGTACTCTATATTCGATACTGAAGCCAAAACTGTATATTTTTTTTTCATTTTTGTCTGTCTATCTGTCTGTCTGTCTGTATTGTTTAGGCATCACGCTGAAACTACTGAATGAATTTAAATGAAACTTGGTATGATTTGAGTTCATACTACGAGGTAGAACATAGGATACTTTTAATCCCGAAAAATTAAAGGGTTTCCGCAGGATAGGCGTTGAAAGTTATTTAAAAGAACACGTATCACGCTGAAACTACAGGACGGATTTTGTTGCAACTTGGCACAGTCATAGTTTATATAATAGGTAAAAATTGAGGATAATTTTTATCCCGAAAAAATAAAGATTTCCTGCGGGATAATGTCCCAATTTCTGTAAGTTGAAGATATTTTGTAATTTTTTTTTTGGAGGACGTTCTATATTCAATACTAAAGCTTAAACTGTATTTTTGGAATTTTGTTGGTCTCTCTGTCTGTCTGTCCGTCTATCTGTCTGTACCTTGGCAGCGTATCACACCGAAAATACTCACTGAATTCAAATGAAATTTGGTATGATTTGAGTTCATACTTTGAGGTAGGACACAGGATACTTTTCATCCCGAAAAATGAATAGGTTCCTGCAGGATAGGCGTTGAAAGTTCTTTAAAAAACACGTATCATGCTGAAACTACTGGACGGATTTTGTTGCAACTTGGCACAGTCATAGTTTATATAATGTGTAAAAATTGTTTTTTTTGGAGGCTGTTCTATATTCAATACTAAAGCCAAAACTGTATTTTTGTAGTTTTTGTCTGTCTGTCTGCCTGTCCGTCTGTCTGTCTGTACCTTGGCAGCGCAACACGCCAAAAATACTCACTGAATTCAAATTAAATTTGGTATGATTTAAGTTCATACTACGAGGTAGGACATAGGATATTTTTCATCCCGAAAAATGAAACGGTTCCCGCAGGATAGGGGTGGAAAATACCTTCAATACCACTGCTGGAATACAGGCAGAGCTATATCATATCTTTCAACTTTATTATGTACCTCGAAACTGAAAAATTGTTAAAACTATTTTATGTAATGTTCGGTCAGATTTTAGTGCACTGAAATTAAACTAGATGGCGTTAGTATGAAAGATAGATTGCGGTGACAAGATATTCACTGGGTGTCGAGAGGGCACTACAGAATTTAACAACAACACAGGAGGGTCTCTGTTCTTTGAACTTCTTTCCGACTTTCCGGCTTTCCGTTTCGAAATTTTTGATCTCAATTTGTTCTCTGGTTGTTTTGTTTTCTCTCTCGATTTGATTTTGGCTTGGCTTTTATTCTGGTTTGTATGATTTTTCTTGTGATTGGTTGTTTCGAATCAAAAAAGGCATTGTTTTTTATTGATTTACAATGATTTTTCTTTGTTTTTTATCGAAAGCAATCGATAAAAAACAATTTCACGTCTGAACGAACTTTGAAGAAAAGTAGTATATAGTATAATGTACTTTATCTACACTTATATCGTAAAATCCGAATTATGAACTCAAAAATGGTGGCATAATGATATGCATTATGCACGGCACGTCCCTAATAAGTTTTGTTTTACATAATAACACTGTTTTTTGAACTAAACGATGTTATATAATATTTTATTTTTCACATAAAAGTACCAGTTGGCTCCGCACCTACGAGGATTTTTGTTATTTAGTATCTATGGCAGCGCATGCTAGACTGTAGGTGCACAAATTCGCTTTTGACTGGATTTTGGCGCCATAATTTACTTTACATTAGTACCTACCCAATTTAATGTGTTTTTGTTGATCAAAAGTTGTATCCTGATAACAAATGTCCGACAGCAGTGTTAGTGAGGAGAATTTGACTCCACCTGACATTACGGAAACAGCAACGAACATGACAAACAAGCTTTTACCAGAAATTCAAGAAAAAATTACATATTTTTTTTTCAAAATATCATTACCGTCTATGACTCGAAAACATCGACCTAGGTTTCGAGCGTATCCGAAGCTCTTCTTCAGGAATTCACGCCGCGAAAAACAACCTTGAAAACCTTTGATAAAATTATAGTTAATTCATTGTTTATTTTTTTTACATTATTTGGGCAAGGTAATAAAATAGAAATATCATCGGCAAATAAAAGGCAATTTTAAACTCACTCTCGTGTTTTATTACCCATTATTATGCAACCGTTTCATAAACTACTATTATCTACAATCATATAGTAAAATACGGATTATGAACTCAAAACACTCACAGTTTTTTTGAAGTAATATTTTTTCCCGTCAAATCACTGGTATGGCTCTATTCAACGAGGGGTTTCACCACTTATTATCTATCTATGGCGCCGCGTGTTAGACCGTATGCGAGCGAATTTGCTGTGGACTGGATACTGGCGCCATAATTTACGAGTAGTAAGTACCCAACCAATTTAATGTGTTATGGATTTTTGTTTATCAAAAGTTTTATCCTGATTGAAAATGTCCGACAGCAGTGTTAATGAGGAGAATTTGACACCACCTGACATTACGGAAACAGCATGTATTTTTTTTTTCATTAAACGTAAGTTCCTTTTGCATGAGTGCAGATCAAGTAGTGTATGAAACGGCACATAACTAGGTATTAAAACACTCGAGTGTTAAATACTATTCAAAAACCTCTCGTGTTTTAATAACCCTCGTTATGCAACCGTTTCATAAACTACTATTATGGGTACTTTTGCTCCTGAATCACACATATATTAATTTTTACCCAGATAAATTACCACACGAACAACGCCACGGTCACTGCTAGTTATGCATAAATCTTGGCTTAATTATTCTAAATCTGTATTTAATTAGAAAAGTTTTCTAGAATAAAAGTTTTATGAGTTAATCCCGCTGACTGAAGGAAATAATGGATAGGGTTGGTGGTCTATAGGAACTTTGGGGTTGAACGTTTACCTACAACTTTCAAGATTATGAGGTAGGGATGAGCCATTAGTTTTGGCCGGATATAGAAAGAAAAAAAAGAAAATAAATATATTCATGACAACACATAACATTAACAAGACAAAAAACAGAAAAACAAAAATAATGCTGTATGTTGTCACGAACAGAGCCCGACTCAGCAAACGCTAAAGCTTACAGAAACACTGAGTGACAACACATAAATAAACGATTACATAATAAAAAAAGATTCGACTACACGAGCTGACACGCCCCGTAGCAGACAGCACTAACAACTCAGTGAATTTAAGTAATCTGCACCCGCTGAGCGGATGGAAGAGAGAAGAAAAGTTTACCTGTTAAAGCTATTGTAACATCTGACCCCTCAATAAGCGCAGTTTCTAATGTTTATGATATGTTTTTCATCCTCTTTGAGATCTCGAAATGGTGGTGGAAGATCATTCCAGCACTCGCTCGTTGCAAATCTAAAGCTTCCACGGCCACGGGTTGGTACCTGGCCAAGCTTAAGGCCCAAGTCAAATTAACCAGTATGTTTCCTGGCCGGGAGCTATCCGTGGTCAGATAAAGGTATCCGTGGTTAGATTGATAGCTCCAGTACAGTCTACTCTACAATCATAACCAAGCTACATATATATACCAGCTGCACCTCGCGGTTTCTCCTGGTAGGTGTCAAAGTGACAGGTATCAAAGTGACATTTTGTAGGAAAAGGGTGGGGGCAATTGGGGGAGGGATTTGGAGTTTGAAGTTTTACGGTTGTAGTTTGAAGTCTGACGTTTAACTGTTTCGAAAAGCAAAGTAGCAAAATGCAGCTGCCTACGGGCTTTCATTTTAATGAGCTTAACTTTATTAAGTAAAGTATTATTAAGGTTATTCACCTACGCATGCTTTTATAACTAATCAAGGGCCTATATAAGTAAACTTGTAAATACTACCACCAGTTAATTCAACCTTTCCATAAGTTATCTAATAATTTTCTAAACGTTTTTTTTTTAATCACGGATGAACCCTCATCATTCCGTGCCTCTGCACGGCACATGTCTTTACCAAGTTCGGCCTTGTACTATTATTTATTCTGTGGTTCAGCTACCGTGACAGGTACAACAAGCTTCTAATTTTTCGCTTAGTTTGTAAGTCTGTCTTACGGGGACGGTAAC
The DNA here is from genome assembly GCA_946251855.1 of Alsophila aescularia. Taxonomy (NCBI): domain Eukaryota; kingdom Metazoa; phylum Arthropoda; class Insecta; order Lepidoptera; family Geometridae; genus Alsophila; species Alsophila aescularia. The sequence continues at coordinate 32,464,514 of OX276381.1, forward strand.
GCCATCTATTGGCGGTATTCCGAACTGACCAACCCAACACGGCTAATATTGTAATTCACTTCATGTCGTAAAGATAACGCCTCCCAAATCAAATGTTTATATGATTTTAGCATTAACACATGCTTAGCGAGAACATAATCTTATAATTTCCTAAACGTTTTTTTAAATTACGGACGAATATGCTCTCCCTAAGCAGACGTTACTGCTAAAATCATATAAAAAAAAATACCTGACGTAAATTCATAAGTATACTAAGTACGAGTACATAAAGCATGTCTAGATTAACCATTCTTTGATTGAAGAGATAAACTTATCTTATATACTTATCCATATTGAAATGTTGTCTGTCTATCTGGTTGAGAGTTTTTCTTCTGATTCGATTGAGATGTGATTTTCGGTCGGGTTATTTGTTTTATATAATAATTTATTTTAATCTATATATTTTTTGGCATCAAATCGTTGGTCGCTTTGAGATGCAAAGTACCTAGTTATAAGTATAATTATTTATTTTGTAAAAAAACAGTTAGCTTATACTATACAGCCTATACTAGTCCACCGCTGGACGTAGGCCTCTCCCAATGAACGCCCCTGAGCCCGATCTTCAGCTCTTCTCATCCACTCGCTGCCTGCATCCAGGCGTTCCACACTACGCTTGCCTAAACGTGGTCTCCACTCTAAAACTCGATTTCCCCAATGGTTGTTGTCTCTGCTTGAGATGTGATCAGCCCATTGCCACTTCAGCTTACTTATTCTCTGGGATATCTCGGTTACCTTAGTTCTCTGTTGGATCAACTCATTCCGGACAGTTCGTATTTTTTTGTAAGTAATTGTACTTAAATTTTAAGCAAAATTCTAAGCTTATCAACAGCACACTGCATTTCAATCGGTCCAGTAGTATTTACCTCGAGCAAAAATTGAGAGACAGACCGACCAACACCATTAAAGAAGATAATATTTATATTCCAGTCCATTACCATTTATTTATTATTTTTTATTTAATCAATCAATTATACGGCCTTGGCCTTTTACTATAATTAATTACAAATGTCAAACACAAAATTAAATACAAATTAGAAATATGGTAAGCTAATTAATTACTATCAATTATGTAGTATAAATGATAATAAAATCATCATTTAAGTTCCCATAACCACTTTTTACACGACTGCCCAAAAAAAGGAGTGTAAAGTTTTTAGAATTCATGTATTTATGTACATGTATGTATGTGAGTTTTTTTATTCCACCATAACTTTTAAATGCCTAAACAGATTTAGACGCTTGCGCTATCTTTAGAATCCTTACATCCGTCCGAGTAACACAGCCTTTTTTTTGTGGCTCCATAATAAAGAGCAAAAAATTTTTTTTCTTCGAACATTTAGTATGGGTATCAATTTGTAGGCCTTTATAAGCACATTCCAACAGTAAATATTTTATTGGCATACGTTTTTTTTTGGTAGAGCAGGCGTGTTTTTTTAGCTTAAGCTAGTTATTTGAATTAATGAATGTTTTTTTTTCTATAGTTAATGTGATAACCGGCGTTCACGGTACAACATTGAGAGCCGACGAACATACATCTTGCTTTTAGTTTTGCGCCATCTATCAGCGAGTGGTTGAACTATTAAGTTTCTGCAGCGGTGAGTAGTAGAACAAACGTAGTTAGGAATGTTATTTTCATTTGAAAGTTCATTATTTTTCAACTAGATGACTTAAGATGCTACTATTACCTACAAGAATTCATTGTCAAAAAAATGCAACAATAATGTATTTATTTTTCGGTCACTCCTTTCGTTATAAATATATATTATAATTGTAATATTTATTGCTTCTACCCTCATAAATATTCTGTAGTGCCCACCAGGGTTCCATGTTTTAAGATACTAAGTTTATATTTAAGACCTAATTATACTTGAGGAAACAGAGACATATACGTATATATTATGAACTAGTTTTCCCGCCCACGACTTCGTACACGCTGACTACTGTTTATCGCAAAAAAAGTATCCAATTTTCTTCTAGGATACTATAAAACAATGCAAAAGTAGGTATAGCACCAATGCTCTTGATGTTTTTTGACAGACTTGTTATTTTGTTTCCATGGCAACGACAGACCATTCTGTGATGGCAACCGTTTCTTACAGTGAGTTATCAACATTTTCCAGTTTACCCACTGAAACTTTTAATTTTCCGGGATAAAAAGTATCCTATGTTTTATTCTAGGGTATAAGCTGTCTCCATTCTAAATTTCATCAAAATAATCCGTCTACGCCGTTATCGCGAGAAAGCTCCCCAAACAAACAAACAAACAGCCAACGTTTCACTTCTATATATTGGTATGGATATGAAACCGGATGAAAAGTAGGTTAAAAAATAAATATTACGAATGCGTGTTTGGGCTTTATTGGAATATATAATTATTAAAAGTTTATCCATACAAAAAATCAGCATTTAAAGAAGGAAAAAGAAAAAATATATGTTTGGTTTATTTTCTAAAGTAGTCGCTAGCCCGTACGGACTAACGCGTATCCACGAGATAGCCACTCGGCCAATAGGTCGTCGACATAATCCATCACGCTGTAGCAGTGCGGGCCGGTGGATTTTACCATGTCCTAGAATTTCACCAACAACACCATCCTCAAAAACGGCGATGGAACACTCCGTAAGGAAACCAGCATGCCCAAGAATACAATAACAATTACCAAAGAACATACTTGCTTACTTACCGAATACCGCATTTGACCGAAATCTCACCTGTATTTAAGACCTGACCTGATGGTTTATCCACGAACCCAAGTGCTCTATAAACACTTAACCCTGGCTGCCGTGCCATGAGTGGCATTGTCCTTGCACAAGTGGCCTTGACTACCAGTACCAGTCAGCCATGGTCAACTAACGGCCCGCTGTCAGGAATAAAACCGCTAATGCTTGTTGTCGGACCCGCTGGGATAGTTACTGTGAAATATCGAAACTCAGATACATTGTTTTTATTATTACTTCAACCTAATAAGTAATACTTAAATCTATAAATAGCTACTTAGCAACCCCTCAAATGCAACTGTTTAAAATTATAAGCAATGTGTGTACGTGCGACCGTACAAGTTATACGTTAGGGACAATGCATATTATATCCAAAATATATTCAAAGGTAATCTTAATAAATGTACCAATGAGTCAGTTGCCTATGAATAAGCAAGCTATAGTGATATTGAGCTGTTCACATCGTTCGCAGATCACCAGCAACATTTAGGGAAAACCACGGGAAAATGAGTTCTAGAGGAGACCACGTAATAATTTTATGTATGATTATGTTGTGTTTTTTGTATTAAGCGCCCGTCCAGGAAATGGACGTGGATGCACCCCGGTGGTCATAAGCACGAAATAGATTTCATTTTGACGACCAATAAGCATATATTCAATGATGTCTCTGTGATCAACAGGGTTAAGACCGGCAGTGATCACCGCATGGTAAGAGGTTCATTGAATATCAACGTAAAGCTGGAGAGGTCTCGGTTGATAGGATCTACTCTTTGCCCAAGTCCTGCCCAAATCCAAAACCCTGAAAGCTTTCAGTTGGAGCTCTAAAATCACTTCCAAATCCTTACGCGATACAGTGAACGAACTAAACAACAAACTGGTGGAAATTGTTCACGCGGTCGGGTCGGAGTTCTTTAGGACCCACCGCAAAAATAGAACACAGAAACTCTCTGAGCATACACTGAAACTTATGGCAGAACGAGGCGAGATGAGGCTGCAATCTTCAGTGGATATGTCGAGCTACAGTTTGCTTAATAAATAAATCTCCAAGTAGATGCGACACGATTTGCGTTCCTATAATACAGTTTGTATTAAGAACGCAATAGAGAGGAACAATGGCTCCAAAGTGTTCACAACATAACTGTCTATTGGGCAAAGCTTGTTGACGAAGTTGAAAACCGACAGTGGCAGCATTGTTTCGTCAAAACCAGAGATATTGAGTGAGCTCGAGAAGTTCTTTGGACAATTATACACATCATCATGAATTACGACAGAGTTACTGACAGCGGTGGGTGGCTGTTTAACTCCGTCAACCTCGAGGGTACTATGCCAGAGGCGTGGCAAAGGAGCGTAGTGATTTTGTGCTTAAAGAAAGGTGATAAAACCCTCTTGAAGAATTATAGGCCCATATCGCTGCTGAGCCACGTCTATAAGCTGTTTTCGAGAGTAATTACAAACCATTTCGCTCGTAGGTTTGACTACTATCAGGCTCCCGAACAAGCTGGATTCCGGAAACGCTTCAGCACTGTAGACCACATCCATATGCTCTGGCAGATTATACAGAATACCGAAGAGTATAATTGGCCACTATGTCTAGCGTTTGTGGATTACAAGAAAGCTTTTGATTCAGTCGAGACCTGGGTAGTGCTACAGTCATTACAGCAGTGCCAGATTTACTACCGGTACATCGAAGTGTTGAAGTGTTTGTACAGCAAGGCCACCATGACAGTCCGTCTTCAGGATCAGAGCACGAATTCTATCCAGGTGCAAAAAGGAGTGAGACAGGGAAACGTTATTTCTCCGAAAATGTTCACCTCTGCACTGGAAGATATGTTCAAGCTTCTGAACTGGAACGGATATGGTGTTATCAGCAATGGCGAATACATCATTCACCTTCAATTTGCCTATGATATAGTCATCATGGCAGAAACCCTGGAAGACCTAAGAACAATGCTCAGTGACCTCAATATTGTTTCCGAATAGGTGGGTCTCAAAATGAAAATGGGTAAGACGAACATCATGTCGAATGCCCATGCCAGTTTATGTTAGGAACGATATAATCGAAGCTGTTGATCACTATGTCTACTTAGGTCAGACGATAAAACTGGGTAGATCCAACTTCGACAAAGAGGTCAACCGACGAATCCAACTCGGATGGGCAGCGTTCGGGAAATTGCGCCATATCTTCTCGTCGCAGATACCGCAGAGCCTCAAGACGAAAGTTTGTAATCAGTGCGTGTTGCCAGTGATGACATACGGCACTGAGACGTGGTCGCTAACTATAGGTCTCATACACAAGCTCAGAGTTGCGCAGCGTGCAATGGAGAGAGCTATGCTCGGTGTTACACTACGTGATAGAATCCGAAATGAGGAAATCTGTAGAAGAACCAAGGTTACCGACATAGCTCTCAGACTTTGCAGGTTGAAGTGGCAGTGGGCGGGCCATATAGTTCGCAGAACCGACAACTGCTGGGGAATAAAGGTTCCCGAATGGCGGCTACGAACAAGCAAGCGAAGTGTGGGGAGAACCCCCACACGATGGACCGACGAAATTGTAGCCATCGCAGGATAGACGAGGCACAAGATCGCTCGTCATGGCACTCTTTGGGCGAGGCCTATGTTCAGCAGTGGACTTCTAAGGGCTGACATGATGATGATGATGATGATGATGATGATGATGATGATGATGATGATGATGAGGTTTCCTGTATTGAATTTTATTATTCTTCTTTATTCATTCCATTAAAAGACAATGACAATTTTCCTAGGGCAGGTGGCGTAATATATTTTTTGCGCAGTGTCATTGAAACATGGAATTATCAATTCTTTACAGTGTAATAAACAAAACATATTACAACAAGTATACCTCTAAGCTCAGACCGAACCGAGATAAAGAGGATTTAAGTTAAGATATTTTGTATGGAAATTGGTGCATTTTTTTCGCGTGGCCCTTATTTGAACTTAGATTTTTCAATGTAAGACATTGTAACAAACAAAATATACTATTACAAGTATTCCTCTAAACTTAGTTCGAACCGAGATAATGAGGTTAACGTGTCCATCAATATAACATGTAATTATTATTTGTAGACAGTGTAACAAATAAAACATACTATGACATGTATTCCTTTAAACTCAGTCCAACCTGAGATAATGAGGTTTACATATTTGTAGGGCATGTGGCGCATTTATTTTTTCACGTGGCCATCAATATAACATGTAATTATTAATTCTAAACAGTGTAACAAACAAAACATATTACTACATGTATACTCAGTCCAAACCGAGATAAAGATGTTTACATATCTGTAGAGAAGGTGACGCAATTTTATTTGCGGGGATCAATGAAACGTGTAATTATCAATTCTTGATAGAGTAACAAACAAAACATAAGACGACAAGTAATACCTCTAAACTCAGGTCGAACCGTCGAAAATGCGCCACCTGTCGCACAAATATGTACACCTCAATAACTCGGGTCGGACTGAGTTTAGAAGTATACTTGTGGTAATATGTCTTGTTTGTTACACTATCTCGAATTGATAATTCCAAGATTGTTAGAAGGCAGCGCGAAAAAAAACTAAAAAAGCGGCAATTTTGGTCATGGTCTTTTAGATAAACTTAACTGACCAGGTGGAGTGAACCGACTTGCTAAAAGATGCTGGCAGGGACTGGATGAGGAAAGCCAAATATCAGACTCAGTGGCGTTCACTAGGAGATGCCTACATGCAGCAGTCAATAAATACAGGCTGATGATGAAGTTTAAACAAAGGCTTGAGGCAATGAGTCCCTTCCACCATCGGACTACTAGGCACACGGAAACAGCATCCGTATATACGGATAATGTCAACCATGTCAGAGTATTCATTTCACTTCTTCATTTATAGTGTTGATAAAGAAAAAAAAACAAAGAATGAAACATCTTACTACCTTATTTTTTCACGACAAATTCTACCTTAGTGTTTTGAAGTGTAGCTATTACTCCCAGTTCTCACTATCATCGTATTATTTAGTAAATATTTAAATATCATCAAATATTTACTAAACAGGCAAAAAAACAGGGCCCGCACATAGAAACGGCTAAAATATATGACCTAAGGACTGGTAAAGTTAGCAAGGACTGCCCTTACCTTTATCAGACTGGAATACAACACGCAAAGCAAGGTGACCAGAATTACGTAACTCACAGGAAAGGGGGTGAATTTTCATAATAGATTGGCAAAGTCATTAGAAGTTGGAACAGAGATTTTTTGGTAACGCGCCTTTTTTTGTGCTTAAGATTAATGTTTATTACTAGATTAGCTTCATAATCGTATTTTCGTTGAAAAAAAAACACTTTTTGTGGAATATTTATGCAGTCATTAGTGGTTTCGAGAAATAATCGTTTCTGAAGTTATGTAGATAAATCTAGGCACTTTTTGACGAATCGCAAAATTGATAAATTAAGCTGTTGGCTTGTGTAGCATTCGACCAACCAAGTATTTTGCGAAACCCGACTATCGCACCCTGTGCGACGAGGTTAGGTGATAATTATATAGCAAATTCGCATCTTGAGTGTCCGCTTGTTATTTTTTATGTTGCTTATAGCCTCAACATGGTGTTAGAACCTTACAAAATAAGAAATAGAGTGGGATGACCTTGACGCTTCTTGAGAAACAGTCATTTAAGATTACGTCTGACAATGTTGTGTACAATTTGAAGTCCGTTTTTTCTTTCTTTCATTTTTGTTATTTTTTTTGTTATCTTTTTCTAGTATTTTACTAAAACATTGCACACCAACAACTCTCTTCTATTATATATATAGTTACATTTCTCAATATAGCTTACGGTAGCCTGGAAGAAATCGCTGCTTAACGATAAGGCCGCTGACGCACCTTTTTTTTTTTTTTAAGTTTATATTTTGATGCAATAAAGTCTTATCTATATCTATCTATTTTAGGGGAATGTCAGGCTGTTCGTTTCAAAAACGGACCCTTGCGTCATATGAGCCTAAGATAATTTGTTTTTATATATATTGTGTAATTAACACTTCTTCACTAAAAAGTTGGACACATCCGTGTGTGTGGATTTAAGGTATACCTAGCGTTTTCTTTCAGTCATTCTGGTCGTGCAAGAAAAACGGTAGACTATTATAAATATGAGATCAAATAATGAAATACACACAACACAAAAATTAATACATACTACAAAATATAAAATTAAATACCTACGAGTCCAAACATGGCAAATAGCAAGTTACAATCAAATCAAAAGATATGAATTAACTTCAGTAGTTACCAAAGGTCGTAACAGTTGTCAAATAATGTTCAATGTAACCCAAAGTTACCCCAAGTTGGTCAAGGCTACGTTTAGCGCATAATTTCAGAATTACGGTACCCAAGTTAGAGTCTCGGGTTCGATTCCCGGGAGAAATTATTAGTAAATAGGAGAAACCAGAGTCCAGTTATGTTTAGGGTTAGAAGCGGGAAACTTAAAATATGGCGGGACAATTCTTCCTCGCACGACATAATATCTATGCAGACTTGTCCTTTTTTCGTCTTTGTATAGGATGATAACATAATAATCCTGTGTGCCTATAAGGTAAATGGTTTTAATTCGTCACAAAGTACATAAAAATATTACACAACTTATGGAGATTATGTTGTTCAAAGGAGAAATGGGCTTCTAGTACTACTAGTTAAAAATCTCTTTTGTCGATGGTGTATTTTATTAAAAACATTCACATATCACGAAATCTTGTGTTAATTTTATATTTAAGATACAATACATTGTTCTCTTGCTAATCTCAAGACAGTCTCAGAAGTTTTTTCTATAATTTTTTCGTTCCTGGGAAATATATCTTTAGGCCAAGTAATGTATTTATGAGAATCTCTTGTTCCCCAACTGATAGAGAAATAGTTTTTTTTACCGGATATAAAAAAATAGCTCCAGAAGAGGTACCTGTAAATGATAATTAAACAATAATATGTCTACATTATTTTTTTGGATAGAAACACTAAAAAATATTGAAAATAAAATATTTAATGAATGCATGCAACATCATTTCTTACAACTTTCGGCGTCTGATTCATGTTATTTATGCGATTATATATAATTCGAGGAAGACGTGAGCGCTTGCTGGACGAACCGGCTCTTTTTTACCCGACTGTAAAGAGGGTTATGTTTTTGTGTTGTATGTATGGTTGGTTTGTAGTTTCTTACGCGCGTCCTACAGGCTTAACGGCTTGATGGATTTTGATAAATGAGGTATCATTACATTCGTCTCAATCACTAGAGTACTTTATGTTATTATGAGTTGTCAAGAAAACTAATATGGCGGATCACAGCTGCCATATTATATTTCCGACGGAACAAAAAATTACCAAAACCTATCGAGTGAGATAATATATTGAAGGTCTTTAAAATACCATTTCAAGAATACATAATTTGTATAACTAAACATTAGCAATTGTCTTTTAAGCTTTTTATAAAGTTTAAAATTTTAGATTATTCAAGTTAATGTTAATACTCTAGTCTAATGTTGCAATTAAAACTATTAAAGTAAAGCAAAGTATGAAAAAATGAACATTACATTTATATAAATACTAATTGCGCCTCGCGGTTTCATGCGCGTCCCTCCTGAACCGTGCATGTTTCCGGGATAAATAGTCTATGTGTTAATCAAGGGTATAAGCTACCTCCGTACAAAATTTCATTCAAATACGTTCAGACGTTTAAGCGTAAAGAAGTAATAAACGTACCCTTACACACATTCAAAATTTCGCGTCTATTTTTGCGGGCGGTCATTGCTTGAAAAATTTATGTTTTGGATCTCATCGGTCTTCAACAAAATGCAATATATTGTTTTCTACTTTTTTAACTCTTTATTATAATTGAACCAATTTATATGTAAAGTTGGTTATAAATAAAAAGATTTTCTTTCCGTTTCTTTTTTCTTCTATTTACCTTGCTCGCAGGTGCCAAAGCTACCACGCGCATACTGTGCGTGCGCGCGCGTAGCAAGCGCTCAAAATCAATAGCCCAAAATTGATCTAGTATGTCTCTATTTTATTCTCTAGCCAAAAATGGAACTCTAAAGAACAGAAGCGCAACTATTCTAAAAGTGTCTCTACGGGGAAAGTGTATCTCTGGGGAATAAATCGCTTCTTATCTCCCGCTAGTATGAACTTAAAAGAATCTCCTCCATAAAATTAATTAAAAACTTGACAGCTTTTTCTCATCTGACGAAAGCTCTCGAAATAATGCTTGAAAGTAATAAAAGCTCTTTAGTATGGGGCCATGCAAGTAACGCATAAAATGCATAATGTCAGCAAGTGAAGTTTTAAGAGCACGCCAGCTGCCTCAAGCGGCGATCCATGGCCTCACTAGGGGGAAAAGTCAGAAGTTTGCACACATAAACTTTTCACGACTTTTCGTAGTTTTATTTAGGTATTATGTTTATTTTGGCATGATATTTATTTCATAAGAAACATAACAAGAAAATATATGAAGTAGTATGAATATTTATATGATTTTAGCAATAACGCATGCTTAGCACGAACATATCTAATAATTATTCGTTCAGAAAATTATTAGATATGTTCTCGCTAAGTATGCGTTAATGCTAAAATCATATAAACCTTTGATTTGGGAGGCGTTATCTTTACGATACGTAGTAGTGTTTGGTTCGTCAGTTCTGAATACTGCCAATAGATAGTGTTACTGCCAATAGATCTCGTATAGGTTTTAAGCCCGTCCCCTAAGACGGGCTTAAAACCTATACGAGAAATTTTGAAGCATGGAGAACCTGACACGGTAGTCAAACTTAGTAAAGGCATGTGCTCGAACCCCGTCCGTGATTAAAATTTTTCGTTTAGAAAATTATTAGATATTTAAATATTTTCCCTTAAGCACTGTCAACAGTGTCTATAACTTTTTTTAATGATTTTAAAACAAAAACAAACAAATAATCACGGCTTTATAATGGTAGGTACCATTGAACATTAATTTTAGCAGCAGCTTTTTTTCTGCATACCATATCAAGTTTACCAAGAAAACATCATTTTAAGCGATGAAATTATCATATGTTTATATAATATGTAAATGGTTTCTGCTTTTATTTAATTAATTTGGTGCATTAACAACTTACGGATATTACATGATAAAGATAACAGGGTATACAAAAATTTACGAACAATTCCAAAATACAACATTACACGCATACTGCTATAAAACAGTAGAATTTGATGCAACTTATAATAAACCAATAAACTCAATCGTTTTACAGATTTTGCAGGTAGAATTTTTTACTGCGCTTATTTTTCACACTAACTTGTTTAAGTTCGTAAATAGCTAAGTCCACACGGACAGCTCAGAAAGTGGTTTTGTTTCAAACTCTCAGCATTTGATAAGTTTTGAGCCGAAAATTTTTACAGCGAGAGACTTGCCACATACGAGAGGAACAACATTGTATCTATTTATCTAGGAGGAGTTTCAATAAGTTTTTGGTATCAATATAATTAACTTATCTTAATGGGTAATGATTGACTTATCTTATTGGGTTTTAATATAATATATACTGTCATTAGCTAATTATATTATAATTAGCTAATGGCTAGGGGTATTTAGAAAAAAATACTCCAATTGTGACCATTACTTGTTAATCGGCCTCTATCATGAGTGACGCGAGAATGTTTTCAAAAATTGAAAGCCGTGCTGTGATTAAGTTCCTCACTAAGCAAGAAAAAAAACAAATAAACATCCATAAAGAAATATTGCCTCATTACCTACCAAAATTCTGTTCCTTCTTTTTCAACTGTTAAATAGTGGTTAAATAAAGTTAAGCGAGGTAGGGGAAGCATTGAACACGACCGCGCTAGTGAGGCCCGCTGCCACCTGCACGGAAGAAAACGTGGAATAAAATGTGAAATTTGTACTTGAACATGCTCGAGTAGAGGTCGAATGGTAACATGCACTCTATTCTTCACAACCATCTCAACATTTCAAAAGTCAGTGCAAGATGGGTGCCACGAATGCTCACCGCGCTTTAGAAAAGAGTGAGTATCAACTGTTGTACGGACTTTTTAGAGCTCTGTGGTGAAAAGCCATCGTGTGTTTTCATCCGAACAGTTACTGGAGATGAAATTGGGTTCACCATTTTGACCTTGAGAGCAAACAAGAGTTTTATGCAGTTGCATAAACAAATTTAAGTTCAAAAAATAAAATCCGACTAGAGTCGGGTAAAAAATAGCACATGACACACTTTCGATGAAGACGAGTAGTCGGGTAAAAAAAATTGCCTATGACACTCTATAAATGAAGACGAATCTATTGAGACCTCGCTTGTCAAAATTGGAGAAAGTTTTCTGCCAAAGAGAAAGGGTATTATTTTTTAGGGTTCAGAAAATCTTTTTTCGTGGTCATATAAATGTATCGATATTGACGGAGACTACATCTATACTTATAATAAAGCAATAAGAAAGAAAAAATCTGTACAAAGAAGATAATTCAAAAAAAAAACTAGGGTAGGTACTTAAATTAATAAGCTACTGAACAAGTTTTTTTTTTTTTTAATTCGACTCTGTCTGTATGTTTGTCTGTTTGTCTGAATGTTTGTTCGCGTATCACTTAAAAACTACTAGACCGATTGCGATGCGGTTTGCACTGTTTGAGTTTGACTTAAAAATTGGGCTACTTGGTATCTCAATCCGATGAGAAGAAGCCGAGCAATCATTATAAAGCATTTTGACGGCTGAAGAAATATTGATCAAATGTTATATTGGTGTATTAGTTTTGGAATAGTACATAGAGTACTTTTAACCTAGAGAAATGACCAAGAGTGCCAAGCCGCGGGAACAGCTACTCGATAAATAAAAATTACATAACATTTATACATTTTTCCTTCACGCCCACTCCGAGAACTTATTGAAAGCTTTCGTACCTTATATCTGCAAAAATATTATATAGTGGAAAGATTAGATTTCTTGTATGTTTGTATGTGTGTTTGTTTTTAATGGATAAACAAAAAAACAAACCGATTTTAAAAATTCTTTCACTTGTAGAAAACTACATAATCAGCTAGTAACACGGTCGGTAATTTATTTAAAAAAGTTAGAGATCCCTAAGAAAATTGCAATAATGTAACACAAGGTATCAATAATTTGCCTATGAAAATCATTATTATTCAGTTAAAATAATGTAATACACACTTATAGTACTCATTTTTATCCACAAAAAAGTCAATAAGGCTATATGTCTAACTGTTAAAGTTAAGTCACAATAACCTTTTTTATTCATATTAGTCCACACTGGTAGAATCGAAATTTTGTATATAATTTTATTTTTTTAGCTATCCTTGCAAATTTCGGGCGAGTCGCTAGTACTTTTAATAAAGCATTATGTTATACAAACTCCTTAATAATAATATATTTAACAAAATGGTCTAGTGCGGTCTACTTAAAATGTGCTGTGTAACAGGTTTTTTTTTTCTATTTGTTCGCGTACCACGTAAATAATAGTGAACCGATTGTGATTTGGTTTTCACTGTTAGATAGCTTAGATTTTGACTCAAAAACTGGTGTAGCTGGTATCTCGAAAAGTCCTTCGTGATTTAGCCAATTTGTTTCAGTCTTCGACTAGCTAACTAACTAAGCTGTAATCAAATCAAATGTTACTTATTTTTTCCTAATTCGACTTCGAAGAATTTTCTCACAATGACTGTTTTTTTTTGTGTTAACTCATAATATATATCCCGGATTAATGAACCAATGGTGCTAGTCTATCAGAAAATTGCTCAAGAGTTTTTGTAATAAATCCATTTGAAGTAAGTCTACTATAATTAGTATGTTCAAGCCAGCTGCGACGCTGTCCAGCTTCAGAGAGAGGCTATGGTGGACCGTTTGAATTTAGCTTTAGAAGCCGTGTCCGATTGGGGCGATACTAACCTGGTTAAGTTTAACGCTACTAAAACGCGGGCGTGTTTGTCCTCTGCTAAAAGGAGTCATCTAAATCGATCTCCGTCTTTCCGTAGTGTAACAATACCATTAGTGACCATCTGGAGCTCACATTGAACCTGAACACAACTCACATTGAACCTGAATTTTGGGACTTACATTGAATCCAAAGCTAAGGTGGCTGCAAAGAAACTTGGTATTTTCTCTAAGGTTAGGCGGTACTTCACACCGGGACAGCTTTTGTCAGGGTCCGATCTTGTATGGAGTACTGCTGCCACCTCTGGGACGGTTCTGCCAAGTATCAGCTCGAGGTTTTGGATTCAATTGAGAGACGTGCTATGAGGCTCATTGGAGATGACAATCTGGTAAAGAGTAAGCTTCAAAGCCTGGCGCATCGAAGTGAGGTCGCAAGCCTGTCGGTATTCTACAGATTGCACTATGGAGAGTATGCACAAGAACTGCACAATCTGATTCCTCCATCACCTTTCAAATACCGTACGACTAGACGATCGGCAAAGTGTCATCATGTATGGTTGAAATACCTCGCACAAGAACGAAGCGTTACGCTTCTTCATTTATTATAAGAACTTCTAAGGAGTAGAATGCCCTGCCCTCGTCAGTGTTTTCGGTAAAATAAAACCCTGGTGTGTTCAAGTCAAGAGTGAATCTACTAGGCAAACGTCCTACACCTTCGACCACATCATCGCTTTCCATCAGGTGAGATTGTGGTCAAACGATTGCCTAGACAGCGATAAACAAAAAAAAAGACCATTGGTTGTTTCGTCGGGTTTTCAAGCCATTTTAATAACAATAAATGATGCTATAAAAAACTCCAATTACACTAACAAGGCCTTTAAGCTAAGCAGCCGATCAACCCTAATTACTTTTAACAACGACGTTAGTTAAAAAAACAATAACGATCGACCTTAGATAATTATAATTTCTAGTTAAAAGTATTAAATTCCCATTTAAAAACACGTTTTTAAATTAATTGAGAGCGTAATGAGCATTTAAACATTCATTAAATAAGATAGGAATCTGCAAGAGTCAGATTGAGAATGTCCACTATTTACATTATGTTTTATACTACTACTAGCATAAACACTGCTACTAGCTTTCCCGTCCGCGACTTCGTCCGCACGGACTACAGTTTATAGCGAAAAAAGCATCCTACGAGTATGTTCTTCTAGGACATTAAAATCAATGCAAAAGTAGGTATAGCACCAACCCTCTTGATGTTTTTTGACGGACTTTTTATTTCGTTTCCAATGGCAACCTTTCCTTATAGCGATTTATCAATATTTTCCAGTTTTCCCGTAGAAACTTAACATTTCCAGGATAAAAAGTATTCTATGTTTTATTCCAGAGTATAGGCTATCTCTATTCCAAATTTCATCAAAATCCGTCCAGCCGTTATTGCGTGAAAGCTCCCCAAACAAACAAACAAACAAACAAACAACGTTTCACTTATGTATATTGGTATGGACTAGCTTTCCCGCCCACGACTTTGTCAGCATTCTTGTTCTTCTAGGATATTAAAAACCAATGCAAAAGTAGAACACTAACACAGCTCTTGATGTTTTTTGACAGACTTGTTATTTCGTCTCCATGGCAACCGTTCCTTACATTTTCCAGTTTTCGCATGGAAACTTTCCATTTTCCGGGATAAAAAGTATTCATTGTTTTATTCCAGGGTATAAGCTATCTCCACTCCATTTTTTTTCTAAATTCGTCCAGCCGTTTTCGCGTTAAAACTCCACAAACAAACAAACACACTGACATAGTTTCACTTTTATATGTTGGTATGGATTCTATAGTGTGAGTCAGCCTTAACAGTAGTGTGTAAACAGTAAACTTCG
Source organism: Alsophila aescularia (assembly GCA_946251855.1). Lineage (NCBI taxonomy): Eukaryota > Metazoa > Arthropoda > Insecta > Lepidoptera > Geometridae > Alsophila > Alsophila aescularia. The sequence continues at coordinate 32,480,055 of OX276381.1, forward strand.
CTTTAAAAGAACTGAAGGCAGCGACATAACTTGAGAGGACATCAAGCATAGAAGGATTAGGGGTGGACCATACTGACTTTTTTAGTTTAACAAAAACGCTACAGAAATTTTGAAATAATATATCTAATATTGTGGAACAACAATTTTGCTGTAAATATGAGGCGTACAGTTTTTACAGTTGGGACTATAATTTACACTTTGTTGTAATAAGAAGCAGGAAAAAATTGTACTGGTTTTATTACATTTTTTTCCGACAAATTACTACACAGTACTACTATTTGAGAACCTGGAGCTTTTGTATATAAAACTAAAGCTAAGTTTAAGTACTCAAGCTGTTCATGGTAGCTTTAAAGAAAACACACGGCTTTGATAAGTTCTTAGTAAACGCTGCTGTCTTCCTAGAGGCACAAACAAAAGGCTGTAGCACCGGGCACAGGATTTACAAAAAATACTATTATTATGGCAGTAGCCATGTCATGGTGAAACTTAGAACTGGCTATCACAGTTAAATGCGTATACAACATTTCGTATCTATGCTGTTAGCCGTTGGGGAGTGCCCTAACCCTGCAGCGACTATCATAATAAAAAATTAACACAAATTTTCGTGTCTATATCTTTGAAGAGTTACTTTATCTGGAGCTAATCCTGGATGTTGATTCAGATCATGCTTACCATAAAAATGTATTGTCATCGGAACTGAACCAACATGTAAAAGTTACACTCCGTAGGATAAGAGGAAGCGGTACTAATTCAGCTTGCACGATTTGATCTAAATAAACAAACATTGATACATACATATACAAACATTGTAAGTTAAATAAAAGCTTATAAAAACGCCTGTTGCCTGGGCACACACTAATACCACACACCACAACCTAGTCATTATAAATTACTAAAACAATATATTTGATGGTAATACCTGATGGTGGTAATACCTGATTATTAAAAAAAACATATTGGGTGTTTTAATATTATTCATTTACATTTTACGAACACTATTATGGTACGTAGGTACACAGTATGATCCCGGCGTATTAACAACTTAAATCTAATTTTTATTATATGTTTTATTTTTGTAGGCTGTGGTACAGTACGGATTCGAAACGGATCCTTTCGATCTATAATATGGAATTGATTGCCAATTACCTATGAAATCTATAGAACAAAAAAAAAACACGCCTGCTTTGCCAAAAAAGGCCAAAAAAGGCTTTTGCCAATAAATTATATACTGTTGGAATGTGTTTATCAAGGCCTTCAATTTGATACCCATCATCATCATCATCATGTCAGCCTGTAGAAGTCCTGCTGAACATAGGCCTCCCCCAAAGAGCGCCATGACGAGCGATCTTATGCCACCTCCATCCACCGACTTAATGCGATGGCTACAATGTCGGGCCATCGTGTGGGGGGTCACCCCACACTTCGCTTGCTTGCTCGTGGTCGCCATTTGGGAACCTTTATTCCCCAGCGGTTGTCGGTTCTGCGAACTATATGGCCTACCCATTGCCACTTCAACTTGCAAACTCTGAGAGCTATGTCGGTAACCTTCGTTCTTTTACAGATTTCCTCATTTCTGATTCTATCACGTAGTGAAATACCGAGCATAGCTCTCTCCATTGCACGCTGCGCAACTCTGAGCTTGTGTATGAGACCAATAGTTAGCGACCACGTCTCAGTGCAGTATGTCATCACTGGCAACACGCACTGATTATAAACTTTCGTCTTGAGGCTCTGCGGTATCTGCGACGAGAAAATATGGTGTAATTTCCCGAACGCTGCCCATCCGAGTTGGATTCGTCGGTCAACCTGTTTGTCGAAGTTGGATCTACCCAGTTGGATCGTCTGACCTAAGTAGACATAGTGATCAACATCTTCGATAATATCGTTCCGAACATAAACCGGCATGGGTACGACATGGGCTTTGACATGATGTTCGTCTTGCCTATGTTCATTTTAAGACCCATCTGTTGGGAAACAATATTGAGGTTACTGAGCATTGTGCTCAGGTCTTCCAGGGTTTCTGCCATGATGACTATATATTCAGTAAATCGAAGGTGAGTGATGTATTCGCCATTGATGTTAATACCATATCCGTTCCAGTTCAGAAGCTTGAATATATCTTCCAAGGCAGAGGTTAACAGTTTCAGAGAAATAACGTCTCCCTGTCTCACCCCTTTTTGCACGTGGATAGAATTCGTGCTTTGATCCTGAAGACGGATTGATTTGATACCCATATCGTAAAATTCGAAGTTTTTTCGACTTTGAAGATGGAGCCATACTGCCGCCATATTGAAAGTTTAAAAATAACTATTTTACACGGGGGATGTAAGGCTTCTAACGATACCCCATACGACTAAATCTGTTTAGGCATTTAAAAGTTATGATGGAATAAAGAAACTCACATACATACATAGATGAATGCTAAAAACAATGCACTCCTTTTTTTGGGCAGTCGTTTAAAAAGTCTATGTGACAAATTAATTATACGATAAAATTAGCAAACAGACCAAAAATTTTATATATGTCTAAAGGACATCAAGAAAATATTTTTCTGCCATAATTTTATTTATAATTACCTAATTTTATTGTTTCGGAACTGTTTTAGACAACAACGTTTGGGCACTCAACCGTTCTAGTCTAATATTCTCCGCCATATATTCACCCTCTTACTTTGTATATATATATCCGGCAAACATCCGCTCGTGTAACGCTGTAAATTCTAGCTGTGTATAAATACAAAGTCTAATAAGCAAGTTTGTATATTATTGTTAGTAGACCGAACATTAAATATACAACCGCACTTTACGATTTGGATTTTGGCTAAATGAGGACTTTGTTATTTGAGTAATGAGCATTTAATAAGACGTCTGCCAGAGCCCGTCCATTTAAGAATTCCGTACTCAAAGGGTCCAAACGTGGCCCTATATATTACTAACAATATTTCTCTAAGTACGACGGCAGAAAGGCCCATATTCCGGTGAACGTATTACTTTGTGCATATCTTATAATTCAAAATCAAATAGCATATAACATAATATTTTCCTAAACCGAATATATAAGTGCTATCTATGTAATATATTATTAAACATAAAAATACTGTTGTTTTTATCGGCAAAGAGCTCTTGCTATCAGCCACATACATTTTTCATTGATTTGTACAAACATACTACCAACATAACTTCACTTAACAGTAATTTCAAAACGAACAGACAAAAGACACTATTCCAAAATGAATCCATAGCGGAAGTCGTTAGAAAATAATAATATTTTTACGATTACATATAGAAGATCGCAGAAACTTTCTAACGACAGATAAACACTTTGATAGTTTGTCAAGATAACGGCTTGTGGTTGTGCTTAATATCTGATTTACGGCCTCTTTGGCCTCTTTAGAAGTTATTAAGGTTGATTTAGCATTACTATGGCCTCACAGGCATGATGGAAGACTTTGCCTTTGACAGAAGTAAGTAGTATACCAAAATGCATAGAGGTATGATGTACAATCACGAGCAATAAAATGTAAACATTACAAATGTTTACAATGTACTTATATTCTCCCCTTATTTAGAAAAAATATGTGGTGTTCGAATATATATAACCACATGCTAACAAAACATTAAATAAACAATGTGTATCCTCGCGTGTATTGTATTATGTTGTGCAATAAAGCGTGTTTGTAACTGTAGTTATATTTTTTCAGTGTAAGAGTTGTATGGTTGTAAAAGTACTAAGATATGACACAGTGCCTGTCTCGATCTATACAAATTCAAGGATTTTGTCCTAGCAGTGGCAACATAGTATACTGATGAATAGGTATATAATGATGACGATGATGGTCTCCCACTGTCACTACTACACAACTACTAACGCTACTACCACGTTACCTTGTCATGTACCTAACGACTTTTTTGCTTGCGTACTTGGCACAATAAGCGAGCCCTCAATTGTGAGATTAGTAAACTGGTTCGACGTGACCTCCGATGACACACGCCAAATTGAAAAGGCGATGAGCAAAAAAATTTAAGGGTAAATTTTTCGTCCAGCAAGTGAAGCGCTCGCATTTGGTCGAGATGCAAAACCAAGTCAAGTCTGGTCAAGTGACTAAACCGTAATTTCAAAGCCGGAGATTATAGCTGAGATAGAAAACTTTTATGGCTGATTGTATGATGTATATTGTATGGCTGATGTTCGAGTCGCATGCTTCACAGCCGCTCAGCCCTACTGCAGAGAAAACCATATCCACTCTAATTCGTCACGATACAGAAAACCTACCAGAAATCAGCCTAGATGAAATTAGGATAGCGCTCAGACAGCTTAAAAATTAAAAAGCTCAATTTGAGGATGGAGTCAATTCGGAGCTCTTAAAAGCAGGAGGTAAACCAACATTTTGGGAGTTTCATAAATTATTGACATACTAGGAGAACTCCAAAGGCGTGGATCAGTAGTACGAGTATTGTAGTATTCTATTTCAAAGGGGGTGATAAAACCTTTCTCAAAAACTATCTCACCATATCACTCTTGAACCACGTCTATAAACTATTTTTGAGGGTCGTCACAAATCATCTCGTCAGAAAACTTGAGAGTTTTATCCTCCGGAGCAGTCTGGGTTTCGTAGAAGATTTGATACCATGGACCACGTACACTAAGTGAGGTAATCTGCCGATTATACAAAAGTCTGAAGAGTATAATCAGCCCCTGTGTCTGTGCTTATGTGGACTATGAAAAGGCTCTTGATTCCTTTGAGATCTGGCCTGTTTCGGAGTCACTAAAGCGATGCCAAATGAACCCTTCGAAGTTTTTAAGGGATTTGTGTACCTCGGCGAAGTATTAAATTGGGTAGAATCAACTTCGATGAGGAAGCCTACAGAAGAATTCAGTTGGACTGGGTTCGAAACCAGAATATCCAACAGAGAACCAAAGTCACCGACATAGTAAGCTTGGCAAAGTATTACCAAGCTGAACTTCCAAAACCAGGTTATCTGACAGAAAACCAACGAAGCCGGGGTGGGTCGCTAGGAGTTTATATGATGAGTGAAAATTGAGGATACTCTTTATACCGAACTATTAAAGGTATGGGTCCTGCGAGGTATGGGTCCAAATTCTGTACATTAAAGATATTTAGTAATTTTTTTTTTGAGGCTGTTTTATTATTCGTACTAAGGCCAAAACCTTTTTTTTTTCTTTTTTTTCATTCTCTTGTCTGTCTGTCTGTCTGAATTTTGGACGCGCATTACACCGAAACTACGGAATGAATTCAAATGTAACTTGGCATGATTTGTGCTCATACTACGAGGTAGGACATTGGATACTTTTCATACCGGTAAATTAAAGGGTCCCCGCTGGATTGGGGTATTTTATTTGAAGTTGGTATTCATGTTTTACGGTTTATAGTTACTTCCGCAGTTCATCACTATGATACTCAAGGAATATTCCTTCAAATTTCAAATACAGTTTAGGTTTAGGCTTGGCATTGTCTGTCAGTCAGTCAGTCAGTAGGTATGTCACGGTACTGTTTTATAAGCATGATCAAAATAATGTAATAAAACACATATTTTTATTATTCTGCCCAAAAGTGAAGGGCATCTCATAATAAAGTAGTAAGTACCAAAAAAACTGTAAAAGGAAGATATTTAAAAAAAAAGTGTAAGTAACTGAAAAAAAAACATTTTTAAAATTCGTGTCTGTCTGTTTGTCTGTTAGTCTGTTCAAGCATCACGTAAAAACTATGCAACCGATTGCGATGCCGTTTTCATTGTATGGTAGCTTAGGATTTGACTTTTAAATTGGTGTACTTATTTTCTCAATCCAATGAGTAGAAGCCGAGCAATCGATAAAAACTTTTTGACGGCTGAAGGAATTTTGTTTAAATGTTGGTATATTGGTATTTTATGTTTTGGAATAGTAATAGAGTTATTTTAATCTAGAGAAATGGGCACGCGTGCGAAGCCTCAGGTTCCGCAAGTATATAATAATATTATAAAGAGGTAAAGTTTCTGAGGTTGTAGGGGGTAATCTCTGGATCTACTGAACCGATTTAAATATATTTTTTACCAGTAGAAAGCCACGTTATTTGTGAATGTCATAGGCTGTATATTAAAATGACAACGTGTGCGAAACTGCGGGCATCAGCTAGTTTAATAATAAAGCAGTAAGTAACAAAAAGTCTGAACAAAAAATATAATTTAAAAATTGCAATTAGCTAAGTAAAAGGAATATAACATGTCATAAAATGTGTCTATCATTCTGTTTGTCTGTGTGTTTGTCTGTATGTTCACGTTAAATCTACTGGATCGATTGATATTGAGGTTTTCGCTGTGGGATAGCTTTTGTTTGGATAAGTTTTGACTTACAATCTGGTGTACTTTGTAACTCAATCCGATGGGTGGAAGACGAGCCATTAATAAAAAAAAATACGGCTGAACAAATTTTGATTAAATGTAGTATAATGTAAAAACAGGTACTGTACAGGTATTTTTGGTCCGCGAATAACATATAGGTTACTTTTAGCCCAGAGAAATGACGACACGGATAAAGCCGTGGGCACTGCTAGTCTTTTACCTTATAAAATACTTGATCCGTAAACACAATTTTACTACAGTTGGTTCTTTTAACAACATCCAATAACTAAAGTTTCGTAGCTTCGTAAAAACCTTGAACATCGTAGCAGATTACTACGATGTAGCTACACCATAGCATCTTTGTGTCGTAGCATCCCCGGAAATCCTAGTAGAAAATATTCCTGCTCATAATTCAGAACTCTAGAGACCGGCTGAGTTGAATATGGTAGAGCAAAGTAGAGTCGTAACGTAGAACCAGACTAGTAGAGTCGTAAAGTGCTACACGTGGCCCGAGTTATGTGCTTAGTGAGAACACCATTATTTTTGGTTTAGAAGTAACGTGGTGTAGAGTAGAGACAGGAAGTGGGACATTTATTACTAAGCAGATTCACCATAAGTTTGTGTTCGTCCAATTCTGAACACGGGCCTTTTCCATAACAGGTGGGTTTTTGGTTTTTTCACCATCCCCACTTCACCACTAATATATAAAGTGAATCATTGTATGTTTCTGTATTTGTTTGTTTGTTTGGGGCGTTATCACGCCAAAACGGCAGGACCGAATTTGATTAAAATGTGTGTAAATACTGTATAACAGAGACCAACATAGGGTAGTGTTGATAAAATCTTGAGCATAGGTATTATAGGTACTGTACAATGCAGAGATAAACATAAAATGCATTCATCACAGAAAAGGTCAGTGAAAACGGGACATTTTTGGTATAGATAAGTACTGGCTTTCACGTGGAAACGGCTAAAATGATTTTAAGAAAATTATACAAATAGATACTATACGATACGAGTATAAAGACTTAAATTGAATACTTTTAATCCCGGAAATTAGAAAAATCCCGCGGGATAATCGTAAATCTAAACAGATTAATCATGTTAAAATAAAAAATTCAACAGCATATTTTTTCTGTGACACTTAACAAGGGTGCTCAAACCCAAATGAGCTACATTGCAGCACTTTATTATGTTTACGACTGTATCGTAAGGTGTACATAGTATAAGCACAGTACATATATTAGTCTTTACAGACAGTAGTGTATCGAGGAGTAAACGGGCGATTTGACGCACGCGGTGCGGGGGCCGGGAGGCAGGGGTTTCAGCGTGGTTTTGAAAAGAACGCTACGAGCGAGTTTCGCGCATGAAGTATCTTCACGTAAAAATACGAGAAAGAAAGATTGTTTTCTGCGAGTAGGATGCCAGTACCACAAATAGATTGGACCAAAGAGTATAGTAATATAAGTATATATCAAGATTGGACTCTTTATTTCAATCTTTTCGAACCACTATTGGGATCCTGAAAAAAAAACTTAATTTATTACCCGATTGCGGAGGGTTATGTGTTGGGTCGTATGTATGTATGTTTGTTTGTTTTTACGTTTCTTTGGCACGTCCTATAGTCTAAACGACTAAATGGAATTTGTTAAATGGTATCATTGGATTCGTCTTAACCGCGAGAGTGCTATTAGAAATATGAAGTATGAACCGGCTTACAACTGCCATATATTATTTCCGACGGAAAGAAAAATGTTTGAATAACACTAAAAACTCACAAAATATATCTTTTATAAATATAAAGAATAAACTAAACTAGAATAATATAGGTATAGATTAGTTTAATATTATCCTGAAGAGGGGGGGGGGGGGTTGAGAATTGAGAAAAGGGGGGGTAATAAACTACTATAACTCTTTCTATTTAAATTTTATTTTTGAATCGGTATTACATTTTTACTTTTCTTAAAGTGATACTGTTCTGGTTCTATTGCAATTATTTTATTCTTTTTAGTGTTTGTTTAGAAAATAACATTTGAATACGAAGTGGTATTTTTTTCAGAAAAAATATTTTTTTTGAGTAAATCCATTCGATTTTGTGTTTATATTGCCTTAATTTTGTGTTTATCTTTGAGATTTCTCAACCGATTTAGTTGGTTGTTTTTTACACACAAGTGTGTGGGTTACAATATTGCAATTTTCGTAGGGATTTCTACTTTCTTGCAAAATAAAATAGTGCCTATGTTACTCGCTGATAACGTAGCTTTCTAATAAGTGTTTTTTTTTAATCAGTTCAGTATCTTTTTTAATCGACTTCACAAAAGGAGACGGTTATATGTTCGGCTGTATGTATGTTTTTTTTTATGTATGTCGGTCGATATCTCCGTCAATTGTAAGCCGATTTTAAATATTATTTTTTCGTTTGAAAGGGTATACTTTCCAAATGGTCCCGTATAAATTGTATCAAAATTCGTTCAGCAGTTTTTCGAGAATAAATATTTTTGTTGAGTAAATCCATTCGATTTTGTGTTTATATTGCCTTAATTTTGTGTTTATCTTTGAGATTTCTCAACCGATTTAGTTGGTTGTTTTTTTTTATTCAAAAGGGTAAAATTTCTGTGTAGTCCCATACAAATTTCATCAAAATTGGTTCAGTAGTTTTATTATAAAATCAATTTGTTTTATAGTTAATGTTCTCTAATATCTTGGGATTTCTGAATGAATTAGATGATTGTTTTTACTCGAGTAAGAAAACCTCTAGTGTGGAACTGTATAAATTTCATCAATTTTTTTTATTACCTTTAAACAAGCTTTAATTGAATTCTTTGTGTAATAATGTTGAGGACTGGATTGCAAATCAATTTTGAACAATTTAAGGACGTCCAAATATGCTGAAGTTTTGCACCTGGATGTAGTTCTGATGACAATTAAAACCTACAGCAGTAGTAGTAGTAGTAGCAGTAGCAGCAGCAGCAGCAGCAGCAGCAGCAGCAGCAGCAGCAGCAGCAGCAGCAGCAGCAGCAGCAGCAACAGTAGCAGCAGCAGTAGTAGTAGTAGTAGTATATAAAAGAACTACACAATCGGATGATGGAATCCCTTCGAGTTTGGGCTCATTTGGTTTGTCTTGATGAGATCATGTCTGGTTTCATGTGGTATCAAGGGTCTGATGATGGAGCCGAAAGGTAGTCACAGGAACTCAACAACAAAATGATGGAAACCCTTCGAGTTTGGGCTCATTTGGTTTGTCTTGGTGAGTTCTCAAGTGTTCTGTGGTATTCAGGGTCTTTTGATGGAGCCGGAAGGTAGTCACAGGAACTCAACAACAAAATGATGGAAACCATTTGAGTTAGGGCTCATTTGGTTTGCCTTGGTGAGTTCTCAATTGTTCTGAGGTATTCAGGGTCTGACAGGTACTCAACAACAAAATGATGGAACCCCTTCGAGTTTGGGATCATTCGGTTTGTCTTGATGAGTTATCTGGTGTTACGTGGTATCCAGGGTCTGATGATGAAGGTAGTCACAAGAACTGAAAATCAAAATGATGGAACCCTTTCGAGTTTGTGCTCATTTGGTTTGTCTTGATGAGTTCTCTGATTTTATGTGGTATCCAGGGATGATGGAGCTGGAAGATAGTCACAGGAACTCAACAACAAAATGATGGAACCCCTTCGAGTTTGGCTCATTTGGTTTGTCTTATGAGTTCTCTGATGTTATGAGGTTTTCAGGGTCTGATGATGGAGCCGGAAGGTAGTCACAGGAACGCAACAACAAAATGATGGAAAATGGACAAAACTAATTCAGTTGTTATATATGTAGGTTTTATTCACTAAAGTGTCTACTATTTTCTTTAGCATATATTCTTTCCAATGTTTTCTTAGGCCACTAAAAATCAAAAAATCAAATATTTTCCAACCGGCACCGCCTTCAAAAAACTCTTTCTTATCTTATGTTGTATTTATGCATTATTGTTTCGTTGGTAATTTCGAAAAAGTTATACTGTTCTGGCTCAATTGTAAATTATTTTATTCTTTTTAGTGGTTGTTTATAAAATAACATTTTTATTATGAAGTCGATTTATTTATTTTTGGGAAAATATTTTATCGTTTGTCCATTACAAACAAACGTACAAAAATACAAAAATTAAATCTTTCCTTTTTATAATATGAGTGTAGACATACGCGTGAAATCGATAGCCTCTTTTTTTGTAAGTAGCTTAGAAACTCTGGTGTTACTAATAAAAGATTCCTACTTTAAAAGGTTGACTGTAAAGTGTGGACAAACAGACGAACATATATACATATATTCATTCATGCAAACATAGGTATTCTGATAAAATCATAACCCTCCTTTTTTGTAGCTGGGCAAAGACCGGCAGGTGGCAACCATCGGTCTCCGACTGACAGTAGAAATCAAACTCGAAAACAATGCTTCGATACACTACTGTCTGGAAAGACTAATATAATATGTACTGTGGTATAAGCGTCAATGCTACGAGAGTTTCACTCGAGGTTATTCTCTCGTACTAAATAATGGCGCTTTTTAGGGTCAAATTTAGTCAAAAAAGGAACCCGTATAGTTTTGCCATGTCGACAGACATGGCAAAACTATACGGGTTATAACAGGTTATGTGGGTATAACAGACAGACAGACATGTCTGTCTGTCTGTAGGTCACAACCATTTTATTCAGAAACTATTAATATTACAATGTTGAAGTTTAGCACACGTATTTATAACCGCTACACAGGTGTGTAAAAAATATAAAGAATATTTTTCTGGTCTCTCCTTAATTGACTTATTTATTTGATGTGTATTTTTAGGTGGGGTCCTGTGGAATAGGTATTTTAAATTTACAAGTAAATATCACAGTAAAATAAAAAATACAACATCACTGCCGAAAAAAATAAGTTATCAAAAAAATATAGCGTTTGACGGCCGGTTGGTCTAGTGGCTAGTGACCCTAGGAACGAAATCAAACGGTCGCGGGCTCGAATTCTGCAAGGTGCAATCATTTGTGTGATGAGCAGAAATGTTTGTTTCCGAGTCATGGATGTAATATTCTTATCTATGTATGTTTATCCGTTATCTAGTGCCCATATTACAGGGTATTCTAGTTTGGGGCTAGGTAATTGGTGTGGAATTGTGCCAAATATATATTTAATATATATTTGTCACTCGGAATGATGCAAGAATTCTAACGATACCCCGATATACATCGAAATCTGTTCAGGCATTTAAAGATTAAGATTAATAAAGAAACTCACATACATACATACATGAAACCTAAAAACATTACACTCCTTTTTTGGGCAGTCAGGTAATAACGAGGTTTCTTTGACAATTTTTGTTTCTTATTTGTTACCGTTATGCATAGAACTGTTCAAAAATATATAAAAACTCGGTTAATATCGCATGATAAACAATGCTTCGATATATAACTAACAACATTACTAACAACATTATCACGTCTATCAACATTTAACCAGTATCCGATGTATATAGTCGACAAGCTAGATCAATGTTGTTGGCAAAATACATAAAAAAACTAGAACACTTATTCGCTATGGCACACGAAATTCGTTGCCGAAAACGTGTGACGTCACTACGACCCCTGGACCGATTGCAATGCAGTTTCCATAGATGGGTAGCTTAGGACACTGGCTTCGTAATCTTAAGTATATAGATATCCAACGCACAGTTGGAAGGTTTTATGATAAAGATTTACGCTAATTAGATTAAAATATGACGAAGGACTAACTGCTAGAATACTCGACACAGGCTTGGTGACAAATTAACAATACAAACTACTAGAGAGTATAGCTATAGCTTGCCAGGCGGAAACAAGCCATATCACCATTGTTGTATACAATATTTTCCTTCACCGGAACCTTAAATTTATTTAGGTGGTTTAAGTTTAAACGCACGAAATACGACGTGGCGCCCGTCACATAGCGAAGTTGGCAACCACCGCTTTTAAAAATTAGTAATTCATCTTTAATTTGACCCCGATTCCCCATGAATTATTTCACTCCTAACGCACCCCTTGGCCAATTTGTGATTATTTTCACGTGTTTATCTTTAACCCTTTTTGGGGCTTAATTTAAGGGTAAATAATACCTTGTAGTGCTACACAAGCAGGTGGCTGGCAAAGATTTCATTTAGGACCCGTTTGCTTTATTGCTTTTAGGTTTGTATTCAGGTAATGAATTCACTGAGATTTAAACCCATACTAGCTGCGCCCCGCGATTTCACCCACGTGAAGGATGGTGATGATGATGAAAGTATTTTGTGTGTTATTCCTGTGTATAAGCTATCTCCATTCCAAATTTTATCAAAATCCGTCCAGTCGTTATCGCGTGATATCTTCCCAAACAAACAAACAATGTTTCACTTTTATATATTGGTGTGGATTGTCTTTGAGGGAAGGCCGGATATAGGTCTCCCCTAATGCGCATCACTGATCTTTGACTCTTTTCATGTTATTTCTGCCTATAAGTGGTCTCGTCTACCCCACCGGCTATCGGTTCTTTGACATATGTGACCGGAGCATTGCCACTTCAGTTTGTTAATTCCTTAAACTATGTCAGTGTATATGTCACCTATTTCGAATGCGATCCCTTAGAAAAACCTCGAGCATAGTCCGTTCCACAGCTCGCTGAGCGACCTTAAATTTGCGGACCAAACTTACAGTCAGTGTCCACGTTTTGGCTCCGTATGTAATTATGGATAGGACGCACAGGTTAAAGACTTTCGTCTTTATGCACTGTGGAATGGGCGACGAGAAGACATGACAAAGTTTCCAAATGTGCCCAGCCCAGCAAAATCCGCATATTAGCTTCCCTCTCAAAGTTGTTTCTAACGTAAGAGTTTGTCCTAGTTAGACATACTCCTGCACAAATTCGAGAGGCATGCCACTGTTGACTATGAGTTCCAATATAATGTGTTTATTAATTTTCAATTTTATTTTGTCAATGTTCATGTGGAGGCCAATACTTCGGGAGGCATCTGCTAGGCTGGTCAAGCATTTTTTGCAATTCTAGCAGCAATTCCGTTATCATATCATCTGAGAATCTCAAGTATGATAATATGTACTCGCCGTTTATGTTGATGCCCATACCATTCCAGTCCATTGCGTTGGTTAACAGTTTCGGGGATATGATATCCTCTTGTCGTACTCCCCTGAGCAATTCGATTTATTCTTTTAGCCACTTGAGACGGACATTGTAGCAGCGTAATACATGCCTGTATTACTCAACACTTGAGAATATATTGCCAGTCCACTTGGGACCGCCGCAAAGAGTCCAAAACAGTCTCGATGGAGTCGTTGTCCGCAAAAGCCAGACAGCGGCCGATTATACTCTTCTGACTATAATCCATATCCGTATTCTGGCACACTGTGTGAATTTGGTCTACGGTGCCATATCCTCCGCAAAACCCGGCCTTCTCGGATGGTTGGAGTTCGTCAAATCTACGCGCGAGACGATACACTGAGATACCCACACTAGCTGCGCCCCGCGATTCGCCTGCGTAAAGGATGGTGATGATGATGACGAAACGAAGATGACTCTTGAGTACATCTTAAAAACGTGACTCGGAAGAGATGGGTCTATAATTCTTGAACTAGGTTTTATCCCTTTTCTTGAAGAATAGTACCACTACACTCCTATTGCACGCATCTGGAGTTCTCCAACAATTGATGACGAAATAAAATAATAAATAAAGCCTGTAGCTCTCTAAGGACAGGAGTGCCTCCTGTCTTTAAGAGCTCAGAGGTGCCGTCCTCACCAGCTTTTCCGTTCTTCAGCTGTCTCAAGACCATGTCCACATCATCCAGGCCGACATCGGGCAATTTATCAGTGTAGTGGCCACTAGCTGGTCAGTGTGGCTCTTGGGCACAGTGAGGCTGCTCGTATAGAAAGACGTACAAAATGCTCTGAACAGAGTAATTTTGACGTCCCTCGAATAACGTGCAAACCTGCGGGCTATCATATTCGCTCTCACAGACAACGCCCTTCGCACCCTTTCTACATCTGCATCAAGCTCTTTTATTTGATAGCCCTATCATAGGGGTTACTATGGAAATGCAGTTAAATAATCGTGCATTGTCACGAGAACAAAAAGTGTGTGCCAAATTTCAGCCCGATAGCTTCAGTGGAAGAGGGTGAAATATTGATTGCAAAATTCCAGGACATACCAGTGAAGTTAAACAATAGCTTTTAGCAAGTCTGTCAAAAAGTATCAAGAGCTTTGGTGCTATATAAAAACTAACTACAGGCAAAATACATACTGGATAAGAGCGAGCAGGGGTTTCAATGATATGGCCGCTCAGTTAGATGTTGACTTGTTTAACATGTCTGCCGGGCATCTAAAGCGGCTGCTCGCTGCGGATTTTTTTGTATGAAAATAAGATTTGTTTAGTGTAGGTGTTTTTATATACTTAATAATGTAATATCTTGTGTGTCCGTTTACTTTGTAATTATCTATTCTTTCTATATACTTATTTGTGGAAACTTTTCATTGGCCTTCTGTACATTTTCGCATATTTTATACTATGTTGTTTTAGCTGTAAGTTTTCCTAAAATTTATAAATAAAATAAAATAAATTCTTTTTCATTGGGAATTAATATCCTAGATGAATATAGGATGCTTTTTTTCGCGATAAACTGTAGTCTGCACGTACAAATTAAATACTGTAAGGGCATCGCAGAAATGTAAGTAAATAATCAATACTATTAATAAAAACTAATGTAGGTTTGATACATTTTTAGTAAACCAAGAAATCTGACACTATGGCGAGTGTGCACAAATACTGTCATCCTGATCTGATTTCTTTACCAAACCATACGATCAAAAAGTTCAAATCTCTCGCTAGAGAGTAGTATATTCCTTGGATCAAATAAAACATACTCAAATAGAAACCCCTTTTTGATGTTAGTTTATAACGTATCACATAATGACCATTAGGTAGATAAAAGAACGGACCGGACGCAGGCCAATCTAAATGGACTAACATAAAGAGCTCCCTAACATGCTAACGAAGTAAATAAGAGATAAGAGCTATTATTTGTGATGTAATAATGGTCCCTAAGGGCACCTTTAAATGTAGCTTAGTTATATGTTTAAAATGTACGAATGTGTTGAATGTTTTTAGTCTCCTACATACAAAGTTTAGTGTGGTGTTAAGATTTTAAAACCTTTTTCTATTTTGAGCATGGTGGCTCGCAAACAGTAGACCGATTTTAATGATGACAGTTTTAATAGTAATTAGTGCGCCTGCCTTCTAAGCTGGTATCCCAGGTACAAATACTGGCTGGTACAAACATTTTGTATGATAAATGTTTGATAGGTACTAATTAGTGACGTGCTAATTAGTATCCATGTCACCCGCATACAGGGAATTCTATATGAGTCTGTAAACTTCTGAGAGAGTGTGTATGTGTGTGTGAGGGTGTGTGTGTGTGTGTGTTACGGAGTCTACACACTAATGTGAAAGACTAATCCGCCGCAAGGCTTTGTTGTCGGCGGGTTAGTCTGCGACTTTGGTGTATAGAATCCTTTACGTTGTTTTTTTTTCAGTTGAAAGCTGGAAATAGCGAGATGGCTATCAGATTTGTTTGGAAGAAATCGCTGTAGCCGTTCCCTAGATATACAACTCTGATCACACTTTGTGAAAAGAACTCGGGTTTTATTGTATACTAGCGCCTTACTCCGGCTTTGCACGGCTAGCTAAGGGTTTATCTTTATATGTACACATGTTTTGATTGAATAATTTGAACTAAAAACTGTTATTGTGACTTTTGGCAGCAAAAATCGTGGTGTTTTTGACCGTAGAAAACTGCATTATTACCGTAGAAAGAACAGTACATACTCGCTTCTACGATTATTACTCACGTACTTGACAGACTTATAATTATTTCGTTTCCATGGCAACATCATTCCGTTCTGTATTTTCGATACCTTGGGTTATATTATTGCAAATTTCGTATGGATCCCTAATTTAAAAAAATTGCCCATGTTATACTCGCTGAAAATGTAGCTTTCTACAGGTGAAAGATTTTTTAAATCGGTTCATTACATAAAACTCGGTCCATTACAAACAAATAAAGGAATAAACATACAAACAATCAAATCTTTCCTCATTATAATATTAGTGTAGATATAAACAGATTGCTAACGTCATACATTAGTACCTACAAAACTCGCGTAAAACTTATTATCGTCGCCGGTACATAGTAGTTCAACTTATTAGATTATATGGCGTTCTATACTAGCTGAAGTATTATACACCTAGTGCCATCTATCGAACAGTTGATGAAACACAAACTTCGATGTAGGTGTGTGTGTAGGTCTATCATGACATAGGCGTGGGTGTGATGGAGTGTAACAGTCAACAATCCATAATACCTGGGTTCAATTCAAGTAATAAAGTCACTTTTTGAGTTTTCTTGTAATTTTCTAGATAACTAGAATATGCACAAGTAAAATTGATAAATTAAAACAACCTACATCATATGAAATGTGGCCAGTATCCACATTAATTTTTAAAAGTGAAACGTTGTCTGTTTGTATGTTGTGTTTGGTGAGCTTTCACGCAAAAAAAGGCTGAATTAATTTTGATGAAACTTTGTAAATAGGTACTGTACAATATAGAGACCCACATAGGATACTTTTTATCATGGTAAGTTACCGCGGGTTTTTTTTAAATGTTTAAATATCGGATTAAGCTTGACGTTTTATACGTAGGTACTATAAAGACCACTTTAGGAATCTTAGGAATACAATCCCCCCTATATATAAAAGTGAAATGTTGTCTGTTTGTTTGTTTGTTTTGGGCATTTTCACGCGATTACGGCTGGATTGGATTTAATTAAATTTATTTCGTAGATGCTGTATACCATCGAGACTATCATAGGTATTTTTTAAATAATTTTCTTCTTACACTCACACTCACTCACTCATGCCGAAACGGCCCAACGGATATAAGTGAAGTTTGGAATGGAGATACTCCTAACTTATCTTGTATGCAAGATTAACAGAGGATACTTTTCATAATTGTTCAAGCGGGTGAATCCGCGGAGTGCAGCTAGTAGATAAATAATAGGAAGGGCGCGTTCCCGCGCCTAGCGTGCGTCCGGGGTGCTTTTACAAGCGCGTGGTTTTCTCGCCAAGAATACAAACTAAAGTTTTTAGGTATCCTCAATTTAGAATTCATTTTGTTTTCTAATACATTTTTTATATCTCAGTCACAAAAAACAGGAAACCACGGCAGAACAATCATAAAACGCTCGAACCGGTAAAGACACGCGGCCCGTCCTATAGCCAAATCCCCGGGCGCCCGATACACGCGGACCCTCCTGTTGCCAAAATTTATAACGCCCGATACACGTGGCTACAATTGTGTCATTTTCCGATTGAAATAGAATTCCGCATTTTTACCCAATCTGAGTGTTTTATTCGTTCAAGGGATATTTTTTCTCTATATTAAAACACCCAATAAGTACTAAAATAAAAAACCTTTAATTAATAGACCGTTAATTTTATGAATTTTTAATTATTTTCAAAAATATATTCTGGTCACTTTTTGTACTAAACTGTGTTGATATTTTAATGTAATTAGATACATTCATGTAATATTTAAATAAAATATAATAACAGGGTGTCATTGATCTTATTTCCAAAATACATTTTTTTTTCCAGAAAAACTCCCCATTTTTGTCGTTATCTTCTTTCCGTGATGGTATTTCCATACATAATAATTTCATAAGTCTTTGGTTTGTTTTTTTCAGTGACAGCATGTATTCAGCCAATCACAGGCCGAGTTTTGTACGATTGCGCCAAACCATTGAGCAAGGAATGGAAAATAAGTTTTACGCGACCGCAGCGACAAGAATATTTTCGCGCCAATTTGCCCCTTGTGGCTATTACTTATTCTGTGCATGTATGTAAACACAGACTTTGCTGCACACTATAGGGTTCAAAATGCCTTAACCAGAGTCGCAACTACCACAAGGTTGCATCGCAACGCAAGTGCAAACCAAATATATATTACTCTGTAATCTGTGAACCAATACATATACAAACTGAATGACAAATGCGCGAAAGTAAATACACGCATAGTTTTTTCAAATGTGCGCCATATACCGGATTTTTTATATAACTGCATACTCCTATATATCGTAAGCTAAATCGTGATATTAGTTCAATCATGTTCAATAAATCAAATGTTAAAAATACTTGATTATGAATTTGCTTTTTTCTTAACTAATTTTATGAAAATTTTGTATTTTGCCCTCAAAATAAATAAATAGTTATGATGAACCAGAACAGTGAAATATAATATTTCGACGATTTCAGTACAATTTTAGTTCTAGCGAACCAAGTAACGCCATCCAGCAACATTGAAACTATTGTGAGTGATATAAGGAGAGAACAATCTTTCCTTCTATGATTTACTATGATTTATCAAATTCAAATTATTTATTTGCTCTTTCTAATATTAGTATAGACTAACTGTGCCCCGCGACTTTTCCCGCGTATTCGATGAGAAAAGGTATCCTATATGTTATGCCAATATGTTATGATGTGTTACCGAGTACAACCAATCTGCAAAATTTTCCTGATTTTTCGCTTTCACTTATTTCACGCTTTCAATGTATTTTTGTTTATCTCTGTATTGTACAGTACCTATATTCAAAATTTAATCGACATCTGCTAAGTCTTTTTTAGATTTAAGATCAAAAGTATTCTATTTTAGTCTATAAATAGTGCAGTACCGGCACAATCTGAGTCCTCCGTCACCTTTCCATCACTACACGACTACACTTTTGGCAACGCGACAACCTTTTATGTTTGAAATACTTCGCAAATGAACGAAGCGGTACGCTTCTTCATTTATTAAAAGAACTGCAAAGGAGTGGAATGCTCTGCCCTCGTCAGTGTTTCCAGTAAAATATGACCCAGTTGTGTTGAAGTCAATAGTGAATAGGTATCTACTAGGCAAGCGTGCTACACCTTCAACCACATCATCGCTTGCCATCAAGAGAGATCATGGTCACGCGACTGCCTAGACCGTAATAAAATAATAATCTTTACGTAAAATATTATAGAAATTGGTTTAGTAGTATTTACAGACCTATATCCCTTTTAAGTTATGTCTCTATAATACTAGAGAAAGTACTCAACAAAAGCCTAACATCCTTTCTAGAATGAAAACATTCTCTCACAAAACTAATTCGGGTTGAGAACTGGCAGGTCTACGGGGGACACAGTTACAGCTCTGGTTGACCATGTGGCCAACAAACTGGACTCTGGGTGGAGGTGTAGCAGAGTATTCATATACCTTGCCAAGGTTTTCGATACTATTTCAAGATACTGGTAAAGAAGCTGGATTGTATAGGTGTACGAGAGATTGCTTTGGAATGCTTTAAATCCTATCTTTCAGACCGCAAAAAAATATCTAAGTAAATAATTAAGTAAGTAACCAAGGAAGGAAGTAAGGAAGGTTAAGGAAGTATCATTTAGCGTTCCCCAAGGAAGTGTACTTGGTCCAACATTGTTCTTAGTCTACCTTAACCTTTGTAAGATTAATCAAAGGCATGCCTAGTCAATTGATTTCGGTGATAACACTGCTTCAATTTTTGATAGTCTTGACTAGGACGAAATTGACAGCCAGTATACCAATGATAGATTGCGACAGGTTGTGAAATAGCTCCGGTCCAATCTTTTTACACTAAACGTAAGCAAAACAAAATAATTTTTCTCAGAGTTTCGTATCGTAGTGCCCCATATATACTGGTAGGCATAAAACTCCATGCTTGTATTATCGATTAGTTTTTACGTGATGCGCGAACAAACATACAGACAAACAGATAAACAGACAAACAGACAGACACGATTTTAAAATCTATACTAATAGTACAGCAAAATGTTTTTTTATATATATATATATATATATATATATATGCTACTGAACAAGAATATAAAAAAAATAAATAAAAATATTGATTTGGGAGGCTTTACCTTTCAGAAACAAAGTTAATTAATATTAGCCATGTTCGGTTGGGTAGTTCGTAATACTACCAATAGATAGCGTTACCGTTACCATAAGACGGGTTCAAAAAAGAAGCTAGTGGAAAGATTTGGTTGACGACGCATAGGTCTCGGTAGCCGGTCTCGGTAGCCGGTAATTGGTAAAGGCATGTGCCGCGCTGAGGCATAGTACATACTATTTCGTTCCTATTGCTTTATTATAAGTATAGATAAAACATCAAATTCGGTCCAGCCCTAAAAATGCCCCAAACAAACTAACAGACAGACAAAGTTTCTCTTTTAATATAAGTAGGGATGGTACGGGACGAAGCCACTTGCCTCTTAAAAAAGATGGTTAAAAATTACGCACACGTCAAATTAATATTATAACCTCCTGTTTTATAAAGTCGGATAAAATTTAATAAGTAACAACACACAATTTGTCCTTGCCACAAAATGCAATTTTCACAGTAAACATGTTGAGTTGACTTCTATTCAGCAGTGTTCAACTTGTCGGGTAAATTATGCGCACACACGCACGCTAAAGGCGTACTTGGAGTGCTGGGAATGGAGAATGGCTTGTACAAACTACATTTTTATAATTAATAGCCATGTGTTTACTACATATTCACGTTCGCCTATAGAAGACGCTTACCTATTCACCTGTGAAGTCCATAAGTGTGGATGAACCACACAACTTTATTTCATCAAAACTGGTTCAGGGAAGGAGGCGTAGGTACTAAGCTTTCGCAGCCTTAATGTCCTCGCTGCAGCTAGTTTGGTTATCTGACTTACGGTGATATACTGTCTTATTAATAAACATTAACTAACGCAAGTGTAATGTTATTCAAAGTATTAATCCCATACTAATAATTTTCGGTATTTACAAATACGCAATAAGAAACAAATAAACTTATCCGACTTTACTTTTGGAGTAAAATTTAGTCCTATGCGCTGCCTAGTTTAGCGACTGATTAAAGTAAAAACTTTATTGTAACGTTCCCTATGATGTGAATTGTTTGAAAGTAGGTATCTTACTCTGAGTGGACTTCCTCCCACGCCTTAGTTTTTAACTTGTTTATGTTGGTATTTAAAGATTTATCTTCAACTAGATGCACCTTGTGACTTTGTCTGCGTAGACAGTGTCTTTTTTGTGGGTAACTATGAGCGCTATAAAGATGTATTACTTAATGTATCATCAATAGCTGTCATAGCCAAATAATGACTTTTATATGCAAATTTTTGATACCTTGGGGTGTGTTGCATTATTGCAATTTTCGTAGAAATATCAAATTTTATGAAACACTAGCTGTACCCGCAGCTTTGCCCGAGAGGTCATTTAACTGTGTTAAGTGTTATTCTAGAACAAAAGTGCATATAAAGTACACAATATACTACATCATCATCATCATCATCATTTCAGCCTTTAGCAGTCCACTGCTGAACATAGGCCTCACTAAAGAGCGCCACGACGAACGGTCTTGTGCCGCTTCCATCCACCGACTTCCTGCGATAGCTACAATGTCGTCCGTCCATCTCCCTACACTACGTTTCCTTGTTCGTGACCATTCCAGAACCTTTATTCCCCAGCGGTTGTCAGCTCTGCGAACTATATGGCCTGCCCATTGCCACTTCAACTTGCAAATTCTGAGAGCTATGTCAATAACCTTGGTTCTTCTACGGATTTCTTCGATACGGAAATTATCACGTAGTGAAACTCCAAGCATAGCTCTCTCCATTGCACGCTGCGTGACGTTGAGCTTATGTATGAGACAAATAGTTAGCGACCACGTCTCAGTGCCTTATGTCATCACTGGCAACACGCACTGATTACAAACTTTCGTCTTGAGGCACTGCGGTATTCGTGACGAAAAGGTGTGGTGTAATTTCCCGAACGCTGCCTATCCGAGTTGGATTCGTCGGTTGACCTCTTTGTCAAAGTTGGATCTACCCAGTTGGACGTCTGACCCAAGTAGACATAGTAATCAACAGCTTCGATAATATGGTTTTCAACATAGAACGGCATGGGTGCGACATGGGCATTTGAAATGATGTTCGTCTTACCCATGTTAATTTTAAGACCCACATGTTGAGAAACAATATTGAAGTCACTGAGCATTGTGCTTAATGCTTCCAGGGTTTTTGCCATGATAACTATATCATCAGCAAATAGAAGATGAGTGATGCATTCGCCATTGATGTTAATACCAGATCCGTTCCAGTTCAGAAGCTTGCATATATCTTCCAGTGCAGAGGTGAACAGTTTCGGAGAAATAACGTCTCCCTGTTTCATCTCTTTTTGCAGCTGGATAGAATAAGTACTCCGATCTTGAAGACGGACAGTCATGGTGGCATTGCTGTACCATCACTTCAACACTTCGATGTACCGGTAGTCAATCTGGCACCGCTGTAACGACTGTAGCGCTGCCCAGATCTCGACTGAATCAAAGGCTTTCTTATAGTCCACAAACGCTAGACATAGTGGCCGATTATACTCTTCGGTCTTCTGTATAATCTGCCGGAGCGTATGGATGTGGTCTACGCTGCCTTCCGGAATCCAGCTTGTTCGGGAGGCTGAAAGTCGTCAAACCTACGAGCGAGACGGTTTGTAACTACTCTCGAAAACTGCTTAAAGACGTAGCTCAGCAGCGAAATGGGCCTATAATTCTTCAAGAGGGTGCTATCACCTTTCTTGAAGAACAGCACCACTTCACTCCTAAGCCACCCCTCTATCGCAGTACCCTCGAGGATGACGGAATTATACAGCCTCTGAAAGACTAAGTACCGGTGGTCCACCCGCTTACAGTAACTCTGTCGTAATTCCGTCCTCCCTGGTGCCTTGTTGCTCTTAAGCTATTTGGGAGCCATTCTGATCTCGCATAGGCTGACGTCCGGGATATCTTCGGTATAATGTCAGGTCAAACGGACTCTTGCATCGCTAGTCGTGCTAGGAGGAATACGCGACGAGGTGTATAATTGACCATAGAACTTCTCGACCTCACTCAAAATCTCTGGCTTCGACGAAAAGATGCTGCCACCACTGTAAAGTGTCTTTTCGGGGCATGTATGGCATTAGAAATGAAGTCATAAATAGCCTTCACTTCATCGTCCGGGCGTTTCGAGTGTGGGGCGTACACCTGTATGACCTTCAAGAATACCGTCCGGTAGTTCGGAGTACAAGGTATGCCACCCTGCCCGAAACGCTTTCGATCTTCACAACGTTGTTGACGAGGGACTTGTGGACGAGAAACCCGATACCGTGTTGGAACTGCTGGTCGCCCTCCCGATAATAAAGTAAGTAGCCGGAATTCAGGGTCATCGTATCCTCTCCCTCTCGGACTTCTGATAACCCTATAATATCCCAGCGCAACTTAATTCTACTTCTTCCAGCTCTATCAACTTCTCATCGATCCTCAAGGTGCGTGCGTTGTATGTTGCCAGGTACAGAGATCGTGGGGGTTGGCAGCTGGTAATATACTACATATCATAAAGATTTGTTCATCCTTCAACTAGTTTTGATCGATTGATCGGCTTCTATTCATTGGATTGAGATACCAAGTACACCAGTTTTTAAGTCAAAACCTAATTTGGACGTTATGCGCAAACACACGACGTAAAAAAAAACTTCTTCAGCAGCTTATTTTAAGTACCCTAGACCATTTTTTAAATTATCTTTTTTGTTTAGACTTTTTTTTACTTACAGCTTTATTGTAAGTATTTTAAAAGATAGATGCCCGGACAGTTTCAAAAATGCCTTATATGAAAAGAAAAAATGCCCGGGTTTTATGAATAACGTGCCCTTCACATATTTGGAAGAATAATAAAAAGGTTTGTGTTTTATTCAATTATTTAAATCATGACATACTGACTGACAGACAGATAACGCACAGGCATAACTGATGCATCTAGATATTTGAAATTTGGAGGAAATATTCCTTGAGTATCCTAGAGGTGTACTACGGAAGTAACTATAAACTAGAATACATGATTACCAACTCCAAATAAATACGTCACAAACAGACATAACTAATCCTAAGTACTAATACTTTCGCTAAGTAGGTACTCTACCTACTTATTATTATCTCGTCCAGGAAACTAATAATACCTTCCTAATACCTACAAATAAAACAACTAACAAACAAATCTAAACTAAACCAACCAACGAATCTAATTAAAAACCTAAAATACTTTCGATATATATCACTCTGCCTGGGCTGTGCTCTGTGCCTTGCCTGCCTGTCTATCCGCCGGCCGCGGTACTAACTATTATATATTTTGTGGCGGCACGCAATCCATAGCGAGCGCGTTGGACGGTCGGCCCAAGATAATAATAATAATATCATGACGAGAAATAAAACTACTGCATTTTTTTTGCTACAGCAGTTTTATTTAATTTTATTAGATTATATTTATGACTTTAAAATAAACATAATTTTGGACTCCTATCCCGCAGGAATCCTTTAGTTTTTCGGGATAAAAAGTATTCTTAATTTTAACATTTCATATGAATTATGACTGTGCCAAGTTGCATCAAAATCCGTTGAATAGTTTCAGCGTCATACGTGTTCTTTTAATTAACTATAAACCCCTAATGTTTATAACAAGCCCTATCCCGGGAACTCTTTAATTTTTCGGCATAAAAGTATCTAATGTCCTACTTCGTAGTATGATCTCAAATCATGCCAAGTTTCATTTGAATTCATTCGGTAGTTTTAGTGTGATGCGCGGCCAAGATACAGACAGGCAGACAAAAATAAAAAAATAACTGATTTTTAAGTAGTGATTAGAGAAAAACCTCAAAAAATATATCTAAATAACTTCAATGTACAGAATTAATTTCAATGTATAGAAATAGAACTGGACCTGTTACAGTTTTATTATAAGTATAGATATAGATAAAATACAGCCCACGTTCTGATATTGTTTATATAGGTCAACGAAATTTTAAAATCGGTTTTGTATTTTTGAGTTTATTCCATTATTATCAAACAAACAAAAATCAAATCTTTTATTATAATACATATTAGTGTAGATGGGTCCCGGATACTTTAAATAAATTGTACGTAGGCAAAGCTTCTGGGCACAGCTTATAATTCAACAAGTCACATTCAGGAAAATTAACCTTTCCACCAGTTAGTAGTTAGTTCCATAATGCAAGTTACTTTTATTTTATCTTGCAAATTGCATGCAATTTGAACGAACCTGCATACAAGCTACAAGTTGAACTCATATGTAGGTTGTTCAAACTTGTACATGTTTATTCAAGTAACGCGCAAATTGAACGCGTAATCGGTAGTTGCACGTTTTTTATAGCAAATGAGTGACGTTTGCGCATGTTTAGAACATCTCAACTGGTATGCAGTAAAGCCTGCATGCAATTTGCACACTCTCGAAAACATGTTTCCAATGCATGCAACTTGTACGCATATGTGACGTCATACATGCATAATGGAATTGCGCCTTTGCAAGATGAGCTAATTTCACATGATGACGTGACTAACGTAAGTACGTAGCGAGTGGAGTAACATTATTTATTCGAACATAAGGTTAAATATTTAAACAGGACTTAATGGTTATTAGCGCGATGTTACGTTTGTGCTCCACTATTTAAGGCGGACATATCTGCATATGTGGCTTGACGTGTTTTGCACAGATCAGCATTTATTTGTAGGTTTCCGAACGTCCGAATGAAAAAAGGAATCCTTATTAGATCACTCGTGTGTCTGTCTATCTATCCGTCTGTCACAGCCAATGTGCTCCGAAGCTACTGACGTGTAATGTAAATAAAGAAATGTTTAATTAGGGGGATCTCTTTTGGGGTGGCAATTAGAAAACGTAAAAAAAGATTTGCACACTGTACTGTGTGAAAGGCCTGTTGTTGTAAGGGTCTCATTTTTTTTAAATATAGTTATCTAAGAAAATATTAGAAAATTGACCACTAGCTCCCATTATCTCCTAAAATAACGAAACATTTTTTTACAGTACCCCTTTATTTACTTATAGATTAAAGGAAACCTAAAAGAAGAAAATGGTCAAAGACAAAGTCAAAAGTCAAAGTATTTTATTGTAAATAGGCAAAAATAATAGCACTTTCACAAGTCAAAATTAACATCTCCTGAACAAAGAGATATACATAAAATGTTATAAAAAGATCAAATCAATCCAAATTTAGATAAACTAAGTATTCTTTGAGTTTGAAAAGGAAATTTCCCTTTCATGTGCCAACAGAGTTAAATCTCACACTGGAAAAGGAAATACCCTTCTGACTCTACCGGTGCTTCGGAAATACGCCCGTTAGAGAAGAGAGCACCAAGAAACTCTAAGGGGATGTATTTTTTCCATATTTGTTCATTCTTTATATTTTTTCAAATATCACAATAATAACAAAACATGTAAACTAGAAATATAAAAGGTAAAAGTGACAATGAGATATCCCACAAACATCAAACAATCATACTGGAAAAAAATAAGGTAAAAACTTCTAACTCGATAATTATGTAGTATAAAACAACGTAATCTCATGGTATGTTCGAGACATCTCACAAATTACTTTGAACATTAATTCATTCACTTAGCGATAACATCGAAGCTATCACTTATTATTATCATGGAGATGGAGACATCAGGCCATGCATTTCTGTCATTAATATAATCATTTACATTGTAATACGCTTTCTTTATGAGATTTACTTTAACAAAAGTTTTAAACCTATGCATTGGTAATTGATCAATGCCGTCAGGTAACTTATTAAAAAATCGTATACAGTTCCCCATATATGAACCACTAACTTTCTTTAACCGAAATCCAGACACTTTTATTATGCCATATGACATAATACTGTGAAAGTAACTAAAATATACTAATCTTGCAGTAGCTATATCGGTAAACTGTCTAATTTTACGTACTGCATAGGCTGCAGAGCTCAATCTACCAGCTAAAAACGATATGTGAGGACCCCACTGTAATTTTGAATCTACAGTAATACCCAAAAATGTGGTTGACTGCACAAGGTCTACAGGCTCACTATTTATTAAAATACTTGAATTCGTAGGAACCCCTCTGACATTGGGTAGTGAAAATTTGATACATTTAGTTTTCTTAGGGTTTAACATTAAATTTTTAGTTGTAAACCAACTAAGAACTAGCGCGATTGCTTTGTTAACGTCGTCAAAATTATTCAAGGTTCTGTCAATCTTAAAAATTTGAGAAGTATCATCTGCAAACAAAACAATATCACATAAGTTCTTTATGAAAAAGGGAAGATCGTTAATGTAAACCAAGAACAAGAATGGCCCAAGTATTTAACCCTGTGGGACTCCTATTGTAATGAGAGATCCTGATGACCTCGCACCATTTACATCTACTTTTTGGATTTTATTGCTAAGATACGAGCTTCGATATTATGATCGAGAGCTTTCCCATTAACTCCGCAATGATTCAATTTAAAAATTAATGTTTCGTGGCAAACGCAGTCAAATGCTTTGGATAAATCACAGAAAACGCCAATTGCGTCCTGTGACTCCTCCCAAGCATTGAATATATGCTTTAAGAGCCCTGTGCCTGCGTCTGTCGTTGAACGGCCTTTAGTGAAGCCATATTGTTCATTATGAAACAGACCATTGAGATTGAAATGTGTTAATAACTGATTTAATATTACTTTCTCAAAAATTTTACTTAGAGCGGGAAATAAGAATGGGAAAGAAATGAAATGGAAAATGAATGGGAATAGAAATGGGTATGTAGTTAGTCGAATCATTTTTACTGCCAGACTTGAATAAGGGAATAAGTTTACTATTTTTCATTATGTCGGGAAAAACTGCTTCATCAACACAATAATTAAAAATAATTACTAAATATGGAGCAATTATACCAATAATGGAACTTAAAATTTTAGTAGATATTCCCCAGAGATCCTCTGTATTTTTTATGTTAAGCAATTTAAATGTCTTAACAATCAAATTAACATTAATATGTTTAAATTTAAATGTAACATCACACTTTTCAACGTTGCTTGAGAGCATACAAAAAGCCTCAACTGAGGAAGATTTTAAAGACTGGGTAGTAACTATTGGTATTTTTGTAAAGAAATCTTCAAATGCATTGGCAACTTTGTGATCTTTGGAAATTAATTTATTGCCGATGTTTAGGATAAAATTTCGGTCTCGAGGTTTAATTTTGCCGGATTCGGTATTTATTATTTTCCATGTTGTTTTGATTTTATCTTCCGATTGTTTAATTTTCCTACTCAAATGAAGAGATTTTGCGGTATTAGACACGGATTTAAATGTCTTAGAATATTGTTTTAAGTATTCAACAAATTTCGTGTCATTAGCATTCATATTTTTTTTGAGAATATAAATCGTATAATTTGTTTCTACTTTTGTAAATACCTGTTGTAGCCCAGTCATCAAATCCCACCCTTATGCCCCCCTTACATTTTTTTAATTTAAATATATCGTTAAACTTTTTATCCATTATATTAAACAAGGAATTGCAAAGGTCATCAGAATTCCCATCAAACGGCAAGTGACTAAGTTGATTATCAATGTTATCTGCAAACCGTTCCAAACGCTTGCAAGTAACCTATTACTTGCAAGCATTTGGAATGTGAACTCCTGAGAGTTTTTACCTGATTTACATTGAAACACAACACTTTGCCCACTATGATCAGAGCTAAGCTTATCTCTTATAGCCCTCCTACGAGGTTCACAGTTGCAAAAAACATTGTCTAAACAGGTCGCAGAAGTGCTAGTGATTCTGGTAGGCTGATTAAAAAGATTTTTTAAGTTGAAGCACAAAAACAAATTTAGAAATTTATCGCTTAATGGACATTTAACAAGTATATATACATTGAAATCACCACATACAACAAGGAATTTTGAATTGTTAGAACATTTCCTCAGAACATCCTCCATAACAGACTCAAACATATTGAAATCAGCCAGTGGGGGTCTGTATACACATACAATTATATGATGCTCTAGCTCAACACATGATAACTCAATAGTCCGTTCAACAGACAAGGCCACAATGTCTTTCCTCTCCTTAAATTTACATGTATTCACTAAATAAATTAAAGAACCACAATGAGACTTCGCTTTTCTTCTATTGAACGAACTACCAATCACATAGTTTCTAATGGATGGTATCAAAGTACCTATCGTGAACCAATGCTCAGTTACACACATAACATGGACCTTAGAAAAATCTAAAAAAAGTTCTAACTCTAATGCTTTGCTGGAAAGACCCTGTATATTGTTATGAAAAATATGTAAGTTACCAAGCCTTTCCATTGTCTTAACAGTCAGTTTAAATTAACAGATAAATTTGGCTCCGCTGTACCACGTCTAATACTGCTGTTAACCGTGGCACCGTCAGAGTGATCCATTATACCATGTACAACTAGATCATATATATTAAATGCTAACAATTTAGCGATAGTCACCTTGTCATTTTTGCTGAGATACAATGGATTCTTTGTCAAAATAAATTTTCTAACAAAATTGTTAGTTTCAAAATACAAAACGTCACTTTGACGACAAGTGAAATTATATAATGTCAAATTCAGATCATAGGCATGATCTTTTTGCGTTTGCGTCATTTTATTAGAATATGGAAATGAGCAGGCAATAATCCTGCCCACACCTATATTTTCTATATCTACTAGGGTCTCAACAAGATTAATAATATCAGTTTTTTTTACAGCTAGACTGTTACCTAATTGTAATACAATTGTGGTATTTTTGTCAAATGTACAGTTTTTTATTTTTGACTGAAATCCTTTTAGTGGCAAACCGGAGAAGCTTTTATTACAGACTGTTTGAGTTAAGCAATTTTGAAGCAGGCTGCCCATGCCTGCACCTATTTGATCACTGAATACCAAAGTTTTTCTAGGGCACTCAGGTGGCTTCAATAAACAATCTGAGCTTATTGGATAGGTAGTGAGAGGATCCTGCACAGGTGACTTGTGCTCAGGAACATCATTGGAGCTATTCTTTACTCCAAGTGTGTTAGGCACTATCCTGGAGTTTTCTATGACCTGAACATTGGAAGTGCACTTATCAGAGCTGCTAAGGCTTTGAGCCACCAAGCAAGCCATGGCTGCAATATGGCCTTTGATTTGCTTATTTGATGCTACATATTTGCAGTTTAAGTCACACAATTGTTTTTTTAAGCAAGTAATTTTACTATTCATGTAATCTATTTCTCTATTTCTCTATTATTGCGGCCTAATAAACTATAACATTCATCAAGCTCTTTATTTAAACTTAATTTTTCTTTGCATATCTTTGAGCATTTAAAAAAAAATATTTTTTAACATGACTGAGGTTCTTTTCAAAAATGTATAAATTTTTACATATTTTTTAATCTTATTAGACCCTCTTATACTGTTAATGTTAGAATTGTTTTTTTTTTACAAACTTAGTTGTAGTCAGGTCTTCAAAATACTCAATATTGTGAGATTATTTATGCATTCTATGGAACCCTCTCCACGCGAGTTATACTCACACTTGTCCTTGTGTGTTGTTTTTTTTTTCTATTGCTGTCTTTAAAAAAATGAGAAATTGTATTTCCTATAAGAATGCACAATTGCACACTCCCCACCCACTCACAAAGCTTGTTCACAAACCGCGCACGCGAGGAGACGTATTGAGCTTGATTACTATCACTCTTACTTGTATTCCTCTCGACAGGATTCTTTAGGCTACGATTACCATTAGTCCGTGCGGTCCGTTTTTCGAAATATTTTAATTCCTGTTTAACCAGCAGTTCATTCAATGTACAAACGTAAATTGATGGGCGCGTGGCCAGTCGCTTAGATCATCTATATCCAAACAATACCCTAAACCTTAGAAAAAACATCTAATGGAAGATTTAAGCTGCTGGCAGAGGCACACAGTTCAAGTTGTGCAGTAGCGAGAAGAGTCTCTTATGTGGCATCAATACAAGTGACGATGCACTTCTACTGGCCACAGCTGGCTGACCGATATAAAGACCGGAGCCGCGAAAGACGCACGGCCACGACACATTGCTCCAAAAAATTAGTTTAGTCTAGTTTGTAACAAGAGAATGTGCTTGACAGGACTAAACTTAAATTTAGCGTAGTTTAGTCTAATTGGGAACAAGAAAATCGACACCATTGTTTGTGTTTTGTTGCTGCGTTTATTTTTTTGTAGTAAATCCTATCAATTTTTTTAAGACCATGGGTGGGCAAATGGGAAAACTTTAATGCTTACTTAAATATATTTTATTCGAATTAATAAATGTACAATAATTATTATCATCATTAAAGTAAGTAAAGAGCAAGTTAAAATATATTTGCTGAAATGTTTATGATTTCAGCAACAGGCATCTAATTTCCCCAGGCTATATCCTAAAATCGCATGCAATAGATTGTTTGAAGCCGCTGGGAACATTTGGGCTGGCATTACCTACAATCTACTTAATATTATTAATAAATAATTCCAAGCTTTGTTTTGTTCGACCCTTTGGTAGCTCTTAAATTCCAAATAAGCTTTAAATTACCTTACCTACACTCGAGATTAATCTTTCAAAAGGCTTATAAAGTAGACTTTATATTTTCGTTGTTCACTATTTACTCTTGCGGGACAGTAATAACACAGTACATATTGTCGTGTAACGCAGGGTTTAAAGGTATCTACGTGTTACGACGTTGGGTGACGTAACGATTAGAGATAGATAGGAGACGTAGATAGGAGGTTTTACCTCTTTGCGTTATATTATGACGTAACGCTTGGAGGCAAAATCAAAGCTTATCTAGAGTGAGATAGGTCTTACCTCTTTTCTCTACGCTATGACGTAATGCTCAGAGGAGAGATCTATAACCATAAAGAGCTGGAGGGGTAAGACAAGATTATGAATTACCTTACTTTCAGTTAAACGTTAGTCTACGACTAATGGACCGTAGAGGTAAGGGGCTATCTTAGAGTTTGCAAGATTGTGAATTACGCTTACTTCTATGTTAAGGCCATTAGAGGGTATGAAGTCCTTTCGTCCTATGTCAATGGTTTTGCCACTCTAGAGGAATAGCCGTAAAATGATGGATGGGGATTTATACTTTTTAGGGCATAAAACCTCATGAGCACGAGACATTAACCTGGCTATTGCATACGTTACGACAAACAAAAATTAAAATTAAAGAATAGATATTATGTATATCAATACTCTTTGATTTTAAATTGAATGACAAGACACGAGGGTCTTTAAGATATGTTGAAGATCTGTTTATTAAAAATGACAGAATTACTCCAAGATATCTTTATAGATTAACCAGAGGAAAAACGGGAGGTTTACCTCTAGGTACTCTATTAATCATAGACTATCTTGAATAATCTATAGATAATTGAGATAATCTATAGAATTATCCAAATCAGTCAAAGGAAATAAATTTTAAGAACATACTCCTAAAGGTTAAAGAATTTTGCGACTCTAAAGCCTTCCTATCAGATTTCCCTAAATTTATTAAATTGAACCTATCCTATAGGCCTACCTATCCTATAAGGGGAGGCTTCCTATATTTAATTATTTTAAATAGGCATATATTAATATGTTAGTGAAGTAAATTTTCTATCGTAGTAACAGGAACTGTTCGGGAGGAAGGCGGCAACTCGGCAACTCGGTGAGGAAGACGGTGACTCGGGGAGGAGATCAGCAACCCGGAGAGAAGATCAGCAACCCGGAGAGGAGATCAGCAACCCGGAGAGGAAGGCAGCAACTCGTTCTTAACTGCCTCGAAGTAGGCTCACGGTCCGATGAGGAGTTTCGGTCTCCAACTTCAATGTTCGGCGATGTGGTAGAATTGGTCCTGGAGTCGTCTTAATTCTCGAAGATCTGTGGGATTAAGCAGGTGCCTAAAGGCAGTTTAACTCCCATACCAGATCAGACGAGCTCCCTTCGAAATGAATCCATCTGGATGTTCGGTAGACGTCTCTCCTCCGAAGATCTTCGGGGTACGGTGATGTCACCTCCCTGGCGAAGCCGTTGTAGCTGGTGGGGTGTGGTTGAGCCGCAGTCTGGTAACTCTTCCAAAATCTATGCGTTTAGGGAGAATAGTTCATTAACTTTCAAGAAATTTTCACTTTAATAAACGCACACTTTGAAATTTTGTCTCTGTTTATTTAATTAAAACACTTTATACATCTTAAATGGAATTTCTTTTATACATTAATTATATTTATATATGTTCATTATTAGAAGTCTGGATCTACTCTGACCCCCAATTTGCTTTCATTTAAAAGGAAGACTTTCAAAGGCTTGAAAAAAGAACATTGTAATAAAAGTCATATTTATCAATGAGCAGTAACTTGATACAGAATTAAATGAGGTCAGTTAAGATTTACATTCGAATTATAAAATTTAAGAGAACAAAAATGACAACAGATGCCTATTTGACGACTTCTGTCAAAATGAAATAAACTAAACATGCAATTTTGTCAGCCTGTAGCCGTCCTTCAAAAATAATATTAAACTCAGAAGAGTAAGAAAATTCAGGACTACATTTATGATTAAAAATATAATTTTCAAGAATTTTAATAAATTAACTTATATATCAGGATTTACGCAATAAACTAACAAGGTAAGATAAGAATTACAGACAATAATACCTCATATATCAAGTTATCTAAAATCTGACTCTGAACGTTACCAATTTTGGAAATTATTTTACCTACAAAAACTAATAGTATGAACTGATAATATGTTGTTCTATGAAAATACATAATACCGAGGTACGTAACGTGTTTTAAGAGTATATCTGGAGATAGTTATATATAATTTCGATAATTCTGATTCAATATTCATAGGTACTATT
Source organism: Alsophila aescularia (assembly GCA_946251855.1). Lineage (NCBI taxonomy): Eukaryota > Metazoa > Arthropoda > Insecta > Lepidoptera > Geometridae > Alsophila > Alsophila aescularia. The sequence goes on from OX276381.1 coordinate 32,514,248, forward strand.
TCTAGTTAAAAATTACTAAAGTAGGTCAGACTATATTGTGGCAAAATACTTGAGGCCGATTATAGGACATTTACAAGAGTTATAAAAGATTATTCATCAGATAACTACTCTTATCATCTCACAATCAATTTTTTACTCTAAAATTATAATATTGTGTAAACATAAATGATATTTTTTACAGAGTTGAAGAGAAACGTAAGATAAATCAATCATCGTAACAGATACAGCTTTGAAACACTACCATCCACTCAAAAGGTATAATTGGAGGTCAAGAAGAGTTAGATAGAAGGATAATTGATAAGATTATAGCTCCACAAAAGAATCGTAATTACTTAAACATAAAAAGAAGTACTACAATATATAGTCCTACGGACAGTACTATATCGAGGAATAAACGGCCGACGCGGTGCGGGGGCCGGGAGGCAGAGGTCTCAGCGTGGTTTTGAAAAGAAGGCAACGAGCGAGTTCCACGCTTGGACTTTATGTAAAAATGCGTGTAAGAGAGAGCGTGCTTTGCGGGGAGGATGCCAGCTCCACAAATAGATTGGACCTATTTGTATAACCTAGTAATATAGGTACATCTAAAGTTATAATAAAGCAAAAAGTACAAAAAAGTCTGTACAAAGAAGATAATTTAAAAAAAAATGTCTAGGGTATTAAAATAAGCTACTGAACAAGAATATTCTTAACATTAAAGAAAAACGTGTGTGTCTGTTTGTCTGTATGTTTGTTTATTTGTTTGTTCGCGCATCACATAAAAACTACTGGACTGATTGCGATACTGTTGGATAGCTTACGGTTTGACTTAAAAACTGGTGTACTTGGTATCTCAATCCGATGAGCCTAGCAATCGATAAAAACTTTTTAACGGTTAAAGGAATTTTGATCAGATGTTGGTATAATGGTATTTTAGGTCTTGGAATAGTAAGAAGCTAGCTAGCTAGCTGTACCCGCGAAGGCGCGGGGACAGCTATAGTATTAGTTATAGTATAGTATTCTCCCAAGTGCGACTGGCTTTCCTGGTTGGTTGGTTGTTTTTTGTTGATGGTTTGTTGCCATCAAAAAAAAACTCGAATGCGGGTGGCTTCTGTGGAAGCCACACACCCAAATTCGCAAACTTTTCGAGTTATCGCAAGTTTGGGTGGTATTAAGGCTCTTTTTTGGTGTATGGTACTAGTTTAATTGTGTGGCAATCCAATTAAATGCAAAAATCGAAAAAACAGTGTAAATACAGTTTAAAAAAAAAACTGTTTCGCACGACTCGGGAGAAAAAAAACTGACGTTTTTATACTTAAATATGCCGTTAGTTTATGTGATTTCAAGTGTTATATATTAAATTAATCGTTGTTTCAACTTCTATCGATTAAAACATTTATTTGAATGAAGCCCCGATTGTTGCCAAAATTTTACAAGCCCGCCATCTGACAACAATAGTTACCAGGCAAACATTTTTTCATTTATTGAAATTTTATCAAATGTAGGGCCATATAATGTATCTATGGACTAGTAATAACATGTAGCAACACATTACTATCTTTATATTTCATCTCTATGCTCTAGATTTGCCATAAATACTTATTAAAGATCACGCATGATTTTTGGCCAAATTTATTTTCGATTTTAGTCGATTATTTAAAAAACAACCTAATCAATGATGATTTTTCTTTTTATCTGTTGGAAAGGCACATTTGTAGTGGTATTAAATATAGGTCGTCGCTAAAGATCTCGAATAAAAAAATATTGAAAATATCAACTCCTAGATTTTGACTTATCTTCAACTTTCAGCGTGTTTTTATAAATATTTTAATTAGGGATGTACTAATATAACACTGCAAATCTATTGTATATTATTTTAGCTACACAGAAAAGTACTTTGTTTAATAAACAACCGTATGAAGCGTTCATAAAAACGGGTTGTTTACGCAAGGTAGCTGCCGGCAAATGGGCTTCCCGCGCAAATTTTGACAGCTCCGCAAGTCTCGCGTCCGTCTTTCTGAATATTCTTGACCCGCCTTTAGGCTTGGGATCCGAAAAAAAATAACTTCATTTTTCTGTCAAACCTTCGTCAACGAATCCACTCCATGTAAATGACAAAAAAAAAATTACAAGCATTTGTGAATTTTTCATATCTTTCTGCTTCTGCCAGTCTGTTTTTTCTTCTTCGGTCGTGCTTGCATGCTTCTCTCCATCAGCGGGCCTCTTGACTTATCACCTATCCTGCCCTGACAAAATAGCCCCTACATATTGCAGTATGTATAGATGTTTCAATGACTCTAAAAACTCACAAAATTTATTGGTATTTTTACTTCCATCTGAGACCGAAAGGAATAAACTCAAATAGGTAATCTTGGTATCGAGTAGTTATATTGTCCTGTGCTGTTTTGCCCGCGTAGACATTTTTCTGGGGGAAAAGTAGCTAATTTATTCCAGGACCAAAAGTTAGATCAAGTACAATTTACAAATTTCGTTAAGCCGAGGACCATACACGACCACAGACACGTGCAACACGTTAACACGACGTGTTATTCGAGGACCAAAAGTAGGTACCTATAAAATACAAAATTTATTTCAGCCGTCGGACAGTATTTTGTCAATTGTTCGGCTTATAAAATACACCAGTTTTTTAGTCGGACCCTAAGCTATCTAACAGTAAAAACCGCATTGCCCTTCTTTTTTGTAGCCAGGTAAAGACCCGCCAGTAGCAACCTTCGGTCTCCGACTGACATTAGACATCAAACTCGAAAACAATGCTTCGATACACTACTGTCCGTAAGGACTATATATGTACTGTGGTAATAATATGCATAAGTACAACATACTGTCACATCAGTATATAAAGCCCGTTCGTAAAGACTATAATGATGTACTGTGATAATGTTTAGATCAAACATAGAGATTATGTCACAAAGTTTGAATTTGCCAAATAGTGCAGCGCTAGAGAACCATGCTCTAAAAAACAAGCTTCCCATATATTGGCCTCATCAAGTTTTCAAGTCTTCGCAAAATTACATACATAGTTTCTGAATAAATTGTCAGTTACATATAGACGGACGACGAATGGACATGACTAAACTACAAGGGTGCCTCGTTCGCTATGGAACCTTAGTTTTTTTTCGCAGAATAGTAATTCAGCATTCAGTGCGCTCGTTGACTTAATAATGCGAAAATGTAGGTGTACAATAGTGTGGAATTCCTAAACACGTAAATTCACGACCCTAGCGAGACAAAGGGTGTATTCTCCCCTGTGTCATGCTTTAGAATAGAAATGTAATGCTGAAACTGAAACCATTCTGGTTATGTGGTGAGTTTAACGATGAAAATTATTAAAAAGAATTGTCATTCCCACCTTTTAACGAGAATAATAATTAATATTTTTTTCATTTTTCCTTTGCAAGTGTAAAAATGTTCTTATTATTTTTTGCATAGTACCTACTTACCGTACCGTACTTACGTACCTTCATACATTTTTGGGGTTCCGTATAGCTTAAACAAAATTAATTAGTAAATCGTAATTTTATTTTTGTTGGGGCAATATCGTAGAATTGATGATTTCATGAAATGGTCAACGAACTCGGACTTACGTCTAGCGCCTCTAGCGGTGGATAATGTAACTATTTTACGATATGATCACTAATGGTTGACCATATCATGAAGTAGCCGTGTGTTTAGCTGTTCATATCGTCAAACGCTAATCATTTGTTCATGTGGCCAAACCATATCGTGATGTCACCGACAGCATAGAATAAATAATATTACAAATACCGACAGACAATTTAATGTTTTTTTTTTCATTTATAGTTCCGTTATCCATGGTCCCAAATGGAAAATCGTTTATAACAATTATATTGAACTATATTTAAAGAGGGTGCCCAAAATATGGAATGAGTCAGAAAATATAATATATAAATTGAGTTTTTTTTTTGCCCTAAGTAGATATTAATCAAATACATTATATCTGAGCAATCCAATAATATAGTATCCGCTTTGACTCGAATATTTAAAGATATTTTTGTCGTATTCATGTTTCCTATACATGAACACACTTGTTTTTGGAACTCAGAGAATTAGTCACGCGTCCTCCACCAGTTAATCTATATTTATAATAAAACTGTAACGGGTCCAATTCTGTACATTGAAGATATTTTTCTGTACATTGAAGATATTCCCCGAAAAAATAAAGGATTCCTGCGGGATATAGGTCCAAATTTTGTACATTAAAGATATTGTGAAATATTTTTTTGGTAGTTTCTCTATATTCGATAATATATATATATATATATATATATATATATTCGGGACATTTCCACACCAATTATCTAGCCCCAAACTAGGATATCCTGTGCTATGGGCACTAGATAACGGATAAACATACATAGATAAGAATATTAACATCCATGACTCGGAAACAAACATTTCTGCTCATCACACAAATGATTGCACCTTGCAGGATTCGAACCCGCGACCGTTCGATTTCGTACCTAGGATCTCTAGCCACGAAACCAACCGGTCGCCGTGCCGGAAATAATAGATAATGAAGCCTAAACTGTATGTTTTTCCATTTCTGTTTGTATGTACCACTCTGAAACTAATGGACGGGGTTTGATGCAACTTGGCACCGTCATAAGTTATATGATGGGTTAAAATTGAGGACATGTTTCACCCTGAAAAAATAAAAAATTCCCGCAGGATAAGGGTGGAAAATTATATAAAAGAACACGTAGCATGCTGAAACTATTAAACGGATGTTGATGCAACTTGGCATAGATATACTCGTAGTTCATAAGATGGGTGAAAATTAAGGATACTTTTTATCCCGGAAAAAATTAAGGGTTCCTGCGGAATATGGGTCCAAATTCTGTACATTAAAAATATTGTTTTTTTTTTGAGGTTACTCTATATTCGATAATGAAGCCATCATTAATTTTTTTCTGTTTCTCTGTCTGTCGGTATTTTGGCCGCGCATCACGCCGCCAGAACTACTGGATGAATTCAAATGAAACTTTGTATGATTCGAGTTATATTTATGTGTAAGACATTAGGATACTTTACATCCCGAAAAATTAATTGGTTCTCGCAGGATAGGGGTTGAAACTTATTTAAAAGAACACGTACTGCGCTGAAACTAATGGACAGGTTTTGATGCAACTTGGCACCGTCTTAAGTTATATGATGGGTTAAAATGGAGGATGCGTTATATCCCGAAAAAGTAAAGGGTTTTTTTGGGATATGGGTCCAAAGTTATGTTAATATTGAAGTAATAAATAATATTTTTTGGGTGGTTGTCTATATTCGATACTGAAGTCAAAACTGTTTTACTTTTTATTTTTGTCTGTCTGTCTGTATGTGTGTCCATATCTTGACTGCTCATCACACCGAAACTACTGAATGAATTCAAATGAAACTTCGTATGATTTGTGTTCATACTACGAGGTAGGACAATGGATACTTTTCATCCCGAAAAAATAAAGGGTTTCTTCAAGTTAAGGGTTGAAAGTTATTAAAAAGAACACGTATCACGCTGAATCTACTGGACGGATATTTTGATGCAAATTGACACTCATTCATATTTGACATAATTGACAGACAGTCATATATATATATATATATATATGACTATACGTGATGTGTGAACAAACAATAATACATACAAACAGACAGATAGACACATATATTATATTCTTGTTCAATACCTTTTTTAAGCACCCAAAAGCATTTTTTTATTTATCTTCTTTGTTCAGCCTTTTTTGTACCTACTGCTTTTATATATATATATATATATATATATATAAAAGGCTGTACAATATATAATATATGTGTCTATCTGTCTGTTTGTATGTATTATTGTTTGTTCACGCATCACGTAATCACTATTGGACAGATTGCAATGCCGTTTTTATTGTTAGATAGCTTAGGGTTTGATTAAAAAAAAAGTTAAAAACTGCTGAAATTGGTATCTTAATCCAGTGAGTTAGAAGCCAAGCAAATGATAAAAGTATTTTTGACGGCTGCAGAAATGTTGACATAATGTTGGTATATTGGTCCTGGGATAAGCACATTATGGTACTTTGAACTTAATGAAAAGACCACGCGTGCGAAGCTGCGGGTACAGCTAGTAGTTAATATTCTTATTACACTTACTTGCGTCTTCGGCTATGTGGGGCTTACATTGTGTGTGAGCAGGTGCCTCATTAGAGTCGTTGAGTGTTGATCGGGTTCAACCCAGGGCATGGGTTGTCCCAAGCCCAAGTGCGGGTGCGTGGCTTGCTGCTGTGACTGCCTATTTAGTGAAAGTTTAACTAAAACTAAGAATCATTTAATTTTAGCAAGGGATGTGCCCCGAGTTGAGACCTCTCGATGTTAGGTACTTTTTTTTTACATTTTGCCTTATAACCTTGCCTATTATTTATTCTGTGTTATAACTCTAAAGTGACGAAGTCTTAAATAAACTAAACATTGTTTTCAAATCAACCACAACATCCGAAATTACCTGATTGCCTCTATGTTAAATTGGTTTGGATCACCATTCGAAACATTAGTTATATCATCGCCATCCCTGATAGGTCACATTCATAATACGTCACTTTGTGCATCTAGTCAGTTTCCTTTACTCAATCATGCTGTATTTCGAATCTTTCCCAACTCAGCGTTTCCCAAAAATGCGTCGCACGAATGGTCACCAATACCGTTAAATTTTAACCCAAACATCCCCTATGGACCATCATCATCATACCTAATCTCACGGCAGGTTGCTCGCCTGATAGTAAGCGTCACGCCTACCCATAATAGTTGCAGTGCCACTCAGAACTTTGGTTACAAAATCTTGCGCGTCACTGCTTTGCGCTTGTCACCCTGAGACATAGAGTTTCAAGTTTCTTTGCCCAGTAATATAGTTGGAAATATTGCCCTTCAAATCGAAACAGAAATGTTCACAGAATTCTTGACGCTTGAAATTCTGACAAAGGTGTGATACTTCCTAAGGCGGAATGTTGTGTAAGAGGGCTATCCCTACAAAAAAGTGGATAACACTAACACCAACCACCACCAGTTCTTGTATATTGAGGGCGATGTAGTGGAGACGTGGATTTTCACTTCGTACAAACGTAGTTACTTGTTTATAAGGAAGAACAAGTTGGATCGAATCCAATCAGTAGTTATTTGCTCCGGAATAAATAGGTATTTAAAGTAATCTATAAATATAATAAAACTGTAATCAAGGTGAAACCTGTACATGGAATAGAATTTAGAAAAGAACATTTTTATTTGAGTAATCCTGAATACGCGTGATACGAAACGCAACTTGGCCTGTTATTTTCTCATTTTCCAACGGTAAAAATAGTATTTCAAATTCCAATTACTTTAAAAATTACTCATGGGTCACTGAAGTTTGTGGATGCGGTTTAAAGCTCCGTTGTTGCCAATTGTTACGGAATCAGAGAGCGCGAACATTGCTGTTTCACAAAGGGAATATTAAATTTTGTGTCACAGAACAGCAACAATGAGAGATTTTAATTACAGATTTTAATGTTGATATGGCTTGTGTTTCGATTGCGAAAGCTAATTAATTCAATATGATCTATTTATACATTTTGTAAATTACATATTGTGCATTTTTTAAAGAACTACCGACCTATTTCACTCTTGATCCACGTCTATAAGTTGTTTTCGAGGGTCATCTCAAATCGTCTCGCAAGAAGACGAATGACGAATTCCAGCCTCTTGAGCAGGCCGGTTTTCGCGAAGGATTTAGCACCATAGACCACATACATACAGTGAGGCAAGTTATACAGAAGTCTGAAGAGTATAACTAGCCCATGTGTCTAGTTTTTGTGGACTATGAGAAGGCCTTTGACTCCGTTGAAACCTGGGCGGTTCTGGAGTCTTCGCAGTGCTTTCAAGTGGACTGGCTGGATACATCGAAGTGCTTAGGTTTCTGTATGAACTATGAGTGTCCAAGTACAACACCAGCAGTCTAAACATATCCAACTGCGCAAGGGAACTGTTCACTAATTCCCTGGAAGATATGTTTAAGACGCTGGATGGGCATTAAGATCGAAGGCAAGAACATCTCACACTTACGATTTGCCGATGATATCGTCCTAATGGCGGAGACGCTGCAAGATTTGCAAAGTATGCTGGCCAACCTAGATGATGCTTCTCGACGGATCGGTCTCGGAACGAACATAGATAAGACCAAGATCATGTTCAACGATCATATTGACCGTACGTAGATAGGAATGTATTAATTTTGTAAAGATAGATATAAAAAATGATAGATAGATTCAAATGATGCCTGGGTTTGGCACCACCTTCTTTCTTATCTTATGTTGTATTTATGCATTATTATTAAGAAAAATTATTGGTTATTTAGAAAAATTGATACTATTCTGGCTCAATTGTAATTATTTTATTTATTTTAGTGGTTGTTTACAAAATAACATTTTTATTATGAAGTTGATTTAATATTTTTGGAAAAATATTTTACTACGCAAATTTTCTTGTAGACAGATTTTTAAGTGCAATTAAAAATAATTAATGTATGCCAAAAAAAAAATTGTCCTACGACGCATTGGTCTACTACTAATACTACTAATGAAAATTTTATCTTGGGCGTTTGTACAAATCAAATGACTAGACTGATTGTAAAAAGTTTTATTTTTATTTTCTAGTTATTTATTGTCTAGGGTTCCGAAAAATATGTTGTAACAAATAATTTCTATATATTTTACTTTACTTTTGTTTAGGTTTCCCAAAGATAAGTGTTAACAAAGAATTTATATATTCTAGTTTTGTAACACAACATAAACCAGCATCAACAACTCAAGCGCATAAACCTAACGCATCAAGGTTCTCCTTCCGATTTAACTAGATGGCGCTGATTGACGTTAAAACACGCTAGCATTTCATTCACTGCAACCAAGGGACCCGCTAAATTCAAATCTTGTAGTACGCTTCGAATGCGACCCACACTGGCTTTAGCACTCTGACCTAGCATGACCTCCAGTTCTCAAGCCCTTGCGATGGAAGTTTTATCGCATAAGTATTTTTAGAAACTATACATGGTTATTATGCTTTTATTGCATAAGTATTTTTAGAAACTATACATGGTTATTTTATTATGCTTTTATCGCATAAATATTTTTAGAAACTATACATGGTTATTACGCTTTTATCGCATAAGTATTTTTTGAAACTATAAATAGTTATTACAATTTTATCGCATAAGTATTTTTAGAAACTATACATGGTTATTATGCTTTTATGGCATATATGTATTTTCCAATAACCTACATTTGTGCGAAAAATATATTGCACTAGTTATTATTGAGAACTAATTGTTTCTAATAACATCTGTTTGATATAACACGGGTTACGCTTATGTTCAAATGGTAAAATATTCATTCGATGGGATATTTAATTATATGGGAGATTCACATTTATCGACTATAATAGTCGATAAATGTGAATTTTGCTTGATCGAATCTCCCATATAATTAAATATAATTAAAGTAGGATTTTATTGGTATTCAAACAGACAGGGTATCCAGTCTAAAAAAAAACAAGAAGACAAAGGCGGGAGCTCACAACACTTCACTCCCGCCTTCGTCTTCTAACCTATCACGTCTAAGTCGGGCTTCCGCCTAGCGCCTCTAGCGGTGGATAATATTATAAATAAACATAACATATTTTTGACAAATGAATATTGTTACGCGTTTACATCCTAAATCTATACAATGTCAAAACACGTTGTTTCAAGCCTTGTATATTTTTTTACTAATTCACTGAATCAGTGTCAGAAAGTATACGCGAACAATACGCAGAAATCGTGTATATTTTCTGAAAGTTTTTTTTAATACATTCTGAGACCGTACAGTGTAAGAACACTATGAATGCGTGTTGGCCTTGAATACTTTCAATTGAAGCCCTCTTTACTATTTATTTGATGGGGTTGTCAGCGCGGTCAAATATACCGCGAGCAAACCGAACAACAAACTTCTCCACCGACTCTATTAAGACGTCGCAAGCGATAACGTCAGTGCGCACGAATCGACCCGCTCCCATGCACGTCCGCAGGGTGTCGCTCTGGATGACTTGAAGTCACTTAATCTTTCTTTCCGCGCATAGTGCATTCCTTGCCGATGCAGTGTAGGTTAGCTTAATTCTTATATGTATAGTTATTATATATTCTGACCTTGGTGTTCAGTGGCAGCTCTGAGCAAAGGACTACGCACATCACCGCACTAGAATAAATTAGAATATGGAACGTAAATTACTTCCATCCGTATCTGAAGTAATTATTCAACAATTAGCCACGAGGACTCCGACAATAGGCTCACAGTAACCACATTACGGACCGCCCGCCGCCCGCCCCGGGCTGTATCAGTACTATAAATGGCACACTACACAGATTTCAAGGTAAATACCCATCTGATTAACCCATCACGAAATCTCTAATCCTATAAGATGATATCCTTGAAATGTTATGCGTGTGTTTCTATTGGCTTCTAGGTGTTCTATGAGAAAAGCTTTTTCGAGATTCGCGTGACAGTGGGAATATAAAATTGTAAGGTAAATTTAATGATGTTAAAAAAAGAGACTAGTATGCCGATCCGCTCGTACGCACAAGCCTCACGCACACACTTACACATATGTTGTAATACTGTCTGTACTTACAACATGTTATGCCGATAGGACGCCACATCGCAGCAAGATCTCGACCTTGTTAGGCGTGTTAATTCTGTCAAGTTCCCACGGAAAATCAAAAGCAATGCAGTCTTTTGTGATGAAATTGTGTATTTACCACAAATTAACCACTCACGTACACATAAGTAGCCGCCATTTGCTATGCCTTACTCGTTTTTTGAGTAGTGTGGACTCTGTCTTATTTAAAACCTTCTTGGGCAAACTTGGGTAAACCTCCTGAAGGTATCTTTAGTGCACAGAATAAGTAATCACACCGTTTACGGACGTTTGCAGGTTGCAGGTACGGCTTTTTGATTATTGACAGATAACCCAGTTAGTAGAGATATTTTTCTTGTAAAAGGTGCTGTAGATTTTCACATATGTTGTTGAGGTCTAGACTTTGATGAAAAAATCAAGTTTTTGGTGTTTTTATTTGGGTGCAATCCGCTATCAGGGATTAAAGATGTGAAAAATTGGTTTCATCAAAATAATTCACCAACGGTTCATTTTACATCAAAAATGTCTATAGCAAAGTTAAAGAGGCTAAAATTATTTTCAATTTTTATAAACACTTTTTTTTGTAAGCCGATACCTAACTAGTTACAGCGGCGAAAAGATTTTATCAAAAAACCCCTTAGACTAGATATTTTCTCCAAATATTAATCCCAAAGTGTTATACTACAACAAATACTTTGAATTTGAAAGATAAAAAAAATAAAACAAAATTTTGAAAGAGATAAAAAAAATAAAACAAAATTTTGAAAGAAATAAAAAAACGCTCCTTTTTCTCTACTTACCTCACGGTGGTGCTATGGAAAGCAGTATATAATTACAAAGAACTGCCAGAAATAATATGAGGAAAATACCTAGCATAGGTCTTTAACTTTGCCTTTGTCATTTTTGACTTAACCATTGGTGAATTATTTTGATTAAACCAATTTTTCACACCTTTAATCCAATATGGCGGCTTGCACCCAAATAAATTGAAGGGTGATCTTTTTGGTCGTGGTGTGACTACAAGGAAAAACAATTCCTCTTAGTGACAAATTGGTGTAATTACGAGTCCGCATCCATGATTCCCTTTCTCCTGTCTAGAGAAATTATGCAACAATTGGCAATTTAGCAATAGGCTCGCAGTAATTAAATTAACGCCCGCTGCCTTACCAGTGCTATAAACTACTCACTAGACAGTGATATAATTCATATATGTACTTTGAAGCGATCTATTATTATTGCATTTTGTCTTGTATATTGGACATTTGCCAGATATTTTTGGGCAAAGCGGTAGTGTGCAAACATTACTACATTCTTTTATAAAACACAAACAACAATACCTAAAAAACTATATCACAGGATGACTTATTGGGCACTACAGTGATGCGCAAGATTTTGAAATCCAAAAATCCGGGTGGCTTTGCAATTCAACCAGGACTGGCACTTACCATCAGGTATTACCACAGTACACATTATATCCTATTATACTAGTGACTCACCTCGGCTTTGCACATGTAGCTATCATCATCATCATCATCATCATCAGCCCATATTTGTCAACTGCTGGACGTAGGCCTCTCCTTGTGAACGCCACTGAGCCCGATCTTCGGCTCTCCTTATCCAGTCGCTATCAAACGCTTTTCGCAAGTCGTCACTCCACCTGGCCAGCAGACGCCCTACACTACACTTGCCCAAACGCGGTCTCCACTCTAGAACTCGTTCACGCCAACGTTCGCGCCACGTTCACGGTTCTTGGAGTTATGTGACCGGCCCATTGGCACAGTTTGCTAATTCTTTGAGCTATGTCGGTTACCTTTGTTCTCCAGCGGATCTCCTCATTTCGGATTGTGTCCTTTAGAGAAACTGCGAGCATAGCTGTCTTCATAGCTCGCTGAGTGACTTTAAATTTGTGGACCAGCTTCACTGTGAGTGTCCACGTTTTGGCTCCGTAGGTCCTAACTGGTAGAACGCACGCGTTGAAGACTTTCGTCTTTAGCCACGGGTTAATATTTAAATATTTCTTAAGGGTAAATATTTCTTAATACAAAATTTTGATTCTACTTTATTTAATTGACTAATTTGTATAAACAGCGTTATCGTGACTAAGCTATATAATAGTTAGACATATAGCCTAGCGGACTATTTTGTGTAGTACATTATTTGATGTATCTATACATATAATAAAACTGTAACTGGTCCAATTCTGTACATTGAAGATATCATGATTTGAGTTTATACTACGAGGTAGGACATTGGATACTTTTCATACCAGTAAATTAAAGGATAGGGGTATTTTATTTGGAGTTGCTATTCATGTTTTACGGTTTATAGTTACTTCCGTAGTTCACCTCTATGATACTCAAGGAATATTCCTCCAAATTTCAATCGATAATCGATAAAAACTTTTTGACAGCTGAAGGAATTTGGTTTAAATGTTGGTACGAGTATATTGGTATAGATCTTAGAATAGTAATAGAGTTCTTTTAAGCTAGAGAAATGGCCACGCGTGCGAAGCCGCGTGTACAGTTAGTCACCAATAATTTCACAGCGCACGCCAAATAATTACTTTTTTATGCAAATATATAATACCTTGGGTGGGTTATGTTATTGCAGTTTTAGTAGGGATCTCCAAATTAAAAAAAACAGCCCATGTTGTTCGCTGATAAATACTACCTTGCCGCAATAAAAAAATTATTGCGCGCATTTTTTTTTTTTCTGTTCTCATTACACACAAATAAAAAAACAAACATATCTACCACAATACAATAAAATTCAAAACTGTCTCTATATAATATAAGTGTAGACTAGCTGTGCCCACGGCTTCGCTCGCCTGGTCATTTCTCTAGGTTAAAAGTACTCTATGCTACTCCAAGACCTAAAATATACATTTAATCGAAATTCCTTCAGCCGTTAAAAAGATTTTATCGATTGCTCGGCATCTAATCATTGGATTACGATACCAAGTACCCCAGGTCTTGGTCAAATCCTAAGCTATGCAAAACTAAAACTGCATCGCAATCGGTCTAATAGTTTTTACGTGATGCGCGAACAAACATACAGACAAACAAACATAGACACGAATTTGAAAAATGTTTTATTCTTGTTCAGTAGCTCAGTCCAATTTTTTAAAATTAATCTTCTTTGTACAGACTTTTACGTTATTATTGCCTATAGCTGTGCCCGCAGCGTTGCTCGCGTGGTAGTTTTTCTGGGATATAATGATCCTTTGAGTTATTCCAGTACCAAAAGTACCAATATAGGTACCTACCTACCTACCTGTGTTAACAACATTCAGTGGCGATCCGACACGGTCGTGATAGGTTAGAAGACGAAGACGCGAGCGAAGCGTAGCGAGCATAAAGGCACATTACAGCTAAGAACCATCTTGTTTACCTCAGCTTTGTAACAAAAACCCGCAGTTAAATTGGTCCATTCGGTTTGAAAGATACTATTCTCACCCCCCCCCCCTTTTTTCAACTCCTCCCCCCTCCTATATAGCAAAGAAACATGATGAACCATCTCGATCACATCCGTTTTAAAACATATAAACTGCATCAAATTTGGTCCATTCATTTGGGACCTATGAACTTTTCCATATAAAAACACGCAGCTAAATCGGACCATTCATTTGGAAGCTACGATTCTCACCCCTTTTTCTCCCCCCCACCCCATATAGCTAAGAATCATCTCGATCACATTAGCTTTCAAACAAAAAAACCGCATCAAAATCGGTCCATTCGTTTGGGAGCTTTTTTATGTCACAAACACACACACAAACACACCCTCGCACACACACGCACACACACACACACACACACACACACACACACACACACACACACACACCCTCACACACAAAATAAACAAATTAATGTGAGCCGAATTTGATAAGTTAAAAGATTTGAATTTAGCGGTACGCTTGGTTGCAGTGAATGAAATGCTTGCGTGTTTTAAGGTCAATCAGCGCCATTTAGTTAAATTGGAGGCAGAACTTTGATTTGTTTGGTTTATGCGCTGGAGTTGTTGATCATCTCAATCACATTAGCTTTAAACCAAAAAAAAACTAAAACACACACACTCACACACATACAGTGATACACACCCTAAACTTATAACACCCGTCTCTTTGTTCGGGGGTTAAACATGTAAAACAGTAAGCAGTTTGGTTACCAATAAAACAGCCGCTAGAGGGTGATTTTTATGAGGGAATGTAAATTATAAATGATAATTTATTTCTTTTTTAAACATGCACTTCAGGTAAAACTAACAAATTTACAAAGTAAAAAAGCAAAGTAAATTGGCAGAATTCTTTTCTGTTTTTGAGTTTTTTCTAAATTATCCGAATTGGAATTATTGTGACCTATTTTGTTGTAACGATTGGATGGTTTAAATCAGGAAAAAAACAATTTAAAAAAAAATCAAAGAAATTGTAAAAATAAGGCATAAAATATGTAAATGCATAAAAATACGGAACAAAACATTTCAAGAAGTGCGTGATTTCAGTCCACGCACGTCTGGGTTGGCAGGCAGAAATGGTCCCGCTAAACCAGACAGTATAGTGGCGAGAGTGTCGAAATTATGATACCTTTTTAATGTTTTATTTATATTACATTTAAATTACCATAACTTTAAATACCTATCCCGCAGGAACCCTATATTTTTTGGGGTTAAAATGAATCAATAATGTTAATACATAATATGTACTTTAACTGTGCCAAGTTACATCAAACTCCGTCCAGTAGTTTCAGCGTAATATGTGTTCTTTTGAATTACTTTCAACCCCTATCCTGCGGGAACTCGTGATTTTTTCGGGATAAAAAGTATTCTAAATGTTAATCCATAACATAAGCTGTGATTGTGCCAAGTTGCATCAAAATCCGTTCGGTAGTTTCAGTGGTATGCATGTTCAAAGAGACAGACAGGCAGACAGACAGACAGACAGACAAAAATTAAAAAAATATTCTTTTTGCACTCTATATCGATTTTGAAGTTTATCTCAATTATAATTTTCAAAAAATATTTAAAGTACAGATTTAGCCCAGTTACAGTTTTATTATAGTATAGAAGATAGAAGATATGTCTTGTGGTACTTACTACGTAATTGAAGTGAGAGAAAATTGTGGTCTACCCCGCAATTGGTCTTTTTCCGAATTCAAATATATTTTTTGAATCTACCAAACATATTTTAATGAAGTTTATATAGGTCTAACTGAAGAGTATCTTTTAACGAATCCACCTAATTTTGCAGTGCATGAGTCTTACGACTATTGAAATGAGGTCTTTGAATTGCGGATCCCTGAATACGTGAGGGCACCTCACGTATTCACTTTGCCAGTTATCCAACTTATGGCTGGTTCCTATATCTTAAATCGAACTGTTTTCACTTACTGCCCGTTAGTTGTTGACATAAACGCCATACAAAAAATGCCAAAAAGGAACGGGACGTCGGAAAAACGACTCGTTTCATTTTTATAGGAATGGGCGTTTAGAGGATTTATAAAAAATAGAAGGGCAGGATTGATTAAAATTGGATTTGCAATAATCTTATTAGGGCTGTGGTGTCGCCAACTTATGTCTAAATTATCACAGCTATAAGCAGAACTACTTCTACTAGACGCCAAACACGATTGTATCTACCCACCATTGTAGACTACATATGACAACAACGGACCAACTAACCAACCAGCCAACCACCAACCAACTAGCAACCAGCTGACTGAACTGTTGGCCGATAATTTTGAGATAGTAATCGGCTAGAACTCACGTTTTATAGGCTGCAATGGTGACCTAGACTTATAGAGTATCCGACGCTCTTCGCATTGGTCGATTGTTTAGTCTGTATTTCCTTAGTTTAAAATGAGTAATAACTAAAATGTCCAGCGAAATTAGCATGCGAACCCAATTCGCAAAAGTAAGCTTACTAGCTTAGTGTGGTGCCGCGCATGCAAAATTTTTCAATCAAAAGTTCTGGGAAGCACTGGAATCGTTATGTAGTCAATTCTATACGTGACTTGGGAGTTATCCTGGATACATGCCTTGATTTTCAAAAGCACATGATATTAAATTGTAAAGCCGCGAACGAGTCTGGGCTTCTTAATTAGGATTCCGAGATGTTGGGGTAACTATCATACTAATAATGCTATGTCCGTAGTATGTTGGTTTGGTGCTAACGTCTGGGATTCACGTGAAGCGAAATACACTGCGACGATAGAAAACATAAGTGAATGTACAGCCATTATACTAACCTTTTCCCATCCTTATTTGTATATAATGATTGAAAGAAAAAGAAAATGAAAGAAAATACATTTATTTCTGACAATACACATTAAACATTGGATTGGAGTAGATCTATTCTATATATACATTGGAATGCTTCATTTGTATGACATAATATTCTTAGTATTTAGTTCTTATTATATAGTCAGTCAGTTATATCAGTGTGTAAAATACATACATACCCGTACATACATATACATGTGCATATTATAAAATAGTTCATAAAAAAGCGGTGATTAAAATAAGCTAGTGAACAGGAATATAAGACACTAGCGACGCACCCCGGCTTCGCACGGATAGATATATAGAAAGATAAAATTAGTAGGTACTTTATTTAGACAAATAGAACAACAACAATTTCTTACACAAAATGTTTATGTTTATAGGTTTTATACTCACGTACCATATTGTCTATAGTATTATTCTGTAAAACGCAAGGAGGTTGAATTACGGTTACTGTTAAATTAACGGCAATTCAACCTCCTTTGGTTTAAAAAACCGGGTGGGAAGTAAGCATAATTCAACGTCCTTGGGTTTAAAAAACTGGATAGGGCTGTGTCGAGGCGCACGGCCGTTTGTTTGTCGTGAAACGTCTACGCTACGTCCAGAATTTTTAAAATCAGTTGGTATTTTTTGAGTTTATCGGTAGCGCTCACTCCACGGCAATTTCCTTTTTTTAGCATATTTATACCCGTCGTATTTTCTAAAAAAAGCGCCAGTAATCATAGGCAGCAGTACTTTTGACCATAGACAACTGCATTATTACTCACGTACTTGACAGACTTGTTATTATTTCGTGTATTAGTAGCATAGAGCATTTCCTACGTCAATTATTATTAGATGTTCTGTGATTTCGTTTCCATGGCAACGTTCCATATACAAAGACCCGTATCTACTTCTTAGTATGTAGTACAAAACAATTGAGATTTTATTCAAAATTTGATACCTCGGGTTACATTATTGCAATTTTGGAAGGGAACTCTAATTTTTTGAAAAATAAAATACTGCTAGTGTTACTCGCTGATAATTTAGCTTTCTTTATGTGAAAATGGTGTCTGTCTCATTTGTCTGTTTGTTTTTACCAAACTGCGTAACGCAAAGGCCCGTTAATGTGTTTATCAGCCTATGTGTAGACTATGGTTCGCAAGGTCTACACGATGTACTTGAGAGTTCGGGTTTTTGGCTCGATGTGGATTCTAGTTCAATTAAAACACCAACAGTGTTTCAAGTTCAAGTTCCGTTGACTGAATGGTGGGATCCAATATTTATTAACTCCTTTTTTTTTTAGAAAGTATATGTGCTGGTGGTCTATAGCTGACCAACAGCGCAAAAGGGCTCCGCCGCAATGCGTGACGCAGAAGGCGCACGCCAAAGTTAAGTTTTTGGCCACTTGCTCAAGGGCACCCAGGGGGTACGAACCTCGGCTTGGACATTTGCCATTGATTACTTGGGGAGTATCAAACTTAACACCCCTGGATCTCTACTGCTAGGTAGTGATCAAGGAGGCCCTGATGAAATGGCGATTTAGAATACACCTTCAAGAAGAATCGGCAAGAAACACGAAGGCGAATAAAATCGACATTAATTACGGGACCTTTGACCTCGCGTCCGGCGAGGTCGGTGTCTGTGTCTAATTGTGTAGAAAGATGGTGAAGATGACGGATTGGGCGAATCTATCGCTGCCTGTACTGCGGCAGCGATTTCATCGTCTGGATCGCACAAGATGTCTCTAGGGCATCTACGAAGGGGCCGTGCGTCTGTTGTCGCGTCTGTCGTGTAGTCAGAGGCCTGAACTACTGGGGGTGATGGGGTGCCGCGTCAAAGTAGCGGCGAGAGGCATTTTTCATGTATGGAACTATCGAGGGAAGCTCGAGATCGCTGTGCAAGTCGATGTTCCTCTGATACCAGGGGGCATCTACTGCACATCGGACGAATTTGTTTTGCAAGGTCTGAAGTTTCTCTAGGGAAATACGGGAGGCGTGAGCGAATACTACGGACGATTATGTCATTGCCGGTCGGTCGCAAGTTTTGTAGAGTGTCAACTTTTTTCTAAGAGACATTTTACTGTGCCTGCCTAGGAGTAACGCGAGGCGGTATTGGTAGAATGCCACCCTTTTGTGGACGGTGCTATTTTTATTACAATTAGTGCGGTATATACGCCGCAGTTAAAAGGGGCGTGGCTTCGCTTTTCTTGTTCATGCTGTCCCGGGCAGGCTCGGCGTCCAGAACACTATGTATGAATGTTTGTTTCTTTGTGGCACTATATACCGAACACGTGGCCCGATTTTGATGATTCTTACGTCAATCGATTTGTATTAATCTTTCGAGTGTTACTAAAGACATGACAGTAATCAAAATTCAATATGGTGACAACCACGTCTGGTTGTGTGGTTGGTCATATTGTGAAAAAGAAGAAACTGAAAGTCGACAAACTAAGTCAATTGGGGTGGGGTATCATTGAATAGGTATTTGAAAATCATCTCTAGGTTTTTCTTATAATTTTTCATTTTGAATGACCATTTAGATCTATAACGATTTAATAGTGTCTGTTCCTTTGGGCCACTATATAGACCAAACGCGTGGTTCAATTTTGATGATTCTTACCTCAATCGATTTGTCTTAGAGCTGGTTCAGACACGGCGGAATCCGCGCGGTTCCAAACCGCGCGGGTCAACCGCGCAGATCTTATTTACATTAGCGCCTATTCATTCGTTCATACCTGTCCGGGCGGATTGACAATCCGCGCGGCTACCGCCACTCAACCGCTAGAAAATGATTTCGCGCGGTTGCCGCTCGGATCTACTTACTTGACGTACCAGGAGCGCGTTCAGTTGCTGCGCGGACGCCGCGCGTATCGGACGGTGACAATAGATCGCTTCGACACCGAGCTATTCATCGATGAGGTGGAAAAAAGACCTGCTTTGTGGGACATCCAATGTGCAGAATATTCTAATAAAATTATTAGAAACGGAGCTTGGCAGTAGCTGGTGGAGATTTTTGGAGAAAATGAGGATTCTTTGGAAAAAAAGGTTCTTTTTGGTCAGTAGGTATTTAATTTTACATTAAATTTTGTCAGGGTAGTTTACATGTTTTGTAATAGATAGTCCAACCTAAATAACTAAACTATATAAAAACGTTGTTATTGTGATTGGAGGTACGTATCGGGCGCGGGTAAAATATCACGTTACCATAGTAACGGAGTAGCTAGTGACTATGTGCAACCGACGCGACGCCATCTTGAGTTTAGTTATTTGGCGCGAACTGTAACTTTTTTTTTTATATTTTTGTGTCTTGCCATTCTACACGACCCTCATTTACAAAGTAATTAGCATATTTGTCTCTTATGTTTAATGATGACGGTGTACCCCTTCCTGCATGTAATGTATTAAGATTACTCATTGGCGCAGTATATAAAGTATCTTCATACTGTACACCATCTCTAGCTCTAACAAAATTGTGTAGCACGCAACAGGCCTTTATTGTGTCTTTGGCAAAGTCTATATTAACGTTTATAGGCCTATGAAAAATGCGCCACTTGTTTGCCAGAATTCCAAAAGTGCATTCAATATAACGTCGAGCTCTTGATAACCTATAATTCAATAAAAAAAAATCGTATGATAGCCCTTTACCTGCAAAGGGTCGCATTACAGTTTCGGATAAAAAAAAAACGCTTCATCGCCAACTATGACGTATGACAATGGTGTAGAATCTGTGTCAGATATTGGTGTAGGTTTTGGTATGTGTAATGACTTATCTATTAATCTTTTATAAAATAACGAATTTTTAAAAATTGCAGAATCACTACTTTTACCATATGATCCAATATCTATGAAAGAAAAACAATAGTTAGTATCACAAAGTGCCAACAGTACCTACTATGGAAAAAAAAAGTTTTGTAATTATAATACAAAGATTGCCATCTATGGTGCCTATGCAATTGGGGAAATTAGCATATTTTTCAAAATCTGTAGCTGTGTTTTTCCATATAACTTCGCTGGGTTCAGGCATGACGTTTTTTGCGTCTTTTTTCCACAGAGCTTCACATACTTCACGGACAATTCCTGTAATTGTAGATTTGCCAAGACGAAAGTTGTAATGCAGTTCTCCAAAGGAACAACCAGTACCTAGATATCTGAAACAATATAATCTTGATCTGTATCGTTTTGGACAAAGTCTGCCGACCCGGCTAGTTACAATATAATGAGTGTCTATAATTATCTGACCGCTTCTGTATTTATAAGTTTACAATTTTGTTAAAGATAGTGATTTCTGTTCCAGGTGTAACATTACAAAAACAGTGGAAGAACATACGTGATGCTTATAATAAGGAATTTAAGAAGGCAAATCAATTCCTTCTGGTTCTGGTGCATGTAAAGGTTCAAAATACATGTATTTTAACCGACTTTCTTTTCTTCAGAAGACAGTAGAAAACAAAGAAACGACCTCAAACATAGATGAAGCCAAAAATGAAGGAATTCAAAACATTGACCAAAACCAAGATAATTTTGTAAATGCACGTGACATACAACCAGTACGCAATAAAAGGAAGAAAACTAAAATTACTTCAGAAGAGAGATTGGCTGACATATTAGAAAATAGCATTGAATCAAGGGATAAAATACAAAGACAAATACAAGAAAGTATGTCAAAGCCAGATGATGATGATAAGCTTTTTTGTATGTCATTGTATAAAGAGTTAAAAAAGGTCCCAGAAAATAAGCGTTTGGTTACTTGGTTACTAAAATTGAATTACTCGAGGTAATACAAAAAGGGCAGAAATTACCATCGCCTATTCATATCACGAGTTAGCAAAATACGCAAAATAATGCAGTATTTTGGCAAAACCAACAATATTCAAACCCACAAAGATATTTTACTGGATATTCGACAATCGTACCAGGAGAGTCTCCATCGCCTTTGTCATGCAGTAGCACAGACGACTCGCAGTCTTCCATAGTACAAAATATATATTCTGATGTATAAAATAAATATCTTACCTTAATGTAATCACGAGTTTTTCTTCTGGGGGCACACTTGATATGGGTATCATTAGATGCAATTTGTTCACTGATCATTCCTAATAATTCGTCAAATGAATTTTTCGACATTCTTAGATAATTGAAGAATTTTGGTTAAAAACTTCTTAATTTTGGATATAAAGCCTGAAACTGACCATGGGTGAGCCGATCACGTAATATTGGATGCACCCAATACTGTCGTTTCTTCTATCTTTTTTTTTATACGGAGCAACAAGTACACACATATTGCTTCTTCGACTTCCATGATTGGACTGTCACTCTACACTCCGCAAATACATGCGCACCCCTGTCTGAACACTTGCGTTTAGAACCGCGCGATTTGCATCCGCGCAGAATCCGCCATGTCTGAACCAGCTCTAATCTTGCGAGTACTACTTAAGACATGACATTAATGAAAATTCAATATGGCTATAACTAGATACAATATTGGAAAAAAAAACTGACAGACTATGTCATGTGGGGTATCGTTAAATAGATAATTAAATTATCATGTTTCATTTCAATTGACGATTTAGGATCTGTATCGATTTATAGTGGGCTAGCGGTGCGGCTAGCGGTGGTAGGCTAGCTACCATTTTCACTAATTCTTATAAAGTAATATAAACTAAAATAAAATAAAAATCCTCTTTTTAGTTTGATTCACAGTCAGGTTTTAATTTTTTTATAATTATTTTAAAAAAAAAACGCATAGTCTACTGGGCAGATGGAAATGGGTTTTTTGGACCCCAAGGACGGTGAAGCAAGGGAAGAATAAAGAGTTTAACAGTCTATGTATGTATGTATGTATGTATGTATATGTGGATATTCCACCATAGCGTCGCCCCTATTGGTCCAATTTTGACAAACGAAGTATCAATCGACTCGTCTTCATTTATCTTGTCATAGGCTATATTTTTACCCAACTGCAGCGAAGCAAAGGAATGGTTATGTGTTCGAACTAAAAACATGGTCCGATTTTGGCCAGCCAGGTATCAATCGATTTGTCTACATCGCAAGTGTCATAGGCTATTTTTACCCGATTTTAGTGGGGTTTTAGTTTTTGAACTTATGTTTTGTTTGTTGGATAAGTAAGGATTAAATATCCAAATCCAATAATACACAGTAAATTATTTAACAAGCAGTTTTGTCCCAAATCGTTCCTTCTCATTTGCAATGCAAAAACGAAGCGAAAGTGAACAGAATAATATACTTTAATTAAAAGTCTAAGGAGTTTGATGGATGTGAAGTTAGGGTACTTCACTACTTAAGTTGGGATATGCGATACCATACTTTATCTAAAAAATATATTTTAAAGCTTGTTTCTACTTTTACTGACGAGGATTTCATGTATCCTGTTCGTAGGTACATCGAGTTATGGACGTCAACAATTTTATATTGCTTTGCAGATAAGATAGACGGGACTTCGGTATCATATAATAGGTATAAATAAGGTAGGCTTAAATAATTTAATGGATATTAATAAAATATTTATTAAAAGTTGAGCTTGATAAAAATAAATAATGTATAGTACTGATCGTCAAACATTTGCCACAAAAAAATGCAAACTTAAACCGACGTACTTACTTCGGAAACCAAGTCGTAAACACTAGACTAGTCGAATAGCAAGTTAAGTTAGCTTGAAGTTAGCTTGAGGTTAAAGTATTTTATTGTAAACTAGCTGGTGCCCGCGGCTTCGCACGCGTGGTCATTTCTGTAGGTTAAAAGTACTCTTTGTGCTATTCCAGGACCTAAAATACCAATATACCAACATTTGATCAAAATTCCTTCAGCCGTAAAACATATATTTTTATCGATTGCTCGGCTTCTACTCATTGGATTGAGATATAAATTATCCTAGTTTTTAAGTCAAAACATAAGCTATCCATCAGTGAAAACTGCATCGCAATGGGTCCAGCAGTTTTTACGTGATGCGCGAACAAACATAAAAAGAAACAGACAGACACGAATTTTTAAAATGTTATATTCTTGTTCAGTAGCTTATATTATGTACTCGTACTTTAGACCATTTCTTTTTTAATTATCTTCTCTGTACAGACTTTTTCGTTCGTATTGCTTTATTATAAGTATAGATATGTAAAATAATAGCACTTTTACAAGTCAAAATTAATATCTCATGAATATACATGAGAAATAATGAGATATACATAAAATATTATAAAAGATCAATTCAATAAAATTTACGAAAACTAAGTATGCTTTGAGTTTGAAAAGGAAATGTGACTGTGTTAGTGATAGTTTCTTCCTGTGATTCATGAATTAAACTTAAATCAAATAATTATTATAGCAACACAAAAGGCATGTTACCTAGGGCTCTAACTTATTCTAGGGTCAAGTATCTTTTACCCAGCGCCCTCGAGAAGGCCTGAAGCCCCCACTGTAAGTACATCTTACATCTCATTGCTTTGCATCTGGCAAACATCTTATCATTGCTTTCCAATTTACTTTGTAAACGAGTTTAGGACTAAGTGCCACTTCTAGAGAAAAAGGTAAATAGTTTGAGAAATTTAGTAATCGCATTGTAAGAAAATAAAAAAGAATTAAATATGAATGAAGAGTTTTAGTGCTAAAGTTAAATTAGCTTGAAGAATACTTCAGTGTCTGCGGTTGTTCCAAGTAATAAATGGTGTTAATACAAATTGCATAATGTGAAAAGTTTACCTAAGTACCGCCTAGGGGTGCTACACACACTATAAGTGTGGCTAAAATAGGTCACGAGATTAGTTTCTTTCCTCGAAGACTCGAGGTGCAAAAACTGAATGTGTGTGAATAACCGTTATTCACACATATTTAGTATATCCTACCTCATCTTGCACCTATTTCCTTGCCAAATTTAATCAAGATTTGTTCAGACGTTTCGTGAAAATATAACAAACAGACAAAGATACATTTTTGCAAATTATAATTATTACTCACAGCAACAATACAGGCCCGAACAAGTGTGTAGCATCCCTATCATAGAAACGTTGACACGTCATTCCTAATCGAAACGAAAAGTTATTTCTATTTCGACTTCTATTCAATGTCTTTGATAATACTTTCCACATAACTTACAGAGTACAATCTAAAAGAACTAGTTTTACTCAGGGTTTCGGTTCCAACTCTTTGACCCAATCATTTAGGACATTTCAAAATGTTAGTACTTAGATCGGCTACGGTATTTTGTAACCAGACATAAGTTCAAAAAATAAAACCTATGACACTCTTGAAGACGAATCTATTTATGCCTCGCTTGTCAAAATCGGACCAAGTTTACAGTTAGAACACATATCCCTTACTTTGCCAAGCTGTAGGCGGGTAAAAAATAGCCTATGAAACTCTATACATGAAGAGGAATCGATTGATATGTCGCTTGTCGAAATAGGACCAAGTTTTTGTTTGAACACAAAAACTTGTTTGAACCCTACCTTTGCTTCGCAGTAGTCGGGTACAAAAATACCTGGGCTGTGTTCACTTACACTGTCGAATCATCCGTGCGATTATCGCTCGATGATCCGGAGTTAGTGAA
The DNA here is from genome assembly GCA_946251855.1 of Alsophila aescularia. Classification (NCBI taxonomy): domain Eukaryota; kingdom Metazoa; phylum Arthropoda; class Insecta; order Lepidoptera; family Geometridae; genus Alsophila; species Alsophila aescularia. The sequence continues at coordinate 32,539,742 of OX276381.1, forward strand.
CAACTTTGGACGTCCACATATAATGACAACTGTCAAGTGTCAGTTTCATACTATTCCTCCCCTCCCCTACTATTTTTTGGATGACCCAGGCGTACGTCCGACGACGCCGTGAACGATTTCGAGCGATCGCGCGGATGATCCGTGCGTCCTCGAACGTGTAAGTAAACGCGCCCCTGAAGACGAATCGATTGACACCTCGCTTGTCAAAATCGGACCAATAGGGAGACGCTATGGTGGAACATCCAAATATATACATACATACATAAATGCATAGACTGTTAACTTCATTACCCTTGCCATGCTTTACCGTAGTCGGGTAAAAATAAGGAAGGAACTAGCAACAGCCTTGTTAGTGTAGTTGAAGTCACTAACGCGGCTGTTGTCGGATTTATTCGTATTATTGTCAGATACGCATGACAATTATTATTAGCTTAATCTAAATTTTATTCACCGAAAATTATTGTTGACATCTCAAATAGTTTAAAACGTGGCGGATTGATAATATATTGAAGTCAGTAAAATACTTACAGCATAATAAATCGGTTATACTTTTCATATTTTTTTGGATGTTTAACTGTTTAACTATTGTTAAATTCGATAATAACTAAATCTTAAAAATAAAAACCTTAGCAAAACTACATTTACGAGCAATTAAACCACGTCAGCACTTTAGCGCATGTTTATTTCCATTTAATTTACATTAAAAAAATGTCACTCGGGATGATTTTTGGTTCATTTATATATTTATTCCTGTGTTTAGTAAGTAGTTCTATTAACATCTATCTATCTATTATACTTATAATAAAACTGTAACGGGTCCAATTCTGTACATTAAAGATATTTTGAAATTTTATTTTGGACCTTACTACTTATTCGATACTGAAGCCAAAACTGTATTTTTTCATTTTTGTCTGTTTGTCTGTCTGTCTGTCTGTCTGTCTGTCTGTATCTTGGCTAGGCATCACGCTGAAACTACTGGATGAATTTAAATGAAACTTGGTATGATTTGAGTTCATACTACGAGGTAGAACATAGGATACTATTAATCCCGAAAAATGAAAGGGTTCCCGCAGGATTGGGGATGAAAGTTATTTCAAAAAACACTTACTCTGAAACTACTACGCGGATTTTGATGCAACTTGGCAAAGTCATAGTTTATATGATGGGTTAAAATTGAGGATACTTTTTATCCCGAAAAAATAATGAGTTCCTGCGGGATAATGTCCCAAATTCTGTAAATTAAAGATATTTTGTAAAAATTTTTGGGGGCCGTTCTATATTCAATACTAAAGCCAAAACTGTATTTTTTAAATTTTTGTCTTTCTGTCTGTCTGTCCGACTGTCTGTCTGCACCTTGGAAGTGCATCACGCCGAAAATACTCAATGAATTTAAATGAAATTTGGTATGGTTTGAGTTCATACTTTGAAGTAGGACATAGGATACTTTTCATCCCGGAAAATTAAGGTGTTCCTGCAGGATAGGCGTTAAAAGTTATTTAAAGAACACGTATCACGCTGAAACTACTTGACGGATTTTGTTGAAACTTGGCACAGTCATAGTTTATATAATGGGTTAAAATTGAGGACACGTTTTATCCCGAATAAGTAAAGGGTTTCTGCGGGATATGGGTCCAAAGTTATGTTAATATTTAAGTTAAAAAAAAATTTTTTTTGGGTGTTTCACTATATTCGATACTGAAGCCAAACTGTTCTACTTCTTAATTTTGTCTTCCTGTTTGTCCGTATCTTGCCTGGGCATCGCACCCAAACTACTAAATGAATTTAAATAAAAAAAATGCTCTTGGGTGCTTAAAAAAGGTATTGAACAATATTTTTTTTGTTAATCGTGTCTTTCTTTCTGTTTGTCTGTATGTTTGTTTGTTCACGCACCACGTAAAAACCACGTGACCGATTGTAATGCGGTTTTCATTGTTAAATAGCTTAGGGTTTAATTTAAATCTGGTTTAATTGGTATCTCAATCCGGTGAGTAAGAAGCCGAGCAATTGATAAAGTATTTTTGACGGCTGAAGAAATTTTGTTCAAGTGTTGGTATATTGGTCCTGGAATAGCACATTATGGTACCTTGAACCTAAAGAAAAGAACACGCGTGCGAAGCCGCGGGTACAGCTAGTGTTAAATAAAACGGTTGTTCACTGTATGGAACAATGACATGTTGCCGTGGAAACGAAATAATAACAAGTCTGTCAAGTATATACGTTCGTAATAATGCAGTTGTCTATGGTCAAAAAGCACCACGATCGTTGCTGCCAAAGATTTTTAATTACGCTTACTGTTTTTTTTAGAAGTAACGATGATTATAAAAATGCTGAAAAAGCGGTGTGAGCGCTACCCATGTGATGCCAGGGCTAGTACTAGTAAGATATAAATTCTTGATAATTTCATAAAAATACAATTAACTTACAAAATACGAGTAAAATGTTAAAATTTCAAAGTTTCTTAATTTCTCGACTTCCCCCAGGGATGCTTCTAGTAGCAGGTAAGTAAAGACAATTACAAGGACTTGTTTCAGAAACTTACAATGTAGGGTAAGAACTGAAGCTAAGGGTATAATAACAGTGCATGCTAGAGCTGGGACATCAAGACTGAAAATGTTATCAGACTGACCAAGACTCACAATGGCATTGCCCACGAATGAAAACAAGACTGCTCAAGACTGACAATAGGTGCTGCCACCACTGAAAATGCCACTGACCAAAACTGAAAATAGAGCCAACTCAAGCTGGAAATGGGATTGGCCAAGACTGAAAATAAGACTGGACCGATTTGTTTTCACACCGTCTTATTTTACAAAGATTTGTTCCGCAAACTAAAAATATTGTAATCTTATCTGGCATAACAGGGCTTGACCGGGCGAATAGACAAGACTAAAAACAGTAGGTACTCGAATGAGCTTGCTGCTATTATATAGGTAATATAGAAAAAAAAAACTGGAGCCTAGATTTCATACAGAACATAGAACTATGGTTAAAACACAGTTAACTTGGAGTTGTATTTTATTAGTTAACATTGCTTTACTTTGACTATCTTACAAATGTTGGTATACCTCCTTAATTAATGTGTGTGCTCCAGCGTAATATATTTAAAACAAATCTGATGCATGTTTGTTTCTACGAAACATAGTTATGTCTTCATAAGTGCAACTAACTGAACCCTTGGCTTTGCTCGTGTTAGATTATAACTTAATATTTAACAATGTAATTCATATTCTCACTGAATAACTTGACCACTAACGATATCATAACATATTGCTTGTCAAGCCAAAAGTGACAACCGATTGAATCTATTCGTAAACATGTCTTTTCTTAGATCTATGGTGAGTTTATTACCACAAATTACTGTGGTAATAAAAATTATGTTTTCGAACAAAACTATAAAACAAATGTGGTTGAATCTATAAAACAAATTATTATGCAAAAACTTCGAATTTGTGATTAAGGAGTTATATAATGATGTTTAAAATGCTTAATAGAGTTATTCATGATTCTAAGTAAAATTACCAAGTCATTAATGATGGCAGATTGTTATAACTCTGAAATATCTGTAAGTATAATTTCCATAAAAATTATAATGATTTCAAATTCTCTTCCATTATATAAAATATGTTTTTTATGGATATCCAAACTTAAGTAGAAGTGAATTCTACATTTCCGTCATGCCTGACGCCATTGATGGTTCCTGATTGGTCGATCTGTTTGACGGATTCCTGGTGAAAAAAATGGTGTGAAGTGGCATGATTTATTTCTGTTATTTTATGAAGTTGGCTTAACAATGTTCACTTTTACTGTAGCCGTCGCACCAACAGGACCCTGGCAATTAAGTACTATTGATATTACTTTATTGTTCTGCTACTGTTTCCTTGTCTCTTAATTACTGTGTGTAACTGAGTATTTTTCAACTAGGTACTGTCGGTTCAATGTGATGTTATTATAACCAATATGGTCAATGTGATTGTGTTCGAAATGATTAAGTTAGGATCACTTTGTTTAAATGCTATTATTGTGTCAGGTGTAACTATGGTGATTGTAAAATGATAATAAAATATCACTATGACCAAGTATCACTTATAGGTTGTTGGTATGATAACGTGTTAATTATAATTGTAAAAATGATGATAAAAAATATATTCGCTACATAGTTTCTTGCTGGTTCTTCTATGTAGTGTATTCCGAATCCGGTGGTAGAATCTCTAGAAAATATAACAATTACTTTTCCTTGTTTCCATGAATTGTTTTTGACGACCGGTTGGTCTCGTGGCTAGTGATCCTAGGTACGTAATCAAACGGTCGCGGGTTCGAATCCTGCAAGGTGCAATCATTTGTGTGATGAGCAGAAATGTTTGTTTCCGAGTCATGGATGTTATAATATTCGTATAAATGTATGTTTATCCGTTATCTAGTACCCATAGTACAGGGTATCCTAGTTTGGGGCTAGGTAATTGGTGTGGAATTGTCCCGAATATATTATTATTATTATTATTAATACTTTTTAGGTTATGCTATTCTATTCAGTACTATTTTAGATAGGTACTTAACTGCTGAGTAAATTTCAAGCTTTTATTAGATAGCAACTTGCTTGTATATTGTTAGGTTTAGAATCAGTTTCACTTGCTATATGGTTAAAAGGTAAATAAATAACAATACAACAGCGTTAAAACTTTATTTAATATGCTGAGAAACCGTACAAGCCTATCCTAGCCTAAGGATAACATAACCAAACCTAGGTTTCATTTATATACAGTAATAATGATCCCAAGATAATTTTATATATTATATATATATCAACATATGTTCCTAAATATAAAACACGCGTGGTCATTTCTCTTGGTTAAATTTACTAACATTTAATCAAAATTCCTTCAATATTCAACAAGTTAAATTTTCGTTTTCTCGGTTTCTACAGATCGGATTGAGATACTAAGTACACCAGTTTTTAAGTCAATTCCTACACTATCTAACAATGAACACCGCATTGCAATCGGTCCATAAGTTTTTACGCGATGCGCGAACAAACATACAGAGCACATACAAAATAACAATCAAACAGATACACGATTTAAAAAAAAAATTGTTCATTAGCTTATTTTAAGTACCCTGACCATTTTTTTTAACTATCTTCTTTGTACAGACTTTTTCGTTTTTATTGATTTATTATAAGTTAATTAGTCGTAGTTTAGTGTTATTCATCATATCAATATTATAAACTTAACAATTTTCTTATACTCAAACTCTCAAAAGTTTAACACCAACACTGCTAGCTCTCGTGACTACAGCAATTCCACGCAGCTTTGTAAAATGAACTAATTACTCCGCTTCCCAACTTTGTAAGAGCTCTACTCGGTGAGATTATTATTATTTCGAGTTACACGAGAATTGAATACAAAGAAACACAGTTTGATGGAGAATTTTATTATGTTACGAGACGAGAATATCGCTCGCCTGATGGTAAGCCTGCTTTTAACAGTGCCGCATAGAACTTTGTTTGCAAATATCTTGCGCGTCACTGCACTGCGCTCGTCACCCTGAAACATTGGTTTTTATATCTCATTACCCAGTATAATTTTGCTGGAAACATTGCCCTTCAAACTGAAGCACAAAAATGTTTAAACACTACTGCTTGGTGGTTGAATATCAAGGTGTGGTACTTCCCCAGGCGGTCTCTTGCATAACACGCTTACTACTACAAAACACCCACATATTAACAGCAAATCAAACATTTTGATAACGCAACTAAATAATACAACCGGAAACATTATCTTATATATTTTAACATAAACAAACTTTAGTCGCAAGGTTTACCTATTGCCCTCTAGTGTGCCATAAAGATCTATTCCAGTAAACATCTACAAGCTTTTATCCCGGAAATTACACACATATATTCCCACAGAAAAAACGTGAAACTCCTCGTAAAGCCACTGGACCCAGCTAGACCATTATAATCTATCTATCTATCTTTACTTATAATAAAGCACTAGGAACGAAATAGTATGTACAAAGAAGTAAATTTAAAAAAATAGTCTAGGGTAGGTACCTCAAATAAGTTACTGAACCAGATTATACATTTTTTTTAAATCGTGTCTGTCTGTTTGTCTGTTTGTTTGTTTGTATGTATCTTTGTTCGCACATCACGTTAAAACTACTGGACCGATTGCGATGCGGTTTTCACTTTTGGATTGCTTAGGGTTTGACTTAAAACCTGGGTTATTTGATATCTCAATCAGTTGAAGCCGAGAAATCGATAAATAAAATATGATGGCTGAAGGAATTTTGATCAAATGTTGGTATATTGGTATTTTCGATCTTGGAATAGCACATGGGATACTTTTAACCTAGATAAATGACCACGTGGGAGCAGCCGCGGGAACAGATGGTATACAATAAAAATATTTTTTTATTACAAAGAGAACAATTGCGATCCAAACTAAAAAGAGGCAAACAAGCTTTTAGATTCTTGATTTTGAAATATAAGATACAGTCGGAGGCAGCATGCATTTGATTTCTTCTTTGACAGGATCAAATCGTCCGACATAAATAAAAAAGCCGTATATTATATACATTCGAACATATAACCGTCTCCTTTTGTGAAGTCACTTAAAAATCAAGAATCTAAGCTTGCTTCTTTTTATTTTTGTTAGCAGTCGTATTTTTTGTATATTTTTTGGTTGTAATTTATTTTTATTTTACACCTTTTAGCTTCCCCGAAAACGAATTAATTCCGTATATTCGCTACTGCCTCATTTACGTCCCCATCAATGGGACAGAAATTTTCGTCGCAAAGTCGGTCTACATTTTTTAAGTGTCAAGGCAGCTGGATTACTAGCTGTCCCGCCCGCGACACCGTCCACGCGGACTACTGTTTCTCGCGAAAAAAAGCATCCTATGTTCTTGTAGGATAGTAAAAACTAATGCAAATGTAGGTATAGCACCAATGCTCTTGAAGTTTTTTGACAGGCTTAATATTTCGTTTCCATGGCAACCGTTCCTTACAGCGAGTAATCAACATTTTCCAGTTTTCCCGTGAAAACTTACAATTTTTCGGGTTAAAAAGTATTATATGTTTTATTCTAGGGTATAAGCTACCTCTATTCAAATTTCATCATAATCCGTCCAGCCGTTATCGTGGAAAAGCCCTCCAAACAAACAAACAGACAACGTTTCACTTTTATAATATATTGGTATGTTTTTTTTTGAAATGGTGTTTTAAATGCCTTAATTTTGATACCTTACTGACTTGGTCATTTTTTGTTCCGTCAGAAATACAATATGGCAGCGGTAAGCCGCCATATTAGTTTTCTTGACACTTCTTATATCCTATATTACTCTCGTCATTACGACAAATCCAATGATAACTCATTATTCAAAATACATCAAGCCAATTAAGTGTAGAACGTGCCAAAGGAACATACAAACATCGGTAAAAAAGAAGATTAACTTAGAGAATCCCTTTCAACATTTCAGAGACATACTATAGGCACACTTAAAAATTTTCTTTGACACACCTATGACACTGCTCTGTGCGTGTTAAACCGCGTGCCAAATGACCTTGTTTCGAACCTTGAATCTCGGGAGCGTATAGAGCACACCAGTTCCACACACCGCGCGCCCCGCGCATCTACCGCGCGCGCCTGTTGTCACACCCACACATAGCCACTACTTTTACGAGCACACAAGCTTAAGTGTCGCTTCATTTCGGGTAGTGTATTTTTTCTTTGCTATAAGGCTAATGCGGTGGCGTATTTTCAAACCATATTTCGGCAACAAAGTTTCCTTGAGGAAATAGTTCACATTTCACACCCATTTTCAATGTAAACCTTGAAATTGTTTTTAAGGTTCCGGCATTATATTAAGCAACCTGCAAGATTATTACAAATTTCGGTATTATAATAATGTGCTATAATAAAATATAGAATTAGGAAAAATTACGTATTGTTATTTTAGAAAAAAATGCCATGTATTTATTAATATTTAGAGGAAGTATGACTAGAAATTCTCTTAGGTCAAACCTGGATTATAGTTACGTCATCAGGTATCTCCTTTGCAGTAGACAGCGTCCATATATATTTGAAAAAGTTGAGTTTTAACCCTACATTTGGATTGTTTGAAATACATCGCTTTGAGCAACAAGACCATATTGTAACATTTGTGGAAATTGAGATTGTTTTATATGTCAATAAACTTCATTTTATTCTATTTTACAAAATTAAAATATATAGCATTTTTATATCATAGTGCAATCCGTCCTTCACCATTATAACAAATCCTCTCCATCTAAAGGTTGCATAAAAGAGATTGTTTTTAGCGATAAGGCATCGTAACACCTCTTCTACTATTGTTCCTTTTTTTTCTTTTTTTTTATTGTTGTGTACACGAATATCTATCAAGCTTACAGATAATAAAAATGATAAAATACACTTTTTAAACACGCACACTCTTATAAGAAAACTGAATATCCGATAACAGCCGGCCCGCGTCGGATTCCGGCCCTACGATCCGGGCCGGTCCGTGCCCGGCATACAGCCTCGTGTTGTATCCAGGTCAACGACGCGGATTCAATATCAACACACTTATCTTTTTATTATGTGTTGGAAAACTGTAACAGAATTTTGGAAGATATGTTTATGATAAACTTCAGGGGAGGCATTGGACAATGTAGGCTAAACACAACACAACACACCATTTTATTTTGATTATTCCGTCAGTTTTGGAGGATTTGATGTGGCCTATGTTTAACTTATCACCAGATATAGTAAAATGTAACGTCAAAAATAAACACTTAATACTGCCAAAAATAGTAATTTATTACCAAAATTTTAACCTAAAATCCTCGTGTTCAACCTAACCTACCTAGTTTTTAGGCGCAATTCTACCAAAGATATTATCATTGTGATCTGCCTAAGTAGAGCGCATTATAACATTTGGTGTTCATTTACGACATTTGGGTCTTAGTATTTTTTGGTGGACATTATTCCCATTTTTAATATCGGTATCATCAGAATCTGTGTTGCTTCTAATTTGAGACATGCCACATGGAGATTTATATAAAAGAGGTTTTGGCAACGTATTCGACGTAATATGGAGATAAACAAGCTATGGACTACGTGCCAACGACCTCATGGCATGCCCATAAAAATAAACAACTTGTTTTCGGGTTACCCCCATAGTCTACCTTCGTGATGGAAATTTACGATATGTGTTGATATTGTAGACGTAGATATTGATATTGATATGTCATAGATATTGTAGACGTCAGCTGTTTGTTTTACGTTTGTGATGTTTCAATTACATAATAGTTGGTAGAAAATAAATAATATTACAAACAAAGTACAAGATTGTCGCATATGATTCTAGAGGAAATATTTGTTTTTTTGTTTTTTTTTTTTTGTAATGGATAAACTCAAAAAATACAGAACCAATTTTAAAAATTCTTTCAAAAAGAAAGCTACATTATCAGCAAGTAAGATGGCGTGTATTTTATTTGTCAAAAAATTGCGAACGAAAATTGCAATATAATAACCAAAGGTTTAAAAAATTTGCCTACTAAATATTTGTTTTCACGCTGTGAGGAACGGAATGACATGTTGCTGTGGAAACGAAAAAATAATAAGTCTGTCAAAAAGCACCAAAAGCGTTGCTGCCAGAGATTTTGAATTACGTTTACTCCGTTTAGTGTACAAATTAGTCAATCAAAACACGGGAAGAATCGTTTAAAAATAAAGAGAAACCTTAGATATTTAAAAAAATTAAGATATTTAAAAAAATCAAAAAGTGAATTTATTATTTAAATCACGAAATATGGGGTTCTCGCGTGTGGGGGTGATGGGTAAGGTGTCCTGAGAGGCAGGAGCAACTTTTGGAACTTGATGGGTAAATTGGGTAAATTCCAGAAATCGATTATATTTTATTGGAATCACCACGAGAACCCGCCACACCGATTGTAAACCTTCTGTAATATAAACCTTCTGTAATATAAACACGTTACTATTTAAATATTTACCAAGATAGACCAACGGCTGAACAATGAACATTTATTTCAAGTACCGTCAGATTGTAATCAACTATTGGGTTCAATATTGGAAATAAATAAGACAAAATAATTATATTACCAGTTTATTTTGACCTGGCCGTATGCACACAAGTTTACACGAAATGTTCAACTCGATCTTAAAAATTGGTTAAAACTAGTAACAGCGTTATTTAAAATAATTTAATGTAAGGACCGAACATCGGTACCACGATATCTGTATTGTTTATAAGTATATCCGATATAATAACAACTTGCAGTTGAAATCCAATAGTCTACGTTCAGCTTTTCACGGCGCAAAATAAATCCAATGGGAGATCACTAAGTGTTTCCGAACAAGGTATGCCAGATGGGCGAAAAATCGAAACACAAAAGAACGAAATATGTTGTGTTTGACAAAGTTAAGAAACAAGGTTTTACGATACCGTGTATGGTATGGTGTATACCGATGATGCCCGCGCGTGGACGACGAACTCGCCTTTATGTCCAGCTGCACTAGAAAATGGCCGATACGCCGAATACAAAGTACGACGCGCCGTAATGTCCGCTCCAGATAACTGCCTGCCCGTTGTCGTCAGTCAGGGGTCAAGAGGGCCTGTATTTCCTTACGGCGAAACCCTCTGAAAAACCCAGAGAAGAAACAGTCAAGACTTGCAAAATACTGCGTCGTCCATGTTCCCTCATGGCTACGTGACATTTTTTACGCGATCGAATCGATCATCACGTGATCAATCCGGACGGAAACAAATGCAAGGAAATACATACTTTTTTCGGGATTTCCTGTATCCTGGGAACTGTGTCCCGTATCTGTCGACCGCCTCCAGTTTGGGCCACGACGATTTCTTCCACCTTCCTTGACATCATCGCGAATAACCAAAAATGGCCCTATCCGTTTCCTTCCTGTGTCACGTGACCGCCGTTTCTATCCTCCATACTGACTGGCCCTACGGTTGCTATTTTTATAATATATTTTATTTTCCTATTTAATATATATCATTATGCAAAATTGCCGTTTCATTTCGTATACCTACCCTTCCCATTGTTATTTATAAAAAAGCCGTGGCTAGGCATTACTCATCATTTTCCGTTACCGCTTATCTCCTTTATCTATTTGCACAGGTGCTATAACGAAACGTTTCTTTCGCGTTCTATTAATTTAGCCGTGCTTTTCTTATCTAAACTATAAAACTTCTTATGGCTATTCATATTTTATTTACCATTAAATAACTTATTTAAAATCGTTGTTTTCTTTATTCTTGTTAATTAATTTTCATTTTCTGCATCTATAATAACCAACTTCATGTTTATCGCTCGCGGCGTCCACGAGAACGCACCCTTGCGTCTATTTTGTCGTTGAAAGTTAGCGGCTATGTTCATGGTTATTATTTCACTTTATCAGATTATTTTGTTTTGTGATTACTGTTCAATATTCCTACTAAATAATATTCACGTCATTATTCCTACGTCGTGTAGTGTAGTGTAGTGAGTGCATCATATTATTGTGTTTTGTAGCGTGTGTTTCACTTGTATTTTCACAAGACAATCTGTCGTCTTCGCAAAAGCTAAGATGAGGTTTTAATCTTTTAATTTTGCCTACTTGTCCTATTGCAAATATGCTACAACTAGTAGTTAAAAGAGGTCCTCTGTGTATAAAAAATGAAGGAATGCCAATCTATAATAGAGGCCTGGGGTGCGATTTTTGAATATCACCGAGTGATTAAATATCAGCGAAATGATAAAAAGTCACCGATTTCCCAAAAAGTATTTTTGAATTTCACTGGGTGATAAAAAATATCATACGTATGATTTCGTTTCCGATTGCCACTCGTTTTGAAATCACCCGGTGATATTTTTGATGTTTCGTTCATAGTTTATAAATTAACCTACTTTTCGTGCGTTGTTTTTCCTAAAATACGAACAACGAATGAGATAATACAGGTATGATATTCAAAAATACCACGTTTGCGAAAAGCTGATTTCGAAATCACCGGTGATCTTTTTATCACCGGAGATTTCGAAATCACCGGTGACACTAAAAAATCGCACCCCTGTTCTCGCGTTTATCGAATTAATCTCATTTTAAAATCATTAAACCAATTCTTATTCTAAGTCTTTTTCCCATAGAGCCCCTAAGGGTACACTCTGACTCAATTCTCGCGCTATCGTGATCATCTCCGTTATGAGAAATATAGAAAAAAAAATGCAGATGTCGAGAATTATCGAATTCTTAAGATTTCACGATCGCGAAATGTCTACTGCTAGCGATCAAGATGTCTCGAGTGGTCAGTGGCACTCGATACGAGTATGCTACGCGAATATTTGGTTTATTGGCATCGGTTAAGCTAGGTATATTATCCAAACAATTCGGCATCCTTCTTTGTAAATAAAGCCGGAATTTACCTATTTATTCATTCATGTCAGCTTCTATACACGATATAAGTCTCACCTTTTAGGCAGCTGTAAGTAGGGTAAACTTTATTTCTTTTCATTTCTCTAGAGTAAAAAAAGCTCGTCAAGTTTATAAAACAACAAGCGAAGTTTGTTTGAAAGTTTTGGAACATGAAACTTACCTTACGATGGATGATTCGAAAACAAGAAACTAAATGAATTAATTAAAAAACATAAAAAAGCTTTTATGCAGTGTCCATGTCATGGTGAATATTAGAACAGGCTATCATAATTTTATTAAATGCGTATAATAGAACAGAACACTTATTTTCTTTGCCGTTATCCGTTGTCCCTAGTCAGGACCCAAACCTGAGTGCAGCAACCATGTCATGGTAAAACGTAAAATCAGCTATCATTATAAAATAAATACACAAAATTTTGTGTCTGTGTTGTTGACCGTTGAAGAGTTCCTTTATCTAGACCTAATCTTAGATGTCAATTCAGGTTAAACCACAAAAATACATTGTCATCGGAACTGAGCTAAAATGTAAAAATTCTACTCCGTAGGATAAAGGAAAGTGGTTCAAATTCAGCTTGCAAGATTTGACCTAAACAAACATACATACATACATACAAAAATTGCAAGTTAATAAAAGCTTTTAAAAATGACATTGCACTAGTCACTGCAATGTAACTTTTGCACCTATGCATTTTCGATTAGTTTCCGCGTGACCAACGTGATGAATTCAAATTTAGTGGAACAGTGTGGGCTTTTATCAAAGAATTTATTTGCGAACCAGAAATATGTTTAAATGAAATCGCTGATTTTCAATATTTTTGACCCCAATAGCTTCTAGAATTCCTTCTAATCTGTGTTTCACGTTCAAATCTAAAAAGTCAATACAAATAAAAATAAAATATTTATTGATCATTTAATTTAATAAAGACAAAGTAAACTATAAATTCACCGTGGTAAATATTACTACTGTCCTTTTATGAGGTCTTGTGTCACATGTTCAGTTTTATGAACCGAGGGTAAATTTTATGCAAACGTATGGTCACACCGCGCAGTGACCATCTCTTTGGAAGGATTCTAATAATATTTTACTTATAATAAAATGATTTTACTCAGGCCACTTCCTGGATCTATCTGGCCTTTGAACAAAGAATACTATTACTTTGTATATATTTTTAATTTGTAAACATGTACCAGTAATATAAATGACACAAATATTGGTTCATCTCTTCATCAGCCATACGAATGACTACTGATGCACATAGGCCTTCCCCGAATATAATATGGGGGTTTGGCCATTGGCATGCTTTTTGCTGATTGCAGTAGATGTTGGTACTCTGTGACGATGTCATCCTTTTTACCTCCATTAAAACCTTAATCCATAGTTTATATTCTTGTAACTCAAAAATTATCGCAGCCTTCATTAGAACCTCTTATTCTCACGGCGATGACGGCTAGAACATTTTTTACTTTTCTATGAGTTTGGAGGGCGACCTAGAAATGAAACAAGGTGGCTCCACCAACCTCCTTCGCTGTGACTCTTGTGCCAAGTATGACAGCTGAGACCGTTTTTTGCGTAATTCGCTGTCTGGGCTTTATCAAAACAGATGGGCTCCCAAAATTTGCAGATCATGCATTAGTTATAATGCTTCGAGGCGCATGTTCATCGTGGAGACAACCAGTGGCTTATTATTTCTGCCAAGGCACAACTCCAGCAGCTACTTTGAAAACTTTTTTAATAGAAATGGTAGGTGCAGTTTTGGAATCTGGATTAAAGCCTCTGGCTTTCATTTGTGATCAGGGAGCAACATCACAGCGAGCCTTAAAAGATTTAGAGTACGACACAAGGCGACACTCCAAAATAATAATAAAATTGATGGCAGTATTTTAATTGGCGAATGTAGCTTAAGCGTCATTTACGATCCCTTACACCTCATGAAAGGACTGCGAAATAATATGCTTAATAAGAATTTAATTTTCAATGGAAAATTACGTAAATGGGAAGACATTATTGACGTCTACACTTATGATTGAAAATTGGGATATATAAGAATGCGCCCAAAATTAACGGATGAACATGTAATGCCAGAAAATATAAAAAGATGAATGTAAAGAACTGCACTCAAGTGTTCAGCGAACGTGTAGCTGCTACTATGGAATATACTGCAACTTTTTCTCAGAGACGTGATGGAACCCGGAATTTGAATTGTGAAGATGATATGGGGGAGACCATTTTCAATATAAAAACATTACTAAACGAGAAATTTACTTCAGATGAACAACCAGTCTCTGACAATGATAGTTTGAGCATTGATTTTTCATCTGAATTAAACTTATCAGCAAATATGGTCTCCTCATCATCTGTAATTGAAGAAAAAAATAGCAGTTAGAAAACTATGTCTAAATAAATGTAAAAACTGTAAAAATATTATTACATAATGATGACCAGCATCTCAGTGTCCTCATAAGACACAGAGAGCGATAACACCTCAAAGGGAAAAAAAACATGTACAAGATTTATTGTATCTTTTTCTGAGCTTGTTGACCTAACAAACGTAATTTTAAATAAAGATTGCCAAAGGCAATGTTATAAAAAAAAAAACAGAATTTTGTAAATATTTTTGTAAATAAAGTTTGGACTGGTTAGGTGGCGTAGTACATCACGATGAAATAACAAGTAGATTTATATTTCTTGGGGCTAAAATCCAAGTGTTTCATTGGTGCCGCACTATAAATCGAATATTGAGTGGAAATAACTCCAAATTAAATGTAAATGATTTAAATTTGGTAGAAGCATATGAAAAATATTTAAAACAAAGAAAATATAAAAAATAAAACATGTATATACCTACTTATGTGTTTCATTTAAATTTTCCTTTCCAATCAATAACTTATTTGAATAACAAGTAAAAAGAAAATCGATACATTGGATGCAGATCGATAAGCGAAATGTGTTCAGAGGCGCCACCTAGCAGAAAAAAGCTCGCCTTCCAATCTCACTACGGTGACGTTCTGTCCTATCTGTACTTGTACATAATACTTTATAATTTGTGGTTATTCTAACTTTGTCTGTCACCTATTTGCAAAACTCGATTTTTACGAGATAGTATTTTTATATGTCTAAGTAAGTTCTGGAGTCCTTTAAATATGTAATAGTATTTTCATGCGCGGATGTGCAAGATGTATCCTTGTACAAACCTTAGTAAAACAGTTAATTCGAAATATATACCTATATGCCGACTGATAATACATTTAATTTCAAAACCAAGGATTAATCAACATAGCTGAAGGAAACGAGTGTAAATAGTGTGCAGTAGAATGAATCTGTGCCATGCAACTGTGAAGGTGTTCGTATGAGGGACTTGCAGCTGCAAAGCCCTCAGCTGCACGTTGTGGGAGCAGGTGAAGGCGTCCGTCGACTTCTACATTCTTCTGCTACGCTACCTCCTTCTCCATCTTCCTGAACTAAACTATTGTTCGCTGAGAGTTGTTCCTTGGGCTGGTAGCCACACCCTCGGGGGACCGCCTCGCGTCAACTTCAGGAGAATGCTGCTGTCTATTTCCCAAATTCTCTATTCTGGATTGAGAACCAGAACGCGGCTCTGTGAACAGAACCACCGGGATGGAAATTGATGGGTCTATTATGAAGCTGGGCCATACTGTACGGTACCTATATACTTTTATCACAGAAATGTCCACGAAAATTTTAAGCCTAGGACACTCCATCCTGCATTATTAAACTTCATTCATCTCAAATATTAAATAGTTCGTTTGATTAACGGATAGTTAAATACAGTTTCAGTTTGGAGGTGAATAAATTACATCGTTGCGAAATAAATTATGAACGATCTGACTGGGGATGGTCGGTTATTAAAATTATAATGAAAAATCTAGATTTAGCTTAGAAATTGAAACCCTTATAACCCTTTTAATTTCGCTTAAAGTTTTATACAATGTGGGAACCCTACTTATAATTTTGCCTATTATGGAAAACGTCCCCCCACACGATGGGCCGACGATATTGTAGCCATCGCAGGAAGTTGGTAGATGGAGGTGGCACAAGATCACTCTTTGGCCTATGTTCAGCAGTGGACTTCTTAAAGCTGACATGATGATGATAATGGAAAACGTTAATAAGCGAAACAAAAACACCCAAGTAAAATTGAGTGAGAAAATTTTCAGAAGGTGGAATTGTTACAATATGAATAGAATAGAATAGAAATATTTATTATCTTAGGTTGAACATACATTGCATTGTTATATTTAGTTTATAAAAATTAATGGTACAATCTATAGATTCGTCTGAACAACATATTTAAATAGTAATTTCTATAATTTAACAAATCTTGTATTATAATCACTATATTAAGCGTAGCACTTTGGCAGTGTCTGGTCGCATATTTATATGTTTAATATACTCTTAATAGAGTAAATTATAATAATTTCTAATACTTAGTATAGTCTATTATTTATTGTGTATAGTTCTTTAGTTACTAATGTAAATGGGCTTAGTTCAGAATAATTTAAAAATTTCGTTAAGCATTTATAATAAGTTCGCTGTAAAGGGGCATTGTCAAAAATAAAAATGAAATAAAAAGTAAAGAAAAATAACAATAAAGTACATAAGTCAATTAATGCATATTAGAAATAAAAGTTACAATCAAATACCTACTCCAATTCGTTATATATTTTAAAACTACGATAGTCATTTGTAAAATATTCTTTGATATTATAATCTTTTTAAACAAAAGTAGACATTTTACACTTGATTAAAACGTTCTGTAACTCTTTGCAGATTTTAAATCATTTGGTAGTTTATTATATAGGCTTATGCCAATTACTTTAGGCGTTTTCTTTGTTAAATTTAGTCTATGTTTGACCGGTACTAAAACGTTTTTGTTGCGGATGCTTCGACTGGTGTTTTCACTGCGTATGTTTTGTTTTACACTTACTAAACTTATCAAAAGCGTAAAAACAGACACATCCACACCAATTTATAAAAGTGAAACGTTGTCTCTTTGTTTGTTTGGGGAGTTTTAACGCGATAACTGCTGGAAGGATTTTGTTGAAATTTGGAATGAAAGCATAGACCCTGAAATAATACATAGTATAATCTTTATCCCGGAAAATAGTAAGTTTCCACGAGAAAACTAGGAAATGACGATTACTCGCTGTAAAGAACGGTTGCCATGGAAACGAAATAATAACAAGTCTGTCAAAAAGCATCAAGAGCGTTGGTGCCAAATAGAATACAATAAGTTGGTGCTATACTTCTGCATTGGTTTTTAATATCCTAGAAGAACATAGGATGCTTTTTCGCGACAAACTGTAGTCCGCACGTTAGAGGCGTAAGCTAGTTCTTAAAGTTATGATGTTGTAATCATTTCTCATTTTGTGATAACAGATAATTTAATAAGACTAATTTCACTCTCAAATAACTAGAATAATTACTTAGTAAACAAAATTATTACTGCCGTTATTACTGTCAAAATTACCGTACCGCCTGGTTACTGATTTATAAGAACTAAAAGACTCTCTAATGGAGTCATCCCGTGTATTGGATAATTATACGACGGAAGCATAATCATGATAAATTACTCTCTTTTGTTTCATAGATCTTTATTAAGCTTTGTTTCGCCTGGTGGTAAAATATATATATTTTTCGGTCGGGTGAAAATTATACAATTTCCGTGGAAAATCTAAGGATAAATCTCAGCGGTTATTAAAGTCCAAAGTTTGTTGCTGAACCATCATAGGAACAGTATAAGTAAGCCACTGATAAAGCTCTATTGTACGTGACCGAAATCTGAGCTAAAATAGTATTTTGGTTAAAAATATTAACGTTCCAATAATTCGTCCATCGCATCAAACTGAGGATACGTTTATAAAGTTTTTAATTTTAGAATAATTGTAACTTTGTAAAAAAATAATCAAATCATTAATTCGATAAATCAAAGACAAGGATGTAGGCGTAGGCATCCCTTATCAAAAAAGTTTTCTTAAACTTAGCAAGAAAACGTAATTAAGTCTCTAGCTAACCTCAAACGGTTATCAAAAAGAAGCCTTTCTTAATCAAAAAGATTTACCGATATAAAAACTTTTACCTCGATATAAAAGAAGTCTTCGAAGTGAGCCGATTCAACATTTAAATATAGTGTGTTTCTTGGAAATTGACTTTTTGCCGGTATCTTGTTGTATTTTTATCAAGTTGTTGAGCTCCGCTCACTCGATATCGCATATTCACGTAATGTAATTACGTTAAAGAATTATTAAGTAAACTTACATACTTTTTATTTTTCTGTTGTAGCTACAGTTCTACAGAATGGTGTAAATTCTCTTGTTCAACTCACTAAACTAAACTAAAATTAAATTTAGTTTAGAGATTCTTAAAAGCTATTTCATCACTTCAACTAAATGTAAACATCAGTGCGACGGAACTAAGTGAACTGCACGGCCGAAAGGACACAAGGAGGTAAGATGAGGGGGAGGGGGGGAAGAAATGAGGGGGGGGGGGAGAAATTTGGGGGGAACGGATTTGGGAGAGGAGGGTGCAAGGGTAAATGCAAAGGTGAGTGTGTGAGGGATTGGTATGCGGGGTGTGTGTTGCAGGGGGACAGGAACTAAGAGATTTGGAGGGAGACGGATTGCTGTGTTGTGCACTGCTAAGGTGAAGTGGCGATGGGGGAGAGTAGGAGGAGGGTGAGGGTTGAGGATATAGGTAGGGGAACATACATATATTACATTTAGAACTTAAATTTAGTTGGAAAGCTAAATATTGACTAGTTTAATCTTGTTTGCAACAAAAGAATATGTTCGACAACAGTAAACTTAAATTTAGCGTAGATTAATAAGTCTAGTTGGAAACAAGAGAATCGATACCAATGAAGAAATACAAATATATTCGGGATAATTCACACCAATTACCTAGCCCCAAACTAGAATACTCTGTACTATGGGTACTACACAACAGCTAAACATGCTAAAGGAGGATGCCAGGTTTCGGCTTACAATACTTAATTGTTAAATGCCGCGGACACAAAATCTATCCACATTATTGACTATATAAAATAATATAATTAATTCTTATTAAAACAATAACATTCGGGAACTGTTATTAAAAAAAAAAAACAATTAAAATGAATAGAAATGACCGGAAATAGCTGTGCAAGACTTTTAAATGTTAAATGCGGCGGACACAAAATCTATTCACATTATTGACTATATAAAATTATATAATTCATTCTTATTAAAACAATCATCATCATCATCATCATCAGGTCAGCCTTTAGAAGTACACTGCTGAACATAGGCCTCCCCCAAAGAGCGCCATGACGAGCGATCTTGTGCCACCTCCATCCACCGACTTCCTGCAATGGCTACAATGTCGTCCGTCCATCGTGTGGGGGGGGGGGGGTCTCCCTTCACTTCGCTTGCTTGTTCGTGGTCACCATTCGAGAACCTTTATTCCCCAGCGGTTGTCGGTTCTGCGAACTATATGGCCTGCCCATTTTCACTTCAACTTGCAAACTCTGAGAGCTACGTATGTCGGTAACCTTCGTTCTTCTACGGATTTCCTAATTTCAAATTCTATCACGTAGTGAAACACCGAGCATAGCTATCTTCATTGCACGCTGCGCAACTCTGAGCTTGTGTATGCGACCAATAGTTAGCGACCACGTCTCAGTACTGTATGTCATCACGGGCAACACGCACTGATTATAAACTTTCATCTTAAAACAATAAATTCGGGAACTGTTATTAAAAAAAAAAACAATTAAAATGAATAGAAATATCCAGAAATTGATGTGAATTGTTACTAATTACGAATTATAGTGTTGCCGCTATAATAGCAAAGTGTCAGAATCTATCTATTTATCATAGTTTATTCTAATAGAAATCATTTCAGTTTATTATTTTAAGTAATTAGTAATAAGCAACAGTAAACGCATATGTATATTTTTATCATGCATAAACATTAATTCATTATTTGTTGTACAAATGTTTCAGTGGTTTATGTACCAAGCTCATGGCAACAGCCGAGAAGGCTTGGTTCGATTCTCAGATTGAGTACCTAGATGCCTTCTACTATTAGCAGATATAGGTAGTTAATAATAATTTATAAATAATATTAAACATAATCGTAAGGTGTAGATCTCAGTGTAATATTAGATTTCAATAATTATTTAGGCTAATTTTATTCCCTTGACCATAAACTGTGTCATATTCACATAAATTTATTTCCTTCCTTCCATTTCTTAACTAGTTTTTGAAAAGTTCCTAACAAAAACTAATAACACACAAAAGCTTTATTCATAATGCTTTATAAATAAAAATGCTGTTCAGTTGTGTCCGCGACAATTTTACATCGAGCCTAAGTCACTGTGGAGACCTGGCAAAGTTCATTAAATACGATGTTACTTTCGCTTATATAATATAAGTGTTCCTTGAAGACACTCATATTTTAGTTTTCAGGTAAAAAGGGGCAAGGCAGATAATCGTCTCTTCTCATCCAAATCTGCGTCTCTTCTCATGAAATTACTGCCAGATTTTCTTAAATTATTACTCCATCTAGCCGGAGGATCATCCATCTAGGATTCATCCATCTACTACGTTTGGCTATACACAAAAATATAATCAACATTAATTGACTCCAACCATAAATTAACTTTAGAATAATAAATTACCCCTTTACAGATATAACGCGCAGATGCGCGTGTGCGTCCAACTACAAAGCTAGCTCCCACCTTCAGCTCAGTCGGTGTCCTAGCCGGCCGCCGTACGCCAGCTCGTACGCGTAGGGCGCCGCCCGCCCATAGCACGAAGCGATGATCGCGAAGTTTATGCGGTGAAAAGTTGTTGTGAATGCATGAATGTTGTGTAGGTACTGTGTTGTAGCTACGGTTGGCTGAGAGGTAAGTGATGCGCTGTTGAAATTGATGATTTTTATAAATTAATTAGATTATTAAATAGTTTGAGAGAATTAAAATGCTTTCGTGTTTATAACAATATGGCTAGTTTACGGGTTTTTATTATGTACTATATCACAAATTTACTTTGTTGCAGCAATGCAGTATACTTATTTTATTATTTATATTGCATAATAATAATAATTGATTTTTATTCTATTGCAAATTTAATTTTAATTATATTATATCTATATTGCTCGTAAATAGAATATTAATCTGTTGCCAAGTTAATTATCATTTTCATTTATGTTTGTTCTTTTAAATAGAATATTTATAATAAAAATTCTGTCTAGGAGAGTAACAGTAGTGAAAATAATAATATTATCTCTTCTAAATACAATAAATATAAATAATGCTTACCTTCATAAACAGTAGTAGTATCACGTTAAGATACGATTGGCTCTAAATATTTAGAAGGTCCATTTTGAACTTCAAACATCTGCAAAACGAATACGGTTCTCCAATGTTTGTTTATAATAAAGGCGAGACCCAATCACAATTACTTTTAAAATAATGCGTACGGGTAACAATACAAGCAATATTATGTAACTAGCTTTCCCGCTCGCGACTTCGTTCACGTGGACTACTGTTTTCGCGAAAAAATACATCCTATGTTCTTTCAGGATATTAAAAGCCACTGCAAAAGTAGGTATAGCACAACTCTTGATGTGTTTTGACTATTTGTTATTTCGTTTCCATGGAAACCGTTTCTTACAGAGAGTAATCAACAGTTTTTCCAGTTTTCCCGTAAAAACATATATTTTCCGGGATAAAAAGTATCCTATGTTTTATTCCAGGGTATATGCTATCTCCATTCCAAGTTTCATCAAAATCCGTCCAGCCGTTATCGCGTGAAAGCTCCCCAAACAAACAAACAAACAAACAAAAAAACAGACAACGTTTCAATTTTATATATTGGTATGGATTAATCTCTTTTTCAAAACAAACTATTATTATAATTTATTGTTAAATATTAACAATATTATTCGCCGTGCTTTTACCAGCGCCAATGTGGCAGGTGTTCTCGAACCGAATGGTCTGATGCGTGACTATGGTAAAAGACTTGACGGGTACTTCCCATCGGATCTCGATATCGGAATTTCTAATTAACTGATCTTGCTCGGCGTTCCCATCGGATCACGAGATCCGTTGCAACTCAAATGAATATTAGTTTCCGTTCCCATCGGATCTCGACCTATTTGGCTCAATGAATTAGCATTGCAATTCAGCGGGGCAATGCCGCCAGCTTGTTGGGTACGCTGCCAAATGGTAGTGGACTAGAACATCTGGTCTACCGGTGAGTCGGTAATGGCTTTCAGGTTATCAGTATGTTTTATGTAGTAGATTCTTTTTAAATAATAAAGACACTTGCTCCTTATTAAAAAATACGAACTAAATTATCTTTTCGTAGACTTTTGTAATTATCTTACTGGATTTCGTTACGTTAGAATATATGAACAAAAGAACTGAATTCAAACGGATATACAAATAATAATGGAACCTATTTACAAAGAAATCAAAATTGGTTCAAAAGTCCCAAATAATATAATCATGAGGCACAAAAATCTATTGAATTGATCATACTATTTTTTTCAAGTTAGTAAATAGTAATACAGACATTATTTTGAGTACACTAAGTTATATTATTAAGCTGCGCATGCATAAATCGACATCAGACCACCACCCAGAATTTGGGAGTAAACGGAAATAATGCTGATTTTAAGCACTATGGACCCATAATCTACTTCAGTTAAACATTTGTCAAGTGGATCCTTTTAAATCTAAATCTTGTGGTAAGAGAATGGCTCTTTTATAAGGTTTCCGGAGGATAGAATCAGGTTTTCTGAGGCCGTCGGCGGGTCGCCCTATAAATTACAGCATAAGTGTCCGAAATTACATGAAAGGAAATTGTATATATATGTAGGTATATCTATATGTATGTATGAAAGGAATGTGTATCTGGGACCACTGAACCGTATGATATGAATTCTGGAGATATGAGAAAGACAAATCACTCGGACGTAATATAGAAAGTTCGTAGCTGAAGAATTTCTTATCTCGAAGCAGTGATACGAGAAAATTTACAAGAGGATAAAAACTCTGTACTCATAAACTAAAGGTTATATTACAAACTAGCTGTGCCTGCGGTTTCGCACGTATGGTCATTTCAATTGGATAAAAGTACTCTATGTGCTATTTATTCCAAGACCTAAAATACCATTATACCAACATTTGATCAAAATTCCTTCAGCCATCAAAAAGTTTTTTATCGATTGCTCGGCTTCTGCTTATCGGATTGAGATACCAAGTACCCCAGTTTTAAAGTCAAACCCTAAGCTATCCATCAATCAAACACGCAATCAATCCAGTAGTTTTAGCGTGATGCGTGAACAAACATACAGACAAACAAGGAGACAGACACGATTTAAAATATGCTACATTCATTTTCAGTAGCTTGTTCTAAGTAACCTATAGACCAATTGTTTATATTATCTTCTTTGTATAGATTTTTTCGTACTTATTGTTTTATTGTAAACTAGCTGTACCCATGGCTTCGCACGCGTGTTATTTTCTTTAGGTTCAAAGTACCATAATGTATAGCACATTATGGTACTTTGAACCTGCTATTCCTGGACCAATATACCAACATATGAACAAAATTTCTTCAGCCGTCTAAAATACTTTATCAATTGCTCGGTTTCTAACTCACCGGATTGAGATAACAATTACACCAGATTTAAATCAAACCCTATGCTATCTTACAATGAAAACCGCATTGCAATGGGTCCAGTAGTTTTTACGTGATGCGAGAACAAACAAACATACAGACAAACAGAAAGAAAGACTCGATTAACAAAAAAATTTTTGTTAAATACCTTTTTTAAGCACCCAAGAGCATTTTTTTTATTTGAATTCATTTAGTAGTTTGGGTGCGATGCGCGGTCAAGATACGGACAAACAGGCAGACAAAATTAAAAAGTAAAACAGTTTCGCTTCAGTATCGAATATAGAGAACCACCCAAAAAATATTTTTTATAACTTAAATATTAACATAACTTTGGACCCATATCCCACAGAAACCCTTTACTTATTCGGGATAAAACGTGTCCTCAAATTTAACCCATCATATAACTTAAAACAGTGCCAAGTTGCATCAAAACCCGTCCATTTCTTTCAGCGTGGTACGTGTTCTTTTAAATAAGTTTCAACCCTAAATAATAACCCATAAATTGTTCGATATGTAAAGTATCCTATGTCCTACCTCGTAGTACGAACTCAAATCATACCAAGTTTATTTTGAATTCATCCAGTAGTTCCGGCGGCGTGATGCGCGGCTAAAATACAGACTGACAGACATACAGACAAAAATCAAAAAATATACAGTTTAGGCTTCATAATCGAATATATATAACTTATAAAAACACTATATCTTTTAATGGACACAATTTGGCCCCATATCCCACAGGAACCCTTTATTTTTTCGAGACAAAATGTATCCATAATTTTCACCATCTTATAAACTATGTCTCTGCCAAGTTGCATCAACATCTGTCCAATAGTTTCAGCGTGCTAAGTGTTCTTTTAAATTATTTTCCACCCCTATCCTGCAGGAACACTTAATTTTTCCGGGATAAAAAGTATTCAATGTCCTACCTCGAAGTGTGTACTCAAATCTACCAAATTTAATTTGAATTCAATAAGTATTTTCGGCGTGGTGCGCTGCCAAAGTACAGACAGACTGACAGAAATTAAAATAATACAGTGTTGGCTTTAGTATTGAACATAGAACGTCCTCCAAAAAAAATTACATAATATCTTCAAGTTACAGAATTTTGGACATTATCCCGAAGGAACTTTTTATTTTTCGGGATAAAAGTATCCCCAATTTTTACCCATTATATAAATTATGATTGTGCCAAGTTTCAACAAAATCCGTCAAGTAGTTTCAGCGTGATACGTATTCTTTTAAATAACTTTCAACGCCTATCCTGCAGGAAGCCTTTAACTTTTCGGGATGAAAAGTATCCTGTGTCCTACCTCAAAGTATGAACTCAAATAATACCAAATTTAATTTGAATTCATTAAGTATTTTCGGCGTGATGCACTTCCAATGTGTCGACAGACAGACGGACAGACAGACAGAAAAACAAAAATTAAAAAAATACAGGTTTGGCTTTAGTATTGAACATAGAACGGCCCCCAAAAAAAACCACAAAATATGTTTAATTTACAGAATTTGGGACTGGAACTCTTTATTTCTTCAGGATAAAAAGTATCCTCAATTTTAACCCATCATATAAACTATGACTATGCCAAGTTGCATCAAAATCCGTTTAGTAGTTTCAGAGTGGTAAGTGTTTTTTGAAATAACTTTCAACCCCAATCCTGCGAGAAACGTTTCATTTTTCGGGATGAAAAGTAGCCTATGTCCTACCTCGTAGTATGAACTCAAATCTTACCAAGTTTCATTTAAATTC
Source organism: Alsophila aescularia (assembly GCA_946251855.1). Lineage (NCBI taxonomy): Eukaryota > Metazoa > Arthropoda > Insecta > Lepidoptera > Geometridae > Alsophila > Alsophila aescularia. The sequence continues at coordinate 32,565,629 of OX276381.1, forward strand.
ATTCAGTAGTTTCGGCGTGATGCCTAGCCAAGATACAGACAGACAGTCAGAAATACAGGCAGACAGACAGACAAAAATGAAAAAAAGTACAGTTTTGGCTTCAGTATCAAAACTAGAGTAAGGTCCAAAAAAAATATCAAAATATCTTCAATGTACAGAATTGGACCCGTTTCAGTTTTATTATAAGTATAGATATATATAGATGATGCATTATAATGCACTCCAACGCATAGTGCAACAACTATTATATTTAAACTAAGACTTGAAGATTGCTGAATACAAATAAAGAGAGGATTTCCCCTTATTTTTGAAAGAACTGTATTTTACCTGGGCAACAAAGAATAACTAATAGTACACCAAAGGTAGCCCAATGATTATATTATCACCACTACAAACCATCCTTGTGTTCAAAGGTACTCGCTAAGTACCAATTTGGTCACGGAACAGTAATCTCCGGCTATATAATACAGTTAATTTTAGTCTGACAAACGGGAATTTTACCACGTTTTTATTAAGTCACTTTCTTGTTTGTCTGTCGTTCCGGGTGGAATTGCAACTCAAATTTCAAGCACTACCTGATTAACTATTCGATGACAATGCATTCTAAAAAAAACGTGGTTTTTAGATTACTTTTTAATGTACATTTGCTGCTTGTTTTTGGCCATACATCCTCGTGGGCATCACCAGAAGACCCTAACAAAGTTTCATTAGAATCTGATTAATGGTTTAGGAACTCATAGAGAAAAGCCGAGAAAAGGCCGTTCTATACAAAATATATGTCTATACAAAATGACAAAACTCAAACACAAATACACTAAAGTAAATTGGACAATGTACTATTATTATAGATTTTTATGGAGCTATTTTGTTAACCTTTCATATTGGAAACCCGAGTAAGTACGCTTCCTGTGACCACTGATTCGTATAATATGAATTCAAGACAAATTGAAGGGACAAAAATTGCGTAGAACCGGAAAAGTCTGAGGTAAAAGTAATTTTTATTCCATGGTTTATACTTAATGGATAAGCCGAGATGACCTTCCACCTACCATCTTTTATTTATACTCGTTATGTAGAACTTCAAAGTCGTTGGAAAACACGTATATTCCTAATGTAAGTGCAAGGTAAAACATGAAAAAATGGAACAACATTTCATCATCGTCATCATCATCATCATGTTAGCCTATAGAAGTCTACTGCTTATCATAGGCCTTCCCCAAAGAGCCAAGAACTTGTGCCACCTCCATCCATCCACTTCCTGCGATGGCTACAATGTCGTCGGTCCATCATGTGGAGGGTCTCCCCACACTTCGCTTGCTTGTTAGGTATTTCCAATTTAGATAATCTATTTATCTATCTATATACTAATAGTAAAGCAATAAGTATGAAATAATCTGTACAAAGAAGATAATTTAAAAAAAGACTGTATAATGTTGTCTATTTGTCTGTCTGTTTGTCTGTCTGTTTGTCTGTCTGTTTGTCTGTCTGTTTGTCTGTCTGTTTGTCTGTCTGTTTGTCTGTCTGTTTGTCTGTCTGTTTGTCTGTCTGTTTGTCTGTCTGTTTGTCTGTCTGTTTGTCTGTCTGTTTGTCTGTCTGTTTGTCTGTCTGTTTGTCTGTCTGTTTGTCTGTCTGTTTGTCTGTCTGTTTGTCTGTCTGTTTGTCTGTCTGTTTGTCTGTCTGTTTGTCTGTCTGTCTGTCTGTCTGTCTGTTTGTCTGTCTGTTTGTCTGTCTGTTTGTCTGTCTGTTTGTCTGTCTGTTTGTCTGTCTGTTTGTCTGTCTGTTTGTCTGTCTGTTTGTCTGTCTGTTTGTCTGTCTGTTTGTCTGTCTGTTTGTCTGTCTGTTTGTCTGTCTGTTTGTCTGTCTGTTTGTCTGTCTGTTTGTCTGTCTGTTTGTCTGTCTGTTTGTCTGTCTGTTTGTCTGTCTGTTTGTCTGTCTGTTTGTCTGTCTGTTTGTCTGTCTGTTTGTCTGTCTGTTTGTCTGTCTGTTTGTCTGTCTGTTTGTCTGTCTGTTTGTCTGTCTGTTTGTCTGTCTGTTTGTCTGTCTGTCTGTCTGTCTGTTTGTCTGTCTGTCTGTCTGTCTGTCTGTCTGTCTGTCTGTCTGTCTGTCTGTTTGTCTGTCTGTTTGTCTGTCTGTTTGTCTGTCTGTTTGTCTGTCTGTCTGTTTGTCTGTCTGTTTGTCTGTCTGTTTGTCTGTCTGTTTGTCTGTCTGTTTGTCTGTCTGTTTGTCTGTCTGTTTGTCTGTCTGTTTGTCTGTCTGTTTGTCTGTCTGTTTGTCTGTCTGTTTGTCTGTCTGTTTGTCTGTCTGTTTGTCTGTCTGTTTGTCTGTCTGTTTGTCTGTCTGTTTGTCTGTCTGTTTGTCTGTCTGTTTGTCTGTCTGTTTGTCTGTCTGTTTGTCTGTCTGTTTGTCTGTCTGTTTGTCTGTCTGTTTGTCTGACTGTTTGTCTGTCTGTTTGTCTGTCTGTTTGTCTGTCTGTTTGTCTGTCTGTTTGTCTGTCTGTTTGTCTGTCTGTTTGTCTGTCTGTTTGTCTGTCTGTTTGTCTGTCTGTTTGTCTGTCTGTTTGTCTGTCTGTTAGTCTGTATGTTTGTTTATTGGCGCATCACGTAAAAGCTACTGGACCGACTGCAATGCTGTTTCCACTGTTGGATAGTTGAGGGTTTGACTTAAAAACTGGACTACTTGGTATCTTAATCCGATGATTAGACGCCGAGCAATCGATAAAAAACTATTTGACAAATGAACGAATTTAACGAATTTTGATGAAATGTAGAGTGGTGTACTTTATAGGTAATTTTGGTCCTGGAATAACATGCCACGGGCATAGCTTGTATTCTTTAAGAAACTACCTATTTCTACTAACGGTTAGTTAAAATTGAGTGCATCGTTCCATATCACGACACATTTGTTAAGCTACATGTCTTTGCAAGTGGCGACAATTAAACTTTCAAAGTGTGTGTATTATTACAGCAATTGTGCCTTGTAATAAATCAAGGAAACATCTCTGGCTTGAAATTGCCAGCACTTTACAAGTGGGTGAATAACTCACTTCCATGTTTATTATCGTGTCAGGAGAAGAGTAACGTGTAACAGTAAGGACTTTACTGATAAATAATGATTCTAGTTCAGTAACGCACATCAGTGCGCTTACGTTTTTTTGCAGTTTTTTTTTTCAAATTAAAACTTTGTTAAGAGAAAATAACCGGAGAAGTGCAAGTTGAATTCGCGTGAAGAGGGTTCCGTAAGATGAATATTTATTATCTCACAATATTGAGAAATTTACCATGTTATTTAGACTTCTCATAGGTATTTCTTGAATCTATACGTAAAGAACAAAACGCTTTTATAAAAATGCTTTTATAAAGCATTTTTTTTTTCAAAATTCTAGTCTCAGTTGTTTCCAAAATTGTTGGTTGTTCAATTCTCATATACTACTTAACTTTATATTTTTAATTTATAAAAAAAATAAAGATTTCCACACAATAAGCTCTTTCATTTGATATGTACATTTTTACTCATTTGCCTCTAAAAGTGACCCCCATATTCAAAATTATTTTATTACACTAAACACGTCCGTGTTGGGTATCAGAAATTCATATGTTTGTGTACCAAAGGTTTACGTAATTTTTTTCATTTTGACATCGAAAACGGCAATTTCAAAATTTTTGTTGACTCTAAAATCTGCACACATCAAACATATTTTTGCAACTTTTGATAGAAAACAGGTACAAAAATCGTTTACTTCTCGTTTTCTTTTGAAAAGGATTTTTATTGTGTAAAATTTCAATGCTTTGAGCGGGGATTTACTAAAAGTTTGTTTTCATAAGACTATCAAGTTCGTCAGTGGCACTTTGCTGCCTTGATATGGGAATCTGAGGCTCTTGTCCATACTGCTATTACTATATATATCATGAGTCATGAGAACAAAAGCCTCTTACATCTTGAATTGGTTTGTGTTTGTTCACTAGTAATTTCAGCTTTGTGTGTGTGCTAATTAATGAAAATATTTGTCTATGTTGCATGACAAAAGGTACAATGTCATTATCAGCCCATCATGGTTCTATCAATACCAGCCTATTACGTCCAGGGGGACCTTCTCAGGGTGAGGAGTCGTTATGTTGCAAGAGAGCATGGATTGGGTTCTATGTTATCTATGTCTATACTTCTATATATACCTATAATAAAGCATTAAGTAGCAATGTCTGTACAATGAAAACAATTTAATAAAAATGCACAAAGGTACTTAAAATAGGCTACTGAACAAGGAATATAACATTTAAACATTGTGTCTTTCTGTCTGTTTGTCTGTTCACGCATCACGTAAAAACTACTGCACCGATTGTGATGCGGTTTTCATTGTTGGATAGCTTTCACTTAGAAAATATGTGAACCAGTTTTTCAATCTATCCAATAAATAGAAGTCAAACTATTGATAAAAAACAATTCAAGAAACATTAATCTAACTTCTAACCAGGCGAAATTTCCACGCGGGCATAGCAGCTAGTATCTACCATAAAAAAACATAAATTACGAACAAGTTCGAAACAATACCTAGATTTTTCTTTAAAAAAATATGTAGCAAAGCAGACGCAAGTGGTTATAAATGAAATTTACCTAGAATAAAACTACCTAGCCTTTGAGCTGAAAACTAGGTATTGAGAAAAATAGACGTGGGCTAGGTATTCGCTACTTGGCTGCTCGAGTGCTAAAATTGGAAGCAATAGTAAATTGGACCCTTCGTCTGTACGAATATTAACCTTAACTTCACCATAATTGCTGTAAACCTTTTTGTACTGCATTACCCGACTGCAGCGAAGCAAGGGAAGGGTAATAAAATTAACAGACTATGTATGTATCTATGTGGGTATGTTGATGTTTTACCATAGCGTCACCCCTATTGGTCCAATTACAACCAGCAATTTAAGGTATCAATCGATTCGTCTTCAGGTATAGAGTGACATTGGCTATTTTTTTACTAGACTGCGGCCAAGCGATGGTTAGGTTATGTGTTAACTAAAAACTTGGTGTGATTTTGACAAGCGAAGTATCAATCGATACGTCTTCATGGCAAGAGTTTCATAGGCATTTTTGTAGCTTTTACAAGCAACTTATGTCATGTTTTAAGTCCAGTGGTCTCAATAATCCATCTGCCCAACATTCACCTTCATTAAGAAGTATGTATCGTGGTGGTATGTAGAGCCACATCCACATGTAAATGTGAGGGACACCTTAAGTGACCGCAAGAGACATTTTAAACGGTCGTTAATGAGGTTTTATGTATAACTAGTTTTCGCCTGCGACTTCGTCCGCGAGAACTACAGTTTATTACGAAAAAAAACTATGTCCATCTAGGAGATTAAAAACTAATGCAAAAGTAAAGCACCAACGCTGTTGATGCTTTTTGATAGACTTTTTATTATTACATTTCCACGGCAACGTGTCATTCCGTCTTTTGAATCGATATTTTCCATTTTGCCCGTGGCAACTTACTATTTTCCGAATAAAAAGTATTCTACGTCCTATATTGTACCTATTTACAAAGTTTATCAAAATCGGATCAACCATTTTGGCGTGAAAGCTCCTCAAAAAAAAAACAAACAAACAGACAACGTTTCACTTTTATATATTTGTGTGGATTGTGTGTTTGATGCTTCTACTTTATGTTATGCCTTTATAATTATAACTAATGAAACATTCAACTAGTGATTTTCAAACAAATAAAAATACACACACACACATGCACACAAACACACACAATATATATATATATATATATATATATATATATATATATATATATATATATAACACAATCCCACATGCATCCCCACATCTTCAGACTTTCTAATAATTATGTATTTATTTTATATGTTTTATATATGTATATAAGGATAGATTTTAGTTGTTTTGTTTCGCTGATATACGAGTATACTTAATGTTAATATTTTTGAATGAACTTTGTCCGCCAATAACATAATTATCTTCCTCGGCTAACACCGTAGTCCGAGCTGAAAAACAGCGCGCACATGCTGAGTTTACCCCCTTTGCCCTTAAATATAATTATATCCTTTTTGTATTGATACTGTGTGCATACTTTACTTATTTCTAGTGGCAATAAATACTATTTTAATTTTACTTCACTTTTACTTTAGTGATCCGCCCAAGCTTCGCGCGGGTAGCTAAAGGTTTCTCTAAATAGTTATTCGTACAAAATGTTATATTGAGCACACACGCCCGCGGCCCGCCCGCCCTGTGTCACAGAATAAATAATAGAACTCTGTTTTTGCAATAGTATAATTTAAACATTAATGCGCCATTGCGCCCGCCTCCCAGCCCGTTGACGCTGTAAAGGTTAGCTGGAGACGCATGAAACCAATATTAAAAATGTACCATTTATACCACAGAATTAGAGGATTCGATCCCAAAATTTCGGGATCCCGGTTTTCGGGATCCCACGATCCGAATTCACTTATAGTAGGTACGAAGAATTGGTTAAGCAGAATTAATAGAAACCGCTCATCTAAAACATCGTAATAACTTTAAACTGCTTGTTAAAAAGTATGGTGTAAAAAGCAAAATTGGTCTACGTGAAATTAAAAGATTACTGTGGTATCTAATTCGATAAGGTTTAGCACAAAGTGCTCTAGAAAGTTGAGTCTAAACATTCTGATTTTATTGATACTCCTGAAAATGTTCATTTTAATCTCTCTGTCATGGTGTAATGGTATTTTATGTATGACTCATTGAGAAGAACAATCCTTTTATTCAATAGTTTCTCTGACGTTATGGTATACGCAGCGTACGCAAAAACACTACTGGAAAGGCTGTTTATATACGACTTCGTTGAGAAAATTCACACTACAGCGACTGAATTTATACAAAATATTTATTAGATACACTTTAAAACCTTCCTCTTCATAGACCTACGCCTATGTGAAAACCGGAAAAAACGGCTAAGTCGGTATTTGTGGACAGACAGACAGACGCGTTCAGCGACCTTTCTTTTATGATAAAATTATGTATAATATGTGTTGTTTTATACGTATTATGCATTGTATTTTAATTTTGTATGGTAAGTCATAGAGATACTACGAATATTCTTTGCGTTTTATTTTATGAGCTATTTGAAAACGTTATGTAAATACCTACTTACATGGAACATAAGTAATAACTCGCAAAAAATGCGAGTGAATTCCACCGGATCACGTATTGTATTCAATTAGTTCTCGCTAATTACTTATGTATCGTAAAGTTATGGCCGATAAAGATGTACTTAACAGCCCAGTGCAGAACAGCCCAATTCCCTGTTGAATCTAAGAACCATTCATCGCGCTTAGGAGCTAAGTAATGTAAGGATAGTTTCCCCAGGGACCTGACAAAATAGTTAACGAAAATTGGCACAACCTAATCATTTCCCCAGACCAATTAAGCCGGCACCAGACGAAAATTTTCGTAGGTACATTTTTACGAGAATTTTCTGACTGAGGAACTAAAATATTCAAGACGATTTACTGATATTTGTCAAACATTTTTTTCGTTGAAACGCTTGAACTCGCTTGATAGAAGTGCTTTCAGTGTGATTGGAAACGAAGTTTTTTCTGTGTGTGCTTGATGTAGATATGTGGAAGTGTGGGTTGAGAATTTATGAATGAACTAGTTGAATCCAACGCTAAAATTTGCAATTTTCTTATTGAGATAGATAACGCTATTTCCTATGACAAAACAAATCAGTATTTTCTATCAGCTAACTGTTCCTAAACTGTGGAGTGAGAGAGGTAGAGCTGTTTATTCTGGATCAGCGAGCATTTATGACCTGTAAAGCAACAGTGTGGTCAAGTTATGAAGCTAACTTGCTTTTACTTTTCCCACAGGAAATACTGATTTTTCAGAAGTGAATTTGTAACTTTTAGTTAACGGTCTTTAAACCACCCAAATCTGCTTAGCCAATACGACGAATTTGAGGAATGATATTTTAAACGTAACGTTTTGTATTGTATACTAGGTCTGCTCGCAGCTTTGCCCGTGTGGTCATTTCTCTGATTTAAAAGTAATACAGTTTTTGTACATGTGTGTTATTCCAGAATCAAAAGTACCTAGTCCTTCCGCAAGTGCACCTTCTACCATGACATTTAAAATTAGGCTCAATTAGTGAAATGGTCATTTGTTCTATGACATGAAAGCATTTAATGAAATTCCCAAATTTGAATATAACAATTAAATTTTAGTCAATTGAGTTTCTGACTTGTAACTGTGGCGTAACCAATAAACTATTTTAATTTTTTGTATAAAATACAAAATTTCGGTTAGCTGTTAGATAGATTTTACGATCAATTGCTTGGCTTTAAATCATCTAAGTAAGATACCAAGTGCCCCAGTTTTGAATCAAAACTTGAGCTATCCAACAGTGGAAATAGCATTCCAATCGGTCCAGTAGTTTTACGTGATGCGCGAACAGACAGATACAGAGACTTAAAGTCAAACACCATTAAAAAAAAGGTATATTCAGTAGCTTATTTTAAGTCCCCTAGAGCATTTGTTTTATTTAGCTTCTATGAACAGACTTTTTGTTACTTAATTATTTATAATAGAAAACTAGCTGCGCCCCGCGGTTTCACCCGCGTCCCTCAGGTACCGTGAAATATTGCGGGATATAAAATAGCCTATGTGTTAATCACAAATTTCATCCAAATCCGTTCAGCTGTTACAGCGTGAAGAAGTAACAAATATATACACACACAAATACATACATATGTACAAACTGACGCCTCTATATTATTAGTGTGATAGATATAAAATATTTTTCCAAACAAAATTAAATCGACTTCATAATAAAAATGTTATTTTGTAAACAACCACTAAAAAGAATAAAATAATTACAATTGAGCCAGAACAGTATCACTTTTTCGAAATCACCAACGTCATAATAATGCATAAATACAACATAAGATAAGAAAGAGTTTTTTGAAGGCGGTGCCGATTTAATTTTTTTGGAAAAATATTTTATTTTTTGATTTTTAGTGGCATATGCAATCATCGGAAAGAATATACGCCAAAGAAAATAGTAGACACTTACTCACTTTAGTGAATAAAACCTACATATATAACAACTGAATTAGTTTTGACCATTTTCCATCATTTTGTTGTTGCGTTCCTGTGACTACCTTCTGGCTCCATCATCAAACCACACAACACCAGAGAACTCATCAAGACAAACCAAATGAGCCTAAACTCGAAGGGGTTCCATAATTTTGTTGTTGAGTTCCTGTGACTAACTTCCAGTTCCATCATCCCTGGCTACCACATAAAACCAGACATGATCTCATCAAGACAAACCAATGATGAGTTCAAACTCGAAGGGATTCCATCATCCGATTGTGTAGTTCTTTTACTGCTACTACTACTACTACTACTGTAGTTTTCAATTGTCATCAGAACTACACCCATGTGCAAAAGTTCAGCATCTTTGGACGTCCTGAAATTGTTAAAAATTGACTTGTTATCCAGTCCTAAACATTATAACACAGTGAATTAAATTAAAGCTTGTTTAAAGCTACTAAACCAATTTTGATGAAATTTATACAGTTCCACACTAGAGGTCTACTTACTCAAGTAAAAACAATCATCTAATTCAGTTCAGAAATCCTAAGATATTAGAGAACATAAACTATAAAACAAATTGATTTTCTAATAAAACTACTGAACCAATTTTGATGAAATTTATATGGGACTACACAGAAAGTTTACCCTTTTGTATAAAAAACAACCATCTAAATTGGTTTAGAAATCTTACAGATAAACACAAAATAAAGGCAATATAAACATAAAATCAAATGGATTTACTCAACAAAAAATCCTGATTCCCCGAGGTATTCGAGGTTGTGCAGTTCTTGTGCACACTCTACATAGTGCAATCTGTAGAATACCGACAGGCTTGCTACCTCACGTCGATGCGCCAGACTTTGAAGCTTACTCTTTACCAGAGTGTCATCCCCAATGAGCCTGATGGCACGTCTCTCAATTGAATCCAAAGACTCGAGCTGATACTTGGCAGAACCGTCCCAGAGGTGGCAGCAGTACTCCATAAAAGATCGGACCTGTGCTTGATAAAGATTCAAAAGCTGTCCCGGTGTGAAGTACCGCCTAACCTTAGACAAAATACCAAGTATTTTTTGCAGCTACCTTGGCTTTGGATTCAATATAAGACTCAAAATTCAGATTTGATGTGAGTTCGACACCCAAAAGCTCCAAATGGTCGCCTATTGGTATTGTAACACTTTTTTTTTGTTGAGTAAATCCATTTGATTTTGTGTTTATATTGCCTTTATTTTGTGTTTATCTGTAAGATTTCTAAACCAATTTAGATGGTTGTTTTTATACAAAAGGGTAAACTTTCTGTGTAGTCCCATATAAATTTCATCAAAATTGGTTCAGTAGTTTTATAAAACAGTAACGCTTCTACATTTATTATAAGAACTGCAAAGGAGTGGAATGCCCTGCCCTCGTCAGTGTTTCCGGTAAATTATAACCCCGGTGTGTTCAAGTCAAGAGTGAATCTATCTACTGGGCAGGCGTGCTACACCTTCGACCACATCATCGTTTTCCATCAGGTGAGATCGTGGTCAAACGATTGCCTAGTCCGTAAAAAAAAAACTAAACTGTTTATTCTCGAAAAACTGCTGAACTGCTATTCTCGAAAAAAAAAGATACAGCCGAACATATAACCGTCTCCTTTTGTAAAGTCGATTAATAAAATAAAATTGTGTCAGTGGTGTTACTACCGAAGTGATATGACCTTGATTTAGATAAATTATGTTAATACTAGTATGTCTAGACTAGTCTAGACATACTTTTTATGTTTGACAAACAACAAGTTGTGATTTTGTTGAAGATTTTTTTTAAGTAGTTAGAGAATATATAGAGCAAGGCTGTGCCTAGATACCTTCGTAAATATACTAGGGGCACGCCAATGATTCCGAAATCGACTCTTCCTTTCCAAAACAATCCATGCTTTTTTACTCGTTTATTGACAACCTATTACATTATAAGCCAGCTGCGCTTCGCGGACTTGCCCACCTGGTAATGTCTCTGGGTTTCGTGGTCAAGTATTCTATGTGTTATTCCAGGACCAAAAATACCAATACACCAAATTACAACAGCGTTCAAATAGTTTTTTAGTATTGCTTGGCTTCTACTCGTCACATTGAGATCTAGTAGTGCAAGCCGCATTTAAATCGGTCCAGTAGTTTTTACGTGATACGTGATCAAACTTCCAGACAGACACACCACGTTATAAAATGTTATATTCTGGAACAGTGGCTGATTTTAAGTCCCGTAGATCACTTTTATCAATTATCTTCTTTGTACAGACTTTTTGTAACTTACTGCTTTATTACAAGACTAGCTGTGCCCGTGGTTTTGCCCGCGTGGTATTTTTTTTGTGATAAAAGTTCCAAAATCAACAAACTTCGTTCAGATGTCAAATGGTCATATCGATTGCTCAAATTCTACTCACTAATTGAGATACCAAATACTCTAGTTTTTTAGTCAAACCCTAAGCTATCCAACAGTGAAAACTGCATCGCAATCGGTCTAGTAGTTTTTACGTGATGGGCGAATAAACATACAGACAAACAGACAGACACTAATTTAAATAATGTTATATTCTTATTCTTTAGCTTATTTTAAATACGCTAGACTTTTTTTTTAATTATTTTCTTTGTACAGACTTTTTCGTTTTTATTGATTTATTATAAGTATAGATTAAGGATATATTATAGATAGATTCCTAACTAAGACTCCAAGGATTAGACTAGATTTCCTGATTTCAGAATTAAGGCGCTGCGGACCTGGTCTCACTATACGAGCTTTTTTTACCCGGCTACGACGAAGAAAGCGAAGAGTGATGAGTTTAACAGTCTATCTATGTATGTATTTATGTATGTAAGTATGTTGGTGGATGTTTCACCATAGTGTCGCCCCTATTGGTCCGAATTTGAAAATTGAAGTGTCACTCAATCGAGTGACGTCTTTAGCATAGAGTAACTAGATTCATTTTTGATTCATTTTTGAAAATAGTGTTGTGACGATTTGATACTCTGGAAATAAATAGATTTTGTTTGAAGATTAATCTGTTATCGATTTAAACAAAATTGTCGAGTGTAAACCTTGTGTTAGTGTCATAATTAGATCAGTACATGTCTCTGAACTATAGTAGTTTGTAAATTATGTAATGACAGGGAAGGGAATTAAATTTGTGTTTTACGTCAAGGTGTGACGTTGATTATAATCAGTAACTCTAATTGACTGCCTACTTTAGAACTTTGCAGTGAATTGCATAAGATTCTGTCTCTATAATTAAGTACGTTTTTTTTAAAATATACTACACTGCATACTGACATATACTTTTGTGTGCTTTTTTATAGATACGCTCGATGATCAGGACAACGGCCCACCTGTATAGGCCTTATTTAGTTACCTTTACATGTTGTACTAGGAAGTAGTGATAAGTGGAGGTGACTCTAATGAATTCTTGGATCCGTTAACTATCAAGTGGTGTAATTAAATTTTTGATATCGATGATAGATATGGAGCTGGAAAACCAAACTACGAGTATATTTTGCTATCATCAGTTTTTTGGATTGCCTTCCTATAGAAGCAAATTCATAGACGTATCCACGTCAAAAATAATCAAACATTACTTTATTTTTAGTGCGATATTATTTTGCCTATTTTATAATAATAATAATAATAATATAATACTACATATTATTGCATAATGTACACAGAACAAGAAAGGAATTACTGGTGGTTCTCACACTAGGTCAAAGGCTGTCTCGTGAGGGCCTTTTACAATTTAACATCTATGTTACTACGACAAGAGCAACATAACAGTTTAGGCAATAGAATAGCAGAAAAAACTAACTTCATGTAAATATAAATGAGTGAAAAATAATGTTTTCCAATGATTTAGTAAGCCATACAGTATTGAAAAATATAATTGACGATAATACCATATATTTCTGTTATTATACTTTCAAGTTTTAGTAGGTACCTATTCATAAGATTTAAGTACCTATCCATGTTTACATGAAATGTAGTAGGCAGATAGTTTTGATTTAGATCCTAATAAACTATTTTTTATCATGAATATCACCACTTCTCATCGTAAGAGTGCTGCGAGAACCAGCTAATGGGAAATGGGTAGCAGCACTTTGTTGTGTATTATCTTATCACCAACTACTGCGAGCACCAAGATGCATACCGACCCGCTAATGAAAGGTAGTCATACTTAGAAGTTCTTGAGAGCAATCGCTTGTTGTGGCGTTAACGGGGGCTTATGGTTTATGGGGATTTACGAGTATATGATGATGATGATGATGATGCGTGTGAAGCCATGGTTCGCAGCAAGTAGATGTAGTAGTTGCTAACTGACCGAGTGAGCGCGAAGCGCGAGCGAAGCGTGTCCGTTTCAGCTTGGGCAAAAATTCATTCGTATGTCCGAATGTCCGGCTGTTCTCCTCTTCAGGTCGCATTTCTCAACCAATCTAGACAAAACTTGGTACGTATATAGGTTTAACGAGTTTTTAGAACTTTTTATTCGTCGAAGAATTTTTGACAGAGGGTACTTTCCCCAAAAAAGGGCAAAAGGGGAGGGGTACTGAATATCTCCGCCTTGTTATATCCAACTTCAAATATATTTTTTTATTTGAAAGGTAATAATTATAAGTTGGTCACGTAAAAATTTGGTGCAGATCTGATTAGGATCTTAGGCACGATGAGCAGAATAGCATTCCATTATTTTCACATATGATATGTGAAAATTATGAAATCGATACTAAGATAAAATCTTTCGATCAGATTAATTGTTGTATAAACATCACATCACTACGAGGTCCGTCATTTTAAATTTCATGCTATGCGTCATAGCATGGTTGACATCTGATGTCCTGTCGTATAGACATTTATTACTGGTCTTTAGCGTGTCAGAGGGTAATTTTTTTACCGGGCTACGGAGGAGCAAAATAAGGGTTATATGTTCAAACTAAAAACTTGGTCTAACATTGCCAAGCGAGTTGTCAATCGATTCGTCTTCATCGCAAGAGTGTCAGAGGCTATTTTTACCCGACAGTAGTCTGGTTTTAGTTTATTAACTTATGTCGTGTTCTGTGCACAATTACGTGTTTGACGCGGACATAACCCCTAATTGCTTATTATATTACCCACTTTACTACGGAGAAGGTCTACGTGTAGTCTTATTATTTCTTCCCATAAATATTGATTCACTACCTTTATCTTGACAGGACATTCCCGGGCTTAAGTTTCGCTTTTCCGCCATTCTTAAGAAGGGTTTGGGAAATAATTTACCACCGGGCACATAGGTGCCTGCCGCTGTCAATGCCGATGTAGGCAGCGGTTTAGTGCATATGAATCATTTATCTTATAAACTGACTAATGTTCTATACGGTATGAAATGGTAGCCGAGTCAAATAAATGAGGAGTTGGCAGACCACCTGCCAGATGGGTCACAACATCAAGGCGGTCAGAGGAAAGACCTGGGTGAGACTTTTGACCTAGAGAAATGAAAACCCCTGCACGTTCTTTCAATTCCAAAACACAAGACCACTAGATTTAAAGGTTGTTTTAAATACAGTTCAGCAAAAATTTGGAATAATATTCCTCCGCCTATGAGAGATAAAATAGGCTACAATCTTTTTAAACTTAAATTTAAAGCCATCATATTAAACCGTCTGAAAAATAACTTTAAAGCAACCTTTAAAACCGCGTAACAATATACACACACTCCCTCATACACACATCCACTCTCACAAACCCCCACACACCCTCACACACACCCTCACACACCCCCATACACACACACACTGTAGTCAACATAAATAACTTCTTGTCCCACTTAAAATTATTGTAATAATTTGTATCTAATGCTGTTTTGTTCTTTTTATGTGCATTTTTTTTTCTGTTTTGCTTCTATTTCTATATATTTTGAGTAACATCTCAGAACAAGCAATGGGGTATGCTGAAAACCAGCCCTGTGTAGACTAAACTTAGTCTGCGCAGTACAGTGCTGAGCTTACCCCAATTGCCGAACATGCAAAGTATGTACCACAATGTTCTTTAAGTTGTTTATGTTTGTTGGCAATAAATTATTTTTATTCTTATTCTTTATTCTTAAAACGCGTGCAAAGCCGCGGGCACAGCTAGTATAAAATAAGCTCTTTAATATGAGCTCTCTTCGGGCCAAACATTAGCTATACAAAATCAACTATTAAACTCACATTAAGAGTCACGTCACAATTAAGGTATCCACTTTCAATCCATATAGGTATATTAAAACAAATTGCCGTAATTTTTCAAACAGACAATGGCCTATTTTGGACCCGGGCATCAATCAAATGTGCCCGGATAAAAATGGAGGCGGATATAAATAGCAATCATTTGTTTCATTTTATTTTTGTTTGTGCAATTGTAAATCACTACTGTTTTTTTTTAAATGTTAACTTGCTGTGCCCTACACAAAAACATTTTAATGCAGTAGCTATGTTATGGTGAAACTTAGAACGGGCCATCACAATTAAATGCTTATGCAACATTTCGTGTCTGTGCTAACATTTGAGGAGTTCCTTAATCAGGACTCAACCCCGAGTGCAACAACCATGTCATGTTAAAACTTAAAACTTGCAGTTTTAAGTTTTACCATGACATGGTTGGCTTAAAATTAATCATAATAAAATGCGTACACAAAATTTCGTGTCTGGTTGTCCATTGCGTTCCTTTATCTGACGACCATGTCATGGTAAAATTTAAAACCTGCTATCATAATAAAATACATACAGGAAATTTTACCGTTGAAGAGTTCCTTTATCTGGAGCTAATCGATTTGGATTGTCATTGGAACCGTATCAACAAGTAAATATTCAACTCCGTATGATAAGAGGCAGTGTTTTAATTCAGCTTGTAAGATTTGACCTAAACAAACATACATACATGCATTGCAAGTTAATTAAATGCGTACAATTACAATTTACAACTTTTTATTTTTTATTCATTTTAATTACAATTTGCAGTATCCATGTCATGGTGAAACTTAGAAAGGGCTATCACAATTTAATGCGTAAACTACATTTCGTGTCTGTGCTGTTAACGTTAAGGCCGGGTGTCAGTGAATGTATTGTCCCTCTCATCCGTGATCTACTAGAGTGGGAAAGATAAGGTTTTTATTTATTTGTATGCAAACTAAAGCTAATAAAAAAAGTGTCTTACCATTTTCTCAATATATAATATATATATCAACTCTTTTTCTTGGTATATATCTGATATCATTTAGTGATGGGATCTCTTTCCAACCAATGTTCTAAACATAAAGTAGTGTTACCTTTTATTTAATTTTCTATCGAGTGATTTGATACTAATAATGTTTCTGTGTTCACAAAGTACAAGATAATATGTAAAATTTTGATGTGTATACCAATTGCATAATTCTGGGTAAATTATAAAAGAACATACAGACGTTTAAAATTGATCGAACATTGCTAAAATGCTAGAGAGTTTCCCTAGTCAGCAGGCAACCCTGAGTGCAATAACCATGCCATAGTAAAAGTGAATACCGGCTATCATAATAAAATGCGTACCCAAAATGTCATATCTGCCATTAAAGAGTTCCTTTATCTGGAATCCAAGTCTGAGGGCAGTAGCTATGTCATGGTGAAAGTTTGAGTTCCTTTATCTGGAGCTAATCCTGGAAGTTGATTCAAGTCATGAACATAAAAATGCATTGTTGTCGGAGCTGAACCAACATGTAAAAAATCATCTCCGTAGGTTATGAGGAAGTGGTTCTAATTCAGCTCGCTTAAATAGAAGCTTTTAAAATACCAAATTCAGCCGTCAAATAGTTTTATATCGAGTGCTCGGCTACTGCTAATCGAATTAAGATACTAAGTACACCAGTTTTTAAATTAAGCCCTAAGCTATCCAACAGTAAAAACTGCATCACAATCGGTAAAGTAGTTATTACGTGATGCGCGAACAAACAAACAGACATGTTAAAAAATAGTGTATTCATTTTCAGTAAGTTAATTTAAATACCCTGCAACATTTTTTTTTAGCATCCTTGTTGTACAGACTTTTTGTTACTTATTATAAGTACAGATTTTATTAAGAAAATAGGGAAATATAGAATATAGGGGATGTGAAAGCTGAGACAACAACTTTGTTCCTATAATTTAATTAGTTTTAGTGTTTATAAATTAATAGTGAAACTTATCTTTTAGCTTTCGCCAATCTCGCGAAATCTTTTCATTCATAAATAGGAACAAAAACTTGTTTACGCGACTGGTCATTTGACGAAAATTTTTGTTCATTGCGTACAACATGGATTAACAATGTTTAACAAAAAACACATTCATATTTCAAAAATCGTATAAGTTTCTTAAATACATATTGTTCATTGTTCATTGCTTTAATCCTCCAAAAGCGGTGTTGTAAATATCCATATGATAATATTATTGATCTCGTCAGAAGGGCACACCTTATTTAAAAAAAAACATGCGAGTAATAAGTTGTGCTATTCTATCACACACTTTCCAAAATATATCCTTTATAACACTGAAAGGCTAGCAACCCTATTATGATGAAAAAAACAATATCTTGCGCTGAATGTGTAATTTTTCACCAGCCGCAAGACAATGGCCCAATATTGGACCGGGGCATCAATCAGACGCACCGATATAACCGGGTACAGTTGAAACCAAATGGATCTTTAATGTTACTACGGCACTAAAAGTATGATTATTAGATGCAGCTCTTTAAAATATTTAGTTTTCGAAAAAAAGACTAAAAAAAAGAGATTTTGTTAAGCGGCTTTGTTTGTACTAAAAGCTAACAAATAAAATAAAAAGGTATGGCGAATTGAATTTCTATTACTCAGGTTACGCTACGCCCCACGTTTTATTTTAATTTATTTGCTTTTGTTACATATAAAACAGGTTAACAAAAAATATTTTTTTACCTACTTTATTTTCAAGTTTTTAGTTTTAAATTTAGTTATTTCTAAAATGCTACTGCATTCTATGAAAAGTTTTGGGCGATAATATAATAGATTATCAATGAGATTACAAGGGATTTATTTAGAAAGAAACGGGAGTACAGTAAATACCATTTAATGGCGGGCGCGGTTCACAGCGTGAGGGCAAGCAAGCAAATATTAGAGAGAGACAGATTATTACAATGTGTTTCGTTTACAATTCTAACAATCTACTTGTCTAGCCCTTTCATTTGATACCCATATTGAGGTGATTTGAAAATAAGTTTTTCGCCATTTTGTGGTGGCGGCCATCTTGGATATATATAATTGTATCGTCATTAGAACTAAAGGTGTATACCAAATTACAGATCAAACGGTCAACAGGTAGGGGGTGAAATTTCAATTACTAGATTTGACCCAAACAAACAAAAAAAAAACAAAAAAAAACAACAACAAACAGGTCAAGCTAAATAAAACGGTTAGAAATGCAGAAGAGCTTCTTATTCGTCTGCTTCTTTTTTTTGGTGATTGTTATGTAACGTCATAATATGTTGTGATTTCTGAACTGATCTGGTCGATTATTTTTCTACTTGAAACGGTACGGTTCCAAGGAAATATACTTTTTAATCATAATTAATTCAGTGGGTTTGTACACAAGTTTGTAAAAAAACCCATTTAGACGTTTTTTTTTTTTGATCAAATATTTATTTTGCTTAAAATCTTTCTATATGATTTTTATAGTAGGAATTGTTGGGCGTATCTCTATAAAAATACATTGGTTTTATGGTTTTCTGTTACACTGTTTATTTTTTGCATGAAAGAGACAGTAATATAATCCAAATTAATAAGATACATATAAAAATCGCAAGCTACCCAGAAAGTCGTGAAGTCCTGTGTTTCGTACTCACGACGACGCGGGGTGTCGCTATAAATGACACATATTTGTTCCGTCATTTTTTGCCATGACTGTACATGTCCGGATGTTTTCTACGCTAGCCGATCCGGATAACTCTGGATACAATGTATACGAGTGAAAAATACCCGGTTAAAATGCCAGTGTGTCGGTTCTGAGCTGTTCATTTTTATGTCTTTGCTTATTCTACTCGCCTTTTGTTTGTTTCCTTGTAAAAGTAACGAGGGGCGATATATTCTGAGCTTTATTTATCTAGTAGTCGCGGCTCTATCATGTTTCATTATTTGATGTGAAAGTTAACAGTCGCGAGCGAAGATAGAATTTGTTGATTTTTCTATACACAGTTTTTTCACAGGTCGTCGGATTTATGAGCAACAACCTAGGAAAACATTAATAGGTATAGGTATCGTTTTTTTGCTGTTTTTTAGGGATATCCCAATCCTAATAAGTGATGTTGATAAAAATGGATGGATTACTTGCCAATTTTACGTAATCTGTCATATCTAGAATTAAAATCGTACTACAGATCATACCAGTATTTAAAATAAGAATGACGGTGGCTACAGCTGGGCACCGGGCAGGTCGGCTCATAACACAGTGGTTTTGGGTTCATTTACCACTTTGGTACAAGATTAGGTACATGGAAAAATTGTATAGCTATTTCTGTAGTATAGAATCAAAAGCGGCCATATACACCGAGGTATACATGGTCATTTTTGATTATTTACGATTTATCGCATGTCTTGGTTTTAGCTTGGTTTCATGAGAACCCTAATTCCAGTTGAAAACGTATATGATTATTATATACATATATCGCCCTCGGGCGGCCTGACAAATTCTGACACCAGAGGCCTGCACTACCACATACGACCCGCAAGCAAGCACTTTGAGGAAAGCCTGGTAAGGGTCAGTAATATTGATTTGATCGCTACTGTTATATATCTCGATCTTTTTCTATCTGTATCTATACTTATAATGAAGCAGTTTGTACCAAAAAGGCCTGTACAAAAAAGATAATTTAAAAAAAAACAGTTGACTTAAAATAAACAACTGAATAACAATATGACGTTTTAAAAACGGGTCTGCCTGTTTATTGTTTGCATATCAAAACTGCTAAACTGATTGCGATGCAATTTTCACTGTTGGATAGCATAGGTTTCGATTTAAAACTTGTTATACATTTATCAAACTATCAATCAGAGCCGAGCAATCATCAAAATTTGGTATTTTAAAAGCTTTTATTTAACTTGCAATGTATGGATGTTTGTTTAGAAGTTGAATTTTTACATGTTGGTTCAGCTCCGATGACAATTTATTTTTGTGGTAAGCATAACCTGAATCGACATCCAGGAAAAGCTCCATTAAAGGAACTCTTCAGCACGATCAAAAGCACAGATACGGAATTTTGGGTACGCATTTTATTATGACCGATGGTTTTAAGTTTTATCATGACATGGTTGCTCCACTCAAGATTGGGTCCTGACTGGGGAACTCCTCAGCGGTTAACAGCACAGACATGAAATGTTGTATTCGAATTTAATTGTGATAGCCCGTTCTAAGTTTCACTATGACATGCCTTCTGCATAAAAGGTTATTTATTAAGTTTTTTAAGTAACTTATTTAAATATTGTTTTAATTAACTTATTGTACTTATTATATGTATTTTTGGTCCTGGAATACCACACGGTAATTTTCAACCCAGATAAATAACTACACAGGCAAAGCCGTGGGCATAGCTTGTAATATTAAGTAAGATATCGGCTTCAAACGTAGTAAAATGAAAATGACGCAAAAACTTCGTTCATTTTTTAATGTTATCACGTGCTCGATTTATCCGCGTTTGCAAACAGCTGACGCGATGTTTGATTTTATATTGTTCAGCGAATTTCATCTCGTTTTACAACCTCCAACCCTTTTTTCAACCTCTGATTTGCATCACATTTTTTGATCTAATTTGAATAGGTAATTCAACGAAAATAAAAAATATTTGCAAGTTGACGTGGAAATTCAACGTTTCGTCCAAAATTAGTTATGTACGTGTTGATTATATATTGTATTTGTAGGCAGATTTATTTAGATATTTTATTTTATATCAATGGTTAAACCAAGCGTGGATCCAGGGGGGAAAGGGGGAGGGGGCATGGGGGTCATGGGTATGGGTTTATATTGTGTTGTTAGGATTGTGTAAAGAAACAGGTCGTCATTTTAACGCTCGCTCCGCTCGCACTTTCTAGGTATAGCAATGTTATTTTATATGATTTGGAAAACATTATTTAACATTGGCACCGATCGAAACAGCTCAACAGGTTTGCGTTTGCTCCGCTCACACTTGTTAGTTTTTTCAAATTTTTACACCATGCATCTCGATGGCTTCGATCAGTACGTGAGTGGCATACGCGAGAAGATCCCCAGTAGACCGATTTCCGCGAAATCCGTATTGCCGGTCACTGAGGAGATCATTGTCCTCAAGGTATGCCAAGGGTTATGGGTTAGGGGTATATGTTTATGACACGCTCCATACACTTACAGAGTAAGGAGGTTATCAAGATGGGACGATAATTGGCCGGATCAGCACGACTACCCTTTTTTGTTACTGGTTGTGCATTGGCAAGCTTCAAGTTCTTTGGAACTTTACCTGAGTAAAGAGAAAAGCGGTACAAACGCGTTAAGATGGGAGACAATTCGGGCGCACAGTTTTTCAACACAATCGCTGGAATGCCATAAGGACCATTGGCCTTGTTCACATCTAGAGTTCGAAGCGTTCTGAGAACCTCCTTCTGGCGAATGCGAATTTCGGGCATAAAACCCCGCAATGAGGAAGGCAGGAAGGTATCTTGCCGGAAGCGTCTAGATGCGAAGCTTCTGCAAAAAGAGAAGCAAATAAATTCGCTTTGTCTCCAGCAGTGTGAGCCAGTGATCTATCAGGTTTCGGCAATAGTGGCAGTGAGGGGCGGCAGAAGTTCACTTCGACCGACTTGGCCAAAGACTAAAAAGCTTTGCTGAATGAAGCCATTTTGGCTCGCGGGATATGAAGCCAGTTTGGCCCCAATTCGACTTACGTGATCAAAATGAGCCTTCCTTAGTATCTTCTTGCAGGTCTTAGAGGCACCGTTGAATTTGCTTTTCTTATCCCGAATATCAGAAGATTTGCGCTTTCAAGCAGCATCCCAGTCTAGATATGCCGCACGCTTTAGAGCCACAGCACGACCACAGCTGGCAGCTGGATCCAAACCAAGGCTGAGTTTTTCTGAAAAGAGTATTGTCACTGAATGGAATGATATATTCTATTGTCTGACATATTACCTCTGTAACAGCAGACGCGCAGTCGACGGGTCCTGGGAGGTGAAACATGTTTGCCGCCAAGAGTACGATGCAAGGAATTGTCGCATCTCGTCCCATTCCGCTGAGTTGTATCTCCACACGCGCCTATTACCCTTATGGCAAGGATCAGGTGGGGAATACACTGAGTCAGACTTAATCAGGCAGTGATGAGAGGTAGCTACCAAGAGGTGGGGATACTGATACGGAGTATCGGTCTGGTTCAATCGTCATCAATAGGTTGAGACAGTACGCAGTGTTACCGTCACTGACAGGTACCCGTGTCGGCTCCTGAGCTGAGAGAGATCTAACGCTAGAGCAAGCTTCTGCGTCTCTCTACCAGCGTGGTCGGGACAAAACACTCTTTGTGGTGGTGTAAGGGATCTAATACGAGCCCCTAGGAAACGAAAGCTATTTTTTTTGTTGAACTAATCATTGCAATCTAATCTTAAAAACAATAAATACGAAAATAATGTGACGTGCTAAAATATTTACACAAACGCAAAATAGAGGTTAAAAATGTCATAAACGAATGGGAACCTATAAATATTCAAATTGATTACCTGTCAAAGGAACATGTAACGTAGACCATAATTTAAAATAATATCAAAAGAAACACAAACACTCAAACGATAATAAATAAATAATTTAATGGCAAAACTTCAAATGATATCTGATTAAGTATAGTTTTAAAAACACTTGAAACCATTCGAAAAGTTAAGTAAGTTTTTGCGTATCTTTCAAAGCCGTGGGAAAGGAACAACAGATTTAAGACAGGAACGCATTAAGGAGAACAAAGTAAATAGCGAATAAATGTTATTTGTAAAAAAAAACATAAAACCAATAATACATTAGATATTTTAAAACATAATTAATAATTACTTGTACGTACTTTCTTAAATAATATAATCAAAAGTACCATCATCGGACTTATCGCCAACGATAGAATTACTACCAGAAAACCTTAGAGTGAAGAAGATAATAGACTCATTTTCTTTTGTATAGTATTATAATAAACTATCAAACTAACTACCAAAATACTTATAAAACCAAATTAAAATAACAATACATGATATTGTAAACTCTATTTAAAATATCTCTATTATTCATTAAAAATGATAACTTAATGCGACCCTGTATGCCCAACACAAGTCAATATAAAAGGGTAAACCTGGATGACAGAGACCATAATAGGTTAGAACGCGACGCGGTCTCCATATTAAAAAGAGACAAATACGAGTGATTTAAATAATTAATAATTCGCGTTTATTTACTATTAAAATAAGGTGTTAAAGTATAGTTTTTTCAACATACGTGTCCAATATGTAAAGCAAATTTAGATGCAGTGGCTCACAGTGCAGTGAGTGGAGCCGTGCCTACATGCAGAAATCACAAGCTAAGTAGAAAACTTGGTGTTGGTCGATTTTCTGGATAAACTCTTATATTCTAGAATACACAACTAAGTATATACTTGGTGCTGTCGTGATTCTGAATAAAACTCTCATGTTTTAAATTACAATAACTAAGTATTAAGCTGATACTTATTTACTTAGTGCAAAGGTTTTAGATGATTTACCTTTTAAATTCAACATATAATTATAATTAGAAGAAAGATTCAGAGTTGCAATTCCTAAACAGTTTACCTTATTTAAATTATAAATAACAACTGAGTCGATGACCTTTTATATACTCAGCATATTCAGTTCTAAACTTAACTGATTTAACCTAAGTATCTAAGCTAAAGGCTATTTTACTTTGTGTATGATGATTTTAAATGAATCGCTAATTAAAATTCAATAATAACTAAGTCTATAATCGATGACTGTTTTATACTCAGGATATACAATTTTCAACTGAACTATTTTAACTAAGAGCATAAATCTTACTGTTGATAGATCTGGACATTGTACCATATTTTAAACTTCAATCGCTATTAAGTATATAAGCCATAACATTGCTTATATACTAATAGAACTAAAAATTCATGAACTGATTTTATGTAACTATAACTAAGTAAATAATTTTCAAGTTGCTTATTTATAAGAAGAACAGATCTAAGAATAGTTGATTATTTATTGAACGAGTGGATTCCATATTTTTATAGATGACGGATAACCTGAGCTGATTTCGTATATTATTGAAATATAACAGTTGTGAATACTGGGAGGGGAAGTCTAATGGAAATGGTTGATGATGATTATATCTATTTATTGATGTGGATCTTATTATAATGTAAATGACGAGTTATTTACATACAGTGAAACTCTTATGTATTATAAATTAACAAAACCTTATATACTACAAGTTTTGACGAAGTGATTATTTGCGAATTTACGGACGATGACACATATTATACAAAAGTATACAAAGAAATTCTTATGTATTATAAATTGACAAAACCTTATATACTATATGATTTGACAATGTTCTGATTACTGACAATGACATATATTAAATTATGCTAAAGTATTACTTTGTTCGTCTTTGTTTGTGCAGATATATTAAAGAGGAAAGTTATATACCTACCTTTAATGATAAATAATTTGATTGAAATACTATGTTCCTATGAGAGACATTACGAATGCATAACCCCTTTTGTTTTGGTACAAAGATGTATAAATACACATATTTTAAAATCAGTTACTATGAAGGTAATTCTTATTATTTCATAATTTCATGAAATAGCTCAGAGAAGGGAGATTGTTTCATCCTGAGACACACTAAATAGCCCATGCAAGCATTACATCATATACATATTATCGTGGAAAATACGCAACGTGGGGTTTACATTAAAGCAACATTTAAAATGCTTGAGAATTCTGAAAGATTTGGTTCTTATTTATGTTAGGAAGAAATGATCTTCCTTATGGACTCTTGGCAGCCTTGTAAATATAAATAATGATTTTACTAGGAAGAAACTATCTTCTTTTGTTACTCTTGGCATCCCGGTAAATATAAATAATGATTTAACTTCACTCTGAGGAATTACATAAAAGTATGTGATACCGAATATTCAGTTTACTGGATATTAAAGTAGCCTAGTATAGCTGTAAAATGGCTGCACCGTTGGACTCAAGTCTAGTTCTTACTAGTTGGGTTGAGAATGGTTCATAAATCTAACTGGAACTGGACATACAATTCCAAGACAGACATTACCGACAAAAATCTTGTGAATTTCCAGAAACAGACACAATATGACACAATTTGACAAAATATGTCATTACACCAAAACAAATCATAAATAACGCTTTATTTAACCTTCAAGTTTGTCCTTCATATGAATGTTAAATACATAAAATAAAGTTACTCATTTACAAAAGATTAACATTGACCAAGGAAGTGAATTATAAACACTAATAAATATTATGACAACATGTTTTATACTCAAATACTATAAACCATATTTTCATATTTCTTAAACCATCTGAAGAAGCTAAATACAAATCTATTACCTTTTATATAAACAACAATCTATTTTATTAGGATAGGGAATTTATTTAGAAACCGCTCAACAATTTTTCATATTCCAACAGAAGTCGGAGGTCTAATCCTTCACTCTGCAAGAGAGAGTTACAACGCGTCTTCAAACATCGTGTGAAGACAACATCCAAGTTAGTCGCTTTTCACATTTTCTTACACGATTTCTATATTTTCCTAAATGTTTATTTTACGTTTTCTCCTTTAAAACAGCTCAACCAAAAATATAACAGAACTACTTTTAACCAAATACGTTAATTTTCAGCAAACTGTTCATTTAACTTAGATGATCACATAAGCCATTTAAAAATTAAACTTCTATAAGCAATTATGATTATAACATTTCAATAAACTTCAATTTATGAGTAATCTAGACGATCACAAAAAACTTTACATCTATTCTTTAAATCAGCAATTTTTCTAGCAGCGTTTCACGGAACTTTACTTCCGTAGTAAAATAGGAATTATTCAATAGCATTTTTACTTAGGCTAAGCGACTGAAACCTTACATCGGGCGTTTAAATCCCCCAAAAACACCAATTGAGCAAACGGGTAACGCTGTTGGGCCACATATTTGAAGCAACCTTTAAATCCGGTGGACTTCTGTTTGGGCATGGACACTGCATTCAGAGATTTTGAGCGAGTATTTAGTGTATGAATATCCTTAATCCACGTTAGTTTTACGAATATATGTTCTGGCCTTTTGCTCCACATTATCTTCTGAGTTGTGCAAGCAAAATTCAGACAATTACTGGAGTTGATGAGTCGATACTAAGTTTGCGAGTTGATAGCATGTCTGTTTAAATTTTACTGTTCAGAATTCCGACACCTTTATTTTGGAATCGGTAGCCGCGTGGAAAAAGGTTGAGGGGCATTCAGTTAGGTAAGCCATGATCTGAATCGCGCTGCATTCGTACAAGTTTTCATGCTCGCTAGCATAACCTCACTTGCACAAGCTATCACTGAATCGCATACCAGAGTGCGTAGCGTATTTAGAGAATCCCACTTCGGCAAAGTAGCTTGTGGTCTGTTGAAAGCTTTTCTTCGGGTGGCACGAAGGTATGAAAAGAGTACGTCTCGCGCCACAGGTTGAATGTTGTTTGTTATTCGTTATCTGTAACGGAGGTTAAGCTGAAGAGAAAACTATTCCTGATTTTTAATCGTTACGGCCCAGGACTTCTTCCGTTTAGAGGATGTCTGGGGTCCAATTCCTGTTTTTTGTTTTTCTACGGAGTTGATGTCTAAGCGTGATAATGTTGTGTGCGTGCCTTGTATAATAATCTAAGTACATCTTTTTATATAAAACTTACGAGGCATTCGCCTGTGTGCAATACATTATAAACGGGTGATTGTCTCTTTACAGAACATGACATAAAATATATCTAGACCACCTAGAGTGACCTAGACTAGCTTTATTGTCACTTGGAACTACGCTGCTTGCCGTTGAAATGACAGGCCTACGACAGACCACGTTCAAAGCATACCTACGTGACTTGTAATTTTCAAGTTACAATAGTTACAGATAGATATAGTTTCTGGGATTCTAACAGACCAACTTGCTTTCTTCTATTGTTACGAAATTGGTCAGTTCTGGCAGTGATATATTTTGCAATTTTTTTAAAAGCGGATATTGACTTTGGTCCTACAGTCTTCGCTGTGTAGGTACTTATAATTAAAGTCAAATCTATTATATATACAACCGCGTCAAGAATTTGAGATCAAAAAGGTAAACAAAGGGGTTAACAGCGCAAGATAGTACAAAAAAATATATTGTACAATCCATAATTTGGTGATAGAAATTAGATGTACTTATTTTTAAAGAATAATTATTAAGATACACCTGAATAATTGAATTGTTTTAAAGCTTTTACTTTTCTATGAT
The DNA here is from genome assembly GCA_946251855.1 of Alsophila aescularia. Lineage (NCBI taxonomy): Eukaryota > Metazoa > Arthropoda > Insecta > Lepidoptera > Geometridae > Alsophila > Alsophila aescularia. Next base: position 32,593,250 of record OX276381.1, read on the forward strand.
AGTGATTTTAAACAAATTTAGACTAAGCGAAAGTTTTTTGTGCTATGATTTTTCTTGGACTGAGTACACTGCAGAAATTCAAAACATTTCGTGCCATTCACTCGAATGTGTTTCTCGCTGCATGTGCTCACTGTTGTATGAAGTTTGATATTTGTTATTGTTTTATCTTGTTATTGTTAAGTTTGATACATTTGTTGTAATTATTGTAAGGTGGAGTCGGGCCCCTCAACATCAAAACACAATTTGTCACCGGTAAAAAAAAAACATGCTTGCAAAAGTATGAGAGTATCTGAATAAGTGATAGTGATGAATAAGCATCTATGAATGCTATTATTACCAGTATATTTTGTCATTTGTTTGTTTACCTTTTTAATCTCGAATTATGAACTCGAGTATATTATACTCTTATAAATAGCACAGTATATATATATATATATATATATATATATATATACACTGTGCTAATAGTCTTTATACTTATGTACTTATAAAAAAGCAATGAATAAAATAAAGTCTGTATATAGATAATTATAAAAAAAAACATCACGTGGACTTTATTATAAGCTTTTCTGTTTGTTTATTCGCGCTTCACTTAAAAACTACTGGATCGATTGCAATGTGGTTCACTGTTGGATAGCTTAGGGTTTCACTTAAAAATTAGTGCACTTGGTATCATCTCAAACTGATAAGTAGAAATCGAGCAATTAATAAAAATACAGTTGACGTCTGAGTGTAGTTTGATTGTATTGGTACTTTTGGTTCTGGAATAACACATAGGCTCCTTACAACCCAGAAAAGTTACCACGAGGGCAAAGCCGCAGGCACAGCTAGTCCTTATAATAAAGAAGTAAGTAACTAAAAGCACGTACAAAAATGTTCTTAAAACAGAACAAGCATATAATATATAAAAATTGTGTGTGTCTGTCTGTTTAAAACTACGTAACCTATAAACCAAACATGAAGATCGGACCAAAAAGCGTAAAAGTTCAAAAGCGTTGAACAAACATACATACATTACAAACGCTGATTCGTCCAAGTTGATTTGGTGACCCGGCTTTGCTCGGTCAATCAATGAACAGTAGGGTTAATAATTTATTGAGTCAAAGTTTGCAACGTAATAGTAAAAAAACTACATGATTCATGTCTACAAAATTGTACTAAGGCAGCAGCACGTCAAGGTTTTTTATTAGTAAGCACCTATTGGTATAACATTACTACTAATACTTACTTACTTGTACATCTGTTATTTATTCTGTGACTTGTAATTTTTAGTTGAACGTGAGTGGAGACAGGCATTTGACCTTTGCTACTTATACTTACTTACTTGTACATCTATTATTTATTCTGTGACTTGTAGTAAACACCATATACTTTATTTTTACTTGAACGTGAGTGGAGACAGGCATTTGACCTTTGTTCGAGACAGACGACGTTGTAGCACGCTTTTCAGTTTATAGACGAAACTTATTATAAATTAAGTGAAACGTTATCAATCAGGTCAAGGATGACCTATTCTAATTTAAATAACAAAAAGCGGTCAAGATCGTGTGGAACCATGAAAAAAATAGATTTTCATAACCATGACAACTATTAAAATGTTAGCCAAAATCTTGAATTGTACAAAACCTAAAGTTAGATCAAAACGAAACTTTGAAGATTAATTAATAAAGTTTGCCAACTCAAATTAAATTTAAATACTATGTAACGTAGCCCATTCTTTACACAACATTTGATAGTAGTCTAGTTGTTTCATTTCATTTTATTTATTATTTGCTTTAAAGTACATCGAAGGACAGATTTTAATTTAGTCAGAAGGTTAAATACATCATACCCGGTAAGGGTATGATGTATTTAACATCATACCCTTACATACTTTTACTTATAACCGGGTACCCCTTACCGTTGTGTAAGGGGTACCCGGTTATAAGTATAAGTAATTATTAGTTATTTTAGTTTGATACATCCTTATTATTATGTTTTTAAATCTTATTCGCTATGACACCCGTAACGCGTCGCGTTGTCAAATCGTTTGGCAAATGACTATAATTCACGAACATACACGAACAATTGCACGCAGATATCTTGACGCGGCGCGTTACGTGGCCGAATGGTCATAAACAATAAAAAGTTGTGTATCTACGTTTAAAATATTACTTTAACGAGACCTCATGTCGAGCAGGGAACCACATTTTTTTCCCAACGCTCTCTTTTCTTCTAAAGGATGTAACCTATTTTTTATAATTTGAATACCTACATATCTACAATACTGACATATTATTTTGAAAATGTTAAATCTGATTTTGATACACATCAGAACAACACCAACATAATTCTAATGTCTCAACGCCACTTTGACGACGGGGGCCTGTCGAAAATAGCCAGACCTTCGTCACTCGAACCCTTGGAGGATTGGACACATCATCGCATTGGTCTAAATCTTTTATTCTTCCAGGGTACTGAGTTTGTACTAAATTAGCCGTTGTCATTCATGTTTACTTGAAATTTTATTTATTGTTAAGTTAGAATTTATTTTTAATACTTTAGCAGTTAACGCCTGCTTAGCTAGAACATTTCTAATAATTAGATTGGTTGTTCAGTTCAAAATACTATTAATAGATGCCGTTACCGTCCCCGTAAGACGGGTAAGAGATAAAATGGTGCTGTGATCACGGTAGCCAGATTAGTTAGAGGAATGTGCCGCGCAGAGGCACGTGTCACATATAAAAAGATGAACCAAGGAAACCGACATAGCTCTAAGGATAAGCAAGCTAAAGAGGCGGTGGGGTGGTTAAATTTCCCGAAAAACCGATAACCGTTGGGGTAGACGAGTTCTCGAGTGGAAACCACGTCTACGTAAACGTAATAAAGGTCGCCCTGTGGACAGGTGGAAAGTCAACCTGCGAAAAGCGGCTGGCAGAAAATGGATGAGAAGAGCTGAAGACCAAGCTCAGTGGCGTGCATTAGGAGAGGCCTACGTCCAGCAGTGAACAAGTATAAGCTGATGATGATGATGATGATGATGATGATTTGTCGCGTGGTACCCACAGTGAAGTTAAAGTGTTCAATATGTACAAGCAAATGATGATGATAAACAGATGACGTTTGAACACGCAGCAAATGCGTGTATAAGTCTGCAAAAATATTTGTAGTACTGACGTAACAAAACACAAACATACTACTCGACCAAAACCAAAAACAGCCCGCTACTATGAAGGTCAAAAAATTTGAATTACTCTTACTGGCGTAAAAAAACCCGTGCTAATTTTTGTTCTAGCAAAATGTCGCGTTTTATTTGTCTAGATAAGAATAAAAGTAACAATAATGCGCAAAAATAATATATGCCATTGTCAAGAATGACAAGCGGAATTCAATTTAGATGTATAATGTTACTATAGTGATGTACAATAGTATTGTTTTGTGAATCGGGAAAAAAAAACATATTATATGTTTGCCAAACCATAGTTTGTTTTCTACTGGTGTGCAAATCACATTCATCAACTAAGCAGATTAAAGCAGCATTTATACGCCCGGTTTCTGGAACGCAAATTAAAAAATTACCCTAAAACTGTTAATCTCTTGTTAAATGCATTTGGATTGCTGAAAATCTCATAGCAAATGTCAAATCTCCAATTAAACGTCAATTGAAGCGATTTTGGGTTTCCGGAGAGCATTTTCTCATGTCAAAGGATTGTTAACTTGCCATTAACTAATTGCACATTTTGACTAATTAACCTAGTGTTAACCACTGGAATCCTACTGAAGGGTATTGAATATCTACTGAGCTATAAAATATAACTAGGATTATTACTTTTTATATATAGTAGATGTACAAAGGCGAGATTAACCCTTACAATTCTTTAATTTTAAGGGTTAATCAATAAAAAAACAACAATAAATATTTTATTTTTAGGGTTAAGCTCGTCCAGCAAATTCTTGAGGAAAGAGAATCTTCTTTTCTTTTTCATTACTTTGCGTAACGAGACGGGCAGGTCTGAGGGCTGGATACAGGATACAGTTCTGCTGGAGGGGTGGACCGTGATCGGAATCGTAGTGTTTCTGCGTAGGAGACCTTGCTTCGGAGGGTAGCGGGATCCGAAGCACGGTGTCATCTGCTGGCCGACCGCAAGTTGTAGGGGGATCAAGTAGTAGTTTAGCCAGCTACGAAAGGCTGCCCCGCCGCTTGTGAAAAATTCTGAAATGATTCATTGGGCTGGCTGGCGACCGGTTGTGAGGAACTGATGAATTATTTCAGGGGGGTTCGGGCATCCCCGCAGTCTCTGCGCAAGTTCTCCAAAGTCGTAGTTATGCCTTGACTTCCGTGGGTTAGCCATTCCGACATCTCCTATGCTATTACTTGTCCAACCTATTTACACTAATCATGAAAAAAGTCCAAAGAAGAAATAAGTTTAAACGGCAGATGCACGTTCTCACACTCAAAGTGGGTCTTGCGAATATTCGTGGGATTCTCTCCAATCTCCAACCGGTCTACTATCATCTGGAGACCTCTAAGCCCCTCTTGTTCTTCCTGTCAGAGACGCAGATAAGGTATCCAGCTGATACGGCATACTTGGATTACCCAGGCTATGTCTTGGATCACCTTTTTATCCCAAATGCCGGCTTTTGTGTTTACGCCCGTGATGACATATGCTGTCTGCGTCTCCAAAATCTTGAGCACCCTAACTACTCGGTCATTTGGGTGTTGTTGAACAAAGGCATAGAAAAAATTATTTATGCCTGTGTGTACCGTTCTCACAGTGGAGATCGGGGGATGACTTTATTGGTTGACTGTCTCTGTGAGGCGGCTGGTGTGGCCCAACAGCGTTATCCGTCTGCTCAATTGGTGTTTTTGGGAGATTTTAACGCCCACCACAATGAGTGGCTTGTCCCTTACCAGAAAACTGAGCACGCTGGTAGAGAGACGCGAAAACTTGCTCTAGCGTTAGATCTCGCTCAGCTGGTGCATGAGCCGACACGGGTACCTGACCGTCTCGGATACTGCCAACTGTCTTGACCTGCTATGTCAACTGAACCACGCCGATACTTCGTGTCAGTATCCCCACCTCTTGGTAGCTCTGGTCACTGTCTGGTTAAGTCCGTCTCTGTGTATTCCCCACTTGATCCTAGCCGTAAAGGTAATAGACGCGTGTGGAGATACAACTCAGCAGATTGGGACGAGATGCATTTTTTGCATCGTACCTTTGGCGACAAATATGCTTCACTTCCCAGGACCCGCCGACTTGCGCGTCGTGGAATATTACATTCCATTCAGTGATAAGCTTCTTCTCAGCAAAGGTCATCCTTGGTTTGGATCTGACTGTGGTCGTGCTGTGGCTCTAAAGCATAAGGCATATCTAGACTGAGCTGATGCTCGAAAGCGCAAATCCTCTGATATTTGGGTTAAGAAACAAAAATTCAATGTTGCCCCTAAAACCTGCAAGGAGACTCTTAAGAAGGCTTATTTTGATCACATAGGTCGAATAGGGGCCAAACTGGCTTCATACCCTGCGGTTGGAAAAGATTTTTGGTCCCTGGCCAAGTCGGTCGAAGTGAACTTCTGCCGCCCCTCACTGCCACCACTTCTGAAACCTGATGGATCACTGGCTCACACTGTTGAAGAGAAAGCGAATTTATTCGCTTCTCTTTTTGTAGAATCTTCGCATCTTGTCGCTACCGGCAAGATACCGTCCTGCCTTCCTCATTGCGGGGTTTTTTATACCCGATATACGCATTCGCCAGAAGGAGGTTCTCAGAACGCTTCGAGCCCTAGATGTGAACAAGGCATCCCAGCGATTGTGTTGAAAAACTGTGCGCCTAAATTGTCTCCCATCTTGACGCGGTTGTACCGCCTCTCTTTTCACTCAGGTAAAGTTCCGAAGAACTGGAAGCTTGCCAATGTACAACGAGTACCTAAAGGGTAGTCGTGCTGATTCGGCCAATTATTGCCGCATCTCGATAACCTCCTTACTCTGTGAGTGTATGGAGCGTGTCATAAACGTTAGGGTACTAGCATATCTTGAGGACAATGATCTCCTCAGTAACTGGCAATACGGATTTCGCCGAAACCGGTCTAATGGGGATCTTCTTGCGTATACCACTCACGTATTGAGTGAAGCCATCGAGATGCATGGCGAGGCGCTTGTCGTCTCTCTTGATATATCTAAGGTTTTTGATCGGGTCTGGCACGATGGCCTTTTAAACAAGCTTCCTTCATATGGATTACCTATTGGCTTTTGCAATTGGATAGCTGTTTTTTTGACTAAACGATCTATTCGAGTAGTCTTAGAGGGCTGCTCGTCTGATTAAATGGCCATCAATGCTGGTGTACCTCAAGGATCGGTTCTTTCGGCTACATTGTTTTTACTGCACATTAATGACCCTGTGAAGCCCGGTACCTTTGGGTACGCAGATGACAGTATTGTGGTTGAGAGATACAGTTCCAATGCTCAAGTCAGCTGCGACTGTCCAGCTTCAGAGAGAGGCTATGGTGGACCGTTTGAATTTAGCCTTTGAAGCCGTGTCCGATTGGGACGATGCTAACCTGGTTAAGTTTAATGCTACTAAAACGCAGGCGTGTTTGTTCTGCTAAAAAAGACCTCTTAACCGATCACCGCCTTTCCGTAGTGTAACGTTACCATTAGGCGACCATCTGGAGCTTTTGGGTAACGAACTCACATCGAACCTGAATTTTGGGTCTTACATTGATTCCAAAGCCAAGGTAGCTGCAAAGAAACTTAGTATTTTGTCTAAGGTTAGGCGGTACTTCACACCGGGACAGTTTATGAATCTTTACCAAGCACAGGTCCGGTCTTGTATGGTGTACTGCTGCCACACCTGGGACGGTTCTGCAAAGTATCAGCTCGAGGCTTTGGATTCAATTGAGACACATGCTATGAGGCTCATTGGAGACGACAATTTGGTAAAGCGTAACCTTCAAAGTCTTGAGCATCGACGTGAGGTTGCAAGCCTGTCAGTATTCTACAGATTTTACTAGGGAGAGTGTTTGTGCACACTCTCCCTAGTAACTGCACAATCTGATTTGGATCATTTATTCATTTATTTATGTTAAATTTTAAAAAAAGTGAATTTTATTTTTTTAGGGCACACTCTCCCTAGTAACTGCACAATCTGATTCCCAATCACCTTTCCATACGACTAGCCCATCGGCAAAACGCCATCCTTTTATGGTTGAAATACCTCGCACAAGAACGAAGCCTTACGCTTCTTCATTTATTATAAGTACTTCTAAGGAATGGAATGCCCTGCCCTCGTCAGTGTTTCCGGTAATATATAACCCTGGTGTGTTCAAGTCAAGAGTGAATAAATAACTACTAGGCAAACGTGCTACACCTTCGACCACATCATCGCTTTCCATCAGGTGAGATCGTGGTCAAACGATTGCCTAGATAGTGATAAAAAAGAAAAAAAGGTCTCTTGCTTGATGATAAGCGTCACGTCTGCCCATAACAATTGCAGTGCCACCCAAAACTTTAGCTGCAAAATCTTGCGTGTCACTGCACTGGCCTGAGGCCTACGTCCAGCATTGGATAAAAACGGGCTGATAATTTTGTTGATGATTATGATTATTGATGATGTTTTTACCAGCTTGTTGTAACCACCTAATATATTATGATATTCATCAGTCCATCACTTGTATTGCAAAAAAGTGTACAACCTTCCAAAATGGATGCTTGACAATCGTACGTTTATCTTATTCTGTCAAACTGAAGGGTCATAGCGTAGACAGACGAGTCATCTATAGTGAACAACTTTTCTGTTTTAGGACTCCCTCTTCTTTGTACGGTTCATAAAATCCGTTTGTCTATTACTATTACATTTGGGTGTGTATTATTGGATACTAGCTCTACTAGCCGCCCGCGACTTCGTCCGCGCGGACTACAGTTTATCGCGACAAAAAGCATCCTATGTTCTTTTAGGATATTAAAAACCAATGCAAAAGTAGGTATAGCAGGTTACTTTTGAAGATTTTTGACAGACTTGTTATTTCATTTCCATGGCAACTGTTCCTTACGGCGAGTAATAAATATTTTCCAGTTTTTTCCGTGGAAACTTACAAATTTCCGGAATAAAAAGTATAGCTACACTATACTATACATATTATTTTTCAGAAGCCAGGACAATGAATTCATAGAAATAAGGTTTCTACACACTTCCACTCGTTTTTCATTTAATCTTTTCACATACCTACCTAAGATTTCAAACAAAGGTAGGTAAAAAACTTATTTTTCCCACATTGTTCATTTATAAAATACATTCCATGAACATTCTTTGCAAGTTATAACGAATGCGCTCCTCTGCCAAGCAAGCAAAAACTTTTTCACCCTCCGGAAATGGCAGAGAAGAACTAATAGTTCAGTAGATTAACGACCGTACAGAAAGGTTAATCAAAATGAACGGCTACACTCTACCTATTCTACCTATACAGTACCTAAGTACCTAACGTTTAGTGGCCACTTATTGTTGAAGAGATCATTAACTTTCATTAGCTATTCCGAGCAGTGGCATTATGGTTTTTAATGATTAGCTATGCTCTGAAGGTACACCTGTGTTATACAGGTTGAGTTTTTTAACTGGGCTTTTGGCCGCTATGATAACTGTTAAAGATAGGAAGATGTGTTCTTAGAGATCCATCTAGAGATAGTTAAATATTTAAACGGGACTTAATCGCGCTGAAAACTTAATATTTATTTACCTCGACGTTTCGATCAAGTTGCATTGATCGTGGTCACGAGAAGACTCCATCTAAAGATTTTCAAACGTATTATAAATGCATATTTTTGAAAAATCGTTTTTGAATTTTCGTTCTAAAATTGATTAAAAATCCGCCAAATTAGATTCTACTCACTCACTGTCACTCACGGGTTAATGTTCGACGAAATAACCCGTGAGTGGCAGTCTTAATATATCTTTAAATAATGGATTATGCTCCGTATAACGAACGTAAAATTGTGCGTTTTTTTTTCTCTAAGCTTCATGAAAATCTTACTTCTTTTTCATACATTATGTTGAAAGAGAATGTCGAGATGATGATTTTCATGAAAATGTAGTAACCTTAGAAAAATGAGTTCACACAACTGTATGTACTTATAATAATGTTGGTATCTATGTAATAATTTTCTAATGGAAAAATTTGGATAATTTGGATTTTGGTATTTGTGGTCTATAAACCAATACCTATTTGTTTGTTTGTCTAAATTGACTCTTCTTACATGATTTCTTTGTTGCTTTTGCGTGCGCATGTTTGGCTCAAGTATTATTATTCAATCTTTCCAGTTCTGGTAGTAGAAAACGAGCAAAAAACATCTTACATGTTGAAACCAACTAAAAACAAGTATGGGGACATATTTTTGTCGTTCGTGAGTTCTACACAATAAAACGCTCTTGGCACCATTTTATTCCAAAATGGAATTATTCAACAAAATGTATGACCGCTGACCCTCTCTCTCTCTACGACAAAGTGCACTCTGAAATTCCGCCGATGTCCAGATACCATCAGTTATTCCGAATAGTAAGGCAGCTTCTTCGCGAGCGATGACAACGCAGTAATATTCACGCCACCCTTGTCACTCAATCCTTTGGTGAACGTCGACATACGAGTACAAACATAAAATAGTAGTTTATGAAACGGTTGCATAATGAGTTTAAAAAACAAGAAGTAGGCGAGTTTTTTAATAGTATCACTCAAATGTTTTAATACATAGTTATGTGCCGTTTCATAAACTAGGTACTTTATCTACACTCATGCAATCGGAACTTACTTTTAATGAAAAAAAATAACTCGTGATCTTTTCTTGATTTTGCTGGTAAAAGCTCTTTCATCATGTTCGTTGCTGTTCTGTGGTGTCAGGTGGAGTCAAATTCTCCTCACGAACACATGTTTTCACATGTTTAACACATCTTTGTCACATTTTTAACCAGGTTAAAACATTTGATCAACATAATACGAACGGATACGTGCTCTAACGTGTGCATATTGTGCACGCGTATTTAGCCCAAAATAGCATGTATAATCCATTTAGGAGCTAAACACCAAAGCTCATAATCGATGAAAGCAGAGGTAAAGTCACCGTAGCCATAGATAACCGTAGCCGAAAACGGAATGGATGACTATTATATACATTCACGCATGTAGTATATTATGTTTTATGTAGTTATAAATATGTATGTTTTTTATAATTAAATAAAAATTAAATTTTTATATATATATTTTTTTTTATTATTATTTGTTATTATAAATTTTCATCATCGTCATCAGCCTATGTTCGTCTACTGCTGGACGTAGGGCTCTCCTACTAAACGCCACTGAGCCCGATCTTCGGCTCTTCTTATCCAGTTCCTGTCAGCCATTTTTCGCAAGTCGTCACTTCACCTGGCTGGCGGGCGCCCTACACTACGTTTGTCTACACGCAGTCTCCACTCTAGAACTCGTTTACCCCAGCGGTTATCGGTTCTTCGTGAGATGTGACCAGCCCATTGCCACCTCAGCTTACTAATTCTCTGAGCTATGTCGTTTACTTTGGTTCTCTGTCGGATTACCACATTGCGGATTTTGTCCTTCAGAAATCTCCGAGCATAGCTCTCTCCATAGCTCGCATAGCACCTTGATCATAAAAATCTTAATTTATTACAAATTTTATCAATAGTAAATAAACGTCCTGAAAGATCACCGTCTATTATTCTGCGCTATTCCTCTCCATTCAGTTGCCTTAAAACTCTATAAATAGGTGTCAACTTTTTGTAAAGAATTTATGTTGGTTTTCATTTTATCTATCTATCTATCTACCAAATCCTGACATAATAGTAGTAGTAAGTAGCGATACCTCAGCTCGCGGAGACGTCGCCTTATATACGAGTCACAGACGACTGAGAAGACTGCACTAGTCTTGTGTAATTTACGAGGGTATTTCTTTGTTCCTGTATAAGACGAATTGGACACGTACTACGAAGGGGTTGAATTGCAGTGTCCGGTGAAAAATGGAAAAGCGGCAGCCAATTGAATTGTTTATTTTTAACTAGCTGTGCCCGCTGCTTTGCCCTCGTGGTCATTTCTTTTTAAAGTAGCTTATGCGTGTTATTGCAGGACCAAAATTACCTACCTATAAAGTACAAATACTACATTTCTTCCAAATTCATTCATCCTTCAATTATTTTTTATCGATTGCTCGGCATTTAATCATCTGATTAAGATGCCTAGGTCCCAGTTAAGTCAAACCCTAAGCTATTCAACAGTGAAAACCGCATCGCAATCGGTTGAGTAGATTTTACGTGATGCGCGAACAAACATACAGACAAAATAGCAAACAAACAGGCAGAAACAATTTTTAATAATATTCAATTCTTGTTCAGTAGCTTATTATATGTACCATAGACCATTTTTTTAAATTATTTTCTCTGTACAGACTTTTTCGTTCATATTGCTTTATTATAAGTATAGTGCTTTTGATATTCTTTGACGTCATGTACGCAATTGTCACAATAGATTTTATTTGTTTGACTCATCTTATAGATACTTCCTAAGTACAATGGTTTGAGTCGTAATCTTGGTCGTACTTCATTGGCACCAACTTGACGTCTTTTTTTGGGTCACTCACTTATTCCACGGCCCACTTGTAAAGCAGACTTAGCCCCGGGCTAGTGTCTAGTCTGGGCTAAAAATTTAAACGAACAAAATTGATCCCTGGCACTTGTGACGTGAATTTGTCTTACGTGTTTGGTGACGCCGGTCTTACGCACCGAGGTTTTCAATCTTAGACTTTTCCAATAAAGAATACTCCATGTCATTTTTACTTCGACAAATATTAAAAATACATTTTTTTTAACTATAAAACAAAGATACCTGTATAATAATAAATCACATCTCGTTACTTATTTACTTAGAACACCAGAAATGACTAAGCTTTTAGGGGGTTCAGAAATTACCAAATTATAAGCACTACTTATTGTAAAATATCAAAACTTTGGACAATCATACTTTTTATTATTAAATCAGTCTTTGTCAGTTTTAATGACAACAAAAAAACAAAAACAAGTTTGCCTTTTAATCAAAAAAACAAACAAGATCAAATTAAAAATGTATATTATGACCTCTGACCCCTCCCACCAATCTCATTATATCTAAGAAGCATCTCGATCAAATCAACTTTTAAACATAATAAAACCGCATCAAAATCGGTACATGCGTTTGGGAGCTGTGTTCCTCACCGCTCCTCCCTCGCTATTATAGCTAAGAATCATTTAAATAAAATCAGCTTTCAAACAGAAAAAAAAACGCATCAAAATTGGTCCTTTCATTTGGGAGCTACGATGCTACAGACAGACACAATAATACAATGATACATACATACACATACACACCCTAACTTAACTTATAACGTCCCTCTCTTTTTGAGTTCGAGGGTTCAAAAATAAACTCCTTATTTTCTTTATGTTCAAGTTGTTGACTTGTAAAAGTACTAAGAAGTGTTAAGTTGGCGTTGCTATAATTAAAACAAACAATGTTGCTGCTCTCGTCACTCCATGAGCTAAAAAACTTATCCACTCCCCAGTGATATGTAAAACTTTGCGTCTGCTTGTTTCATCCTCACATCTTATTGTATGTTCAGTGCTCACGAGATCACTAGCGCTTCGTGTGTAGATTTCAGAGAACACTTTCAATTAAAACAACAATGTTAGATAAGCTATAATGGCTTAATCGCTTATGACTATGTATGCCAAAAAAACGAAAGAATATTGAAACATAACTCTACATAAAGAATATTGTAACATTTACGGTTTAGATTCAGGATATTCTAGATCTAGATCATAAATGCTCAGAAAGGCTTAACCGTAATTACGGATAATTACGGCTTCAGATAATACCCCTATAATTAGTTATATTGGGATTAAAAGGCAGTAGGTTTCGCGTGTTGTATAGAAGCCTACAAACGACTAAGTTGTATGTTTTTTCCTACATCACAGTGACTGATGAGCAGGTTATTTAGCTGATGGTAAGAGCCACGCCTACGTGTAATAGCTGCGCCCTCAGAACTTTTGATTGCAAAATCTTGCGCGGCAATGCACTGCGCTCGACACCCTGAGGTTTTATTTTGGGTACCAAACAATGTTGCCCACTAATTCTGAAGTACTTTTAGTAATAACAATTTACTAATAGATAAAACGATTGATAAACACATCCGCTAATGTATTATCTGTACCATTGACGTACATTTTGTAATTTGTATCGAGTATTATAAACCCGAGGGGTTAATATGTGATCACGGATAACCGTGGCGATTAAAGACGTGTCGCAAATGAAAACCGATCTACAATTTTTCTTGCTCGACCGGGTTCAAAATAGTAATCCATGTACTCTTTGCGCACGGTAATCTAAAATATATTTCACTGCAGTTGATCACCTGGTCACAGAATAAATAATAGTACTGGCGACGGTCTTCCTTTGCGATTGATCGATTGTTAATTTGAATACATGTTTTGTTTATCTTAATAGTTTCACCGCCCACAGCCCCTGGAGAATTAACTATCTATCTATCTATAGTTATAATAAAGCAGTGCTTTGCTCTGTGCTTCAAAGGGCATGTTAAGCTGTCGGTCCCAGCTGTTATTGATTAATAGCAGTCGTTATGCCATGTCAGTGGCTCTCGGGTGGCCTGCAAACTCTGACACCAGAGTCCAGCACCACCTTACATATAAAGAAAGAAAAGAAGAACGAAAATACATTTATTCAACAATCACAAAAAAATAATAAGATACAAATAATTACAATAATCAAGGAATACAAAAGAAAAGGAAGTACAAAGAATAAATAAAAAGTAGAAAATAAAAGTGGTGCTGAAAGGGCCTTATCTCAGCATTAGGTTTGCCGAAGGCACGCAGCGCTGGTTTTCAGCAGCTTAAGCCCAGAAGAGGCGAAAAAATATATTAATTAAGTATATATATATAAATAAACAAAACAGTCATTAAAGTACTGAAAAAAATTGTCTATGGTGCTTGAAATAAGCTACTGAACAAGAATATTTCATTTTTTAAATCGTGTCATTCTGCTTGTTTGTCTGGTCGCGCATCAAGTAAAAATTATTAGACCGATTCCGATGTGGTTTTCACTATTGGATAGCCTAGGGTTTGTCTTACCGAGCAATCGTTAAAAAACTGTACTACTGCTGAACGAGCTTTGGCATTTGGTACTTTATGGGTACTTTTGGTATTGGAATAACACATTGGGAACTTTTAACCCCGAGAAATGACCACGCAGGCAAAGCCGCGGGCACAGCTAGTATTTTAATAATGAAAAAGGTCACGCCGCTCAATATTACATTTTAAACTTGGTAAAGACTACGCTGGTAAAACATAACAACCCAAGTCTTACATGGCTTGTACTTGGAGAATTGCGTTCGATTTTCTGCTTTTGTGCGCAACAAGTTACATAGTTACGCCATCTAAGGCGTTGTTCACTCTAAATATATGTAGTCACTACCTTAAACGAGCAGACTGGTTTAAACGGAGTTAATATTATGAACTCGTGGTCTATTTTGATGGACGTCATATGGGCAAACTGACTTTGGTTATAGAATAACCAAACTGACTTATTAGGTACCGCTTAATTTTTGTGCGGAAACGTTCTGCTCTTTTGTAAAATAACCACACAAAACATGACATAATCGAAAGTGCTAAAAAACTCGACTGCGAAGAATACAAAAAAGAGGCAAAAATTTATGTGAGATTGTTTGCTAACCAACTTTAAATAGTTATAGATCCTAAATGGTCACTCGATATGAAAAATGATAAGAAAACCGATTTTCGAATACCTATTCAATTAAACATAGTACTTTTTTATTTTTTTCTCAATATGGCGTCTAGTAGTCGCCATATTGAATTTTGATTACTGTAATGTATTTATAGTAGCACTCGCAAGATTAAGACAAATCGTTTGAAGTAAGAATCATCAAAATCAGCCCACGCGTTTAATCTCTAGAGCGCCACAAAAGAACAAGCATACATTGGTACGAGTACATACCCTCCGCACAGACGCATAATAATAATACGATAGAGCGGCCGTGTTTTGTTTATATCGGGCGGCATAAAGTGGATAACAATTATATATCAGACAGCGGAAAGTAACCTTTTTCTTGTTCTAAGGGCGAGTTCTTCATCTTTTTACCAGACTGCACGGAGGGTTATGTGTTTGGGTTGAATGTATGTTTGTTTGTTTGTTTGTTTGTACATTTCTTAGGCACATCCTAAACGGCTTGATGGATTTTGATAAACGAAGTATCATTGGATTCGTCTTGATCACGAGAGTGCTATAAAATATATGAAAAGTTGTGAAAACTAATATGGCGGCTTACAGCTGCCATATTGTATTTCAGACGGAATAAAAAATGACCAAAACCTATCGAGTGGGGTATCAAAATGAAGGTCTTTACAAGACCATTTAATAATCATCTATATATATATATACTTATAATAAAACTGTCCAACAAATCTAATTCTGTAGATTGAAGATATTTAGTAAATTTTTTTGGGGGCTTTTCTATATTTGATACTGAAGCCAAAACTGTAACTTTTTCATTTTTGTCTGTCTGTCTGTCTGTCTGTCTGTCTGTATCTTGGCTAGGTATCACGCCGAAACTACTGAATAAATTCAAATTAAACTTGGCATAATTTGAGTTCATAATACGAGGTAGGACATAGGATACTTTTACTTTTCATCCCAAAAAGTTAATTGGGTTCACTCAGGAAAGTGGCTGAAAGTTATTTGAAAGAACACGTATCACGCTGTAACTACTGGATGGATTTTGATGCAAATTGGCACAGTTATAGTTTATATGATGATTGAAAATAAGGATATATTTTATCCCGAAAATATAAAGAGTTCCTGTGGGATAAGGGTCCAAATTCTGTAAATTAAAGAAATTTAGGTTTTTTTTTTTGAGGCTGTTTTATATTAGGTACTGAAGCCAAAACTGTTTTATTTTTCTTTTTTTTGTCGGTATGTTTGTCCGTCTGTCTGTATCTTGGCATAGCATCACGCCGAAACTAAACAATGAATTCAAATGAAACTTGGTATGATTTTAGTTCATACTATGAGGTAGGACATTGGATACTTTTAATCCCGAAAAATTAAAGGGTTCCCGCAGGATATGGGTTGTAAGTCATTTAAAAGAAAACGTATCGCACTGAAACTACTGGACGGATTTTGATGCAACTTGGCACAGTCATAGTTTATATTATGGATGAAAATTAAGGACACATTTTAATCCGAAAAAATTGGGGTTTCTTCGGGATATGGGTTCTAATTCTTTACATAGAAGACATTTTTTTTTATGTTTCGCTGTATTCTATATTGAAATCAAATCTATATTTTTTTTCGTTTTTGTCTTTCTTTTTGTCTGTATCTTAGCCGCGCAACACGCCGCTGGAACTACTGAATGTTTTTAAATGAAACTTGGTATGATTTGAGTTGATACTACGAGGTAGGACATAGGATACTTTTCATCCCGAACAAATAACGGGTTTTTGCAGGATAGGGGTTGAAAATTATTTAAAAGAACACGCACCACGATGTAACTACTGGATAGATTTTGATGCACAGTCATAGTATAAATGATGGGTTAATATTGAGTATACCTTTTATCCCGAAAAAAATAAAGGGTTCCTGCGGGACAGGGGTCCAAAGTTATGTTAATTTTGAAATAATAAATGATTAGTTTTTGGAGGGTATTCTATATTCGATAGTGAAGCCTTAACTATTTATTTTTTTCATTTTTGTTTATCTTTCTGTCTGTATCTTGACTGCGCATCACGCTGAGACTACTTAATGAATTCTAATGAACCTTGGTACGATATGAGTTCATACTACGAGGTAGGGCATTGGATACTTTTCATCCCGAAAAATTAAAGTGGTCCCGCAGGATAGGGGTTGAAAGTTTTTTGAAAGAACACGTATCACGCTGTTACTACTGGACGGATTTTGATGCAATTTAGCACAGTCATCTATCTATACTTATAATAAAGCAATAGGTTTGAAAAAGACTGTACAAATAAGTCAAATTAAAAACATGGTCTAGGGTACCATAAAATAAGCTACAGAACATTTGTTTTATTTTAAATCGCGTCTTTCTGTCTGTTTGTCTGTATTTTTGTGCATCACTTATTAACTTCTGGACCGATTGCTATGCGGTGTTCAATGTAGGATAGCTTAGGGTTCGACTTAAAAACTGGTGGTATTTGTTGGTAATTGGTATTGGATTAGAGCCGAGCAATTGATAAAAATATTTTTGACGTCTAAAGAAATTTTGATCAAATGTTGGTATATTGGTATTTTAGGTCCTGGAATAGCACATTATGGTACTTTTAATCAATAGAAATGACCACTCGTGCGAAGCAGTGGGTACAGTTAGTGTATAATATGTAAGTAAAACATTAAATTTATATCAATAATAGCTGCACCTCGCGGTTTCACCCGTGTCCCTCAGGAACCGCGCATTTTTACAGGACAAAAAAGTAGCCTATGCCAAATCCGTTCAGCCATTTAATCGTGAAGAAGTAACACACACACACACACACACACACACACACACACACCCACACACACACACACACACACACACACACACACACACACACACACACACACACACACACACACACACACACAGATAGACAGACACCCTTCATTAATACAAACTTTCATCTCTTTAATCTCAGTGTGATTATTTTTGCAAGTCAACTTGTATTCAATCATTTTGATTGCACTCGGTTTTTTTTCGTTTTTTTATAATAATTTTACTTGTTTTTACCATAAATTTGGAAGTTAATTGGGTGGTCGGTAATTCATTGCAGGATTTTAAGCCAAAGAACTTTGCCCACATCAAGCGCAAAATATTAGTTTTCTCCATTATTATAAAAGTATCAGAACCTGAACCGCAGATTTGGTCTCAGATCACGTTCCAACTTCAACCCAAGTCGTCCATCATCTCTCGGCAAATGATCATTTTAGATAGATGAATGTGACCGTGCACCTTGGCCTTCAATATTTTTATAAATGTAGGTAGGTAAATATTCTTAGTATTTTTTTTAGAAAAGCTTTTGCATTTTTAATGTAGTATGAGAACATAAACTAAATGTAACGTAAATGTACCTTTCCTGGGCCATCCCGCCCAAAGATCACGAGGTGGATTATTCCTTTCGGTGTTTGTTTGTCGCATGAGTCCAACTGGCCTCTGTTGTCAGAGTTTGTCAGGCTGCCCGAGAGCCTCTGATATGGCTTAACAACTGCTATTAATGAATACCAGCCGGGACCGACAGCATAACGTGCCTTCCAAAGAGCCGACCGTTGATAAATTATTGTATAAAAACTAAAAAAACACGCTTTAATGCCATTAAACCGAACTCAAATGTAACAAATAAATTTCAATATAAGAATAAAATCTTCGACGAGAAAATTAATGTCATTGTAAAAAGAAGCGTGGGGTGCTCGATAGTTATTATCAATTATCAATATCAAGATATGTTACTATTTCTATTTCGAATTACAGAGTTAGTGTTAAAATGTCGTACAAAGCACCCCACGCTTTTTTTTACAAAGACATTAATTTTCTCGTTAATCACTTTATTCATATATTGAAAATGAACAAAATAAAAATATGTAGCTTACTTCCGCCAAAACTGTAAGTCAGACAAATGATAAATGGTAAAATTAACACAAGTAAAACCCCGCGCTAAACAAAACCCTACCCCAGATTGAACTAATGAAAAATATAAATGAAAGAAAAGCTAAGGCCTGGAGGCCAGAAAAAACACTTATATACAAATAGTATATATAAATATATATACACAATAAAAAACCCCCAAGCTAAACAAACCCTACCCAAATACAAGTATCGAAACACTTATATATTCATATACATATAATATAAAAACACAATAAAAAACATATACCTCGATCCAAATACCAAACGTCTGACATCAATACAAAAAATAAATATGGATTTCCGCAAAGTAACGCCTGAATCTATCAATTATATCATATATTGAAATTTATTTCTTACTTTTTAGTTCGGTTTAATGGTCTAAAAGCGTGTTTTTTATAATAATATATAAAAATGAAAATATATATATATATATATATATATATATATATATATATATATTTTCATTTTTTTAGTTACATATTTGGAAAAAAAAGAAGGTTTTTTATTATAAATTTTCTTTAATTATTGGTGCCTAATTAGACCAATTTTAGTTGGATTCTAAATTGCACTATTTAACCGGTAGGCAAAGACATATATTATGTAATTCTATGGCGGTAGGATAATCATCTCTCTCATTACTTTCGGTAAAAAATTGTTATGAAGGCCTGAATTGAGGATTCCAGAATATTGGAAATCGGGAACACAAAAGAGGTCCTAAAAACCGCCAAAGAATATTCCAATATCACCCCTTATGAAACTAATAAGTAACACCTATTCTGTTACCTTTTAGTAAATGACGCTATATAAGACCAAAGCCAATATATGCAATGCCGCATACAGTATTCTGAACCAGTAAAAATATTGATTGTACTAGTAGCTGTATCCGCGGCTTTGCACGCGTGGCCATTTATCTAGGTTAAAAGAACTCTATTACTATTCCAAGACCTAAAATACCAATATACCAACATTTAAACAAAATTCCTTCAGCGGACAAAAACTTTTTATCGATTCCTCGGCTTCTACTCATCGGATTGAGATAATTAGTACACCAGTTTTGAAGTCAAACCCTAAGCTATCCAACAATGTAAACCGCATCGCAATCGATCCAGTAGTTTTTACTTGATGCGTGAACAGACTAACAGACAAACAGATGGACACGAATTTAAAACATGTTTTATTCTGTTTCAGTACATTATTTTTAGTACCCTAGATTATTTGTTTTACTGTCTTGCTTTTACAGATTTTTGGTACTTACTGCTTTATTATAAGATGCCCTTCACTTTTGTGCAGAATAATAAATTGTGTGTTTTATTACATTATTTTAATCATGCCTAAAAACAGTACCGTGATACTAACTGACTCACTGACTGACAGACAACGCCCAGCCTAAACCGGTGGACCTAGGAATTTGATATTTGAAGGAATATTCCTTGAGTATACTAGAGGTGAACTACGGAAGTAACTATAAACCTTAAAACGAATACCAACAGAAAAAATACCCCTTCCTGCGATGACCGTTTCATTTACTGGTATAAAAAGTATCCAATGTCCTACCTCGTAGTATGCACTCAAATCACGCCAAGTTTCATTTGAATTCATTTAGTAGATTCAGCGTGACGCGCGTCCAAGATATAGATAGACAGACAGACAAACAGAAAGACATAAGAAAAAATTAAAAAAAAAAAGATTTTTGTCTTCAGTACGAATAAAAGAAAAGCATCAAAAAAAACAACTAAATTTCTTCAATGTACAGAATTTGGACCTATACAGAAACCCTTTGTTTTTTCGGTATAAAAAGTATCGTCTATGACTGTGCCAAGTTGCATCAAAATCCGTGCAGTAGTTTCAGCGTGATACGTGTTCTTTTAAATAACTTTCAATCCCTGTCCTGCGGGAACCTTTTAATTTATCGGATGAAAAGTATTCTATGTCCTACATCGTAGTATCCTGCGGGAACCTTTTAATTTATCGCATGAAAAGTATTCTATGTCCTACATCATAGTATGAACTCAAATCATACCAAGTTTCATTTGAATTCATCTAGTAGTTCTGGCGGCGTGATGCTTGGCCAAGATACAGACAGATAGACATACAGTTTATGCTTTATTATCAAATACAGAGAAACATCCAAAAAAATATTTCACAAAATCTTTAATGTACAGAATTTGGACCAATATCTCGCAGGAACCCTTTATATTTTCGGGATAAAAAAACCTTAATTTTCACCCATTTTGTATGTGGTAAGTTGCATCAACATCCGTCCAATAGTTACAGCGTGCTGCGTGTTCTTTTAAATAATTTTCCACCCCAATCCTGCAGGAACCCTTTAATTTTTCGGGATGAAAAGTATCCAATGTCCTACTTAAAAAATTTAACTCAAATCATACCAAGTTTCATTTAAATTCATTGAGTATATTTGGTGTGATGCGTTGTCAAGATACAGACAGACAGACAGACAGACAGACAGACAGACAGAGAGACAAAAATTAAAAAAATACAGTTTTGGCTTCAGTATTGAATATAGAAAAGCCTCAAAAAACATTTACAAAATATCTCCAATTTACAGAATTTGGGACATTATCCCGCAGGAACTCTTTATTTTTTCAGGATAAAAAGTATCCTCAATTTTTAACCCATTATTTATGTGTCAAGTTGCAACAAAATCTGAAGTTTCAGCGTGATTCGTGTTCTTTTAAATAACTTTTAACCCCTATTCTGCGGGAACCCTTTAATTTTTCGGGATGAATAGTATCATATGTCCTACCTCGTAGTATGAACTCAAATCATACTAAGTTTCATTTAATTTCATTCAGTAGTTTCTGCGTGATGCCTGGCCAAGATATAGACAGACAGACAGACAAAAATGAAAAAAAACAGTTATGGCTTCAGTATCAAATATAGAGTATCCTACTTCAATGTACAGAATTGGACCCGTTACAGTTTTATTATAAGTATGGATATAGATGAAACAGGTATGGGCTGATATTAAGCGACGTGAATCGTATATACACTGCAAGATTTATGACAGTCCGTGAACGTTGACTTTTATCAAGTTGTTACATTTTTTGCAAAAAGATCCCTCGTCTGTTTGTTTGTCTGTGGGATTGTAACTCCGAAGCGGATGGACCGATATCTATATTTTCCGATATATTTCATCAGTTTCCCTATTTTTTATCCGGAGGGTATTGTGTCTATCAGCCTATGTATGTTTGTTCCTTTGTGGGCACTATATAGACAAAACGCGCAGGCCGATTTTGAAGATTCTTACTTTAAGCAATTTGTGTTAATTTTGCGAGTGCTACTAAAGTCATGACAGTAATCAAAATTCAATATGGCGACAACCAGACGCAATATTGTGAAAAAATAAACAACAAACTATGTTAAATGGTGAATCACTGAATAGGTAGTTGAAAATCATCTATAGGTTTCTCTTATTATTTTTCATTTCGAATAACCATTTAGTATCGATAGCGAAAAGTTTGCGGTCGGGTTTTTTCATTGTTCGTAAATTTTCTTGTTTCCTATATTAATTTATCCAGTATTAGGTAGATTTGGGCTAATTTTACCCACCCTTCAATTTCTGGTTGTTTTGGATGCTTTTGCGAATCTACCTTCTTAATTTTTCTTCTACAATACAACTGTTTTAGTATTATTAGAACCAAATCAGAACCACGTCAGCTAGCTTACCACAAAAATTATATTGTAATAGCATCAATAGTGAACCAGCATTGTTCGATCGCTGTTCAAGTTATGCGTGTTCATTGCTATAGCCTAAAAGTCTACGGAGAAAGCTTAATGACTCAGCGTAGCAATTTCATAGTCAATTGCTACGATGGCTACGATAGGCTACCATTTTTAGGGTTCCGTAGTCAAGCAAGGAACCGTTATAGTTTCGTCATGTCCGTTTGACCGTCTGCCTGTATACCATGTCACTTCCGATTTATTCGGAAACTATTAACACTACAAAGTTGACTTCAGCATATATGTCTTGGTACCAAATTTCTTCCAATTCCGTTCAGCCGTTTGAGCGTGAAGGAGTAACAAACATACATACATACTCTTCTACATACACACAATACAAATTTATGATTTGTGCTAGTATACTAAGAATCATCATAATAACATCAGCTTTCAAAAAAAAAGAACTGCATCCAAATCGATCCATTCTTTGGGAGCTACGATGCCACAGACAGACACAATGATACACACCTTATACTTATAAAACTCTCTAAGTTCGGGAGTTAAAAATATGTAGCCTACTTCTGCCAAACTGTAGGTAAGTCAGACCAATGCCATATAGAAAAACAAAAAACCCTGTACGCTATGAAAATTGAACGAAAAAAATATGGCCAACAGGCCTTATTCTACCTATTTTCTTCCTTTGACGGGATCAGCTAGAACCTGGCGAGCTAACTCTTCATGCCTCCGACTGCATCTGCATTATCAAAATCAAAAATCTAAAGCTTGTTTGCCCCTTTTTAATTATGTTCGCAGTCGGGTTTTTCTTTTTATTTATATTTTGACAGTTTTTCAACTGTAAGTACTTATTAAAAAATTAAGAGTTTATGTGTATGTGCAAGGTTACTCTGAAAGAAATAAATTCTCCTGTTGATATTTTATTGACGATTACTTCATAATGTTTTTATATAAGGTAGGAAGTAAAATTTGTAGATGATGCCTTTTGGACATTATCATTTTATTTTACGTTAGTTCAATTTAGATAAGGGTGGGTCATGATCAGCCTGTACTCGTCCACAACTGGACATAGGCCTCTCCTAATGCGCACCACTGAGCCAGATCTTCGGCTCTTCCCATGTAATAATTGCTACACGTGGTCTCCACTCAAGAACTCTCCAACCCAATCGGCTATCGTATCTTTGAATCGTATATTCTTCAACATTTCTTTAACTAGATTTATAGGTACCTATCATCAAAATATCTGTAAATCGGAGATAGACTCTCCATTCCCTCAGTCGTTCGATTTCCGCGCCCCACATCTGAAAATAGCATTTTTTTGTTCCGTTCTATGTTTCATTCCATTTTATTATTCATCCGGAATGTTTCAAGTGTTTCGAGGGTACAAAGTAAGGGGCTACAAGAATGTTGTATTATTTTCGTTCTCGCTATTTTTTTCATAAGAGTGACTGTTATGATCATTTTTTTGTATGTTGTTTTTTTTATAATTTCAGAACTTATTGGTCGAAGATGTTTGACATTATGTTAGAGCGTAACAAAAGATAACATGATAATAATGCTAAATTCATGAAAGCGAAAAACTTTTGTCTTAATAAACCTTATAATCTACAAAAGTTTATGTATATGTTGCGCAAATAGAAAAAATATGATTTCTCAAATTCATTGTAAAGTTTCATGTTCAAGTTTCATTTTGAATTTTGAACAAAATTTGTCAAAATAACTCTCACGGACGCTCACAAATCTTTGTGTACTGGTGCAATGAAAAACTAAATAAGTTAATTAAAAAACGTAACAAAAAAGCTTTTATGAAGAAGGGGTGTCATGGTGAAACTTAGAACGGGCTATCACAATTAAATGCGTATACATATTTCATGTCTGTTCTGTTAACTATTGAGGAGTTCCCTAGTAAACAGTTAACCCAACCCTAAGTGCAGCAACCATGTCCTGGTAAAAGTTAAAACCGGCTATCATAATAAAATGCGTACACAAAATTTCGTGTCTGTGGTGTTGACCGTTGAAGAGTTCCTTTATCCTTTATTTGGAGCTAATCCTGGATGTCGATTCAAGTCATTCTTACCATAAAAATGCATTGTCATCGGGACTGAACCAATTTGTCAAAAATCACCTCCGTAGGATAAGAGGAAGTGGTTCTAATACAGCTTGCAAGATTTGACCTAAACCAACATACATACATACATACATACAATCATTGTACGTAAAATAAAACTTTAAAAGAAGTATTTAATGAATCTACAAATTTTCAACGACATTCCAAAAATATAAAAAGAAAACCATAAAAAAACTGAGTACCCCTGTCCATGTATGGAAGTACCCCTTATAATATTTTTTCTTTACTCATCATCATCAGCATATTGTTACGAGTTCGGATAAAATTAATGTACGCCAATTACACCAAAAATTAATTAACGCCTTAATTCGAAAAACCACAAAAAGAAATTAAATCAACAAATAACACTCAAACACTTTTTAACCTGACTGTACACACCAATCAATTATCACTGAATACTCGCTTCGAACCACTTTGATCCTTGATACCTGTCCCAGGCAGTCGATGCGTGCTCTATTTATACCTCGACGGAAGTTTCCAGAATATACTCGTATATACTAGCAGTAGTCGATAGGTATTTGAACTTTCAAGGTCGGCGGTGCCTTTGAAGTTGCCGCGCCGCGCCGCACCCTTAGGTACCTAACGCTGGCGGCGCCTTTGATGTTGCCGCGCCCGTAAGTATAAACCTACCGCGCGCTCTGGAAACTTCTGTAGGTACCTACGTTCAGAAGTGTGTTCCAGAATGTTCTTTTAAATGTAGGTATTGCGTCATCCAGCCACCCTTCTCGAACATTTTGTTACCTACTGTTTTTCTAAGAATCAACCGGTGTAACAATATTATACTTGTCCACTGCTAGACGTAGGCATCTTATAATGCATGCCACTTCGCTTTTTTACTATGTTGCTTATAATATATGATATAACTTTCCTTTTTGGCTCAATAAACTACAGTTGTGCTCGAACAAGTCTCCATCTTTTCTAGTATAGGCACAGAATAAATAATAGTACAATAGCCCTTTTTCAAATGTCGAAATTATTGGTCACGATACTCTCGAAATTGTTAACTAGTATGTCTATCTAGGACATAATGTCCGATAAGTAGGTCTGACTTCGACAAAGAGAACAACAGAAGAATCCAAGTCGGCTGGACCGTATTCAGAAACTGCCTAATATTTTCTCGTTGAAAATACCTCGCAGCTTAAGACAAAAGTGCAGTTATGACTTATGGCACTGACATGTGATGTAGTTTTTATCTATTGGTCTGATTCATATGCTCAAATTAATTCAACTAGCTGTGGATAAAGCTATGCGTGGGATCTGTTTGCGAGATAATATCCAGTAAGTGTATCCACAATAACTAAAGCTACCGACATGGCTCTCAGAATTAGCTAATTGAAGTGGCACGAGGCAGGCCTCGTAGCTAGTAGAATCGATAACAGTTGCGGAAGAAAGGTTCTCGAATGCGACCGCGGTCCAGAAGACGGAGTGCAGGACGGTCCCCACGAGTTATACCGATGACCACCTCGTTGTGGCGTTCAGCAGTGGACGTCCAGCGGCTGATGATGGAGTTTTGCTAAAGAAAATTATTTAATTTGAATTGATGTTCTACCACCAAATTGTAGTGTTCAAGCATTTTAGAAGAAAAATATGCTTTCATATGCACTTTAATTTCACAAAGTTTCCTCCACCGTGGGTTGGTTTGGAGTGTGGAGGGTTCAGTGGAGCTCAAAAATAGCTATTCGCTTCATCAATATTCATGAACTTCTTCATGCACTTTGCTAATTACGTTGAGAGAGCGACCTTTTTTTTGCAATTCTCATTTGTTTGAAGAAGGGTTTTCTTGATAAGACGTGGATGAAGAGTTGTTTTTATCTGTGCCATTTGAATATAAGCAAAGACTTAATCTTTGTAATACTAAAATTTTAATTTAGCCTTTAGGTAGTTTTCAGTTAATTTACCATACCTACATTAATGAAAACTCACATGATGTTTTCAGACTTCTGTCAATATTACATTTGTACAAGCGTTTACAATAGTGGAAAGTGACTTGGCTATGCCCGCAGACTCTTCAAAAGATAGAAAGATATACTTAACTCAATAATTGTTACATTAAATGTTTGGTTTCCATTCACTCCGAAAAGCTTAGGTATCTGTCAAAATAAGACACTACACGTGTTTCACCCTTACTTTGCTAACACAACTATGAGGCTACTGTTATTTTAGAATTATTTCTAATTTTCGAATGACCCATTCTCAAATAAATAAAAAATGTGGGACCGCTAATAATCATTGTAAAGTGGTCCGTTTTTTTTTTCTGTGGCGAGAGAGAATATTTTGTAAAAACACACCCAAAAATCTTTTTCCCCAATAATAAATTTCCTTTTACGTTTTTTGTTTCAACTTTTTTAATCTTTTGTCAGTCCCGAAAAATGACCTCTTTCATAATTTTGTAGATACTATACAAGTGACAATTTAATTAAATAACTTCCGAGAAGACTCGCAAAATAAACGTGTAGGATAAGTAAGGCTTGGGGCATAAGAAATACCAGGGGACACATTTCTTACGTAAGATAGAAGTCAGGAGTAAATATAATTAGGTTTTGATAGTCTAGTACTCTAGTAGACATCCTCTTGCTAAATTGTCTATGCAAGGGTAGGTACTACTAATATACTAATAAGCCTACGCCATTATTAGCCTGTGTAGTCTCAAATTGTTTTGGTGAATAAATATTTATTATTATTATTATTGATATTATTAAATGTTGGCACATAGCACAAGAATTCGTATTCGAATCCCATTACAGAATAAAAATAAACAGGTTTGAATTACTACTGATTGAGTGTTTATTTCAAAATGATAAATTTTAATGGACATGTTTAATAATGTTAGGATTTATTATTAATGAAGCTTCTAATTCGTTGTAATTTGGACAACTTTTTCCACGTCATGCGTTGTTGCCATAAGTATAATTATATTTTTGAAATAGTATTCTAATCTAAACCTCATTAATTTTATACCGATTCGGTTTTTCAAGGACGCCATAATGTTTAAAAAAATCCTATGTCCTTCCTATTAAGTTAAAATCGGTTAAGAAATATAGATGCTGTAAGGGAATAGTATACACATGGTGCTTATATCGTAACCCTCTCTTTTTCGTAGTTGAGCAATAAACAGAATATTCAGAAAAGTGGCAACATAAATAAGAGAACTCTAAAGTTTGGGGTAAACAACTGTATGATAAATAACAAAGTTTTGTCTTTTTGGGGCCACAACAGACTGTACAGGCGAGTGCAAAATATGTAACCACATTGTTAAACTCTTGCAACTTAAAAAAAAAACAACGCGTTTCCATTTCCGTCACCCCTTATTTATTTCATCACTTTAAGCTTTTTTAAATTAACGAAGAAAATATAATTATGTATCTTACATCCGCCAAACTGTAAGTCAGACAAATGATAAATTGAAAAATAAAATATATAAACAACCCACGCTAACCAATTCAAAATGAACTAACGTAAAATAAAATGATATGGCCAACAGGTTTTATCTACCCGTTTTACTTCCTATCCAATAAATGAAACCCTACTCAGAATGTTACAATTTAGAAAAAAAAAACATAATACCTGTATTATTATCTCTACATACCTGTATTAGTTTCTCTTAGAATCTGGTATTTATTGGAAGATAACAAAAAAAAACAAAGAAAATAAACTGGATGACAAGAATAGCCGTGCTCTTATTCGCTATGACCATTCAGACACGTAACGCGTCGCGTTACGATATCTTCGTGGAATCGTTCGTCAATAGTCGTAATTCTTATAATCGTAATAATTTTCTGCTTGGAATTTCGTGTGAATAAGCACCTAGATCTTTGCCAGATAGTAAGAACCACGCCTGCTCACAACAATTGAAACTTGAATTGCAAAACCTGACGCTGCTCTGCGCTTGTCATTGTGAGACATTAGTTTTAAGTCTCTCAAGCCGAGAAACAGTCACTGGAACAAAGGAATTTTGCACTGTACTGCTTGCCTGCTAAATATCTGGCAAAAAGTGCACATTCCAAGAGTCAATCTTGCAAAAAATGGCCTACCGCTACTGTAATTTGGTGGTAAATCGACGATGCTGTTCACGCTAAGCCTAGAGTGGAACTGAATCTAAAGTATTATGAATGGCACTGTAAATGTTATATGCAGGCGTGGCACTTACCATCAGGTGAACGACCTCCTCGTATCCAAGTCGTATACAAAAACCCTTTTTAAGAAACCCACTGTACGAAACCCTCTCACGTAAACACGTGACAACCCTCGTTATTTCTAAAGCATTAAACTTCAGATACATTACAAAGAAGACCTGTCAAAATGACTACAATTTCGTGTAGTAACTTTTAACTTTAGGCTCTTGCAATAGAGCTTATTTTGGCATGTGTTGTTCAATGAGTTAAAATCATTTAGAAATTAGTCAAATGACTTTTAACTTTACGACTTTGCAATAAAGCCTAATGTGTGTTTTGTATCTGCTTTCATTGTATCCCGAAGAGCCAAGTCATTCATCAGGTGTTGTAAAGTTTTCAGTTTTCAACAGTTTTCGGAAATGGTCGGAGTCATTAGATTTTATTCCTCAATCCTGAAGTAAGTTAGTAGAATGGCTAGGTACAGCCATTTATCCAAGGAGTTATTGTTATAGTAAAAGTTATATTGAAGGTTAAGGGCACCATTACTCGTATATACCATTGTAAAAACAGAGAGGCATGCCTTGAAATTTCCAGTTACAATCATTTATTAAAAAAATGGGTGGGGCTGTTTCGGGGCACACGGCCGTTAATATTAATGTGAAACGTCAATGTCAATTTTAATAAGCTAGCGTTGGCAGCTTTGAGACGCTCCCGAAACCTTTTCGCTGGCTTGGCACTGGACATTGGGATACTCATACTTGACCCTTCTTTCCGACGCTAGCCGTGATTTAAATTTCATGCTGGTTCTTGGACGGGTTGAGGCTGTAATTTTTATATATTTTTTACACTTCCTGGTTAGTTACTCGCAATAGGAAGGAGCGAGAGTGCTGGTTTCAGTCATTCTACGCAGTTCCCCTCCCCCACCACCCCGCTCGGCCCTGACGCAATCTCAAGGTCATAACAGCAAACTGACTATAAGCTTAATAAAGACACTAGATTCATGACTCTCAGACTAATAGTTTTGTAATTATTAAGGTAAGACAACATAGACACTTTTCTCGCCTGGTAAGAGTATGTTTTGGTGTGATTTAAAGATATTTCACATGAAAATATTTTTTTAAAGAATATATTTACCATTTCCAGACGTTCCCTACCGTCCGTTGACTTATGTTCAACCCGTAAATTCACCTCGTATACAAATAAATCATAAATAAAATTGACGAAGATAACTACACTCATCATCATAACTATGTGCCGGAAGATGTCCACAGCTGAGATGCCTCCCAATAGATTGCCAGAACGAGCTGTTTACATCCTGTGATGAGAGTGAACAATCACCTAAAAGCCCCACGTCAACCTCACCTGCCCGGGGGTGCATCGTGCCAAACAACCAACGAGGCTCTTACGACCGAC
The DNA here is from genome assembly GCA_946251855.1 of Alsophila aescularia. Lineage (NCBI taxonomy): Eukaryota > Metazoa > Arthropoda > Insecta > Lepidoptera > Geometridae > Alsophila > Alsophila aescularia. Next base: position 32,623,306 of record OX276381.1, read on the forward strand.
CGATGGCAGTATAACCATCAATACAATGGCGTAACCAAATTCTAAAGGCCAGTGACGGGCAGCAGCGTCACTGGTGCGAGAAGCTACGCTCTGCGATTGCCAATCCGCATGCCCAGCGTGGCGACTATGAACTATTGTTATATGAACTCCTATGCAAGACAAAGAAGAAAGAAGTAAATGGACGAAGAGAGCCGAAGACGAGCTCAGTGGTGTGCATTAGGAGAGGCCTATGTCCAGACAAATTTAGGCTGATTATGATGATAATGATGATGACTGTGACCAGGTCGTTGGTCCACCTCCTGGGGGTGCCGCCCTATACGCTCGTCTTCCAGACATTGGTAACTCAAGAACCTTTCTTTCCCAACGGTTATCGATTCTACGTCTGTGGCCTGCTCATTGTCACTTCATGTTTCGAATTCTGAGAGCTTTGTCGCTAACTCTAATCCTTCTACGAATCCCTCATTTCGGATCCCAATCTATGTCCAGACAAATTTAGGCTGATTATAATGATAATGATGATGACTGTGACCGGGTCGTTGGTCCACCTCCTGGGGGTGCCGCCCTATACGCTCCGTCTTCTAGACATTGGTAACTCAAGAACCTTTCTTTCCCAACGGTTATCGATTCTACGTCTGTGGCCTGCTCATTGTCACTTCATATTTCTAATTCTGAGAGCTTTGTCGCTAACTCTAATCCTTCTACGAATCCCTCATTTCGGATCCCAACTCGAAAAGAAAACTCAAGCATAGGCTTCTCCATACGCAGCCTAAAAATATTAAACCACTTTTATATGACACTTCATTTGATATATCATTTTAATTTTAAAAGCTTCCTTACAATCCCCAAACTGATTCAGCTAAAATACGATCACAAAAACTCGTTTAAATGTTACTTAGCGAATAAACATGCTATGAAGATCTCATTCGCTGCATTAAATTCGGTCCATTCGTTAGGGAGCTACGATGCCTCAAACAGACAATATAATACAATGACATACCTACCCTAAACCACCTACATTACTCTCTCTTTTGAGTTTGGAGGTTAAAAATAAGGTAACTTATTAGCCCATCCTAAAAACCATCTAAAACTTCGAAAATAATTTTACCAGCAATATACAGTATACCATACTTCGAATCAAAATATCATTCATGGCCAGCAAGCACCCCTGACTCCTATTACGAGAAGTATATGGATATCGTTACTTATGTTAATAGGCACGAAAAGATTAAACTTAACTTGGGCAAAGAGTATTTATACTCCCACTTGAGGGCTAAGGTTACCTTATGAGCCCAAGTTTTTCCTCGTGGAATATGGTTTAGAAGGATATGAATACTGGTAACTTGCGTGGCTTCTTTTTAGTCTCATAAAACTTGGGCAACTTTTCGCCTGCGGCATTAATGACGTGATTTTAAACTTAATATTTGTTAAAACATTGACATTGCAAAACTGTATTTATTAAGACTTGTTTTTGGTTGTATGTATATATACTAGATGCGCCCTGCGGCATTGCCCGCTTGGACATTGTTCCGGGGTGAATTATAAATGTCTATGCTCATCCACGTGAAACACACTATGTCGTCAAATTTCATCAATATCGGTTTCGCCAATTAGTTGTGAAAAGGTACACAGACAGAGACCGAGTTACTATCGCATATATTGTTGTGAAGTATGTTAGTGATGTATATTGATCTGTGCTGACCTCTGCTGTCATAATTTGTCAGGCTTTTCTGGATCTCTGACGTGGCTTCAACTGCTGTCAATAAAACTTTTAGCAACCAGGACCAAATCCACACAATACATATTGGTGGGTCCAAGGATAGTACCTGGTGTCGTTGTCAAGTTTAACTTGTTACTGAGTTTTGCATTAGCTTAAGTCCAGCAGTATGGCACTTATTTTTAACTAATAAATGTAGTAATGTAGATGCGTTCTCAAATGTAATAAATTACTCAAATCAATTTTTTGGAGTGCAAGTGGTTAGGTGGCTTGGTGGCTTAGTTGGCTAAGTGCATACACAGCGCAGCGGCACAGTTGGTTTGAGACACGTCCGTGGTCCAAATTATTCTTTTAGGCGCTAACAGTGCGACGCGGATGACCCTACGAGGACGTCCGCGGAGACCAGTAAAATGTAATATGCCTTCAGCGGAGAGAGCAAGGATCTGACCGACAATAATTCATACGCAATGGACATGGGACATCGCCCACTCATCCGCTCCAGATAGTCCACGTCGCACTGTAAGGTCAATTAGAAAGACAAAAATATGTTTCACTAGGAATGCATAACTGCTAAAATTAAAAGTCAAGCCAGTATTAGACAAAAATTAAAATTATAATAATTATGGTAACGATGTGTGCTAAACTTGTTTATACAGTTTAGAATTGATGTACTTTGAAACTTAGTCCATAATTTAATATTACATAATTTCAAAAATCGTTCAAACTTTTTAACTATTTGCCGTAAACGACCCACTTTATATTTATATCACGAAATCTATAGTCTTGAATAAATAAATCTTTTCTTATGACGATGATAACAAATCTTAATATCTCTGAAGTTATAAGACTTATTAGTAGTGTTCGACTTTCAAAAGATTTTAAGCTTTTAGAATAATAACTGTTGAGGTGCGTTTAAATTGTTATTGCCATGCACTTAAAACTGGTATTTTATTAGAACATCTTTTAATATAATTTAACTAGAAACGTACCTACTCAAGAGTTTAAGTTTAATCAGGTGTTGGACTTTTCAAACTAGTCTGCCCAAGTTTTCCTATTCGAAACGTGCATCGAACCTTAATGTACATTGAGAAAAAAACAATGGTTTGTTTTTTTGCCTGGGTAGCACCATGTTATATGTTTCGACTGAGGATAATTTCCATAATTTCAAAACTTTTAGAAATGTATTCCTTACCTTACTTACCCTAAGTATATACATTAGTTAGGTATGTTATTCTATGCTTTAGATCAAACATAATTGTATTAAAACAGAGTAACCGTTACTTTGGCTGATATTTATTTGGACTTTACATAATATGCAGAAAAGTTTATTTGTTACATTAATTTATGTTTGCCATAGAAATCCGTTGTGAGTCGTGCGTTGCATTAGGATTCTTTTAGTATTTTGGTCAGGTGTTTGGTCGGAATTAGATATGTCACAGAATATTATAGCATTGTTAGTTATTCTGTGGTATTGTCATGGTTAATAGTTATGACTGGGAATCACTTTGAAATGCTAGAAAGTCATAACAGAATCATTTTAAAAAAACTGGATTCAACTGCCCAAATTTTTCTTATCAATTAACATGCAAACGATATAATTAACAAGACATAAGTTCAAAAACTTCAAAAACACTCTATAATTTGTGAAGACAATCGATTGATACGTAGCTTATCAAAATCAGACCAATATTAAGGGCGACGCTATGGCGGAACATCCACATAACCACATAAACACATAGACTGTTAACTCATTACCCTACGTTTGCTTCGCCGTACTTGGTTAAAAAGAACTTGAGTCAATAAAATGTAACATGGTAAATGTAACATGGTAAACTCCTAAAATGTAACATGGTAAACTCCTAAAATGTAACATGGTAAACTCCTAAACTAAGACAAAAACAAACGTAACTCATCCAAGTTAAGTACTCAGAGATCTGTTTGACAAATGAGGATAAAGTTGGCTTGAACAATCGTTTCTCATAACCGGGTGACAAAAAAAAAGATTTTGTTTGTCTTACGAATTTGATATTATTGGGAAGTAAGGGGATGACGAAATTGTACACAGCAAGCAAAATAATTCGGATTATTACTTGTAAGTTGACATTAGTTCACAGCAAATATTATATTATAATTATATACACTGAGGATGAGATCGTCTAGTCTAAAACTGAACGCCCCTCTATTGTGTTTAGGCTCACATGGCAGTGATCTCTATATATATGGGTTGGATTTGCCGTACTTTCATTTGTGCCGATTCAAAGCGCCCCCGCCGAGCTTCCATGTAACTAAAATTAACATTGTTTAATCTCCTGACGTATAAAATATATTACTATAAAGGAGAAACCCCTGGCCTACATGGTGTAGGTTTTTTGATAAAAAAAAGAATACAAAAATAATATATTAAATTTCTCAGGCTTGTCTGAAAGAGTTGCGCTGCTTCAACTAGAATTCAACAAACAGATGATTTCAATAATCCAAGTGTATGCACCAACCGAAAAAGCCTCTACGGACGAAATTGATCAGTTCTACAATACCCTGCAAGAAGCAAAAACTCAGGCTGGGGAGAACGTATTAGTCATTGGAGATTTTAATGCCAAAGTGGGCTTAGCTAAGGCCAAAGAAGATATGATCCTAGGAAAATTTTGTTACGGAAATAGGAACAAACGAGGAGAAAAGCTCATAGAATTCGCTCTTGAAAATAAACTATCGATTATGAATACACATTTTAAAATGAGCCATTATCGCAAATGGACCTGGATTTCACCAAACGAAAAAACAAAGAATGAAGTGCACTTCATCCTGTCAAGCCAACTCAAAAAAATAAGGAAGATAGAAGTACGGCACGGCTTAGGGCACAGCTCTGATCACAGACTGGTAAGAGCCACATATCTCCTACAAAATAATAAAAAATGCAGGAAGTCATTCAAGTCATCTTTAAATACATTTAAAACAGAAGTAGAAATAACACTATACCGTAGAAGTTTAGAAAACAACATAAAAGATTTGGAAACTTTAGACGACGACGAGGATGTCCAGACTATCTATCTATCTATCTATACTATAATAAAACTGTAACTGGGCTAAATCTGTACATTAAATATTTTTTGAAAATTATAATTGAGATAAACTTCAAAATCGATATAGAGTGCAAAAATTACTGTTTTTTTTTGTCTGTCTGTCTGTCTGTATGTCTCTTTGAACACGCATCACGCTGAAACTACCGAACGGATTTTGATGCAACTTGGCACAATCATAGCTTATGTTATGGATTAACATTTAGAATACTTTTTATCCCGAAAAAATCATGAGTTCCGGTAGGATAGGGGTTGAAAGTTATTTAAAAGAACACATATTACGCTGAAACTACTGGAAGGAGTTTGATGTAACTTGGCACAGTTAAAGTACATATTATGTTTTAAAATTATTGATTCTTTTTATCCCCAAAAAATATAGGGTTCCTGCGGGATAGGTATTCAACGTTATGGTAATTTAAATGTAATATAAATAAAACATTAAGAGGGTATCATAATTTCGACACTCTCACCACTATACTGTCTGGTTTAGCGGGACCATTTCTGCCTGCCAACCCAGACGTGCTTGGATCGAAATCACGCATCACGCACTTCTTGAAATGTTTTGTTCCATATTTTTATGCATTTACATATTGTATGCGTTATTTTTACAATTTCTTTGTTTTTTTTAAATTGTTTTTTTTTTCATTGAAGTAAACCGTCACATCGTTACAACAAAATAGGTTACAATAATTCCAATAGAAACATAGAACATAGGATACTTTTAATCCCGAAAAAATAAAGATTTACTGCGGATAATGTGCCAATTTCTGTAAAGGATAATTTAGAAAAAACTCAAAAACAGAAAAAAAAACTGTCAATACACTTTGTTTTTTTTTTACTTTGTAAATTTGTTAGTTTTACCTGAAGTGCATGTTTAAAAAAGAAATAAATTATCATTTATAATTTACATTCCCTCATAAAAAATCGCCCTCTAGCGGCTGTTTTATTGGTAACCAAACTGCTTACTGTTTTACATTTTTAACCCCCGAACAAAGAGACGGGTTTTATAAGTTTAGGGTGTGTATGTGTGTGTGTGTGTTTTCGTTTTTTTTTTGGTTGAAAGCTAATGTGATTGAGATGGTCAACAACTCCAGCGCATAAACCAAACAAATCAAATGACCTGATTGACCTTAAAACACGCAGGCATTTCATTCACTGGAACCAAGCGTACTGCAAAATTCATACCTGTTAACTTTTCTAATTCGGCTCACATTACATTGTTTATTTTGTGTGAGGGTGTGTGTGTGTGTGTGAGGGGGTTTGTGTGTGTTTGTGTGTGTGTGTGTGTGTGTGTGTGTGTGTGTGTGTGTGTGTGTGTGTGTGTGTGTCATCCTCATTAAAAAGCTCCCAAACGAATGGACCGATTTAGATGCGGTTTTTTTGTTTGAAAGCTAATGTGATCGAGATGGTTCTTAGCTATACGTGGGGCGAGAAAAGGGGGTGAGAATCGTAGCTTCCAAACGAATGGTCCTATTTAGCTGCGTGTTTTTTATATTTGAAAGCTGAGGTAAACGAGATGGTTCTTAGCTATAATGGGAGAGAGGAGGGGGGGGGTGGGGATGGGGGTTAAGATCGTTGATCTCAAACAAATGGACCGATTTTGATGCAGTTTTTTATGTTTGAAACTGATGTGATCGGGATGGTTTTTAACTATATGGGGCAAGAAAAGGGGGGAGTTTCGAGAAAAAGGGGGTGAGAATCGTACCTTTCAAACGAATCGAAGCTGAGGTAAACAAGATTTGTCTTAGCTATAATAGAGGATATTGGAGGGGGAGGGAGGGGGGGGGGGGATATGGTGAAGTTCGTAGCTCCCAAATGAATGGACCAAATTTGATGCAGTTTTTTATGTTTTAAAACGGATGTGATCGAGATGGTTCATCATGTTTCTTTGCTATATAGGAGGGGGGGAGTAGTTGAAAAAAGGGGGGGGGGGGGGTGAGAATTGTATCTTTCAAACCAAATGGACAATTTAACTGCGGGTTTTTGTTTCAAAGCTGAGGTAAACACGATGGTTCTTAGCTATAATGGGGCTTTATGCTCGCTACGCTTCACTCGCGTCTTCGTCTTCTAACCTATCATTACCATGTCGGATCGCCACTGAAGGTTGTTAACATAGGTAGGTAGGTACCTATATTGGTACTTTTGGTACTGGAATAACTCAAAGGATCATTTTATCCCAGAAAAACTACCACGCGAGCAACGCTGCGGGCACAGCTATAGGCAATAATAATTTAAAAGTCTGTACAAAGAAGATAATTAAAAAAAATTGGACTGAGCTATTGAACAAGAATAAAACATTTTTAAAATTCGTGTCTGTCTGTTTGTTTGTCTGTATGTTTGTTCGAGCATCACGTAAAAACTATTAGACCGATTGCGATGCAGTTTTCAGTGTTGGATTGCTTAGGGTTTGACCAAGACCTGGGGTACTTGGTATCGTAATCCAATGATTAGATGCCGAGCAATCGATAAAAAACTTATTAACGACTGAAAGAATTTTGAACAAATGTTTATTTTAGGTCTTGGAATAGCACATAGAGTACTTTTAACCTAGAGAAATGACCACGCGAGCGAAGCCGTGGGCACAGCTAGTATATAATAAAATAGAACAGTACATTAAAAAAGCATGTCAAAGGAACAAAAAGAAGAAAAACTAATCAATGCACACAAAATCCTCACAAAACCTACAATAGAACTAATGACAAGACGCTCAGAACTTTTGAAAACAAAACAAAAATCTAAAGAAATGAAGGAAGAGTTAAATAAGCTATTCAAAAAACTAATAAGGCCATCAAACAAGACTACGCCGACTATAGAAAACAAAAAATAGAAACAAAAACTACCTAACACAGGTAGGTAGGTAGGTACTTTTAGTACCTGTGTTAAACCTAAAACAATATAGGAGCACAAAAAGAGCATATAAACAGTTAGAAACACATAAAACCTGGATACAACATTTAAAAACAAGAACTACAGGAACTAACACGAGAAAATATATTATAGATTGCGCCACAGAGCTATATAAATCCAAAGTTGGAACTTGTCCAAGTAAAAATAAATATCGTAGAAATTATAATGACATTCAAGACGAGCCCGCACAAGTGGATGCAATGGAGATAGTAAGGCATACTAAAAAGCTTAAATCAGAAAAAAGACCTGGGCCAGACGGTATACCAAATGAGGCTTTAAAAATTGGAATTGCTGTGTTAGCACGTCCACTATCTTACTTATTCAGTAAAGTTATAAACACGGGACAAATACCAGAACAATGGAAGAAATCAGATATAATTCTGCTATACAAAAAAGGCGACCCTCAAGATATTGGCAACTATCGTCCAATTAGCCTTCTGCCAAGCATTTATAAACTTTATACTTCAATATTACTAAGCAGAATCAGTGGCAAAATCGAAAATCTTCAAACTATAGAACAAGCGGGGTTCCGTTCAAGTTTCTCAACAATAGACCATATACATGTAATGCAGCAAACAATAGAAAAATACAACGAGTTTAACAGAACATTATATGTAGCGTTCATCGATTACGCTAAAGCATTTGATACAATATCACACGATGCAATCTGGAAAGCACTGTACAAATGTCACATCCACGAAAAGTATAAAAACATTTTGAAAAATATATACGACAGCAACACCAGTTGTGTGAAATTAGAGAAACGAGGATCGGAAATACAAATTCAAACAGGAGTGAGGCAAGAAGATCCCCTGTCCCCCAAGATTTTCATTGCTGTGCTGCAAAACATCTTTGAGGCTCTTAAATGGGAAAACGAAGGAATTAAAATGGGTAACCGGTACTTAAGTCACCTCAAATTTGCAGATGATATAGTCCTCTTTTCTGAAAGCAGCAGAAGACTAGAAAAAATGATTAACCAATTAAGTGAACATACTGAAAAAGTAGGTCTTTTGATGAATAAAGAAATAACAAAACTTATGTCAAACAGTTACACACATGCAATAAAACGGGAAGGAAAGCCACTTCAATACGTAAAGAAATACATATATCTAGGAAAAGAAATATCATTTGAAGACAGAAACGAAGAAAGAGATGTGGAACGCCGCATAAATATGAGTTGTAAAAAGTACTGGTCACTCAAAGAGATTATGAAAGGTAATTATCCGCTCCACCTAAAAACAGTGATGGATACATGCATTTTACCGACTCTCACGTATTGTTGCCAGACGAGGACCTACAGCACTAAAATAAAAACAAAACTAATCAGTTGCCAGAAAGCGATGGAAAGAAGCCTTCTAAAAATAAGAAAATTACACAAAGTAAGAAGTGAATATATACGAAAGAAGACGAAACTAATTGACGTCCTACACTACTGTCTAAAATTAAAATAGCGATGGGCTGGCCTTGTAGCACGGTATAGTGACAAACGATGGACAGTAGAAGCGACGAGATGGAAAGGACCTAGCGGGATAAGACGAAAAGGACAACCTACAAAACCATGGAGTGACGATATCATAACTACGGCAGGTAAAGAGTGGTTTGAACGAGCTAAAGACAGGGAAAACTGGATGAAACTGGAGGAGGCATATACCCATATAGGGGTTCCTATCCAAGACAATATATCAAGTGAATGAAGAAAAAAAAACATTGAAAGTTAAAAACATTATGTTTAAATAGTTTAAGTGTAACTAGTGCAAAATTAAAAGTGAAAATTCATACATATTAATACATACATGTAATACTTAGGTGATGGGAAATAAAAAGGTTTTATTATTTTATTATTATTATTAATCTCCTGACGTTAATCAAAGATTAAATAATAGTACAAGTACGTTAGTTCCATGGACGCTCACTACAGCCAGACTACTGCTATCAGCGCCAAAATGGCGAAAATCAAATGTTCTCATTGCGACGTTAGTCAAAAGCATTTCTAGAGTACGGAGTAATATTCAGTTGTCTATGTCACATGCAAAGTAGGTATTTAGACGCAATGCACACAAGTTGGTTGTCGTCATTGGTCTTACAGTCACAGAATAACTAATAATGTTAACGCATCCGAACGGCCGGATCTGTTGATCAAATGTTGTATAAATTACACGAACTCACGACAGAGCGGACGTGTCGTTCCAGGCAAATCGCGCGCTGTTTTTTCCCAGTAACCGGACCGTAGTAATCTATAGATGCGTTTGCCCACTCTCTAAAATGCCAATGAATCGTAACGTAATCAGGTAAAGGTGTTCGCTATATATTGCATTTAGTATGAATATAACATACCTAACTATAATATTTATGAAATCATTGGTGAATATGGCTGACGCCGGGTTTCTGGACTGTATCTTTTTTAACGACTGATTAAGTATGTATACTACATTCTTTGTCATTTATATAGTTGCGGACGAAGACTGAAAATACAAGTTAAGATGACACACGTGCAAGAATGTTAACCTTTAATAGTTTTCTTGAAAGGCTGAATACGTGCGGTATCTGTGGTTACCAAACTCAGTACAAAAACCGGTTTTTACGCGCGCGCAAGTACTGAGCCCTATATACTATAACTATAAGTATCTAATCTACGATACAAACAAACACAAAAAATATATGAAATGCTACCTCCTCCTTGTACATTGTATTTATGTGAGAATAAATAATAAGCAGTAACTGTGGTTACCGTTACACTATACAAAAAACCAGTAATGAACGTGCGCTCACTTTGAGCCTTATACCCTTGTTTTTAAGACGCTTTTCTTTAATTAACTTGTCTACAGCCCTAGAAGAGGATGTTACCCTCGTCCTGTTAAACTTTATGTGACAGTTTGGCGCCCAAACGTAACATGGAGGTCGTTCGTAGTATAACAAAACCAGTGGCATCCAGTGCTTTGGATTGCAAAGTCTTGCGCGACACTGCTCTGCGCTCGTCATTCTGAGACATAATTTTAAAACTGATATTAAAATTATATTTATGTGTATATATGACGTATGTGTGTTCCGGTTGAGATCGACTTCCAAATGGAACATTTGAGCGGCTTATGTGATCATAATCAATTGGACCAGTTTAAAGAAACGGCTCTCAGAGCCATATCAGTAAAGCACTACACACTTCTAATGCCCAGTGATATTGCATAAGTAGGTACAACTCTTACAAACTGGAACTCGGTTCAGTTTGCGCGCTTCATACTTTCTAGCGGTGTCTTCTACGCTTCCAAAATATTAATTTGGCGTTTATATTTTCTCGCTTTTTAGGGTTTCTACCTCAACGGGAACCCTTATCGGATCATTTTGTTGTCCGTGCGTCCGTCTGTCTGCCTATCAAGACCCTTTTTCTCAGGAACGCGTGAAGGTATCAAGTTAAAATTAATATCAAATACTAAGGTCTACAATTTGTTAGAGCTGTTAAAAAATCAAACATCTAAGTTAACGTAATCAAAATATACCGCTGTTTATGCCGTATATTTTGTCAATTTTAAGGGAATCAGAATCTATACGTTACTTCCTGTTGACCTAGAATCATGAAATTTGACAAGCAGCAATGTATTATAGCACAAGTATAGGGAAAAATTCTAAAACCGTAAACTTGGACAAACAAAATATAAGAAAATGTGCTTCTTTTTCGATTCCCGTAATGGACGAACTATTACATACCTACAAGTTTGTACGGAACCCTCGGTGAGCAAGTCCACTCGCACTTGGCTGTTTTTTTTTCTGTGATCATTTTTGTCGTCTCGCATTTTCCTTTTATCATAACCGAAGCCAACAAAGGGAAATAAGCGGAAGCGTTCCCAGAATGAGTTTTTAAGACACCCGAAAGGAAACTGGGGCAGACAGGCCAAGCTGTGCAACTTTGCGCGCAACTTGAAAATTGCCTGAAACGTTTAGACGACGAGGAATTTTGGAAGTTTTTTGTCTGATATGTTTATGGGGAAGAAGCTGTGTTGTTTGGAGTCAAGTTGGAATGATTAATGTGAGCTTGTTCTAATTAAAACTGTGTATATTTATGAGGCATAATTTATCAAATATTTTTATTTATATTCAAAAATATGCATCTTAAACCAACCCCTTTAAGAGAAAAATAATGAAAAATTCGACATGTAACATGATAGCTTCGTTTAAAGTTTAAGGACGGTACTATATAGAAGCTAGTTGGGGTCCAGCTAGTTCAAATATTTTATTTTAAAACAAAATAAATAATATATAAACATATTTTGAACAATTTACACCAATTACCTAGCTCCAAACTAGGACAGCCTGTTAGATACAATGGTTACTAGGCAACAGATAAACACACATAAATACGAATATATGCATCTCTATGACTCGGAAACAAACTCTGAAACAAATGGTATTCGAATCTGAGACCGTTGACTTCGTAGTCAGAGTCACTAGGCTAACCAGTCGTCAATTAAAGCCCAAGACATCATAATACCTCATCATATTTTTTTATTTCAATCTTTCAACAATTTGTTTTTTTAATCTTGATAACCGTCATATATTCATTTCTATTAAACTCTAGTATTCTTCCAGTATTTTAAACTCTATTTTTAGGATTCCGTATCTCAAAAGGAAAAAGGAACACTTCGTTATAGGATCACCTCGTTGTCCGTCTGTCTGTCTGTATGTCTGTATGTCTGTCAAGACCCTTTGTCTCAGGAACGCGTGGAGGTATTAAGTTGAAAATAGTACAAACACTCAGATCTGCAATCCCTTGGAGCTATGAAAAAACAAAATTTTAAGTCAACGCCATTAAAAGATACCTTGTATGCCGCATATTGTGATACTCGCAAGGGAATCAAAACCTATAGGTACTTCCTGTTGACTTAAAGGAAAAATCCGAAAACCATAAATTTGTAGTTACATTTGCAGTTGGTAAACTGATCGCGACCTATGTCGATGTATGGGAAAAACAGTTTTCCAACGGCAAAGTTAAGTTTGTACGGAAGCCTCGGTGCGCGAGTTTGATTCGATATAGCCCCGTTTTTTAAATAAAATAGAGCTTAATGTCCGTTTATCCGTACCGTGATGTTATCGAATAGTCTCAGCGGAAGACCAGCGCTGAACGTTATACGACCATCAATATGCTGAGCTGCAAATAGTTACATTTATACGTATTTTTTAGGTCTGTGGTCTAAATGTTATATTATGCATATAAATTTTTCTTCTTCTAATGCTTTGAAATAAGCTACAACGTTATTTCTTAAAAAAAAACTTGATTGTAATAACCAGATTTTTAAACAGCGATAGTAAAATTGCATTTTATTTTCTTGATATTTTTTTAACTATGCTTTATAATGTTCTGCAAAATATCTTAAATCTCTTATGCATATGTACACGGAACTGAGTTTTTATTCGAATTCACAAAAGAAGGAGGTTCTATGTTCGTCTGTACGTTTGTTATATCTATTTTTCTCAGATTACTTGAACTTTTTTTCCATTTGAAATACCTCCTCGTTTGGTCTCATATAAATTGTATCAAAATTGGATCTGTAGTTTTTTTTGTTATTGTTTAATCACCAAGAGGAGAGCCCAAGATCGGGCTCAGTGGCGTTCACTAGGAGAGGCTTACGTCCAGCAGTGGACTAACATAGGCTGATAATGAATCAATTAGACGTAACATTTTTGTACCATGCTATTTAGTACAGCACTTGTTAGTTTTATGTTATGCTTAATTTATAAGTAAAATTTAAGAATACACAGGGCCTTGTTCACTGACCGTTAACTTTTCATATATGAACTGGCTGATGCCCGCGGCTTCGCACGCGTGGTCATTTACTTGTGCTATTCCAGGACCTAAAATACCAATACACCAACAATTGATCAAAATTCCTTCTGCCGTCAAAAATATTGCTCGGTTTCTACTCATCGGATTGGCATATAAAGTACCCCACTTTTTAAGTCAAAACATATTCAACAGTGAAAACCGTTTCGCAATTGGTCCAGTAGTGTTTACGTGATGCGCGAGAAAACATACAGACGAACAAACACACGAATTTTTAAAATGTTATATTCTTGTTCAGTAGCTTATTTTATGTACCCTAGATCATTTCTTTTTTAATTATCTTCTTTGTACAGACTTTTTCGTTCCTATTGCTATATTATAAGTATAGATAGATTAAACTAGATGCTCTATTTGGCCCAGTAGTCTAATAACATATTTTCTTTATTTTGTATCACCAAAATACAGATTTGTTTTGTAGTAAGTTATAAAACATAAACTTATAGTACAAAAGAAACAAATCATGTAGTACAAAAGATAAATAGTTCAAACGGTACAAAACAAGTTGTAGGAAAAAATGTACTACGGTAAATAGTGTACACATTCAAAAATTGGTGCTACAGTTAAATGGCTAATCATTTCCTTGGAACGAGAAACTTCCTTTCTATTAATTATCGCGAACTTCTCTCGCTTACTCAACTTTCAAAGGGTGTGTCTTTTACGAAGAGACACAGTTACAACATTCAAGTAGGATGTCTCACTTGGACTTGTTCGTTTTCTTGTTAGTTTCCAAAAGCATAACTCAGTCTACATCTCTCTATGGGAATTCAGGCTTTCTTTTAAAAAGACTATGGGCTGCAAAGAAAGCGTGTTAGTTATAAAAATGCGATAACTTTTAAAATACTTGAGCAATCCTTTTAAAATTAATACTAATATATGGTTTATTTCAATAGAAATGTAGGGAGGAGTAAACCTTTTTATTTCTTTTTGGTGATTGTATTAAAAACCAAAATAGAGACTATTTTTATAATTTAGCATCGGCTCAGAAATCTGGAGGAAAGCATGCCAAACAGCTTTATTAACAGCTCGTGGTGGCAATACAAAATGTGTGAAAATTGATACCTTAGGACATTTTTCGTGAAAAATTGTATTGTTTACTTAACCTACTTTTACCCCTGCTTACCTATAGTTAGAATGAGAGAACATGGAACATAATACACAGTAGCCCAGTACGGGCTTGTTATATGATACGAATGAAGTCGCTATACCGTTGATTTGGGGAGGGTGGGTGTGGAGTGGGTAGCGGGGAAGGGAAGGCGTGGGTGGGAGGTAGGACAGCCCCCCCCCCCCCCTTTTCGTGTTTTTTATTTTTTATTTTCCATCCTTACTTTCAAATTTACTTTTGATGCCATTGAAAGGTGGGGGGTGGAGGGGGAGGTTCAGGGCTACCCCCTGTTACCCCCCTCCCCCTGCGGAGATGCTTAGTTTATGAGATACTAGTTTTACCGCCCGCGACCCAGATATTTTCCTACCTCCCCCTAGCCCCTCCACCCCTCCCCATCCCCAAAATAGACGGTATAGCGACTACAGTTTAGCCAATATTATTATTCTAGCTGTGCCCGCAGCTATGCCTGCGTGGTAATTTTTCTGAGATAAAAATATATATATATATACAATAGGATATAAAGATCCTGTGTTATTTCATAACTAAAAGTACTAAATTATTAATTTCAACTTAACGACATCAAGGGTTTTTTATCTATTGCTCGACTTCTACTCATCGGAATGAGATACCAGGTAGACCAATTTTTAGGTGAAACTCTAAACTTTTTTTTTTTAAATTGTCTTCTTTGTACAGGATTTTGTTACATGCATACCAATGCATGTATGCATACATATAATTATGGATATTCACCGTTGAGTCACCTTCGTCATTGCGAGATCCTGTTCAACATTAAGCACAACATGGCCTAAAACAGTGATGAAATTTCCATTCTGTAAACGTTGTTGTAAACTGTAACATGACGTTGCATTACGTTTTCTTCCAAGATTTTTAAAACGCTCTTAAAGTTAAGTTTATAGTCCTTGCAACTTAAAGCTCGGCGCCGCACACGTCGTTTGACGGAAAAATCTTCACGTCGCAGTTCAGGTTACACTTTCCACATAAAGTTTGAGAAAGTGGTATGGTGCTTCTCAAAAGTTGTAGAATGTTTTCTTCGCCTACAATTTTAAGGTGTAAGGTTGCCTGTAAAGTTTGTAACAGGATAAGCTTCTGCGTGAGAAGTACTTGAATGTTAAGGTATTGTAAAGTCTGAGGCCAAAAAATTCTGCTTGAGAAATACTTGAAAGTGATAAGCTGAAAATAACTGCCAAATATTATTACAATACTAGTTTTGCCGCCCGCGACTACGTCCACGCAGACTACTGTCTATCGCGAAAAAAAGGCATCCTTTGTTCATCTAGGATATTAAAAACTAATGCAAAAGTTGGTATAGCACCACTCTTTATGTTTTTTGACATACTTGTTATTTCGTTTCCATGGCAACCGTTTCTTGCAGCGAGTAATCAAAAGAATTCCAGTTTTCCCGTGGAAAATTTCAATTTTCCGGAATTAAAAGTATCCTATGTTTTATTCCAGGGTATAAGCTATCTCCATTCCAAGTTTCATCAAAATCCGTCCAGCCGTTATTGCGTGAAAGCTCCCTAAACAAACAAACAAACAGACGTTTCACTTTTATATATTGGTATTGGTATGGATGGATGTTCAAGCACAGATTAGCAGAAAATGTTCAATATATTAATTATCAATATATCAATATATCCTTTTCTGGTTTTCTATAGTCATTCGTTGGTTATACCTATAGTTGTATGGGTGGTGAAAGCCGAGTGGTACACTAGTGTGAGTTAGAATCCAAAGATACCGGTTTTGATCCTCGGTTCCGCACAAATGACTTTTCTATTAAGTTATGTGCGGTTTTCCATCGCTCTGTGCTTCGGCGGGCACGTTAAGCATCGGTCCTGGCTGCAGTCGTTAAGCCATGTCACAGGCCCTTGGGCAGCTTGACAAACTCTGACACCAGGTGCCAACACAAGGTACCTCATACTACGAATAAAAAAAACATATCTCCCAATAGCAGCTTTTATCAGCTGCTAACAGTATTTTTTATACAATGTGTGATGAGATGTGCTGGTTGCTCTCCTGGAATAGAATGCATCGCCAGACCATAACCATTTTGTATCACAGAACTTTTGTATTCTTGCGTCAACCTGAGATATTGGGCTTAAGAGAACCCTTATAAGATCGAACCTTTAGTCCGTTTGTTCCAGTCTGTTACACCTTTATTAGATCGTCCAGACCGTCCATCTATTTGTCTGTCAGTCTGTCTGTCAGCGCGCAGCAATAGCCAATCCGTTCACAACGTATTAAAAGTCGACTGGCCTAGGATTGAACTCGGTAGATTCAAAAGCGCACATTACTGTTCTACCACCACCACTTTTTCAATATACTGTCAAAGAGCGTATTTCCAGACAGATTCTCACAGAAGTCACACAAACACTTTGTTTACAAATTATGTAACAAAATTAATGGAATTTCAATTAACTAATCTCGGGCCTAACTTGGCTTATTCAGAAGCAGCTAATTTTAACTTCATTGACTTGTTACTTCAAAAGGGTCAACAATTAATGCTTTGATCCTTCCGAATCTACTCAATTTAAATGCCGATAAATAGAATCCCAAGAATTTAAATGGAGATTTCACAGACAAAATAACCTCGGCGCCGAAATTGATTAATGTAACTATTAATAAGATACCCCAGATACTTTCCCGTAGTTGTTTTTATTCTTATTTTGATTGGCTCCGCATGACAAGCGCAATTAAAGAGATTTTATAAGTTGTATGTTTTTTTTCACTAAATAGTCAAAATGTTGAGTCCACTCATACTGAGTCAAAAGTCTTGTTAAGTCATAGTCAAAGACACAGTTCAAAGTGGTGGAGTTTTACTGAAACTTATTAGAAGTTACAGAGAGAAAACGAAATGGCACGTTTCTATTTTGCATTTCTATCATTTGCCTACTAACACGTTACGCGTGCACGTTAACGAACACCTAATAGAGCAGTAGACACAATACAATAGAAGGGCAGAACAGCGGCCGTTTTTTTGGACATAAAGCTGTTAAAGGCCCTGTCTTGCCGTTCTAAACTGCCTACGAGATTTGAGAAAAGAAAACAAATCAAAACAACGTCTTGGTTTAGTTTTCTTGGCGAAAATTCTCGTAGGCAGTTTTGAACGGCAAGACAGGGCCTGCCACTATCATATCTTGTTAAGATAATGTTTAAAAGCTAAAAAAATGTGTAATTTCGTGTTCTCTCCGAAACTCCCTAGGAAGTTTCAGTACAGCTCATCACTTTACTGAATCCTGATTTTGACTGTGAATCGACTAGACTTTCGACTACCTGACTAAGTGGGGACTCGATATTTTGACTATTTGTTGAAAAAACCATACAACTTGTTATATTTCTTTACTTGACACTGGTTAAATGCACTATTGGCAAGGAGCAAATCAATATCTAAAAACCACGCCTACTCGTTAACGCTAGTCCAGTTTCTAGGAGCGAAAAGGTACAGCCTCGAAAAAATATATGGTCATCTATTTTGTGTTCTGATTATTGTTCAAACAGGACTTTTCTGTCAAGGAAAGTGCGTTCAAATTGTAGGAGTACTGTTCGGTCCACTGCACTGCCTTACTACCCTGACTTCGTGTAAAATAGACATACCTCATATTTTAGACTTCACCAACAGTCAAGTTAAAAACTTCTACCTCTCCAATATTGCGCTCTGATCGTTCTTATTTCCACGCATGACAATCTGATATATTATATACTAATTTTCCCGCCCGCGACTTCGTACGTCCAGACTACTGTTTATCGCGAATAAAAGCATCCTATTTTCTTCTAGGATATTAAAAACCAATGCAAAAGTAGGAATATCACCCAACTAAGTATGCTCTTGATGTTTTTTGACAGACTTGTTATTTCGTTTCCATGGCAACCACATACCATTCTGCGATGGCAGCCGTTCCTTACAGTGAGTTATCAACATTTTCCAGCTTTCCCGCGGAAACATTAAATTTTCAGGGATAAAAAGTATCCTGTGTTTTATTCTAGGCTATATGCTGTCTCAATTCTAAATTTCATCAAAATCCGTCCAGCCGTTATCGCGTGAAAGCTCCCCAAACGAACAAACAAACAAAAAAACAAACAGACAACGTTTCATTTTTATATATTTTTATGGATATATATATATATATATATCTACACTAATATTACAAATAGGAAAGATTTGATTGTTTGTTTGTTAGTTTGTAATGGTAAACTCAAAAAATACTGACCCGATATTAAAAATGCTTAAATATCATAAATAAAGCTAAATTATCAGGGAGTAACACTAACAATATATTATTATTCAAAATTTTCTCTTCCAAAATTTCAATAATTTAACGCGAGGTATCAAATTTTGCAAATAAACGATTACTTTGTTTACGGAACGTTGCCATGGAAACGAAATCACAGAACATCTAATAATCATTGACGTAGAAAATGCTCTGCTAATAATTCACGAAATAATATCAAGTCTGTCAAGTACGTGAGTAATAATGCAGTTGTCTATGGTCAAAGATTTTGAATTAGCTTTCTGGCGTTTTTTTTTTTAGAAGTTACGACGAGTACAAAAATGCTAAAAGTAAGAAAATTGCCGTGGGTTAGCGCTACCGATAAACTCAAAAAATACTTACCGATTTTAAAAACTCTAGACGTAGCGTAGACGTTTCACGAAAAACAAACGGTCGTGCGCCTTGACACAGACCCAATCGGTTTCTTAAATCAAAGGAGGTTGAATACGCTTGCTGGCGTTTGTTATATATTTAGAGAGAGCTTAAAGTCCGTTGATCTTTATGGAGGTGAATTAAAGCAAAAAAATGTTAAGAAATTCCATGATTGGTATGAATACCCATCATGGAATTTCTTAACTTTTCTTTTATATTCGTTGTTTTTCATGAAATATATGCAGTAATATTTTGTAAAATCGTCTATAAACGTAACAAAGTATTTTCTTCCATAAAGCCTAAGAATTAAAGCCATATAAACGTTAGTAAACAGCAATTGGTTTAATATTTCCCAATATCATAGAATATTTTTTCAGTATTGACAATCGACACGTAAAACACAAGACAAGTGAGCATCACTTCTAAAAACAGCAGTCTATGGTAATTAAGACTCCTTGCTGAGATGCGTGAGTTGTGTAAAGAGTTCTATTCTGAACATCACTCCTCACAACGATCGCTAATGCAATCCTAAAGATTTCCTCAGCTCTTGATGCCGAGGTCCTGCTAACCCTTTTGTTAGCACATCTGCAATCATCTTTGATGTGTCTTTATATTCCACAATGATGGCTCCATTTTGTATATGCTCTTTTAGAAAATGAATTCTAATATCAATGTGTTTAGTTTTGCTGCTTATAACTGCATTATAACACATTCAACGCTGCTTGGTTGTCATTATAAATTGTTATCTTTTCTTGTTTGTGTACTGTCATGTCATTCAATAAGATCCTTAGGTATAGAGATTCTTTGACAGCATCTGATAGTGCCATATATTCGGCTTCTGCAGTAGACATGGCAGTTGCTCGTTGCTTTCTGGATTCCCAACTGATGACGCCATTTGCCAGTATAAAACAGTATCCAATATATGATTTCCTGTCTATGGTGCATGCTGCCCAATTGGCATCTACATATCCCACCATTTCTTTCCCTTCAGTGTTCACAAAACCCAATCTAATCGTTCTTGTTCCCTTTGGGTATCTTAATATTCTTTTGGCAGCCTTGAAATGTTCGCTTCCAAAACAATTGTTGAATTGCGAGAGATAGCTCACGGCAAAACTTGTCAGGTCGCGTAGCTACAGCTAAAAACATCAAAGATCCAATTAGGTTCTGGTGGAGTATCTTTTCATCACTTTTCTCTTGTTTTTCCAATTTGAGGCGAGGCCCTATAGGGGTAACACTTGGCATACAGTCCTCCATTTCAAATTTGGTAAGTAATTTTTCGATATACTTTTCCTGCATTAGTTCTGTTTTGCCTTCTTTTTGCTTTATTTCTATACCGACAAAATCTTTCACAGGACCAATGTCTTTCATCTCGAAAATTTTCTTTAATTTTTCGTTGACTTGTTCAAACATTTGTTTACAGGAGTATGCCATCAGCATGTCATCGACATATAGTCCGAGAAGTACTTTAGCTCCACCTTTTTCGAGTACATAAATGCACGGATCAGCTGTTGACGGGATGAAGCCAAGTTTCCTTAGTTCACTGTCTAACTTCGGGTGACAACACCCGGATTGCTTTAGACCGTATAAAACTTTTTTTAATAGACATATTTTCTCTCCTTTATTCATTTTTATGTCTTCCAGCATTTTCTTTGTTTTATTGAAAATAGTTGTATCTCTATTTGAGCTTTCATCTATCATAATTTCTACGATGTACTCATCCAAATACTCTGGCTTCTTCATTATTATTCTTTCATCTAGGTCACCATTCAGATAAGCGGTTATGACATCTAGTTGATAAAGTTTCAATTTTTCTTGGATGGCGGTAGCTAGCAGTAATCTTATGGAACTCAGCTTCGCAACCGGTGCCCAAGTTTCATTGTAATCTATGCCAGGTCTTTGTGTAAATCCTCGTGCAAAGAGGCGAGCCTTCTTAATGTTGTTAGCTTTTTCCTTTAGTATCATCTTGAAATCTGTTATGTTTTTCTCGTTATCTTTTTGTTTTATTTCCCAGGTACCATTTTTAATGTGTGCCCTTATTTCTGCTTTGATAGCTTCATGCCATTCTGTTTTTTTTTCCATTTTTATTTTCAATTTCACATAAGTATGTTATTTCATCTATATCTCTTCCAGTGAAATTCGATAATTCCTGATATTCATCGGAAGACGACTGTGATGTAGAAGATTTATCAAGCACATAGTTTTCCTGCCAGACAGGAGGTTTTTGCTGTCTTTGAGATCTCTTTCTGCTTTGACTTGAAGTTTCTGACGTTTCAGGGATGTCAACCTCTTGACGGCCAGTGGGAAAATTAAGATCCTGAAAATGAAGACTATCATCAGGAACTGTACCTATTTCAGGTACTCCAGGGTTCTGGACAGTTATTGGTGTTATTTCAACATCTACGTAAGGTATGTTCATTTTTCTCCCCTTTTTCTTTTTCAGGCTGCTGGTGTTCCTGTTTGCTGAATATATTGTCATAGTTTTCATCACCTTTTGCACTTTGACTGTGATAATGCATTATGTCAATGACCTTCACGTCTCTGCTTATTATCACGGTCTTTTCATTAGGCAATTAGATTCGGAAACCTTTTGCGTTTTGTGCATAGCCAACAAAAACTCCTTCTGTGGCTTTTGGTGTTAACTTTCCTTTTCTATGTTTGTCCGTTTGTTTGTCGTATGAGGTAGTGCTGGCCTCTGATGTCAGAGTTTGTCAGGCCGCCCGAGGGCCTCTGACATGGCTTAACGACTGCTATTAATCAATAACAGCCGGGACCAACAGCTTAACGTGCCTTCCGAAGCACGGAGCGATGGAAAACCGCACATAACTTTGAAAAGACATTGGTGCGGAGCCTAGGTTTTGAACCCGGTTTTTTCTATGTTTATCCAGAACGAATGCTTTACAACCAAATATTTGTAGATGGTTTCCTGAAGGTGTGCGTCCAGTCCATTTCTCGTAACGCGTACACCCCTTCAGTGTTTTGGCTGGACATCGATTAAGAAAGTAATTAGCTGTGTAAACTGCATCCGCCCATAATTTTTTCGGTAAGTTTGCTTCTGTCATCAAACAGCGAGCTTTGTCCATTATTGACCTGTTTTTGCGCTCACTTTGGCTATTTTGTTGGGAGGTATATGAAGCAGTCAGTCTTCGCTTAATTCCATTTTCTTTTAGAAAAGAGTCAAATTCCCGGTTACAATATTCAGTTACGTTGTCAGATTGTAAATTATTTATTGAAATAAACAATTTACAGTCAGACAACGTAACTGAAGAAAAGAAGAAGAAAAAAAGTTATGAAATTCCATGATGGGTATGAATACCCATCATGGAATTTCTTAACTTTTCTTTTATATTCTTTAAAGATTTAAAAAACTTCGCTTTTGTTTTTCATGAAATATATGCAGCAATATTTTGTAAAATCGTCTATAAACGTAACAAAGTATTTTCTTCCATAAAGCCTAAGAATTAAAGCCATATAAACGTTAGTAAACAGGAATTGGTTTATTATTTCCCAATATCATAGAATATATTTTCAGTATTGACAATCGACACGTAAAACACAAGACAAGTGAGTATCACTTCTAAATACAGCAGTCTATGGTAATTAAGAGTCCTTGCTGAGATGCGTGAGTTGTGTAAAGAGTTCTATTCTGAACATCAGCGTTGAACCTCTTAATTAGAAAAGATTTGATTATTGTATGTTTCTTTGTTTGTAGTAACAACGTTGTATTATTATGTGTTCTGAGGGTTTTTTTTTTATTTTTTATTACTGACTAGGCAATCGTTTGACCACAATCTCACCTGATGGAAAGCGATGATGTGGTCGAAGGTGTAGCACGCTTGCCTAGTAGATACCTATTCACTCTTGACTTGAACACACCGGGGTTATAATTTACCGGAAACACTGACGAGGGCAGGGCATTCCACTCCTTTGCAGTTCTTATAATAAATGAAGAAGCGTAACGCTTCGTTCTTGTGCGAGGTATTTCAACCATGAAAGGGTGGCGCTTTGTTGATCGTTTAGTCGTACGGTGATGGAAAGGTGATGGGGGAATCAGGTTGCGCAGTTCTTGTGCACACTCTCCATAGTGCAATCTGTAGAATACCGCCAGGCTTGCTACCTCGCGTCGATGCGCCAGACTTTGAAGCTTACTCTTTACTAGAGTGTCATCCCCAATGAGCTTGATAGCACGTCTCTCAATTGAATCCAAAGACTCGAGCTGATACTTGGGAGAACCGTCCCAGAGGTGGCAGCAGTACTCCATACAAGATCGTACCTGTGCTTGATAAAGATTCAAAAGCTGTCCCCGTGTGAAGTACCGCCTAACCTTAGACAAAATACCAAGTTTTTTTTGCAGCTACCTTGGCTTTGGATTCAATATAAGACCCAAAATTCAGGTTTGATGTGAGTTCGACACCCAAAAGCTCCAAATGGTCGCCTATTGGTATTGTTACACTTTGGAAAGGCAGAGATCGGTGTAGAGGACTCTTTTTAGCAGAAAACAAACACGCTTGCGTTTTAGTAGCATTAAACTTAACCAAATTAGCATCGCCCCAATCGGACACGGCTTCTAAGGCTAAATTTAAATGGTCTACCATAGCCTCTCTCTGAAACTGGACAGCGTCACAGCTGGCTTGAGCATTGGAAGTGTATCTCTCAACTACAGTAGTGTCATCAGCATACCCAAAGGTACCGGGCTTCAGAAGGTCATTAATGTGCAGTAAAAACAGTGTAGCCGAGAGAACCGATCCCTGAGGTACACCGGCATTGATAGCCATTTGATCAGATGAGCAGCCCTCTAAGACTACTCGAATAGATCGTTCCCTCAAGAAATCAAATATCCAATTGCATAAGCCAACAGGTAAACAATATGAGGGAAGCTTGTTTAAAAGGCCATCGTGCCAGACCCGATCAAATACCTTCGATATGTCAAGGGAGACGGCAAGCGCCTCACCATGCATCTCTATGGCTTCGCTCAGTACGTGAGTGGCATACGCGAGAAGATCCCCAGTAGACCGGTTTCGGCGAAATCCGTATTGTCGATCACTGAGAAGATCATTGTCTTCAAGGTATGCCAAGAGCCTAATGTTTATGACACGCTCCATACACTTACAGAGTAAGGAGGTAATCGAGATGGGACGATAATTGGCCGGATCAGCACGACTACCCTTCTTTGGTACTGGTTGTACATTGGCAAGCTTCCAGCTCTTCGGAACTTTACCTGAGTGAAGAGAGAGGCGGTACAAACGCGTTAAGATGGGAGACAATGTGGGCGCACAGTTTTTCAACACAATCGCTGGAATACCATCAGGACCACTGGCCTTGTTCACATCTAGAGCTCGAAGCGTTCTGAGAACCTCCTTCTGGCGAATGCGAATTTTGGGCATAAAAACCCCGCAATGAGGAAGACAGGAAGGTGTCTTGCCAGAAGCATCTAGATGCGAGGCTTCTGCAAAAAGAGAAGGAAATAATAAACATTATATTAATAAACTCCGTATTTTTTTTAAATCTGTTCTTTGTTAAAGTTTAAAGTTTAGCCGTAACTTTAAACTTTAACAAAGAAGAGATTTTAAAAAATACGGGGTCTTCAAAACCAACCAAGAGAGTGGTTAAAGTTAGGACTAAACTTGAATGTTGTCGTCAAAAATCACCTTTGACTTTTTGGTGAACAAGTCTAAAATATGAGATTCACACGAAGTCAGGGAAGTAAGGCAGAGCAGTGAACCGAACTGTACTGCTACAATTTGAACGCACTTTAATCACGCACTCTTACGAAGCCACAACGGTGGCTTCGTAAGAGTGCGTAATTATGTGTGCGTGAGTGCAGTCTTTTGTGAATTTCATCACGAGAGACTGCATTGTTTTTTATTTTGATAAATTGTCAGCATGAACACGACTAACAAGGTCGAAATCATGCTGCAACGTGACGCCGAGTGGCATAACATGGAGTAAGTGTGGGCGGGAGGCTTTTGCATACGAGGAGATCGGCATATCTTGGATGCTTCGGATATGCCGATCTCCTCGGTAAAATAAAACGGTCGTGGGTTCGAATCCTGCATTTGTGTGATGAGCAGAAATGTTTGTTTCCGTGTCATGGATGTTGATATTCGTATTTATGTACGTTT
This sequence comes from Alsophila aescularia, assembly GCA_946251855.1. Taxonomy (NCBI): domain Eukaryota; kingdom Metazoa; phylum Arthropoda; class Insecta; order Lepidoptera; family Geometridae; genus Alsophila; species Alsophila aescularia. The sequence goes on from OX276381.1 coordinate 32,648,710, forward strand.
ATCCGTTATCTAGTGCCCATATTACAGGGTATCCTAGTTTGGGGCTAGGTAATTGGTGTGGAATTGTCCCGAATATATTTATTTTTATATTTGAGATTGGTATTGAACAATCAGTCTCCGATTTATATCAGAGGATTCTGGTAGTTAAAAAAATATATGACGACTTCCCACGACCGTTTGATTTCGTTCCTAGGGTTACTAGCCACCAAACAGCCGTCATATTGTTTATAAATATTGTAATTTAATTTACAACTAGCTGTGCCCGTGACTTTGCCAGCGTGATCATTTCTCTGGGATAAAACGTACTTATTCCAGGACCAAATATACATATGGAGTAAAAAATACCAAATTTCGTTCAGCCGTTGGATAGTTTTTCATCGAGTGCTCGGCTTCTAATCATCGGAATAAGATACCAAGTACACCAGTTTTTAAGTCAAGCCCTAAGCCTAACAGTGAAAACACCGCCGCATCGCAATCGGTTCAGTAGTTTTCACGTGATGCTTGCGCACAGACAAACAAAAAGAAAGAAGATTAAAATAACAACAGTAGCTTATTTTAAGTCCCCTAGAGCATTTTTTGTTCTGTGCATTTATTATTTCTACGAAGTTCGTTCCTGCGCGAGCTCTTCGCGGTGTTTTGTGTTTCATGAAAGATTTGTCTATAAAACTAAATTTTACTTTGGTGTTTGTTTTTTTTTTATTTGGTATTTAATATACCATTCCACTTGCAACTTAGGTCATGATTGTTTTTTCAACGTAATAATATTGTTTTACTTGTACATATTTTATGCTATTTCAAACGACTTCCTTCCAACTCTTCTCCACCGCTCATTCATCATAAGAAAAAGGACTTATCTTTAGAAGAATGGTTTCATTCAGTGAAGTCTCAACTTCCACAAAGGATGATAATTTTCCTGTTCCAAAAGCTAGGTTGGAACTTGAACCATTAATTAGTGACCACCTAGATTGACTAGACTTTTTTCAGATTTTTGCTTACCGTGGTGCATAAAAGATATTTGACACTGACATATTTATAATAAAAAATGCGATAAATTATAGAATAACAAATCAGAAATTCTGGAACGATTTTCTGGCTGCACCCGCTTTGCCCGTAATCATTTTTCCGATGTAAACGTAAAAAAATGCATAAATTATATCCTACCTCATTAATTCATGATGCACACTATTTTCTTGTCAAATTTCATCAAAATCGGTTGGGCCGTTTAGTTGTGAATTGTAATAAATAGACAGTCAGGATTACTGCTCGTAATGTGTTTTTCTATCATGCGATATTAGTCGTAAACAGACAAATAAGGATTGCCGTTCAAGAAAGAATTGCCCCTCAGGTCTATATCAACAGAGGGCATCTCTAGGGACAAGACAGATGTTGCCTTTTGTAAATATATGGAAAATAAAAAAGCTCTATGATATACTCTGTGTACTAAACATTAAGGTATAAAACTATATTGGCAGTAACCATTTCGGAAGAAACCTTATCGTATATGTTTATAACTCTAGTAAAACGTTTAGAGCCACTAAAGTAGATAAACTATACATAACTCGACAAAAGAGTGTTTGTATGATTATTAGACATGTTCCTTTTTAGTGTTCCGTATTTAGAGTCCAAAGGAAACACTATTTGATGTAGCAATAATTTGACATTATTTCGGTGTATCATCGGGCTCTTACACTAGATAAGAAAATGACATGAAATGTACACACTATTACATACACTGTGTTGTTTATTGGGCCTAATAGGAAAACCATATAAAAAAAAAACAATAATCCGATGCATCAGTACGGGAATTGAAAAAAAAATTTGTATATATTTTTAATTTCCTTTGCTACAGTGGTAACTATGGAACTATCGCTGAAAAGAGCTTATCGAGTAAATATTCACAATATTATAAATCAGAGAATCTGATTGGCCTGTTACGAAAGTGGAATTTACACTTTCGTAAAATTCCAATCAGAGCTTAGAGTTATAAAAATAAATACTGTCTTACACCGCGGAAAACTTCGTATGTGCGATGCAGAACTCCATATAATGCAACCAACTTATCTGTTAAGTGCCAAAAAAGGAACTACAGCCGCCAAGAATTAGGTTCACATTTTCTGTATTTTTATTATTTTTTATTGGTCTTCTTATCGATTGACTGGAACATTCACGCCATCATTCAATTCACAGATAAGTTGGTTGCCCTGTACTTTAGAACTGACAGTACATAAAAAACGTCATCTATCTTTTATCTTGAAGTGTGTGTGTGTATGTTTGTTACTCCTTCACGCTAAAATGGCTAAACAGATTTAGATAAAATTTGGTACTAGGATAGCTTATCTCCTGGACAAAGCTGAGAGCGATCGTCAGTCAGTTATTTGACGAATTATGTCTCTGGCTCTTTTACCAAGTTCTGATTCCACCTTTAAAATTGCTTGTATCCTTCCTTACGATTAAGATGCACACTATTTCCTTGTCTAATTTCATCATAATCGGTTCAGCAGTGTCGTAAAAAGTTAACAAAAATATAGAGACAGAGTTACATTCTACTTTAAAATATTTGTGTGATTCAGTACTGCACATTCAATACAAGCTCTCCCTCGTCCTCCAATCTCGTCACGTCACTCGTATTGAACGCAATGAACCATACTGGGGGGTATGCTAAAGAGTTAGAAAACATCGAATTAATAACAACTCCGAAGACGATGAAGTCGTTCAGTTCTTTATCACGAAAACCTAAGCAGTAACTAGCTCGAATATGTGAAACAGCTCAAATGAACCAAAAAGAAGGCAAGTAAAAACAAAGTCACAAACAAAATCTAGGCAAAGTTTTGCAGTATCTGTTTTAAACAGCCGTCATCAACTAACTTCAGTTGGTAGAGTCGGGCAGTTGACAACTTTTCGAGCAAGGGGTTTGGTTTACATCGTGATTGCTGTAGCTCGCAGGGTTCTCTGTTAAGGTTTTTACGTGCTTTTATACAACTTCGAATGTTAATCATGTAGGTAGTATGTTTTTTTAGTCCAAATCTTATCAGTTTATAATGGACGCGTTACTCTCGGATTTTCTTCGGACAAATGTTAAGCACCATTTGCAATGATCAGCTGATCTGTTAAACATAACAATTGTTTAGTAAAACAGGTCGGCTGCATTAGGGAAACTTCGTCATGTCTTCGCGTCACCTATCCCACAATGTCTAAACACAAAACCAGGGCGTACTATCTGAAATGACGATTCAAATTTCAATTTCAATTTCAAACTCAAAGAATACTTAGTTTACCTATATTTTTATTGATTTGATCTTTTCATAATATTTTATGCATTTCTCCTAGTTCATGAGATGTTAATTTTGACTTGTAAAAGTGTTAATTTTGCCTATTTACAATAAAATGACTTTGACATACGGAACCGAAACGTAGACACTGCCAGTGAGACTGGTCCACAAATTTAAAGTTGCTCAGTGAGCTATGGAGAGAAGTATGCTCGGGGTTTCTTTATGGGATCGTATCCGAAACGAGGTGATCCGACAGAGAAAGAAAGTCAGCGACATAGCCCAAAGAATTTGCAAACTAGCAATGGGCCGGTCAAATAAGTCAAAGAACCGATAATCGATGGGGCAGGCGAGTTCTTGACTGGAGACCAAGTATAGGCAAATGTAGTGTAGAATGCCTTCCAGCCGGGTGGAGCGACGACAATTACATGAGTAGAACCGAAGACCAGGCTCAGTGGCGAGAATTAGGATAAGCCGAGATGTCCAGCAGTAGACTGCAGGATGTTGATGATCATTAGAAAACATATCATCATTATGATGATGATGTTTTCCAACCGACCAATCAAATTTTTAATCTGTTTACATTAGAGACTCGATGACAATGCAATATGTGGACTCGATATTTATGTATTTACGATGCAGTTAGGAGACAGTACACAAAGCGTGTTTGGGCTCATCTAGCGAAGATAAGCAACTTAATTTTTTTGCTGGCTTATTTTAATTTGCTGTATACCTATATTATTTCTCGGAAATCATCCTGAAATAACATGTAAAAATTCATTTTTTCAGTTACACAATGTTATAAGTGGGAGGAATACGAAGCCCAACGACGAGTTATGTAGAGAAATCGTTGTCAAATAAACCCTTTCATCGTTCAAGCTCTAGCTCTACTATCAGGTGCAACCCTAACTCCGAAGGGACGCGGCCGTGTTAGCGTTTTCGTTCATCCATTGGGCTCACGTACCAAACTTGTGATGCAATTTATTGAGAACTTGTTCCAATGAGTTTTATATAGTTGGTAGCCTTGGGGTAAGTTTCACGGCCTAGTTATTTCTTTACTGTTTTTGATGTTCCAGTTTATCAAACGCCAGATGCGTCTTGTACTTAGCTTTCGGCTTTTTATCTTGTCGTCATGAAATACTCCAAATTTCTGTGAAAATTTTGCATTAAATATCAAATGAGCCATTTGGGGGTGAAATATCCGTAAAAAAATAACATATAAACTTAGAAATCTTACTAATATTATAAATGCGAAAGTGAGTTTGTTTGTTTGTTACGCTTTCAAGCCTTAACTACTCAACTGATCATTATGAAATTTTGCACACACGTTGTCAGAGTACAGAAAACGACTTAGGTCCATCATTATCATTATTATCAGCCCGCATCAGTCCACTGCTGGACATAGGCCTCTCCCAAAGCAGGACGTAGGTTACCTGTCATATAAAACAAGAAATAAAAACTCACGAAAAAAAACTTCGATAATTTTGTATAGGACTGGCCACATCGTTGTCAAAGTGACAGGTGGCAAGAATAGTGATATGTGTCAAAGTGACATGTGTAAGTGACAGAAGCCAAAATGACAGATGTTAAAGAGACAGATCTAAAAGTGATGGGTGCCACAGTGACGTACCTATTAAAGTGACAGTAGCCAAAGTGACAGGTGTGAACGCGATAAACTGTAGTCCACGCGGACGAAGTCGCGGGCAAAAGCTGGTTAATTTTATAAAGTACCTATTCTCAAAGACGACATAAATAAAAACTAAGCTCACATTTTGTGGAAATCCCTAATTTCAACGACGACTATACCTAACACTTCAACAACGTACCTGCTATGGTACCTGCTATGCTATGGCACTATAACATCTGACCGATGGTTAAACTATAGGTAACCCGAATAATGTTCGACAATTTGAAGTGTAATGTCACTATCCTTGGTTTAAATTTTGTACTCAAGCCCAAAAGCTCGACCTAACCAAATTATTAGAACTTGTTATAATTTACCTACAAAAGAGCGACATCACTCTTGTTGTCACGCGAACACTTTACCTATTAAAATACAAAAGATTTGCGTAAACAAGACATTTGACGTGAACAAAATTAAAAGTACCAGACACATAATTTTGTAGTTTGTCTCGACATAAATCTCAGAAAACTCATATAAAACTCCCTATATTACACACACAAATCGTAACCTCAATCCACCAAGCCGAAAATTCAAATCAAAAATTGAATCAAATATCTTTATCATAAATAGATTTTCCAAGAAGTAATCTGCCTGATCTATTGAGTGATGAAATTATTTTTAAAACATTGATGTTTCACGTTACACTGAAACATCAATGCTGGGAATCCTTGCTGGGACCGGACCATGCCATGACCGGCGCCCGGCCGTGGTGCCCCGGCGCCGAAATATCAATGGGTAAAAAAATATCAAATATCAACCGCCCTGGCCTGCCTACGGAATGTATGTATTCACCGGGCTGTTTACACTGTACTCGTAGGTAGGTACCATTTTTACCCAACTACAGCAAAACAAGGGAAGGGTAATGAATTTAACAGTATATGTATGTATGTATCTATGTATGTGGGTATATGGATGTTCCACCATAGCGTCTGATTTTGACAAACGAGGTGTCTATCGATTTGTCTTCAGGTACAAAGTGTCCTAGGCTATGTTTTTTTACCCGACTAAGGCAAACCAAAGGAAGGTTATGTGTTCAAACTAAAAACTTTGTCCAATTTTGACGTCTTCATCGCATGAGTATCATAGGCTATTTTTTACCCGACTGTAGTCTGGTTTTGGTGTTTGAAGTTGTCTTGTACGAGTATCTACACTAATCTACATCTACATCTACACTAATATTTTACAAAGTAAAGATTTGTTTATGTACGTTTGTATGTTTGTTTGTCTATATTAATATTATAAAGAGTTTTTTTTTTGTTTGTGTGTGTGTAAATTGGTACAATAATTAAAAACGATGTTAAAAATTCTTTCATTTATAGAAAGCTCCAATACTAGCGAGCAGCATGGGCTGTATCAAAAAAATGTTTTCAAAAAAATTGAGTTCCCTACAAAAATTACAATAATGTAATTTTGTAAATTTGCCTTATAATATAAAGTCATTTTGGCGTGCACTGTGACAACAATTCATGATACATAAAATAACGTACTACATGTTTAAAGTACCTACTCATACACGAAAAAGTCCGCAAGTTTATCTATCTAGCTATTAGGTACAGTTAAGTCACAATAACCGTTTTTGTTCAAATCAGATCAGATCAGATCAAATCATGGGTAGAATCGAAAGACGATGACATTCGTATCATGATATTAATCCTTATCCAATCAAATAGATTCTCAGTCAGGGTTGATTATGTACATGTAAGTTCCTCTTTAAATTATTCGAATCGGACCTTTCATTTAGAAGTTACGATGGGTTTAAAAATGCTAAAAGTAAGTAAAGTGCCGCGGTGAGAGCGCCACCCGTGCCAAGCCGGGGCGAGTCCATACCAGTATATAAAAGTGAAACGTTGTCTGTTTGTTTGTTTGGGGAGCTTTTACGCGATAACTGCTGGACGGATTTTGTTTAAATTTGGAATGGAGACAGCTTTTATCCTGGAATAAAACATAGGATACTTTTGATACCAGTTTTTTTTAAAGTTTCCATGGGAAAACTAGAAATTTTGATTACTCGCTGTAGGAAACGGTTGCCATGGAAACGAAATAACAAGTCTGTCAAAAAACATCACGAGCATTGGTGCTATACCTACTTTTGCATTGGTTTTTAATATTCTAGAAACACATAGGATGCTTTTTTCCGCGATAAACAGTAGTCCGCGTGGACGAAGTCGCAGGCGGGAAAGCTAGTTATTAATAAAGTTAATAATGTTTCTCAAACAAACAAACATACAAACAAACAAACAATCAGACAATTCACTTTTATATACTGGTATGGATGACAAGGTATATTCTTATGTGACAAATGGCTATAGCCTTATCGCTTTTACAAATAGTAATAAACGTGATAAACGGGAGTTTTTTTTTTGTGCAATTTGTGCGTCATATGTGGTATAGCCATCATTCCAATATGCAACAGGTGACTCAGGGTTTCATACTACGTTTGTTAAGCAACCTTTCAATCCTATTTCCTCTTCGGTGGTTCCGATAGTTTTTTCGAAATACGAGGTAGTCGATTCACGTATCCAATTAAAAAAATACCTTATTCATGTAATTGCGAGTGGTTAGGATAAATAGACATTTGAAATTACCAAGTGGATACGTAATCCATATGTTTTATATTCCAGACTGAGTTCTTAACTATAAAGGCGTAAACCCATTGGCGCATACCTTTTTTATTTTTTATTTCTCCTTATTTACCCTTCCAGTACCGCAAAATTTTCAAACAATTGGAAAGCAATAACTCCGCATGCTTGTAGGCACTCCCGGTGCTGGTCAAATTTATGAGCCCAGCTCTTTTCGGTGGAGTAATTTCCAGCTTTCCCTATCTTATGCCAAAGCTTTGACTTCCCTATACAACATGACATTTGTTATCTCCAGTCTGATCTATACATGTCCTTTTTCATCGTCCTCTGCCTTTTTCTTTCTTCCCTTCTATGATAGTTGTTATGAAATTGTCATGTCGTGTAAGGTGGCCAAACATCTTTTCTCTTCTTTTTTCTATGGTCGCTAGTAAGTTCCGTTTTTCTTGCACGAGACTAAGTACTTCCTCGTTTGTCTTTCCCTCAGTCCAGCTTACTTTCTCCATTCACCACCAACACCACATTTCAAATGCTTCTAGTCTTTCTTGGTCTTTCTGTGTCAGATGTAAATTTTTATTATCCTTGTTAAAGTCTTAGGTGTTTTGCAATTTTGGCTTTATAGAGAGGTATTTATTGTTGAATGCTAATTTTTCCGTCGATATGCGAGCTTTAATATCTGACGTAACCTTGAAGTTTGACTTTATACATCAAATAATATACATACATGCGTGCCTCACTCAGGATTCCATACCTACTTCAAGTACTTTATTTCTATAGTCGAAAGAAGATCGTAAGAATATAGTCAATAAGACTCATTTCAAGAAACGCAAAAGTTTGACGATGTATAATACTGGCAAATATTAATATCTAAAATAATTTAATGTGGTTATGGTTTTTCAAACCATTTTTGAAATAAACGTAAATTGACGAGTTATTATTATAAAAATAAACAAAAAGTATATTCAATCTTTGCTTAATATTTTCTAAATATCCCAAAATAATAAAAATAAGTTGTCCTCACTATTATTTCATATTCTATTAAATTCATTTTTATGTATCATCTACCCACGTATCTACTAGTACTTAATCTCTGTCTTGTTCCTTAGGCTCTAGAAGACGCTGAAGGACAGACAGACAGACCGACAGAGCAGATATCGTCACCACAAAAACACAGTATCGCTTAGATCTTGTGGGTAAAGAAACTTAAAAATTAAAGATGTAATATGCGTGCGTGGCGTTACAAAAAATAGTGTAAGTAGACGCATCGCGTTTGCGGCAGTGGGTTGGCGACTTAAGTCTGAAATCTACGGAGATATAGGAGATAGCTCCTTCTTTCATATTTATGGCTGTTCTAATGGACGTGTGCTAGATAGTTGTACCTATCTGCGTGATTTGTGTGTTTGTTTATTTGTACCATGTACCCTGCGTTTGGCATTGAACTAAGTTTTTTTTGACCGAGCTAAGCAAGCTCTTCAAATCAAATTAGCGTCGGTATGTTTGTTTGTTCGACAATAATTCCTTTCGAACCGATGATTCGATGTTTAGAAAATTTTGTGGAGATTTAAATATAGCAGAATGTTCAAGTTTGTATGTGAAATAATTTAAATGCGAGACATTTCAATACCTTGTTTGAAAAGAGTGCGTTGAAAGGTATGAAAGAATTCAAGACATTTATATTTTTCAATGTTTTGTTCGGTTTCGATTGAAGTAAGCGTTTTCAATTTGTATAAAATCGCTATAAAAGGGTGAAGGTGCTGAATGTGTGAAAAGAAATCCTTTTGGTGTTCGAGCAGGTGAAAAATTATGTTTATTATAAAGGTCGTCTGTGTACTTACATGCATACAATGCACTGTTGGATATTCTAGACTGAACGAGGTTAACAAGACGTTTTAAAGGGGGTTCGCCTCATGTTCTTTAAGATCAAGATTAAAAAATTTAGATTGATAATATCGTTCATATTATTTTGTTTTCTTCAAGTTTTGGAAATATGCCAAGATACTCGTATTTTGCGGCTTTTAGATCGTTTCAAGTATTTCTAAATTGTATGAATCGACATCAGCAATAGTCACAGTTACGCCTTCGTAGTATGGTTGCTAGAAATGTACTGGAGGCTAGAATTTGGAAGTAAAAATGGCAGGGTATAATGTCAATTCCTAGGGCCACTCCACACCCTTGCGTTGTGCTCTTCCTAGCCACTAGCAACGAAGGTTTTCGACTTTGGTGAACAGTTTTTCTAGGTTTTGTTTTATGGCTGAATAGGGAATCATTTGGCTGCAGTCTCACCTGAAAGCTGGAGTATGCTTGTCTAGAAGATACCTATTCACTCTCATTTTTAAGGCTTCCAGCTTAAAGTTGACCAGATTGGGGGTTTGTAAAAACCCAATGTGTGTGTGGAGAACCCACACAACCGATGGCCCTCGTGATGTCTTGCTCTTCATGTACCTACACATTTATCCTAAAAATTTAATGAAAGGAATAGACAGTGCGGTGAAAGTGGTTATCTTCTAGGCCAAACAAATAACTTTTAATTTTAATATAGTATTAAGATGCTGATTAACCGACACGAAATGAAGAAATGGACGAGAAATAAAGATTTTTACCTTGAAAAAGTTGTGCACAGGGTCAAAATGCTTCAAAGAAAAATGTAATAATAGCAGTGGTAATAAGTTCCTAATCTTGCAACAATAGCACAGAAATATAAGTGGTAATAGGCCAATCTTCGGCAAAAGGCGGCAGCTCGTAAACTCAGTCGCTCTCAGAAATATTGCTGCGGCCAAATTACCGGATAGAGGCCTTTTCGAGGGGAATCAAGGGGCATTTGTGGCTTTTTAGGGGAATCGTGATATTAGATCATTTTTATGCGGAGATCGTAGTGCTGTTAGTGGCTTAAATGTTTTCGCATTAGCTAGATAAGAGAATAGTATTCATGGAAATAGAGAAGTAGGGATGTTTGTTTTGTTCAGGCAGTGCTGGCCTCTGGTTTCGGAGTTCGTCAGGCTACTTGAGGGCCATGACTAAACGACTTTCATTAATCAAAAACAATCAGGACCGATAGCTTTACGTCCCTCTGAAGCACGGAGCAGATTTTTTAAACTAGGTTACATTGTAAGTTTCACCATACCTTAGCAGTCATAATAATCATGGCAGTCCGTAATTTATATCCACCATCCTCACTTTAGTATTGTCTTACACGACCTTAACTATTTCAATCTAAAGAAAAACGAGAATCTCTTTTGGTAACCACTGAACAGTAACCAATAAATCGGCCGCCCGATAAGATTCAATTAATTGCCACAATTAATAAGATTTGCCAGCAACAGCGGATCTATCTGATGAATTGCCAGCATTAAGCCGTATTGTGGAGAGAATTCTCGCGGATGTTGTTAGCGTAGATAATGAGTTATCGGAGCTATTGTGAATGGTTCTGAGTGTCTGTATTGAGAGTATTTATAGAAAAAGATACCTAGGTTTTCTTTAAAAAAATAGCACCGGCTTTCTTGTTAGGTACTTTGATGTTCACGCTTTCAATTCTTTACATTGGTACAAGTGTTACAACTGGTCAAATGAGGAAAACTATCAATAAATCAAAACCAATATATAAAAGTGAAAATGTTTGTTGGTGTGTTTAATTGGGGAGTTTTAACGCAATAACAGCTGAACAGAGTCTGATTAAATTTGGAATGGAGATAGCTTATACCCTGGAATAAAGCAAAGGATACTTTTTATCCCGGAAAATTGGAAGTTTTCACGAGTTTTCAGTTTTCTCGTGAAAACTGGAAAATATTGATTACTCGCTGTAAGGAAAGGTTGCCATGGAAACAAAATAACAAGTCTGTCAAAAAACTTCAAGAGCGTTGGTGCTATATCTACTTTTGCATTGGTTTTTAATATCCTACAAGAACATAGGATGGATGCTTTTTTTGCGATAAATTGTAGTCTGCGCAGACGAAGTCGCGGGCGAAAGCTAGTAAGGCATAATCGAAAGTTCTAAAAACCCCGACTTCAAACAAAACCAAAAAGAGGCAATGTACTATAAATCTGATTGCAACCAGTTGCATTGAATTAAGTAATACCAATGCATTTAAACTTGACAATAATTATTCGTAAATCCTAATCGATTTGCGAATACAGGAAGGAAGGTAAGTTGCTGGCAACATTAAATTATTAAAGACTATTGAAATGGGATATTAACGAATACTTTTAAAACCTATTTTTAATAGGTTTAAGTTGATACGATGGTATTATAAGAAAATTCGTTTCTAAAATAAACTGATTTATTGGCAAAATATTTTTTTTCCAAACATCGTGTTCATGCCATAGCCGATTTTGGACATATTCTCACTTAAAGGATTAAGTGAGAATGGTTGTCTACCAACTTTAAATCGTTATAAATCCTAAAAAATTATAAGAGATACCTATAGATGATTTTCAAATACCTACCTGTTCAATGATACCCCACTTAGTGACAAAATATGGCATCGGGTTGTCGCCATATTGAATTTTGATTACTGTCATGTCTTTAGTGGTACTTGTTAGATTACGACAAATCGATTGACGTGAGAGCCATCAAAATTGGCCCACGCGTTTGGTATCTAGAGCGCCACAAAGGAACAGACATACATAGACTGATAAACACATTAACCTACGCGCAGTCGGGTAAAAAGATCGGGTATAATATAGTATCTTAAACTAAAGAATTATCAGTACCTAACACTTACTTTTAAATCTATAGTAATGTTTCCACTAAATAAAACTTCCCATTTTCAATATTTGAAATTCTTGCCATCCATAATATGTGGCATAGCACATAATAAATAATGGTACTACCCGCGGGATACCATATATTGAATAATAATGGTACTACCCGCGGGATACCATATATTGTATATTAATGGTACTACCCGCGGGATACCATATATTAATAGTACTACCCGTGGGATACCATGTATTATTTAATACAGTGTGAAAGCAAGTTTACAATATTATCTATTTCATGCAATATATAAACGATATCAATACACTGAGCATTTTATCAGAATTGCGAGTAGAGCAAAAACAAAATCCATCATTGGTGTTTTTGTACGTGTTGTTCATGCAGTCTCTCATTTTTGCTTCCTGGCTATTCTATTCTATCTACATCCATGTATTTAAATCTATAGTTATAATAAAGCAGTAAGTAACAAAAAGTATGTAAAACGAAGATAAGAACATAAAATTGGCCTACGTACGTACCTAAAAATAAGGCTTATTATAAAAATAAGTAAATATACACGCATGCGAACAAAACTAAAAACAATCATGCATTTCATTTCTCCTTAGACGGGATCAGCTAGAACATGGCGAGCTACTACTCATGCCTCCGACAGCATCTTATATTTCAAAATCAAGAATCTAAACCTTGTTACCCTCATTTTAGATTTGTCCACAGTCTAAATAATAGTTACTACCCGCGGGACACCATGTATTACATAGTAAAGTGCGAAAGCAAACTCTCATTTTTATCTATTTCATGCCAACTATAAACGATATCAACACATTTTATCTGAATTGTGAATCAAGCCACAGGAAGGTGCTCATATAAAATACCGATACCTATTACCTAGTCATGCAGAATTTATTGAGAACAGGTACGAGTATTACACTGCACGATTTTCACCGTTTTCCAATAACCAGACTGTTGCGGAAATAATATATTGTTCACGAAAATGTCTACACTTATATCTTCAATGAATTTCATTGTATTCTTGAACTTGGTAGAGTTTGCCGGAGCGTAATGTGAATAAAATTGTTGAAAGTGACATGTATATTTTTCATGTGAACAAACTTATAACTTACAAATGAATTGTGAATGTACTCCTTTTGAAGGTTGATTATAAACAAAATATTACTAACAACTTCCTCCTAACCCTTTCAACCTCAACAAAGCGGTGAGATGTAACAACTGGCCATAATTAATCAACTTTCCTGGAGGGTCGACTTCTTGTTTCGCCCTTGAGACTATTGCTAGAAGAGGGCATTTAATAATTGCCCTCTTGCGAGTTGTGATCTAGATACTGGCAAGGAATAAGTTTTAGGGATAAATACAACTTTTTGGTTAGGCTGTGGGGACCCTGATTCCGCTTATTCTTCCTTGTGAATGAACCTCTATGACTAATATTTGTCTATTTTTCGATTTTGGTTTCATGCAACGTGTTAGCTACGCTCCGCGGTTTTCTACGTAGCACACATATAATATAACCGTGTGGATGATGATGACAATGAAAAGTATCATAAGTGTTATTCCAAGACCTACCACATTTTATCAAAATCCTTTCAGCTATTTCAGCGCTGAGTACATACATACACAATCTTTCGTATTTTTTGACTGAGCGAGCGCGAACCACGAGCTAAGCATCTCCGTGTGCAAAAATGATTTGGTACGAGTATGTCTGGATCTCTGTTCTCCTCTACAGGTCGCATTTCTCAACGGATCTCGACAAAATTTTGTATACAGTTTAACTTCCAGGCTTTTTTGTAATTTTGTATTCGTCAAGGTTTTTGATAGGGGGGTATTTCCTCCAAAAAGGGGCAAAAAGGGGGCTACTGAATATTTATTATATCCTTATTAGATCGGATTTCGATGATTCTTTTTTATTTTAAAAGGTAGGAACTATAATTAGTCTCCTAAAAGTTTGATGAAGATCTGATGAGGATCTTCAGCGTGATGAGCAGAATAACTCCTCAAAATGCAGTAAATTTCTCACTTTTAGGTTTCTACCAGTGGAATCAGCCCACCACACTTACCCACTAGGTAAGGATTGATGAAGCACCTTGGTTATTAATGTTCGTTTTACAACAAGGTAACTGGCATTAAAGTGCACCGCTAGATTGTTTGCAAAAAAGTTTACACGAGGTCTACAGCTCATAGAGCCACTAGTATCTATTCTATTATATCTATCTATATATACTCATAAAGCAGTAGGTAACAAAAACTCTGTACAACGAAGATAAGAAGATAAAATTGGCGTAGGGTAAGTACGTTTGTCTGTCCGTTTGTTTGTTCGTGCATCACTTAAAAGTTACTGGACCGATTGCGATGTTTTTACTGATGGATACCTAAAGGTTTTTACTTAAACTCTGGTGTAATTGGCATTTTTATCCAATGATTAGAAGCCAAGTAATTGATTATAAAAACTATCTGACGGCAAAACAAAATTTGGTATTTTGTTATATGTACTTTTGGTCCTGGAATAACACATCTAATGTGTTTTTTAATTTTTAACCCTGAGAAATGTCCACGCAGACATAGCCGCGGTCTCATTTATAAAAAATATACTACAGAATACACCCACATTTGACAGAGATATCGCGTCATAAAGTGGGTGAAATAAAATTAAGTCATCCCGTAATTTTCCACCCTTTGAAGTGGAATATTTTCATGTAATTTAAATGGGACTTCCCCTGAGGCATACCATACGCATTAAAAAATGATTTTTTGAAATTGATCCACAATTGCTGGAGATATCGCGTAACATACATACAAAAAACATACGGGCCGAATTGAGAACCTCCTCTTGAAGTCGGTCGAAAAACAAAGAACAATGCCAACTCACTTTTTTAGCCATTGACAGGTAGATATTATTTTGAAACAAAATAAAGTGCAAGTGTTTCGGCTCTTAATAACCGCCACGACCAACAATAGCATAGACGAAGTTCAATAAAAAAAGTTCAATGTGAGATCTCTGTTTTTAAACTGTGGCTGTACTACAAAGTAATTTAAACTAACTTAACAAAATTGAAGTACAAAGTCATTTACTTGTTTCGTGTCGATTCAGGACAAGTGGGCAAGTTCCGCTATAAAGCCGATCTGATAAGGAACTAAACCAGTTTTAAAATGGCGATAGCGGAGAAATTATTTAGACAGCACTATTAAGCCGTTTACTATATATTTTTAGGTAGTTGTAAAGTATGTGTTGCAGACTATCACGTAGGTGCAGGGTACCAGTTGAGAGATAATGAGACTTCTTCGAGCACAGGATGTTCGTTCAGGGGTCAGTTGAAGATAAACGCAGTTTGTTTACACTTTATACTTTGTATATTATAACAATAAGCAAGGATGGTACAGAATATATAGTTTTTGTAACCCGATTATAAATATTGGCTACGGAGCCGTAATAAACTTGGTTGTACAACTGAGTAACTTTGGACACTTATAGGAGAGCTTCTTAAATGATGCTTCGACGGCTACTGAACTTATCTTGAAATGCACCCCGATTTTAGGAAGTATGGGTATTTATACAAAACGTAAAACAGTCGAAGCTCTCCCATTGGGTGATTCATTTCATTTTATTCGTGGCATACATTGTTCTAGGCTCAAACTTTCCCACGCACGAAAACAGGCACAAAAAATAGTAAAAGTATATTTTTTTTTAGAAAGGATATGTGCTGTTGGTCTATAACTGACCTCTACAGCGTCACTGGACGGTGGGGCGGGCGCAAAAGCGCTCCGCCGCAATGCATGACGCAGAAGGCGCAACCAAAGTTAAGTTTGTGGCCACTTGCTCCAGGGCACCCAGGGGGTACGAACCTCGGCTTGGACAGTTGCCATTGATTACTTGGGGAGGATCGAACTAAATTCAGAGTGGCATAGCGGAAGCGGTGTCTGGCCTGAAAAAATAGACACAGAAGTATGTTACGATCTTACTTCGAATCCGTACCGTAAAGGTATGTTGTATGGCTTTGCTACGGGTGCGAGGAGAACTTCCGATCTTGTGAACTCCTCGCACTCGTACAAAGGCGGTACTCGAACTTTAGGCAGCTAACTAAAACTTTGTCCCATTTCACGACATTCCTATGTATGACTCATTGCAAGTCAACACCCTTGACTGATTTCAGAGGAGCTTCTCCCATTTAGCCTCCTCTCGCTCTTAATGCCTGTATTTCTTATTACCTTTACCGATTACCATTGAAGATTACCATTTAGATCAGCTCAGGTTCGCCCTGCGTTGTAAATCAGTACCCTTACAAAGCGGGGCTCTTCCTGAGCCAACCTGTACAACTAACCATGCAACCACAGAGAACTTCAGTCTCTCTGTGGCTGCATGCCTCCATTCGTTCACCTAAAGAGGTACGCGGCCATCCTGCCCTCGGTCGTCATAAGGGATGGCACGTAAATCCTAAACTACGTTTACCTGTTTTCTGAGCCTTCACAAAATTATTAATATCTCGCTTACGTGTTAACCTACCAATATGCCGATTGGTGCAAAATGAACATAACACTCAAGCCCATTATCGTGTGCCGCTACTTTCCACCTACCTATTCACATGTATTTGTAGGTTTCAATGCGCTTCTTTTATAATATTAATTTCTAAGATTATATACATGACTACTTACATGTACTTATAGCTAGCTAGGTTGTTAACAATAACAACCTAGCTAGCTATAAATGTATTTTTTTTCTAAATTCAGATAATCATACTGTTGACGAGCGCAACAATTACGTTAACAATTACGTAATTGTTGCGCTCGTCAACAGTATGATTATCTGAATTTAGAAAATAAAAAGAAAATTCGGTCAAAATTGTAAATGCATCAAAATCGGTCCATTCCTTTGGGAGCTACGATCTTCACCCCTCCTCCCCGCTATTATAGCTAAGAATCATCTCGATCACATCAGCTTTCAAACAGAAAAATTCCGCATAAAAATCGGTCTATTCGTTTGGGGGCTACAATGCTAATAAGGTTACCATGCTCTTTACCTTTAAAATGCTCTTTATCCAACTGCGTAGAGGGTATTGTGTTTATCAAGCTATGTATGTTTGTTCTTTTCTAGCACTATAAAGACCATTGATGATTTTGATGATTCTTATGTCAATCGATTTGTATTAATCTTGCGTGTGCTACTAAAGACATGACAGAAATCAAAATTCAATATGGCGACAACCAGACACAATATAGTGAAAAATAAAAAAATGTCGACGAACTGTGTGATGATTTTTGAATAGGTATTCAAAAATCATTTTCAAGTTTCTTGTGTAATTTTTCATTTCGAATGACCGTTTAGGATCTATTACAATTTGAACCATTCTCACTTAGATTTTTGCCTCTTTTTAGTTTTGCTCGCAGTCGGGTTTTTTTAGTACTTCGATTGTCTTATTATTATTATGAGATATTGTTTACTGTTGTAAGATGGTGGTTACCTTCCGAGCTGCTTCAAAGCCTTTTGATTAGAGAATTTGCAAGGTAGAGACATTTTGGCATGTGTACGTTGGAAGTTGGAATAGCCTGTACAAATTGATTCCCCCAACCACCTGCCAACATCGGACGACCGATTGAACGAACGCGATCCGTATATACCAATGCACATAAAGCGTTTTGCTTCAACTTTTATCATCGCCAAGGAATGGTACTCCTTGCTGGAGACGTAGTACTATTTTTTATTCCGTGCCGGAAAAAAACACGTAGAAGCTATGATGTCGTTTTTGATGATGAAACTTTTTTTGCATTGGGATTTAAAACCAATAATGCTCTTTACCCAGACATATTTTTGAAGAAACTGGAATAAAAGTGATTAGACCCTTGATGTAACTGTAAATCTAGGACCGAATAAAGCTGTCATAAAATACCTCATCACATGTGTTAAAAACTGTTTCTACTTTATAAACATTATGGACTGGACAATCCGCCAAACATTTTGCTACTTTTCCTTTAAACATAAAATATTCAACATGAAAAACGAGACCATGTTAGTAAGTACCTACTTATTTATTTTGTTTGAGTTTCCGATATTTCGGCACTGTTGCAGGCACCATCATCACGGATAAACCGAAACGAAGTAACAGCACAGTTTTTTTTTTTAATTTCAACAAGCTGTACTTAATTATCCCATTTCTAATGTTAACTTTGGTATCGTGACCATGTCAGTTGAAATTGTGCTTTTGGGGTAGTTAATAATCTATAATTCTATACAATGATAATTACCAGTACCAGTGATTCTGAAAACCAATGTGATGTGGAGAATGCGAAATATGTTGGGAGAAAAATTGTAACATCGAAAATTATCGTATAATACAAATACTTGTAAAGTTTTTGCATTATTATATTATAAAACAGACACATTCACGTAGAACATTTTGGTAGTTGTCTTCTTATCACAAAGATCTCATCTTCGAGTAATATTTGTTTGTGTCGGTAATCTCCTAAAAACAAAATCAAACAAAATACAGCGGACATTGCACGTAATTTCGAGATTCTCAAAGCTTTCAAATTTTTTTGAGGACAATTGACAGGTTAATAATATCTAATGTCAAAATAAGTCTGCGTTCTGTCCTTACTTTTTTTGTATTAGGTAAGTATTTAAAATAGTCGCTATGCCAACCGATTGATTACTCTTCTCTTAGTTCAGGCAAGTTTTAGAAAAGCTGAATGTCTTTTGGACACTTTGCGAAGTTTAAACTCACTCCATTAATAATGTAGGCTTCATTTTGTAATTTTCTTGTCTATTTTCACGGGCCTCGAAAGTAATTGCTTCGACCTGGTTGGTTGAGGAACGGTTCTAAGTGCCTGTCGAAATTGAGGAATGAAAATATTTGCTTTGAACACATAAAGTTATTGATAATGATATTCTCAAAAACATGCCAGTTAAAGCTTTTAAGAAATTGTAGGGTACATTTTGTTAATAAGAAATATTGTAGCATTAGTTTGATGAGTACGTTAGTGTGCTTTAGTGCTTCATTAACAACTTATTACTTACTTGAAAATTAAGTGATTTTAGGGTTCTATATGTACATGTCTATCTGTCCTTCTGACACAGCCAATTTGCTCTGAAACTACTTAAGATGCTCTGAAACTGATTGATAAAGTTGAGGTACATATAAAAAAATTATGTGACCCAAACACGGATGTGTATCGAAATAAATAATCCTTGAATGTAGTTTAAGGGTTACATTTGGGAGGCAAATTTGAAAATAAAAAAGAGGGTCTCAATATTTTTTTATTTCTCACTTTTGTGTTTTTTATTTCTGTAGGAACTTAGTTAAAACACACAGTTTAAAACTAGAAGAATAAACTTTAGAAACTGGAAATTATAAATATCCCGTTATGTGGATATTATAAATAGTTTCTATGGTAGGTATTATACAAATAGTGAGATCTGGTCTGTTTTGGAGTCACTGCAGCGATGCCAAGTGGACTGGGGGTATATCGAAGTGCTAAGATTTCTGTATGACGTCGCAACTATGAAGTGTTCAAGTACAGAACCAGCAGTCTAAACTTATCCTGTTGCACTGGGGAGTGAGGCAGGGGTATGTCATATCCCCGAAACTGCTTACGAAAGCCTTGGAAGATATGTTTAAGACACTGGACTGGAAAGAGAAGGGCATACATATAAACGCCGAGTTCATCTCACACTTAAGATTTGCCGATGACATATACCTTACGGCGGAATCACTGGAGGAACTTGAGTGAATGCTGAACGGCCTGGCTGATGCTTCTCGACAAATCAGTCTCGGGGTGAACTCCAAGATCATGTTTAACAATCTAATTACCCTAAGACCTGTAGTCATCAGTGGTGAAGTTGTTAAGGATTATATCTATCTCGGGCAGACTTTGAAATTGGGCAGAAACAACTTGTAATGACGTCATCTTCTTTCATCATAATCAAACTTTTTTCATAGTCTATCACAGTATTGTCGACACATGTTCTAAAATTCAAAGGACCTGTCATTCTTACACTGTCATTGAATTGGCATATCTCGATTTTAATTAGGGAAAAATCACACTAATATTATAAATGCGAAAGTTTGAATGTTTGGGTGTGTGTGTGTATATGTTGCTCCTTCACGCTCAAACGGCAGCACGGATTTGGACAAAATTTGGTACCAGGATAGCTTATATCATGGATTAAAACATAAGCTACTTTTGATCGAGAAATAGGGGATAAAAATATTATCGTTTTCTTAAGGACTTAAAAAAAAAGAAATAAAGAAAAAAAAGTATTTCTAAGTACCAGGAGAGCAATAAACACTTAGAGATACAAAATTGACAAATAAAGTTATTAAAAGTGATTATACCTACCTGCCCATGAACATTAAATCGGATGATTATATTAAAAAAAGTATTTCTAAGTACCAGGAGAGCAGAAGTTTTATCATCATTAATATATTTTTGCAAATTCTTTGTCAAAGGCACATGGCGGGGGTGGAAGTTGAGGGTTGTTGGTAGAGGTTTTAAAGGGGACGGAGACAGGGGGAGGAGTATGGGACCAAAATAAGAAAGAAAATGGAAGCTTTGAAGGAATTTTCTAAATGATAAGTGTCAAAGTGACATGTGTCAAAGTTACAGGTGTCAAAGTGACAGGTGTCAAAGTAGCAGATGTCAAAGTGACACTCTAGGGATGCAAAAAGGAGGGATTTTAAAAATGTATTTTCTAATGACGCGGGTGTGGCAAAGAATGACCGCGGGCGAAGCTGCGGGGAGCAGCTAGTATGATAATAAAAGTGGTAAATAAATAATTATTTTGTCTTTATCTGGCAATTTTTAAGTTACTGCCTAATTACCATTTACCTACAATAGGAGCAGGTAGCATGCCAACCAAAATGACGGCGTGTTCAGTAAGGATGGACCAGCTGGACTGGCGGGGGTCCTGCGAGCGTGCTGATAGGCCAGCTTGCAGTATATCTGTGCATGGTGATCTTCTGCTACAACGTGTCCATGAAGGTGATGGTGCTGTTGATGAACATCCACGAGCGCTCCTTCTTGTTCCTGATTAGTGACAGAAGTCCGTCGACTTCTTTATTCTTCTGCTACGCTACCCCCACCTCCGTGTTCTTGTTCTTTTATGTTATCCGCTGAGCGTCGGTCCCTGGGATGGTAGAACAACCTCCTACGACCGCCTCGTGACAAACTTTGATAGGAAAGCCAACAAAAGAATTCAGTTGGGCTGGGCGGAATTCGGAAAACTTCGTCAGGTTAGGTCAGTCTTCTTGTCATCGATTACAAACCCATTCCATTCCATTGCCTGAAGACGGAATTCTTTAATGCGTGAGTCCTACCAGTTAGACTTACGGAGTCGAGACGTGGACGATAACAATGGGACTTGTCCACAAATTTAAAGTCGCTCAGCAAGCTATGGAGAGAGCTATGCTCGGGGTTTCTGTGAAGGATAAAATCCAAATCGAAATTATCCACCAGAGAACCTAAGTCACCGACCTAGCACATTCAGGCTCTGTGGCGTTCATTGGGAGAGGCCTATGTCCAGCAGTGGACGAACACAGGCTGATGATGATGATGATAGCAATGCTCAAAAGCAAAAAAAATAATAATATAAGCAATTTTACTGAAATACATGCCCAAGAATGTATAGCTGCGCCCCGCGGCTTTGCTCGCGTTGACATTTTTCTGGGTTAAAAGATCCAATGTGTGTTAGTCCAGAACTAAAAGTACATTAACTATACAACATATGAAACGTTCAGCCGTCAAATAGTTTTTATAGATTGCTCAGCTTTTACTCATCGGATTAAGATACATGCAGGTTCAGCAAATTTTAAGTGTAAGCCTAACCTACCCAAGTTATCCAACAGTGTCACCCGCATTTCAATCGGTATAATAGTTTTTACATGATGCGTGAATATACAGACAGACGCCATTTAAATAATGTTATATTCTTGTTGAGTAGCATATTATAAGTCCCCAAGACCAATTTTGTTTTAATTATTTACATTGTACAGACTTTTTATTACTTATTGCTTTGTTATAAGAATATAATTATAAGGTATAGATAAATTACCATTGCGCAACAATATAATAACACCTACAATCATCTCTCTTATTACTACTTTAAATGAATCCTTTACCTGAGGGAGCTCACTGAAGCGTTCGCCGTTTCTTGCATGGTCTATTTTTATCCTGAGTAGGTACTTGTATTGGTACTTAAGCACTTTTTTCCTGAAAATAGAATGCATTTGCTCTCATTTAGCGAACAAATCATAAATATTTAAAGTGATACTTCAGAAGGTAGGAATTTTGTATATTTCTTGGAGATATTTCATTATTATCACTGTTCTTGCTTGCCTTATCATTCTACCACATATAATAGATTTTGCTCAAAATTAATCGTGGAATGTTCAAAACCATTTCAAAGAAATACAACTCATTATCTGATCGTCAAAGGCTCAAAGAGAGCGCTCGTGCAGAACTGTTTTTTTGTATCGTGTTACGGTAACTAGAGCTACCTCTCGTATTTAGCCATAACAAATCCTATAGAAACTCATCTTTTCAGCTGAAACTCAAAGTTATTAGCTGAAATAGTCTCTGCGATCCATTCAAAAAGAATGACCAGAACTGAATAATAATGTCGTTGTTGCGGTTATAAGGTGGAGATCAGCTTGTGTGGTATTAGTGGAAGTAAAGAAACGTGTGCTCTTGACTCTGTTTATTGATAGACTGGCTTCACACAATGAAATCATGCATTTTAACGATAGTAGTAGCTACATAGATATGAATCAATTGGGTCTGTATGTACGTCTGTCAATGAGAAACCAATTCTTCAAACTATAAGAAAATAACTGAACATAAACCGCCCACCAAAGGACTATATGAGTACTTTCAGAACTAAAACAAACAATTAAGTAACATTAACATCAAGGTGGGTAATGGTATGAATATATCTACAATAAAATCATTCAGTGTCTATGGGTAAAGCGCATAACTTTGATACACATCGTTTCACTGTATTATCTCCACTTTTGACCGTGTAAACTCTGGTGATACTGTCTGGCCCTGGATGTTTGGCTATTATTCTTCCAAGGGCCCATTTGCCTGGCGGCAAATTGTCTTGTTTTATTAGCACAATGTCTCCCTTGCTAAACTCTTCTGTCCGCTTTAGTCATTTAGATCTTTGCTGCAGTCTGGATAGATACTCTTTCTGCCATCGACACCAGAAATCACTGAGCAGTTTTTGGCAATATTGCCATCGTGACAAATGGCTAACATTTATTCCACTTAGGCTTGGACTGGGCACTGTGAGCGGTGCCTCTCCAATCATGAAATGTCCAGGGGTTAATGGCTGGATATTTTGATCACATTCAAGGTCAATTGGGCACAAAGGACGACTATTTAAGCAAGCTTCGATCTCGCAGAGTACCGTGGACATCTCTTCAAATGTAAGGTTTTTATTAAGGATCCGCTTTAAATGGTACTTGATCGATTTGACCCCTGCCTCCCAGAGGCCTCCGAAGTTCGGTGAGTATGCAGGAATGAAGTGCCATTGCGTGCCGTCAGTTGCGAGTGTATCACTTATCTCTCCATCAAATTGGAGACGAGCTTCCTTCCAAGCTTCGGTAAGTTCTCGATTCGCTCCAACGAAAGTTCGACCTTGGTCACTCCATACGTGAGCACATTTTCCTCTGCGTGAGCAGAACCGTTTGAACGCCCCGATGAACGCTTCGGAAGTCAAATCGCCGACCAGTTCCAGGTGAATCGCCTTTGTCGACATACATATAAAAATGGCAATGTAAGCCTTAACAGTTTTTGCTCCTCTGCCCTTGTTCATTAAAATCTGGAAAGGGCCTGCAAAATCCACCCCTGAATTCACAAATGGCCGAGATGGAGTTACACGAACCTTCGGTAAGTCTCCCATGATCTGAACCCTCGGCTTGGCACTTTGTTTAGCACATATCAAACATTTATGTACGTATTGTTTGACAAGTCCCTTTGCTCGCAGTATCCAGTATTTGGACCTGAGATGGCCCAGCATCAATTGTATTCCTCCGTGTAATGTCTTGACATGCGCATCAGCGACGATTAACGAGGCAAGCTTACTTTCTTTGCCTAGTATAATCGGATATTTGCTTTCTTCCTCCATCGTGTGTGCATGTCTCAGTCTTCCACTGACTCTTAAGATCTCATTAGCATCCAAATATGGATTCAGTGACCTTAGCTTACTGGTTCCTTTCACTTGTTTCTTTCTCTTAAGTGCCTCTATCTCTTCTGTGAATTCTTTTCTTTGTGCTATTTTTATACTGGTCTTCAGTGCATCTTCTAGTTCCTCTGTTGTAAAACTTGCATCTATTTGTTCTTGTCGCCTTTTGTGATTCAGAAATCTTTTGCAATAGCTAATCGCTCTCAAAAGTTCCGTCAGTGTGGTAAACTCCTCCAATTGTTTCGACATCTTATTTTCTACTTCTTCCTCGTTTTTTGTCATAAGTAGTGTTTGTATAGTCTTTTTCCGTTGTTCTAAATCTGTAGGTATGATATTTGGTCTTGTAAATTGTATTTCTTCTTTCGATAACCATTCTGGTCCCTTCCACCAAAGATCACATTTCTTTAAATCTTTTATTAGCATGCCTCTAGTCGCTATGTCTGAAGGATTATCTTTAGATTGAACGTGATGCCATTGACTGCTGTTCACATTCGACGTGATTTCAACAACACGGTTGGCAACAAATGGTTTCCATCTTGAGGGCTCTCCAAATAGCCAAGAGATGACTATGGATGAGTCAGTCCAAGCAAAAACTTGTGATGCTGGAATCCTCATTGCTTGTGTAATTTGTTTTAATAGTCTCGAGAGAAGCAAAGCACCGCATAATTCTAGTCGTGGTAAGGATATCGTTTTTAGTGGCGCTACTCTAGTCCTTTCAGCAATTAGTGTCGTCTTTAGGGAACCATCTTGGTTTCTTACACGGCAAAAAGCCAAAGCCGCGTAGGCATAAATAGAAGAATCGCAAAATCCATGAATTTGTATGGATTCTCTATCCGTAGTGGATGTTCCAAGCCATCTGTCGACGTGAATATCGTTTACGTTAGTTAGGTCTTGCCGCATTTTGATCCATTCTTCTTTTAGAGATGGTTTAAGGTCTTCATCCCAGGTAACCTTCTCAAGCCACAGTTTTTGGATGAGAATCTTCGCCATCACTATGCAAGGTGAAATCCAGCCTAATGGGTCAAATAGCTTCTGTAAGTCGGAAAGGATGGTGCGCTTCGTGATCACATCGCTGATAGGAGGTAAGTTCAAGTTGTACTCAAATTGGTCTTGACCCAGATTCCATCGCGTACCTAGTGCCTTTATAACACCATCCACCTTGAGGTCAACGTGGGCGTTGGTTGATCGTTCGCTGGGTTCTATATCTTGCATGAATTTAGTACTATTCGAAGACCATTTCTTTAACTCGAAACCACCTCTTCGAAGAAGTTCCCTTAAGTCTTGGCTCACTTGAATGGCTTCTTGTAGCGAGTCACAGCCAGACATCAGGTCGTCGACGTAAAAGTCCTCTTTTAGAATTCTTGCTGCATTAGGATACTTTTCGCCTTCGTCGACAGCCAGTTGCATAAGTGTCTTTACCGCCAAGTAAGGCGCTGAAGCCGTTCCGAAGGTGACAGTTAACAGCCTGTAGTCTTTGACAGTTTCTAATGGATTATTCCTCCATACGATTCTATGATAATCTGCGTGGTCTTTATGTATGAGAATCATTCTATACATCTTTTCGATGTCGGCGACGAAACATATTGCATGAGTACGCCATCTCATTATGAGACTTCGAAGGTCTTCTTGCAGAGTTGGTCCTGTTAGAAGTTCATCGTTCAGAGCGACACCAGATTCACGGGATGATGCATCAAAAACGATTCTCGTTCGAGAAGACTCCTTTTCTTCCCGGACCACGGCGTGATGAGCTAAGTACACTGATTTATTCTCCTTTTCTAGTCTTGGTACTTCCTCTATATGATTTAGTTCTTTGTATTCGTCTATCACCTTCTTGTAGTCTTCCTTCAGCTTTGTATTTTTATCAAACCTTCTTTCCAATTGCATGAATCTTCTTAAGGCTTGGCTTCTAGTATTTTCTTCCGGTGATTTTAATTCGTCTGTTTTAAACGGTAGCTGGACTATGTATCTTCCTTCTTTATTTCGTGTATGTGTCTTTTCATAAATATCTTCACATAACTGTTCTTCCCTTGTTAGATTTCTTTTCGAATCTGTATCAATTTCCCATATTGTTTTCAGTAAATCATTGATATTTACTTCATCATGTGTGATGGCCGACAAGGACTTCTCTGTTGTATGTAACTTCATATTAGTTCCTCCCATTATTATCCATCCCAGGTTGGTTCTTTGCGCGCATGGTGTACCCAGGGGACCCTTGATTAGTCCTTGTTGCAGTATGGTTGAGTACTCTTCAACACCCAATAACAAATCCATAGATCCAGATTTGTAATAGTTTGGATCTGCCAAATTGAGGTTTTTCAGGTGTGGCCATTCACTTGCCGCCTTAGCCTTTGAAGGTATATTCGTTGTTAAATGCCCAGACATAACGTAGGCTCTCATAGGCAGCTCAAAATCAGATTCCCAACGTGACAGAACCTGAATCTCGACTTCCTGCCGTACTCGTACCTTCATCGACTCCATACCAGTGACTATAAGATTGACTTGCTTGCGTTTGAGTTTCATGGCCTGAGCCGCCTTTTCACTAATGAAACTAGCTTGTGATCCTGGGTCGATGAGCGCCTTTAGCACAGTGGTGTGTCCATTGTCACCCTTTATTATCACCACTGCGGTGGCCAGCAAATTTATTTTACGCTCATCTTCTTCGTGAGACGCGATCGATGTATGCACTTGCTTCTCTTCTACATCTGCTTGAGCTGATGACGTCGGTTGAATAGGTTCCATAGATAATGCCGACGCATCTGGTTTCCTTGATTGATGGAGAAGGGTGTGGTGGCGTCTTTTGCATATTCGACAGGACATCGACAAACGACATTTGAAAGCCGTATGCCCTGGAGTCAGGCAATTGTAGCAGAGCTTGTTACTTTGTACGTATTGACTTCGTTCGGAAGGTTGCATGTTGGTAAATACCTTACAATGGCACAGAGTGTGATTTTCTTTACACATTGCACAAGACTTCTCTGTAGTTGTGGACACATGGAAAACTCTTTCTCTTACTGTCTTCTCCCTTGGAGCTGATGGCGGTGTGACCAGCTCCATGGTACGAAACTTGGCTTCTAAAAACTTCTTCATATCTTCCCACTTTGACAGCTCTTCTCCACTTTTATTATAGGCAAACTGTTCC
Organism: Alsophila aescularia; assembly: GCA_946251855.1. Lineage (NCBI taxonomy): Eukaryota > Metazoa > Arthropoda > Insecta > Lepidoptera > Geometridae > Alsophila > Alsophila aescularia. Next base: position 32,676,273 of record OX276381.1, read on the forward strand.
CACTCTTTATGTGAATCGGCGTCCAACTTCTGCACGACCAGAAATATTATTATTGAATCCCATGAATCGGTAGACACACTAAGATTTTCTAGACTATTCATGACTTCAGTGGTGGTATCCAGAATTGACTTCAACTGCGGGGATGTTTGTGCCGTACATTTCTTTTGTCCAAATAATCGCTTCAATAGGGAATTTACTATAAGTCGCTTATTGCCAAACCTTTGTGTAAGTGTGGCCCAAGCCTGTTCGTAATTTGCATCCGTCATTTGTATGTGTCTTAGTAAGGCTGCTGCTTCACCCGTAATGCTTGTCTTTAAATAGTGTAGTTTCTGAACATTCGAAAGTGACAAGTTGTTGTGTACCAGAGATATAAACATGTCTTTATAAGCAGGCCACTCTTCGTACGATCCCGTAAATACATTTAATTGAATCGGGGGTAATTTCGCTTGTATGCTGTTTGATGGTGTTTCCAAAGACGTATCCGTGCTTCGGCGTTCGTCAGAAGGAGTAAGCATGTCCTTCAAGTCGCCAATCATATTTAAATACAAATCTTCGTAGATGAAAAACTCATCGTTAGCGAAAAATTGTAACTTGCTTCGTTGTTCTCTATTGGTACACTTCAATAAATCTTGGCGAGTTGCTTTGAAAGTAGCCCAATATTGTTCAATGCATTGTATACGCGTTTCTATGTAACCACTTGTTAAACGTTGTTTGGGGCATTTTTTCAAGTTAACTTGTGTTTTCTTTAATAAGTCCGCTGTATTGTCTAAAATGGTAAATAGTTGCTCACTGGTTTCCATAGTTCGTCACTACACTCGATAATTGTCCAAACGTAATCACAAATTGTTCTAATCACACAATGTTCACGATGTTATAACACGTAAATAACTTTGAGTTCCGTAAAAGTGCATAAAAATAACACCGATAACCGCTGGCGTAGGTATAACTGCGCTGCGTCTTTTGTTCTCCGACCGGTCCTTCGAGATAGCTCAGGTAACTGCATCCGGCGCGATTGCGACCATATGTTGCGGTTATAAGGTGGAGATCAGCTTGTGTGGTATTAGTGGAAGTAAAGAAACGTGTGCTCTTGACTCTGTTTATTGATAGACTGGCTTCACACAATGAAATCATGCATTTTAACGATAGTAGTAGCTACATAGATATGAATCAATTGGGTCTGTATGTACGTCTGTCAATGAGAAACCAATTCTTCAAACTATAAGAAAATAACTGAACAGTCGTTGAAACGTATAAACGGATGTTTCTCCCATTCAAAGCTAAAAAACATCTCACTAGTTACCAACAAAAGCTTTAAAAAAAAAACGCATTGACATGATTTTATTTCATCCGAGGGTCGGAGCGTAGACTTCACCAGACGGGATCTTTCCAGCTTTAAGCCTCTTCTCCGTCATAATGAAATCAGTCTCATTTTTCGTCACAGTACTGGGCCCCAATTCTACTACAAAAATTGTAATGACAATTATCAACAATTTTCGCAAATTTTTCGCTTTTACCTCTTAAAAGTATAAGAAGCGAAAAATTTGTGAAAACTTTTGAATTTTGAGTTTCACTTTTTTGGAAATATTTTATTTTGATATATTATCATATTTTTCGCGGTATGTTACGATTATTATCTACTCCCAGCAAAGAAGCAGTTCTATAGACATTATGGTGAGGGTTAGAAACTATGTCACATTCGATATAATGTCTTTTTACTCAAACAAGCTTGTAATGTGGTCATTATTTCGATAACCTTCTTTAGGCAAAGTCGACCTTGCCGCGCTGCTTGAATAGGCGCCAGCAAAGTTGTATGCAATTTCATTACTGCCGTGTTTTGCGGCCAGCAATTTCCTTTGAAAATCCATTATTGTCGTGTTTTTTTAGTACTATTATTTATTCTGTGGTTTTGTTAACCACCGAACTCGAAAAGAGGCGTTGTAGCTCCCAGACGAATGGACCGATTTTGATGGTTTTTTTCTTTTTGAAAGCTGATGTGATCGTGATTGTTGTTGTTGTTGTTTCTGTTTCTGTTTCTGTTTCTGTTTCTGTTTCTGTTTCTGTTTCTGTTTATGTTTATGTTTATGTTTATGTTAAAGTTTATGTTTCTGTTTCTGTTTCTGTTTCTGTTTTTGTTTCTGTTTCTGTTTCTGTTTTTGTTTCTGTTTATGTTTATGTTTATGTTTATGTTAAAGTTTATGTTTATGTTTATGTTAAAGTTTATGTTTCTGTTTCTGTTTCTGTTTCTGTTTCTGTTTCTGTTTCTGTTTCTGTTTCTGTTTCTGTTTCTGTTTCTGTTTCTGTTTATGTTTATGTTTATGTTTATGTTTATGTTAAAGTTTATGTTTCTGTTTCTGTTTCTGTTTCTGTTTCTGTTTCTGTTTTTGTTTCTGTTTCTGTTTCTGTTTCTGTTTCTGTTTCTGTTTTTGTTTCTGTTTATGTTTAGGTTTATGTTAAAGTTTATGTATATGTTTCTGTTTCTGTTTCTGTTTCTGTTTCTGTTTCTGTTTCTGTTTCTGTTTCTTTTTCTGTTTCTGTTTTTGTTTCTGTTTATGTTTATGTTAAAGTTTATGTTTATGTTTATGTTAAAGTTTATGTTTATGTTAAAGTTTATGTTTATGTTTCTGTTTCTGTTTCTGTTTCTGTTTCTGTTTCTGTTTCTGTTTCTGTTTCTGTTTCTGTTTCTGTTCTGTTATGTTTATGTTTATGTTTATGTTTATGTTTATGTTTATGTTTATGTTTATGTTTATGTTTATGTTTATGTTTATGTTTCTGTTTCTGTTTCTGTTTCTGTTTCTGTTTATGTTTATGTTTATGTTTATGTTTATGTTTATGTTTATGTTTATGTTTATGTTTATGTTTATGTTTATGTTTATGTTTATGTTTATGTTTATGTTTATGTTTATGTTTATGTTTATGTTTATGTTTATGTTTATGTTTATGTTTATGTTTATGTTTATGTTTATGTTTATGTTTATGTTTATGTTTATGTTTATGTTTATGTTTATGTTTATGTTTATGTTTATGTTTATGTTTATGTTTATGTTTATGTTTATGTTTATGTTTATGTTTATGTTTATGTTTATGTTTATGTTTATGTTTATGTTTATGTTTATGTTTATGTTTATGTTTATGTTTATGTTTATGTTTCTGTTTCTGTTTCTGTTTCTGTTTCTGTTTCTGTTTCTGTTTCTGTTTCTGTTTCTGTTTCTGTTTCTGTTTCTGTTTCTGTTACTGTTTCTTTTTCTGTTGTTGTGGTCGTTGTTGTTGTCTTTGTCGTTGTCGTTGTTGTTTTCGTTGTTGTTGCATTGTTTGAGTAAATTCTTATTATACTACTTCTTATTTATACTAAGCTGGTTTTATTTAAATTCCTCGCATTGTTTGAGTAAAGCACTATACCAGCCTTGGTCCGCAATGACTGCCCTGCTGGCCACGCTATGATGGCCTCGAGCTTTGCTTAGTTAAGTTCTCGACCATCATCATCGCTGCCAACAACGCAGTCATTACAGATCGCGGCAGTAATGTACTATTGCTCTACATATTCACCAGCAGCGTATTTTTTTTCTGCTACTCCCGGGCCAAACGAAACAGAAAAATACTATATTTTTTAGGTTTAATTGGGTTTTGTAGTACTTTGTAACATTATGTACAGGCATACATTGCCTTGAATGTGTGCATGTATATTATGTTCAGGCATACATTCAATATTATCTGGCCAACAAAGTCAATCCTAATTTAAAATTTCATATTTCATGACCACAACGCATTGCTCAACACACGCATTGCTTTGAATTTAAAAATATCAACTGAAATGTAGGAAAAAATGCTAGGAAAGCTGAGAAAAAAAAATTGCCTCTTTCATAACCCGAAAGACATTAGCATGCGTAATGCTGTCCCTTTCGTTCTTGCAGGCGTCAGAGGAAGCGCAAAATGAGACGGAAATACGATTCAGGTCAATTTGACGTTGTCTACAGATAAAGTATGAGCAGCAAAGCGGAAATCATTATGATTCATGGGGGAAATGCCCTGACCCAGTTGTTTAATAAGAAGGTAAGATACGTGACAAAATGAGCACATCGGTCGCTTGAAGCCTCCCTTAAACAACTGCAATGTCATCATCTTTTTTTTTTAATCCTAGAATTATTAAAAAGTTACCTTTTATTTTATTTCTTACTTATCTAATTACTTTTTATATTGTCAACATAAAAATATAAAAAAACATGGACCACAGTAGGACACAGAATTCTGAATAAAACTATTCCAGAATACAATGAAAAAATACAATATATAAAAAAAAGAAGACATATTCCAATGAATATTTCCAATATATTTTTACGTTTGGCGATGATGCAATAGATAGCGATAGAGTTCCATCGCCACAGCCAGCAGGAGTTCAATCTCCGTCGACGGCGGTGCAGAGCAGTACGAGCACCGAGTGTCCCCGTTCCCAGTCGCCGCCGCATCTCACGCGCCGCTCGCAACGGGCCGCAGCCCGCAGTGCACGTCGGGATCTCGCGGCGTGAAGTGGTAGTGATATTTTAAATTATATTCCAGAAGAAGTAGAATTAGACTAAACAAGACTTCCCCACTAAATGTAAGTTAAGTCCTGTCAGACTGATTCTGTTTTTGCATTAATTATAAATGTAAGCAATAATGCGACAAAACTAAGGAAGAACCCCCCCTCCCCCCCCCCCCATATGGTGGGGACCTTGAGGGTTGTTGTGTTGTACTCGGCTGGGACAGGGGCGGGCGGAGGCGAGGCGAGGGAAAGGTGGGTTTCCAGTTTTTAATGCTCCTCCTCCTGCGTAACTAACCTCCCCGCACCCCTCTCATGGCACCCCTTTCCCCTCGCTTTCACTTCCCCGCCCCGCCCATACACAACACAATACCCCTCATCCCAATCCCTTATTTCCTTCGCCACACTGATGCTTACATTTAGTTGAAATGATCAAATAGCTTTTAAAAATCTATAAACTAAATTTAGTTACAATAGAATGAACAACAGAATAACTTTAGTGCATATCTAAACTAACTGAAGAACTAGTTTAGTTAGTCAGTTGAATAATAGAATTGACACAGCAAAAGCTAGAAAAGTACAGGTTCAGCCGAGGGAACAGCTCCATAGCTCTTGTGTGATAACTCTAGCTATTTAAACAAGAGCCCTATCCATTCCGTGACACCTGATCTCTAAACCCTAGTCTCGCAGACAATGACAACGGTCCTGACACGAGGAATCTCGTGTCCTGAGTGAGGCGTTCTGAGTTAGACAAGCGAGTTCTATATACCGTGCATGTGTTCCGCCCTGAGACGGCTAACATACGTGCACGTGAGCGAGGTCCGACAGGTTCTCGTCTGGAGACAGCTTGTTTATGTAAATGAGGACCTACCTATATGGGGCAAATGTTAATCACAGCTGACACGTAGACAAAGATACGTCAGGCTAATTTTGTAGATATGTCTAAGGTAAGATAGATAATTTTATTGAAAATAATACACACCAATATATAAAAGTGAAACGTTGTCTGTTTGTTTATTTGTTTGGGGAGTTTTAACGCGATAACGGCTTAACGGATTTTGATGAAACTTTGTAAATAGATACTGTACAATATAGATAACAACATAGATACTTTTAATCCTGGAAAATGGTAAGTTTCTACGGAAAACTGGTTATTATTCATTACTCGCTGTAAGGAATAAATGAAATAATAACTCGGTCAAAAGGCATCAAGAACGCTGGTGCTATACCTTTGCAATAGTTTTTAATATCCTAAAAGAACACAGGAAGTTTTTTCGCGATAAACTGTAGTCCGCGCGGACGAAGTCGCGTGCGAAAGCTAGTATTACATAAAGCAATCATTTAGAAAGCCATAAAAAAGACAAGCAAAATGAGCCTGACGACAGAATACTAACATTTCCGCTTAATGCCCTCGCTATAAAAAAAACAATATTGTAAATACATTCCCACCACGTGACCATGACATCACCGCGGCAAGACGGCAAAATGGCGCGAAAATATTGTTGCCTATTAAAACTTATTTTCCGTTCCTTCCTCAACGGTTTGGCGGGTCCGTACAAAACGTGGCCTGTGATTGGCTGAATATATCTAGCCACTGACAAACCGAACGTAAGTTTTATGAAATTATTATGTAAGAAGAGGACACCGCGAAAATGATGAAGCCAAAAATCGAAGTAGTTTCAGAAAAAAAAACGTATTTTGGAAACGAAATCGATGACATACTGTTTTTTTTGTTTTATTTAAATACTAGATGAACCAACCTATCCGTTAACATTAAAACATCAACACCGTTAGTACAAAAAGTGACCAGAATATTTTTGCGAAAACCAACAAAAAATTTAAAAAATTACGGCTCGCGGAGAAAGGCCGTGGTTTTATTTAAAAAATATATATATACTTGTTTAGTGTTTTTACGTATAACATATGTATCCTTTTGAAGAGAGAAACACACTAATTCGATAATATATGCGAGATTACATTTAAATCGATTTAAATCGGTCAAACCGTTCAAATTAACTTCCATGGTTTTTTTTTGGTTGCTCTAGCGACCAAGGGGGATTTGCCGTTTTGGATCTTGGTCGCTACAGCGCCAAAGGGGATTCAGCGGATAGGACATAGGCAAAATATTGTCATCTGGCCTCTATTAATCTGTCCAGTACCGGACAAATCTTTTATGAGATTTGGACTAAACATACTAACTGTTGGGTGAAGTTAAATAATAGCTTGTTACAAAAAACGTCACATCTCTTGCAACGCACCTGCATCACTCTGTAGTTCATAAATCGATTATTTGAAATACAAAAAGACAGTATTTTGGCTTAATTGAGTTACCTAGAAAAAAACATTCAGTAAGGGTTATTTTTACACAAGTCAGAGAAAAGTCCCACAAGTCCTACTGTAAACGAACAGTTTATAACCTGTCAAAATTCAGATGTATTTGAGAAGCACAATAAGTCCTAGGAGTTAAATAGGAATTACAAGAGTTGGGGCCAAAGTATTATAAAAAGAAAATGCCCTCTGTTGAGTCACTTGGGCGAAATGTGGCAAGGCATAAGAAAGTGTCTTTTAATATTAGCCAGTATAACTTTTTTTCACCACCACGAAAACGTCGATGGAGTTGTAGCAGCCGGATGTCTTTCCTGTGAAACATTTTCATTGAAGAACTCATCGAAAACGAATATACAGTTTCTCACGGAACCTGCAAGTTCTCAAAAGCGACCAATAAACAAAAAGATGATTGATCTTCAAAAATTTAAGTCATATCTCCCACAAACAAGAAAAGTAAATAAAATATAATTACTCAATATATACTCGTAAATGCCAATGATTATAAAGAACATCATGAAGATTGAATATTGTAATAAGTGCACATTTCTTTAATTAACTGTTAGTTTTATTTATGTATTTGAGATACCCCACAAGTCCATCGACTTTATCTGAGTTTTTTTAAAAGAAAACGTAAGAAGAGTGACTTTTGTTTCCTGTCCTCTAATGTAGAACAGGTCTGGCAATACATACGTGTAATAATCTCAATATCAGTGGTAGTTTTTTTTACACAATAATGTTTTTTGTATATCCTGTAAACTTAGGGTCAAAGGACTTGTGAGTTTTCTCGAATAATCAATACAACTAATCTGCAAACCAAAAACCTGTAAAAAAACACAAATGTATTTTACCATATTGCTATATTTACATGCTACTGAACTTGGATGATACATCTGCCTTCATATCATGAAAAGTGCCAACGCTCTTGCAATTTCGGTAGCTTCGCAACACACTATTGTATCATTTGTTACGATCTTAAATTACCCTGTAGAACCATTCAGCTAATGCAAAACATATGTACATGTCATTCACAGGGCAGACGCATATATTTCGCACGGCTGTTGAATCGTGCATAACTATTACTTTAGGACATTATACGTTATCTACGGTAAATTGCAATGATATTACCTACATCGTTATAGTACGGTACATTGGTAATGCCGTTTCGTAAGGGGTTTAGTATCTACTTTAGACTAGTGGCTCTGTGAGTTGTGGACCTCGCGCGTACAAACTTTTTTGCAAACAATCTAGCAGTGAACAGTAGCGCCATATAGTTACCTTAATGTAAAACTAACATTAATAACCAAGGTGCTCCATCAATCCCTATCTAGTGGGCAAAGGGCTGATTCCACCGGTAGAAACCTAAGAGTGAGAAATTTAGAGCATTTTGAGGAGCTATTCTGCTCATCACGCCGAAGATCCCCATCAGATATTCACAAAAAAATTATAAGACCAATTTAAAATTACCACCTTACAAATAAAAAAGAACTATCGAAATCGGATCTAATAAGGCGGAGATATTCAGTAGCCCCCCTTTTGCCCCTTTTTGGGGGAAGTACCCCTCAATCAAAAATCCCCGACGCCAAAAAAATTGCAAAAATTCGTTTAACCTGTATACCAAGTTTCGTCTAGATCGGTTGAGAAATGCGACCTGTAGAGGAGAACAGAGATCCGGACTGACATCCGGAAGGACATATGAAAGCATTTTTGCCCAAGCTGAAACGGAAACGCTTCGCTCGCGCTTCGCACTCGCTCGGTCAATATTATAGAAGCTGTACGAGACATTTACGTATTCATTGTTATTTAAAATTTTTATTTAGCACTATTTAGATTTAAAATTCCACTGTCGGCCGGCAGCGATGATGACGGTTGGGCAACCGGGGAATAAAGGTATGAAAATATAATGTTACGGCGATTTTCGGTGACGGCAGTCATGCGTACGGGAATTCGGCCTGGCAGCTGGCCCGTGGAAAATCGCCCTCACAGTTTGTTTCTGCGGCCGCCCTGGTTACTTGTCGTCAAGCCACAAAACAAATGATTAAGTAGAATTCGACACGAGAGGTTATTGAAGGGATTCGATCTGTGAAGCTGATAATATTTATATTTTCCTAAAACTTTTGTTTATTTTTAATATTTATTAATGAGGTTTATCGCTAAGTGAATTTGTCGCTCTGTGAGAGATATCCATGGAAATACAGACTTAAATAAACTATAAGTGCTACTTACTTTTAACTAAAACTGACATGTATTATTACGTGACTTTTTACGTGGTTTAGAATAATCTTGGATTTATCTGACATCGAGTAACAAATAAGAATTACATAATCCAGTGGCACTGTTAACAAATTGAGTGTTAATCTATACTTATATAAGAAGACCGTGACATACCGTCAAACAAGGAACCCTTATAGTTTCGCCATGCACATCTGTCCGTCCATCCGTCTGTCTGTCTGTCTGTCTGTCTGTCTGTCTGTCTGTCTGTCTGTCTGTCTGTCTGTCTGTCTGTCTGTCTGTCTGTCTGTCTGTCTGTCTGTCTGTCTGTCTGTCTGTCTGTCTGTCTGTCTGTCTGTCTGTCTGTCTGTCTGTCTGTCTGTCTGTCTGTCTGTCTGTCTGTCTGTCTGTCTGTCTGTCTAAAAAAAACAACAATAAAATATTGTTTCGTATCCCATCGAGTGGGGAATCGTGCATCTCCCCCCCCTCCCCCCCTTCTACAGAACTCAAAATTATCACAATTACCTAGGGGATTCACTAGTTTACGAGATATAGCCAACCAAGATAACGCATCGTATGCCGCGTCAACTGTGAACAAATCCCATAGTGAAGCGTAATCCAATCGTAAAAAAACTTTGTTGGGTATAACGTAAAAACTACTGGACCGATTGCATTGCGGTTTTTACATTTGGGTAGCTTAGGGTCCTGGCTATGGAACCCTAAGTTTATGCGCGTCCGAGACGTAGGACGTAGGTCTTGTTTTTAAATAATCTACTCCTAAGGCGGGTGATCAATTATTTCATTTTTTAATCTAAGGTATTTATAAAAATATTAAGTAGTGTTTATACTTTTTGTTTTAATATACATAAAATCATACAATATTAAACGATTAAAACGAATCTTCAGTATTTCATTAGAATATAAAACAGTTTTTAATCCCAGCGAGTACTTATTAGTGTAATAAAATACATTAAAGTTTCGTAATTATATTCAAAGCTTAAATATTTTAATATAAGTTTTAATTTTCAAATAATGTTTTTAATTCATCCCTTAGTAGCTTAGGCTCGTGGCTTATCCCTCGTGGTCATAATAAGGATCTTGTGCACTAAGTACACACATACACACACCCTGATGCACACACACACAATAACACACAAAGTCACATACACACAATCTATTTTCTTAAATAATGTCGGTTAATTTGTTACCAACCTCAAAATACCCTCTCTCTTGATACCCCAAAAACCACTGAATGAAAGCATAATAAAAGTAGAAAATAGCGGCAAGCTGCTGTAATTAATTATTGTAACTAATCCAACTGAGTCCCAAGATATTTTATTATGAGAATTCCGTACGGCTTTTATTTTAATTTCGTCTAATATGGAGAGAGCTCACAATTGTCCGTAAACGGTTCTGGATAATCTCTAGCACGACGCTGAACTGTTTTCTGGCGGTTAATTCTCACGACGACATAACCTACTACCGACTTTGTGTCGCATGAAATTCTAACGTTTCTTATGGTGGCACTTCACATCGCTATTCGTGTTCGCTTATTCGTCTTATTTGCCCAAATACGCCGAATATATAGCCGAATAAAAACGCGAATACCTGCGAATACCAAACAGCGATGTGAAGTGCCTACATTAGACAACTGGGCCTTATTTAATAAACGTGACAATGACAGTCTACATCTGGCAATCCGATAACCCTACATGTTCGTGCAGATTTTTTCAACTACAAGTCTGTATGTCAAGAATTTTGCGGTGACAATGCGTAATTTCTAGACACCGTGTCAAGTTTAGTAAGGCCCGATTCTGATAGTTCAGAAATCGTGGTGAAGATATTTGGTTTCGTATTTTAGTATAATCTAAAAATAATAGTTGAAAATATTAATTTAAAACACCTACCAAATATAGTTTATCCCAAGGAATCCGCACCGCCAAAGTAAATGGCGGCTCCGTATGTGTGTGTAAGTGGATAATTTGTTGTGTTTTGTGGTATACACAATTTCACCACAAAAGACTGCATGAACTGCTGAACTTGACAGAATTAACATGAATAACAAGGACGAGACCGGCATAACATGGTGTAAATGTGTGTGAGGCCTGTGCATACTAGCGGAACAAAGCGATCTGACCACGGATACCTAACAGATCTACCCACTGCTCAACTAGATTTCTTATACCAGGATGACCTACTGATAAACTAAGTTGAGCAAAAAATAGTTGCGCTATAGAACATAAAATACAACCTATGTCCTCGCTCAACTAGTTGAGCAATTTAGTTGAGCAGTGGGGTAGAAGTGGAGTCGACACATTTTGGGTGCTTTATTTTCGATTAGGCGGTGCGGACTACGTATTCTTTTAAACATTCTTGGTTTATCCGTGTTTTCATTATGCACGCCACCCGCCCCGCTGACGTCACGCTGGCGAGTCATGCGTTGACAATACAACCCTCACGCCAGTCGCCAACGATTATACTTAACAGTTTTGTATGATCAGAACTTAATTTCAATGATTCTCTATGTCACTTCTAATCAGACCCGCATATATGCGGGTAGTACGAGGAATGCCATCAAAATTTTACATATGAGCTCATGTTCAAAATTAGTTCTTTCACAAAGAGTGATTGAGCTGAATATATATTATTATTGTTGTATAGCTGTACAAATTTCTTCAAAACAAAGCTAAGAACCATTTTGCCAACTCCATCTTTCAAATTTAATAATGTACAACAGATTGTAATTGACCATCCGTTTGAAGGCTAGAGAGAGCCTTGGCGTTTTGGTAATTTCCTCATATTTAATGATACAAAATTAGTCTTCTTCAGCACCCTTATTCTGAAAAAAACAGGTAAAACAAAATTTGTTCAAAATTAGTTGAACTTTTATTAAAGTTTAGAAAAGCTTTTCTATACGACTGTAGAAGCAAATGTTTCCATCTATAGTTTTGCTAGTAAAACAAAACAAACAAACGCACATGAATATGAAACGAGGGAGAAAAACTTTTCGTTTAACCCGAGCAAATTCATGAAGCCATGAATTCTACAGCAGGTAGAAATTGTTCAAAATAAAGAAAAAAATTGTTAACGTGCTCTAGTCTCTCTCTTTTTGGGTTCAGTATACATCAAAGGCCTTTAAGTAGTAAGTTTTATTTTACGAATCCCACATTTGTGTACCTTTTTGTATACTTAATTGTAGAACATTGTTTTGAAACAAGACAAAAGTTCAAATATTAAACACCGACTTCTGTCGGGTAAAAAATAGCCTATAACACTTGCGATGAAGACGAATCGGGGATCACGCTATGGTGGAACAGCCACATACATTCATAGTCTGTTCAACTTATTACCCTTTCCTTGCTTCGCCGTACTCGGGTAAAAAGTGTCAAACTTAGAATAATCGCTACATAGTTTTCCGGGTTTTGTTATAGTATAGTAGCTTATTCACAGAATAAACTTATTTCAAAACAGGCTATTTTTGAATGACGAATAATTTTTGATTTCAAAAGGGTTCCGTTCATCAGAATTACGGAACCATACAAACATATAGCGATGTGACGGTTCTATCTTAATGAAATTCCTGGACCAGCATATGACATGGAAATGGGATAAAGTTCATGTATTTTATATACAGTTGATTGACAGACGAGCATTTCGTTTGTTTAGTGGGAAACGCCACGCCTACGCATAATTTTCTATACTAATAATAAATACATTTCAAGATATATTTCTCACGTTCACTAAAGTGTCTCAAAAATAAACTTTATAAACAAGTAAAAAACGACTTCAAAATGAATAAAATAATCTTGTGGGGAACTGTTAAGGAAGTATGAGCCGTTGATTTGGTTAGATTTAAAAAAACTGGGCACCGACTTCCTTAACTGTTTCCCACATAAGATTATTTTATTCATTTTGAAGTCGGTTATTACATATTTTTTTAAGTTTTTTTACTTCCCTATTTTGAGTGGCGTGAACAATACATGAACATGCGATTACAGCAATCGCAAGTGATTTGCTGTTATCCATTGAGGAGTTTCTTTGAATCTCCGAAGGTCTTCATCAGATCTTCTCCAAATTATATATATGGGACTATATTTCAAGCATATCCTATTATATAAGAAACTTAGGAGATGGAGATATCGCGTCATAAAGTGGGTGAAAGTTATTAAAATTAAGTCATCCCTTAATTTTCCACCCTTAGAGGTGTTGTTTTTGTCATGAAATTTAAATGAGACTACTCCTGAGGCATACCCTATCCACAAAAAAATATATTTTTGAAATCGTTCTACAATTGCCGGAGATATCGCGTACCATACATACAAAAAAACATACGGGTCGAATTGATAACCTCCTCTTGAAGTCTGTTGAAAATATATTATTGAGCCAAACAACGTTTCCAATCCACATTGTTTCACGTTTGGTGATTTCGTTAATAATTGTCCTAACTGGCCATATTTTCATTAGTTTAAATTAACTTAATGTTGAGGAGAACAGGATATAATCATGGTCTCAATTTTCGAAATTAATTGAGAGCGCCAGTTTGGCCAGATGGCTCAGCGAAATATTGCTATCATTAGCGAAAAGAGCGAAGCATGACTTCCTTGAGCAACTTCATTTGAGAATTTCTGTGATTTTTAAATGACTTAAATAAAGCAGGAACTTTTTAGTTCAACCTAATCAAAAATTTAAATTGTAAATTGTTATATTAAACTTCATCAATGGATCATCTATACCAAAAATCTTTCTTTACCTAACTTTGGTCTATTAGGTGCAGTATAATATTACTAATAATATAACCAATAAATAATATAACCAATATAACCGAGAAACTTAAGTTTTTAATAATAAACCGTAGTATTTCAGATTTAAGTCTAATTAACTGCTAATTAAAATGATAACTCCAGGAAGCGGCTGGATTAGTAATAGCACTCCCGGAGGAGCTGAGATTTAATATTGCAGATTTATTTTATAACCTTTAAGGTCTAAGGTTCATAAGCCCCACGTATTTAATTATTATTAATGAATAAGGCCCACTGGAGAGATAAGAAAATACACCAAGACAAACTGCTCTATTTTAATTTTGCACTAATATTTCCAAACTACCAGACTACGATTTAAGCAGTGCGATGAAACCATTGTGAAACATAATATTAACATTATTTTTCGATGTTCAGTAAAAAAAGCATTTCAACGCGCAATGCACAGAAGTGAAATTAAGCTAAAAAGGGTTAGACTTCACTTTGAGAAAAAGATTCGCAATCAACTTTTTTCATTTTATAAATTGTTTATAAAACGATGAAAACAGTGAATTTAAAATCTCTCTTTCGTATTGCAGTAAAATAACTTAGCTCAACTGCAAAAAACATTATTCCATATTGCGAATAAACTTACATTTGTGGATACGAGGTAACATTGAAGCGGTGAAGTCTGCAATGCTTTTTCAAAGCCGTACATTTTCCCCGCCTTAAAATCTATCAGAAAGTTCAATATTTATCCGAATCGTGGGTCATTTCTGTACTTCAAATATATAGCTGCAAAAATGAAGAAAAAACAAAACATGTTTTTGGTCCCACTTTCCAATTTTTATTTTTAGATTTTTGGTGAATTCTTCCTATATATCTTCTTTAGATACAATAAAACTCTTTCCAAGGTGAAATCTGAGCATGGTAGACAATTTAGTTTTTAGTCTTTTTTGTTGAGTATTATATAGTAGTAGGATTCAAATATATAGTTTTTAGAATTTTTGTCTGTCGGTCAGTCTGTCTGTCTGTGTGTGACTTCATCACGTAAAAACCACTGGATGGATTTTGATGCCGTTTGCTGAACGGAGAATTTTTGTTTGCTGTATCCTTGGAATCCTGCGGAGGTTTTTATCATTGTTTCATCAAAATCGATTCATCTTAAAAGTAACTCCTTTTAGCTAGACATTTTATATTTAGTTGCGCCACAGAATAAAGAATATGTAGGTACTAACTACTTAGTAAGACAGTAATATTTCATTCTCTCCACATAGAGACAGGTTTTATTAGTTAAATTTGAGATTCGTTCCAACTAATATGTATCTCTACTAATAACTAATTCATTGAATCCACCAAATCCACATACACGGCATGAAATCTACAAAGACGGAGCGAACGGAACCTAACCTTTGGTTCATTTAACCTAACCTATATGTATCACGAATATCCTATATGAATAACCATATGTATCACGGCCAATATGGTTTTGCCCACAAATTTCAAAATACTAATAGTTTCCATACGTATAAATTGGATCTTTCCTTCACTTTAAAGGCCTATCTGCTTTAAAAAAAATAGGAGGCAAATTAAAAACAATTCATTGTGTATTACATTATACAGTATTTTTTTATTATTGTAGCCTTTTACGTTAGTATTTACAATATTTATTTTAAGTGCTAATTTTGTAACCTGTTTCTTCCTACTTTCTCAACACTTTTAAGTGTAAAATGAGAAAATTTCACAAAAAAAAACAAGCGATCGACTTCCGTTATCGCGGTTCAATAGCTAACAGAATTGGAGCTCTGATGGTAGAATAGAATAGCAGTGGCGGCAGGTGTAAGAAAAAGAAGATATAGATACTACCAGTGTTATTTTTAAAGATACGAGTAGGTAACAGATATCGATCTCAGGAAGTGAGTGGAGGTGGTGCTTTACGTGTTATTGTCCTTAACTGAGAGGACGTACGCGGAATGTGGATGGTGCAGCGTTAGTAAGGGTGCAGTAGCCGTGAAGGAGCAGCAGAAGAAAATGGTGTAGCAGCCGTAGAGGTGCAGCAGTCGTGGAGCAGAAGTAGAGGAGCAGCAGAGCAGCTCAAGGGGGTCAGCAGACCCGTGGCCGCGCTCAGGTCAAGGTCAGGTCAGGTCAGGTCAGGTCAGGTCAGCTCGCGCCTCTTCGAAGCCAAAGGTTAAAACCCGAATATTAAGGTTTTCCTTCACTACTCTTGATTCACAAGTATTTATAGGAATTAAGAATGATTTTGAAGTAATTTTGTCGAATTTAGATGAAATATGCTTTTGACGATTTATAAAGCCGTTGAACAAAAGCACAAAACTTTGGCACGAGCTGCAAGGCGAACCAACCGCACGTGTCTTCACCCGGATGCAGCCAGCTGCCGCCCCGGCGCCGGTGGCTGCCACTTTGGACCTCGTCCTACAGCAGCCGCGTAACGGCATCAATGGGATCAACGTTCGCCTTGAACAACAGAACTACCGTCTATTATGTACTCATAAAAAAATATTTACGATAAGAAATCACAATATTTTTATTCCAAGTCAGAAAAGACTAAGTGGCTGCTTTGTCAGCGTGCGCTGGGAAACGGTTTGATGTCTTCGTTATGACGATGTTTTTAATTAGCGGATTTCCATTAATTTTGCCTCAACCGGTCTTCGTATCTACTTTTACGAGGATTTACAATTTATTTTATCCTACTTTTAGAGCGATGGTAGACTAACGGTTCAATTGTAATAGAATCCAACGATACCGGTTTCAATCCTATGCTCCGCACCAATGACTTTCTAAGTTATGTGCGGTTTTCCATCGCTCCGTGCTTCGGAAGGCACGTCAAGCTGTCGGTCCCGGCTGTTATTGATTAATAGCAGTCGTTAAGCCATGTCAGAGGCCCTCGGGTGGCCTGACAAATTCTGACACCAGAGGGCAGCACTACCTCATACGACAAACAAACAAACAAATCTATTATGTGGTGTAAAAGTGAAAAGATGCGGGTGCGGGACGGGCGGACGGGCTGTGGAAGAGTGGTCAATATACGTAATATTTTGTACGAAGAAATCTTTTTATAAACACTTAGCTACTCGAGCAATCCCGGGGCGGGCAGCTAGTCTATAACAAATAAAGTACTTTATTAAATTATTTTTTTCAGTCTTGGTCGTTTCATTGCAGAGAAAAGCTTCGCTTATATTTACAATGAGGAATGGAAGGCCCTCTTTCCATTCCTCATTGTAAATATAAAAAGAAAGCTTGGAGAGTTTTAATAACGCTCTTTCTTGAAACTAAATAATGATGTGTGAGAGACCTTCGTCATTTCGAATCCTGCAAGGTGCAATCATTTGTGTGATGAGCAGAAATGTTTGTTTCCGAGTCTTGGATGGAATATTCGTATCCATGTATGTTTATCCGTTATCTAGTACACATAGTAAGTTATTGTATTTGTTCCTTATATGGTGTAATAAAGTGTTTATTATTATTTTCATTATTATAGTATCCTAGTTTGGGGCTAGGTAATTGGTGTGGAATTGTCACAAATATATTTATTTATTTAGAAAGCGTTCTGTCACCGCAATAGGGTTACATTTGAACGTCAAAAACCATTATAAATTCTTATTCGCCATTTCTATCAGAAAGCTTTCCAATGCTGGCATCGGCTAATAACATTCTCCACGTTACTCTGACGTCTCGAATTGAATTCATTTTCTTTTAAAATATTTCACTTGAGTTCTGCAAAATTTTCAAACGCTACGCTCCGTGCGTTTGAGAGGTTTGTGTGTTCTTATGTGAATAGGTATTCTTAAAACTAGTTTAGAATATCTTTTTCAATTCTATTTTCATGAATTTGTTATTTTTGTTGTTTGTTTAACGTGTGATTGTGCTACACAGAAGCAATGAAAAATATACTATTAAAAATTATAATCAACATAAAAAAG
Source organism: Alsophila aescularia (assembly GCA_946251855.1). NCBI lineage: Eukaryota > Metazoa > Arthropoda > Insecta > Lepidoptera > Geometridae > Alsophila > Alsophila aescularia. Next base: position 32,693,999 of record OX276381.1, read on the forward strand.
TCCAAAAATATAACTTCTGAACGACATAGCAAAACTTTCAGCTCGAAAAAAACATCTACTTTCCTTCTAGTTTTTGAAAATTATTTCTTGTAATACAACAAGAAATAATTTTAACAACTAAAACCCGTCTACGGACGTAAATAGCCTATTGCGATGAAGATGAATCGATTGATACCTCGCTTGTCAAAATCGGACCAATAGGAGAAAAGCTATGGTGGAACATTCACATACCCCCCACATACATTATATACATACATACTCGTACATACATAGACTGTTAAACTCATAACCCTTCCCTTGCTTCGCCGTACTTGGGTAAAAATAACAATGTTTATTAGAGTCAGATATCTGACATTGTGATTCCAAGGGTCTAAACTATGTCATATAGCTTTTTTGTTTCTATTATAACGCTCTTTTTCTTTTTCCAGATGGAGGGAAAATGATATGAAAAGATGGTAAGTGTGTAAACCAAATATTATTTTATTATATACTAGCTGTACCCGCTGCTTCGCACGCGTGATTTTTTCTTTAGGTTCAAAGTACCATAATGTGCTATTTCAGGACCAATATACCAACATTTGAACAAAATTTCTTCAGCCGTCAAAAATACTTTTATCAATTGCCCGGCTTCTAACTCGCCAAATTGAGATACCAATTACACCAGATTTAAATCAAACCCTAAGCTATCTAACAATGAAAACCGCATTGCAATTGGTCCAGTAGTTTTTACGTGATGCGGAAACAAACAAACATACAGACAAACAGAAAGAAAGACACGATTAACAAAAAAAAAATCGTTCAATACCTTTTTTAAGCACCCAAGAGCATTTTTTTCATTGAATTCATTTAGTAGTTTGGGTGCAATGCGCGGTCAAGATACGGACAACAGACACACAAAATTAAAAAGTAAAATAGTTTGGCTTCAGTATTGAATATAGAGAACCATGCAAAAAATATTTTTTATTACTTAAATATTAACATAACTTTGGACCCATATCCCGCAGAAACTCTTTACTTTTTCGGGATAAAACGTATCTTCAATTTTAAGTTTTAACCCATCATATAACTTAAGACAGTACCAAGTTGCATCAAAACCCGTCCATGAATTTCAGCGTGGTATGTGTTCTTTTAAATAAGTTAATGTAAAATATCCTATGTCCTACCTCGTAGTATGAACTCAAATCATACCAAGTTTCATTTGAATTTATCCAGTAGTTCCGGCGGCGTGATGCACGGCTAAGATACAGACTGACAGACATACAGACGAAAATGAAAAAACATACAGTTTAGGCTTCATTATCGAAAATAGAGTAACTACCAAAAAAAAACACTATATCTTTAATGTACAGAATTTGGACCCATATCCCACAGGAACTTTTTTTTTTCTTATTTTTTTTTTTTTCTTATTTTTTCGGGACAAAATGTATCCATAATTTTCACCCATCTTATAAACTATGTCTGTGCCAAGTTGCATCAATATCCATCCAATAGTTTCAGCGTACTACGTGTTCTTTTCCACCCCTATCCTGCAGGAACACTTAATTTTTTCGGGATGAAAAGTATCCAATGTATGAACTAAAATTATACCAAATTTAATTTAAATTCATTAAGTATTTTCGGCGTGACGCACATCCAAGGTACAGACAGACAGACGGACAGACAGATAGAAGACCAAAACTTAAAAAAAAAAACAGTTTTGGCTTTAGTATTGAAAATAGAAAGGCACCAAAAAAAATTAAAAAATTTACAGAATTTGGAACATTATCCCACAGGAACTCTTTATTTTTTCTGGATAAAAAGTATTCTGAATTTTAACCCATCATATAAACTATAACTGTGCCAAATTGCATCAAAATCCGTTCAGTAGTTTCAGTGGTAAGTGTTTTTTGAAATAACTTTAAAACTCAATCCTGCGGGAACCCTTTCATTTTTCGGGATGAAAAGTATCCAATGTCCTACCTCGAAGTATGAACTCAAATTATACCAAATTTAATTTGAATTCATTGAGTATATTCGGCGTGAGGCAAATCCAAGGTACAGACAGACAGACGGACAGACAGACACAAGACCAAAACTAAAAATAAAACACCTTTGGCCTAAGTATTGAAAATAGAAAGGCACCAAAAAAAACAATTTATTTACAGAATTTGGAACATTATCCCACAGGAACTCTTTATTTTTTCGGGATAAAAAGTATCCTGAATTTTAACCCATCATATAAACTATAACATTGCCAAATTGCATCAAAATCCGTTCAGTAGTTTCAGAGTGGTAAGTGTTTTTTTGAAATAACTTTAAAACTCAATCCTGCGGGAACCCTTTCATTTTTCTGGATGAAAAGTAGCCTATGACCTACCTCGTAGTATGAACTCAAATCATACCAAGTTTCATATAAATTCATTCAGTAGTTTTGGCGTGATGCCTAGCTAAGATACAGACAGACAGACAGACAGACAGACAGACAGACAGACAAAAATGAAAAAAAATACAGTTTTGGCTTCAGTATCGAATCAAGAGAACGTTCCAAAAAAAAATTTCAAAATGTCTTCAATGTACAGAATTGGACCCGTTACAGTTTTATTATAAGTATAGATAGAACGGCCTCCAAAAAAATTACATAATATCTTCAATTTACAGAATTTTGGACATTATCCCGCAGGAACACTTTATTTTTCTAGTAGTTTCAGCGTGATATGTGTTCTTTTAAATAACTTTCAACGCCTATCCTGCAGGAACCCTTTAATTTTTCGGGATGAAAAGTATCCAATGTCCTACCTCGAAGTATGAACTCAAATTATACCAAATTTAATTTGAATTCATTGAGTATATTCGGCGTGAGGCAAATCCGAGGTACAGACAGACAGACGGACAGACAGACAGAAGACCAAAACTAAAAATAAAACACTTTTGGCCTAAGTATTGAAAATAGAAAGGCACCAAAAAAACAATTTATTTACAGAATTTGGAACATTATCCCACAGGAACTCTTTATTTTTTCGGGATAAAAAGTATCCTGAATTTTAACCCATAATATAAACTATAACTGTGCCAAATTGCATCAAAATCCGTCCAGTAGTTTCAGAGTGGTAAGTGTTTTTTGAAATAACTTAAAAACCTCAATCCTGCGGGAACCCTTTCATTTTTTGAGATGAAAAGTAGCCTATGTCCTACCTCGTAGTATGAACTCAAATCATACCAAGTTTCATATAAATGCATTCAGTAGTTTCGGCGTGATGCCTAGCCAAGATACAGACAGACAGACAGACAGACAGACAGACAAAAATTAAAAAAAAAACAGTTTTGGCTTCAGTATCGAATCAAGAGTACGTTCCAAAAAAAAAACTAAATACCTTCAATGTACAAAATTGGACTCGTTACAGTTTTATTATAAGTATAGATTATTCAGAATTAAAATATATAATAATTTTCTAATGGAGAAATTTGGATCACGGACGAGATTCGAACTCACATATTGTGCCTCAGCGCAGCACATGCCTATCATTAGATGGCGATGCATAGGTCACGGTAGCCGAATTAGTAGAGGCATGTGCCGCGCACAGTATGCGAGTTCGAATCTCGTCCGTGATCCAAATTTTTCCATTAGAAAATTATTGAATATATGTTTACGCTAAGCAAGCGTTAACTGCTATAAAAAAACATTTAAATAGATTTGGTAGGCGTCATCTTTCAAACACAAAGTTAATCAATACTAGGCGTGTTTGATTGGTTAGTTCGAAATACTACCAATAGATGGCGTTACCGTCCTCATAAGACGAGTTCAAAGAAGCTAGTGGATAAATTAGGATGGCGATGCATAGGTCACGGTAGCCGAGTTGGTAGGGGCTGTTGCCGCGCTGAGGCACAGTATGCGTGTTCGAATCTCGTTCTTGATCCAAATTGTTCCATTAGAAAATTATTATATATATATTTACGCTAAGCAAGCGTTAACTGCTATAAAAAAACATTAAAACAGAATTAAATTATTTTCACTTTTCATTAAATTATAATAACTGACACGTAGCGTGGACTCAAAAATCACCTATTCTGTTTTTTGTAAATTCAACAGCCAGAACTTTTTTTTAATCGAATAAGAATAAAATATGTTTTTAACCCTTTTTACTGCGATGTCGGAGTCGTTTAAGGTCAGAAACTGAGCAATTTAGGTCGACACACATCACGGATCCGCCAATGCGGTGGTTTTTTTTTTTTTGCATTTACGCATTTATTCTCGCAACTCTAAGCTTTTCGTATCTACATTAATAATGATTCTGCCTATCGTCGTATCCTCTATACAGTAGCAACATTCAAGATATTTTTCTAAAATATACAAAAAAAAACTCTGCTTGGAAACGTGAGCTAATCCTTTATCAAATAGAATAAACGCAAACAGAAAGTAAGAGTGCCGAAAATGGGATGAAATGGGAAATCAGGTAACTTATGTATGGAAATCGGATAAAATGGGTTCAGGCGGGCTTGGGGTAACACTATTGCGGGGATTGGGGAAAAGGTTTTCTGTTTGTTCATACTATGTATACTTATGTCACTGAAATCTCCTTCATATTCATGTTCATGTGGTTTTGTATGGTTGTTAGCTTCTTAGCCGACTAGGCGACTTAAAAAAAGGGTTCACAATTTACTGAGTATTTGTAGACTTCGCGATGATCTAAAACAAATTTCATGAACACAATTGTGCAGTTCTTTAGTATCTAATTTGTATGTAAATGTCAAAAATTCTTGAACTTCTTCAAATGTATTTACTACTAGACGCTCTGCCCATATTTTCACAAAAAATAAATAAAAAAATATTTTTATTGTATATGTAAAAAATTAGCATAATTATGTCCATCTCGTATATTAGAGCCAATTGTATAACAGTGAAATATGTTTTTAAATATATATTTTTTAGTTTTCTTTTTACAAACAAAAATACAAAAAATCAAAACTCTTCTCTTCATAATATTATTATAGATATGGGAGTGTAGGGAGCGAAATAACTCAGCTGTCAAATAGTTTTTTATCGATTGCTCGGCTTACACTCATTGCATCGAGATTCAAAGTTAATCAGATTTTAAGTCAAATCTTAAGCTATCTAACAGTGAAAACTGCATTTCAATAGGTGCAGTTATTTTTAAGTGTAGCCCGAATAAATCTCTAGACAATGACAAAACTTGTCAGTAGTATAGTTTAAGGCACTCTAGACCATTCTTTTCTGAATTATTGCATTGTCATCGCTCTTTGACAGGTGTGCAATTGAATATGAAATCTGACCGTTTAAAGTGGGTCAAAATAGCGTCCAAAGGAGTCGGTTACAAACATACAAACATACAAGTGAAGCTAATATAAAGCGTATAAAAATAAGCGTAGCCAAATGACACAGGCCGGTGATGGGCAGCAGTCACCGGTGCGAGAAGCTACGCCCTGCGATCACCAACCCGCATGCCCAGCGTGGCGATTATGGGCAAACCCTTCTATATGAACGGCGCAATGAAACAATGGCTCCCAGTTCCCGGTCGCCCTGCTAGTTCTGACCACGGTGGCGGTCAAGGAAATAGCAGGGTAGGGGGTGAGAAGAATCCCCGGGCTACCGGTAGGCCACCTGAAACAAAAACAACTATCCTTGGCTACGTACAACGGACCAACAATTATGCTTGACGATCACATGGCGCAAATAGAGATGGAGTTTTCAAAGAAAAGGTGGCATGTTCTGGGGTTATGTGAAGTCCGAAAAGAGGGGGAGGACACTGTAACCCTAGAGTATCATCTATTCTACTTCCGAGAGGGCTATCAGCAGTCTCAGGGTGACGTGGGGTTCATTGATAATGTTGTAAAAGTATCCAGGGTGTTGACCAGGGTAGTATAACTGGTTCTTAAGCTGATCGAAAGGTATAGCCTTAAGGTCATACAGGTTTACGCACCAACCTCGGCACACTCGTATGATGAGGTAGAAGATATGTTCGATGACATATCTTCGGCCCTACATAACACCACAAGGACCCACTACAACATTATCATGGAAGACTCTAACACCAAAGTGGGAGTACAGACTTGCAGTGAATAGAAAATAAGTCCACACGGCTATGGAGATAGGAATCACAGGGGGAAAATGCTAGTTAACTTTTTGGAAAAAGAGGGCTTGTTCTTGATGAATTCATTATTTAAAAAGCATCCCCAGAGAAAATGGACTTGGCAAAGCCATGACACTGTGACTAAAAATGAGATTGACTTCATCATATAAGCACATATTTAAGGATGTCTCAGTGTTCGCAAGATTCAATACAGGTAGTGATCACCAAATAGTCCGAGACTCCTTGAATATCGACCACAAGCTTGAAAGATGCCAGGTGAAGTCTACGCTCCGACCCAACCTGCACCAAGCCACTGTTGGATCAGAGCAGTTCCAACTCAAGTTATAAAATTGATCTGCTGCCTTGGAAACCACAAATGACGTGGATGAGGAAAGCCAAAAAGTTATTCGAATCCTAAGGGAAGTAGGCACTAAATTTTGTCAGCTGCTGCGTACAGGCACGAAGTCTAAAATCTTGGATGAGGCTCTTCGGTTTATGGACAAACGACGAGAAAAACAGCAATCCACACCGTCAAAAAAAGGGATCTCAATTAAAAAACAGTAGGTTGGTGCGTCATGACCTCTGATGCTCATATACTCGCTGGATAGAAAAGGAAATAGAACTGGATATAGGAGCAAAATCGGGGATCAAGAGTCAATCGAACAGATCCAGAAGCTCAAGATATTAATGGCACAACCGTCGTCTCTAAGCCAGAGATCCTTTCTGAGTTCGTAGACTTATATGGCCGATTGTACGACTCGCATTATTTTAGACCCTGACCCAGCTCAGAGGATTCCAACGCAATACTGACCCGCCACTACACTGACGAACTGTTTAGCATCAGCCTAGACGAGATTGAGATGGCGCTCAAACAACTTAAGAATTGAAAGGCCCCTGGAGAGGACGGAATAACTTCGGAGCTCTTGAAAGCAGGGAGGAAGCCCGTACTTTGAGAGCTTCAGGGGTTACTTAGCTCCGTTCTTAACTGTGGGAGAAATAAAGAGGCGTGGAGCAGGAGTTTGGTAGTATAATTCTTAAAAAAATGTGGATAAAATCCGTATAACGAACTACCGATTTATTTTACTATTGAGCCACGACTATAAGTTGTTGTCGAGGGTCATCTCAAATCGTGTCGCAAGAAGACTTGACTTCCATCCTTCTGAACAGGCTGAGTTTCGTGGAGGATTTAGCACAATAGACTACATCCACACAGTGAGGCAGGCTATACAAAATTGTGAAGAATATAACCAGCCCCTGTGTCTTGCTTTTGCGGACTATGAGAAGGCCTTTGAGTTCACTGAAACCTGGCCAGTTCTGGAGTCTTTGCAGCGGTGTGAAGTAGACTGGCGATACATTGAAGTATATCAGTGCTAAGATTTTTGTATGACACCGCGACTATGAGTGTCGAAGTACAAAACCTACATGTCTAAGCATATCCAACTGCGCAGGGGAGTGAGACAGGGGGATGTTATATCCCCGATAGTGTTCACTAATGCCTTGGAAGGTATGTATAAGACGCTGGATTGGAAAGGAATGGGCATTAATATCAATGGCGAGAACATCTCACAATTACGATATTCTGATAATATAGTCCTAATGGTGGAGTCGCTGCAAGACTTGCAAAGTATGCTGACCAACCTAGATGATGTTTCTCGACGCATCGGTCTCGGAATGAACATAGATAAGACCAAGATGATATTTAACGATCTTATTGACCTGGAACTGATTGCAGCCAATGGTGTATCTCTTGAATTTGTCCAAAAATATGTTTACCTTGGTCAAATATTGCAATTAGGTAATAACAACTTCGAGAAAGAAGCCAACAGAAGAATTCAGCAGGGTTGGGCAGCATTCGTCAAGCTTCGTCAAGTCTTTTCGTCATCCATACCATAGTGCCTGAAGACAAAAGTCTTCAATCAGTGCGTCCTACCAGTCATGACCACACATGGTCAAACTAGTTCACAAATTTAAGGTCGCTCAGCGAGCTATGGAGAGCACTATGCTTGGAGTTTCTCTAACTAAAGGACAAAATTCGTAATGAAGATATCCGACGGAGAATCAAGGTTACTGACATAGCTCTATGGATAATCAAGCTAAAGTGGCAATGGGCTCATTTCCCGACGAACCGATAACCGTTGGGGTAGACGTGTTCTCGAGTGTAGGACGCCCTGTGGCCAGGTGGAGTGACGATCTGTGAAAAGCACAGTGGCGTGCATTAGGAGATGCCTACGTCCAGCAGTAGATAGATATAGGCTGATGATGATGATGATGATGAAACTTCTGTAATAATTTTCATGACAATTCTTGTGATTTTTCAATGGGACCGTGTCCGCAGGTCTACTCTTTTAAATAATAAAATAATAATACAAATCGGACCAGAAACCTTGAAAAGTCGATGTACCTAGGAGGGTTGGTCAAAAAGTTCGCGGAAAGAAAGGGTTTTTTTTTGGTATACCTAGGACTAATTGATGACTCAACTTCACTATAAATACCAAGTTTTGGCTAAAAGTTGGTCACTCATGTTCGAGCTATCGCCATGTCAACAGGTCAATCAAAGAAAATGTCAACTATACAGAAAATTGAGTTTCGCGCTGTTATAAAGTTCCTCACCAAGCTAGGAAAAACGCCGCAGATCATCATGGAAGAGATGTCATCTACTTATGGGGACTCTTGCCCTGGGAAAACCATGATTTACAAATAACATGGCCTATTCAAGCAAGGCATCGTCTTCAATTGAAGACGATGACTACCCAGGTCGGCCGATTGAAGCCACTTCCTCAGACATTGTCGAAAAAGTGGAAAATATTGTTCTTGAAGATGCTCGCTTAAAGAAGAAACAATTAGGACAAATTGTTGGAGTATCATCTAGTACAATTTTGAACATTCTCCGTGATCATCTTGGCATGTCAAAGGTCAGCGTAAGATAGTGTAATGAAATTCGTCCATCAGGTATAAAATGCTTGTATTTTCCACTGGTCGCTTATATTCTACTTTATATTTGCAGTAAATAACTTCTTCAGACATAATACACATGTATTTTCAATGGTCAGTTATAAACTACTTTACAGTTGACTTCTCCGTTCCGATGCTCAACAAGAATTGAATAAACTGCCTCCTCACAATCTTTTCCCCTGCAAGAAAAAAATGGCGCCATCGTTGTGAGACAATGTTTCCGGTAGAATCATGGTAAGGCAAACGATTGCCAGGTGGTGGCGCCACCTTCATCTCCGTTCCGGTAGCCATACTTTTTAAATATTCCTGAAGTATTAGTCAAATTGAATTCGAAAACTACTGCAAAAACCCTTCAATTTAAACATAAAATTGGAAATCATGACAATAGGTGCCGAGAATGCTCACACCGCTTCAAAAGCAACAGCGTATCGAGTGCTCGCAGAAGTTTTTGGAACTCTGTAGAGAAAACCGAGATGAGTTTATGAACCGAATTGTTACTGGAGACAAAATGTGGGTTCATCACTATGAGCTGGAGTTAAAGCAGGAGTCAATGCAGTGGCATAAGAAAGGCACAGCCCCGCCTAAGAAGTTGTAAAGTGTCACAATCGGCCGGAAAGATCATGGCCGCGTTATTTTGGGATTCTGAGGTATTTTGTTGACCGACTACAAAGAAAAAGGTGTCAACATCACCGGAAAATACTACGCCAGCTTACTCAAAAAGTTTAAAAATGCCATCAAGGAAAACAGAAGAGGAAAATGGACTTGAGATGTGTTTTATGATTTTTATAGCAGTTAACGCCTTCTTAGCGTAAATATATATAATAATTAATTATTAGAATATTGTTTGTTTCTTTTGCACGACAACGCGCCAGTTCACAAGATCCACGTTGCGATGGCTGCCCTATACAAGTGTGGCTTCGGAAGTTTAACCCACCCACTCTATAGTCCAGATTTGGCCCCGTCGGATTATTATTTGTTCCCTAAAATGAAAAAAGAACTTCGAGGAAAAAAGTTAACTAACGATGATGAGGTGAAGTCGGCGATTTTGGTCTATTTTGAAGGCCTCGACAAAACATTTTTTTCAATGGTTTAGACAAATTATTTGACAGATCTAAAAAATGTATTAAAGCTAAAAGGGAGAGTATATTGAAATGGAAAAATATTTTTTGGTTTAATTTCATTTTCCTTCCTAGCCATTCCACTAACTTTTTAACGCAATTGTTCGTGTATGTTCGTGAATTGTCGTCATTTGCCGAACGATTCCACAGCGCGATGCGTTACGTGTGTGAATGGTCATAGTGAATAAGGGCCCTGTGCTCTGGTTTGAGGCCACAGCATCCAGGGATTTGGGCATAACGAGACAAAAAACAATGTCTCAGTGCAGTGCAGTGCTGCGCAAGATTCTGTAGCTCTTGTTGGCACTGCAACTATTGTTGCAGATATTGAACTAATAAGTCTAATAAGTCATATTGAACTAATAAGTCACTAACACATCAACTTTAGCTGATAACTAATCTACTCGTACTATACCAAGGTGAAACTTATTCTCTATGCCAAACGCAATTCCTTACAGAAAACGTGTGACGTCATTACGACAATGCACGAACAATTCAACAAAGAGCGTTACGAGTCTGCGTGCTCATAGCGACTAAGGGCCCTGTTTGCTGTAGCATGGAATTGGTATAATAAAAGCCTATTACATACATTACCTTGTGTCTATGTATTTATTTTAATGATACGCTTACATTTCCTAAATCCATACCATCCATCCATACCAATATATAAAAGTGAAACGTTGTCTGTTTGGTTGTTTGTTTGTTTGGGGAGGATTCATTCGATAACGGCTGGATGGATGTTGATGAAATTTGGAATGGAGATAGCTTATACCCTAGAATAAAACAAAGCATACTTTTTACCGCGGAAAATTGTAATTTTCCATGGGAAAACTGGAAAATGTTGATTACTCGCTATAAGAAAAGGTTGCACCACATAATAGTCTGTGGTTGCCATGGAAACGAAATAACAATCTGTCAAAAAACATCAATAGCATTGGTGCTATACCTATTTTTGCATTGGTTTTTATTATCCTAGAAGAAAACAGGATGCTTTTTTCACGATAAATAGTAGTCCACGCGTACGAAGTCGCGGGCGGGAAAACTAGTAATTTATAAATTTCTAAAGAACGTTTCATATTTTCACAAATTTCATGACGGTAAATCTGCCAAACGAAATTTTTCAACAAAGATATAGTAACGCGGCGCGTTACGAGTCTGCGTGATCATTGTTTGTTTTCTTATTATAAGTATTAAAAAAATATTAATTTATGGAAATCCCAAACCAAATGGAGGTGATAAAATAAAAACATTGTCATGCATACAATAAGTGGTAGTGGTAGTAAAGGATCAAATCTCCCGTGTATACGACAAAATCTATACTCTGTTATTTGATTATAATTCGTGAGATCTCGGTGCAGAAAAACAGCTATACACCTAGTTTATATAGTTAAAAGCCAGACATACCCATCGAATAACTCCTACTTTCTATTCGATCCTTGATGTGCCCAATTAGGTCCGCAGATTAAACAAATAAATACAGATATGACACATCATAAATTCTGCCTAATCCCCAAAGTGTCGTGACTTGTGTTCGTAACTGAACGAAATATTGTCTTTATGGATGTTTAGCAAATACGTGCCCTCGTGCTTTGAATGTTAGTGACTCGCATTACTTTAATGTGTCTGGGAATCTGAATAACATTTCTTTTATTTCATTACAAGCTTTCATTATTTAATTGCAAAAACATGTGATAATGGACTTTATAAATTTATTTGGCTATAAACGTTGCTCTAAGTACCTATATTTGTATTGTTTTTTCTTATTTTTAGGGATAATAATAAGGAATTATTTCAAATAAGTTAAAATTAAAGACACTCGTGGCAAGCAAACAGGGACGGAAAAAATAGAATATTCGTTGATTTTCATTGCTTTGCTTATAACACAAAAACAATGTAAAGGAAAAATCAAGTTACGTAGGTAGTCTACGTGACAAGAAATAAAATAGTCACTTTAAATCATGTATAGGAAATGAATAGAAGTTACCTCCTCTGTCTTATAACATAATCTTTGACGGAGCGGTAATGGACACTTGGTAAAATTACGGCGTCGAAACCACCATTTGAAATTGGGGTACCGTATTATAAAGCTTTTACATTGGGGTACCGTATTATAAAGCTTTTAAATTTAGATTCCGAAATCGGCTTTCGGCTTTTTGGAGGTTTGTTGGCGCGACCTGAAAGGCTTTTTGCTGTATGGGAAAATAAACATTTATATACCTGTATAGGTTGAATTGACAGGACGGTTTCATTGGTTTGTGTTTTAGTTTGAATTGAATTATTACAAATGAGAAGAAATTATATAGAAGTTTATACCTTTCCGTTACCTAAAGAGAAGATTATTTTTGTTATGGCTTTATAACAAAAAAAACATTCAATGATAATAAGTTCATTGTCGTTAGATCATGGTAGATCAATAAGATGATTGATTGTACATTCGCAGACACCTATACTGATTCGCTTTCCTTGTAGGTATGGAGTTCAGAAAAACAAATACCAAGAAACTATATCAACGTCTTAAAAGGATTCATCATTTACTGTTTAAAAATTTAGCTTCAGTATAGAAAAACAGTAAGAATACCTGCTGTAAAAGCTGCTACGAAAATATTGTTATTTGCTACACCATGTCCCCCATAAATCAGTGCCTCCACAAGTCTGATTTATCTTCACGAAAATACTCGGTAATATTAGCAGAAAATCTGTGAAAACTACTCCATAACTTAGTTAAGGCTTCCGCACACTTCATACGTTTTGTATCGGTAACGTTAGCTGGTTTTAGCCAGCAAATTGTAGAGTCAATTTTCAAAAGCCCAATTTTAGTAAAGTTTTATACGTTTCATATTGTCTCGATGAATTTGTTGAAATGTTATGACGATAAATGTTCAAGATGTCGGAAAAAATTGAAAGTCATTTCCCGCCGTCTGTACCCTTAGATCTTTTAAACTACGCAACTGATTTTAATGCGGTTTTCCCCATCAGATATTTTTTTACGGCAGGTTTATGTATAATACGAGCAAGAGACCTGAACGTAGCGAGGGGGAAGGCGACGTCCCCCGAAGCGGAGTGAAGGTCTAATGTGTGAGAACTACATTTTTCACCTTTTTTCTTTTCTTAATTACACCCGTGTGAAGCCGGAGCGGGTCGCTAGTTATGGTAATATACAAAAGAATATAACAATTACACAGTAACAATACTAGTTATAAAACCATTTAAAGCTAAAAAAAACCCGCCTGACCTGCCAAAAAATAACTTTAATTTGATACCAATATTGTAAAATTCAAAGAAAATATATATGTTTCGCATTTAAAAATGGAGCCAAACTGATGCAACATTGTATTTCTTCAAAAAAAAACCTACGCTACTCGGGGGGATGTAAGGATTCTAACGATACCACATATGTCTAAGTCAGTTTTTGCATATAAAAGATATGGTGGAATAAATAAACTCACATACATACAAACATACATAGAAACATTCTTACAAACTATTGACTTTTAATTCAATGATACAAACATACATACAAAGATACATACAAACATATATACAATTAAACATACAAAAATACATACAAACATTCATCATCATCATCATTATGTCAGTCTTTAGAAGTCCACTACTGAACCTAGGCCTCCCCCAAAGAGCGCCATGACGAGCAATCTTATCCATCGATTGCTTGGATTATGCCACCTCCATCCACCGTCTTCCTGCGATGGCTACTATGTCGTCGGTCCATCGTGTGTGGGGTCTCGCCATACTTCGCTTGCTTGTTCGTGGTCGCTATTCGAGAACCATACATAAAACATACATGAATCTTAAAAATATTACACTCCTTTTTTTAGACAGTCGTGTAAAAATATAGCAGTGTCGCGTTTCTGAGATATTGGAGCGCAAAGATAGCTTAATTACTAAAAACGTACGACTTTTGCGTTCAAGTAGTTTATGGATGTATTAAGGTTTTATCAGTGGCCGCGACTTTAGGTTTCTCACTTGCAGCTAAGCTAAGCTGCATAGTAAACTGTATGGTCTCCATCATAAAATTTGTTTAGACATTTGCTCGGCTTCTACTTATCGGATTGAGATATCAAGTACACCAGCCTTAAAGTCAAAACCTAAGCTATCTAACACTGAAAACTACATCGCAATCGGTCACGTAGTTTTTACTTGATGCGCGAACAGACAGACTCCATCTTTAATTATATATATATATTTTAAGTCGATTAAACATTTTTATTTTTTATTTTCTGTGTCCACTATTTTTATTACTGCTTTATTATAAACAAGCTGTGCCCGCGGCTTTGCCCGCGTGGTCATTTCATTTAAAACTAGCTCATACGTGTTATTCCAGGACCAAAATTACCTATAAAGTACAAAATACTACATTTCTTCAAATTTCGTGCAGCCGCCAAATAGTTTTTTCATCATTTTTAGTTTTATCATGTTTTTCAGTGCTTGGCTTTCACTCAAAGTCAAAGTCAACGTCAAAGAATTTATTGTAAATAGGAAAAAATAATAGCACATTTACAAGTCAAAATTAACATCTCATGGACAAGGAGAAATACATAAAATATTATAAAAAGATCACATCAATAAAAATTAGGTGAACTAAATATGCTTTGAGTGTGAAAATGAAATTTCCCTTTCATGTGCTAGTCGAATGTATACCAGTTTTTAAGTCAAACTTAAGCTATCCAACAGTGAAAACCACATCGTAATCAATCCAGTAGTTTTTACGTGACGCGAAAATAGACAGACAGAAGGACACCATTTAAAAAAACTCCGTTCCCTGCTTATTGTAAGTACCTTAAACCATTTTTTACCGTCTTATTTATACAGACTTTTTGCTACTGACTGCTTTATTATAAATAAGATTAAAACGTGCGATAACAAGTCATAAGTTCAAAAAATAAAACCCGAATACGTCTGGGTAAAAATAGTCTATGACACTCTTGAATATGAAGACGAATCGATTGTGATACCTTGCTTGTCAAAATTGGACCAAGTTATAAGTTTGAACACATAACCTTTCCTTTTTTTCGCCGTAGCCAAGTAAAATAAAAATTGCCAATGACATTCTATAAATTAAAACAAATCGATTGTCACATAGACAAATCAATGTCAATCGATACATAGACTGTTACACTCATTACCATTCCATTGCTTCGCTGTTGTCGGTTAAAAACAAAGGAACTTCTAAAACGCTGTAAGTTTATCAAATGCATTTGCAAAATTGCCGTTCGTTGCCGCTAATGTATTGAATGTGTTGTGGCCTTCATTATGTCTGTAATCCACTACCTTTTATATCTACCTAAAGTGGTTTACGTCGAAAAGCTTTCTAAAATTCTGAGACCACGTTTTTAATATTGTAGTTGTTAAAAACGCGTTAGGTTTGTTTATTTCTTTCTCGGGACTCTCTAAGAGATGTATTTTTTATAATTTTATCTACATTTTATGATTATTTTAGAGTGTAAACTCTTAAAAAAACATTTTTGCTACAGTTAAGGGCGTCTGGTGACGTCAAGGTCTGGTCTTGGAGGTTTTATGTCAGCACTGCCTCGATAGCTGTTTCGATAGCTTTAACTCAAAGGCCGCGCTTTTAACTAGATCCCAAGAAAATGCAGTTCCCAAAGGAAAACTGGGCAACTGAAGCACGGTCTTAGGCTTCAATTACTGTAGGAGCGGGGCGGGCAGCGGGAGCAGATTAGCTGACAGGAGGCCTCCTGGACTCCGCGGTCGAGCTCTGATCTAAAGGCCTGGACAAACAGGAGTTGTACCTAGCGCCAATGTGTAATAGCGTCACATCGTTGTGCTGCGCTTTAGTGCTGCGTTGTTTTGTACTATTCAAGTTGATACCTGTCAAACAGAGCACGCGCACTAGTAGCTCGCGGCGCCTGTCGCAACGGCAGGATCAGCCTCCGTATGCAGCTAACAAACCTAACCTGCACTGCAACGTGATTGTTACCTTTCGGAGTGGACATACTTAGAAAAAATATAAAACTTGGGAAATGTGTGTAGATGTGGGGGAAGTGATAGAAGGTTTGGGGAAGTGAGAGAAGGTGTGTAAAGTTCGGGCTTTCCCTCCACCATTCTTCCTTTCTCCCACTCTGCCTCCACCCTTCCTTTCAGTCTTCCCCCACTTTGCACCACAGTTGGGGATGTCGGGGAAGGGTGTGATATCCCCAACTGTGCATCCACTTCCCCCTATCTTCCTCTCAATTTCCCCCACCTTCCCTCACATCCCCAAACCTTCTTCCCCCCATTATTTCCCCAGTTTTTTTCTTCTAAGTATGGCCACACCGAAAGGTAACGATCGTGCAACGATCATGTTGCAGTGCAGGTTAGGTTTTCTAGATGAATCGCACCCCTGGACGCGTCGAATTTAGACCTGGTCAAACAGAAAGCGTTCTTAGCGATACTGACGATGAGACGCATTGACGCGCGCTTGGTACGCCACTTGTTTGGCCAGGCCTGAACACAATAGTTCATACAGTATGAAAACTATATGACTTATGTTCCCGTGGCCGAATTCGCTGCCCGCTCACACAGTGATTGTAGCCTCAGGTAGTGAATGCTTCTTGCTCTCGGGTTTCTAATTAACCGAAAGAAGCGAGGTCTGTAAATCAACTTGGTCGAAACGGCGTATTTTTGTACGTGGGTTTATTTTTGCGACGATTATTTATGAATCCTTGATCCATTTTTAATGAAACTTGGAGGTAGTTAGGTAATAATAAGATATTTAAGTTTGCGATTTTTTAATGTTGCAATTTGAGAAACTCAGATCAAGAGTATGTCTTGGAAAAAGGGTTTGTTCTGTAATTTTAATGTTGCAATGTGAGAAACTCACATCAAGAGTATGTTTTGGAAAAGGGCTTTGTTCTGTAATTTTAATGTTGCAATGTGAGAAACTCAGATCAAGAATATGTCTTGGAAAAGGGCTTTGTTCTGTAATTTTAATGTTGCAATGTGAGAAACTCAGATCAAGAGTATGTCTTGGAAAAGGGCTTTGTTCTGTAATTTTAATGTTGCAATGTGAGAAACACAGATCAAGAGTATGTCTTGGAAAAGGGGTTTGTTCTGTAATTTTAATGTTGCAATGTGAGAAACTCAGATCAAGAGTATGTCTTGGAAAAGGGGTTTGTTCTGTAATTTTAATGTTGCAATATGAGAAACTCAGATCAAGAGTATATCTTGGAAAAGGGCTTTGTTCTGTAATTTTAATGTTGCAATATGAGAAACTCAGATCAAGAGTATGTCTTGGAAAAGGGCTTTGTTCTGTAATTTTAATGTTGCAATGTGAGAAACTCAGATCAAGAGTATGTCTTGGAAAAGGGCTTTGTTCTGTAATTTTAATGTTGCAATGTGAGAAACTCAGATCAAGAGTATGTCTTGGAAAAGGGCTTTGTTCTGTAATTTTAATGTTGCAATGTGAGAAACTCAAATCAAGAGTATGTCTTTGAAAAGGGCTTTGTTCTGTGTAATTTTAAAGTGATTTACTATTGTTTTATGTTTTGACTAGCTGTGCCCATGGCATTTTTATTGAATGCTCGGCTTTTGCTCATCGGATTGAGATACCAAGTAACTCTGTTTTTAAGTGAAACCCTAAACTATCCAACAGTGAAAACCACATCGCAATCGGTCCAGTAGTTTTTACGAGATGCGCAAACATAAAGACAAACAAACAAACAGACAAACATGAATTTTAAAAATGATATATTTTTGTTCAGTAGTTTTCTTTTTAATTATCTTCTTTGTACAGTTTCTTTCGTTCTTATTACTTTATAGTAAGTACAGATTTGAATAAAAGAATTTTGAGCTATCTAGAGCTTTGTGTATAAAGACAGGTTTCCAACCATTCAATCCACTTCCTGAAGAAGAATGAAGGTTTTCAATTTAATTGTAGTTCGACTGTATTTTTTTATTTTAACTGATTTCTCCCGGATTTCTGAACTCAATGACTAGGTTTTTTTTTTAGATCCCAGAATGGTCCCATGATTATAAAGTTAAGGCATTAAAATTTGTTTTGGACTTTTTATCTCTATTTGAATATATGTTTAAAGAATTATTTCTCTAGTAGATTAGTTGTACATAAAATGTGCCTGAGTACATATTTTATGTAACAAACAGCTATACTAAACACCCTCCCATTAGGGTAAATACCCTTCATATATCAAGTCTAAAACTCAACACGTGTCAGCACGTTACAGTGCTCGCGAAACATCGCCAACTTTGCAAACCAAATGTCACAAGTTTGTTAATCGAGGGCAGACATCTTATACGATAACATGGCATGCGACTCCAAAATGAAAAATATATTTTAATGTATTTGAGACCATTTATAAAAGTGCCACCAATCATCACATGCATTAGAGTTTGCAGAATCTGACATACTCTGCCTGGTGTACCATGCAGAGTTTGACAGATTCTGACTTTGTCACGCTCAGTTGTGCAGTTGTGTAAACGACGCAGGCTTCTCTGTTATTTACCTCTGGACTCGAAAAGAGAGGGGTGTATAAATATAGGGTGTGTAGCCATGTATATATCTGTGGCATCTTAGCTCCCAAACGAATGGATCAATTTTGATACTTTTATTTTCTGTTTGATAGCCGATGTGATCGAAATAGTTCTTAGCTATAATGGAGGACGGGAGGAAAGGGGGGGGGGGACGTACATGTACAGGCTATTTCAAACAAACCTAGACTGTACGTGTAAACCTACAGAATGATACGTTGTTATGTCACGAATAATAATTTGACGTGACAAGACAACTTAAACAAATAATAATATTTGTTGTCTGCTTAAATGTATTCGTAGGTTATTCGACGGTTGTCACGAGTCATGTTATCGTAGAAGTTCTGTAATTGTATGCTGAAAATGCTGGAACATCTGCGCGCCTGGGGTTTGCATTACAGGTGCTTAAGTAGAAGTTATTGGAGCGCTATGACAAAAAGTATTAAAGTTTTAACGCGAGCTGTCGCGGGCTTGAACCGACGCCGACATCATTGTACAATGACTTTACTTTTACAAATTATGTGCAAACATAGCAGCCGTTGAATCTTATGCAAGAACAGCAAGAATCCACCTGGGAATAATGCCAAGCAGTAGTGTGCAAATATATCTGTATTCTGATTTAAAGGGCACTGCGCAGCTAGTACCTACCATTACTGGGCATATTCCATAAACTTAAATATCAAATAGCACTGTATGTAATTGCAGTGATACTTAGAATTTTGTCAATACTACCACTTACCATTACTTATCTTGTCACTTCATTATACCTATAAACATGTTCATATTATGAAGAGTTGCTCACTGTTTTGACCACGTCAGAACAATATTGCGACAGTAAGAGAGTCAGACATCTAAATATGCAATGCGCTCTTTTAGATTTTCTTTTAAAATAACTCGAGAACTTGAAATTAACGAAGCTTGAAGTAGCTTTAATGATGTTTTTTGGATTATTTTAAAAGCTTTTATTTAAGTTCACTTGTTTGGTCTGGAATTTTGCAATCAATATTATCAACCACTTCCACTGAGAGCGATGGTGGCCTAACGGTTCTATAGTGCAATTTAGAATCCAACGATACCGGGTTCAAAGGCTAGGCTCCGCACCAATGACTTTTCTGAGTTATGTGCGGTTTTCCATCGCTCCGTGCTTCGGAGGGGACGTTAAGCTGTCGGTCCCGGCTGTTATTTATTAATAGCAGTCGTTAGGCCGTGTCAGAGGCCCTCGGTTGGCTAAAAATACTCTGATACCAGAGGGCAGCACTACCTCATACGACAAACAAACAAACAAACCCACTTCCACTGAAGCTATCGGGCTGAAATTTGGCACACACGTTTGGTTCTCGTGACATGACATGGCTACTACAACAAAGTTTTATTTTTATTTTAAATCGATTTAAATTAACTTAATTATACATTAATTATTATTACCAAAAATAAGAATTTTAAAAATTCTACTTTTTATATTTACTTATTAGATTTTCAATGTCAAAACCTTTTCTATAAAATATTTGTCTTCTCCATATCTATTTGTTGAATTGTATGTACTAATCAAGTACGACTCAGGTTAATTTAATCTATACTAACAATAAAGCAGTAGGTATGTACCAAAAAGTCTGTGCAATGAAGATAATAAAAAAAAAGGTGTAGGGTACTTAAAATAAGCTACTGAACAAGAATATAACATGTTTAAATATCCTGTCTGTCTGTTTGTATGTTTGTATGTTTGTTCACGCATCACGTAGCAACACTGTACAGATTGCGATTCGATTTTCACTGTTGGATAGCTTAGGGCTTGAATTCAAAATTGGTGTAATTTTTTGGTCAAAGTGGAGAAATCGATGAAAAACCATTTGACGTCTGAACGAAGTTTGATGATATTGGTACTTTGGTTCTAGAATTATTTACTTAAGTGTTACTTTTAAGCCACAGAAATGACCACGCGGGCAAAGTCACGGGCACAGCTAGAGCTATTATAGAAGATATCAAACTGAAAAAATGAACCGATATTCATAAATGAAAATCGTGAATCGAAATCGCGCTAAAATCATTGTTTTATTTACCTCGACGTATTGACCAAAATGAACGAGAATACTGAAGTCTGAAGCACCAGCGTCGAGAAGGGCGAGCGTTGTCTCCAACTACCCGCTTTTGGTTTTGTATATCTCATAAATTTGACAAGGAAATAGTGTGAGATTTTCCCCTAAAAATGGGCACGCGGGCGTCTCTGCGGGGCACAGCTAAATTATGATATATTTTGTTCAAAACTAACCGGGCCCCGCGGCTTCAGTCACGTGAAAAATTATAAAAATAATAGTATAGATTTTTCCTAATTTTTATCCTAAATTACCCCAGTATTAACGCATACAAAATGAAGAAAAAACAAATCGGTCGAGCCCTTTTCGAGTCTTTGCGAAACTAACGCACGGCTATTGGGTTTTACATATATAGAGATACTAGCTTTCCCGTCCGCGACTTCGTCGTGGACGTGGACTATTAAAATCGCGATAAAAAGCGTGCTCTTGAAGCTTTTTGACAGACTTGTTATTTCGTTTCCATGGCAACCGTTCCTTACAGCGAGTAAACAACATTTACTAGTTTTCCCGTGAAAACTTAAAATTTTACGGAATAAAAAGTATCCTATGTTTTATTCTAGGGTATAAGCTATCTCCATTCCAAATTTCTTCAAAATCTGCCCAGCCGTTATCGCGTGAAAGCTCCCCAAACAAACGTACAGACAACGTTTCACTTTTATATATTGGTATGGATAGATAGGTAGTGTACTATTAAATATACTGTGACCTGGGTTGCTCTGAACATTTCCTTCAGCTGTGTAAACAAAAGACTTATTGGAAATCGTCACGTAAAACATTGATTTTATTCAAAATCACCATATTCAAAATAAACATGAGCAGGTTGTCGTAATTTACAAACTCATTGGGATTCCTTCTTGTAGGTATACCTTGTTCTCGTTAAAAATAATGGCCTATTTAGATAGGTTTTGACAAACATGGGGTGTTTCTCAATAATTAACTGAACTTTTATGAACAAAAACCATTCATTGTATTTTTTCTGATTGAGCAGGTCGCTCACCTGGTGGTAAGCTTCATTCCTGCCCATAACAGTTACGGTTGCATCCAAAACTTTGGTCACAAAATCTTGCGCGTCACTTTACTTCGCTCGTCACTCTGATATTTAAGGATTTATGTCTCATTGCCCAGTAATTTCACTTTATACCATAAGAAACCTTATTGTATGTTAAAAGCTTTAATTTAATTTACAATGTTTGTACGTATGTATGTATGTATGTATGTATGTATGTATGTATGTATGTATGTATGTATGTATGTATGTATGTATGTATGTCTGTATGTATGTATGTATGTATGTATGTATGTATGTATGTTTAGGTCAAATCTTGCAAGCTGAATTAGAACCACTTCCTCAAAATACATAGTTGAATTTTTACATGTTGGTTCAATTTCGATAATAATGCATTTTTATGGTAAGCCTGACCTGAATCGATTACAAATCTGTGCTTCCTGTGATAAGTGATACAAGTAAAAAATCAACACTTTTTAGGAGAACAAAAACAAGATTTTTATAATTCTAGTTCGTGAACTAAGTAAGCTAGGTTACACATAAGTACCTTCCTTGTAGATAAGAACATTCACTCTCACTGTGCATTTTAATTTAATGGTAAATATTATAGTCTTAAAGTAATTCATGAAAAACCTGTAAGATATACTTTTTTTATTTACAATATGCGTTAAAATTATGTGATAAATGATATAAGTACAGTTAAATTATGTTGCACCTATAATTTGTCTGTGTGTATACTGATATACAAGAAGTAAAAAAAACTAATAACTCATTAGAATATGTTCATAACACAATGTTGTACAAACAAATGCTAACAATACTACCCCAAATATTAGATTGTTTTACCTATAATAGTGGTATTTTCATAATTGACATGAATAGTATCAGTTTGCTAAAATTCAAGTCTTTTGAAATATGTGTTAAATGATACTAGTCAAGTTTTATCCCTCATCAATAAAACAATAAATGTGTAGGTACTCATTTATTGTGTAAATAAATACAAGATCTAGAAAAAAGTTTACGTTTATTAAACTTCTTCAAAATCATTAATTCAGTTTATGCAAATTTTTTGCAACGGCACAGTTTAAAAAAAATCCTAAGTGAGTTAAATTGGGATCTATTTAAGTGGTTTTAAACTTAAATACTAAGAAATGGCACAGATCAATCTTACGTAAGTATCACAATAAGTAACGTGAACCTACTCAGTACAAAACATAGTATCACAACCATTGTCTGAAACTTAAAATAAATAGAAAATAATTTACATAACAAAATTGCGAACACGTTAAAACTTACACAGCACAGTTAACAGCCGTCAAAGTATCCTGTAGGCAGTATTCTATTCTATGAGATGGCCAGTTTGTAGTAAATGAATAAAGAGAACAAAAAGTACCTATGTACTTAAAATAAAATAAAACTTTACCGACCATTTAGGTAGACTAACGTTATAACATAGTTATAACAAAGAAATATAAAATAAAAAACCTATTAAATCATAGGAGTTAGATGAACTAGAATTAATCATCATCAGAATCATCATCATTATCTGGAAGAGTGTCTTTAGCATCATTCTTGCAGCTGAAACTTCTTTAAAACTCATAAGTGCTCTCATGAATAAAGAATCCGGTGTTCTTTCAGTGGATGAAGAAGATTCATCAGTAGCGCAATCACTGCTAGATGATCCAAAATCACCATCGGTGGATGAATCTAACAGGTTTTTGAAAGAATTTACATTCGTTTTGTTCGTCTTTTTATTGTCAATAACAATTTCTGTTGAATTCTCTGAAAATATTGGATTCTGGTGTTCTTTGATGGGATTGGACTTTTCTAGCAGCGATCCTTCAAATGGTTCTCTTACATAATATCCGTAGCCGTGTTCATTTTTTTTTTACTGTTAGTTCAATTTCAGCTTCAATAGGTTATCCATGTGACTAGTGGCTAAATCCATAATTTTAGCAATTCAAAATTTCGGAAACGATAACTGAAACATAAATAAATGTATTTAAGAAGGTACTTACCTACCTGTTTCAAATATCAATACGTCTAAGAAAACTCTTTAGAATCATAGCACGGAAACAATACTTATGTATCTCTAAAAATATTAAATGAACATGAACACTTCAAATAAGTAGGTAAACCAAATAAGAGAAAATCAGTTTAAGTAGTTGAATCAAAATAATAGGAACCAAATTGCACACGTAAAGAGACCTTAACTGTGACTGTGCGTATAATACGAGTAGCTATCTATTTTGTGTCAAGTGTTTTAATTTAATACTAAAACAAAATATCCAATACTTTGGAACTTCGTGTAAAATGATACATCTATCAACTTATGCGTCGATCCACGGCAAATCATTCCTTCAAGGCTGAAGCGACACTAACGCCCGCGCATCCCCGACCCCGCGTCACTTCACTTCTGCACAGCCCCACGTTTCCCCGCCACCCTCAACATGTGCGTACTTGTATCAGTTAGCACATCTTGGTCTTCATACATTTTTTGATTTGGTATGTGTTTTAGATACAATTCAATTATTATTCGTTTACAAATAAAAATTGATTCGTGTACAATGATGTAAGTCGAGATGTATTAGTTATCACAAATAAGGCATAAATTTATATTCGGATTTGAAGGTACATGTTGAATTATACCCTAATCATTATTGAGCAAAAAACGGTTCAATGTGCTATATCTCTAAATATATCAATATTCACGATTATTATACTGAAAATAATAACCATACCAACCAATACTATACTTATACCAGGAAGCACGAAAAACAATGTATGGAGCAATCACTTTAGGGGATTACAACTTGACACAAATCTATATTTACGATTTTTTTGCCAAAATCCTGGCAGTTATATCTTTTGCACCAAACTATCTCCGAAACTATAGCAGATAGAAGAACGTGACTTCGACCAAAAAAACTATTATTTGTGATAATCTCTATGTAAAAATCACAACTAAAATCACTCATCACAGGAGGCACAGAAATAAAGATACCCAGATAAAGGAACTCTTCAACGGTCAACAGCACAGACACGAAGTTTTGTGTCGGTACGCATTTTATTATTGTTGGCAGTTTTAAGTTTTACCATGAAGTGGTTGCTGCACTCAGGGTTGGGTCTAGACTAGGGATCTCCCCATCGGTTAACAGCAAAGACACAAAATATTGTATACGCATTTAATTGTGATAAGTTTCAAGTGCTTCAAAGCTTTTTTATTATCTTATTTTCTAAACTATTAGGTTTGGATCACGGATGGAATGCGCCTTCTATCGCAATCCTTGTTTTTTTCCATCAATTTATCATTAAATTGAAGGAAATATTTGTCATTGTTCCGTCTTTCGGGAACGGAACTCAAAAAATATATTAAATCTATATAAAACTCTTTTGGGGTTCATAAGGATAAATTAATTCCGTTTTAAATTAACCAAAGAACCCGAACCGTGGGTAGCGAACTAGATAAGGGCGGACCTCTGACAAGAAATTCTTCAGTGCTAAAATATATTTTCTTAGTAAAATGTTCTGTACGTTAACTGTTGTAAAACTTAGGCGGTGGTGGCCATAGACAACTGCACATTACTTCGTACTCTAGACAGGCTTGTGACGAACGTCGCAGTGAGACCATTTGATTATCGCCGTTTTGGCGCTTATACTGTAGATTGGCGGTAGTGAGCGTCCACGGAACTAACGTACTTGTACTATTATTTATTCTGTGACTAATGTCGGGCGATGAAACTATGTCAATTTTAGTTCCATAGACGCTCGGTGGGGGCGCTTCGAATTGGCACAAACGAAGGAACGGCAAAGCCAATCCATAGAGTAGATACATTTTTTACAAAATCATCGGTGAAATCTAATATTTGGAGGGCTGTCATATGCTCCGTTTTCCTATCCGTGATTGCCATTCGATTACCTTTCTTCCCTAAATATTAGGTACCGGTTCTACAAGCTATGTGGCCTGGCCTTTGCCACTTCAATGTGCTAATACAGAGAGCCATATCGATTACTGTAGTTCTTTTGCGGCTATCCACATTCATGATTTTATCTCTCAAGACTTAGGTTCAAAAACGTTTTAGTTTTTGAACTACTACGGTCGGGTAAAAAAATAGTCTATGACCGTCTTGCGATGAAGACAAATCGATTGATACCTCGCTTGTCAAAATCGGACCAAGTTTTTAGTTTGAACATAACCCTTACTTTGCTTCACCGTACTCTGGTAAAAAGATCCCAAACATAGCTAGCTCTCTTCATAGCTCTTTGAATGACATTGATTTTATGAATTAGGCTAACAACAGACTATAAACAAGTAAAATGATTATAAAAATACAAAAACCCGACTGCAAACAAAATTATTGCATACGAGCTGACCACACGCAAAAATAATCACACTAATAATATAAAGGCGAAAGTTTGTATGTATGTTTGTAGGTGTGTGTGTGTGTGTGTGTGTTTGTAGGTGTGTGTGTGTGTGTGTGTGAGAGAGTGTGTGTGTGTGTGAGTGTGTGTGTGTGTGTGTGTGTGTGTGTGTGTGTGTGTGTGTATGTTGGTTACTTCTTCACGCTTAAACGGCTAAACGGATTTTGATAAAATGTTGTATGGAGGTAGCTTATACCCTGGATTAACACAAAGGTTACTTTTTATCCCGTAAAAATGCACGGTTTTTGAGGGACGCGGGTGAAACCGCGGGGCGCAGCTAGTATTGATATAAATTTAATGTTTATTTTTTACATACATATTTTACTTTAATAGTTGCAATTGCAACATTAGACTATATATATATATATACACACTTTTAAAAAAAAACTTTTTTTAAATTAACTTGAATAATCTAAAATTGAAAAATTTCTACTGTTTAGTTATAAGAATTATATATTATTGAAATGGTCTTTTAAAGACCTTCATTTTGTCACCCCACTCGATAGGTTTTGGTCATTTTTAGTTCCATCTAAAATACAATATGGCAGCTGTAAGCCGCCATATTAGTTTTCTTGACACTTCATATATCGTATAGCACTCTCGAGATCAAGACAAATTCAATGATACCTCATATGTCCAAGGTTATCCATCAAGCCGTTTAGGCTATAAGTCGCGCCTATGAAACGTACAAACAAACATACATACAAACCAAACACATAACCTCCGTGCAGTCGGGTAATAAATGTATATAACATAGATTTATAACACAATATACTAATCTTATTGATGAAGATTAATCGTTCCCCATTGTAATCCCATTTCTGATCACTTCTCATCATCCCTTTCCTGATTGCGTTCATATTTTCAGTCATATTTTCCTCAAATCGTTTAATCCATCAGCCCTTTTAGGGATCCGCAATGGCCCGCGCGAAATGCTTGTACCCAGAATAAATGGGTGAAAATATATGGCATAAGAATAAACAAGCTACCGGAATATGTCGGATTTTTGACATCAGACATAATAGACATAAGGAAATGAAAAAACTTCATAATTTATATAATAGTCATAAATTGGACCAGACCTGATGAATTTTCAAAATGGAGTGAATATACGAACAAAGGTTCAAATTAGAATCGATTAGGTACCTACGTATATTATCTGACAAATTATTTACTTAAAGTTAAGTTGTTAACTACGGAGAGATCTCTTTGTGAGATAAAATCCGGAATATGAACATCTGCAAAAGAACCAAGGTTACCCACATAGCTCTCAGAAAAAGCAAATTGTAGTGGCAATGGATAGGCCACATAGCTTGTAGAACAGAGAACCATTGGGGCGGCAAGGTTCATGAATATCAAACATGGACAGAAAGACTCCTCCCGTGAGGTGAACCGTTGACAATTCAAAAGTTGCAAGGAGGTTTAAAAAGGCTTTTTAGGGATGGATATACCGCCATCTGTCGGTCGCCTCGTTTATTATCCGCGTGCAGGTGAGGTTGGCTTCGATCAGTGAGATCGTTTTTCGCTCCCATACATATCCCAATACAAAAGGCTTCAAACATAATCATCATCATCATCATCATAATAATCTGCCTATATTCGCCCACTGCTCGACAAAAGCCTCTCCTATTGAACGCCACAGAGCTCGATCATCGGCTATTCTCATCCAATTCCTGTCAATCGTTTTTCGCAAGTTGTCACTCCACCAGACCGACGGGCGCCCTACGTTCTACTACGTTTGCCTAAACGTTAGTCCTGCTGAGTCAATCGCGATTGATCGAATCACATTGATTTGATCGCGAGCCTTATCACCCGACTACAGCAAAGCAAGGGAAGGGTAATGAGTTTAACAGTCTATGTATGTATCTATGCATGTGGTTATGTGGATGTTCCACCATAGCGTCGCCCCTATTGGTTCGATTTTGACAAGCGATCAATTCGTCTTCAGGTATCGTGTCACCGGATATTTTTTACCCTACTACGGCGAAGCAAAGGAAGGGTTATGTGTTCAAACTAAACTAGGTCTGATTTTGACAATTTTATTTTGTTTTATTTGGAAAACGACCAGTGATATATAACTAAAAATTAAACTAAAGCTTAAACTATACACCATTTACAAGTTTTCACAAATAATAATCTGCTTGTTTATCATACGTAGGTAACAAGTACAAGTACAAGTATAATTCTCTACGCGGAAACGGCGCAGAATAAAGAATAATGAAAGATTATTATTAATAATAAAGAACTTAAATAATACAAAAAGAGACAAGCGAGGTATTAATCGATTCGTCTTCATCGCAAGAGTATCATAGGTTTCTTTTTACCCGACCGTATTCGGGATTTAGTTTTTGAACCTAAGACCTAAACCTTGAGAGATAAAATCGAGAATGTGGATATCTGCATAAGAACTACAGTAATCGAGATGACACTCTGAATAAGCACATGAAGTGGCAAAGGCAATATAGCTTGTAGAACCGGTACCTAATTTTTAGGAAAGAAAGGTAATCGAATGGCAATCACGGATCGAGAAACGGAGCTTATGACAGCCCTCCAAATATTAGATTGTCATTTTCATCGATTTTGACCATTGTTTAAGCCAGTGATGTGAGCTGTGCGCGCAACATAACATAACCTACATGTTTAGTTGGTTTTCATTACATTACTAAACTTTTGGCAAATTTTGGTGACTTAAACTGTGACAATTTAAACTATTTTCTTGGAATTTCTTTAATTTTTTTTTTTTGCTTAAACTCAATTAACAGTTTACTTCCATCATTTCAGTGCTAGATAACACGGTACCTTAAGCGACGTGATTGATCGAAAAAGATCGAGTCTTTGTGATTCGATCACGGTGCCAATGGGGCGCGATCGACCTTGATCGCATGAAATGATCGATCGACACAGGTCTATAAACGCGGTCTCCGCTCTATAACTCGTTTAACCCAACAGTTGATGGTTCTTCGAGAGATAATATATGATCAGCCCCTGCCACTTCAGCATGCTAATTCTATGAGCTATGTTAGTTTCTTTAGTTTCTTTGGGCTGTGGTTCATTTCACTTATATATGTTTGTTTAATTTAATGTTTATCTTTATAAAATTTGGTCTAGCTCTGGCCTAACACGCAGAAAATATAAACAAGTGTGAGGACACCCATGTAAATTCACTCTTGCCTTGGTCTAGATAATTATTCTGGTCGATGCTCAGGTAACAAGGAAAATGGCGAGGAGATCCATTCTGTAACAATAAGTACACGCTATTAACCTGAAAACAAATTTCTTCTCGAGGATATATTATTGAAATGGAAATGAGGTTGAGACATAAAAGTAATGTAACAGACGCACTACCGTAGAATAAAATAAACATTATAGTAAGTTCTACATCATATTACACGCCTATACCTAACAACTATGATTATTACGTAGTATTTACATTCTGTTTGACTATGATGTTTGACCCGTATCAACGAGATTGACGAATGATAGGCACAGCAAATGTAACACGTGACACTGTCTGACGACACCACAGTACAGCTACGCAACCACATCGGGTTTCGTAGTGGTTGGCAATTGGATAAGTTTTCCATTGTTCAAGGTTAGATTAAAATTATTATGAGATGAACTTATTCATTATTTTTTGTTGAGTAAACTGATTATAATTTGAAATTGTAGGCGCATTTTAATAATTATCCCGCCACGGTTCCATTGTGGCTATGATGCGGTTGAGCTGTGGTATAGTCAGAAAAGTGTGTGAAGAGTAGTTTCCTCGTAACCACGGTCAATGCTACTATATCGAAACGTCGAGTTTAGTTAAAAAGTAGTTTATGAAACGGTTGCATAATAAGGGGCATTAAAACACGAGAGTAAGTTTAAAAAACGAGCCGTAGGCGAGTTTTTTTATAGTATCACTCGAATGATTTAATAACTAGTTATGTTCCGTTTCATACACTACTTTATCTACACTCATGCAATAGGAACTTACATTTAATGAAGAAAAAAATATGCCGTAACATTTTCTTGATTTTTCCGGTAAAAACTCGTTTGTCATGTTGGTTTCTGTTTTCGTGATGTCTGCTGGAGTCAAATTCTCCTCACTAACACTGCTGTCGGACATTTTTATTCAAGATAAAGCTTTTTATCATGAAAGCACATTAAATTAGTAAGGTACTAATGTAAAGTAAATTATGGCGCCAAAATCCAGTCCATACCTAGCGAATTGGTGCGCATGCGGTCTAACACGCGCCGCTATAGATAATAAATGGCGCAAAACTCCAGAGGTGCGGAGCCAAGGCGGTGCAGTAATGTGAAAAAAACACTGCTTAGTTCAAAAAACAGTGTTATAATTTATTTATTTTTCTTATTAGAGACGTGCCGTGGGTAATGTATATCACTTTGCCACCATTTTTGAGTTCATGATCCGGATTTGACGATATGAGTGTAATTAAACTAAATTTTAATATTCATTTCTCGGCGAATAGACACGTTTTAGTATTATAAAAACTGGAAGCCCAATTGTGAATATACTTATTATTTGTATCTTAAAACTTCCATGTGAACGAGTTACTGGTAAAGGTTCATAAGAGCATGTTAATTAGGTTTTACGCTCAACTGGTGACAGTTGTAGGGCTCTGGTATTAGATAATGAAATAATGTAATATTAACAGACACTTGAACGCAGCTGATTAGGTTTCATTCATGAAATTATTGGAAATCTATATTGCTTAATTTTATTATGTTACCAACGTGAATATTTTCTTGGGATACAAAGCAAACTTGCAAATTTCATCAAAATTAGTTCAGCTGTCAAATAGGTTTTTATCGATTACTTGGTTTCCAATGGTTTCGATTGCATCGACATAAAACATCAGATTTTAAGTCAAATGTTAAGTTATCTAACAGTGAAAACCACATTTTAATAGGTGCAGTAATTTTAAAGTTTATCGCGAAGAAATCTCTAGACAAAGAGAGCAACATAAATTAAAAACAAAACTTGTCGGTAGTTTATTTTAAGGCACCCTAGAGCTAAAATTCTCTAGGGTTAATATTCTTTTTACAGACTTTTTGTTACTTATCTATAAAATAGTACCGTGACACACCTACAGACTACACAACCTAAACCAATGAACCTAGAGATTTTAAATTTACAGGCAATGTTTCTTTAATACCGTGATGGTGCACTGAGGAAAGAATATTTGTTTCATCGCTTTAAGGGATGAATATTTAATTACTTAAACTGGAATTAATTGCACTGAAAATTACATTTTATTTAACTTGACGTTTCGATCAAGTTCCATTTATCGTGGTCACGAAAAATTGGGGTGTCTAGGGAGCGAAATAACATCTTACTGCTCCAAGCCTACCTCACCTGCACGTGGTCAATGTGGTCATCAATGAACGAGGCTCTGGCGACCGATAGATGGCGGTATAATCATCCCAAAACAAGCGTAGCCAAATGACACAGGCCGGTGACGGGCAGCAGCGTCACCGGTGTGAGAACCGGCGGGTACGCCCTGCGATTGCCAACCCGCATGCCCAGCGTGGCTATTATGGGCAAACCCTCCACATGAACGGCACAAAGATAAAATGGGCCCCAGTTCCCGGTCGACCTGCTAGTCCTGGCCAAGGTGGCGGACAAGGAATTGTCAGGGCAGGTGGTGCGAAGAATCCCCAGGTAACCGTAGACCACACCAAACAAAATTTAGATTAGGCTTGACGAGCATATTGATTCGAGAGAATGATCAGCAGTCTCAGGGTGTCGTGGGGTTCCTTGTAAATAAAGTCCTCATTAAATAATAAATAAAAATTAATATTCAGGAAACTTAAATCAATTAAATAGCCCCAAACTAGGATACTTTATACTTTGGGCACTAAATAACCCATAAACATACATAGACACGAATACTACATCCATGACTCGGACACAAATAATATTTCTGCTCATCACAAAAATGATTGTACCTTGCGGGATTCAAACCCACGATAGTTTGATTTCGTAGTAGGGTCTCTAGCCACTAGACCAACCGGTCGTCATTGATAATGTTGCAGAAGTATTGAGTGTGTCAAACAGGGTAGCGTACCTGGTACTTAAGCTGACTGAAAGGTATAGCCTTAAGGCCGTACAGGTTTACACACCGACCTCGGCACACTCGGATGATGAGATAGAAGATATGTTTAATGACATATCTTCGGCCCTATATAACACAACAAGGGCCCAAAAAACTTTAACATGGGAGTCTTTAACACCAAAGTGGGAGTACAGACTTGCAGTGAATCGAAAATATATGAGCAGCCCCTGCCACTTCAGCTTGGTAATTCTATGAGCTATGTTAGTTTCTTTGGTTCTCTCTTTTGGCTGTGGTTCATTTCACTTATATATATTTGTTTAATTTAATGTTAATCTTTATAAAATTTGGTCTAGCTCTGGCCTAGCACACTGAATAATATAAACAAGTGTGAGGACACTCATGTAAATTCATTCTTACCTTGGTCTAGATAATTATTCAGGTTGATGCTCAGGTAACAAGGAAAATGGCGAGGAGATCCATTCTGTAGCAATAAGTACACGCTATTGATCTGAAAACAAATTCCTTCCCGAGGAGATATTGAAATGGAAATGAAATTGACAAATATAAGTAATGTAACAGACGCACTTCCGTAGAATAAAATAAACAATATAGTAAGTTTTACACCATAGGGCTGTTTGATAAGTCGTTTTAAAAAGTTAAAAAAAAAAAATTTTTTAAACAATTTATATTTATTTCTCAACATAGTCTCCTTTGAGGGCCAAACACTTGTTCCAGCGAGTTTCCTTTTTTTTATCCCCTCAAAAAAAAAACGTTTTGTCGAGGTCTACAAAATAGCCGTTTACACCTGCGATGCAGTCCTCATTTGTCAAAAATGTTTGCCCTCCAAGCCATCTTTTCAGATTTGGGAATAGGTAATAATCACACGGAGCTAGGTCAGGCGAATACGGAGCATGCGGAACCAGTTCGAAGCCCAACTCGTGGATTTTGGCCATTGCAATAGCTGACGTATGTACTGGGGCATTGTCTTGATTGTCAACAAACGTGGCACCCATCGTGCAGACATCTTTGTCATACCCAAATCTTCAGACAGGATTTAATGTACTCGCTCAGTGGAGATGCCTGTGTTCTCACCTATTTCACGCACCTTCACTCGGCGGTCGTCGAGTACAATATTATGGACTTCTTCAACAACATCCTCAGTAGTGACTTCGATTGGGCGACCAGAGCGTGGAGCATCAGATGTGCTTGATCGACTACGTTTAAAATCATTTATCCAGTTATAAACAGTCTGCAACGTTGGTGCGTTAGTGCCATGAACAGAATCAAGTTCAATTTTTGTGGCAGCACTGCAACCCTTTATAAAAAAATGTTTTATAACGGCACGAAATTCAGATTTTTCCATAGTTGTTGAAAATTTACGAGTGATCACAGTTAAACAATGGTTGAACTGACAAAAACTTGTTTTTTTTTTGCTGAAATTTAGACAGTCTTCATTTGAAAGATTGTACCTGCCAGTGTTAATGCCATTTACCAGAAAAAAAATATATAAATAGTTTTTAAAAGGACTTATCAAACAGCCCTCGTATTACACCTAACAAGTATGATTATTAAGTACATTGTTTATTTTTACGTTTTATAAAGCAATAAAAGTTATGGAGACTATAAAACATATTTTTTTATATATTTTTACCTATTTTGTTTCTTTTATGGTCTATTTATGATTCCTCTGGACACAAAAACTAAAAAGTTAATTATTTTCTGAATGAGTTCATAAAAATGAGTGCCAAAACAATATTTATGTTTCTGAACAAATCTACTTTCATGGGAGCATATAGTTTTTGACAAATAAGTAAAAAATATACTACAAAGGAATAAGACAAAAATCGCGACCTCGAAGAATCACCCAAACATGTGAATATATGGGGTTGACATGAATTATCGAAAACGTCTTAGTATAAAGTTAAGTGATAACGAAAGCTTAAATGTAGGAAAGACGAAACCTGGTAGTTGTTATTTGGTAATTATTTTTTTCCGGGAAATATTACCATCCCATTGCCACTTTAGCTTGCTTATCCATTGAGCTATGTCGGTTATCTTGGTCCTCCGTCGAATATCTTCAGTACGAATCTTGTCCTTAAGAAAAACTCCAAGCATAGCTCTCTACATAGCTTGCTGAGCGACCTTAAATTTGTGGACTAGTTTGACCGTGAGTGTCCAAGTTTCGGCTCCGTAGGTCATGACTGGTAGGACGCACTGATTGAAGACTTTTGTCTTCAGGCACTGTGGTATGGACGACGAGAAGACTTGACGAAGCTTGCCGAATTCTTCCCAATCCAGTTGTATTCTTCTGTTAGCTTCCTTCTTAAAGTTGTTCTTACCTAATTGCAATATTTGCCCAAGGTTAACATATTTTGGGACAACTTGAAGAGGTACACTATTGACTACAAACAGTTCCGGGTCAATAAGATCGATAAACATGATCTTGGTCTTATCAATTTTAATTTCGAGACCGATGCGTCGAGATGCAGGTTGGTCAGCATACTTTGCAAATCTTGCAGCGACTCTGTCATCAGGACTATATAATCGGCAAATCGTAATTGTGGGGGGTTCTCGCCATTGATATTAATGTCTATTCTTTTCCAATCCAGCGTTTTAAACATATCTTCCAAGGCATGAGTGAACAGTTTTGGGGGGATATACCATCCCCCTGTCTCACACCCCTGCGCAGTTGGATATGTTTAGACTGCTGCACTGAAATTCTGAAGTTTTGAAGCAGTTCGATGTATCGCCAGTACACTTGACATCGCTGCAAAGACTCCAGAATTGCCCGGGTTTCAACGGAGTCGAGGGCCTTTTTATAGCCCACAAAAGCAAGACACAGGGGCAAAAAAGCAAGACTCTTCAGACTTCTCTATAACCTGCTTTACCTTGTTTATGCGGTATATGGTGCTAAATACTCCGCAAAACCCGGCCAGTTTAGGAGGCTGAAATTCGTCAAGTCTTTTTGCGAGACAATTTGAGATGAACTTCAAAAACAACTTATAGAGTAGCACAAGAGTAAATTAGGTCGTGAGTTCTTTAAAACGTTTTTATTCCCTTTTTTATAAAGAGTACTACTGATATTTTGCTTCTCGCCTCTGGAGTTTTCCCATTGTTCAGAACGGTGCTAAATAACCCTTGAAGGTCCCGAAGTACGGGTTTGCCCCCTGCTTTCAAGAGTTCCGAAGTTATACCATCCTCACCGCCTTTCCATTCTTAAGTTGTTTGAGGACCATCTCGGTCTCGTCTAGGCTGATGTAGGGCAGTTCAACAGTGTTAAGGTGGGTCAGTATTGCGCGGGAACCCTCTGTGCTGGGTTCGGGTCTAGAAGCATACGAGTAGTGCAGTCGGCCATAGAAGATTTCGATCTCAGAAAGAATCTCCAGCTTAGAAACGATGGTTGTGGCATTAGTAGTCGTCAGATGGGATCTACTCAATTGCTGGGCGAAGACTTTTGACCCATGATTTTGCTTAAATGCTTTTTCTTGTCTTTGAGCATCGGAGGACATGTCGCACCAGCTTACTGTTTTTTTGATTGAGCGCCCTTTTTCGGACGGTGCGGCTTGCTGTTGCTCCCGTCTATCGTCCATAAACCTAAGAGCCTCATCCGAGATTTTAGATTTCGTGCCTGTACGCTGCAGTTGACAAAATGTTCTGACTTCTTCCCTTAAGATTCTCACAACTTTTTGGATATCCTCATCCACTTCATTTGTGTTTTCCAAGGCAGCTAATTGATTTTACAACTTGAGTTCGAACTGTTCTGAGCCAACAGCAGCTTGAAGCAAGATGGGCCTGAGCTAAGAATTCACCATAAAGCATTTTCCAAGCTTGTGGTTAATTAAGGATATACCTTTCAGTCAGCTTAAGTACCAGGTACGCTACCCTGTTCGACACACTCAATACTTCTGCAACATTATCAATGACGACCGGTTGGTCTAGTGGCTAGAGACCCTACTAAGAAATCAAACTGTCGTGGGTTTGAATCCCGCAAGGTACAATCATTTTTGTGATGAGCAGAAATGTTTGTGTCCGAGTCATGGATGTAATATTCGTGTCTATGTATGTTTATCCATTATATAGTGCCCATAGTACAGGGTATTCTAGTTTGAGGCTATTTAATTGGTATGGAGTTTCCTGAATATATATTTTTATTTATTATTTAATGAGGACTTTAATTACAAGGAACCCCATGACACCCTGAGACTGCTGATCGTCCTCTCAAATCAATATGCTCGTCAAGCCTAATCGTTCGTCCGTTGAACATAGCCAGGGTTATTTGTTTTTGTTTGGTGTGGTCTACGGTTACCAGGGTATTCTTCGCACCACCTGCCCTGCCAAATCCTTGTCCGCCACCTTGGCCAGGACTAGCAGGACGACCAGGAACTGGGACCCATTTTATTTTTTGCCGTTCATGAGGAGGGTTTGCCCATAATAGCCACGCTGGGCATGCGGGTTGGCGATCGCAGGGCGTAGTTTTTCACACCGGTGACGTTGATGACCGTATGCGCGCATCAATTCACTAGGTATGGACTGGATTTTGGCACCATAATTTACTTTACATTAGTACCTAACTAATTTAATGTGTTTTTCATGTTAAAAAGTTTTATCTTGAATCAAAATATGTCCGACAGCAGTGTTAGTGAGAATTTGACTCCACCAGACATCACGAAAACAGAAACGAACATGACGAACGAGTTTTTACCAGAAAAATCAAGAAAATGTTACGACATATTTTTTTGTCATTATATGTAAGTTCCTATTGCATGAGTGTAGATAAAAGTGTATGAAACGGCACGTAACTATTTAATTATTTTTGGAATCTTTTCTTGTACTTTTTTTAGGTTTGATACATATGTACATCCAAACGTACCCTCCTTCGTTTAAGTCGTTTAAAAAATAATGTAGGAGTCACTAATTAATTGCTTCTTATTATTTACAGTAAAAATAAAAAAACATAAAATCGAAGTTAAACAAACTATGAAAACTGTAAATTTTTTGATTCCTCTGTCCATATATTCAAAGGAATAAAGGACAGAGAAAAAAATAAAAATAAGTTGTCTGATTTTAAGACATAATAATATGTATTCATCAAAATGGAGAACGGAAGCGACAGAGTAGTAAAAATCATGGCTTTCATATTTTTTTTGTAAATAATTAGAATCTGTTACACATAAACTGATATATATCCCAGAAAAATACGAATATAAGCTACCGCTGAAAAAAATATCAAAATTCTAAATTGTTCTTCTTACTTGTTCTTTTGTTGGGTCCCTCAATGAGCACTGTGAGGAAGTTGCTTAGTGTATGTGAGTTATACGCCGGATGGTTATATACGGGCTCAGGTATAATGGAAAGAAGCGTGAACTCTTTCTTGGTCTTTCAGTCGCGGGGTCACATAATAAACGCTGTTATGCCATTATATCTGAATGGTGTCACCTTAAACAGAGTCTTGCGTTTCAAGTACCTACCTGGAACTCTGGATTACGGAGGACCTCACAGGTACTGAGCACACCGAGAGGAAGTGCCAGACGTTGGCTGCCAGAAGCAACATGTTGGCACGCAAATTTGCACGGGGTACTAAAACTGTAACCGGTAGTGTTCTTTAAGGCTTACTGCCAGTCTGTTTACAACTGCAACCTGTGGGTCAACTACACGCAGAAGACAATCAACGCTCTGCATTATAAAAACACATGATAGTATTCCAGTAACTAAATACATTTAGTTACTGGAATACATTATAACATCCTTCTAATAATTATGGCATAATAATACAGATGTTTCATAGTGATGGATGACATACATCGTAAGCTTACACGTGGTACTTTACCTTTCTATAAATTTGTCAATACTTCGTTTCAGAACGAATACTTCATTCTGAAATATGGATACATAACATTTACAAGTACCAAGTATTATTTTTATTACATTTCTATATTTACAATAAGTAGTAATCTAACACTTGCGAAGCCGCGGGTACAGCTAGTCTGGAATATGAACAAACGAAATCTCATTCAAATATATATGAAAACATAAATAACCTGTATTTGCTCTATCAGTGAATTTGTAAATTCTTTTGAGAAAATTAAATTCTTAAACCATACTTATTTTTTATTACTTTGAATGACGAGACTGTCAGGTCGCTTGCCTGATGGTAACCGTCACGCCTGTCCATAACAGTAGCAGTGCCACCCAGAACTTTGGTTGCAAAGTCTTGCGCGTCACTGCACTGCGCTCGTCTGCCACAACACAACACTCCCTGTGACATTGGTTGTTAAGTCTCATTGCCCAGTAATTTCGCTGGAAACATTGCCCTTCAAACCGAAACACAGAAATGTTTACACACTACTGCTTGGCGGTTGAATATCTGACAAAGGTGTGGTACTTCCCCAGGCGGGCTCTTGCGTAAGAAGCCTACCACTACCAAAAGGTCCAGATCTTCTATAAATTCGCTTCTCAACAGGCAACAGCGTGTTCCAACGCTAGTCTCACATCACATCACATCCCCAATGCTGGTTCTAACAGCACCCGCGGATGAGTAGGGGTGGACCCATAATGCAGCTGGGCCCTCACGGCTCTACGATGTAAAACACCTGATTTAATTTACCAGGGGAGTTTTCCATTTTCCCATTAAAAAATTAGCAAACAAAGTTTCAAGCCTAAACCGCTAATTCTCATAATCACTAAACTTGCTAACTTCATTCAGCTTCATAATATTTTTATTACAAAACTTTCCTTAAAACTTCGTTATTCGCCAAGTGGCCTAAATAATAAAAAAAATCTCGACATAGGTTGCTTTAATCAAGTTTTTTGCTGGCCTTTCATTGCAGCCCAGTAGATAGTAAGTATTCATGGATTTATCGCAAAAGGTATGAGATAGCACACAAAAACACACAACATATAAAATATGTTTTATTTTATTAAAACTTGATATATAGTTAATTAAATATATAATATGAGAAATATAATATAACAGTTTTATATAAAATATAACTAAAAATATAACACTGTCACGCCCGCCTTCCCCGCCCGTTGACGCAGTAGAAGTCAGTTTTAGTATATCCTTCCTATAAAAAAGTCCGTCTGTCTGACTGTCTGTCAAGACCCTTTTTCTCGAAACCGCGTGAAGGCATCAAGTTGAAACTATCATCAAAAACTTATGTCTGCAATCCCTTGGAGCCACTAGCCGTGAAAAAAACAAACTCCTAAGTTAACCCAATCAGAAGATACGGCTGTTTATGCCGCATATTTTGATACTCGCAAGGGAATCAAAGCCTATAGGGTACTTACTTCCCGTTGACCTAGAATCATCAAATTTGGCAAGAAGCAATGTCTTATTTGTTTGCTTGTCGTATGAGGTAGTGGTGGCCTCTGGTGTCAGAGTTTGTCAGGCCGCCCGAAGGCCTCTGACATGACTTAACGCAATGATGTTATATATAAACTGAGGAAGATACGTTGTACTCCGCTCTGCGTGGCAAAGCAAACACAAGCTAATTAGCTTGTGTCAACATAGTCCCAAACAGACGCAACACGTAAATACACGCGACTTCCGAAACATGAAAAATTAATCAAAAATGCCATCTTGTGTATTTAGAAAGCGCACTACATACACTTCGAAAGGCAAGAAGGATGTGTTTTTTCATTTTTAGGTACTGTTTACGATATTAAAAATGGAAAATAATTAATTTCTTTTCACTCAAATCAACTGTTGCGTTGCTGCGGCTGCGTCACCTACACGAACGAGACAAGTAGCGGGTTACGTGTAAGAGCGACAGAGAAAACGCGATAATGGCGCGCAGCGTATGATGCTAGGGGATGTTGGGGCTTACCAACGGCTGGCGATTTTCAGTCTGAGCTCCGACCCGTAAAGGCCACGGCTGAAGATCTTCAGTCGGGAAATCTAGCGGAGTTGCAACCCTATTTGTATTGGATTAGGATAGAGTATAGTATTTGTGTTACATATATTTGAAAACAATGTGAAACGAGCGATTTTATTGGATAATAAAGTGGTTCAGTCTCGATCTTTTTTTTGTGAGTTCAGTTTGTCCTAGCGAGTTCATCGACCGTAGTGAGTCATTTTTTGTCATTTTTTGAGTTGTTTTTAGTGATTTATGGCTTGTAATTTTGTGTTATTACGTCTAATAATACTGTAAGCTCCTTACAGTTAAAATTCCTAATATCAAAATAATTTAGTGTTTGGTGTCCCGCGAGTGACGATTGTCACAAAGTGCCTTTTGTCACTTTGGCTGGAAAATGTTAACGTGAGTAATGAGTATATTATTGATAGTTTAATAGTATTTTTTCGATGTTTATTGTTTTAGTTATAAAATGGTAATGTCAATTATTCTATAAGCAATACACAAAAAATAAAGTTTTACGCGCGGCTCTCAAGTGTCCGGCGAATATACGGGTGTTCTCCGGGATATATAGAACTATTATTACGAAAGTATATGTTTTATCAAAAAAATCATTTTATTCTCATCTTGAATAAACCCTTGTATCTATTTTGCCCCAAATTACTCTAGCTGCTAGCCGACGTGACGTCACAGGCCGTCATCGGCGGTGATTGGTAATCGGCCGCACACTGCAACCCACTGTAACTGAGAGTATATGTTTATATCTTTCTGACGACGCGGTTCTGTATATATCTGTTATCTTTTAGCCTCTTCAGTGATGCAAATATAGTTGCTAAAGTTCTATGTAAGTAGCTATAGTAAAATTTCGCCGTATTTTTAGTGTTTTTTAATGGGTATGACGTCTCTATT
Source organism: Alsophila aescularia (assembly GCA_946251855.1). NCBI lineage: Eukaryota > Metazoa > Arthropoda > Insecta > Lepidoptera > Geometridae > Alsophila > Alsophila aescularia. Next base: position 32,734,975 of record OX276381.1, read on the forward strand.
GGTAAAATCTCATTGACTTAACGCCTACTAATCAATTACAGCCGGAACCGACAGCTTAGAGTGCCCTCCGAAGCACGGAGCGATGGAAAACCGCACATAACTTAGAAAAGTCATTGGTCCGGAACCTAAGATCGAACCTTGTATTGTTGGATCCTAAGTTGCACTATTGATCCATTAGACTATCATCGCTTGCAAGCAATGTCTTAAAACACAAGTGAAGGGGAAAATCCGAAATCCGTAAATTGGTAGATTAAACAAAAAGAAACTGTTATTGTACGGAACCCTCTGTGCGTGAGTACGACTTGCACTTGGTCATTTTATCTTTTCTTTTGAAAGATCTCCATGGTACTCCTCTATACATGTAATGAAAATTAGTCGTGTATTTTTTTAGTAAGTACTTATTTTGTATGTTTCTATTTGAACTTAGCGCCTAACATTATAGTTGCACCTAGCCTTTGGCAATAAATTGCTTACCGTGTAGACTAGACTTGGGTTAAATCCAGGCATGTTTGGCTATCAATATAGCTGGGTAGGCAGGCCTCAGCATTAGCATACTGAGCACGGATGCTATCCAGCTAGAGGAGACCATACGAGTACTAATTAAGTTTGTAAGTAAAGGCTCTACCTTGAGTTAATTTCATTAATCTCCGAACAAAGAGTCTGGTGTTATAAGTTTAGGGTTTGTATAACTGTGCGTGCGTGCGTGCGTGCGTGCGTGCGTGTGTGTGTGTGTGTGTGTGTGTGTGTGTGCGCGCGCGCGCGCGCGTGTGTGTGTGTGTGTGTGTGTGTGTGTGTGTGTGTGTGTGTGTGTGTGTGTGGCATCGTAGTTCCCAAACGAATGGAACGATTTTGATGCGGTTTTTTCTGTTTGGAAAATGTTATGATCGAGATGGTTCTAAGATATAGTGGCAAAAGCGGGGAGTTGGGAGAGGTGAGAAAAGGGTGTTGAGAATCATAGATTCTAAACGAATGGACCGATTTAGCTACGGTATTTTATGTTTGAAAGCTATATTAAATGACATAGGTCTTAGCTGTGATGGGGGGAAAAGGGAAGGGACGGGGGGTGAAAATCGTAGCTCCCAAACGAATGGACCGATTTTGATGCGGTTTTTCCTGCTTGAAGCTGATGTGATCGAGATGGTTCTTGTTTGAAAACTGGGCTAAACGAGATGGTTCTTAGCTATAATGGGGGGAAGGAGGGAAGGGAGGGAGGGGGTGAGAATAGTAGCTTCCAAACGAATGGACCAATTTGTTTGTTCATTCGTTTGGAAGCGTGTGTTTTTTATGTTTGAAAACTGATGTGATCGCGATGGTTCTTAGCTATATGGGGGGAGGGGGAGTTGAGAAAAGAGGGATGAAAAACGAATAGACCAATTTAGCTGAGGTTTTTAATATTTCAAAGCTGAGGTAAACGAGATGGTTCTTAGCTACGATGGAGAGGGGAGGGGGGGAGTATGGAGGTGAGGATCGTAGCTCCCAAACGAATGAACCGATTTTGATGCAATTTTTATGTTTGAAAACTAATGGGATAGAGATGCTTTTTAGCTATAATAGGACAAGGAGGGTCGGGGGGGTAGGGGGGGGGGGTTATACTCGTATACATTTTTAATTTGTGATTGTTAACACTGAAGTTTTAAAAATTTAAAAAAACTAACCCAATACGAAATTGTGCACGCCCAAATAGGTCTTAAATATTTTTGCGAGTCTTTGGTTTTCGATTTTCAACTGGATTTTCATCAATTTACCTGTAAATTGTTTAAAATTTTAATGTTTCGTTTCATATCCATCGTTTCATCGAAATTTGTGAAAACATCCCCAAAATGTATTTATTGCCAGGAAATGAAAATAATACAAAACTAAAACTTTTTAACATAAATAATGGGTAGTCTTAATTTATCATTTATCCCCAAAGTGTATGTATTGCCGGTAAATGAAAATAATACAAAACTAAAACTTTGCAACATAAAAATTTATAATTTATTCCCAGAGTGTCTTTATTGCCAGCCAATGAAAATTATACATAACTAAAAATTTTCAACAAAAACAATGGGTAGTCTTAATTTATCATTTATCCCCAAAGTGTATGTATTGCCGGTAAATGAAAATAATACAAAACTAAAACTTTGCAACATAAAAATTTATAATTTATTCCCAGAGTGTCTTTATTGCCAGCCAATGAAAATTATACATAACTAAAAATTTTCAACAAAAACAATGGGTAGTCTTAATTTATCATTTATCCCCAAAGTGTATGTATTGCCGGGAAATGAAAATAATACAAAACTAAAACTTTGCAACATAAAAATTTATAATTTATTCCCAGAGTGTCTTTATTGCCAGCCAATGAAAATAATACATAACTAAAAGTTTTCAGCAAAAACAATGGGTAGTCTTAATTTATCATATATCCCCAAAGTGTATATATTGCCAGCAAATGAATATAATACAAAACTAAAACTTTGCAACATAAACAATAGGTAGTCTTAATTTATCATATATACCCAAAGTGTATATATTGCCAGCAAATGAATATAATACAAAACTAAAACTTTGCAACATAAACAATGGGTAGTCTTAATTTATCATATATCCCCAAAGTGTATATATTGCCAGCAAATGAATATAATACAAAACTAAAACTTTGCAACATAAACAATAGGTAGTCTTAATTTATCATATATCCCCAAAGTGTATATATTGCCAGCAAATGAATATAATACAAAACTAAAACTTTGCAACATAAACAATAGGTAGTCTTAATTTATCATATATCCCCAAAGTGTATATATTGCCAGCAAATGAATATAATACAAAACTAAAACTTTGCAACATAAACAATAGGTAGTCTTAATTTATCATATATCCCCAAAGTGTATATATTGCCAGCAAATGAATATAATACAAAACTAAAACTTTGCAACATAAACAATAGGTAGTCTTAATTTATCATATATCCCCAAAGTGTATATATTGCCAGCAAATGAATATAATACAAAACTAAAACTTTGCAACATAAACAATAGGTAGTCTTAATTTATCATATATCCCCAAAGTGTATATATTGCCAGCAAATGAATATAATACAAAACTAAAACTTTGCAACATAAACAATAGGTAGTCTTAATTTATCATATATCCCCAAAGTGTATATATTGCCAGCAAATGAATATAATACAAAACTAAAACTTTGCAACATAAACAATAGGTAGTCTTAATTTATCATATATCCCCAAAGTGTATATATTGCCAGCAAATGAATATAATACAAAACTAAAACTTTGCAACATAAACAATGGGTAGTCTTAATTTATCACTTACGTAAACGAGAGAACTTAATCAGACAACTTTTGGATATGACGTATGTCCACAGAATATAACAATATGGCATGATTTAAAACGTATACTCGTAGCCGTTGAGTGGTGTGGTGTAGAGTCAAACAAAATAATAATCACTACGCAAAATCGTACTTTACGGTCAAAAAGCACAAATTTAAAATTTATATAACGCCCGAACCCCTCTCATTATAGCTAAGAACCATCTCGATCACATCAGCTTTCAACCAGAAAAAACACATAAAAATCGGTCCATTCGTTTGGAAGCTATGATCCCTATATTATAGCTAAGAACCATCACGATCATATCAGCTTTCAAACAGAAAAAACCGCCCATTCTATGGGGAGTTACGATGCTACAGACAGACACACAGATAAACACCCCAAACTTATAACCCTCCTCTCTTTCGTCGGGGTTAAAAACGTGTAATGCTTGACTTTGCCATTATAACTAAGTTTTGAACTATTTAATTAACAAATAGAGAAAACATTTTAAAAAAATGAATTGTACTTCATGATTCAGGTTTTAGATTCGGGGAGAAGAACTTCCCTGTTCAGTTTATTTCATTTAATTTGACAGATATAACATCATAGTAGGAATATGACAAAGTACGACAGTTCACATGAATTCCGTTATTAAAGGGGGAAATCCGCCGTGGCTGTCCCATTCATCCCATAACCGCCCTATCGCCGGAGGGCATCGCTGTTAGGGGATGCGATATCGATTCCCGTGACCTCAGCCTTTCGGATAAGCCATCTTTTTCAAAGTCTTTATCCTTCTGGAAAAGATGATTTTGACATGTACTTGCTCTTGTTTTCGAAGATAAATGATAAGCTTTATTTTACGTCCAACATTATTGATGCACTTAATTAATGTTGGTCAAAATTTAGAAAGCCTTACTATATAAATTATAGTTACTAACCATCTTGATACATTAAAACCTAGCTGTGCCTGCGGTTTTGCACGCGTGTTAATTTTTCTTGGATATAAGGATAGTTTGTGTTATTCCAGATCCAAAAGTACCAATATCATCAAACTTCGTTGGGACGTCAAATGGTTTCTTGTCGATTGCTCGACAAGAAACCATTTTTTTTTTTGTCTTCTACTCGTCGGACCGATGCTGCCAAAAGCCGCAATACGTTACGTAAACAACGTCAAACTATAGTAAATACTTTACACTAACATATATTAAAAAAATGGAAATATTAAAACTATTTTTTTAACGAAAATTGTGGTATTCCAAACAAACATTTCGAACCCTAATACCGATGCTGCCAAAAGCCGCAATACATTACGTAAACAACGTCAAACTATAGTAAATACTTAAAACTAACATACATTAAAAAAATGGAAATATTAAAACTATTTTTTTAACGAAAATTGTGGTATTCCAAACAAACATTTCGAACCCTAGTACCGATGCTGCCAATAGCCGCAATACGTTACGTGAACAACGTCAAACTGTAGTATATACTTTAAACTAAAACACATTAAAAAAAAAACAAAAATTAGAACTATTTTTTTAATGAAAAATGGGGAGTTCCAAACAAACATTTCGAACTCTAGTACCGATGCTGCCAAAAGCCGCAATACGTTACGTAAACAACGTCAAACTATAGTAAATACTTTACACTAACATACATTAAAAAAATGGAAATATTAAAACTAATTTTTTAATGAAAAATGTGGAGTTCCAATCAAACATTTCGAGAGCTGACACATACGATGAAGCGGATTATTTTGTGGAACTTTGTTGTTTGAAAGTGGAATACTGAATAGGCACCTACTTACCGAGGTAAGTACTCGGGGTTTTCAAAACATAATTTGTTAGTAATATTTAAATGAATTAGTAGTTCGTCGATTAGCTGGCCGTTTACAGTTTTGTAGAGTCAGGTCGGTGATTTTGCCCTTGAATAGATAGTTTTTTTATATGATTGATTGAGGAGCAAGTCACTCGCTTGATGGTAAGCGTCTCGCCTGCCTATAACAGTAGTAGTGCCATGCAGAACTTTGTTTGCAAAAACTTTCGCTCGTCACCCATAGACACTGAGCTCCAATTCTACTAAAACAATTGTAAATTTCGCAAATTTTTCGCTATACCTCTTAAAGAAGGCAGTTAGTGGAAGATGCGAAAATTTTGTGGAAATTTAAAAAAAATACCTGAATAAAAGAGCTCAAAATGCGAAAATTGTCACAAAATTGTTGACAATTGTCATTACAATTGTTTTAGTAGTATCGGGGCCCTGTTAGTCTCATTGCCCGGTAATTTTGCTTGAAACATTACCCTTCAAATCGAACACACAACATCGGTAAGATTGATACTTTGATACTTCTCCAGGCAGACTTGCGTAAGAGGCCTACTACTACTACAATATAACAGATAGATAGATAACACATCATCACCATATGAAACACAATTAAAATAAACTAGATTGAATCATATAACAATTTTGAATGTGAGACTAATTGGTAGATAGATAGATAGTTTTTTTTAAAGCACACTGTAGATAGGTACACAGGCGAACTTAATGCTAGCAGGCATTATCTTCCAGTTAGTGTTTAGTTGACTATGGCAGTAAAAATGCTGAAGATAATTTTTATTTTTGGAAATTGTTTAACCGGTGATGAAATCCTATACAAACGCACTTACGCTTTCAGTCAAAAACTATTATGTAGACCAAATCAAATATTGTATATGGATTCAGTTCAATACTAAACTAAAATTAGGTCTGTTTTCTTCTTTTCAGTCAGGCGCTCTTGTCAGAGTTATTGTGGTTGTACAGATGGTGTACACGGTAAGTCTTCAACGTCGTCTTTCTCCTTTGCTTGGGTTACTGCTTTCGCAATGATTCTGCGGTTTGTTGCGTTGCAAGCAAACTGTACCATAACCAATTGGGTTGCAGTTTTTACAGGACTGCCCATTAAAAGGAGTGTAATGTTTTTAGAATTCATGTATGTTTATTTCAAACAAGCTCAATATTGTAAAAAAACATCAGATATGCATGCTAACATGACGCGCGGCACGGTAAATTTAATGTTACTAATTGTCGCGAGTCATGTTATCGTGGAATATCTAAAAAAAAATATTGTGTTGATTGTTTTTGTTTGTTTGTTTGCAATAAATACACTTTATTATTATTATTATTATTATTATTATTATTATTTGTTTGTATGTATATGAGTTTCTTTATACCACCATAAATAGACGTATGGGGTATCGTTATAATCCATATAACAATACCCCATACGTACCATCCATACCAATATATAAAAGTGAAACGTTGTCTGTTTGTTTGATTGTTTGTTTGGGGAGCTTTCACGCGATAGCGGCTGAACGGATTTGGATGAAACTTAGAATGGAGATAGCTTATTCTCTGGAATAAAACATAGCATACTTTTTATCCCGGAAAATTGCAAGTTTTCACGGGAAAACTGGAATAACTGGAAAAATGTTGATTACTCGCTGTAAGAAATGGTTGCCATGGAAACTAAATAACAAGTATGTCAAAAACTTCAAGAGTGGTGCTATACCTACTTTTGCATTGGATTTTAATATCCTGGAAAAACATAGGATGCTTTTTTTTCGCGATTAACAGTAGTCCGCGCGGACGAAGTCGCGCCCGGGAAAACTAATATACATTAAATCTCAATATGGCAGCAGTACGGCACCACATTCAAAAGCGATAAAAATATTTTTTGTACTTTACAATATGGGTATCAAATTGAAGGCCTTGATAAGCACATTCCAACAGTATATAATTTATTGGCATAAGTTCTTTTTTGGCAAGGCAGGCGTGATTTTTTAGCTTTAAGCTAGTTATTATGAGATCCGTCCAACGAGTGGATGATCGGCAGAAATTCTACCTGACCTTCGACAAGAAGTATCGCTCATTCCTGAGATGTGACCAAAGAACTTGAGTATTAGCTGCACAGCCAATGAAAGTATGTCCGTTATTCGGACCTCCTTATGAATTAAAAAGTTAGCGCGGAAAGCCGCCCACGGCTGTTTTTAACCTCCAAACGCGAAAAGAGAGGGGTGTTATAAGTTTAGAGTGTGTTTTGTGTGTATGTCTGTCTGTGGCATCGTAGCTGCCAAACGAATGGACAGACTTTGATGCGGTTTTTTTCTGTTTGAAAGCTGATGTGTTCGAGATGGTTCTTAGCTATTATGGGGAGGGGTTGGCAAAGTTTTTTTATTTGTGTTCGATTTATTCAAAAACAAAGAGCATCGATATAGCATAGCTCAACCCTCCAACAAGTTTTGGTTTCGGTCCGTCTTGTAGTTTTTAATGAAAACGGATCTACTTTTGTATGAAAAGGTGTTTTTTCGCGAACTTACACAAACCCCGAGTATTAGACTCGTAAAGTTAAACATCTAACTCTGTACTATGTATGTTTATTTATGTGTATGTATCTACTATATTAAAGCCCAAAATATCCTACGATATTATGCAAGGAGAGAGCGAACAATTCCCTCACGTATTCAGTGAGCAGTTTGCTAACAAAATAATTTGTCTGCGAATTCAATTTGTGTGCACACTGACAAAGTACAGGTTCTGTGTAGTACTTTTGTTTATTATAAGGTTCTGGTGAGACCTGACTGGTGCCACAGATAGTCTGTCAATATCTAGATACTATGGTATAGCACATACTCAAGAGCTGTTAAATTAATATCTATGTATGGTTCTGAGTTCTGCTAAATATGATGATACCATTAAATTGTGTCAAAATGAGTACATATACTTTGAAATAAATGAAACCTGATCCAATGTGTTTCCATTTTCTATTCCGTGGCATCTACTTATACTCGACTTATTTGGATGATTTATTAATTTATCCATAATTTATTTATTTATTTATTCAGTACACAATAGAAAGCTTAAAGTAATAAACCAAAACGCTAACTTAAATTATAGCTTAAAAATAAAATAAAGTATTCAAGTGATCATTGAAGATGTCAACTTGTTGAAACTCGTGCGCAAATGGATTCAAGAGACACAGCGCCCTTGATGTAGGCGCGTTACTAGCGTGGCGAGTACGCGAGCTGCAGCATGCGAACAGCCGATGCCGCCGTCGACGCCCGGCTCGCACGTAGTTATTAGGGACAAACTGTTAATTTATTTTGGAAATATTTTATTTCACAGTCGTAATTTTTTATGTTTGCGATCTTCTTGTTAAATTGTGAGGTTATAATAGATTCATGCGTTACTTTACGGAAATCCATATTTAAAATGAATGAAGTAAAAATATGTAGCTTACTTCCGCCAAAATGTTAGTCTGACAAATGATAAATGGAAAAATAAAACTGTAATATATAAAAACCACTACTGACCAACCCTTACCAAAAATTAAATTATCGTAAATTAAAAGACAAGACGAAAAGGCGAAAAATAATAAAAATTATTACAAGTGTTTATATTTAACTATATATATATATATATATATATATATATATATATATATATATATATATATATAGTTAAATATATATATATATATATATATATATATATATATATATAGGTATTGTCTTTGTCTTATTTTTATATAAATAATAAAAACATATACCTCAAAACAAATACCAACGTCTGACAGCAATACAACACGTGCTTCTGCACGAGGCATCCTCGGGAGATGTTGACTCGTCGAGTGCTGAACTGAGATAAAGTTTGTAAGGTTCCTCAACATAATGAAATTCTCTCAAGATTCCTTCTCAAAATTCTCTCAAGATAAAAGTTCTCAAGGACTGTCGCGGACCGGTAAAGAAGAAAGAGTTCCACATTCAGTTTGTCAATCTTTCTCGATGGTCTGACAGACCTAGATACTAAGTGATAGATCCAGTACCTACCTAGTCAGGCAGTTACTAGATGGTGGGTTATCATTTCTCTCGTTAATTATTTGTTTGAAAATTTGTAATTAGATATAGAATTTAGACCAACTACTTGGCTGAGATTACCTGCATTAATCAAACCACATGCGCTGGTAGCCAGCCTTACGGTTCAATAATGCAACTTAGAATCCAACGATAGAGGCTCCGCAACAATTACTTTTCAAAGTTATTTACAGTTTCCATCGCTGCTGTCGGTCTCGGCTTTTATTTTAATAATCGTTCAGCCATGTCAAAGACTCTTGGGCGCCCTGACAAACTCTAACACTAGAAGCCAGCACTACCTTAAACAACAAACAAACAAAACCAGATTATGAGACAGTGGATTATAGTCCGTACTATATTATATGTAATGATTACACACATGCACATACTTTCACTCAGCAAGATCTGTGTCCCTACATTCAAATGGTGAAAGTTAACGATAGTGTTAACATCGACGGTCGTGTGAGGTGTGTTGAAACTCCAGCGTGTCATCACTGTTATCAACGTGAAATCACAAAAGCCACATAATATATGCCATAAGTTGCTCTAAACTGAATATTCCCTGAAAAAAAATGATCCATTCCAGCACAAAAAGTCCATTACATCCCGGCCGCTCCGCCCGTTCCCTTTGTGGTAGCGCACAAAAGAGCTTTAAAAACTACTGATGGCTTTGTATAGGTATCCGATAACAGATGGACAAAGGAAGTGGATAGATACCATTCAGTTGGTACACTTGTTGGTGAGTGGCAGACTGCTGGGCGGAGTGGCCATTCTTTGTAGAGTCTTGTGGTGCTCAGATTATTTAGTATAAGTAGATTATGAGAAAATATTATGCCACTCTGCTACCTAAACATCGCATTACAAATCTACTATGTTTTACTTTACTAAGCTTTATCTATTTAATGAAAGTCGAGAATTAGAGAACCGTTTAAAATTATACAAAAAAATATTATACAAAATTATACAATACTTTTGCTTAAAATTTTGCAGCTTTTTACATTTTATAAGAGCTAGAAATCAGTAAAATCATCAGAAGAATCAGAAGAAGGGTGCGGTATTTTAAAGGACAGAATATTTTATTTTAAGGTTTATGATGAAACTTTAACCACTTTTGAATATGTCGAAATTTTAAATGAACTGTTTGAAGAGCTGGATAATTTGCATTTGGCCCAGACCGACCAATTATTCTCTCAACAAGATGGAGCCCCAGCCCATAATAGTTGTATAGTAAAAGAGATGTTGTTGCAGTTTTCATCAAAATCGGGCCCGAGACTCCTTTGAGTACTTTTCGCTATTCCTCATAGTTTCCGATTTAGCCATCCACGCCCACTTAAAATAAATAAATATAAATATATATAAAAATTCATTCTGTATACCAAGTTTCGTCTAGATCGGTTGGGCAAAATTTTTGGGCAAAATTGATTTCGATGGTTCTTTTTTTAATTTGTAAGCCAAATTTTGTAACCAAATTTTTATGAGACTAATTTAAAGTTCCTACACTTTAAATTAGTCTCATAAAAATTTGGTAAAGATCTGATGAGGATCTTCGGCGTGATGAGCAGAATAGCTCCTCAAAATGCAGCTAATTTCTCAGTTTTAGGTTTCTACCAATGGAATCAGCCGTTTACCTACTAGGTAGGGATTTATGGAGCACCTTGCTTATTAATGTTAGTTGTACAATAAGGTAACTAGATGGCGCTACTGTGCACCGCTAGATTGTTTGCCAAAAAGTTTGTACGCGCGAGGTCTGCAGCTCGCAGAGCTACTGTTATTGTAGCGGAGAGGAAGTTTGGTACTTTCAGAGTATTTAAAACTTGCACTATTTTAGTTGTAGTTATCATAGACTAGATTTCCTCATATTTTAAAATATCATCTCGTTTAGCTCGTGGCATTTAATATCAAACGACAGCCTATCCTATCCTGCATATCCTTTCAATATAACAATATTATGCTATTGGATTAGTATGTAGGGTACATACAGAGGCATGGTCTTACTCATTTCATCATCGTCAGCCTATATTCGTTCACTGCTAGACGTATATTTGTCGAAACGTGATTATAGAACTCGTTTACTTCAACGATTGCCAGTTCAGCTTGCAGGCTACGTCAGTTACATTGGTCCGCTGGCGGATCACCTCGTTGCGAATGTTTTCCTTCAGAGGGAATGCGATCCAAAAAAAAGTGCTCGGCTACTCTGTTTTCAATCAAAATATTTCTCAAAATTACAGCATTTTTTTGCGTCCGCAGTTAAATACATCGCAATTCTTGCCCAGGGCCTCATAATAACAGCAAACGCTTTCTACCCGCCGTTAAAATAAATTAGGTTCCCAATGTCCAGAACTTTTATAGTTTTCCCGTAAAGTTTTCGTTTATGGTTTCGTTCGAGAGCTGTTTGTTTTTTCATCAGTTTAATGGAATATGATTTCCTTGAAAATGGCGTTGAAAATGTTGGTACCTCTTAAATAATCATACAAATCCTAAACCAACATAAAGGGATGACTTATTTCCACACTCCACAGCATCACGCCAGGTATCACAAACCTAGAGTAACAAGAATAATTGAAACTTAAATATGCAAAGAACAAACCGGCCCTTCATTTAAGTACATGAATGTACACCACTTTAAAATGCAAGCACCAAAGAGGCCCTCACAAACAGGTGGACTTAATTAATAATTTAAAAGTAACTCAGAACTTGGCGACCCCTGACCACACCAAACTCAAAGAACCTAACCTAACCTGTTGTATAATTCAACGGTGTAATGTTTACATATTTTTGTCTGTTGTAATGCGAAAATGTGCGAAGCGCGAGCGAAGCGTCTCCGTTTCAGCTAGGCCAAAAATGCTTTCGTATGTCCTTCCGAATTCCTTCCGAATGTCATCTCTGTTCTCCTCTACGACAGAGGGATGGAATGAGATGAATGAGAAATGCGACCTTCATTTCTCAACCGATTTAAACGAAACTTGGTATACAGGTTAAGGGATTTTTCAGAATTTTTAAGTCGTCAGGAGTTTTTGATTGGGGGGTACTTCCCCCCCAAAGGGGTAAAAAGTGGGCTACTGAATAACTCCGCTTTTTTAAATCCGATTTCGATGGGTTTTTTTTATATGAAAGGTAACTTTAAGTTAGTCTCACAAAAGTTTGGCGAAGATTTGATGGGGATCTTTGGCGTAAATGAGCAGAAAAGCTGCTCAAAATGCAGTAAATTTCTCACTCTTAGGTTTCTGCCAGTGGAATCAGCCCTTTACCTATCAGGTAGAGATTGATGGAGCACCTTGGTTATTAATGTTAGTGTTACAATAAGGTAACTAGATGGCGCTACTGTGCACCGCTAAATTGTTTGCAAAAAAGTTTGTACGCGCGAGGTCTACAGCTCACAGAGCCACTAGTTTTAGATCTTTTTTTATGCAGGGCTATTTTTAGGATAACTTACGTTCGAGTGAAAAATAAATGTTTTTATTTTATTCTTAATGTTTTTTACAGAAATTAATTAAAATTAAAATATAGCATGTGACCGACATCAAAGTAGATGTTTCTAAGTCATAAGTTCTAAAAATAGGTACCTAATCCTAATATATTTCATCTAAAAACCAAGAAGGCTTAAAAAATGACAGAGTCCACACCGTCAAACAATCGAGTGAAGCATATGTAAAACACCACAAATTATCCACTCACGCAAAGTGGTTAATTATGGCGTTTTATGGTTGATACACAATTTCATCACTAAAACTTCCACTGTTTTTGATTTTCCGTGAGAATTTGCCAGAATTCACACGAATAACATTGTTAAGATCTTGCTGCCATGTGGCGGCTGATCGGCATAACGTTGTTTATGTGTGTGCGAGGGGCTGGTGCGTACGGTATATCTCCATTGCGCAATGTAGACTTTTTTTATGTACTGTGTGAGATGAGTTGTATTGTCGACAATATGGCGCAGTTGGTATTTTCTCTGTCTATCTAGTATGCTTGTTGCCATTCAGCTCCGTAACGGCGTTGAACGGATTATGATAAAGAGAGAGAGAGAGAGAGAGAAGGCGTTTATTGTGCACAAACAACATACATGGCACTTAATATATAAAAGTAAAACTAGTAGGTACTTAACTGAATAAACATTAATGCCTAAGTTGTGCACAAAAGGCGCGAGTTCAGCATAAACGCTGCGAAGACAGTCTCGCAGCGCTGGTTTTCAACTCGCTCCTTTCTCACATGTAGGTTATTATATTTTATAGGTTTATTTTATTAGGTTTTTTTTTTTTTTTATATTTTATATTATATCTTAATTATTTATTTCTAATCTCCACGGTCCTTAAAGAACTATAGAACTGGCAAAGTAGGTAGTTAAATGGGTATAAAAAATATAAAATATTATTACTACAATATTTCTATAGTATGACGTATTGTAAGAAAGAACTTAAAAACGTAATAAGAAAGTAGGTAGGTAGAAATCTATTTTTTTTTGCTTTTATTTAATATATTAAACTGAAAATATATGCATATCAAACTAATGCAAAGCTTAGGTATACACCTTAGAGACTACTTTAGGTGCCGAGATAATAACAAATAGGATACGTTTTATCAAAGTCGACGCGAGCTACGCCGCGGGCGCAGCTAGGTGAATCACACTAATATTTTAAATCAGAGAAGTGTGAATCCACTGTAGTAAACAGGCCAGGCCAATCATAGCTTAGAGTTTTTTAAATGAATACTCTCTTATCGAGCGGGAAACTTCGTATGCGCGATGCAAACTCCGTACATTAGAACATTGAAAACGTAATAAAATGCATAAAAACCGATTAGCGCCATCTGTCTTTAGAAGTATGTGTGTATGTTTGTTACCCTTTCACGCACGAACGGCTTAACGGATTATGATTAAATTTGGTACCAGGATAGCTTATATCCTGGATTAACACATAGGTTACTTTTCATCATCCATCATAATTCACGCAGGTGAAACCGCGGGGCGCAGCTAGTAGAATATCCATACCAATATGATACCAATATATAAAAGTGAAACATTGTCTATTTGTTTGTTTGTTTGTTTGTTTGGGGAGCTTTCATGCGATAGCCGCTGGACTGATTTTGATGAAATTTGGATTGGAGATAGCTTATACCCTAAAATAAAACATAGGATACTTTTTATCCCGGAATATTTCACGAATTCCGTGGAATTTTCCATGGGAAAACTTGAACATGTTCATGTGTTCTTCTAACTCATATCATAACCTAGCTCATATATACATGTTGAATATTCGCTGTAAGGAACGAAATAACAAGTCTTTCAAAAATCATTAAGAGTGTTGGTGCCACAGAGTAAGTAGTTGATGCTATACCAACAACAAGCCACAGAGGCCATAACCTAAGTCTAAGTCCACTTTTGTATTGATTTTAATATCCTAGAAGAACGTAGGATGCTTTTTTCGCGATTAACTGTAGTCTGCGTGGACGAAGTCGCGGGCGGGTAAGTAGTTATATATAAAATCTCGTTTAGGAGAAAGAAGTAAAAAAATCTTTTTAAAATGAATTTACTTGTTTAATTAAAATAATTTTATAAATTTAAATTCGTTTTGTTGGCACTTAGATAAATGAGAACGAAGAATCTTGGCAGAGCCAGCAGCACAGTAAGTCATAGTCTCGTATATTCACATATCCATGTCTTACCCTTCACAACCGTAACCATAAACACAAATAACCAAAGCTCATCTGCCATTCTCGGACATCGTAGCCGCGAACCACGGACGGTCGACGGTCACGTCCCGTCCTCGGTTCCTAGCCAAGTTTACAGCAGCGATAAATCTCCCAGTTAGTTAGTGAAACTCGCTATTTGCAGGTCGAGCAAGGAAGGAACATGGAAAATGTTTTTGAACAGTTTTAAACTAATTAAATTCCAAAAGTAGTGCACCAGTTTCGCAATCAACGTGGACGACTTTGTCATAAATCATGTGAACTGTCGATAAATCAATGTAGGACATGTGAAATATTAGTGTAAACAAAATGAAATAAAAAAATTGCCGTCGCGTGACGCCTGGCAGATGTGTAAACACATCATCATTATGAGCCCATATTCGTCCGCTGCTATGAAATAGATAGGTAGGTTATGAAATACGTCATACATACATATCATTAATACCTACCTTTCACAACAACAACGCAATTTAATGGCAGGATACGAGTAAAATATGAAACAAAGCGTACACCTAGGTGCCGTGTATAAAAAGATACTCTATACCTAGGTGTTAAACTATTTGATTCAAAGTAACTAAGCATTATCTATGATCTTAGTCTTGTTCTTCGTCCCTTATCTCTTATCTCTTCGCGACGCGAACGGCACGTAGCCACGCCGCTCGATCGCCACGCCAAGAATCAGCGTTACCCCCCGTACCACGCCATTAGATGTTTA
This sequence comes from Alsophila aescularia, assembly GCA_946251855.1. NCBI lineage: Eukaryota > Metazoa > Arthropoda > Insecta > Lepidoptera > Geometridae > Alsophila > Alsophila aescularia. The sequence continues at coordinate 32,750,578 of OX276381.1, forward strand.
CACATCAAAAGAATGATATAAGCTATACTTTAAAATGATTACCAATTTGAGCATGACTTGATACATACGGGGCAGGTGTGAAGTAAGTAAAGGTAGATGTCATATCTGATATCACACAGCGCTGCCTGCCGCTGCCGCTGCCGCTGCCTACTTTGTATGTTTGTATGTATCACACTAATATTATAAAGGCGAAAGTTTTTATGTGTGTGCGTATGTTTGTTACTCCTTCCCGCTCATACGGCTGAATGAATTTGGATGAAATTTGGTACCAGGGTAGTTTATACCCTTTATTAGCACATAGGCTACTTTTCATCTACATTAGCATCATCATCCACGCGGGCAAAACCACGGGGTGCAGCTAATATTGCATAAAGTAGTGCCTATAGTAAATTATATAAAATGGATATCTTAATCGCGCTATAACATTATTTAATTTACATCGACGCGACGTTTTGGTCAAGTTGCATTGATCGTGGTCAGGAGAAGACTGAAGTAGCTAGTGTCAGCGTCGAGAAGAGCGAGCGTTGTGTCAAACTACCCGCATTTGGTTTTGTAAATGTATATAATTTTCACGAAGTTGAACACGAACGACACTTTTATCTTTTGTATGTTTTTTTACATGTGTATAAAAATTTCTGACATTTAAAAGTAAATATATGTCACCGTTACATTGTAAAACCGATACATTACAATTTAACGGATCCTAATTCGTTAGATTGTGAACAAACGAAAAATCGTCAATGGACCTGCTGTTCGCTAGCTGATGGACCAATCAGTGCGCAGTTTTACAATTTCACAGTTATATTGTAAAAAACCTTTTTTTTTTTGTATTGTACCTTTTATATTGTAAACTTTTTTTAACTTTTTTTTCTGATTGGTCGGTCTAGATTTGTCTCCATAGAGCTACAAATTAAACAGAAGTCCCCACGTCGTCTGACCTTGCCCCTCCTCCGGATGCAATTCCAAAATGCGGAGCCAGAAGCTTGCAAAGAGTTCCTGAGTGAAATGAGCGCACGAGGCTTGAACGTAGCGAGGAGGGAGGTGGCGAGTGAAGCGAGCCGGCGACGTCATAGGCGGGATTTAACTCTGTCGGCACATGAAAGGGAAATATCATTTTCAAATTCAAAACAAGATCAAATCAATAGAATTAAGTAGACTAATACTTATTTCACCTAATGCCATAATTTACAATAATATAATTATGTTTTCTTTTTGTTCGAGATTTTAAGTTTTCACTTGTAAAAGTGCTATTATTTTGCCTATTTTTAACTTTGACATCTGCAGATTTCTTTTGACATAAACCGCGATGCAAACGTTTGCTTACCAAGGGATTCCATGCCGTCTCCTCCCAAACTGTCCTCCCAGATGAAATTGGGACACTTTTTCATTTCAACCGTTTTACGTATTTAATCCTCGAGTAGTAGCAATGGAAACAGAAAAGTATGTCAACTCGAAGCTCTTTCGGGATTACAGTCCGGGTCTGCATACCCCGGATGTCCCTGTCTCTAAATTTTTTACGTACCAACCTATTAATAAAAACCAAAACGTAGATTCGGATACGGTTTATATATCATGTTATCTAATAATTACATTCTCAAGTAATTCAATGTTCGCTTGGGTAATTTGAGGAAGTCAACCTATGCATGTCGTAGGTAAGGCTAATATACGTCGACTAACGCTTTCAGATTTATCAAAAACGTATTTCCCATTCAAAACGGCCAGTAAAAAACAGTTTATAAGTATACAAAAAAGTTGCCAAGATGGTGTAGGTAGTCTACACTAATATTACAAAAATGAAAGATTTGTTTTTTGTTTGTTTGTTTGTTTGTATGTACGTTTGCTTTTAAAGGTTAAATTACTACTAATACTACATTATCAGCGAGTAGCAAGGGCTGTATTTTATTTTCAAAAAATTAGAGATCTCTGCGAAAGTTGCAATAATGTAACCCAAAGTATCAAAAAATGTGAGATCTCTGCGAAAGTTGCAATAAAGTAACCCAAAGTATCAAAAAATGTGAGATCTCTGCGAAAGTTGCAATAATGTAACCCAAAGTATCAAAAAATGTGAGATCTCTGCGAAAGTTGCAATAATGTAACCCAAAGTATCAAAAAATTAAAGATCTCTGCGAAAGTTGCAATCATGTAACCCAAAATATCAAAAAATGAGAGATCTCTGCGAAAGTTGCAATAATGTAACCCAAAGTATCAAAAAATGTGAGATCTCTGCGAAAGTTGCAATAAAGTAACCCAAAGTATCAAAAAATGTGAGATCTCTGCGAAAGTTGCAATAATGTAACCCAAAGTATCAAAAAATTAAAGATCTCTGCGAAAGTTGCAATCATGTAACCCAAAATATCAAAAAATGTGAGATCTCTGCGAAAGTTGCAATAATGTAACCCAAAGTATCAAAAAATGTGAGATCTCTGCGAAAGTTGCAATAAAGTAACCCAAAGTATCAAAAAATGTGAGATCTCTGCGAAAGTTGCAATAATGTAACCCAAAGTATCAAAAAATGTGAGATCTCTGCGAAAGTTGCAATAATGTAACCCAAAGTATCAAAAAATTAAAGATCTCTGCGAAAGTTGCAATCATGTAACCCAAAATATCAAAAAATGAGAGATCTCTGCGAAAGTTGCAATAATGTAACCCAAAGTATCAAAAAATGAGAGATCTCTGCGAAAGTTGCAATCATGTAACCCAAAGTATCAAAAAATGAGAGATCTCTGCGAAAGTTGCAATCATGTAACCCAAAGTATCAAAAAATGAGAGATCTCTGCGAAAGTTGCAATAATGTAACCCAAAGTATCAAATAAAACCTACAATTATGACGGTTTTTTGGTGCAGGGCTGAGGTTTGCACCCGATATCGTTGGATTCCCAAACGCATACTGTAGGTCATCTGCCTGGTCACCGAAGAGTGTCTGTGTGTCCCTCACTTTGAAATTCTACTTGGTCTAGGCTACCACTAGCTGTTGGATTTAGTTTCATGTAAGGCTATGATGTTTCCTTTGACATATTTTGACTAGCGAGCCGCAGGCATTTCACGGAATTGAAGCAGAAGGTTTACCAGATTTTGTGGGACGGACGGTAGGTACCGGACCTATATTGTGAAAGGTCCTGAAATAACTTTTTATCACGTTGACTCCCTTTTGTAGAATTTGAAGACATCAAGTTTTTGATATTTTTCTAAGCATAAACATTACAGAATGTTTTTTTACCTTGTTTTTGCATTCAACTTCACCCGAGTTTTTTTTCCTACGTATAGCTTTTCAGTTGATTAACTCGGGAAATTTGCACTTTTTACACGACTGCCCAAAAAAAGGAGTGTTATGTTTTAGCATTCATGTTTGTATGTTTGGATGTGAGTTTCTTTATTCCACCATAACTTTTAAATGCCTGTACAGATTTAGATGTATGTGATATCATTAAAATCCTTACATTCTCCCGAGTAACAAAGGCTATATATTTTTTAGAATACATTCAATATGGTGGCAGTATGGCACCATTTTCAAAGTCTAAAAAATATTTTTTCTTCGAAAATTACAATATGGGTATCAAATTGAAGGTCTTGATAAGCCTATTCCAACAATGTATAATGTTTTGGCAAAAGCTCTTTTTTGGCAGGGCAGATGTGTTTTTTAGCTCTTAAGCTAGTTATAAATAATAACACAGGCTGGTACAAAGGTATCGTTATAGTATGAGTAACTACAACTTAACTTAAGTTTTAACCTCGCCCCACCGATTTAAAATACTCAGGACTGCAATCCCTTGGATCTATGAATGATATCAATCTTCTAAGTCACGCATGAAAAGGTACACCGCATATTTTGATACTCGCAAGAAATCAAACCTAAAGGGTTCCCGTTGACCTAGAATCATGAAATTAGGCAATAAACAATGTCTTATAGCACAAGTAAAGGGAAAAATCAGAAAGTAACATCACAAAAAACGTTTTTTTTTAACGACTTCAAATCGTGTTTAACTTCTTTTTTTTTTATTTTTTTTTGTGTTTTGTGCTGTTCTCGAACCGGCCAAAGTAAGTAGGAACTTACCTTGCACAGTGTTTTTTTTTATTATTTCTCTCTTTTTGTAGTTTTACACAATGTCGTCGTTTTTTAAAAGTTTTCTTTTTTTTTTTTATTTTTAGTGGGTCTAAGAACATTAAGTACTTCCGTTCCGCTACGAAAAAGTAATACTGGGAACAGATAACAGTCCATATCTCTTAAACTACTGAACCGATTTCGATGAAACTTTAACTAGGTATTCCCTAAGTTAAAATAAACCTAAATTAAAAATAATTATTGCAATCGAACTTGAAGTTTCCGAGAAATAAGTGGACAGACATACATACACACATGAAATTTGGTACAAGGTTTAGATACCCACTCGGGTACATATATGAATGTAACTCATTTTTAACAATATTACAAACATATACATATATCAAGTTGAAAACATACTTTATTGAATTCGGTTAAAAAAAAAAAAAAACGTTAAGGAAAAACTAATAACATACCTACAAGTTTTTACGGAACCTTGGTGCGGTTTTTTTCAATATAAAAAGGTTTATTTTCATATATTTATGTCATTCTTATTTTTCGTCTTTTACCTCAGCAGCGCTTTTAGGTATGTATTCGTATCATAACACAGTCGTGTTACTTTGCAGATTACCTAAATGATCCCTATCAACAGGGACCGTGGAATTTAAGGGGGGGGGGCAAATGCCCCCCTTAAGCCAAACGGGGGGCCACCGCGCCCCCACCAATTTTACTACCTGATAAATAAGTTTTCTTTGTGCTTTTCTTCACATATCTTTGTTTTTTCTTAAACAAAAAAGCGCATGTATGTAAAAAAATGTCGGAGAGAGCAGAGCATAAGATTTTCACGCTCTTCAAAACTTCAGATTGAAGTGAAATTTGCACACTTATCAAGAACCGATGACAATACAATAATTTGATAAGATTATAAGATTGTCCTATTATCCTGAAGGAGGGGTCCACCCCCGTCATGGAGTACTTCCGCGGTCCCTGCCTATCAAATGTTCACAACCCCGCCTAATTCCAGAACAATGTGCTGAAATCAGAAAGTCACTCGACTGTTAAAAACCCATAAACCATTATTAACCCGTTGCGTTGGAATGGCGGCCGTTAAACCCACCCTTAACAGGCCTTACAACCGTTAAATAACGTAGGTACTTTACTAGATTAAAAATAGTTTCGTTTATTTGTTATTTCTGGTGTATAATTCTATACCTCCTACTTGAGCACTCTTGTGCGCGTCGAATTTGAAGTTCCATTCATGATTCCACACAAGAGTGTCCTGAAATTGGCCAGCCTATACTTCCGCTCCATTCCATTCTACGGTCAGTTAACTGTTATTTTTGTTAGTTTCACCTAAAAGTAACAATTATTATAAGAAGTTTGCGTGTGTCGGAAAACATTTAATTCTGCTAGAGACAAAGTAATGTCTTGACTTCTTCAGTTAGATGAAAGGCGGGCAATTTTGAAAAAGCCGCATAGAGGCGCGAGGTAAAAAAAAACGTTGTACGGTATCATCGATAAAGTTATTAATATTTCTACATATAATCACTTAAAATGTTCTAATGACTTTGTCACCTGTCAGTTTAGTTATAGAAGGAAATAATTAAGAGAAGTGCAATAGATTATTTAGCAGTGGCAGTAGGTGTAGAAAAAATATATATAGTTAACATAGTAAACTATCAGTATAGTCAGAAAGAAAAAACTCAGGAAGTGAGTTACAGGAGGTGGCGTGGCTATGATATTGTCCTTCGGCTTGGGACTTAGCTTTGAGGCGCGCGTGGGAAGACGTTCCGCGGTGAGATGGTGCAGAATTAGTGGTGCAGAAGTAGTGCAGCAGCCAGAAGTAACGCAGCAGTGCGCAGAGCAGCTCCCGGGGGACAGGTGTCCACAGACCCGTGACAGCGTTCAAGTAGAGGTTATACCTCTAGGTATCAAGAAAAAACCCTGGAACGGTAAAATAAGACGTTTTAGTCCAGGTTCAGTAGGTCTGGCTGCCGTACATCAACAGGTCTTCGTTCCTTGGGGTCCACCATGCCGGACGAGGCCTATTTTAGTTAAGCCCCAAGGAAGTAGATGTGGCACCCAGTATGGTACATAGGATTGACATTAAAGTAATAAATAAAAATCTAAAAGTATAGTACAAGTGTGAAAGACCAGAAGGGTCGGACATTAGTTCATGATTATAGAAATACAGCACGTAAGAAGCATAGTTTTAAAAGAATCTCACCAATTGGCAGTAAATTATAACGAAATGCGGGAAATACAAAAGTGGTATAAAACCGGTACATACTAAAAAGTCAAGTCATTGCGAAAGCGTTTGCTGGTATGACTAAATGCAACCAACAAGCATAGTTTGACCGTATTAACTTTCGCAATGACTTGCTAACTGAATAAACTAAAAGGAAATTAAAAAAAAATATGAACAAGATCAGTAAAATTTTCCGTTACTAAATTTACCGGTAAAATTTGTACCGGGCAATATTGCAATCCAGGTCTGCAATATCAAAAGCCTGGCACGTAAGAGATGCACAGTAAAGTTATACACAAGATTATAGATAAACATAAAACAATCAGTTTGTGGATACACAAGCGTTACATATATATTTTTTTAACCAATATTTTACGGCCTGATAGCCAGTAGTTTAGAGCAAGAAGCAATTTAGAGGTCACACGATATATGAAACACTTACCCAATATTGGGGTTTTTTCACTAGGTAAACAGGTAAATAAAGACAAAGGTTTGTCCAAAAATATTTGCAAAATGATTTAAAAAACTTTCTCCAAGCCAGCACTAAATAACGAGGCTAAAAAAGAACTATTGGTCACCACGGGTTAATTAGTCGCTTTTATTGGTGTTATCTGTAATGGTTGCGTTCAAAATTTTACCACCCATTCTGTTTCAATCAGAACCTGTATTACAGTCATTCAATACGGTGCGTTGGAGTAGATATTGCGACGAAAATTAGTTTGCAACAAGTCATATTGGCTTGGTAAAATTTCTGTTTACGATTGTAGATTACATAACGTGTAGAATGGTCATACTAATTCGAAGACAAGAAATACTTAAAATCTTGACAACACATAGACATTTTAAGGTTACGTATTTCTTTGTATAAACAAAGAAATACGTAACCTTTATACGACTGTTTATTTTATTGTGAAAGTGGACTTATTTTGTTGATACTACGTGAAAACTCAACTAAACGGAATAAAAAAAACGTGAGATGAAGTGAGACGTAACAACTTTTCTAAGATATCGCTCCTTGCTACTGGTCCTCGGGTCTCCTGACATACTTTACACTAGAGGCCAGAACTACCTCGGACGACAAGAAAGGTGAAATTTATGCAGCACTACGACTTGTACTGTTATGGAAGGGGGTAGAAGTGTAGATAGGTAATAGTGGTTTCAAAGTGAAACAATTAGATGTGGTATCATATGAAATGGCATTGAAGGTACATCAATAAAAATAAATAAGGAATACAAAACAATGCGACTGCGAGCTTTAACTATTAAGAGGCAAACATTATTAATTAATTTATATTTCTAAATCAAAAATCTAAAGCTTGTTTGCTCTCTTTCTAGTTTTATTCGCAGTCGAGTTTTGGTTTATACTTTTATTTTAAACTTTTTATTTCCCCTTATATATTTTCGAAGTGTTCTTTTAAAGACCTTCATTTTGATACCTCACTAAGGTGACAGACGTTTCGGTAATTTTTTGTTGTTGTGGTAATAAATAATTAATTAATTTACTCAAACAATGCTAATAATATGGTCATTATTAATCATTATTTTGACAACCTTCTTTGAGCAAAGTCGACCTTGCCGCGCTATTCGAAAGGAGCCAGCAAAGTTGTATGGAATTTCATTATTGTCGTGTTTTGCCACTTACATTTTTTGAGTAAAGCACTACACAAACCTTGATAAGCAATGACTGCCCTGCTGGCCACGCTATGATGGCCTCGAGCTTTGATTAGCTACGGTCTCAGCCTTCAAGCTTAGCCATCATTGCAGCCCTTGCTGTCCGCGCTATAAAGGCCTCAGCCTTCATTCCAGCTTGGCCATCATTGCAGCCCTTGCTGTCCGCGCTATAAAGGCCTCAGCCTTCATTCCAGCTTGACCATCAAGGGCTGCAATAGCCTGGAACGGCGCTACGCTCCGCTCTCGGCCATCATCATCGCTCGCAGCAACGCAGTCATTACAGACCGCGGCAGTAATGTATTATTATTTCCCAAAAATTACAAAGACAAGTGAATTCAAAGTTAAGATAACAAATAACTATAAAGAAAAAGTTAAAATAAATTCAGAAGATTATTCAACTTACAATGAGTGCGTCATAGGGACGTGTAGAACCTACACTAAGAATAATTTGTTGTGTCGTAGCTCTGCATACCCTTCCAATGTGCAGTATAGCCAGAATAAATAAATAAATATTACTGCTGATACAATAAAATGTTGAATTACTTCGGTACAATACAATGTGGCTTCTGTAAGCCGCCATGTTAGTTTTTGACACTTCATATAACCTATGTCACTCTCGTGATTAAGACAAATCCAATGACACCTTATGTTTATCAAAATCCATCAAGCCGTTTAGGCTGTAGGACGCGCCAAAGAAACACACAAACGTACAGCCCAAACGTTGTGTTTGCACTCGGGAAAAACGAGTATTTTTAATTTTCACCCATCATAGAAACTATGACTGTTCCAAGTCGTATCAAAATCCGTTCAATAGATTTTGTAATATTGAAGTATATTATCCTTCAATGTCTTGTCAGACTCTGTCTGTCTGTTTGTCTGTCTGTTTGCGCATCACATTTAAACCACTGGGTAGATTAAAATTCGGTTTTCACTGTTGGATAGCTTAGGTTTTGACTTAAAATCTGGTGTACTTTGTATCTCAGTCAAATAGGTAAAAGCCAAGCAATCGATAAGAAACTATTTGACAGCTGAACGAATTTTGGTGTAATATATATGTGTGTATCTGTTATAAATTCTCGGTTATTATGTTGTTCCTATTATATGGCGATAAGTAGCATCGAATATGTCTTGGAAATCTGTTTGGTTTTTTATTATATCGTGGTCGGGCGATGCGAGGGGCCTGGTCTGCTACAACTGTTCTACCATGCACCGGGTTGGAGTTTGTGTGCGGGAGAATTTGCCTCGACAGGTCTCTATCTTTTTTCAACACTAATAGAAATTTCTTAGTGAACTGCACAGGAAGTAGTATGTTGCTTTAGTAATAAGTACCTATGGGTACTGGGTAACTATAGTTACACACATTCTTCAATGTCTCGTTCAGGGTCGTTAGCAAACCAACTACGTGAATTTTTGAGATTGGTTTGTGTGGCCAAATCGAAACTATGAGTGACTCAAGCGTTGTTGTTGCTTAATTTCTGATTATTCAAACAGTCCTTAACACTTTACCTTATGTACTCTTTCTAAAACCATTATTTATTTTTATTATTTAGTTAGTAAAGGCGCTCCTATTCGCTCACTTCTTTGGAACAAGTCTTAAGTGGTGGGCTGTGTAAGTAATAGGAGTATCTACCACTTAACGTGTAAGACTCAAACGGCCACCACTGGTGTCGGTTGGGATAAAATCATTTAAATCAGCGACTCACAGTGGTGATGATTGGATTTTTTCTTTCAGCCACAGTTATCTTCTCTTTTCTTCAAAAAATGTTTCATGTTATCGGCGTTATCTGTAGATAACGCCATGTGTTTCGTGCGAGCGTGGACGGCGCGCGCGCCACCTTTCATATTAGGTATTGACTTCTGGAAAACTTTTAAGCTGGCTCCAGACATACTTAATACGGTCAGTATGCTCAAGAGTTCAGATACTCCCATGTTTATCATCAATAATAATGATACTTACTTACAATCTTATGACAGACTTACAGATACACAATTGATTCTTGCTAATGCAGTCGTAGAACAATTTTGTAATATTTCTACCGACGTACTTTCTTTAGGAAGAACAAACCTTATTGAACACTGTATTGATACAGGTGACCACCCACCTATTCGTCAACGTTGCTATCGATTATCCCCTGAAAAACAGAAAGCTCTTCGAGCAGAAGTTGATAAAATTCTAGAACTTGATGTTATAGAGCCTTGTGAAAGCCCATGGCTAAATCCTGTAATTATTACCCCTAAGAAAGATGGTACTCGGAGATTTTGCGTCGACAGTCGTAAGCCTAACGACATAACTAGAAAATATGCTTATAAATTACCATTCATATCAGACATTATAGATAACCTTAAAGATTCTAAATATCTGAGTTCAATTGACATTGCTAAAGCTTTTTGGGAAGTGCCTTTACGTTTAGAAGACAGACCTAAGACTGCTTTTTACGTTCCAGGTCGTGGATCTTTTCAATTTAAGGTTATGCCTTTTGGTCTTACTAACGCACCAGCTACGCAACAAATATTCATTGATAATCTTCTTTCTGATGAGTCTAATAACGACTCTCTTTTTTATTATTTGGATGATATAATAATAGCCACAAAAACGTACGAGGAACACGTACATTTACTTAACAAATTACATGCAAAACTTTTCAAAAGCAAGTATAACAGTAAATTTTCCAAAATTTTCATTTTTCCGAAATGAACTTAAATACCTAGGCTACATATTTGATGATCAAGGTCTCCACACAGACCCTGATAAAGTCAAAGCAATCTTAGAAATACCAGCACCCAGGTCTGCTCGCGAAGTGAAAAAGTTTCTCGGTACAGGTAGTTGGTATAGACGCTTTGTACCCAATCTTAGCACATTAGCTGCTCCCCTCACTAAACTTACGTCTACCAGTAAGAAAGCTCCCGCTTTCAAGTGGACTTCTGAAGCTGATAAAGCTTTTAATAAAATCAAACAAGCTTTAATATCAACTCCTGTTCTAACTTGCCCTGACTTTTCTAAACCCTTTGCTGTTCATTGCGACGCATCCGCTTTTGGACTTGGAGCAATGCTTACCCAAGACTTCGATGGAGTTGAAAAACCCATAGCTTACATGAGCAAATTACTTACAGGTCCCCAAAGAAACTATTCTATCATTGAACGTGAACTCTTAAGCGTTATAACAGCATTAGAATATTGGCGTTGCTACCTAGACAATGGCCAAAAGTTTACTATCTGTACCGATCATTCTGCACTTCAATGGTTCTTACACTTAGATAATCCTACAGGTAGACTTACCCGTTGGAGCACACGCTTATCAATGTTTAATTTTGACATTAAATATAAACGTGGCAAGGATAATTTGGTCCCAGATACATTGTCTCGTATTAAACCAATTAATGTGATTAATTATGATCCAATACAGACTTCTGATTCGTGGTACACTTCTGTATACTCCAAGTGTAGCCCAAATCCCACATCAACTCCTGATTATATGATATAACACAATAAACTCTACAGGTACACCCGTTCTAATACCCTCATAAACTCAGAATTAAGTTGGAAAGAAGTAATCCCATCTGAATTTCGTACAGCTATTATCGATGAAAACCATTCGTTACCAACAGCAGCTCATTTTGGCACTTTCAAAACATACCATCGTATTAAAGAAAAATACTTCTAGCCAGGAATGTACAAAGACATTGCCAGCCATATTTCCAAATGTGAAACATGCCTCGCTTACAAGCATCAGAATCAAAATACCATTGGTCTGATGGGTAAACCCAAGAACTGTTCTCGTCCTTTCCAATGCATATCTATTGATATTGTTGATCCACTTCCAATGACACGTAAGGTTAATAGATTCATTTTTGTAGTCACATGTTGTTTTTCCAAATATTGTCTTATATTCCCCATGAAGCGAGCTACCTCTTCTGTAATCAAACACATACTTGAGAACTTCGTTTTTTATGGTTTATGGTGGTATTCCAGAGACCATAATCCTAGATAATGGCCCTCAACTAGTCATGAACTCCAGGATTTATTTCAATTTTACAACATACCAAAAATTCATACTTGAGAACTTCGTTTTTATGGTTTATGGTGGTATTCCAGAGACCATAATCCTAGATAATGGCCCTCAACTAGTCATGAACTCCAGGATTTATTTCAATTTTACAACATACCAAAAATTCATTACCCCCCCCCCCCCCCCCCCCGTTACTGTCCGCAAGTCAATACTGTTGAACGTTACAACAAAACAATTATAACAGCAGTTGCTTCTTTTGTTGATAATGACCATCGTACTTGGGATTTATATTTAAATCAAATCCAATTTGCCATAAATTCAGCTGTTAATGAAACTACTAAATTCCCACCAGCTTTCTTAGTATTTGGTCGCGAACTTGTAACGTGTGGTTCTGTATATAATGCTTCGGATCTAACTGAATAATTGATTTTTGCTCGACGCGATGAGTACGCTGACAACATAGGTCAGTTAAGCCCTTTATTTGCTGAAGTTCAAGTACGTTTATTCCGCGCTCATGAAACTAACGCAAAATATTATAATAAACATCATCAACACCTTGAATTTAACCAAGGTGACATTATATGGACACGTAATTATCCCATAAGTTCAGCAGGAAAGTATTTTTCAGCTAAATTAGCTCCTAAATTTGTAAAATGCATCATAGCAGCTAAAATTTCACCACTAATTTACGACCTCAGTGATTTATCTGGTAATCCCTTAGGCCGCTGGCATGTCAAAGACATTAAACCTATACCACGTACGTCTTAACCTTAACCATCACTTGTCTACTTACATACTTTATTATAATTATGTACTATGAAAGTTACATTGCTTTCATATTCCTGTACCTTACCATATATTTAAATACCTACTTATGACCATTGTAGGTTCCCTACTTACAAATGACCTTGTATTTAAGTTGTAAATAATGTAATTTTAATATAATTTCCCTTTACGGAGTAATATCTACATTTTTAGCCTATTTTTTGTTATTCACTTCATTAACTTTTCGGATTCATTATGAATATTGACTTCAAGTCCCTACGTATTCCTTTTCAGTGCTATTTTACTTACTACATACTTTAATGCTAAAGCTAATACCCTACTTGTTAGCTATGTATTTTTTTATATTTTACAAACATAATGTTCAGTTTAAAGTGAAAACAAGTTCTATATATTATTATTTACTACACCTACACACAAAACTTCCAACACTGAAAAGAGCGGCAAATGTGATTACTCTATAAACCAAGCCTAGGTCACAAAACCAGTATTATTTTATAGATAATACGCTATTACCTACCTACCTAACTCATATTATTTTAACGTTCTAACACAACGTTTATTATGTACATACACGTGCTACAGGCACGTCGTACCCTAAGGTACGTTTAGCCATTTTGGCAAACTAATTGTATATAAATATGCACATACATACATTTACACATCACACACCACACATTCACCACACATACACATACACACATACACTGACATAATCACCCTGATCAGAGGATAGTGACTGTATAAATAGGCCTACACTACACTGAATTGGTTCCACGAGTGACCTTATTGATATATAAGGTTCCTCTTTCTTAAGAGTTTTATTTCCAAGGAATGGGAATAAGACTATGAATGATGATGAATGAATGTGTGATTTATGAATTTGAATGCATCTAGGAATCCAATCAATTGTATATTGACATTGTTAATAAACATGTTCACCTAAAAATTAAAAAGACTTCTCAGCATTTCCATTATTTTAATTAATTATTTTACTATTTTAACTTTATTACCCTTATTATATATATATATATATATATATTTATTATTATCTTCTACTATTATTTTTTCTTTTGTCCCTAGCATATTTTTTTTTTTCTCTTTTTTTTTTAAAATAAACCTTATGTTTTGGGATACCAATAATAACAAAATTTTTACATACCTTACTACAAAAAAAAATATTTTTTTGTTTACAATCAAAAAAAAATTGTTTTTCTCCGTGTAGGCGGGGTATTGTGACGAGGTCAAAACCTCTTTCATAATGATACTCATTTGATCTCTTAATTCTTTCATAATCCATTTCTTTTCATTTTGATAGTTGGTCATTATTCATTCTAAATACAAATAACCTGTCATTGATATATTTATTTTTGGATAAACCGAAATAATATTATAGAATACCTAAATAAGTTAATTGAAAATATATATGAGACTTGTAAATATATATATGAATACCTAGTCATAGTGGTCTGGAGTGTTTCCATAGCGCCCCTAAGGTAAGGGTACACCCCAACCGAATACCTTCTTAAGCCGCCGCTTCCGATAGTTCCTGATTGTTCCTGTAACTCTGTGTCACTGAGGTTTGGGTCCTGGGCTAGTGGGACAAACCCAAACCCTGGGACCGCCTCGTGACAATATTTTACCACTTCCTCTGCTTCTACTCATCGGATTGAGATACTAAGTAATTTTGAAGTCAAACCTTGAGCTATCCAACAGTGAAAACAGCATAGCAATTGGTTTAGCAGTTTTTACGCGATGCGCGAACAAACCGACAGACAAATAGAACGACATGATTTTAAAAATAACTTGTTCTTTTGCTTATTTTAAGTACTGCAGACCATTTTCTATTTAATTACCTTCTTTGTACAGACTTTTTCGTACTTATTGCTTTATTTTATGTTTAGGTAACGTTAAATACAATTTAATTTTCAACTCACTTCAATTACGGAATAGTAAAGCTAGACGAAGTTAATACTCTTGACTTAGAAGTATTCAGTACTTTAGTTTCATCAGTAAGAACGGAATCTTTTTCGTCTAATTAACTCCGCACAGGAAGTGAACCTAGATTTAATTGTTAACCGACTACGGCATAGTAAGGGAAGGGTTATGAGTTCAACAGCCTATTTATGTGTGTATTTATGTATTATGTACTGTATGTAATGTATGTATGGATATTCGTCGTTGGCGAGCAAGAAATCATTAAGTGCAAAAAGCTAGTTTTTAGATAATCGCGTTTTAAAGTTTTATGTTCTTATAAACGGTATAACTGATCAACGCTTATGGTTACAAAAATGGTTTCTAGGAATTTTATCCTGCAGCCTAATAATAAATAAATCATTTAAATATTGGTAAACTTACTGAGATATTTAATAAAAAGTATGATAGCTAAATCTAGCATTTTCAAAAAACAAAAACTTTATTTGGTTTTGCTTTAATTAATAAACTTTAGTTAGATTTTGGAGAAAGTAAAGACCGAAAAACGTGCGATCACCTTGATATAAATTACTATCTGTTGGTGACTTTTACCGAACCACAGAATTGCATTTTATTCAAAGTTTTTCCTCTGCCAGAAATAACTAAGAGCAGTTAATTGCGCAGTGCTGCCCCAGTATTTGATTATACGTTAGTAAAAAGATTGTCATAAATTACTCAAGTACCGTTAGTTAATTTTGACAGAGTGATTTTTTTGCTGGACAAGTAGTTATGTACTTCGGACATTGTTGTATTATTGGAAATACTAAAAAACAACTCTTATTATCATTCCATAAGGTAGATAATGGACTTAAAAATACTTTGACATCATTAACTCATTTTGCCTAAAAAATACACTTAGTGACTTCTTGCTCTCCAACGACGGTATGTATGTGTTTTTTTTAACCTAGTCTAAATATTTCTACCGCGGTCCTTGATTCTATGATGCCAATCACAATTTAGATACACGTATAGTCCTTCGCTTTACAATGTTTATTTACAATCTATTCTTTTTGATGACGCGACGCGCTCCGAAAATACTAAAATCCAGGTATAAGGGTTTTACCCTTTCGTAGCGTTTATCTCTTTTATCCGTGATTTATCCCTTTAATCCATAATTTCTGTTTGTCATCTTATTGAATTACCCGGTATTATTCGAGCCGGTTTCCTCTCTGGATACTTTAAGAGGTTTGCGAAAAAAAATGGAGATCCATTACGAAAATCCGCACTTCTATCTAAAATTACGTAAAAAGTCTCTGAAGGTTGGCAAAATTCTCAAGACAGTATTTTTTTGTATCGCTTACCGCACTGTTTAATTAGTGGCTGTGGGTTATCTATCGATACGCATAAAATAGAAAGTCATAATTTTGTGTGGCATAATTTTACATATCCTAATAATGAGCAAGTAAAATAATAATTAAGCATAAATGTTTAACCATAATCATGTTTACCATATCTAATGATAGCATAACGATAAACAAGCGTATTAGTTAGTAGCATAAAAATGTAATTATTCACCGTGGGTGAAATTACTTTAAACTTTATTATTTGACGTACCTACCTATGTAAAACAAACATGTTCGCGGCTTACGGATTACGGGTTTGTCACAGTATAGTACCTAGATTATATCTTTTACGACTCCATAGTAGTCCAAAATAATACAGCCCAAAAGATCATTATGCCTTAACAGTATTTGGCATACTGTTAAGGTATCCAAAGGTTTTTCTATGTTTGTTTGTCCGTAAACTTAAAAAAGTACTTTACTGATTTTAAAAATACTTTTACTTAAGAAAGCTAGATTATCAGTGAGTAACAAGAGAAGCACTTTATATTTCAAAAAATTAGAGATCCCTTCGAAAATTGCAATAATGAAACCCAATTCTCAAAAATTTGCTCAAAAAAGAAACAAAAAAAAGTATTTAATTATTGGAGTACTCTGCAAAAACTATTGACGATACATAAAATAATATACCACATTAATATAGTACCTACTGATCATTACCCACAAAAAAGTCTACAAGGCTATATTATCTAACTATTATAGTTAAATCACAATAATGTTCTTTTTCTTCAAATTAGTCAATCAAAACACGGGTAAAATCGTGTACAAATAAAGAGCTACACGTGCGAAGCCGGGGCGAGTCGCCAGTAACTTATAACAGAAGTCAGTAACACAGCCCGTATTCGTCTCATATATATTAGGTACGAGCAACGGGACCCAACAACACAACACCCAGTTCATTCTTGAACGATTTGTTCAAAAGAATTCTTATCTACAACGTCGACCACCGTTTTGCTAAACCTAATTGGTTTTTACTGTCGTCTCTTTTCTCGACTATAGATAAAAGAAATTCTCCTTTGAGAATTAATCGCGTTGCGGTGGTGGGTCGAGCTGTCAGATTTTGGTGGCAAAAGATATGGATGATAATTGTCACAAAAAATGGTTTAAAAATCACGTCAATCGGTGAATTATTAATTGTAAACTAGCTGCACTCCGCGGCTGTGCCCGTTGTGTAACTTTTCGGGGGTAAAAGTAAAAAAAAATAGCCTAGGTCATTTCTCATGATGCACATTATTTCTATGTCAAATTCATCAAGATCTGTACACCGTTTAGTCGTCAAAAATGTAACAAATAGAAGAGTTAATTTTGCAATTTTGTATAATAATAGTGGAAACATTGTCATCCATACCAATATACAAGTATAAAAGTGAAACGTTGTCTATTTGTTTGTTTGTTTGTTTGAGGAGCTTTCACGCGATAACGGCAGGATGGATTTTAATGAAATTTGTAATGGAGATAGCTTATACCCTGAAATAAAACAAAGGATATTTTTTACCCCGGATAATAATTGTAAGTTTCTGCGGGAAAACTGGAAAAATGTTGATTGCTCGCTGTAAGAAACGGTTGCCATGGAAACGAGATAGCAAGTATGTCAAAAAACATAAAGAGCATTGGTGCTATACCTACTTTTGCATTAGTTTTTAATATCCTAGAAGAACATTGGATGCTTGTTTTCGCGATTAACATTAGTCCACGCAGCAACAACAACAACAACAACAGGTAACATTAGTCGCGGGCGGGAAAGCTAATATAGACGGGTTATTGTCATAAAAAATGGCCTTTCAAATTCTGTCACGCTGTAGTCTGTTGCCTAATTTTAAATATTTTAAGATCCCCTGTTTATTTATTTGTTTTTACATTTGTAGTCTAGTCTTTGAATGCACACGCATTTTGTCTGCGTCGCGCTCAAGTCGCGTGTATATATATATATATATATATATATATACCTTACATATGTAAATAATTATTACTATTATAAGTATTATATGTATATATAATAATATGTATTGTAATTGAATTAATTTATAGTATGTAAGTATTGTAAATTATTTAGTTTTTTATAACTATTTATAGTCAAAATTTTAATTTCACATATATATTTCTATATTGCTACACCACCGTCCTTGTTAATCAATCATTTCTGTCCATCCAAAGGTTGTCTGGAAGAGATCGATTTTAACGATAAGACCGCCCATTGTACCTATAATCTAAGTGTTTTCCTATGTCTGTATCGTTTTATGTTCTTGGTGTCAATAAAGAGTTAATCTATTTATCTATATTGGTGGGGATTATAGTATAATAGGTGTAATCAGTTCTAGTGGGATTAGTCTGAAGTGTGATGTGAAGCTTAGATAGGCTAAAAATATAGAAACGATTGTTGCTGTCTAACAATAAAGCAATATACTTAAATATTCAAAGCCCACTTGACCAGCCCCCATGTTTATCCTAAACCAATATTAATAATAATAATAATTGATTTTTCTTAAAGTACAAGTACAATTTACAATTAATTCAGAAGTATTATTAGACTAGCTATTTGCTGAAATATTCAATGTCGTACCTCGTATTGGTAGAAAATTCAAAAAGACAAATCTACTGAACCGAAAGCAATACGGTTTTCACTGTCGACCGCACCCTAAGTTAATGGGTTTTGAATACGCACTTGGCCAGTTTTAAATATCGGGTACATGTTATCGGAAAACCCTGTATATTGGATGGTTCTATATTGTAACCACCTGAACACTGACCACGGGTAAGTAGTCGGCTGATTTATAGCACCAATTACTCCACCTTCACCTTTTTATAGGAAGGTCGGTCCTGTTAAAGTAGATAAAAGTGCTGATTCTTGTCTAAGATGAAATTATGAAGTTCTATGGCAGATCCTTCGGGTATACCTGCAGTCTTCTCGTATTCCCGAAGGAAATCATAAAATTTCTGGGAAAGTACAAAGTAATATATCTTGTGTGGACATTGAGTATTTATTTATGTACTAGCTGTGCCCGCGGCTTTACAAGCGTGGTTTTTTTCTGGGATATAAGGACCTTATGTGTTATTCCAAACCAACAAACAGTATCATCAAATTTCGTTCAGACATCAAATGGTTTTATATCGATTGCTCCACTTCTTCTCATCGGATTGAGATACCAAGTCCCCTGTTTTTAAGTCAAACCCTAAGTTATCAATCAACTGCATCGCAATCGTTCCAGTAGTATTTTCTCATTCAGTAGCTTATTTTAAGTATCCTGATTTTTTTTTATTATCTTCTTTGTACAGACTTTTTCGTACTTATTGCTTTATTATAAGTATAGATAGAAGATACATAGAAAGTGTAGATATTTTGATATTTTGATATATTTTGATTATTTTGATACTTTCAAAACAGTACAGACTTTAATCGTCAGAAAGAAATTGCATAATAATCAAATACAGAATCCTATAATAGAATAGTAATAGAAGGATTTTACAGTACATTTATATCTATATATGTACTGTGGTAATAGAAGGATTTTACGATATTACGATAGAAGTGAAAGCTAGGATTCGATGTGGGTAAGTATGTTTGTTAATACTCAGCTCCGTAACTACTGAACGGAATTTGATGAAATTTGGCAAATAGATGCTATTACGAGTATGTTCTACAATAACACACATTTCATCAATGTACACGAAGGAGAAGATAATGTCCACGGGTAAAGCAGTGGGTCTTATAAGTCTATATTTTTATGAACAACAACAAGACTGACAGACACAATGCCACAGCAATAGGGTACCGTCGGTAATTGGTTTCAGAACTCTGATAAATCGTAGCTAATTTTGTATGGTGGGTCTCTTACGCAAGAGTCCGCCTGGGGAAGCACTACACCTTTGTCAGATATGCGTCCCCCAAGCAGTAGTGTGTAAAAATTTATGTATTTCGGGTTTTAAACCGAAATAAATGCCATGCCCTTCAGGGCAATGTTTCCAGCTAAATTACTGGGCAATGAGGCTTAAAAACAACGTCTCATCTTGACGAACGCAGTGCAGTGTAGCGCAAGATTTTGCAACTAAAGTTCTGAGTGGCACTGAAATAATGGACAGGCGCGACGCTTACAATCAGGCAAGCGACCTGCTCATCTCGTCACTAAATTAATGTAACAAAATATAACTAAAAGGTTACAAATCTAAAGTACCTACTAAAGTGTTGACAGTTATAGCTCATGAGCTATTACGTTTTCACGTCCTGTGACCTTCAAGGCAATCGATGGGAACTGCTTACCACTGTTCCATCCGCGTGTACAATACAAGGGGTGCAGTATTAATGGAGGTAAATATTTCATGGTTAAGGGTTTGTCACGCATGGCAGGCGATACCTCGACATTACACTTTAGGTGGGACTGGGGCTATAATTCATAGTAGGTAGGTATACTGAGCGCAACATTGACGTGATGAAGTTTCTCATTTAGGTTCAGTAGCTTTTTTTTAAGGTTGTGAGAGTGAATGGTCGATGCTCATCTGGCAAAATCAATCCGATCAATCGCAAATCAGGGGATTTCTGAGTTAACCAACTCAGAAATATATATCTACATCTACGCTAATATTATGGAAAGAAATTATTGTTTGTATATTTGTATGTTTTTATGTTTGTAATGGATAAACTCAAAAAATACTGAACCTATTTTAGAAATTCTTTCACCTAGGTATAGAAAGCTACATTATCAGCGGGTAACATGGTATGTATATATTTTTTTGTATTAGAGTGCCCTTCGTAAATAACAATAATGTAACCCAAGGTAGTTCAACATTTTACTTTAAATACGATCGTTTTTAATATCGAAACGAAAAATAACAAGTATGTCATAAAGCGCCGCGAGCGTTCTTCATATAGTAAGCGTGACCTCCTTTGCCTTGCGATGCTGCCAAGATTTTGATTTACGCTTGCTGGCGTATTTTTCCAAAATTATTGAATATGAGCTGATCGCCCGCAAAAATAATCACACTAATATGATAAAGGCGAAAGTTTGAATGAAATGGTGTGTGTGTATGTTTGTTACTACTTCACGCCTATATGGTTAAACAGATTTGGATAAAATTTGGTATGGAGGTAGCTTATACCCTGGATTAACAAATTGTCTACTTTTTATCCCGTAAAAATGTACGGTTCCTGAGTTACGCGGGTGAAACCGCGCGGCGTATCTATTCTTGATTTATATATCGATACCGGAAATTTCAATTGTCGTAAAGGACAAAATACGAGTTTTCAGTAGAGCAAAAAAACTAAAAACTAAATTGTTTTTGTCTAATATCTTTTTCAAACAAAGTACTATATTCATGATGTCAATAGAAAACCTAACTATTTTTTCGTGTTCTATCCGTATCAATTAACCAAATAAACCAAAATTAATTATTGACGAAAATGAGAGTCCTTTACAGCCCACAAAAATTGAACTGAAGTACTTTACAGCCACGAAAAATTGGCTATGATAAAGTCAGATCTGTAGTAAAGGACTAATCTTAATCATCAATGGGTAGTACAAGTCATTTAAATCAGAGACTAAGGGGGTAATAGGAACAAAAAACGTAAAGATCTGGTTAGAAATTCCTATATAAGGTAGTAAAACTAAGTGAAATAAAAGGTTTTTTTATTATTATTTTTTATTAATCAAAATACTCAGTAACAAAATAAACAAAAATGTTATTCTAATAGGAACTGAAAATGTGATGCTATTTTTTAATTTAAATAGAAAGTAATTGTTGCGATGCTGACAAATAACTTAATTTTTAGAAATAATAAGCTAATAAACTTATCCACTAACTAGTTTTTTTTTAATAATTATGAATGAAACTCAAACAATATTTATCAGAACAGTCTTAAACTTTATAAAAATAACCAAAATAATAACAAATTTTGTCCACTTTAAGAGGGTGCATCCTAAAAGTTGGCAACGTCGTAAATAGCTGTCAAATATTCACCTGTTTTGATTCATTTAGAAATAATACTGTATGGAAATAAGAAATGTGGCTAACTAACTAACTAGAATATTAATAATGAATTGCAATCATAACATTGAATTTGATGTTGCACCCGTTTTAGGTGTAAAAAAAGGCATTTGGAAAGTTTTTTTTTCTTCTTTACATCTAAAACTAACTATTCGGTGTTACGATATTAATTGTTACATTTCATAATCAATATTCTAGTTCGCTAGATAACCACATTTTTTATTTCCATACAGAAATATTATCAAATTAATCAAAACAGCGAAATATTTGACAGCTATTTACGACGTTGCCAACTTAATAAACCCTCTTAACTCCAACCTCAAACAATTGACATTCTAAAGTATGAATTAAATGACAAGTTACTTCAGTCTTTTAAAATTATTAGTAATTAAACTTAACAGTAAAATCTTAGCCATCAAGATTTTACTGTTAATTTTTTTGAATAATCAGTTAATAAACTAATCTACTAACTAGTTTTACATTTTTAATGAAACTCAAACAATATTTATCAAAATATTCTTAAACTTATGCTACAATTAAAATAACCAAAATAATAACAAAGTTTGCCTCAGAACTCAAAACTCAAACAATTGACATTCTAAATTATTAATTAAGTGACAAGTAACTTCAGTCTTTTAAAATGATTAGTAATGAAACTTAAACAGTAAAATCCTAGAGATCAATTGTATCGACATCGTCTTCCTCGTCAGTTTCAGGAAGAATGTCTTTAACAGTTCCTAAAGACGGTAGATCTAAATATTCCTTATGAAATCGCTTTGGTATAGTTCCGTTAGTACATAAACGCTTTAAATCGTTATACTTAGCGACTGGTATAGGGTTAGGTTTGTCATAAAGTGATGGTAAACCAATACTAGAAGTATCATCTTCTACTTTGTCGGCACCTGTTAGATCTTGGTTTTGTTTTTGTGTTTTTTTTCCTTTGCCTTTTCCTTTCGATCTTCTTCCTTTATATTCATCATATAATGTTACTACTTGAGCGTCTTCGTTTTCTATCATTGAATATTTTACTTCCATACTTTTAGCGTTTTTTTTCTTGAACGTGACAATGCGCATTGCTTTTAGCTGTATTTGCCTTTGAGAAGTATTGGTAAATTTTTCAGACACCAAGCTGTCCCAGTTGATAAAATCGGAGTACTCCAAAACATTAATTTTGTATGGTTCAGGACGTTTTCTTGCAGATTCCATGTACGTCGGCCATTGACTCGGACTCCAAACAATAATTCGTCTGACCTCGCGTTCAATGACTGCATGCATTGAATCGACGGGCATATACGTATGCCCAGGTAGTAAGTAATTTATTTGTACCACTTCAATGTTTTTGGAATTCTGTAGAAAGTAGTGTAGGGCTGTGAGAACTATCTTATTTTTGTTCTGCCCAGGGCAAGAGTCGCAATAAAATAATACATTTTTAACAGGACGTTTATCAATTTCTAGTAGGAATTTATAAATACAAGTAGCAATTTCATTGCCACCCCTTTTTCCATCGCTTTCTCCCCATATATAACAGTGTCCTATTTTGGTTTGGCTTTCATAGAATGTACAGTTATAAACGGCGTATTTCCTAGAATAATACAGCAACATACTCTCTCCGTGAGGGGTATTAAGCACTTTTTGCAGGTCGAAGCTAACGGTGAGTGTATCGTTGGAAGTTAATTTCTGATGGATTTTAAATCTTTGGTAGCTAGCCTTTTTTTCCTCGAGATGAACAGCCATGTCCTTGATTTCTTTTTCTGTTAATAATTCTGTATTTTCAGTTTTTGTACATTTTACACATTTGTCTTTTTTGGGTGTATGGAATCGAATATTGTAATCATCTTTAAATATTTTTATAAAAACTTTTTCACTTAGATGTAATTTAGAATTATTTTGGCAGTGTTTGAGATAAATCCTAAATAAATTTGTAGCATTTTTAAATTCTTGAGGTAAATAAAGACATGAACTCTTTTTACGACAATAATGCGAAGGAACGGCTGGAAGGCTTTCGATAAAAGTTTTTGCGTATTCTTTATCTTCATCACTATACTTCTCTGCATGAGATGTTCTTTTTTCTACGCTTGCCATATTTTCGTGTGCATTTTTTACTGTATATAAAATAAATTTTTGGGTGATATCTAATGTGTTTATCAAAAACTTTTGGCAAACTGGTCTAGATCCTTCACCTTCGTTTATAACGTATTCAAATGATTGGCTTCTTCTGCTTTCTACACATTTAGTTTTTTTTCTTTTGATTGGAATCGGTTGTGCACATCTTACGATCCAGTCTTTCCGACGTTGAACATCTAGACTCCAAAAATAGTTAAATAGGCTCATTCTTCTATCCTCTGATACTTCGTAACATTTTCTCGCACATACATCAGGTAAGCATGGGTTGCTTTTCATCGATTTCTCTTCTATTATACTTCCTGATCTTGTTTCATACGACTGACCAGAATTTTTTTGTTGTTTCCTAAGTTTACTTTTGTTTTCTTTTTTGGTTTTGAGTTTAATTAAGTTTTCTATGCTATTGGTTGTCTTTTCGTTGTTATTTATTATTTTTTGTTTCTTTTTAGTACACTTTTTATTTTTATTCTGACTATTAATTGAACTCTCGGACTCATTCATGCTCCAAAGATCGGAACTACCTGCTGAAAAGTCTACATTTTCAGAAAGATAATCAACGTAGCTTTTTAATATCTTATTACGAAATTTCTTACTAGATTTAGGTTGTACAGAATTCATATTATCATGATCACTGGTGTCAGAAGTTGGATCAAAAAAAGATGTACCAAACATATTATTATTGATAAGCGAAGGAGAACCCTTATCCTCTTCTATATCTTCAGGTTCGTGCTCAAAGACCACTGTTTTCAAAGAAGTGTACACCTGAGGTTGTTGAAATAATGACGACTGGTTGTCTATTACTATTTCAGTACAAGAAATGTCATGGGAATGATGCGCATGTGGTTCATGTATAACGTCAGAAGATGTAGTTTGAGTGATCTTCTTTATTTCAGGTTCAGGCGCAAAGACAACATCATCCAGAGGCATGTCCTGGATAACGTCAGCGGTAAGTACCTCATCAATAGGAGTAGTCTGAGTGATCTTCTTTATTTCAGGTTCAGGCGCAAAGACAACATCACCCAGAAGCCTGTCCTGCATATCGTCAGCGGTAAGTACCTCGTCAATAGCAGTAGTCTGAGTGATCTTCTTTATTTCAGGTTCAGGCGCAAAGACAACATCATCCAGAGGCATGTCCTGGATATCGTCAGCGGTAAGTACCTCGTCAATAGGAGTAGTCTGAGTGATCTTCTTTATTTCAGGTTCAGGCACAAAGACAACATCACCCAGAGGCCTGTCCTGGATATCGTCAGCGTTAAGTACCTCGTCAATAGGATTAGCCTGAGCGTTAAATTGTTGTGATTTTTGGTTTTGACATATTGCAAGCGGTAGTGGTAATAATATTATACTGTTTTTAGTGGGAACTATAGAATTTTCACCAAACTTAGCGGATCGTAAATATCTTTTCAGCTGCCTTTTGGAAACTTTTTCATTTTGTTTAATATTTACTTTATTTTGTTGTCGAATTATGTTAGAAAATGTGTTAGCATTTTTGCAATAGTTTTCTTCATCTGTATCATCTATTACTTCACTACTATTAGCAGAAGATTGAAGAGAGTTCCCACTAGGACGCTGTGTGTTCCTGAAAAACCAAACTTAGTAAGCCTGCAGTAATAGTATCAAGAATTCATGCTATTATTCATCGTTTGCGAGTTGTATTAGCTAGCTACCTAGCTATGTATGTAAAAATATTGAAAACAATGAAAACTAAACAATCCCGTATAAATATCTGGGTATAAAGTAGCCTGTGTTAAACAAATTGTCCAGTCAGATGTCTACATACCAAGTTTCATCACAATCAGTTTATTAGTACAAATAACATGTACACACTTTCGCTTTTATCATCATCATCATCAGCCTTTTAATGTTCCCACTGCTGGGACACAAGTTTCCTCTTTGTGAGACGGAATAAGCTGTAATTCACCACACGGGCTTCGATTTTATATTACTGTGATATAAGTTATAATTAATTTAACTTACGTGACACTATTATTATCAGTTTCATAATATTTGTCTTCAACCATTGTTTCTTCAGGAATTGAACTTTCATGTTCAATACTTATACTGCTTTGGTCAGCATCGGCTCTAAAATAGTATACTCTCAAATCAATAGATAGTAAAGCGAAGATCTATGAGTCTACTGGAACAAATCGGCGCTTGTATGTTTGTATGTATATAAGTCGGTATAGTATAATTATAAGCGTTTGTATGTATACAGAGTTGATACGACAGAGGGGCTTTCCTTTAAACTGCCTATAGTAGGTACAATTTTCAAGCTCTGTACCAAAAAACAATTAAATAGGAGCAGTAGTTTAGCCGCAAATAATTTTTTAAGATTTTGCCCCGTTAGAACACGATGTATCTTTCCTTACAGCTGATTATGTCTAACGCATAGGTCATGCACCTTAAAACGATAAATCCGAGAATCTACAATACGTTGTTGCCGCTCTTACGCAAAAGTCACAAGTACAACCAAATATTTCACTAAAAAGTTGGCAATGCAAACAAGGAAGCAATAAATACACACACTTGCACTTTCCTTACGAGAGTGACAATCATAGCAAAACATCCCGCGCGAAAAAGAAATAGAAATAGGTCAGTGTGTTGCAATTGCATCCTAGATACTTGCGATCGGTAAGTGGGGCCTTTAAAAAACTTGTTTTTTCAGTGCGCCGACGCTATCCTTCCGGAACGTGCGTTACGTCACAGAAGCTCCCGCGCCGCTTTTGGTTTGTCGAATTTGCGCGCCGACAATTATTATTGTTCTTTTGATATTGTGATAGGACACTAAATAAGTTTAAGACAGTATTCCTTTTTTTTTATTGTGACAGGACACGTAACTTGGGATTATTATTATTTAGTTAGTTTAGTAGACAGTGATTTAATTACAAAAATAAATAACAATATTCTCCGTCGGTATGATTTGTGCATAAATGTGAATGGAGGACACATCGAGAATTTAAAAATTTAGTGTTTATGTTGTGATTGTTGTTGTGCGCGTACTTCAAAACCTTACCTAACATAAAAGCCGCCGCCCGCGTCACCCCGCCCCGGCGCGGGCCGCCCGCCTCGACATGAGATAACACACGCCGCGCTCCGGCGCGCGCGCTACGTTGCCAGTTTGTTACCTAGGTATCTAAGGTCAGTCAAATTTATTTACAAAGGCTGATGCGTTTTACTCTGATTTTTAAGCTATTTAGTTTGTTTGAAAAAAAAAACTCATTTTTGGCGCTTTTTATTTTTATACCGTCGCGAATTAATACCAAACACGTATACTATACGTAGTGTAATTTAATGCCCCTCTGTCATATCAACTCTGTATAAGAAGTATAAGATATGGCGATTGCAAATTACGAGGTCCAAGTACGCGATTCGCGCGCTTACCACTAGTAGTCTTTAATGTGTAGGTACTTAAGAGACCAACGTCGTAAAGGACAACAAAGCAAACAAAATCTTGTCATGGTGTCCTTTACGAGCAATACTTTACCTAAAAACGATTAGCAGCTTACTTATAAACTTTTATCTATTGTCTTATACCGTGACATGAAATTACAAAGTTCATAGACACAAACAAACGTTTTTTGTTTCTGTCTATCAACTTTGTAATTTCAACTAGGCAACATGAAAAACATCAGAAAATAATAATCATAATTCATAATAATAATCATAATTCCAGATTTAATTTTATTGCAGCCCACAGACACGTTTTTCTATTATAAATCAGTATGTATCAAAATTCAGATCTCGTAAACATCTGATTTTAACTGTTATTCTCAATAACTAGATTATAGACGAAAACACCTTAAATCATCGAACAACATCGAACCTACCTACGAACAGTATTTTTCATTTGTTCACTTATGTTTATTTACATTACCTACTGACATTAAATTATGATTATAATATCACTTACCGTAACATCTTGCTTTGATACCGTGATATTGAATCAACTTTTCTTTTTCTGGACTCTAACGAATTCCAAAGCTTATGTGGTCTTTTTTCCGCCATTGTTTTCCAATGTTCCACACAAAACAAACACGTCCATCCACTAACGATATCGAATTCGCACAATGTGCGTGATGCGAAGTGGATCGTATGAGCGCGGTCCTCCCGCACCCGTTACTTACACCCCCGTTGCCCTAGACATCGTGCCTCCGCGCAACTTGTCGTCACGGGTCGTAACCCATCGCACACTTCTTTGCGCCATCGGCAATAAGAACGAGACAAAATCTATAATTGCCTATTTCTTAAAATTAGGGTCGTAAAGGACAATTAAAAAACAAACGACCTTTACGCCCTAATTACGTGAGTTATACCAAAGCATAGATTTGGTCGTAAGGGTTTGGATTATCAAATAGCATGTTTACGACCTTTTGATTTGTAATAATAATTATTGTTTATAATGTCGTATACAAAGTTCAATGCAAAAATGAGGATTACAACCTCAAAAATAATTAAAACATGACTTTACGCTCCCTATTGAAAATTATTTTTATAATACATCCCAAATAGTAAAAAAAATGGAACTAGAGCCGTTCAAAATCCAGGTCGTAAGGGGCTTTTTTTAAGAGATAGATTTTTTTTAAATATACTATTCGATAGAGCTCGTGACGCTGATTCCAAATATATATATAACTCATTTTCGGTAAAATGTCCTTTACAACAATTGAAATTTCCGGTATCGATATAATGTTTCTTCTTTACTTACATATTTTACTTTACTGTAAGAGTTGCAATGGCAACATTAGAATATAGTATTTACATTAACTTGAATAATCTAACATTTATCATTTTGTAAGAAGCTTATAAGGCAATTGCTACTGGTTAGTTATAAGAATTTTATATTTTTGAAATGGTATTTTTCTTTACGTTTTGTGCCTTCTTTTTGATACCCCACTCGAAAGGTTTTGGTAATTTTTTGTTCCGTCAGAAATAAAATATGTATATTAGTTTTATTGACACTTCATAATCCTATAGCACCCTCGTTATCAATACAAATCCAAAGATACCTCATTTATCAAAAACCATCAAGCCCTTTATGCTGTAGGACGCGCCTAAGAAACGTACAAACACACATATAAACAAACATACATACAACCCAAACACATAGCCCTCCGTGCAGTCGAGTAAAAATAGAAAAATTAGGGGAAAAATCATTGGTAGGTCAGTAAATGGTCTACTAACAGTTTAGACCTCTGACTTTAAGCTTCAATATGTCATTTGTCCCTGTTATTTTACTGGAAAACAATAAAATTTGGTCTACATGTAAAAGTGAATACCTGATCATCCCCCTCCCCTTATCCCACTGTTATGTGGGGTCGTTACAACATGTAGGTACTTTTCTTCAGTTTCTCCTTATCAGCCTCAATTCTTTTCACTCCCTTCTTACACATGTCATCTCTCACACAATCCATCGACCCAGTTTTTGGTCTTCCTCTACGCTTACCATTAACTTTTTTTTTTTTTTTAACTTTGTCGTTACGTGACATTTCTCTCTCCCCATAACATGCCCAATACCTACGTTTGTAAATTATGTGTCACGTATGAAACATAGTTATAGTGTTATTTGATAGATCGGTTAAACGCAATGAGGTTTTATTACGCTTACTCACGCCCAAGAAGCACACATTTATATACTACTCATATATAAGCTTCTTGCTCACGCCTAAGGAACAAAATAAAACTTACGCTAATAAGCATTATAAAACCTCTTTGGTAATTCTGTGTAGGTAAAGGAGATGGTCAAAAGTGGTACTTTATTCCAAGAAAATTACAGCAGCTATGATATATAACTCATTTAAAAGCTTATTTAGTTCGTTCACTTGGAATAAAATAAAACAGATTTGATATAGTTGATAGATTCAGGCGTTACTTTGCGGAAATCCATATTTTAAATGAACAAAATAAAAATAGGCGGAAGTAAGCTACATATTTTTATTTTGTTCATTTTAAAACAGATTTCTATATTTTATATGTTTTGCTATTTCAATAATTATATTATACCATGTGAATATAAATAATAACAAAATAACAAAACATTCTTAACGCGATGTCATAAAAAATAACCCGTGTGAAGCCTGTAGAAAAAAAAACTTAAGGTCCTGTCATCTGTCATCCATCAGCTGTCAGTGCCAGATCTACATACATTGTGCCGTGTTGAATGTCACTGTCGTTAGTAGTGTTAAATCAGAGTTGCCAGAGGTAAAGTACCCAGTGTGGTAAGTTTATTCTTTCACCAAACGAAAA
The DNA here is from genome assembly GCA_946251855.1 of Alsophila aescularia. Classification (NCBI taxonomy): domain Eukaryota; kingdom Metazoa; phylum Arthropoda; class Insecta; order Lepidoptera; family Geometridae; genus Alsophila; species Alsophila aescularia. The sequence continues at coordinate 32,780,980 of OX276381.1, forward strand.
ACAAAACTCAAATAAAAATAAATGGAGCCATTTTTTTTGTTTTCTTTTGCTAGTCATTATCAGAATAATATTCCCTTTCTTCACAAATATCTAGTATATTGTTTAGAATTTTAAATTATTTTAGTACCAGCTTTCATACATTTTCCGAACATCTCTTTTCTGAAGATGATAATTGAATACGAATGTTTACGTTACGATTTTGTACGGAACAGGGGCGGATCGCTAATTCTTGTTATAATTAATAGATTTAACACACTTTATTTTTTCACGGCTACACGCAATACATGACCTACCTCGACTGCGAGTTATGTTGCTGGACCATGAGTGTTTAGTATCGGAGGTCGGGGTTCACTAATTATTTATTAACATGAAAGTTATTGGAGCTATAAATTAACGCAAGTTAGGCTTCATAGGTGAAACGTTAAGTATACCATAGAATAACAATGGTGTCGATTCACTAATTAAAAATAAAACTATTTTGACAGCTCTAAAATTATTGCTGTCAAATTTAGTTTTATTTTTAATTGGTGCACTCAGAATCGACACTAATGTATTACTAATGATGACAATCTATATTTCAGTAAGTTTTATTGTTTCATCAATAATCTATATTAGTACTATCTGAGCCCGATATTCGACTCTTCAAATGACTGCCAACTACCTTGCGCAGAACATCGCTCCATCTAGCCGGAGGGCATCCTACACTACTTTTATGTTGTGTTACTACGTTTGTGTTTTTTGAGATAAGTTATTTACCTTAATTCTCGGCCGAATCCCCTCATTTCCTAATTATAAAATCTTATTGTTTGCTAGGCACTTAAAAAGGGCGCATTTAAACTTACCCTTCTCAAGGTAGGATTATATTTTAAATTCTATGTCAAATATATATCATAAAGAGTATGTTATCATATTACATGATAATTTATTTTATCAGTGTTTAAAATAGCATCGATAGTTTGGTGAGTGACTAGATATCATATCTAATCTAAATGAAGAATTAGATCTATGCGTGCCAAAGAATAATTTTACTAAAACTATTAACGGTTCAGTTGGCAGAGTTCACGGTGCAACTAACCAGAAATACAGTGAACAACATTACAGTTAATCTCTCATCTACCCGAAGCGAGTGCGGTGCCCTTTGAGTAAACAGTAAACTTAAAGGCCACCCTAATGCAAACCATGCAGCAAAACTCGAATGCCCCGCGTTTTAGAACTCCTGCACAAGAAAGGACCAGGAAGCCACAGACCGAGGTGGCAACTTTCTGGTCCAACACTATCTACATTTTAGCAGTCGAAGAATAGAAACGTCCGTTCATTTCTATTGGTCAGTGACTTGGAATCCTTCTCAAACAATAGATTGGCTAGAATGATATCAACTGAATTGAAACTACATTATCTAGATCTAAACCAGCCAAGGTAGTTGGTGCGAATAAATAATGTTCTAGGCAGACATTGTCTTGATTGTTTTTCTTGGCTACAGACTGCCAAATTCATAGTAATTTTACTCAAATATGAACTTTAACCATATTAATGTGAAAATAAAAGTTTTTTTTTTATATTTTCGTTTTTATACTCGATGGTGCATATAGTAATCCACAAACAATGACGATTTTATACTCCCAGTCCACAACCGATACCTATTTAATTATTTTAACAAGTAAATTAAAGTAAAAGAAAAAGCACGACTTCCCAAAAAACGAACTAAGGATACTAACGATACAATACATTATATGTACATCCCATACATTGAAATCTGTTCTGGCATTTAAATTTATGGTGGAATAAAGAAACTTACATACATAAACTCTAAAAATGTACTCCTTTTTTGGTCAGTCGTGTAAAAAATAAAGAAGGCACGACGAAGAAAAACACTAAACTCACCAAAACAACATCCACTTTATTCGCCGTTACATCAGGTTTACCCATTAAATTGGGAAGTGGGAACCAAGGGCCCACTTGGCCATTCCCCGCACGGTACTAGGGAGACTTTCCTATTTTACGATTCCCGCTGTCGCAATTTACGTTTTTTTCTGACAATTTACGATTTGTACCAGTAATTTACGGTAACACTCGTTTAAATATTCAAATCATATCTGTCAATACGGAATACGAAATGCTTTGCCAGGCTTTGTCGATAAAATGGACGGCTAATGAAGGCAAATCAAAAATGTTCAAAATGCTTGTATTATCGTTTATTATCATCATTAGTTGAAAGAGGTCTGAACATAGGCACAAGAAATAACAATACATAAAGGCCCTTAGATCGCCACAATAGTGGTTGACTTTGGTCGCGATCCACCTCGTTTTGGGGTTACATTATGTTACATTATATTTGTAGTCCTGGATCTATAATATGAATTACAATTTTGTTGTAAAATTACTGTCACGTGGCATAAAAACATATTAATATCAGATTAACAGCAGATCATATCGTGCTATTTGAGCGTGTTCAATGGCAGATAGTGCAAAAGCCTTTTGGAAAAATACGGCAACTATATGAAAGACACATCTGATTCTTTCGTGTCTTATATATTACTAAAACAATTACCTTCATTATTTATTTCTATCTTATTCCATAAGACTCGTCCCATATCCTGTGCTTATTGCCTGGTTTATTAAAAATCTCAAGAATTTTATGTGTATCAATAAAATGACCAATGTCATAATAATATTCACAATCATAAAATATGGCCACTTGGCTTGGACACTTCGACCCATAATGAATCACCACGATTTATGTTGTGAAAGAAATTAGGAACAATTCCCCACCATATCATCCTTTGGAAACCACCGCCAACCTGTGCGGTCGTTTTGTAACCAAGTGTCTCATGCGTAACGATGGTAAAACACTTACCGGAATAAGTCTTCTTCCATGGAAGATGGGGCGGCCTTTTGTTACTTGTGTAGACACTTTTGCACCGTCTCATCTTCCAAGAAAATATCTCAAAATGTCATCTTCCAAGTGCTTGACAGTGACTAGGTATATATTTGAGGTCTAAACGCTGAGAATTTGGGGGCCGGGAGCTTAAGACCTATCTGGGCGTCACGTCTGGTCGAAGGACGTGACCAAAATGCTGGACATTATTTTGTACAGAGATTGAGCTTTGCCAGGTTGTATGGCAATGCAGTCAATATTTTGGGAACGTTACCTAATGGTAGCGGCATGTTATATTATGTTTAGTTTAGGTTAATTGTAATTAGTTTAAGTTGCTTATATGATGATAAATCAGAGTCAAAAGATATTTGGATAAGTGTGATAGTAATTTTTGTAGTTCAAATCTTGATTGTTGGACCCAAAGATCTTACGTTATAAAGACTAATAAATATAAAGATACCTATATTAAAAATGTAGAAAAAAAACAGCTCATTTTCTAAACAAAACATGACTCTTCCCGAGTGGTCATTTCTTTTCGTTAAAAGTGTCCTGACTGTTATTCCATGATTTAAAATACCAATATAGCAAATTAGATCAAAATTGCTCCAGCCTTCAAAAAGATTTTTAACAATTGCTCGGCTTCTTCATAGATGATTGACATACCTACATTACACCTGATATTAAGTCAAAACCTAAGCAATCTAATAGTGAAAACCACATTGCAATCGGTCCATTAGTTTTTACGTGATGCGCGAAAATATGATAAATTCTTATTCAGTGGCATATATACAACATTATTTTTTAATTATATTCATTATACATACTTTCTGTTGCTTGCTTTGCTTTACAAGTATAGATAGATAGATAGATTAACTATGTATTTATCGGTAACGCCTGCCTAGCAACTTTATAAAATCATGATCATGGTTTGTATAGGAAGAACTTTGTTTACGACGAGATTAGCACCGTACATCGTAGCATCGCCGTAGCTTACAAACTTTAGTCAGCAACAACCCTACGTTACAGTGTAAAAAAAATATGTAAAAAAAGGCAGCGAACAAAACTGAAAAGAGGCAATCAGGCTTTAGATTTTTGATTTTGAAATAGAAGATGCAATTGGTGGCATGAAAAGTTAGCTCGCTAGGTTCTAATTGAAGGAGAAATGAAATGCATGATGCATCTGACTGCGTCTTATATTTCAAAATCAAGCAACTAGAGCCTTTTTGCCGCTTTCAGAAGTGTTATTTTTATTTTATATTGTTATTAATTTCAACTTTTTAGTTTCTTCTATATATATATATATATATATATATATTTTGGAATTGACTTTTAAAGATGTCCATTTTGATACCTCACTCGATAGGTATTGGTACGTTAAACGTTTTTGTTGCTGTGTAGCGGTTATAACTATGTAACCCAAACCACAGTACATATATTAGTCTTACTAATATATGTACTGTGCCCAAACATTACGTTATGTTTAGCATGTGTTTAGAGGAGTACTATTATATATTCTGTGGTTTTAGTTCAGTTCAGTGACCGTCAAATATTTATAACATTTCCAATTTTTACTCGACTACTGCAAAGCAAGGGAAGGGTATTGAGTTTAACAGTCTATGTATTTATGTATGTATGTACGTATGTATCTATGTATGTGGTTATGTGGATGTTCCACCATAGCGTCGCTTCTATTGGTCCGATTTTGACAAGCGAGGTGTCTATCGATTCGTCTTCAAGTACAGAGTGTCATATGCTATTTTTACGACGCAGCAAAAGAAGGGTTATGCGTAAAAAACTAAAAACTTGGTCTAACTTTGACAATCAAGGTATCAATCGATTCGTCTTCATTTATAGAACACAGCACACACACACAGTCACAGGATTTTTTTTACCCGACTACTGCGAAGCATAGGTAGGGTTATGTGTATAAACTAAAAACTTGGTCCGATTTTGATAAGCGAGGTGTCAATCGATTCGTCTTCATCGCAAGAGCGTCTTAAGCTATTTTTTACCCAACCGTAGTCGAGTTTTAGTTTTTGAACTTATCTGGTTTGCAATAATAATTCAGTACACTTTCCCAACGACCTCCATGAATGATGCAAACTGATAAGTGTTTTCATTCATATTCCTTTCACAGAGTCCTTACAGTAAGGTTGTAAGACAACAGAACCTTCCTTCCCAATCATAGTCTTCCAGTAATAATATTATTATAGAATCTGACGTCTCCCAAACGTACACACCGCCCTTTGCAAACATTACTTCCTGTTTCCCCTCACGAAAATTTAATAACACGGACCATTATTCACAAATACGAATCCATTACATTTATTCTCAGCTGATACCACAGAATAGCTACAAGTTTCTGGCGGTTTGTGCCAATCGCTCAGCTTTTTATTAGGTATCATAATAACGGAAAACGGAAGAAAATGTAATAGAAATATGCATGTAGTTGTTCTTATTATGTTCCAATGTATAACCATACCAAATATCTGGAATTATTTTGTTATCTGCATGTATGTGGGCTATCGAGGTCTCTGCGCTGCCACAGCCCTAAAAATAATATAACCATCACAAATTTCAGTGAAACATTACAATGGCAAAAGTGTCCTCGCAGAGTAGAATATGTCTAACTATAGTGGTATGAAATGTGGTATGAATGAAAATAGGATGTAGGAGACCCCAAGGCCTACCGAGATCCCCCATGTACTCGTACTCGAACCTATGTTTCGCGATTTTATTTATTTTCGGAGACAATCCGTATGATATAATACATCTATTTATAGCTATACATATAATAAAACTATAAAGAAAGTGAAAACTGCACATTAAAAAAAAATTGAAAAAATATATGCTAATTGATTATATGAAGTAGGAAAATCCAAAAATATTGTTTAGAATTCTTGTCTGTCTGTCTGTCTGTGACTTCATCGCGCAAAAAAAAACACTTTTGGATGATTTTGATAATGTTTGCTGAACTGTATTTCTTGGAGTCCTGCGGAGGTTTTTATCTTTGTCACAGTTGCGCCACAGAATAAAGAATATGGAGGTACTTCTTGAGGTTGTTCGATTTAAAGATCTCTTAATTCCTCTTGTAGGTCTGTCTCAATATGCCGTAATATATCTTCGGTTAATGAAATGTCCTCGACATCAGACTTGGCAAAATATCTTGTTTTTTTTTTATTTTTCAGAGTATTTTTTCCCTAAACTCGTTATCACCTTCGTCATCGTTGTAACCAATATGCATATCTTTTTTGGCTTTCTTTTCGAATTTGATGCGTGACGCCAACCAATACTAGTGGCTCTGCGAGTTGTAGATCTCGTGAGGACAAACTTTTTTGCAAACTATCTAGCAGTGCATAGTAGCGCCATATACCTTATTGTAGAACTAACATTAATAATCAAGTTTCTCCATCAATCCCTACATAGTAGGTGTGGTGACGCTGTAGAGGTCAGTTATAGACCAACAGCATATATCCTTTCAAAAAAAAAAAGGTAAAGTGCTGATTCCAGTGGTAGAAACCTAAAAGTGAGCAATTTATTGCATTTTGAGGAGCTATTCTGATCATCACGCCGAAGATCTACATCAAATCTTCACCAATTTTTTGATGCCATCAACTAATGTTACTTACATTTCAAATTAAATAATAAAATGGGGCTATTGAATATAAGGCGGAGATATTCAATAGCCCCATTTTATGCCCATTTTTGGGGGAAATATCCCCCCCCCCCTCCTCCTCCAATCAAAAATACCCGAATGAAAATCCAATAAGAAATTCAAAAAATTTGTTAACCTGTATACCAAATTTAGTCTAGATCGGTTGAGAAGTGCGACCTGAGAACAGCCGGACATACATCAGGACAGACATGCGCACATAAGAAAGAATTTTTGCCCAAGCTGAAACGGTGATGCTTCGCGCTCGCTCGTTCAATTAAATATATATCCAAAGGAATAGTTGTTTTATTTAGTTAGAAACATCCACACCAATATATAAAGTGAAAACGTACAATTGTCTAGCATCCATTTTGAAAAGTTGTGTACACTTTTTGTAATTCAATGGATCGATAAATATCATAATATGTTATGTATTCATAAAAGATAGTAGATAAGTATTTATTATCTTTACTTTGATGTGGTTACACATCCTCATCATCCTGACCATCAAAATCATCAGCCCATATTCATTCACTGCTGGACGTAGGCCTCTCCTTGTCAATGCCACTGAGCCCCATCTTCAACTCTTGTCGCCAATTGCAACTCGTCACTCCACCTGGCCAACGGTCTCACTACGTTAGCCTAATCGTGGTCTCCACAATAAAGCTTGCCCAATGGTTATCAGTTCTTCGAGTTATTATTATTATTTGAGTTAAGTCGCGGGCGAAAGCCTGTTCCATAATCTTTGATATTATATGTAAACAAAGAAATGTCACGATAAATCACTATCAAAGAGACATGTCAGCTGCCCAAAACATTTTTCACTTGTGAAAAATATTTTGTTTCTATTTCCCCCGGCTTTGCTCTAGCGCAGCACCTTTGCTTTAGTAGCCTCGTTGTCTTGAAAAATGTGATGAACAGTCTTATAGCAGTCAAGGTAAATTCGACCATTTTTTCCATAATGTTTGTTATTGGCCCAGACTTCAGAGGCATACTGAATTCATCGCTGGTTTTATTCTCTGTAACAATCTTTGTCCCAGTTACCGCAGATATTACAAAAAAAAGTGCTGTTTTCTGGGTACAGTCTGCTAATGGCCAATATTTGTCTATAGACCATGACTTATGTCTGCTTATAGGCATTCATCACCATCACTTTTTCCGATATACTCATACTTTTATATACGACCACGTTTTTTTACCGGTGACATATTGTGCTTTGATGTTGGGAAAACCATCTCCATTTGACAAGAATAACAACAAATGTATCAAACTTAACAAAAATAAGATAAAACAACGCCTGCATTCCGTCTATACAAAAATTCTGAAAGCAAAGTAATTTCATTATGATTAAATTTAGCTGCCATTCCTAAGCCTGCAAAAAGTATGAAGGAAAGTTCAATTTGATTCATCATTGAATTTAATATGGAAAAAATACTTCATTCTTTCAATCATAACTCAAAGTAACAAATGTGCCATAAAAAATAACTTGTTACAAACTAGATACGCGTACACACGAAACTGCGTACAACCGATTACGTATAAAAGACGTTATGAGTATGATCCACTCCTATAAAAACAAAATGGTAGCGATTGCACGAAATGTTTAGAATCCCTGCAGTGTTCCCAGGCTAAGAAAAATAATTGCACGAAATTATTATTTGCTCTTTCTAAATTTGTTTAGAATGACTATCATGCAAAAATAAGAGCTTAAAATCAATTCAATAATTCAAGAATATCATATTATTCTTTCAAAATAAGTGTAACAAATTTCTATCTCAAATTATGGATAGCACGATTTGTATGCAGTTTTATTGCACTGTTATTCCCTTTTGTTTACACAAAAAAAATAAGATTATGGAACAGGGTATATAGTGTTTTTCCTTCAGATGTTTTTATTTACTTGGGTGCTTACAGAGTAAACCATCTCGAACAAATAAAACGTGTCATTTTTCTAGACCAAAATTAGATTAGAGCGAAATCTATTTTACGTCAGTAAGCGTAATTCAAAATCTTTGCATTATCACAACAATAGATTCAAATTAGCTTGTGTTTTTTTAATGAATTTATTACGAATAAGCAAATAAAGTTATTGCAATTTTCATAATCAATTATTATTGTTTTGGTGGCGATAGTGGCCTAACGGTTCTATAGTGCAAATTAGAATCCAACGATACCGGGTTTAAAACCTAGGCCCCGCACCAATGACTTTTCTAAGTTATGTGCGGTTTTCCATCGCTACGTGCTTCGGAGGGCACGTTAAGCTGTAGGTCCCGGCTGTTATTGATTAATAGCAGTCGTTAAGCCATGTCAGAGGCCCTCGGGCGGCTTGACAAACTCTGACATCAGAGCCCAGCACTACCACATACGACAAACAAAGTTTGTTTTATAGTCTGTGATTAAGATGTCGCAATAAGAACTGTACATCCCTTTCCGTCACACCAATAAATTACGACATTGTTCTGGGTACATTTGACTGTAAAAAATACGAAACTTCATGCACGTTATCTCAATCATCTCGATGACAGCCGTCCTGGAGATCAAGCTATAAAAATCAAAGTATAGTGGAGATTTCGGGAAAAAACTAAAATAGTTTTCACAAAATCCCCACTAACTATCAGCAGTGGGCATGCTTACCGTGTCGCTTGTTTGAACTTTCGCTAGTAATGGCGAAACGTAACAATAATAACAATTGTTGTGTGAAGTTGCCTTAGTAGGCAAAAATAGTCTTCTTATTTTTGTTTTTAGTATCAATATCACACTAAATTTATAAAGTAATCATAGAACTGTCTACTGAAAGGATTTTAAAAAATTATATAATGACATATTTATAGGTGTGCTATGTTTTGCCCGCGACTTTGCTTGCGGAGTCCATTAGTTTGTACCTACATATATTTTTTTATGTGGCGTTTGACCATTAGTTTTATTTTTAACCGACTTCAATAAAAAGTAGGTTCTCAAGTTTATGTGTATGTATGTGTTTATTATAACGTTTATATATATATGTACTAGTATTTGCTATTTACATATTTATTAGTATTATCTTGCTATTTATATTTTGTTCAAATTCATTTTTGTTTCATTTGTTTGTAATCTTCTTTTCTTTGTTTTTTGGGTTTTATACTCAAACTTTGCACACCAACAACTGCCTCTATTATATAGTCATGTGTCTCAATATAGCCTACGGTTGCCTGGAAGAGATCGCTGCTTAGCGATAAGGCCGCCGATTGTACTATATATTTAAGTCTATTTTTGTTTGTAAGTATTTCATTTGGTGCAATAAAGTGTTATCTATCTATCAATCTATGTAACATTGTTGAAAATGCGTAATATTCACATAAGTTAGTCTATAAGAGTGGCTGAACTAATATTCAAAATTTTGCGAAAGTATGTATTTATGTATGTTTGTCCACATATTTCTTGGAAACTATAAGTCCGATTGCAATCATTATTTTTTCAAATGTTTCAGTATATTTTAACTTAGAGAATAGTCTTATCAAAATCTGTTTAGTATTTTAAAAGATGTGGATGTTAAATGTTTCCAGTGTGTTTTTTTTTCCTAGCGAACGTACTATGTCCATGTATCGAATGGAATAAGAAGATACTTTATTTTCTTAGGTCGACTTTAACGACTAAAAAGTAAGTAATAACATCAAATTTAATAAAAAAACTTCAAATCGTATAAAACTTTGAAGAAAGAAAAAGTAGTGGTTTTATGAGCTTATTTAGTTCCCGTACCAAATACCTACTTTATTTTTTGAGAGCTAGTTATTGTGACAAGCTACAATAACTAGCTCTCAAACAAGTGTTTACATAGGGAAAACCAACCGCACTTTAGTAAAGTGGCGCCCCCGCGGCTCGGCTGCGACGTTTTTCTGTGTCATGTGTCATACAGACAGACATACGAGTAGGGGCGAATCTATCGCCCATACATCAAGTCACTGTTGTAATTTGATAAATGTTAAAATACATTGTACAGTATTTAATTTTTCTATGCATACAATCCTATTATAGTACGAACCAAACTTAATGGCGGCTGTGAAGTGCGCTGTTAGCACGGCATCGCTCATCCCCTCACCCCTACAACGCCCGCGCATGCCTAATATTTGCTAATGCGCAGCGCTCCGCGCCAACTTCACGGCCGCCATTAAGTTTGGTTCGTACTATACTCGAGCTATTGGCGTAGGTATTTTATGGACGAGAGTCGGAAAATAGTAATATCAACTCTAACCCGCGACTATTAAGTGCAATTTAGCATGCACGCTCGATGTATGAATACCTACGTAATACGTACATACGTTTGTTGGCTATTAAATCGGTGGCTTCTTTCAAGATCAAAGTAGTGCAACTTCTGTAGTTGTACTATTATTTATTATAGCTGAAACGGAGACGCTTCGCTCGCTCTTCTTGCTCGCTCGGCCAATAAATGTGAAAGTTTGTGTATAATGTTAGTCTGGTCTTCACGGCTCAGCGGATTTTGATGTAATTTGGTATTTAGATACTTTAGGTCCTGGAATAACGCATAGGATTCTTTTCATCATCATCATCATCATCATTATCATCATCGTCATCATCTACTACGCAATATTGACAATTCAACATGCCTCTTACTAGCTGCGCCCTGCGGTGTTACTATTGAGATGATTAAAAGTATCGTATGTATCATCCCATAATCTAAAGTACTCTGTACAAATTTTTATCAAAATCCGTTCGGGTATTTCAGCGCCGGCTGGTTACAAACATACATACCTACACACAAAATTACCCATTTATATTTAGGAGGATTATTAAAAACTATTATCTATAATTATGTTTATCTAAAATGATATTAAAGTCCCGTTTTATCCGATGACAAATTACATCGATTTCCGGTTAAGTACATGTAAAATTGTACGTAATGATAAATATAGATAGGAATTTGCTAATGCAGATTTACAATGATAATAATATAGAGATAATACATAAAAATATAATAAATTAATATTGATGGTTCCTGACGAACATGTTTTAGATAATAAATATGATATAAGTACCTTAAAATATATTATACAATATAATCAAATTGAAAAACGTGGCTCGTATGTTCAGGGTTCTGTACCTATTTCAAAGACCATAATTGTATAGACGAAATAACGAATTGCAATATACGATGTAAATATTTAGTTGGTAATAAGAAATCATTCTTCTATACTTCATACTAATCTATAAAATAGAAAGTAACTCCACGGTAACGTACCGTGGTAACTCTGTCTGTCTGTTTGTTACCATTTACCGAATAAACGGCTGAATCGATCTTGATGAAATTTGGTATGAAGATAGTTTGAACCGTGCTTAATACATTATAATACATATTATCGCGATAAACTACAGTCTATGTGGACGAAGTCGAGGGCAATATATAGTTTTTTTTTTTTTGTTTTGCCTTAGTAGATAGGTCTTCAAAAATTAGTATCACACTCATTGAATTCCACACTTTTAAAATTGATAGTTTTTTGTTAAATTGCTTGGCTCCTACTCACCGGATTGAGATACCAAGTACGCCAGCTTTTAAGTCAAAACCTAAGCTATTCAACAGGTCAAATCGAATCACAATCGCTCCAGTAGTTATGTTAAAAAATTAGCACCACACTTTTAAAATTTTTCATTTAATAGCTTGGCTCCTACTTATCGGATTGAGATATATATACACCAGATTTTTATTCAAAACCTTTGTCCAGTAGTTTTGTCATGATGCGCGAACAGACAGACATTAAAAGTGTAGTACTAAGTTTTGAACAAAACTACTGGAGTGATTGTGATTCGATTTGACCTGTTGGATAGCTTAGGTTTTGACTTAAAAGCTGGCGTACTTGGTATCTCAATCCGGTGAGTAGGAGCCAAGCAATTTAACAAAAAACTATCAATTTTAAAAGTGTGTTTCAACCACGAGTAATAAGCGAAAATAAGCTACCTACATTTATACAATTTAATTCTTACAATCAACATCGCAACAATTGCAGTGTCGGGCAAAATTTTGTAATAAGCATTATTGCGTTGCAGAGAGCGCACCACCAACACATGCACCGTGCACGTGTCACCCAGAATACCTGAATCAGAACTCTTTGCTGGTCAAAAGGCTTGTTGAGGTTGTTGTTGTGTGACGGGCAAAATTATGAGGTAAATGTGTAATAGGCACATAGTTAATGTGTTATATTCTATCCGAGACAACATCTTCACCTCCACACATAATTACTTAACACACCGAGATTAGGAACAACTTCTGACAGTGAGCTTACACGAAAATTATTACCCTAGTTCATAACTGCATAACGTTATCTTTATTAATTTCTTTATCTTCACAAATATTTGTGTTATCTATCCTATTTACTCTTCGACTATATAAATCTGTGTATTTGGCAGTTTATGCAGTGTGTTGAAGGAAAACTTCACCATGAAGTACTTTATTGCTTTGTCCGCCGTGCTCTTCGCGGCATCTGCGATGCCGACTCAGTTAGGTGACGGCGCCGATGCCATCCCCGACGCCTCAGTCCTTAACGCTACCCGCAACATACCGCTGGGACAGGCCGGCTTCGCCACCCTCAATGGCGGCACTCGTGGAGGTGCAGGTGGCGCCGTCTGGACCGTCTGGGACCCCTGGGCATTAAGGGATGCCATCAGTGGTAACGACCGTAGGATCATCTACGTCCGCGGCCGTATTGACCTCACCGCTTTATTCACCGGCTCACCCGGTGTAGCTCTCAGGGTTGGCAACTGGAAGACCATTATCGGTGGTGATGGCAATGCCATGATCTTCGGAGGAGGTCTGAGGGTCTCTGGTGGCCACCAAGTCATATTCCAGAATCTCAAGTTCCATAACGCTCTATCTTACGCCCAAGGTGAGCGGCCCGACGGCAATGGTGGTATAATAAGCATGGTACCCGGAGCATACTCCACAATCGATGCCATCGGTATTGACCAAAGTGAAAACGTTTGGGTTGACCACTGCGAGTTAGCCGATGACCCGTGGAACGCGAACAACACGCCTGGCGATCGGAGGCGGCATGACGGTTTGATCGACATCACGCGCGCTGCCAGCTACATCTCGATCTCCAACTGCCTCTTCAGGAACCACAACCACGTTACATTGGTCGGAAATGACGACAATGCTGGAGCACAGGACCGCGGCAGACTGAAGGTCACTTTCTATCTCAACTGGTACCAGGGCGTCACCCAGCGTACTCCTTTGATCAGGTACGGAGAAGTGCACGTCCTGAACAACTTGTTAACCGATCTTGGATTTTACGGTATCGGTGTTGGCACCGGTTCTCTGATCTACCTCGAGAGGAACGTGTTTATCAACACGCGTCGCTCCTGGGTCTTCGCCGCCCACGACGGCGGCATTCCCAACCCTATTGGCAACATTCTGCCCGTGGACAACAGGCTGACAAACAGCCAGCATGACTCGGGTATCCCCAACGACGTCAGGTGGCGCCCAGCCAACTACTACTGGTACACCGCTATGAACGTCGGTAACGTGGAAGCGCACGTTAGACGCTTTGCTGGTACTAGGTAATTTACATAATACCCCAATGATGCCAAATATATTGCAATTTCAATTACCTATTAAAGCTAAATTATTTTAATAAACACAAGGTGATTTGCAATTTTATTATTATTGTAATGAATAAATTGTATTTCATAACACTGCATATTTTTACTGCTCTTACGTTGTGAAACTTTTATTATATTTATGATGAAGTCATTTTTTTGAAAAAAGCTATAGAAAATAACACATCCAATCATATGTTACTTAGCACCTAAATTGGATTTATGAGTTGGCTGGGTAAAAATCAAAATGCACAATGCCATAAATTTCATTGACTCAAATATGTTATGTTTATATTTTGATTAAATTGCAGTCGGAACTCAAAAATAACCAATATTCCAAATTTTAAAAAAAAACTAATAATATATTCATAATTTCGACACTTATTCTGATTTTCGATTTGTGCCGATTTGTGAAAACGTCTGGCAGAAACTGGATGAGGAGAGCCGAAGATCGGGCTTGTGGCATTGAGCGCATACATGCGTGTGCGTGCGCGGTAAGCAACTGGTTATATAAAAACTGTTTTGGGAGGAATAATACAGTATAATAAGAAAATTTTATGGCATCTGGCACTTCAGATCTACGTGCTTGTAGAAGCAAGATATTGATAAAAATGTCATCATCTCATTAAAAATGAAAAAAAATAATAAAAAATATATAATTCAAAATCATTCTCATTTTAAATGTTCTCATCCCTCTCTTACCAAACGACTAATCAGAGAATTGGATGACTTTTTATATGACTTCCCAAAAATGGAGTGTAATGTTTTCAGAGTTCATGTAAGTTTGTATGTATGTGAGTTTCTTTATTCCACCATAACTTTTAAATACCTGAACAGATTTAAATGTATGGGGTATCGTTAGAATCCTAACATCATCCCGAGTAACATAGGTTAATATTTTTGACTTAGAGAGGGCGAAGCGTCTCCGTTTCAGCTTGGGCAAAAATGGTTACGTATGTCCTTCCGGATGTCAGTCCGGATCTCTGTTCTCCTCTACAGGTCGTATTTCTCAACCGATCTAGACGAAACTTGGTATACAGGTTAAACAAATTTTTGCAATTTTTTTGGCGTCATGGATTTTTGATTGGGGGGGTACTTCCACCAAAAAGGGGCAAAAAAGGGGCTACTAAATATCTCCGCCTTATTAGATCCGATTTCGATGGTTCTTTTTTTATTTGAAAGTTAGTGTCTTTAAATTAATAAGAATAGCTCCTCAAAATGCAGTAAATTTCTCACTTTTAGGTTTCTACCAGTGGAATCAGCCCTGTTAAGGACTCTTTCGTTGTAGCTAAAGACTCTTTGTTTAGTGTTAAGATCATGTTTTTCTACATTAATTTTAAAAAAGGAAGAAAAAGACAGTGGTGTCAGAGTTGCGTCAAAAGCTTGGTTTTATTTCACCTATGTCCATATTTTCCTTGATTTTTCCCTAATATTTTTGGTCCTCGATCCGTCTTTTAACACAAAATGATAACCAGGTCAATGACCAAGCGTTTGGCGCATCAATTGCAAGATTTTCCGGAGGCTCGCTCAGACTCAGGTGTACCCTTTGTGGGTGGGCTCGATCAGTCCTCAGTTCCGGACTACGGTACGATCGATGCCACATCTTCACCCGCCGCACATAGCCCTGAGCCTGAAGCACAATTGCCACATATGGAAAATCGCGCAATGGATACTGAACTCCCTAAACCTAGTTCTAGTTCCAGGTCGCGTAAGTCTGAATCGTCGCGTTCGACATCCACTGTGAAGGCCCGCAGGTTGGCCGTTGAGGCACAAATTGCGCGACGGAATCTCGAACGCGAACACCGTTTGATGGAACTCGAACGCAAACACCTTGCCATGGAACTCGAACGCAAACACCTTGCCATGGAACTCGAACAAGAACGTAAGCTAAATCAAAATGAAAAACGAGTGGAGGAGCTAGAGATGAGAGCGAGCCTGGCAGTTCAAGAGGCTGAAGAACGTTCTCTTCATTCGGTTAGTCAATCCTTATCTAGAACAGCATCTTGGGTCCACGATGTACGGAATCGTGAGCCGGCCAAACGAAACATGAACCTCACGCAGGAGACTACTATGCCCGTGTGTAACGCGAAAGGTTCTAGTTTGCCAACCCAAAATTATAACACGGATCCAAAAGCGGTAGTAGGTTCTGGTGAAACCCAATTCTACACACCACTCATTAGCTGTAGTATTCGTAGTACCGCTGACCGGCCAAATACATCACATCGCAATTTGGAACCTAATGCTGAAAATCATCTAGTTCAAAATCATCAAAATCTGGTGAAAAAACAGATGACATTTCATAATCCGACAATGTCACACAATGACTTTGCTTGTCCAACAACATCAAACAATGTCATGTCACTTATGAAACCAACCTCCACAACTAAGGAGTTTGTACACTCACCACCAAAAATGAATAATATTCAACCTAGTAATATGAACATCGCCAATTCGCACAGATATGCTTATAAACACGTTGAACTGACGCCTTTTACGGGACAAGCCATAGAATGGTTGATGTTTAAACGTACTTATCAGGACACTCAACATTTATTTTCACCCACAGAGAATCTTGCTCGCTTGCGGGGTGCGCTTCGTGGTCGCGCCCTTGAAAGTGTTTCTGCGTTGCTGTACACGGCTGACAGACCTGAAGAAGTTTTGAAGATGTTGGAACAAACCTTCGCTCAGCCGGAGACCATCGTACTCCACGAGATAGCGCTCGTGCGAGGTCTGCCTAAAATAAGTTATGACCAAAGAGATCTCAATTCATTTTCTTGTAGACTACGTAACTGCATAGCTGTCATTAACAATCTAGGCCAAAGAGAGTATCTATATTCCGTAGAGATTTTTCACACAATTCTTAGTAAACTGACACCAATATTGTATAGTCAGTGGAAAGACTTTGCTTATCGTTGTGACCAGTCCATACCGAAACTGCAAATACTGTCACAGTTTCTTGATATTGAGGCAGACAAACACAATAGGTTCGGGCTTGTCGTTGACTATTCGAGGAAGCCTGGTACTTTTCCTGTTAACTGCTCGACGTGAGAACGTCCACGTCGCATCTACAGGAAGTAACACCAATGCTGAGACGTGCCGCTACTGTAAGAACAACCATAAATTATCTGACTGTAGAGACTTCAAAGCTCTTAGCTTAGATAATAAGTGGCGCTGGTTACGTGAGGCTAAGATTTGTTATAAATGCTTGAAATCTACGACTCACCGTTGGAAAACTTGTAGGATTAGTCGTTGTGGAATCGACGGTTGCGAGCGCTTTCATAATCCCTTACTGCACTCAGCATCTATACCACACGTGTCTCATACTGTCGAGAAGTCTGTGTTGTCATGTGACGTCGTAAATAATTACAGCGATACTGAGAAAGCTGTTACCATCACTAACACCACTGAATCTATTTCGTGCGATAAAGACTCGCATAATAAAGTTTTCCTAAAGATTGTTCCAGTCGAAGTAAGCGGTCCTAACGGAAAATTTAATACATTTGCGTTACTTGATGACGGCTCGACTACAACTCTGATCGATTCTGAGGTGGCACGTCACATTGGAGCCACAGGACCTTCAGATTCCATCAGGGTAGAGGGCGTTGCCGGCATGTCAACTTTGAAGCCGATACAATTGGTAAATTTTTCTATTAAGGGCAGAGATTGTTCTGAAGTGTTTACTGTAAATAATGCTAAGGCTATGGACACACTTTCTCTTTATGCACAGACTATCAGCCATAATGACGTTTCACAACACTCTCACCTTATAGATTTAGTTGATCAGCTTGTCCATGTAAACGCGACTCCTAAAATTCTTCTTGGTGCTGAATATTGGTATTTAACAGTCAGCCGCGAACTTAGAGAGGGTTCCAAAAATCAACCCGTAGCTACCCGCACAGCTTTAGGTTGGGTTCTATACGGTAAATCGAGTGGTTGGACTAAAGCGATTCATTTTGTGAACCACGTTTCTCTCAATGACCATTGTGATTCAAGCGACTCTAGGATGGACGAACTGATCAAAGACTATTTTCGTCTTGATTCCATAGGAATTTCGAAGGTAGAAACTTCATGTAATGAAAATGATAAACTTATTTTAGACATTTTAGAATCTACAGCCAAACGTCTCGCACATAATAGATATGAGGTAGGTTTACTGTGGCACAAAGAAATTCCTGATTTACCCGACAGTTACCCTCACGCTCTTACGAGATTTCTTGGTTTGGAGAGACGTATGGCTCGAGATTCAGATCTAAAAAAGGCTTATATTACTTTTATCAATGGAATGATAGAAAAAGGCTACGCTGAGGAGTGCCCTAGAGATACTTACCACGACACGGCTTATGTAGTTTCACAAAAGACTGTTTGATGGTATTTACCACATTTTCCAGTTGTACATCCTCAGAAAAAGAAGCTTAGAGTAGTTCACGATGCAGCTGCGAAGATCTCCGGTGTCAGTCTAAATTGTCTATTGTTGCCGGGGCCCAACCTTTTGCAGTCTTTACTCCATATTTTGTTTCGTTTTCGCGAGGGACGGGTTGCCCTAACAGCCGATGTAAAAGAGATGTTTTCTCAAATAAAAATTAGAGATGAAGACCGTGACGCTCTACGGTTTATACGGAGAGAGGACAAGCGTTGTGAGATCAAAGAGTACAGAATGACTTCTGTAATTTTTGGCGCTGTTTGTAGCCCATGCACAGCCTTGTATATTAAAAACAGGAACGCTCAGTAATTGCAGAGGTCATACCCGGCAGCAGCTGAAGCCATTATCAACGACCATTACATGGACGATTATTTAGGTAGCCTTGATGACGATCAGGAGGCTTCGCAACTTGCATCTGATATTATTAAAGTTCACAAAGCAGCAGGAATGGAAATGCGTGGCTGGGTTTCAAACGTGCCCGCTGCACTGGCAGCTATTCCCCAAGAATTATGTGCCGCGCGTCCTGAAAACGTACATATAGGCCCTGAATCATTTGTCAGAACATTAGGTCTCATATGGCACCCCCAAAGTGATACATTTAGTTTCCGTCTAGGTTCCCGAATTCCTGAAAATGAAAAATTGACTAAACGTAAAGTTTTGTCACATTTAATGAGTGTGTATGACCCTTTAGGTCTTTTGACCCCACTAGTTATCCAAGGTCGTATATTATTCCAGCAAACATGGAAAACTGGTACTGATTGGGACACCGAGTTGCAACCAGATACTGTTCAAAAATGGTTGTTCTGGTCTAGACTTTTGACTACTGTTTCTGAAATCAAAATTCCTCGTTGGTATAGGAGTGGATTTCAGGATGATAACATGATTAATAGGCAGCTTCACGTGCTGGCTGATGCAAGCGAACAAGCTCACGCTTGTGTGGCATATTGGAGAATTACGTTCACCAGCGGTGCCGTCAAGCTGTCTTTGATCGGTGGAAAGGCTCGTCTAGCTCCCATTAAACCCACTTCAATACCACGTTTAGAGCTCCAAGCTGCCCTCATTGCTGCTCGGTTTGCCAAAACGATCTGCGATGGTCACAAAATTCACATAAATGATATTTATTTGTGGACTGACTCGACCACAGTTTTAAGCTGGATACGAAATGATGCGCGAGTATTCAGGCCGTTTGTAGCGAATCGCGTAGCTGAAATTAGAGAAATTACCGACGTCAGTAATTGGAAATTCGTACCAGGCGGTCTGAATATCGCTGATGATGCAACAAGATATAAGGATCGTAATACTGACCTGAAGCGTTGGTTCTCCGGTCCTAATTTTTTACTCTTGCCAGCCGTTGAATGGCCTAAAGAACCATCTGCTTCAGAAACTATATCCGCTTTAGAAGAGCTCAGATCTTCTAAAGCGCTAGTAACTCTTACTATTCTGGAAAGTCTGCCTTCACCGGTGACACCAGAGCCTACACGTTTCAGTGTGTGGCTACGTCTGGTGCGTGCGACCGCGCGCGTTTACCAGTGCGTGAATAAGTTTCGGACGATTTTGGAAAAGTTACGACTTCTAAATTCCAACTCTTTTTCTGATAATTCTCCTTCTACAGGAGATTCATTGTCTTTACTCGCTACAGACTTAGAGAAAGCGGAGCGTATTATCTTTCGAAAGTCACAGATAGATAGTTTTGGCCCAGAAATATCTCTCCTGCATGACTCCAAACCCTTGCCTAAATCAAGCAGGCTATATTCACTGTCTCCAATGCTTGACGAAGACGGACTACTGAAATTGAATAGTCGCATCAAGCGCATGAAGGACATTGATTGCGAGACTGTATTCCCCATTATTCTCGATGGCCGCCACCCAAGCGTGCGCCTTCTTGTTCGCCACTACCATGTCAAAGCTGCCCATGGATTTCATGAACTAGTCTACAATGAGTTGAAGCAGCGTTTTTGGGTTCTTAGATGCAGAGATGCTATAAGAATGGTCTCTAGAGAGTGCCAATTTTGTGTGAAGCGAAAGGCGACACCTCAAGTTCCACCAATGGGTGATCTTCCAGATGTTCGACTTGATCATCACAGTCGACCTTTCACCAACGTGGGTCTCGACTACTTTGGCCCTTTAGAAGTAACAGTTGGACGCCGCCGAGAAAAAAGATATGTGGCCCTTTACACTTGTATGACTACACGAGCAGTCCACCTTGAGGTTGTACCATCTCTTTCTGCTGATTCTGCCATCTCTAGCTTACGACGCTTCATGGCCCGCCGCGGAGTCCCGAGAAAGATATTGTCAGATAATGGCACGGCATTTGTTGGGGCTAACCGTCATTTGTTGGAGTTTCATAGTCAAGCTGTGGAAGACTTCGCTGCAAACAATAAAATTGACTGGTGTTTCATACCTCCAGCATCCCCGTTTATGGGAGGTTGTTGGGAACGGCTCGTGCGTACCGTAAAAACTGCCCTTTTTACCACACTGAAAGAAAGAGCACCGAGAGAAGAGGTTTTCCTGACACTACTTTTAGAAGCGGAAGCATTGGTGAATAGTAGACCGTTAACCTATGTCACAAAGAACGAAGAGCTGCAGAGTTTAACTCCTTTCAGTTTCCTACTAGGATCGTCATCCAACCAACAGCTCCCGGTACAGCTGGATGATGGAGTATTCTGTTTGCGCAAGGAGTGGCAGAAGGCGCTACGCCTTTCAGAATTATTTTGGACAAGGTGGCTTAAAGAATATCTGCCGACTTTGAAACCCAGGCGCCCCCAAGGAACCGAATACAAAAAGTTAGAAGTCGGTGACGTGGTGCTCATAGTGGATCCAAGCCTTCCAAGAGGCGTGTGGCCTTTGGGCCGTGTGCTAAAAATATTCCCAGGAGCGGATGGAGTCGTGAGAGTGGCTGATATAAAAACAAAGGCAGGGATTTTGAGGAGACCTACAAGAAAGCTGGCAGTTATTGATTAGGTGGTGTAACCCAAGGGTTACAGGGGGGGATGATGTTAAGGACTCTTTCGTTGTAGCTAAAGACTCTTTGTTTAGTGTTAAGATCATGTTTTTCTACATTAATTTTAAAAAAGGAAGAAAAAGACAGTGGTGTCAGAGTTGCGTCAAAAGCTTGGTTTTATTTCACCTATGTCCATATTTTCCTTGATTTTTCCCTAATAAGCCCTTTGCCCACTAGGTAGGGATTGATGGAACACCTTGGTTATTGATGTTAGTTTTACATTAAGGTAACTAGATGGCGTTCCTTACAGCGAGTAATCAACATTTTCCACTTTTCCCGTGAAAAAATAGAATTTTTCGGGATAAAAAGTAGCCTATGTTTTATTCCACTGTATAAGTTATCTCTATTCCAAATTTCATCAATATCCGTCCAGCCGTTATTGCGTGAAAGCTCCCCAAACCAAAAAGAAACAAACAACCAAACAAACAAACAAACAAACAAACAAACAGACAGACAACGTTGTACTTTTATATATTGGTATGGATTAACATCTCGTATCGACGCGCGTACTTTCTCATTGGATCACCATCATTGTTTAATTTACGCACGAGTTCCAAGATATAGACATGAAAATTTGAGAACCAATGTTACCAATTTTAATTTATTTTTAACTATTTACGCTACTAAAACGCTAACTACCCTAAGGTAGTTAGCGTTTTGGTTTTATACTGTAAGATTACTAATGACAACTTGAAGAATCAATAAATAGAATAATAAATTACCTTCCAGTGATTTACAAAGAAAGTAGACTCGTACATAAACTTTGCTACCTGCCTAATTTGTACCCATATCTTAATATTGTTTTGAGCTTTTATTTATTAGATTTTAATAACACGAGTAAATTGAATAATCTTGTATCAAATTCTAAATACTCATTACTTTCCAATTCATTACATAAATGATATGGAAGGAATGAAGAAGTTTTCCTTTTTGTGTTTTGGGAGTAATGTATTTTATTTTTCTAGTTTAGTACTTCCAGGGAAACATTATTTTAAATGTGTTTACGGTCCCTTTTTTATAAAATTAATAAGTATTTTTGAGAATAACTTTTAATGAATCTAAAAATGATAGGACCTACGATTGGAACCATTTTTCAAATCTTCACTTGTTATTTATTATTTCACAGGCTTAGACTTTTTATTCATCGGCTTTTACAAATCTTCATTATAATCCATCATCAGATCATCATCAGATGTCATTACTTTCCTGGCGTAGTTCATTATCTTCCTGGAGACGTACAAAAAACTCTAAACTAAAAATAAATAGAGGTAAGTATTGTTTCTTCTAAATCGATATAATATGAACAAAACGCAATAACGACATTATGACCCACAAAATTCTTCAACACACTGATATTAGATGTACAAATTCTGGCAGTGAGCTTATACAAAAAAATATTACCTTAGTGCTTAGCGTTATCTTTATCAATTTCTTTATCTTCACTAACATTTGTGTTATCTCTCGTATTTACTTGTCGCCTATATAAATCTGAGTAGTTGGCTGTTTAAGCAGTGATTTGAAGGGAAACTTCACGATGAAGTACTTTATTGCTATGTCCGCTGTGCTCTTCTTCCCAGTTACGGCGCCGATGCTTTCACCGATGCTTCAATCCTTAACGCTACCCGCAACATACCATTTGGACAGGCCGGCTTCGCCACCATCAACGGCGGCACTCGTGGAGGTGCAGGTGGTGCCGTCTGGACCGTCTGGGATGCCTGGGCATTAAGGGATGCCATCAGTGGTAATGACCCTAGGATCGTCTACGTCCGTAGCCGCATTGACCTCAACGCTTTGTTCACCAGCGCCCCCGGTGACGCTCTCAGGGTTGGCAACTGGAAGACCATCATTAGTGGTGACGGTAACGCTATGATCTTTGGAGGAGGTCTAAGGGTCTCGAGTGGCTTCCAAGTTATCATCCAGAACGTCAAATTCCATAATGCTCTATCTTATGCCCAAGGTGAGCGGCCCGACGGCAATGGTGGTATAAACAACCAGATACCCGGACCATACTCCACGATCAATGCTATCGGTATTGACCAAAGTGAAAACGTTTGGGTTGACCACAGCGAGTTTGCCGATGACCCCTGGAACGCAGACAACACTCCTGGAGATCGGAAGCGCCATGACGGTCAGATCGACATCACGAACGCTGCCAGCTATATCTCGATCTCCAATAACATCTTCAGGAACCACAACCTTGTCACTTTGGTTGGAAACGATGAAAATGCTGCAGCACATGACAGCGGCAGACTAAAGGTCACTTTCTATCTCAACTGGTACCAGGGCGTCACCCAGCTACTCCTTTGATCAGGTACGGAGAAGTGCACGTCCTGAACAATTTGTACTCCGATCTTGGATTTTACGGTATCGGTGTTGGCACCGGTTCTCTGGTCTACCTCGAGAGGAACGTGTTTATCAACACGCGTCGCTCCTGGGTCTTCGCCGCCCATGACGATGGCATTCCCAACCCCATTGGCAACATTCTGCCCGTAGGCAACAGGCTGACAAACAGCCATCACGACTCTGGCATCCCCAACGACGTCAGATGGCGCCCAGCCAACTACTATTGGTACGTCGCTACACCCGTCGCTAACGTGGAAGCGCACGTTAGACGCCACGCTAGCACTTGGTAATTTACATAATACCCGTCTCCAATTTCAAGTACCTATTAAAGCTAAAATATTTTAACGAACACAAGGTTATCTAATAATTTTCTAAACGAAAAATTTGAATAACGCACGGGGTACGAACCTGCAACATTCCGTGCCTCTGCGCGGCACATGCCTTTACCAAGTTCGGCTACCGTGACAGGTAACACGCGCTTCAAATTTTTCGCTTAGAAAATTATTAGATTAGGTTCTCGCTAAGCAGGCGTCACTGCTTAAATCTATAAATATTTAAACACAAGGTTATTGGCAATTATTGAAATGAATAAATTTTATTGTTTTAATATTGCGTATTTTTAAGTTCTTACATTCTGGTACTTTTAATTTATCTATGGTAACGTCACATTTTTTAATAATCTATCCAAAACCTCATCGCAATTGGTCCAGTAGTTTTTACGTGATGCGCGAATAAACATACAGACAAACAAACAATTCGACGGCGTTTTTTTTCTTCAGGTTTTATTGTATGGGTATCAAATTGAAGGCCTTAATAATGATAAGCACATTCTAACAATATATAATTTATTGGTATAAGGTTTTTTTGTTAGGGCAGGTGTGTTCTTTTAGCTTTTAAGCTCGTTATTTACACAGTAAATAAAAAATAAACCTTTAAATTGTAATTTATTTACATAAGTTTACTTTTCGTCGTATCTACTTCTTTGTCTTTTAAAATCCCAAAAAGAAACTAGATGGCGTCAGCGATCCTTAGAACACGCAAGCGTTTGTCGCACGAGTTATCTAAATACATAAAACCTAGTGGTGTTCCGAACATACTTCCACTTACATAAGTGAAAAATTCCAGTCAATGCTCGATCCTCCCGTCAGACGCTTGGGAGAGTCGGTGCGATTTCATTTAGAAAAAAAAACTGTTTATGCAGGGTAATCACATAAAAAATATATTACAAATAAAGAAAAGTGCACCAAAAACACATTTCCTAAAAAGGCAGTCAACTTTCCCGTGCAATTCTTGGCGAAAAGATAAAAAAACGAAAATTATTTTTTGTGCCGCCATTACAGCTGTTTCGGGTTTGCCAAGGTCATGAATGCTATTTGGTGCTATATACCCATGTTTTTAGCTACGCAAAAATGAGGGTTGATAAAAAGAGTTTCACTAACTTAGATTTCTACAAAGTGACGTAAAATTCTATTGAGTTTTATGAATATAATCACTAATATAAAAAAGGGAAACGTTGTCTGTTTGTTTGTTGGAGAATCTTTCACGCGATTACGGCTTGGCCGAATTTAATGAGAATTTATGTGTAGATGATGTAAACCATAGATACCATAGGATGCCTTTTGTCCCCGAAAATTGTACTTGCGGGCAAAGCTGCGGGGCGCAGCTAGTAAAATATAAAAGCAAAATACTACGCACTGATGATACACAAAATATTTAGGCAGGTAGGTACAACGTAGGAAGTTTATAGGTAGTAGACGTCAATCAAGAAAGGATTTTGCGACGGACGAATTAAGGGAGTCTAATGGCGATTGAAAGAATAATCTTTCAATCGCCATTAAACAGCAAAAAAATATTCATTTATATGAATATGTTTTTTGCTGTATAATCCTGAAATTTGGTAGTTAGGTTATTAATGTAAAATAATTAAATACATTGATAAGTTTTTTCGACAGGGATGGATTAAGGTGATCCAAAGATGATTTCAAAATACAATGTTTAAATGTTATCGGCTGAACAGACTTTGATGAAAAGTTTTACATAGATACTTGGGATCCTAGAATAGTACATAGAATCCTTTCATCATTGTCCAAGCAGGTAAAACCACGGGCCGCAGGTAGTAATATTATTTCATAGATAGCGTCCTACCACTTATGGATCAAAAAGGAGGGTAAGCTAGAGCACCTTCAGGCCTATCAATGTAATGTTACGTATGTTCAACTATTTGTAATAGTTTAGGAGGTACAGGATATTATAGTTTTTTAGCCCATTCTAGATTTCATTAGAAATTTAGTAATTGTGACCAAACTAAAAGCTCCAACCTTGTTTTTTTTCTTCTTGTAGGTAGTATAACAATGGGCCTTTTAAAATAAATAAATATCCGTGTTATAATTTATAGTTTTTGTGAAAAAACCTATCCATTGAAATTTTTACCTCAAACAAAAATGACTTTTCCACTTTTGAAGTCACTCTTTTGCTATGTTGCCCTAAGTTTAGGCCAACTAAATGTCTTGGTGACTTATAGCCATACAATTGGAGAAGTTTTTGAGATATTAACTAAAACAATATATTGTTACTATTCAAAATTTTAGCCCTGTAAATATTGAAGACAGTTTTTGTATGAGATACATATTTAAATTTTTATGTGTTTTCCACAGAATTAAAAAAATATGATGCAACAGTATTAATGTATGTATGACCCATTATTATACTACCTACACAAAAAAATACACAACGGTTGTGCTAATAGTTTGGTCATAAGTACTAAATTTCTATTGAAATCTAGAGTTGGGCTAAAAAAACTAAAATATCCCGTAACTCTTAAACTATTTCAAATCACTGAACATACATGGGGAGTTAAATCGGTAGGCCTAGCGGTGTTCTAGCTCACATCCCATTTCGATCCATCAGTGTGAAAACATCCTATATACAGGAAGTCCCAAAAACACAGGGTTAACACGCGGAGGCTTTCCATAAAAAAAAACAGATTCGTGATACCTACTACCCTTCTATGGCATGCGGGTTGTCCCACTGTTTCATGTTTCGTACCAATACGCAACTTGTTACTTGTTAGAGTGCTATTATTTACTATGGTACTAGTTGTATTTTTTAGTAGTCAATAAACAAATTACTTGTACCATAGATTTATATTTTGTAATTTCATCTTATATTTTTAAACTCGCAACCTATAAAAAGTAGTATGTACTGGTATCACTCGCGTCAAAAAGTGCCAAGAACCTGCTTCATAAATTGAAATGAGCTCAGTATTGAAATTTGGCCTCCGGATAACAGTGTGTATCCAACCTCCTTGGTTCCTCAATTCACAACACAAGAACGGCTGGACCGATGTTTATGATCTTTGTTATGTTGGATCTGTCTTCACTTCATAGAGCAGAATAACTATTAAAACGTACGAAAAATTCATAAAGATTTATGAAGGAATTTAGCGAGGGCTCTAAAACCACGAGTTTAGCAAGGAGTCACTTGAGCTAGTGACAGTAATCAGCTTTTCTTTCCACTACAATGTAATATCACAATTAATTGTTCACCTAAATGTAAGCAGTACAATTTTAAGTTACATTGACTTTTAAATTGGTGCCAATTCCGACGTGCTCATATTAAAAATATAGTATATTCTATTTTTAAATCTCTGTTGGAAGAATGCATTCATTCAATACTAGCTGTGCCCCGTGGTCTTACCCGCTTGATGATGAAGATAATGATGATAAATTCATATAATGATGAAATGTACCCTACATGTTATTCCAGAGTATTCTATGTGTTATAAGCTATCCTCATTCCAAATTCTGCTGTTTGAGAGTGAAGTAAAATGCTGACGATGATGATTATGAAAAGTATTCTATGTGTTATTCCAGTGTATAAGCTATCTCCATTCCAAATTTCAACAAAATCCGTTCAGCCGTTTAAGAGTGAAGTAAAATGATGATGATGATGATGAAAAGTATCATATGTGTTATTCCAGGGTATAAGCTGTCTCCATTCCAAATTTCAACAAAATCCGTTTAGTCGTTTGAGCATGATGAACTCTGCAGTAAAGGATTTCCATACTTACTTACCGCACTGTAAAACTGTGCAGCAATGGATTTCCAAACATACTTATCGCACTGTAAAACTGTTCAGTAATGTAATTCCATACTTACTTACGGCACTGTAAAACTGTGCAGTAATGGATTTCCATACTTACTTACCGCACTGTAAAACTCTGCAGTAAAGGATTTCAATACTTACTGACCGCACTATTTTTATGATGAGCAGTAATGAGAAGGCAGACTTTCTGCTGAATTTTTAGGTGAACAATGGTTTAATTACTGTTTATTGGAAGAAAATTTAGTTTCTCAAACATTTTGTATATAATGGCTTTTTGAAAGCTTTTATTTTACATGCAATGTATGTGTGTTTGTATAGTTCAAATCTAGCAAGCTTAATTATAACAACTTCCTCTTATCCTACAGAGTTGAATTGTTACATTTGGTTCAGTTCCAATGACAATGCATTTTTATGGTAAGCAAGACTTAAATCGACATCCAGGATTAGCTCCAGGTAAACGAACTCTTCAGCGGTTAACAACACACACACGAAAGTTTGTGTACGCATTTTATTCTGATAGCCGCTTTTAAGTCTTACTTACAAGGTTGCTGCACTCAGAGTTGGGTCCTGACTAGAGAACTCCTCAACGGTTAACAGTAGACACAAAATGTTGTATACGCATTGAATTGTGATAGTCCATTCTATGTTTCACCATTAAATGATGATGGAGCCGGAAGGTAGTCACAGGAACTCAACAACAAAATGACGGAACCCCGTCGAGTTTGGGCTCATTTGGTTTGTCTTGATGAGTTATCTGGTGTTATGTGGTATCCAGGGTATGATGATGGAGCCGAGTGGTAGTCACAGGAACTCAATAACAAAATGTTGGAACCACTTCGAGTTTGGGCTCATTTGGTTTGTCTTTCTAGTGTCATGTGGTATCCAGGGTCTGATAATGGAGCCGGAAGGTAGTCACAGGAACTTAACAACAAAATTATGGAACCCCTTCGAGTTTGGGCTCATTTGGTTTGTCTTGATGAGTTATCTGGTGTTATGTGGTATCCAGGGTCTGATGATGGAGCCGGTGGTCACAGGAACTCAACAACAAAATGATGGAACCCCTTCTAGTTTGGGCTCATTTGGTTTGTTATGATCAGTTCTCTGGTCTAGTGTGTTATCGAGGCACCCATTACACAACCATCAAATGATGGAACGCCTTCGAGTTTAGGCTTATTTTATTGGTCTCGATAAGTTCTCAGGTCTTAAGTGGTACTGGTGGTGTCTAGTAAAATATTGCTTTAAAAAAGGAGACATACATCATTACAGCATTTACAACTTATAAATCCATTTGTTTTGTGTTTATGTTTCCTCATATCTACGAGATGTGTAAACATTTTTTTTAAGTTTCGATTTTATTCCAGTGAAATCATAGATAATTTTCGTCAAAACTAATGCAGTTGTTTTATATGTAAGTTTATTCATCCTCGGTTTTAATTTACCAACGCTTTGAGTCTAAAGTGAGTTTAACTATTGGCTTTGGCATATATTCTTTACAATGTTTGCTTAGGCCACTCAAAATCAAAACATAAAATATTTTTCCAAAAAAATTATTAAATGACTTCGTAATAAAAATGTTCTTTGTTGAACAGCCACTAAAAAGAATAAAATAATTACATTTGAGCCCGAATAATATCAATTTTCCAAATTATCTATGTAGTAACACTGCAAAAATACTACATAAGATATGAAATAGTTTTTTTAAAGGCGGTGCCAAACCTAGGCATAATTTAAATCTAATATCTTTACAAGAAAATTAATACATACCTATCTACGCACCCACGAAGTAATATCTAATAGTTAGTAATAGTTGTCTATGACGCATCCTCATACAAAACACGAAACGCAGAAGAGATGAAACAAGAGACTCACACGAGCAGATTTTGACTTTCACACGTTCACAAATCGATTGACGCGAATACAGCAATCTAGTAAATGATATTTTTTTTGTAGATAATTACTTTAATAGTTTATTATGTCATATAGCAAGTCAAGCTATTTAAGACATCATCTTTTTGAATAAGCTCAACCATGTTAATAATGATGGCTCGGTTTGGCACCGCCTTCAAAAACTCTTTCTTATCATATGTTGTATTTTTGCATTGTTGTTACATAGATCATTTTAAAAAAGTGATATTATTCTGGCTCGAATGTAATTTTTTTGTTCTTTTTAGTGGTTGTTTACCAAAGATTTTTTTTAATATGATGATGTTTTTATTTTGGATAAATATTTTATATTATTTCGCATTTGAAAATAAAGCCATATATACCACCCCATACTTCTAAATCTGTTCAGGCATTAAAAAGTTATGGTGGCATAAATAAACTTACATACAAACATATATACATACATACATACATACATACATACATACATACATACATACATACATACATACATACATACATACATACATACATACATACATACATATTACATACATACATCATACATATATGAATGCTTACAATACACTCCATTTTATTGGGCAGTCGTGTAAAAAAACGCAGGAAACATTTTCCTTCAAACCAGAATACACAAATGTTTGCACACTACTGCTTGGCGATTGAATATCTGACCAAAGTGCTCCTACTTTGCCAGGCAGACCCTTGCGTAAGAGTTCTACCACTACAAGACAAACCTAATTACATTCCTATTAAACCTACCTACCTAAAACTATTATAGAAAGAAAGAAATAATTATTCAATACACAACATTAAAAAATAAGCTTAGGTAAAATATAAATAATATGTTGTTATGAGTATGTTGAAAGGGGCTTATAAACAGCACAAATGCCCTGTTCACCTAATTTTTCCCTGTACCTGTTCCTGAGTATCCAATTATGTAAATTTACATATGATAGTTAATTATATTGAAAAACTTTATTCATATCCAGAGAAACATAATCATCATATAATATCCGATTACTTAATTTTTTATCATGTAAATGTTGTAAATTTGGTGTTACTTACGATACGAGGATAATATTAATAAGATAATACATCCATACCAATATATATATATATATATATATTTCAATATAATTATATATATATATATATATATATAAGTGAAACGTTGTCTGTTTGTTTGTTTGTTTGGGGAGCTTTTTGATAATGGATGGACGGATTTTGATGAAATTTGGAATGGAGATAGCTTATACCCTGAAATATAACATAGTATCCTGAAATAATACATAGAATCAAGTATCCTTTGTGTTATTCCAGGACCTAACGTATCTTCATACCAAATTTCTTTAACATTCGTTGAACCATTTCAGTGTGAAGAAGTAACAAACATGATGATGATAATTGTGATGATGATATGTGTGTTAAATACGAACACATAATTATCATCATCATAATTACATCATTATAATTATAATTATCATCAGCCTATACTTGTCCACTGCTGGACGTAGACCTCTCCTAATTCACGCCACTGAGCTCGGTCTTCAGCTCACCTTATCCATTTTCTTCCGGCCGCTTTTTGCTGGTCGTCACACCACCTGGCCACAGGGCGTCCTCCGCTAGGTTTGCCTATACGTGGTCTCCACTCGAGAACTTGTCTATCCCATCGGTTATCGGTTTTTCGGGAAATGTGACCAGCCCATTGCCACTTTAGCTTGCTTATCCTAAGAACTATGTCGGTTACCTTAGTTCTCTGTCGGAAATCTTCATTACGAATCTAGTCAATTCAAAAAAAAAACAAGTATAGCTCTCTCCTTAGCTCTCTGAGCGACCTTAAAGCGACCTTTTGGCTCCGCAGGTCATGACTACACACACACATGGCGCAACATAATATGGCACCGACGATGTTTCCATTTGGTGCCCGTTATCCAACCGCAATTGCATGTTCTTTCTTAGGATTTTGGTAGCTAAGTACTAATTATCAAAACTTCGGGATTACATCGTATTAAAGTTTCAGCGCTTAGTAGCTAAATCAGCATAGATAAATAATCAAAGCTAATAAATAGGTTTTAACTTAAAACTTCTAGTTTGTGTTTGTGTGTAGATCACACATACAAACAAATCGTGTATATTTTGAAATAAACATAAAATATTTATTTTAATCCAAATATTCCAACCACGAAGGGGCATTAAAAACTAATCGTACATTTTAATCCTTTAATGCCTGAGTAAGTCAACATCCCAATTATTTCAGTGCAAGCCAAAAGTTTGGATGCAGTTGCCTTTCGTTGTTACTTAGTTTGTTTTACTATCTTTGTCCGTAACGCTATCTTTATTAATTACTTTATCTGCACGATTATCTATGTTATCTGTCCTAATTTTTCGCCTATATATATCTGGGTAGTTGACAGTTTTTGTAGTAAGTTGATAAACTTCATCATGAAGTACTTTATTGCTTTGTCCGCTGTGCTCTTTGCCGTGTCCGCGATGCCGACCCAGCTAGTCGACGGTTCCGAGGCCATCTTCGACGCCTCAGTCCTTAATACTACACGCAACATACCGCCCGGACAGGCCGGCTTCGCCACCCTCAACGGCGGCACTCGTGGAGGAGCAGGTGGCGCCATCTGGACCGTCTGGGACCCCTGGGCATTGAGGGATGCCGTCAGCGGTGACGCCCCTAGGATCATCTACATCCGCGGCCGCATTGACCTTACCCCTTTGTTCAATGGCTCCCCAGGTATTGCTGTCATGGTAGGCAGCTGGAAGTCCATCATTGGCGGTGACGGCAATGCCATGATCTACGGTGGAGGTCTTAGAGTCTCGAGTCACCGGCAAGTCATAATCGAGAACATCAAGTTCCACAACGCTCTTTCTTACGCCCCAGGTGAGGAGCCCAACGGTAATGGTGGTATAATCAACCAGGTTGCCGGAGCATACTCCAGGATTGATGCCGTCGGCATCGACCTCAGTGAAAACGTGTGGATTAACCACTGCGAGTTTGCCGATGACCCGTGGAACGCAGACAACACGCCTGGCGATCGGAGGCGCCACGACGGTCTGATCGACATCACGCACGGCTCCAACTTGGTCTCGGTCTCCAACAACATCTTCAGGAATCACAACCACGTCGGTTTGATCGGACACAACGATAACAATGCAGCACAGGACAGCGGCAGGCTGAAAGTAACTTTTTATCTCAACTGGTACCAGGGCGTCAACCAGCGTAGCCCAAGGACCAGGTACGGAGAAGTACACATCCTGAACAACTTGTACACTAATATCGGATTTTATGGTATCGGTGTTGGCGTCGGTGCTTCGATCTACCTCGAGAGGAACGTGTTTATCAACACGCGCCGCGCCTGGGTGTTTGCAGCTACTGATGGAGGCATTCCTAACCCCATTGGCAATATTCTGCCCGTGGATAACAGGATGACAAACAGCGCGCCGGACTCTGGCATCCCTGCCAACGTCACATGGCGCCCAGCTTCCTACTACGGGTACAACGCTATGCTCAATGCTAACGTGGAAGCTCATGTCAGACGCTACGCTGGTACTTGGTAATTTACTCGACAACATTATATTGATGCGAAGCTTTCGAATATATATGGCTTTTGAAAGGCCATATATATTTGTTACTTGTTAGTCTTGGAATGCAATAAAGAATTATTATAATATTTTTATGTACATCATCATCACATATTATGCGATAATGAACAAAGGCAAGCCTAAAAATTTGTAGAATCAAATCCTTACATCATCTGTATGTATCATAAAGATAAATCAAATAAAACTGGCCAAGTGCGTGGCACTCATGAAATTAGGGCTACAGCCAATGAAATAAACAATGAAAACCGCATTGCTATCGGTCCAATAGTTTTTGACGTGATACGTAAACAAATTTATTTTGAATGTTGTTTTTAAGGTTAAATATTTTAAGATTCATGCATGCAAAAAGGTCATTTTAAGCCTGAATATTTGTAACAGATTTTAAGTTAATATCTAAGTTATCCAACAGAGAAAAACTCATTTAAATCGGTGCCGTAGTTATTGCGTGATTTGAAAATACACAGACAGGCAATAACTACGGCAGGCAGTAACCAGTTTTAAAAATGGTGCATGACGGAAATCTTTTGACCATAAATATTTATAAAAAAGACCTCTGAAAAGTGCATTAATCGAGAAGTAAGATAATTTATGAAACTAACTATCCAATCATACCTACTGTACACAACAACAAAAAGAGATCAAGATGGCAACTTTTCCTCCCCTTTTCTTCAACTCCCCCTCCCTCTTCTTTAACTTCCCCCTCCCCATACGGTAGTATGTACAACGGCTTCTGGTTATTAAATTAATTTAAAGACATGAGGCCTAAGTTCAGATATTCCAGCAAGCTCCCATAGATAATTTGCAATGACAGATAGCTAAACATTTCATA
The DNA here is from genome assembly GCA_946251855.1 of Alsophila aescularia. NCBI lineage: Eukaryota > Metazoa > Arthropoda > Insecta > Lepidoptera > Geometridae > Alsophila > Alsophila aescularia. Next base: position 32,815,302 of record OX276381.1, read on the forward strand.
TTTACAGATAGGTTACTGGTTATTGAGACACAGTGAGATTCTTCGACTGAAAATTCAACTAAAGCTAGGTTAACTGGTAGGCCAGCTAAGCCAAACTGGAGTCGTAGCTTGTCGTAGCACTTGTTGCTGCTTGCCGGCATAAAACTCCCAGATGAAGAACTCCAAAATAAAGTCCAAAACCTGGTCGGGGTAAATATTACCTGTGAGTTTTTAGCGGGAGCTATCTTTTCCGAAATTGCTGTAAAAGTTTAGGTCCTTATTAGTTGGTATTAAATGTATATTATTATGAAAAACGCTGGCAGCATTGCCACGTTGTATAGCAATGCTTAGTCTTTGAGCAAAATTAAGGCCAGCATTTTGTTCTCGTGTTGCTTCGACCAGACGCCTAGATTAATCCTTATTTATTTGATAGCTGCTGGTCCCCACGGCCCTATAGTCTCTACCCCAAAAAGCTCAAACATATACTCGCTATTGAGGGTACTATATTTGCGCCTTTTGAGGCTCTCAGCTGATTCAGCCGCTGTACGAGCATTTTACCTTTTTTTGAGTCCCTGGAATATGAGTCGGGGCACGGGTGTCTCTACGCTATTGGCGTCCCACATTAAAGGTTGCCTATCTTCCATGGAATAAGAGTCATTCTATCCGGTTTTTTACCATCGCCACGTATAAGGTCACCAGGATCTAAAATAGCCCCACAGTTGGCGGTGGTAAAAGCCCGACGGATATCATTACTAATGACGGCTTATTGGAGTAGTTTAAGTATTAACTAGGCTTAGAGTAATATAATATATTTTTTTAAGTAAATACATCGTTTTTTTTTTTGAATAAAAATATATGTCTTGAAAAACTATGAATCATCGTTTTAGATAAAAAAAAATATATTTTTATCTAAAATAATGATTAATGGTATTGGAAAAACCAGATGGCAAAAATGGATTTACGATTATTCATGTACCTTTCTACCTACCTTATAAAAAGATAATATAGGTAGATATTTGAAAATTTATAGAGTAAATAATTACAAAAGAGTTAATTACTGTTGACGAATATAATACATAAAAAGATAATTGAGAATAACAAAATCCCGTAACTGCGTGAAAAGTGAACTTTAGCGGCAGCTGGCGGTCAAGCGGCCATGACAATTTTTTTTTTTTTTTTTTTTTTACTCTAACCTACATCATTCTCCAAATTAGAGGAATCCAATAAAAACCCAAATATACATTTATACATACAAACAACCCAAAAACATAACCTTCCTGGGCAGTCAGGTAATAAATAATATGATTTAATGGTAGCGATTTGGACATCCCCTAAACTAAACTTAATTTCTTCAAATGTAATTTAAACCTTGTTGGCTTCGTAACAAGGTATTTTTTCCCCTGGCATCTATGCCTCACTCATTAAACTATCACTAAAGCCTGTCAGCGTAAAATCTACTTTGTTTCCACGCGTCAGAGTCCCGATTTGTCTAAACGCTGTCTCAGAACGTGTCCGAATTTATTCAAACGCTGTTAGACAGCGTGTTAAAAACCTGTTTTAAATACGTTATTTTAAGCGGTGCAGCTTAAATTGACGTAAGTTTAGAATAGATGCCAGGGGCAAAAATACCTTGTTACAAAGTCGACAAGGTTTAAATTATATTTGAAGAAATTTAGTCTAGTTTATTTTAAGGAGCAAAATGACTGAATTGCTGCCACTATTTGTTGGTCTAGTGGCTAGTGACCCTAGGAACAAAATCAAACAGTCGCGGGTTCGAATCCCGCTAGGTGCAATCATATGTTTGATGAGCAGAAATGTTTGTTTCCGAGTCATGGATGTCATATTCGTATTTATGTATGTTTATCCGTTATATAATGCCCATATTACAGGGTATCCTAGTTTGGGGCTAGGTAATTGGTGTGGAATTATCCCGAATATATTTATATATTTAATATTATACATTGTCAAAATAAAGTTATCAAAATAAATAAATAAATCAGACGTAAATAATATACAAAAATTTATTCATACAAAAATAAACATGTATATGACAGAGTATCATAAAATCATTTGAGGTCTTAAATTCTCTCTCGAATCCAGCGCAAGTGTTCCGTGACTCTGACGAAACCGGAAGGAGAACCTCTCTCACATATACCGGAGCCAAATGATGCCACTCCAATCTGACAAAAAACAGAATCATGAGTCAATAAGAGTGCTGAGACAGTTCAAATTCAATGTATTTTATTGTAAAATAGTGACTTGCCCCAGCTTCGCACGGGTGGCTAAGGGTTTCTCTTTATTTGTACACCATTCTAACCGTGCTTTGAGTTTTGACTGACTAATTTGAACAAAAAATGGTTATTGTGATTTAACTTTATTAGTTAGACTTATAGCCTCGTGGACTTTTTTGTGGGTAATGATGAGTACTGTAAACGTGTAGTACGTTATTTATGTATCATCGATATTTTTCGCAGCGCACGCTACGTTATTACTTTAAGGGGTAAATTTTTGATACCTTGGGTTACATTACTATAATTTTCATAAAGATCTTAGATTTATTTAAAAAAACATATAGACCATGCTACTTGCTGATAATGAAGCTTTCTAGAAGTGAAAGAATTTTTAAAATGTGTAGTATTTTTTGAGTTTATCCATTACAATCTATCATACAAAAAATCAAATCTTTTCTCATTATAATATTAACCAATAATCAATTAACCAATGCAAAAGAATAGCAACAAGCAGCAACGCTCGAGGTGCTTTTTGACAGACTTGTAATTAATATTTCGTTTCCACGGCAACATGTCATTCTATTCCATAATGCGCGAGTAATCGATACTTTTATAGGCAAATTTTTGATACCTTCGGTTACATTATTGCAATTTTCGTAGGGTTCTCTATTTTTTTATCCTACTACAGCAAAGCAAGAGAAAGGTAATGAGTTCTGTGTATGTATGTATCTATGTATGTGGGTACGTGGATATTCCACCATAGCGTCGCCCGTGTTGGTTCGATTTTTAGAAACAAGGTGTCAATCGATTCGTCTTCAGGTATACAGTGTAATTTTTTACCCGACTACAACAAAGCAAAGGAAGAGTTATGTGTTCAAACTAAAAACCTGGTCCAATTTTGATCAATCGATTTGTCTTCATCGAAGAGTGTCATAGGCTATTTTTACTCGACGGTTTCAGTTTTTGAACTTATGTCTTGTTTAAAAAATAAATACGCTGCAACTATTTTACTCGCAGCTATCCATAGGTAAAATATTTTTTATAATTGTTATAGTGTTTTTTGAGTTTATGAATTACACACAAAAGACAAACATACTGAAAATCAAATCTTTTCTCTTTATAATATTAGTATAGATATGCAAAATATTTGCGCTTTTACATGTCATTTTACTCAAACTCAGTTCGTTTGTTAACAATCTGTTGTCCAAGCTAACGAACGTTTCAAAAACCCGAAGTAAGTATGCGTGGGAAATTTAGTTTGAGTGGAAAATTTCATTTTCATGTGCCGACACAGAATTGAATCTCACACAGGAAAAGGAAATATAGTCTGACTGTACCGATGCTTCGGAAATACGTTCATTAGAGAAGAGAGGACCAAGTGATAAAAGTGCCAATGAGATATTCCATTATCATCAAAACGGGATAAAATAATAAAATACAAATGATTAATTAGTAACTAAGCTGGACCAGCCCCTACAAGAAACAACCAATCACGTGTGTAACAGCCATCACCCTCTCAATAAGCATTTTTTTCTTAGCAATAGTTTCAACAAACTGATGTATGAATACTGGTATTTATTTTTATTATCACGCATGTGTTATATTCAGTTTTTTAGCTTTTTGATCTCCATTACAGCAATAGAAGATGTAATTGATTGTCTGGCTAAAAATAATTTGATAGTTAATATTTCAAAGACCAAGATGATGCAACTCCGAACACGGAATATTAAACTCCCGGTATTGCGTGCTGAGTATAGGAATGAAAGCATAGAAGAAGTTGAGTTTGTGAACTCAACTTCCTTGGCATTGAATTCGATAGCCTATGGCAACTGAAAGATGCACAAACCGTTTGTCTGAAGCTTCATAGATTTGTTTATGATCTCGAAAGGATACGACAAGTAGTCTCGAAAGAAGAAGCACTCCATACTTATCACGGTTCCGTTCTGCAATACGAATGATAATCTGGGGTAATTCTACTGATTGCGATAGAGTCTTAAGAGCACAGAAAAAGTGCATTCATGCTAATTGTGGTTCCCATTACTTGGTTATTAACTCTCCCATCAATGCACATAAAACAGTTAGTTATTTTTGTTATGGAGCATCCTGAGCTTTTTATTAGGCACAAAGGGATTTGCCACCGCGAAATTACAAAAAAAAACGCACATATTAAAGATGTAATCCAGAATAAAGAAAACTTTTACGTCCTTAATATCAATATCATCATCAGCCTATATCTGTCCACTGCTGGACGAAAGCCTCTCCCAATGCATGCCACTGAGCTCGGTCTTCAGCTCTCCTCGACATTTTTCTTCCAGCCGCTTTGAAAAATATAGTTACATAAATGGTTAGTCGAGAACTGATTTTACTCTGTGCATAAAATTTTCAATTGTATTATCCATCCATACCAATATATACAAGTGAAACGTTGTCGGTTTGTTTGTTTGGGGAGCTTTCACGCGATAACCGCTGCACGGATTTTGATCAAATTTGGAATAGATACTTGGATACTTTTATCCCGGAAAATTGTAAGTTTCTACGGGAAAACTGGAAAATATTGATTACTCGCTGTAAGGAACGGTTGCCATGGAAACGAAATAACAACTCTGTCAAACTTCAAGAGCATAGAAGAGCTATTGCATTGGTTTTTAGTTTTCTAGAAGGAAACTTTTTGCGACAAACAGTAGTCAGCGTGGACGAAGTCGCGGGCGGGAAAGCTAGTGAATGTATATATATTATTTTAATCGTTTGTCATTATTTATGTGCTTAGTACCTACTTTTTTTACTGCAGACTATTTGTTTTTTTTATCTGCTATTGAATTTTATGTAAGGATTTAAAAAAAAAACTTGCATGCTGATATAGCAAAAACACGACTGATCATTATATTATGCATCCGTGTTTTATGCAAATAAATTATTTGAATTTGAATCAAATCTCGTTGGTTTCCATCTGGTTAATAAGGCAATTTGCAAAACTTTCTTGAACATTCCCAATTTTACTCAGATTTTTTTAAAACATTGATAAAACCTGAAAATAGCAGAGGTTAGAAGAAATTTCACGTGAAATCCCGTTCCCCGTTCAGTTTCCCGTTTTTCGCTACGATAAAATATCGCCGTTGATAGTCGCCAGAAAACGCGTTAAGGTTATCTTGATCTTGAATGAGGAAATCAGAACCTAGTTATACAATTTGAGAAACTATTATTTTTTTTACTTATATCTTACCAAAATGCGCTGGTTGTTGCGGACAATCGACAAGGGTCCCCCGGAGTCGCTGCTGCAGATGCCGACAGGTCCGACGCCGCTCGTGCAAATTATTCTTTCGGTGATAGTTGTAGGAAAAAATGCACGACAGACATCGTTGCTAATAACCTGCAGTGATACGTGACTTTGGACTTGGTTTGGTTGAAGAGGAATACCTGAAAAAATAGATTTTGTTGAACTAAAACTTCTTCCCGAAACTGTTCAACATCCACTTCCTTTCAAAACGGCACAAATAAGCTAGTAAAACTTACAGAGAACCCAAAAACGAGCTTCAAAATGACAGTGCAAAATGGGATGTAGTTAATCTTAATGCAACCTTACTGAGCAGGCCTTTATAATGCACTAAAATTAACGAATTATGGACTGAAGGATTCTAACCGTCACCAATCATTCCGTATCCTGAAGCTTGTGCCCAAACACCCACAAAGTCACTTGACTCCAGGTCACCCGATGGTAGTGAGATTGGCTGAATCACGTCTGAAATCAAATAGAAATTCTTAGCATCGAAAAAGTCTAGACTACATTAACAGAGCTCAAACTTAAGCTACTGAAAGAAAAAGAAAATTCAAGGTAAAATAGTCAATTTTACCATAATTTGGTTCCTTTTACCCAACTACAGCGAAGGAAGGGAAGGGTTGTGCTCAAATTAAAAACTATTAAATAAAATACAAAAACTTAAACCCGACCACAGAATAAATAACAGTACAAGTACAGAAGAATACCTGAGTAAAGTCATTTAAATACATTGCATACCTAACTCTCGCTACATCGCAATAAAGTGCAATTTAACTCGCACAGCGCAGCGATCTTTCAATTATATTAACCTAGAAGGCGCTCACCCATTGCGTGCAGGCTAGAATGTACCTTATCACAACGCGCGAGAGCTTCCATTGCTCTAACCATTTCAGAATCGCTCTATCACATTTCCGCTCGGCAGGGTTGTATCAAGATATAACTAGGTACTTGCACTAGTAATTATTCTGTGATATGATAGATATAGTAACAGAATAAACAATTATGTATTCATGTATTATTTTTTAACTTATTATTATAAATGTTGATAGTTCTGTTAACTACATATAATGACATTTTTATCAGAATAGACCTAATACCTCATTATTTGATTATAACTTAATAGGTATTGCACTTTGAGGAATAAAAGGTGCCTGTCTGAATTTCATGCTTAATAATGAATGAAAAAGAAATGGCTACCTACGTAATAAAATGTTAGTATGTAGGTATTTTAAGAGACTTGTCATACCGAATGCTGTGCAGTACATTCTAGGTTCCTTTTTGGTACTCATAATTAAGAAAAGAATAAAACATGACAACAACTTTAAGTAAGTAGGTACTTTATCGTAAGAACACGGCGCGCGACTTACCGAGCGCACGCTTGACACTCTACTGTATGAACCGTAATATTGCGGCCGCAAAGTGTAGGTATGATATTTGTACTTGCTGCGGAGTGCGACTGGCCTGACCCGACTACGGTCATAATGAACTAAAAAGTTACAAAAATAATAAAATTTTCAAACGTTTTAGAAATTTTAATCTTTAGAGCCGCAGGAGTGCGCTTTACTTGGTTTAGTACTGATAAATTTATATCGCACACCTACGGCTCTAAAGTTTTAAATTTCTTAACTCCTCTAATACCGTAGTTGGTTTAGAGTTTTTGAACTTATACTTTACAAGCTGATGCCTACGGCTCCGCACGCGTGGTCATTTTAATATATATTCTATGACATTCACAAATAACGTGGCTTTCTATTTGTAAAAGAATTTTCAACATCGGTTCAGTAGATCCAGAGATTACCACCTTCAACCTAACAAACTCAGAAACTTTACCTCGTTATAATATTAGTATATATTTAGTTTTAAATTCTACGAGTATCATCAATTATACTCGTATTTATATCTTTTTTAGAGATTTCTTATAGCTAAAGAAAAGTTCAATCCAGACCCCCTGAGAATAAGTTATAACTTCCAATATATCACAATTCATGGCGATTCATTTCTGGTCTGTCCCGAAATTATCCGAAGTTTTTCTATGTAATGCCACTGACCCATCTTGAGTATTAATAACTATGATACTCACTGGTGTAAGCAACACGATTAAACTTCACGATGGCGAGGTCATAGCTCAGAGTTGCCACACTACCATCCCATCCAGGATGCACATCAACATCGCTCGAGTCGACTCTGATGCCACCATAGAAGATGTACTCCGAGCCAAAGACCAGCGTGAACAGATCAGCCTGTCTCCATTCGTCATACCAGCAATGCGCAGCGGTGATAACTGGACTGTTGCTCAGCAATGAGGAACCGCATGCTGAGACTGCGCGACCATTCAAATATATGACTAATCCAACCTAAAACCAAAATAACCGGTTTGAATGATAGATAAAAAGAACGCCTCTAACTGAAGATTCGAATAGAAAACCAAATCAAGTAAAATTTATTTTGGTTGTACATCTGAAGATTGTCAGAATTATATTCATAAGAAAGTACTTATGTAGGAATAGGCTTGACAAAGTTTGGCTCAAGTCAGGGGTGATTGAAGGGAGGAGATTTATATCTTGCAGTTGGTAGAATGAGCCACTATGATGATTCATGATGTAGATTGAAACGAGCTGAGCTGAGCTGTAGAAAATGGAACTAATGGAAACCCACTAAGTATGGATGAGTACCTAGGGGAGCTGGCTGGCCTCCTATGATCATCTAACCTGATTGAATAGCAGCTAATTCAGCTTTTTGAATGCTGGCGAGTGGCAGATGCCCACGCAGCCCTAGGAACCCGTGCATGGACCGTCAGCTACGACTACTGCCACAGTAACGCACAACAACACAAGTTTCTGCTTACCTGAAGTCTTGCTTGATGAAAGGTAGCTATCATATTGCTAACGGCCAACTATCTACCGTTAATCTTTATCTATGATGACTTAAACAAGCAATGAAATTAAATTTATACACGAGAATCCCCAATAATTGGTGTCAACTATGATATCCCGTATTAAAGACCGTTAAAAATGTGTATTACATAATATACTGGCTTAATTTAACCTAACAATAATAATAATTATATTACTTCATATAGTTAGGTTGTGAACTGTGATAAAGGTATGACGCAGGCAATGTACGCAAAATACTGGAGGCATTGCAACGTTGAAATTAGAATCCTTAAATCTGGTCTCGTTTTCCAATATTAAATCACTTAACATCTTATTACTTAGAAGGCACTTAGTACTCATAATCAGTGGATTACCTGATAACAATTTGAGTAATGACGTCGCAGCGCGGGTGATGTTTTAAGGATAACAAAAATAACAATGATTAAGGCCGGGTTGCACCACTTTAAGCAATTTTCGATAATTTTTGTATTTAGTATCTACTGATGGTGAAATTGGTATTACAGTGGTAATGGTACTTTTCTTTGTATTTTCCAACAAATTAATAAATACCTATCATCATCATCATAATCACCATCATCATGGTGGCCTTCTCCTCATATACTCTTTGATGTATGATGATGGCTACTTCCCTTCATCTCCACTCCCGTTGTAAATTGTGCTGCATTTTATATGGTGGTAGGCCACTTTTGCAAGAGTTTATTTTTTAATCAAAGTTCTAGATGCTTTTAAAATGTTATGGGCTGGTGTGCTTACTATCAGGCACGTGCTCGTCTTGTCATACAAACAAATAAAATAAAAAAAACTTGACCTCCGTGGCGTCTGATATCATCGACCCAGCGCTGAGGTGGTCTACCTCAACTTCTGGTATCTTGATTGATCCGAATCCATTCCTTTCGTTTGCGGTCACATAGAGTGATACCACACTAAGCATAATATCATTACGGAGATTTACAAAATGAGTGAGTATATCTCTCTCTCTCTCCACTCCTCTTTTCGCACATTTGAACTTCTCGACTGACTTCTTGGTGAGTGCCATGGATTTCCTGCCGTAACGTAAACATGGGCATGATATCTTACTGCTAGAGTGCTTTCATGTGGGAATTCTAATACTAACTTCAAAATCAATATGACAGTAAGTACCCTTTTTGCTCGGTCAGGATGACTGGTCATTTTGCACTTGTCACTTGTGTGCTAAACTCTCAATAAATTATACAAATCCGAAAGTATGTGCTTAGTCATTATGCTCCGTAACAGCTGAATAGATTTGTTATGATACTTAAAACTTAGAATATATAGGTCCTGGAATAACACAAACTTTTTGCCATGGAATACTGTAAGCGCGAGCAAAGCCGCGTGGGCCTCAGCTAGCTACTGATATATGATTTTCGTGTTTTCCATCTTTTTCAGAATGAATATAATGTGTTAGGTGGATTGCATAACATTATATAATATTTATATACAGGTGATTAAAAACCTTAACAACATGAACCTTAACCTAATTCACGCTACTGAGCTCGGTCTCCAGCTCTCCTCATCCATTTTATTCCGTCGGCATTTTGAAGGCCGTCACTCCACCTGGCCACAGGGCATCCTTTACTACGTTTGCCTAGACGTGGTCTTCACTCGAGAAATCATCTACCTCAATGGTTATTTGTTCTTCGGGAAATGTGACCAGCCCACTGCCACTTTAGCTTGCTTATCCTTAGAGATATAGTCGAGCGAGCTATGTCGGTTACCTTGGTTATTTGTTGGATATCCTCATAACGAATATTGTACTTCAGAGAAACTCCAAGCATAGTCCTCTCCATAGCTCGCTAAACAAACCTTCACTAGTTTAACCATGAGAGTCCACGTTTGGGCTTCGTAGGTCACGATTGGTAGGACGCACTGATTGAAGACTTTTGTTTTCAGGCACTGTGAAAACAAAAGTCTTCAAAAGGCACTGTGGTATGGATGTCAAGATGACTTGACAAAGCTTGCTGAATGCTGCTCAACCCAGCGGAATTCTTTTGTTGGCTTCCTTATCAAAGTTGTTCTTACCTAATTGCAATATTTGCCCTAGGTAAACATATTGTTGGACAAGAGGTACCTACACCATTGACTGCATTCGGTTCCGGGTCAATAAGATCTTTAAGCATGATCTTATCTATTTCATTCCAAGACAGATGCATCGAAAAGCATCATTTAGGTTGGTCAGCATACTCTGCAAGACTTGCAGCGGCTCCGCCATTACGACGATATCATCAACTAATCGTAAGAGTGAGATGTTCTCGCCATTGATATTAAAGCCCTTTCTTTTACAATTTAGCTTCTTAAACATACTCGTATCTTCCAGGGCATTAGTGAACAGCTTCGGGGATATAACATCCCCCTGTCTCATAGCCTTGCGCAGTTGGATATGTTTAGACTGTTGGTTTTGTACTTGGACACTCATAGTCGCGGCGTGATACAAAAATCTCAGCACTTCGATGTATCGCCAGTACACTTGACTCCGCTGCAGAGACTCCAGAACCGCCAAGGTTTCAACAGAGTCAAAGGCCTTCTCATAGTCCTTTGATTCTCATAGTCTTTTAGTTGCACTACTTGTTCAACGATATTCCATTCAATGGGGAGCAAATATATTTTTTATTCTAATATACATTTCTGTATTTGTTTTCCATTGCTAGTTCTTCTTTAAAACATGATTGTTCCGTCAATAACATAATGAAAATTCGATCACTAGAAACTACCAAACTCTAGACTTACCTAGTACGGGTGGGCTCCAAGAGGCGCTGGCTGGCCACCGATGATCCTGGAACCTCCCTGGATAGCAGCTAGTACAGCTTTTAGAAGTCGAGCAGCCAAAGGGATGCCCAAAAGATCGTGGTACCCTTGACCTTCCGCCGCCACAACTGCGGCTGCCAGGCACAAAATGAAGAACGATCTCATTCTGAAGTTAATAAGATTCGTAAAGCTAAACTCACTGACTACTGTAGGCCAGCACCTTGTTTATCTACTAACTAACAGCAGATAAAGACAAATTTAGATAGATAACGTTTTGTTCCATTTCACTAGCTGTGCTCCATGGCTTCACCCGCTTAGTCAATAGTTATAAACTATAGTTTATGTTGGCGATGATGATGAAAAATATCATAGTAATAATATGTGTTATCTCAAAACTTACAGAATATTATACAATACTCACACCAAAATTTCATCAAAAACCGTACAGTTCTTATGGAGCTGAGTGATATCAAACACAACTCACATTCTTTGCAATTATAATGATAGTTCGAGTTATATCAATTACTAGCTTTCGCCCGCGACTTCGTCCACGTGGTCTACAGTTTATCGTGAAAAAAGGCATCCTATGTTCTTCTAGGACATTAAAAACCAAAGCAAAAGTATAGCACCAACGCTCTCGAACCTTGATGCTTTTTGGCAGACTTGTTATAATTTCGTTTCAATTACAACCATACCTTACAGCGAGTATTCGACATTTTCCAGTTTTCCCGGGGAAACTTACAATATTAATCTGGGATAAAAAGTATCCTGTGTAGGTCTCTATATTGTACAGTACCTATTCACAATATTTCACCAAAATCAGATCAGCTGTTTTGGCGTGCAAGCTCCCCAAACAAACAAACAAACAAATAGAAAAGTGGGAGCAAATTAGGTATTTTCTGTACAAGACTTTCAGAGAGGGCATGAATGAGTTTTGAATTTCGAACGTGAATTTTTGATGTTATACATCTAATAGCGCGGTACGGGACTAACGCCGACTGTTGGCGTGGTGATCAATCGGTTCCGCGGCTCGAGCGCTCGTGGCTGGTCGGATCTTTCCGCCTCAGCTCGGCCATATTCAAGTTATAAGCCATCACATAATATTTTTTATGAGCAATATGTAAACACTCCAGTTGGGAATTGAACTCCGGTACTAAAGATCGGAAGTCGAACGATGTCACTTTTGAGGCTTCCAGACTTATGGTATTAGGCCGAAAAGGTACACACTCTACACTCTCACTCTCTGGGCTTCACTGCAGGTTGCTGATTCACAGTTGACCAATAAGAGCACGTGGTGCAAAACGGTTGTTCGTTGGTTTTTTTTATGTTTACACATGTGCTAGGCGTCCCTAGGCACGCAGGATTAGACTGGATGAGACTTGCACAGGGCCGGAACAAGTGTCGTGAAAGAGAGGAGGCCTATACCCAACAGTGGGTGGACGCGGGCTGAGTTGATAGATAGATTTACCAACCTGAACAATACAGTTCATGAAGCAAGTAGAGCCCAAGTTCTGCAGACCCCGCAGGCCGATGGTAGTGTGGGGGCTGATGACGCGGCGTTTGCGCAGCCTCCGCAGCGGCCTCGTTAGTGTTGGGGATCCATGGCATGTACGGCAAGCTGATGCCTAAGGATCTGTGTGAGAGACAATAAAGTAAAAGAACATTTTAAAGTGACTGGCTCATCACTAAGTAAATGTTTTTATAGCGTAACTAGGTGCTCTGCCCTATGACTCCATCCCTAGTTTTTATAGCGTAACTAGGTGCTCTGCCCTATGACTCCATCCCTAGTTTTTATAGCGTAACTAGGTGCTCTGCCCTATGACTCCATCCCTAGTTTTTATAGCGTAACTAGGTGCTCTGCCCTATGACTCCATCCCTAGTTTTTATAGCGTAACTAGGTGCTCTGCCCTATGACTCCATCCCTAGTTTTTATAGCGTAACTAGGTGCTCTGCCCTATGACTCCATCCCTAGTTTTTATAGCGTAACTAGGTGATCTGCCCTATGACTCCATCCCTAGTTTTTATAGCGTAACTAGGTGCTCTGCCCTATGACTCCATCCCTAGTTTTTATAGCGTAACTAGGTGCTCTGCCCTATGACTCCATCCCTAGTTTTTATAGCGTAACTAGGTGCTCTGCCCTATGACTCCATCCATAGTTTTTAGGACGGCTCATTTTTTTTGTCCATTGGGCCGCATGGCGCACTGTCTGTATTTTAAAAAAGAATCATGTGAATGTACGAAGAAGAGGAAAAAAAATTAAAGCGCGTGAATTACGATATCATCGTTACGAAGATAAGGAATATTGACGCGAAAGTGTACGAAAGTATCCCTACTTACACCTGAAAATACTACGCAATAAATGTGAAACAGAATCTATTACCAACTTAATCCCTGAAAAATATGGGATAGCTTATATAGCTTATACTCATATAGCTTAGGTAACAATTTTATCGAGTGGGAAATACTTAAAATAAGATACTGAAAAATAATATAATATTAAAAAAATACGTGTCTGTGCTTTTGTTTGCCTGTCTGTTTGTTTATTTATTTGTTCGCGCATCTCGTAAAAATACAATACTTGATTGCGATGCAGTTTTCTCTGTTGGATAGCTAAGGGTTTGACTTAAAAACTAGTGTTCTTGGTATCTCAATCCGATGAGTAAAAGCCGAGCAATCGATAAAACCTTTTGACGGCTGAAGGAATGTTGATCGAATGTTGGTATTTTAGGTGCTGGAATAGCACTTATAGTACTTTTAATCTAGAGAAATGACAAAGCGTGCGAAGCCGTGGGCCCATCTAGTAATCAATATGATAGTAAGCACCTCTTTTTTGCACGTTCAGAATAGCTGGTCATTTGTACACGTGTGACTTGTGTGCTAAAAGTCTTTGCATAGTCATTATGCTACGTCACAACTGAATTAATTTATGATACTTGAAATAACACAAACTTTTTTACTCGGAATATTGTGCACGCGAGCGAAGCTGCGAGCCTCAGCTAGCAGCTACTGATAAATGTATTTCGTGTTTTCCCACTTTTCCAGACAGAAGATAATGTGTTGTGTGTGTGGATTGCAAAATATTACAAAATAATAATAAATAGGTGATTAAAACCTTGACATTATGAACTGGAAGATCCAGTTTCGTTACACAGGTGGACCTTATATGATTATTTTTTCTGTACCTCAGAACAATTTTAAAATATTTTTCAAGGATACCCCATTCAATGTAAATCTTTAGGGCCGTGGGACTCCCACGGTGGGAGTGCGCCTTACTTGGTAAAATACTGGTAAATTTATATAGCACTCTTACGGCTCTTTAACGTTGGAGAATTCTTGTTTGTGACTTTTTAGTCCACTAGACCGTAGTCGGGTTTTAGTTTTTGAACTTATACAAGCTGTTGTTTTGCATTCCCGCCATATTTACAGAGGTAGGTATCAGTGGCGAGGCGTGGAAATTAAAACGAGGGAAGCCGTTTAATAAAAAAAAACTCACCATTAACCACCAATTCAATAATAGTTCGAGACAAGCATACACGCAGCTAATTATTTTCGTGCCATTTATTGCAATCACAAACAAAACAATAACAGAAAAGTTAATGATGCCAAATAGGAGACTTGAAAATCATTGGCAAAGTTGCTTTAGCCGTCTTATTTTCAACCTGTTGTCATAATATGAATACATTTTTGTATGTTCATAACTCGACATTGAGACCGGCTTATTTGGCGCTTTGAACCCGTGAGAACGAGCGAGATAGATTGCATTCAAATTTTTAAGGGAGTGAAAGGGATGGTGGTTTGTATTGAAATTCGTTAAAACTAACTGTCATTTCATCTACGGCACAAGTAACTCGCAATAATACCGGCTTGTCTTGTAGACAGCTTGCGTACATACGAGCTCCGCGATTCGCCTTCTTTCACCCCCGGGAGTAATTTTACGTAGGTATTTAAAAAGCGTTGTTTTTGCTCACAATTGTGTTGCTATTTAAATATATGAGGCGTTGTTTTCTAACAAAGTTTTGTATGAAGTACTTAATTATAAACATATTAATCAATATTGATGATCAATAGATCTGGTGAGGGATGCCGATGGGAATCGGGTTGTAGGGACCCTTCGCTACTGGTAGGTATACTCCACTTACAGAACACGAATCAATAATAAAATAGAACCAAAAAAATTGAATTAAAAATAGATAAACATAGTTTATAAAAAGCGATATGTGTACGATCCTAATTTTAAATAAACCCGTGTCTTTGCACACGCATACTTGAAACATTGCCCATCAAACCAAAAACAGAAATGTTTAGTGGTCGAATATCTATCTGGAATATCTGGTGTGGATCTTCCACGGCCGAACTCTTGCAAAAGTGGCTTGCCACCATATAAAATTCACCCAGCACAATTTTCAACGGGAGTGGAGATGAAGGGAAGTAGCCATCATCATACATCAAAGAGTATATGAGGAGAAGGCCTCCATGATGATGGTGATTATGATTATGATTATGATGATAGGTATTTATTAATTTGTTGGAAAATACAAAGAAAAGTACCATTACCACTGTAATACCAATTTCACCATCAGTAGATACTAAATACAAAAATTATCGAAAATTGCTTAAAGTGGTGCAACCCGGCCTTAATCATTGTTATTTTTGTTATCCTTAAAACATCACCCGCGCTGCGACGTCATTACTCAAATTGTTATCAGGTAATCCACTGATTATGAGTACTAAGTGCCTTCTAAGTAATAAGATGTTAAGTGATTTAATATTGGAAAACGAGACCAGATTTAAGGATTCTAATTTCAACGTTGCAATGCCTCCAGTATTTTGCGTACATTGCCCGCTTCATACCTTTATCACAGTTCACAACCTAACTATATGAAGTAATATTATTATTATTCACTTTATTTATCTTTTTATCTTAAATTTAAATTTTTTACAATATTTCTTTAAATAAAAGCAGATAAAAATATTATAAAAAACCTAAACCTAGGGTACCAACGGTAGCGGAGCAGGGCCCAAACTACCGGTGGCTAGGGCTGCAGAGAGAAGGAACCTCCTGACTATACGCGCCGTGTCAAGGAGTACTGCCTTCTGCATCTGACCCTTAATCCAACCATCTAGCGAGAGCCTCTTAAGATGTTGGTCGATGCTCTTCGCTATAAGGCCGTTCGCCGAAACAACTATCGGTACAATGATCGTCGAGTCAACATTCCACATGGCGGTCACCTCATGAGCCAAGTCAAGGTACTTGCTGAGCTTGTCCTTTTCGGCCTTCACGAGGTTCTCATCGTATGGAATGGTGATGTCGACGAGCACAGCCCGGCGTTGGGACCGGTCTACCAGCACAATGTCAGGCTTATTGGCAACAATAGTCCTGTCCGTGATGATAGAGCGGTCCCAATAGAGCAATGCACGACCATTTTCGATAACTGGCGCCGGTACGTACTTATAGTACGGCACCTCAGACTCGACAAGGTCATACCGAAGGGCAATTTGCTGATGGATGATCCTGGCTACTTGGTTGTGTCTATGCAAGTACTCTCCGTTAGCAAGATGAGAACAGCCGGAAATTATATGCCTGAGGGACTCCCCGGGACGGCGGCATGCCCGACAAATGTCGACCGTACCGTCCTTCATAATATATTTCCGGGATTTATTCGTCTTGATAACTTCGTCCGCAATTGCACAGACAAAACCCTCAGTTTCCCCAAAGAGGTCACCAAAGCGTAGCCAGTTCACCGACGCGAGCAAGTTCACATCAGGCCCTGTTAAGGCCCGATAGAACCGCCCGTGCAGCTCCTTGCCCTTCCATACGTCCTTGCGGTCATCGGTACTCAACACCGATGGTTTGCGCCAATTCTCGTTTGCCAAGGAGAGCGGTGTGAGAGTCTTATCAACTGCCACCACATCACGATGCAACCCACACTCGGTGTTTAGGAAATACTCCCTGAGACTGCACACTTCACGGTTGTGGAGGTTCTTGGCATTTAAAAAGCCACGACCCCCCCCCACTTCCGTGGTATGTACAATCTCATAACAGACGAGCGCGGGTGTAACATACGATGTGACGTAAGCAGTTGACGGACTCTCTTATCCAAGGCGTCAAGCTCAGTTTGAGTCCACTTTAGTATGCCAAAAGAGTATATGAGCAAGGGCATCACCCAACCGTTGAAGGCACGCGCCTTATTGCCACCTGACAAAAGACTATTATTATTATTATTGTTAGGTTAAATTAAGCCAGTATATTATGTAATACGCATTTTTAACGGCCTTTAATACGGAATATCATAGTTGACACCAATTATTGGGGATTCTCGTGTATAAATTTAAGTCATTGCTTGCTTAAGTCATCATAGATAAATATTAACGATAGATAGTTGGCCGTTAGCAATATTATAGCTACCTTTCATCAAGCAAGACTTCAGGTAAGCAGAAACTTGTGTTGTTGTGCGTTACTGTGGCAGTAGTCGTAGCTGACGGTCCATTCACGGGTTCCTAGGGCTGCGTGGGCATCTGGCACCCGCCAGCATTCAAAAGGCTGAATTAGCTGCTATTCAATCAGGTTAGATGATCATAGGAGGCCAGCCAGCTCCCCTAGGTACTCATCCATACTTAGTGGGTATCCATTAGTTCCATTTTCTACAGCTCAGCTCAGCTCGTTTCAATCTACAGCATGAATCATCATAGTGGCTCATTCTACCAACTGCAAGATATAAATCTCCTCTCTTCAATCACCCCTGACTTGAGCCAAACTTTGTCAAGCCTATTCCTACATAAGTACTTTCTTATGAATATAAATCTAACAATCTTCAGATGTACACCCAAAATAAATTTTACTTGATTTGGTTTTCTATTCGAATCTTCAGTTAGAGGTGTCGGGGCTGGTTGTTATTTGGAATAATGTTCAGTCTATGTCTTCAAAATAATTGATCTAGCCCAATTAAATAAAAACACTTGAGTTAAATCACTTATTAGTTTTAATCACGTTTGTATACAAAGACCTGGCGGAGACGACTGCCGACGGAGGGGGGCGCTCGGACAGCCGCTCTACAGTTTTGCTTACTGTGCTAAATATAATATGTCACTACACATTCCCCCTCTTTAATTAAAAAAAAAAATAATTAAGGGTAAACTCCAAAAACTTCCAAAATTACATTTTCATAACAATAAAATATATATTTTTGATTGAGGCTTAAAACATTCAACTTAACTTAAAACAATACGTATGCTTCTGAAATATGGGTGGCATCATGTTATATATCATGTATTATACGGGATTTGCTGACGGTGTCGTTGCGTACGGCGGAGCGGTCGCGGTGGGTGGCGGTGGCGCGCCGGCGCCGGCTATCTGCCCTCGCAACCACGCTGCTATCTGCCCTTTCAGCTTTCTCCAAATCAGTAGTAAAATAATAGTCGCGAACAAACTCAAAATCACTAGTAACATGATGTTTTGATTTGATAAATGCGATTCCATATTTACTGTTCCGTTTTGTGCGATAACGACCTCGCCTTTCTTCTCTTCTTTACTCTGCTCCTTTCCCATATTATCACGACGAAAAACAAACGTTCGTATGGAATGCGACTGCACAAAATAATGAGTGGAAACGCGGTAACATGAATATGAATATAACCCATATTTCTGCACATACAACCATTTACTTAACATTAAATACGAGTAGTTACATGCTAGAATTACTAAT
This sequence comes from Alsophila aescularia, assembly GCA_946251855.1. Lineage (NCBI taxonomy): Eukaryota > Metazoa > Arthropoda > Insecta > Lepidoptera > Geometridae > Alsophila > Alsophila aescularia. Next base: position 32,834,146 of record OX276381.1, read on the forward strand.
TGCAAAAATGCTAACTAAAGGAGTTTATAAGTATGCGGCTTTGCAAAGATGCCGATTATACTTATAAATACTATGTAGTGTTCGTGCATCTTTTTACAACTAAACTAAATTACGATACATTAGCGATACATTTATACGTTATTCAATATACTACTCGAATTATACGTCATTTTGAAAACGGATCGGCGTTCGTACGGCTCGTCCAGATCTAGTTTTCCTGCTGGCTGCACCGGAGGCATCTGTGTTGGTACCGCCGGTAGTGTGGCTCTGTGGTACAGGGCTCGACGAGTCTCTCTCTGCATTAGTTGATGCATTAGATCGTTCCTCCGTGCCTGGGATCTTTAGCGGCACGGGGCTCTGTGAGCCTCTCTGCGAAACGATCTGTTCGCCGTCGTCAGCTAGCAATAGATACGCTGGTTTTAATCTATCTATTGATATACGCGTGGTTTTGCCGTTGATAGATAGATAGATAGATAAATTCTTTATTGCACACACCACAAACAAAATCAACAAAAAATAAAGGAAAAATAGCAGAAGAAGTGTACAATGGGCGGCCTTATCGCTAAAAGCGATCTCTTCCAGGCAACCTTTGGATGGAGAGGATTTGTTATAGTTGTGAGGGACGGGGTGCATTATGATATAAAAATACTACTTAGTAAGAAATAGTGTATAATAATATATAAATTTCCAATATATATACATACATATATAAATAAATATATATTATATGAATACATAAATACCCAAATATAATTATGAGATGATAAAAAACAAAAAAAAAAACTGTAATACAAGCAACATGACAAACGTGATAATAAACATAATATTTGCTAGACTTCCAAGTAAAACCTCTTCACTTGACACTTAAAAACTTCCAAAGATGGCGCACGCCGTATAGAAACAGGCAATTTATTCCACAGACGAACAGCTTCTATCGTGAAAGAACGTCCGTAAAAAGTGCTGCAATGCAAAGGTAGCTTGAGGGTGAGATTTTCGGATGATCTAAGATGGAAGGTGTTGGATGTGTAGAGGAAATCAAAGCGTTCTTTAAGATAGCTCGGGGTAGAAGGATTAAACAAGATATTATAAAGAAGGTTAAGGATATGAGCATTCCGGCGAAGGCGAATGGGTAGCCACTTGAGCTTTGCACGAAAGTGAGAAACATGGTCAAATTTGCGCAAGCCAAATATGAACCTTATAGCAACATTTTGTAAACGCTCAAGCTTATTCAGCTGTTCTTCGGTAAGATCGAGATAGCAGACGTCAGCGTAATCGAGAATGGGAAGCAAAAGAGATTGCGCGAGAACAACCTTAGTGGCAGTAGGTAAGAAATTTCGAAGGCGCCTTAAAGAGGCTGCCGCAGCAAACATTTTACAGCTAGTAGCTGCTACCTGAGGGCTCCAACTGAGAGATCTGTCCATTATAAGTCCAAGGTTCTTGACTGAATCGCTGTATGGTATAGTAATTCCATCAAAAATTATATTTGGAAGGGTTAGCCAGTTCACCTTAGAGATCATACGGGAGCTCCCTAAAACAATGACCTGCGTTTTACTAGGATTTACTGTTAATCCGTAGGATTTACTCCAATCATTTATACGACGCAGATCACAATTTGTGCTTGTAACAGCTTTATCTAGCTCATTAACTGAGGCCTGGGAATAGATTTGAAGATCATCTGCGTATAGGTGGTAAGAAGAAGTAAGATTTTGAGATATGGAGTTAATGAAAATAGCAAATAAAAGTGGAGATAGGACGCCGCCTTGCGGTACACCGGCTGACGTGTTGCACCAGGCAGAGAAAGTCTCCTCCAGGCGAACCCGCTGCCGACGTCCGTATAGATAACTATGAAACCAGTTGACCACCGATGGAGATATGTTAAGTGAGCAAAGAATTGCAAGGAGAATATCAAAGTTGACAGCATTAAATGCATTACTAAAATCTAGCAATGTCAGCACAGTCAACAGGCCGTTATCCATACCAAGACGAACGTCATCAGTAATCTTAACAAGCGTAGTCATAGTGCTGTGCCCGGGACGGAAACCAGACTGGAATGGATTGAGAAGATTTTGGTTGGACAGGAAATGGCTAACTTGTCGGTGAACAAGACGCTCAAGAACCTTGGATAGAAATGGAAGGATGGAAATGGGACGATACTCAGAATATGACTTTGGGTTGGATTTCTTGGGTAAAGGTAAAATCTGTGCGTCTTTCCAGACGGCAGGAAAAACACCACTGAAAATAGAACTATTAAAAAGGAAACAGAGGACAGGTAGGATAATATCAAGGATGGGCACCAACATGTTTCGACTAATACTATCACCACCGACAGAGTTGGAGGAGATAGACAGTACCGCCTTCTTAACATCACATTCGGTGAATCGACTAAAGACGAAAAGAGGACGGTCAGGAGTTGTAATGGCCGAAAGGTAGTTGATTGTTTTATTCTTTACCGACGCTTGCAAGGCAGAGGTAGATGAAAAATGATGATTAAGAGAATCAATATCTAAATTATTGGGAAAGGAGTCCTGTCGTGATTTGCCAATTCCCAGAGACCTGAGGAACTTCCACACTTTGGCTGGATCCTCATCTTCAACTGATGCATAGACATGGCGACGTAACGCATTCCTACACACCATATTGCAGCGATTTCGAGACTGAACGTATTTAGCTTTACTGTATTCAGTGGGTCGCATCTTGTATCTAGTTTTCGCTGCAGCCTTTTTGTGCATTAATGATTTAATATCGTCCGTAAGCCACGGAGCAGGGAGATGCTTCAGTTTGATTGCACGCAAAGGAGCATGGACATCATATAACTGCGTGATGATAGAGTTAAATATAGCAATCTGATCATCCACTGACGGTGCATTATTGACAGTACTCCAGTCAACCATTCTGACATCATTAACGAATGCCACACGATCTATACCACTAAAACTGCGCTGTAACATGATTCGAGGTTTAGGTTTTGGAGGGCGAATTTTATACGAAAGGAAAATCAAGTCGTGGTATGAAAAAGAATCAGCCGAGTACTGACCATGCTTAGCAACATGTTGAGGGGATGACACGAACATGAGGTCCAAAAGTGAAGGTGTACAATTTGGGAAATGGTGAGTAGCGCTGAGAGGAAGAATTTTCATGTTGCTAGAACTTACGATGGTTTCCAATGAGGAAGAACGATGATCCTTTTTCAGTAAACACGTATTGAAATCGCCCATGATAATAGAGTGATTGTATGAGGGGGTAAGATCCTCTAGGATCTTTTCAAGAGAAGAGAAATAGTTATAGTTAATACGCAGTGATGGGCTATAAAAGACTCCGAGAAGAATTTTAGTATGGGAAAGAAGAACTTCAATTATGAGATGCTCACCGGCATTAGCAGCTGGTGGTTGCGGTGATTTGCTAATTACAGAGTAGGGAATATTTGCACGAAGGTAAATTGCAACACCACCACCGCCACCACCTGTGCGATCATTGCGGATAAGAATAAAACCTGGAAGAGAATAGGAAGTAGTTGGAAGACAAGGTTTAAGCCAAGATTCGGAGACTAGTATAGCCTGGACATTTTTTTGGTCAAGGGACGCCAGCATGTCTGAATAATGAGCCGGAATGCTCTGCGCATTTATATGAATGACGTTGAAGTTTTTAGAAAAATCGGAGAAATTAGAGGCCAATAACTCTGAAAGCGAAGGAATACTAGCGAAACTATCGTCACTAGCAGAGGCATCGGAAGATGCAGTAAGATAATCATTATCACTGCTGCTAATATCTTTATCAAAAATATCTATCATATTTATATGAATATACGTAAATAATAATAATATAACTAAATAAAATATACAAAATAATAAATAGGTAGGTACAATTTATAATAAATAAAGTTTTCTACAATACCTACTCCACCTGCCGGTTGTGTCTGTAAGAGATGAACATAATATAATTTTATTATACCTACACACAAACAATAATTATAATAACTAAGGAATACAATAACAGCAGTAACTAAGAAAAATGTACTCAGACAGTTGATGTTCAGTACGAAAACCTTTTCCCCTCTATTTAGTACGGGATATGGGCCGTCATAAGTGGGTTGAAGAGGTTTCCTTACCGCATCATGCCTAACGAATACATAATTTGCCGTTCTTAAATCGGGATGCACGAAAACTGCACGAGAATTGCTATGACTTGACCTTGGAACCGGTTTGTATTTTCTAATCGAATCTCTAATGCGGTCGACTAAAGTCGCGGGATCGCTTACTTGTTTGGTGACGTCAAAAAATTCGCAGGGAATTCTTATTGATTGACCATATACCATTTCTGCTGCGCTTACCCCGCTGTCACGTCTGATAGCTGTTCGCAAACCTAGTAAAACCGTTGGTAACTCGTCTACCCACGACGTACAGTCTAGGCGTGCAGTAAGGGCAACTTTGAGAGAGCGATGCCACCGTTCTATCATTCCATTACTTTGTGGGTGGTACGCGGTGGTGCGAAACTTCTCTACCCCCATGTACTGCATCAGACGAGTAAAAAGCGTACTTTCAAATTGACGACCTTGGTCGCTAGTGATGCGATGACATATACCAAACCGTGCTATCCAGCCGTCATATACTACCTTTGCGACTGTGTTAGCAGTTATATCCTTGACCGGGAAAATCTCGGGCCATCTAGTACATCGGTCTATTATTGTGACTAAGTACTTGTAACCTTCCTTTGTTTCGGGTAATGGGCCTACTATGTCTAAATTGAGGTGTTCAAACCTGGCAGACGGTAGAAACTGTTGTAGGTCGGAAACCGTGTGCCGTTGCACCTTTGAACGTTGACATTGTACACAAGCTTTAGCCCATAAACCTATATTTCGATTCATTCCTGGCCAAAAGAATTTTTGAGTGATCATACTGCGTGTCGTCCGTATACCTGGGTGACTTAGATTATGTACAGCATTAAAGACAATCTTGCGAAATGACTCTGGTACATAAGGTCTGACGTTGCAAGTAGATACCTCGCAATATACCTGTGAATTGCATCCGGGCAAGCTGACACGTTTCAACTGAATGTTACCTGATATGTTATTCGAAGTAACATACTCGTCGTGGGACTGTGCTTCTGCCAATGCTGCATAATCGATGGCTGACGGGCAATATACTGTCTCTACCCTAGATAAGGCATCTGCACATTGGTTATCTGAACCGACTATGAACCTTATGTCCGTGGTAAACTCACTTATAAACATCAGCTGCCGTGTTCGCCGTGGCGTCTCTTTGTCTGTACCTATCTTTTTGAATGCATGTACTAGTGCTTGATGGTCGGTATACACAGTAAGGGTACGACCTTCATGCATGTTCCTAAAAAATTGAATGGCCATGTAAATAGCCAGCAACTCACGATCGTAAGCAGAGTACTTACGTTGAACTGCTGATAGCGCTTTGGAAAAGTATCCCAACGGCTTCCAAGTACCTTGATGCAGCTGCTGCAGTACTGCTCCCACACAGGTGTCAGATGCGTCGGTCATGAGCGCTAATGGGACCCCTGGTAAAGGATGGAACAACATACAAGCATTTTTGAAGCTCTCTTTACATTGTTGGAAAGCATTCTCCGCTAATTCAGTCCATTCAATTTTAGTACTATCATTTTTTTTAACTCCATGCAAATACGCATTTAATACCGACTGATAAGACGCGGCCTGTGGAAGATGAGCGCGGTAAAAATTTAACATTCCCAAAAAACGACGTAGTTGAGCTACTGTCTGTGGTTTCGGGTAATCTTCTATCGCCTGCACCTTATCTTCCAAAGGGCGTATCCCCTCAGTTGATACTTCGTAACCCAAAAAATCTAGTTTATTTTGGCCAAAACAACATTTAGATAGATTGATAGAGATTCCATACTGGGTAAATCGTTCTAAAACTTGAGCTAAGTGTCGTCCGTGGCTGATGACGTCAGAACTGGCTACTAACACATCGTCGATATAACAGTATATAAAATCTAACCCTTGCAGCACCGTGTCGTTCATAAAGCGTTGGAATGTTTGAGCCGCGTTCCTTAGACCAAAAGTCATGCGTGGGAACTCAAACAAACCAAACGGCGTTATGATAGCGGTTTTTTCTACATCATCAGGCCAGATCTCAATAAAATGATATGCACGATTTATGTCTAGACGCGAGTATATAGTCTTATTAGCAAGTACATAGGTAAAATCTTGCAGTCGCGGTATAGGGTAACGATCCGGTTTTGTGATCGCGTTGAGTCGCCGATAATCGCCGCAGGGTCTCAACTCACCATTCTTCTTGGGAACTACATGCAATGGACTGGCCCATGGACTTTTGGAGGGCCTGCAGATTCCCATCTCTTGCATGACGCGGAACTCTTCCTTCACCTTGGCATACCTGTCCGGGTGCAGTGGTCTCGCTCGAGCGTACACTGGTGGGCCGGTGGTCTCTATGTGGTGATATACAGAGTGCTTAGATGGTTCCCTGAAAGAAACTGGTTTGGTTACATCCGGATATTTTTGCAAAAGTTTGGCATACGGATGCGTAATGTCCACTGCGTATATCGGTGAATCACTGTAAGGTACTATTGGCGCGATAACACACAAATTAGTCGTTTTGTCCACTAACTTTTGTTCACTTATGTCTACCAATAGTTTATAGTGTTTTAGAAAATCAGCACCAAGAATAGGCTGTTTCACGTCCGCGATAATGAATGTCCAACGATAAGGTCGTCTCAGCTTGAAATTTAATACCAAAGTCCGAGTACCGTAAGTCCTTATCTCTGAGCCATTCGCTGCATATAGTTTATAGTCCGAAACTGCACTACTTGAAAAAAGTTTTTTTGTTACCGGAATTACCGAAACTTCCGCACCTGTGTCCACTAAAAATTTATGTCCACTAGTTAAGTCTGTTACACAAAGACGGTGACTCTCCGCTATTGTACAGATTACCGCCTCTATCTGTACACGTCCTAGTTTTCCTGGTTTTTCCAGGCGCAGGGCTGAATGCACTTCCTAGCGCGTGTCTTGAAACGGTAATGATAGAAACATAACCAATCCGGGCTCCTTGGATTGCGTGAGTTGCTGCGGGTTCTTGGAGACACACGTGAGGTCCCGCTGCTGTCCCTTTGTCTGGCTCGCCCTCGCTCCAAGTTATTTAGTCTTAGGTTGATTTTTGCAATCTCCGCTAAAACTTTATCTAGGCCATTATTGGAGGTATGCACAACCTCGGCAATTTGCACAGGCCGAGTTGTCTCCACGATCTTGTCGGCTATGACACTTAAGTTTTCTAACTCCAAATTGTCCGTGACCGCCAGCACCGCTCTGGCTGCTTGAGGCATATGACCTTGCCACAATATGCGCAGGGTATCATCGGGTATTTTGCCTCGCGCGAGATCTCTCATCCGGCGTAGCAGTTGGGATGGTTTCTGGTCTCCCAACTCCATTTCTCCGATAAGCTTTTGTATCTGTCTATTCTCGCTCTCTTCATAAATCTGCAACAAGCGGTTTTTCAAAGCTTCGTACTTCCGATCGGGCGGGTTAACGATCAAATCTGTCACTTGAGTTATCGCGTCTTTTGTTAATTTGGATAGTATCACGTTGAATTTTGAGTCGTCCCCAATTTTTTTTGGTGCTAAAATCGCTTCGGTCCGTATAAACCACACTCTGGGCTGATCCTCCCAAAAATCTGGTATTTTCTGAGTAAGCGACAAAGCTGAACAGGTAGTCCCCGGCTGATCCATTTCGTCTACCTTCGGTTGCTGTGGGTCGACCGGTGTTTCGAGTGCTGGATTCATTTTGTAACAATTAAATATGAGTCGCTGATTTCACAACAAAAATGTTCACTAAAAATAAAAAATAATTTTTTTCTGCGTATTCACTATAGTCTGGGGTCACCAATGTCGTGGCTGGTTGTTATTTGGAATAATGTTCAGTCTATGTCTTCAAAATAATTGATCTAGCCCAATTAAATAAAAACACTTGAGTTAAATCACTTATTAGTTTTAATCACGTTTGTATACAAAGACCTGGCGGAGACGACTGCCGACGGAGGGGGGCGCTCGGACAGCCGCTCTACAGTTTTGCTTACTGTGCTAAATATAATATGTCACTACAGAGGTGTACTTTTTATCTATCATTCAAACCGGTTATTTTGGTTTTAGGTTGGATTAGTCATATATTTGAATGGTCGCGCAGTCTCAGCATGCGGTTCCTCATTGCTGAGCAACAGTCCAGTTATCACCGCTGCGCATTGCTGGTATGACGAATGGAGACAGGCTGATCTGTTCACGCTGGTCTTTGGCTCGGAGTACATCTTCTATGGTGGCATCAGAGTCGACTCGAGCGATGTTGATGTGCATCCTGGATGGGATGGTAGTGTGGCAACTCTGAGCTATGACCTCGCCATCGTGAAGTTTAATCGTGTTGCTTACACCAGTGAGTATCATAGTTATTAATACTCAAGATGGGTCAGTGGCATTACATAGAAAAACTTCGGATAATTTCGGGACAGACCAGAAATGAATCGCCATGAATTGTGATATATTGGAAGTTATAACTTATTCTCAGGGGGTCTGGATTTAACTTTTCTTTGGCTATCGATACGTGTATAATTGATGATACTCGTAGAATTTAAAACTAAATATATACTAATATTATAACGAGGTAAAGTTTCTGAGTTTGTTAGGTTGAAGGGGGTAATCTCTGGATCTACTGAACCAATTTTAAAAATTCTTTTACAAATAGAAAGCCACGTTATTTGTGAATGTCATAGAATATATATTAAAACGACCACGCGTGCGAAGCCGTAGGCATCAGCTAGTAAAGTATAAGTTCAAAAACTAAAAACCAACTACGGTAGTAGAGGAGTTAAGAAATTTAAAACTTTAGAACCGTAGGTGTGCGATATAAATTTATCAGTACTAAACCAAGTAAAGCGCACTCCTGCGGCTCTAAAGATTAAAATTTCTAAAACGTTTGAAAATTTTATTATTTTTGTGACTTTTTAGTTCATTATGACCGTAGTCGGGTCAGGCCAGTCGCACTCCACAGCAAGTACAAATATTATACCTACACTTTGCGGCCGCAATATTACGGTTCATACAGTAGAGTGTCAAGCGTGCGCTCGGTAAGTCGCGCGCCGTGTTCTTACGATAAAGTACCTACTTACTTAAAGTTGTTGTCAAGTTTTATTCTTTTTTTAATTATGAGTACCAAAAAGAAACCTAGAATGTACTGCACAGCATTCGGTATGACAAGTCTCTTAAAATACCTACATACTAACATTTTATTACGTAGGTAGCCATTTCTTTTTCATTCATTATTAAGCATGAAATTCAGGCAGGCACCTTTTATTCCTCAAAGTGCAATACCTATTAAGTTATAATCAAATAATGAGGTATTAGGTCTATTCTGATAAAAATGTCATTATATGTAGTTAACAGATCTATCAACATTTATAATAATAAGTTAAAAAATAATACATTAATACATAATTGTTTATTCTGTTACAATATCTATCATATCACAGAATAATTACTAGTGCAAGTACCTAGTTATATCTTGATACAACCCTGCCGAGCGGAAATTTGATAGAGCGATTCTGAAATGGTTAGAGCAATGGAAGCTCTCGCGCGTTGTGATAAGGTACATTCTAGCCTGCACGCAATGGGTGAGCGCCTTCTAGGTTAATATAATTGAAAGATCGCTGCGCTGTGCGAGTTAAATTGCACTTTATTGCGTTGTAGCGAGAGTTGCAATGTATTTAAATGACTTTACTACTATGTTTATATATTTATATTTATATACATATATATATGTACTATTATTTATTCTGTGGTCGGGTTTTAGTTTTTGTATTTTATTTAATAGTTTTTAATTTGAGCACAACCCTTCCCTTCCTTCGCTGTAGTTGGGTAAAAAGACCAAATTATGGTAAAATTGACTATTTTACCTTGAATTTTCTTTTTCTTTCAGTAGCTTAAGTTTGAGCTCTGTTAATGTAGTCTAGACTTTTTCGATGCTAAGAATTTCTATTTGATTTCAGACGTGATTCAGCCAATCTCACTACCATCGGGTGACCTGGAGTCAAGTGACTTTGTGGGTGTTTGGGCACAAGCTTCAGGATACGGAATGATTGGTGATGGTTAGAATCCTTCAATCATAAATTCGTTAATTTTAGTGCATTATAAAGGCCTGCTCAGTAAGGTTGCATTAAGATTAACTACATCCCATTTTGCACTGTCATTTTGAAGCTCGTTTTTGGGTTCTCTGTAAGTTTTACTAGCTTATTTGTTCCGTTTTGAAAGGAAGTGGATGTTGAACAGTTTCGGGAAGAAGTTTTAGTTCAACAAAATCTATTTTTTCAGGTATTCCTCTTCAACCAAACCAAGTCCAAAGTCACGTATCACTGCAGGTTATTAGCAACGATGTCTGTCGTGCATTTTTTCCTACAACTATCACCGAAAGAATAATTTGCACGAGCGGCGTCGGACCTGTCGGCATCTGCAGCAGCGACTCCGGGGGACCCTTGTCGATTGTCCGCAACAACCAGCGCATTTTGGTAAGATATAAGTAAAAAAATAATGGTTTCTCAAATTGTATAACTAGGTTCTGATTTCCTCATTCAAGATCAAGATAACCTTAACGCGTTTTCTGGCGACTATCAACGGCGATATTTTATCGTAGCGAAAAACGGGAAACGGAACGGGGAACGGGATTTCACGTGAAATTTCTTCTAACCTCTGCTATTTTCAGGTTTTATCAATGTTTTAAAAAAATCTGAGTAAAATTGGGAATTTTCAAGAAAGTTTTGCAAATTGCCTTATTAACCAGATGGAAACCAACGAGATTTGATTCAAATTCAATAATTTATTTGTATAAAACACGATGCATAATATAATGATCAGTCGTGTTTTTGCTATATCAGCATGCAAGTTTTTTTAAAAATCCTAACATAAAATTCAATAGCAGATAAAAAAAACCAAATATTCTGCGGTAAAAAAGTAGGTTTACACCAGGTAGTTAGGTAGGTACATTCACTAGCTTTCCCGCCTGTGACTTCGTCCACGCTGACTACTGTTTGTCGCAAAAAAGTGTCCTATGTTCTTCTAGAATACTAAAAACCAATGCAATAGCTCTTCTATGCTCTTGAAGTTTTTTGACAGAGTTGTTATTTCGTTTCCATGGCAACCGTTCCTTACAGCGAGTAATCAACATTTTCCAGTTTTCCCGTAAAAAAATACAATTTTCCGGGATAAAAAGTATTCTATGTTTTATTCCAGGGTATAAGCTGTCTCTATTCCAAATTTCATCAAAATCCGTCCAGCCGTTATCACGTGAAAGCTTCCCAAACAAACAAACAAACAGACAACGTTTCACTTGTATATATTGGTATGGATGGATAATACAATTGAAAATTTTATGCACAGAGTAAAATCAGTTCTCGGCTAACCATTTATGTAACTATATTTTTCAAAGCGGCTGTAAGAAAAATGTCGAGGAGAGCTGAAGACCGAGCTCAGTGGCATGCATTGGGAGAGGCTTACGTCCAGCAGTGGACCGATATAGGCTGATGATGATATTGATATTATGATATTATGGACGTAAAAGTTTTCTTTATTCTTGATTACGTCCATAATATGTGCGTTTTTTTTTCTAATTTCACGGTGGCAAGTCTCATTGTGCCTAATAAAAAGCTCAGGATGCTCCTTAACAAAAATAACTAACTGTTTTATGTGCATTGATGGGAGAGTTAATAACCAAGTAATGGGAACCACAATTAGCATGAATGCACTTTTTCTGTGCTCTTAAGACTCTATCGCAATCAGTAGAATTACCCCAGATTATCATACCGTATTGCAGAACGGAACCGTGATAAGTATGGAGTGCTTCTTCTTTCGAGACTGTCGTATCTTTTCGAGATCATAAACAAATCTATGAAGCTTCAGACAAACGGTTTGTGCATCTTCCAGTTGCATAGGCTATCGAATTCAATGCCAAGGAATTTTGTGAACTCAACTTCTTCTATGCTTTCATTCTTTCTTATACTCAACACGCAATACTGGGAGTTTAATATTCCGTGTTCGGAGTTGCATCATCATCTTTGAAATATTAACTTTCAAATTATTTTTATCCAGACAATCAATTACATCTGCTATTGCTGTGATGGAGATCAAAAAGCAAAAAAACTGAATATAACACATGCGTGAAAATAAAAATAAAGGCTGGACCATTATTCATACATCAGTTTGTTGAATCTATTGCTAAGAAAAAAATGCTGATTGAGAAGGTGATGGTTGTTACACAAGTCACGTGATTTGGTGTTGCTTGTGGGGACTGGTCCAGCTTAGTTTCTAATTAATCATTTGTATTTTATTATTTATCCCGGTTTGATGATAATGGGATATCTCATTGACACTTTTATCACTTGGTGCTCTCTTCTCTAATGGAAGTATTTCCGAAGAATCGGTACAGTCAGACTGTATTTCCTTTTCCTGTGTGAGATTCAATTCTGGGTCGGTACATGAAAAGGAAATTTTCCACTCAAACTCACAGCATACTTACTTCGGATTTTTGAAACGTTCGTTAGCTTGGACAACAGATTGTTAACAAACTGAGTTTGAGTAAAATGACATGTAAAAGCGCAAATATTTTGCATATCTATACTAATATTATAAAGAGAAAAGATTTGATTGTTTGTCGTTTTGTGTGTAATTGATAAACTCAAAAAACACTAAAACGATTTTAAAAATTATTTTCCCTATGGAGAGCTGCGAGTAACATAGGCTGCATTTATTTTTTTAACAAGACATAAGTTCAAAAGCTAAAACCGTCGAGTAAAAATAGCCTATGACACTCTTCGATGAAGACAAATAAAAAAACACATAACTCTTCCTTTGATTTGTCGTAGTCGGATAAAAAATTACACTGTATACCTGAAGACGAATCGATTGTCACCTTGTTTGTAAAAATCGAACCAACAGGGGCGACGCTATGGTGGAATATCCACGTACCCACATACATAGTAGATACATAACATACACAGAACTCATAACCCCTCATTTGCTTTGCTGTAGTAGGGTAAAAAAATAGAGAACCCTACGAAAATTTAAATAATGTAACCCAAGGTATCAAACATTTGCAAAAGATCAAAAGTATCGATAACTCACGCTTTAAGGAATAGAATGACATGTTGCCGTGGAAACGAAATATTAATTACAAGTCTGTCAAAAAGCACCTCGAGCGTTGCTGCTTGTTGCTATTCTTTTGCATTGGTTAATTGATTATTGGTTAATATTATGAGAAAAGATTTGATTTTTTGTATGATAGATTGTAATGGATAAACTCAAAAAATACTGAACACATTTTAAAAATTCTTTCACTTCTAGAAAGCTTCATTATCAGTAAGTAGCACGGTCTATATTTTTATTAAAATAAATCTATGATCTTTATGACAATTTCAGTAATGTAACCCAAGGTACCAAAAGTTTACCCCTTAAAGTAATTACTTGGCATGCGCTGCGAAAAATATCGATGATATATAAAATAACGTACTACACGTTTACAGTACTCATCATTACCCACAAAAAAGTCCACGAGGCTATAAGTCTAACTAATAAAGTTAAATCACAATAACCATTTTTTGTTCAAATTAGTCAGTCAAAACTCAAAGCTCGCTTAGAATGGTGTACAAATAAAGAGAAACCCTTAGCCACCCGTGCGAAGCTGGGGCAAATCACTATTTTACAATAAAATACATTGAATTTGAACTGTCTCAGCACTTTTATTCACTCATGATTCTGTTTGTTGTCAGATTGGAGTGGCATCATTTGGCTCCGGTATATGCGACAGAGGTTCTCCTTCCGGTTTCGTCAGAGTCACGGAACACTTGCGCTGGATTCGAGAGAGAATTTAAGACCTCAAATGATTTTATGATACTCTGTCATAAACACGTTTATTTTTATATGAATAAAATTTTGTATATTATTTACGTCTGATTTATTTATTTATTTTGACAATGTATAATATTAAATATATAAATATATTCGGGATAATTCCACACCAATTACCTAGCCCCAAACTAGAATACCCTGTAATATGGGCATTATATAACGGATAAACATACATAAATACGAATATGACATCCATGACTCCGAAACAAACATTTCTGCTCATCAAACATATGATTGCACCTAGCGGGATTCGAACCCGCGACCGTTTCATTTTGTTCCTAGGGTCACTAGCCACTAGACCAACAAATAATAAATCATATTATTTATTACATGACTGCCCAGGAAGGTTATGTTTTTGGGTTTTTTGTATGTATAAATGTATAATTTTAAGTAATGTATGATCCTTTTAGAATACGGCTTAATAGTTATTTTATTTTGGGTTTTTATTGGATTCCTCTAATTTGGAGAATGATGTAGGTTAGACCTTGTTGCTACGCAGCACGAGCAAGATGACCGCTTGGCCCTGGGCCGGTGCGCTAATTATTCTGTGGCACTGGCGCGCGGCCTTGTAATATTATTTATTCTGTGGCGCGGTGGTGGGAGCGCGTGCAATACTATACATGTGTGTGTGTGTCGTGTGGTCCTACTGCAAAATAAAGTGCGACTTATCAAAAAAAAAATTTATCAAAAATTCCCCCTCCAGTAAAATGTAGGAATTAAATAGTATTGTTAAGTGATTACGGTATACCTATTACAATCTTCTCTCTAAATATGGCGGGGATGCAAAACAACAGCTTGTATATTACTAGTTGTGCCCGCGGCTTTACCCGCGTGGTCATTTTATTTAAAAGTAGCCCATAAGTATAACACTTATCCAGTCCAAAATTACCTATAAAGTACAATAGACTACATTTCTTCAAAATTCGTTCAGCGGTCAGTAGTTTTTAATGTGTAAACATCTAGTGGCTCGGTACGGCTACGGGGGTAACGCCGACTCATGGCGCGGCACCGCGAGTGGCCTTTTTTTTTTTTATTTTTTTTTATTTTTTACGTGGGGAAATCCTCATGGATACCACCAATCTGCGGGGGCAGCAAGGTGGTTATGTCGGACTCTTACCGACTAAAACCCCACGGTGTTCCACAATACGCCTTGTGCCGGGGCTACGGGTACGCTTTCGCACTCGTCCGCGGCGCCGACGGCGCTGGTCCTGGTGAGGACCCCCTCCTGGCTGGGATGGAGCTGAGCCATTCCCCATCCCATGAACGCCATTAAGGGGCGCACAGAACACCGTGCGCGCCACCTCGAGGCCTTATGCTGGGGCAGACACCCCCGTGTCCACCACCTAGGCCTTAGGGGGGTCAGAAGGGAATGAATTCCTCCTCCGACTCCCGGCGTTGAGCTCCACATGGCCTCACACATCTGCCCACCGTCCAGTACAGCCACAGCTATAGCTGGCGGACTATCCGGCGCTGCACCAACAGTGACGCCAGATTTATGAGTCCATGGAGCACGTCACACTCCAGGCACTACTGCCCATACAGTAGTGCCAAGAGCGGACCACCTCCTGGGGCCTGCACCAAAGCGCCTGCCCCACCCCTCCCCTGCACATCACATTCTCCGCACCACTACCGACCAACCCGTGTGGAAACAGACTGCCCGGCAGCAGCGCAGAGAACGGACGCAACATCCCCCGCTCCAGGCCTCCCAAATCTAATGCCACCTCCCAGTACAGCCACAGCTACACGACTGCCGCCAGGAAGCCTGTCCGGCCCGCTGCACCTTATACAGTGACGCCAGATTCGGAAAGCCATGGAGTGGCCTGGCTCGAGGCTCGTCAGCTTTTTCCGCCTCAGCTCAGCTACATTCAAGTTATAAGCCATGACATACATTTTTTAATGTGCAAAATGTAAACACTCCAGTTAGGAATTGAACTCTTGTACTACAGACTTGCGGCCGAACGGTTTCACGTTCCGCTAACCAGACTTATGGCCGAAAATAAGTATAGATCAGGTTGCAGTTGACCAATGAGAGCAAAACATTGCTCGTTGTTCTAGTTATATTCTTTTTTATGTTTACTCATCTGCCAGGATTCCGTCCGTTTTTTTTTATCGATTGCTCGGCATCTAATCATCGGATTAAGATACCAACAATCCCAGTTTTTAAGTCAAACCCTTTGCTATCCAAATGTGGAATTCACATCGCAATCGGTCCAGTAGTTTTACACGAACTAACATATAAACAAATAAACATACACGGTTTAAAAAAATGTTATATTCTTGTTCAGTAGCCAATTTTAATAATCCTAGACCATTTTCAATATACAGATATTTTTGTACTTACTACTTTATTATAAGTACAGATTGATATTGATAAAATATAGATACGATAAAGTGGCGTACGCCAGCTTCAGATGAGCCATTGCTTCAAAGGATCCTGTGCATTTCATGTTTCAAGTTATTTAGACCTTCTTCTGAGGGTCTGTAATTTCTGAACTATAAAACCGATGACCTTCAAATATTTACCATTTGATTTTCATCCTCTCTCCCAAGGTCACCAAGTTGAATTACAGGATAAAAGTATCCAATGTCCTACTCAAAGCATGCCAAGTTTCATTTGAATTCATTCAGTAGTTTCTGCGTGATGTGCGGCCAAGATACAGACAGACAGACAAACAAAATGAAAAAAAAATACAGTTTTGGCTTCAGTATCGATTATAGAGTGCCCTCAAAAAATACAACTATCTATCTTCAATGTACAGAATTGGACCTGTTACAGTTTTATTTTAAGTATAGATTTATGTATAAATTAGATCATCAATTATGACAATGACAATGATAATTTATATCTCTGAAAATATATGCACTGAACATGACAATCAGAATCATCATATTGACTCTTACTACCTACTGCAAAACATGCACTGAACATGACAGTCAGAATCATCATATTGACTCATACTACCAACTGCAAAACATGCACTGAACATGACAGTCAGAATCATCATATTGACTCATTCTACCAACTGCAAAACAATCTTCCTCCCTTGAATTATCCCTGACTTGAGCCAAACTTTGTCAAGTCTTTCCTTGAACTGAACTTGAATGTAAGTTCATGAGTTCATGCAATGAATGTAAATTATGCCACCAAAATCCAGTCCACAGCGAATTCGCGCGCATACGGTGTAGCACGCGCCGACATAAACATTGCCGACATTGGCTTTCGAGTAAATGGCGAAAACCCTCGTTGTACGGAGCCAAACTGGTGCTTTTATGGGAAAAAAATATATACTTCCGAGGGTAGCGAGGGGGTTTGTGAGGGAGTTCTGTAGAGTCATGAGTCAAGCGAGGGCTCCAATATGCCACCCGTTACAAAAGTCAGGCTTTAGCCCGAGGTGAATACTCTACTAATCATACCTTCTGTGAGATAATAAAGACAATAAATAAGCTGCTTGGCTTTCGAGTAAAATAAACTAAAATAACGCATTCGGGTACAGCCATGACGCCTTTTGTTGTTCTCCTTTGATTAAAATTGTTATTCTTCTTCGTATTTATCTTTTGTTTTTTTCCGGTAGTAGATCTATACTTATAATACAGCAATATGAACGAATAATTAAAAAATAAATTGACTCTTACATAAAATAAGCTACTGGACAAGAATATAACATTCTGAAATTCGTGTTTGTCTGTTTGTCTGTTTGTCTATCTGTATGTTAGTTCACGCATCACTTAAGAACTACTGGACCGATTGCGATGCGGTTTTTTATGTTTTATAGCTTAAGTTTTGACTTAAAAACTGGGGTACTTTATATCTCAATCCGCTGAGTAGAAGCCGAGCAATCGATAAAAATATTTTTGACGGCTGAAGGAATTTTCATCAATTGTTGGTATATTGGTATTGTAGGTCCTGGAATAGCACAAAGAGTACTTTTAACCTACAGCAGGGCGGTCGCACTCCGCAACAAGTACAAATAAATTCAAGGACCCAATATTCGGGTCCGTTCAGTCGAGTGTCAAGCGTGCGCTCGATGAGCCTTTTACTTAGCCATAGACCACCTACTTACGTAAAGTTATTGACAAACTTTATTCGTGTTTTAATTATGAGTACCAAGAAGAAACGGATAGGTAGGTAGTAAAAATGAGGTAGTCGGTCTATTCTGATAAGAATATCAGTGTATGTAATAGAACTATTTTAATTTATAATAATAAGTAATAACATAATACATTATTACTTATTTATTCTGTTAATCTAAGTCATAACATATCACAGAATAATTAGTAGTACAAGTACCGTAAGTAAGTAAGTAATAAGTTAATACAACCCTACCGAGCGAAAAAGGGACAGAGCGATTCTGAAACGGTTAGAGCAATGGAAGTTCTCGCGCGTTGTGATATGGTGCATTCTAGCCTGCACGCGGTGGGCGAGCGCCTTCTAGGTAAATATAAATAAAAGCTCCAGCGCCGTGCGAGTTAAATTGCACTTTATAGCGTTGTAGCGAGAGTCGCTATTTATTTAAATGACTTTACTCAGTTAGCCTTCTGTACTTGTACTATTATTTATTCTGTGCCTACAGAAATGAACACGCGTGCGAAGTTATTAATAATTCCTAAAGTATCTGATTTAAACTCCGGAGTCAAATCATTATCGATCTACAAAATTGTTGTGTCAACTTGAAAATTATAAAATACGGAATAGTAGTTTCTGGGTGTACCAGGGGGTTTTTATTTCTTTCCATAGTCCACCTTAGTTCACCTGGCTGTACCAAGGGCATTTTATTAAGTGCTATACAATGTACCTTTTTGATATTATGCTGAATAAATACATTGAACTATAAAAATATATGATATATACCTGGCGGTCATAAGCACGAGATAGATTTCATTTTGACGACCAATAAGCAAATATTCAATAATGTCTCCTTGATCAACAGGTTAAGAATGGCAGTAATCACCACATGGTAAGAGGCTCATTGAATATCAACGTAAAGCTTCAGAGTTCTCGTTTGATGAGATCTACTCTTCGCCCAAGTCCATGCCCAAATCTAAATCCCCGAGAACTTTCAGTTGGAGCTCCAAAATCGCTTCCAAATCCTTACCGAAAGCGATACAGTGGACGAACTAAATAACGGGCTGGTGGAAATTGTTCACGCGGTCGGTTCGGAGTTCTTTAAGACCCCCCGCAAAAAAAGAACACAGAAACTCTCTGAGCATACACTCAAACTTATGGCAGAACGAGGCGAGATGAGGCTGCAGTCTTCAGTGGATATGTCGAGTTACAGCTTGCTTAATAAACAGATCAAGTCGACGCGACACGATTTGCGTTCCTATAATAATACTTGTATTAAGAACGCAATAGAGCGGAACAAGGGCTCCAAAGTGTTCGCAAGAGATCTGTCTATTGGGCAAAGCCTGTTGACGAAGCTGAAAACCGACAGTGGTAGCATCGTTTCGTTGAAGCCAGAGATTTTGAGTGAGCTCGAGAAGTTCTATGGACAATTATACAACTCATCGCGTAGTCCTCCTAGCAGGACTAGCGATGCAAGAGCCCGTTTGACCCGACGTTATACCGAAGATATCCCGGACGTCATCCTATACGAGATCAGAATGGCTCTCAAACAGCTTAAGAGAAACAAGGCACCAAGGGAGGACGGATTAACGACAGAGCTACTGAAAGCGGGTGGAACATCGGTACTTAAAGTCCTTCAGAAGCTGTTTAACTCCGTCATCCTCGAGGGTACTACGCCAGAGGCGTGGCACAGGAGCGTAGTGGTTTTGTTCTTTAAGAAAGGTGATAAAACCCTTTTGAAGAATTATAGGCCCATTTCACTGCTGAGCCACGTCTATAAGCTGTTTTCGAGAGTAGTTCCCAGCCTCCCGAACAAGCTAGATTCCGAAAAGACTTTAGCACCGTAGACCACATCCATAAGCTCCGGCAGATTATACAGAATACCGAAGAGTATAATTGGCCACTATGTCTTGCGTTTGTGGATTACGAGAAAGCCTTTGATTCAGTCGAGACCTGGGCAGTGCACCAGTCATTACAGCGGTGCCAGATTTACTACCGGTACATCGAAGTGTTGAAGTGTTTGTACAGCGTTACTTCTCCGAAACTCTTCACTTCTGCACTGCAAGATATATTCAAGCTTCTTAACTGGAACGGATTTGGTGTTAACATCAATGGCAAATACATCACTCACCTTCGATTTGCTGATGATATAGTGATCATGGCAGAAACCCCGGAAGACCTAAGCACAATGCTCAGTGACCTCAATATTGTTTCCCAACAGTTGGGTCTTAAAATGAACATGGGCAAGACGAACATCATGTCAAATGCCCATGTCGTACCCATGCCGATTTATGTTGGGAACGATATTATCGAAGCTGTTGATAACTATGTCTACTTAGGTCAGACTATCCAACTGGGTAGATCCAACTTCGACAAAGAGGTCTACCGACGAATCGAACTGGGCAGCGTTCGGGAAATTACGCCATATCTTCTCGTCGCAGATACCGCAGAGCCTCAAGATGAAAGTTTATAATCAGTGCGTGTTGCCAGTGATGACATACGGCACTGAGACGTGGTCGCTAACTATTGGTCTCATACACAAACTCAGAGTTGCGCAGCGTGCAATGGAGAGAACTATGCTCGGAGTTTCACTACGTGATAAGATCCGTAACGAGGAAATTCGTAGAAGAACCAAGGTTGTCGACACAGCTCTCAAAACTTGCAAGTTGGAGTGGTAATGGACAGGCCATATAGTTCGCAGAGCCAACAACCACTGGGGAATAAAGGTACTCGAATGGCGACCACGAACAAGCAAGTGAAGTGTAGATAAACCCGCCACACGATGGACGGACGACATTTGGCCATCGCAGGGACTCTGTGGATGGAGGCGGAGACAAGACCGTTTATAGTGGCGCTCTTGGGGGGAGGCCTATGTTCAGCAGTGGACTGCTAAAGGCTAAAATGATGATGATGATGATGATGATAAAAATATATACCTATACAATATACCAACCTACTGAGTGAATGACAAACAACACACAGCCTAAACTAGAGGACATAGATATTTGAAATTTGAAATAAACATTTGATGATTCATATATTATCTTCTTCTCGCTCACTCATACATCACTTTAGAATCGCTTGCACTCGAGTCCACTCGCCGCCCCTCTACACCATTTTTTTATTTATTTTTTTTATTACGGGCTATGCAATCCACGGTCTTACCTGATGGAAAGCGATGATGTGGTCGAAGGTGTAGCACGCTTGTCTAGTAGTTACTTATTCACTCTTGACTTGAACACACCAGGGTTATACTTTATCGGAAACACTGACGAGGGCAGGTCATTCCACTCGTCTGCAGTTCTTATAATAAATGAAGAAGCGTAACGCTTGGCAAGGTATTTCAACCATAAAAGGGTGGAGCTTTGCTGATCGTCTAGTCGTACGGTGATGGAAAGTTGATGGGGGAATCAGGTTGTGCAGTTCTTGTGCACACTCTCCATAGAGCAAGCAAGAATACCGACAGGCTTGCTATCTCATGTCGATGCGCCAGGCTTTGAAGCTTACGCTTTACTAGAGTGTCATCCCCAATGAGCCTGATAGCACATCTCTCAATTGAATCCAAAGACTTGAGCTGATACTTGGCAGAACCGTCCCAGAGGTGGCAGCAGTACTCCATACAAGATCGGACCTGTGCTTGATAAAGATTCAAAGGCTGTCCCGGTGTGAATTACCACCTAACCTTAGACAAAATACCAAGTTTTTTTGCAGCTAGCTTGGCTTTGGATTCAATATAAGACCCAAAATTCAGGTTTGATGTGAGTTCGATTTAATCGATTGATACCTCGCTTGACAAAATTGGACCAAAAGGGGCGATACTATGGTGGAACGTCCACATACATAATACACTTATTAAACTCATTGCCCTTCACTTGGTTCGCCGCAGTCGGGTAAAAATAAAAGAGGGAGTTGCACACCCACCACGCAGTTTTTTAATTTTTCAGGTATAAGTTATATTTGATTGTGTTTAATAATTAATATTGATGGTCCATAATAATAGTTGTTTCTAAGACTGAGATTACACAGAATCACATTCTAAAGACCACATCCACACAGTGCGGCAGATTATAAAGAAAACCGAAAAGTATAATCAGCCCCTGTGCCTAGCGTTTGCGGACTATGAGGTAGCCTTTGATTCTATCGAGACTTGGTCTGTTTGGGAGTCCCTGCAATGATGTCAAGGCGGTATATCCAAGTGTTGAGAAGTCTATATGACGCCGCAACAATGACCGTCCATGTACAAAACCAGCAGACTAAGCATATCCCCCTGCACCGAGGTGTGAGACAATGGGACTTTATTAATTGTTCTCAAATGCATTAGAGAATATGTTTAAGACTTTGAAGTGGAAATAGGATGTGGTATTAACATAAGAAGTGAGTACATTACACTTGGACTACAGGACTTGCAACAGATGTTGGACAGCCTAGATAATTCGTTTCAACGCATTGATCTCCGGATGAACTTGAACAAACCCAAGGTTATGTTCAACGAACATGTTATTCCGGAACCAAATGTTGTTAACGGAACTGCTCTCGAGGTTGTTCAGGTGTATGTTTATCTGGGGCAAACTTTGCAACTAGGCAAAAACAACTTCGAGTGATAGAGACCCGCAGAAGAATACAGCTGGGAATTGGAGAAACCATCTTTCAGAGAAATTCCCAGGACGGACGTTTTGCTTTCGCGTGTCGATATTGTGAATTATTTTTGTAATTTGCTATCAATCTTAGTGGTTACTTATTTGGTTACTTAGTGGTTTATTTTGTTCAAATGATTATAAGTTAATATTAGGTTGTGAAGTTTTTTTATTATTATTAAAGATCTTAGTGTCTAAATATATATTATATATTTATTTACACAAATAACAGATTTTCTTTAACCTAAAAAACAATAGGTACATGATTGGTCGAAAAAACTAAGAGCCCTGGTGAAAGAACTAGCTATTTTGATATGTACAATGAAACAACCGGTTATGAACAGTAACTGTACTACTAGAATTTATTTAACTTAGTTTTAAAGTTTCTCATCTTTTATCTAAAGTCTCTCCCGGATCCAGGGTAAATGGCCAGTGACTCGGACGAAACCAGAAGGCAAACCTCCTTCGCAGAAAACTGAACCGAACGAAACAACTCCGATCTGATGACAAAAAACGTAAACATTATATTAATTATCACGTACAAAAATTACTTTACCATTTTTCGTAGTGAGCCGTTGGACGAGGTATTTCCTGCACGATTATCTAAAAATTTAATCAAGACGTTTTACACTTCTTTTTAACCCCCGAACGAGAAAACAGAGAGGTGTTATACGAGTAAGCTTACGGTGTATATGTATGTATGTATCCGTGTGTCTGTCTGTGGCATAGTAGCTCCCAAACGAATGGACCGATTAGATGATCTAGATAGTTCTTAGCTATAATGGGAGGAGATGTATGTCGGGGGCCTATTTACATTTTTAATTTGTGCTTATCTTTGGACATTGTCAGGATGTGTTACAGAAATCGAACATTTTCTGGTTAGCTCTTCGCCGATCTGGGGATTTAGATGAGCTAAGGTGCGTTTCAATTTTCACATGCACAAAGGCACGGAGACATATTCACGTGACCTGGTCATACAAGGTTGTTAAATTCTGAGTAGAGCCTCACCAAGACGCGCTGGTTGTTGCTGACAATTGACAAGGGTCCTCCGGAGTCGCTGCTGCAGACACCGATGGGTCCAAAACTTCCAAGGCCGTTCGTGCAAATTATTCTGTCGGTCACAACAGGTCCAAAGGCAATGCGGCAGACATCGTTACTGATGACTTGTAACGTAACATGACTTTGCACTTGATTTACTTGTAGTCCAATACCTTCAAATAAAAAGAACAGCTGTCATAATGTTATGATGAAATCTGCCTACTAACTGTCCGCCTGGTTAAATAAGAGTTACTGTAGCTATACTTTTAGCATTTGAGTATAACAGATACTTCGTGTAAGTACTCCAGAAGTATATTATGGAATAGTGGAAAATAAATCTTGCCGATAACATAGCTTTGGCATCATCTACACTTTAATCTTTTGCAATACCTTGACTGACAGCAATTGGTAAGTCGATTGTAGGTTACTAACCATCACCAATCATTCCGTACCCTGATGCTTGTGCCCAAGCGCCAACGAAGTCACTGGACTCCAGACTGCCAGTAGGCAATGAGATAGGCTGGATTACATCTGAAAAATAAGGAGTTAACCTTCAAAATCGGTGTTTACATGTTAATTATGGAAAAACAATCGATATCAATGCGCGTCAGATTTAAAGAGACTTTAAGCCATCTTGCTTCAGTACTACAAACAAAAAATCATGACGAGAAACATCTTACAAAAGGCAGATGATAAAATCTACGTACAGAAACTTAATGTTCTAACATAATGGGTACCAATTCTGGACGACTAAATTCAACAGTCACCAAAAATCTTAATATTAAGTATATACTCACTGGTGTAATCTACATGGTTGAAGTTTATGATGGCAAGGTCATACTCAAGACCCAGCATACCGTCCCATCCAGGATGCACCTCTACATCGCTTGAGTCAACCCTGACGCCTCCAAAGAAGAGATACTCCGAGCCAAATACCAGGGTGAACTTCTCTGCCCGTCTCCACGCATCGGACCAGCAGTGCGCAGCGGTTACGGCACGCGTGTTGCTGACCATCGAGGATCCGCAGGCTGAAGTCTGGCCACTCTCGATGTGGACCACTAGTCCAACCTATCATATAAAAGTCTTATATTGCAAGTAGAAAGATAGATATATATAAAAACAAAGGGACTTCGTGCTTGGCTCGAATAAGTGAGTGTACGTTTGCGTTATTGGTTTTCCTGTGCTATTTCTTCTTTATCACATGACCATGGATTGTTTACAATGAGATTTCGATCACTAGAAACAACCAAACTGTAGACTTACCAAGTACGGGTGGGCTCCAAGAGGCGCTGGCTGGCCGCCAATTATCCTGGAACCTCCCTGGATAGCAGCTAGTTCAGCTTTTTGAAGGCGAGCAGCCAAAGGGATGCCCACAAGATCGTGGTACCCTTGACCTTCTGCCGCCACAACTGCGACTGCCAGACACAAAAGGAAGAACGATCTCATTCTGAAGTTTACAAGATTCGTGAAGCTAAAATCACTGACTACTGAAGGCCAGCACCTTGTTTATATACCTACTAATCAACAGCAGATTAAGTCAGATGTAGATAAGTTATTGTTAAAAATAATATTAACGGACATTCCAATAGTGGGCATTTTCAGGGTTCCGTAGTCAAACAAGGAACCCTTATAGTTTAATCATGTCCGTCCGTCCGTCTGACAGTACCCATGTCACAGCGACGAGAAACTGAAGTTAAGAAACAAAAAGTAACTGTTCAGTATATTCAGAAACTATTAACACTACAACGTTGAAATTTGGCGCTAGTATAAATATTAATATACGCGAATAAATAGAGAAGGCAAAGAAACATAAAGATCCGTAGATAGGTGTGTATTCATTTTGTTGTAAAGATATTAGATTAAAATGATGGCTCGGTTTGGCACCGACTTCATAAAAACTCTTTCATATTCTGTATTTTTGTAATGGTATGTAATATATCACATTTTTAATTTTGAAAAGTGATATTGTTCTTGTGCAATTGTAATTATTTTATTCATTTTAGTGGTTGCACACAAAAAAACATTATTAGAATTCGTTTTTTTTTAAATTATTTTAATGTCGTTTACAACACTGGTGTTTATTTTAAGTACTATGATATTATGCCAGTCGAACATTGGGTTGTTGCCAGGCCTCCAAAGTTTTATTACCACTACCTCCACGGCTTTATTTAGGTAGGTATACAATTTAATTCCCAGGTCATCCAAGAAATTTACAGTATGTACATAACTGGCAACAGACATATTGAAAACTTTCGCCTTCAGGCTCGGTGCTACTTCAGACGAGAAAATATTGCGAAGCTTCCCGAGGGCTTTCAATCCTAGTTGAATTCTGATAAAAAATATTAAGTAATGAGCCCATAAATTATGTATTGTTTCCAAAATAAACACATAATCCGCGGCAGTTTGCCTATGTCGACTCTTATCAGGTGGTTTTCCTGCAGATTATGAATTTATAAGCAAATAAATTGATTATTAATCAAGATCATATCCGATTCAAAATTGGAAAACACGTCGTGATTACAATTTGCGTTATTTCGTAAATATTTCCTAATCTTTCTACTGCTAGTGCACCTTCCTTCTTTTTTCCCAACTACGGCAAAGCAATGGAGGGTAATGAGTTTTACAGTCTATTTATCTATATATGTACCACCATAGCGTCGCTCTTATTGGTCTGATACTTTTACAAACGCGGTATCAATCGATTCCTCTTCATCGCAAGAGTGCCATAGGCAATTTTTTACCCGACCGTAGTTGGGTTTCAGTTTTTGAACTTATGTCTTGTTCTACCATCGCACGGTATTTAACATAGTCTTTAATGTCCATACAATAATATACAAGAATAATATATAAAAATAATATACTTATTAATAAAGCAAAACAAATGAAAAAGTTTGTACAAAGAAGATAATTATAGAAAAAAAGTTCTAGGGTACTTAAAATAAGCTACTGAACAAGAATATAACATATGGCGCTTATAACTGCCATATTGTATTTCCGACGGAACAAAAAATGACCAAAATCTATCGAGTGAGATATCAAAATACAGGTCTTTAAAACCAGTTCAAAAATATATAATTCTTGTAACTAAACAGTAGCAATTTTCTTTTAAGCTTGTTACAAAATTTTCAATTTTTGATTATTCAAGTTAATGTAAATACTATAGTCTAATGTTGCAATTGCAACTATTATAGTAAAGTAAAAAACTTGAGAAAGGAAAAAAAAAAACAAGAAAATATTTTATTGTTGTATATATATATATATATATATATACAACAATAAAATATTTTCTATATATATATATATATATATATATATATATATTAACACATATAACAAAAAAAAACTTACCTACTAATAATGAACTGTGTAATATGTATAAGGCGGTTTATAATAAAACGAACCTAATAAAAAAAAAAGAAAAGCAAAATGCGTAAGCAATATGTTATGCCTAAAAATGACTCCGATTATGTCGGAGGAAAACAGGCGGAACAAACAAAAAAATAAGTAAAAAATGTAAGTATAAAAGAAACATTAAATTTATATAAGTACTAGCTGCGCCCCACAGTTTCACCCGCGTCCCTCAGGAACCACACATTTTTCCGGGATTAAAAGTAGCCTATGTGTACATTAATCCAGGTTATAAGCTACCTCCGTACCAAATTTCATTGAAATCTGTTCAGCCGTTTAAGCGTGAAGAAGTAAAAAACGTACACACACACACACACACACACACACACACACACACACACACACACACACACACATCAATTTTGTTCGCAGTCGGGTTTTATGTATTTTTATAATAATTTACTTGTAACCTATAGAAAGGACAGCACACGTGCGAAGCAGCAGGTACTGCTAGTACAATATAATATCATCAACGATGCCTAAAGTGTGCACACTGCACTTTGTGCACAAGTGTTTACCGCAAAAATAGAGTACGAGTATATAAGCCATTTAAGAGCTTAACACCCAAGCTCATAATCGATGAAAGCAGAAGTAAAGTCGCCGTAGCCAAAAACGGCATGGCAGACTATTATTATCATTATTATTAACTAGCTGTGCCCGCGGCTTCGCACGCGTGGTCATTTCTCCAGAATAAAAGTACTCTATATTGTTTTCCAAATTTCATCAAAATCCGTTATCGCGTGAAAGCTCCCCAAACAAACAAACAAACAAACAGACAACGTTTCACTTTTATATATTGGTATGGATCTTCTTTGTACAGACTTTTTCGTACTTATTGCTTTATATAGATAATTAAAACTTCAAAATTAATATAACTTTGGATCTCGCAGGAACCTTTTAGTTTTTTTTAACTTATTTTTTTTTATTAATTACTAGCTTTCCCGCCCGCGACTTTGTACGCGCGGACTACTGTTCATGTTATGTTCTTCTAGGATAAAAAACCGATGCAAAAGTAGGTATACTCGTAGCACCAATGCTCTTGTTTTTTTTTTAAATACTTACTTGTTATTTCGTTCCAGTGCAACCATTTCTTACAGCGAGTAATCATCATTTTTCCAGTTTTCCCTAGGAAACTTTCAATTTTCCGGAATAAAAAGGATCCTATCTTTTATTGCAGGGTATAAGCTATCTCCATTCCAAATTTCATCAAAATCCGTTATCGCGTGAAAGCTCCCCAAACAAACAAACAAACAGACAACGTTTTACTTTTATATATTGGTATGGATCTTCTTTGTACAGACTTTTTCGTACTTATTGCTTTATATAGATAATTAAAACTTCAAAATTAATATAACTTTGGATCTCGCAGGAACCTTTTAGTTATTCGGGATTAAAAGTGTCCTCAATTTGAACCCACCATATCCTGTCAAGTTGCATTAAAATCTGTCCAGTGGTTTCAGCCTGATTCTTTTTAATAACTTTTTACCAATATCCCGCGGGAACCTTTAATTTTTCGGTTATGAAAAGTATCCAATGTCCTACCTCGTAGTACACACACACACACACACACACACACACTACACTTACCACTCTGACGGATTTTGATGCACCTTGGCACAGACATAGTTTATATGATGGGTGAAAATTAGGAATATCTTTTATCCCGAAAAAATTAAGGGTTCCTGTGGGATAGGGGTCCAAATTCTGTATATTGAAGATATTTTGTCTGTCTGTCTGTCTGTCTGTCTGAATCTTGGACGCGCACCACGCCGAAACTACTGAATGAATTCAAATGAAACTTGGCATGATTTTAGTTCATCATACTACAGGTAGGACATTGGATACTTTCATCCCGATAAATTAAAGGGTTCCCGCAGGATAGGGATTGAAAGTTATTGAAAAGAACACGTATCACGCTGAAACTACTGCACGCCTTTTAATTCAACTTGGCACAGTTATAGTTTATATGATAAGTGAAAATTGAGGATACTTTTTATACCGACAAAAATAATGGATAAATTAAAGGGTTCCCACAGGATAGGGATTCAAAGTTCATAGCTACGAAATTGCATAAAAACATTGGTTAAAAAACACTTGTCTCTTCCACTCTTTTTGTTTTAGTATAGTGGATTTTATTATCACTTGCACGTGTTGCTAGACCATGATTTGCAACTTGATCTTCCATAAATATTATTTTTTAGGAAATTCATTAGAATTTCTTTGGATTTTTGGTTCAAATAATTTTACCGTAAAGCTTATGATGAGCGTGTTAGGTTATAACTTATTGATATGTTTAATCTGTCTAGTAACAACCATTTTTACAACAATAGAATAACAATGTAAGAGTTGACGATGTTCAGTTGCAGTACTGGACAAGACATTACAACTTGGTACTTACATTTAACGTATTTTACAATGAAATGAATATTCTCAGGTTATAACTTATTGATATGTGTAATCTATCTAGTACCAGACATTTTTATAACAATGTAAGAGCTGACGATATTCAGTTGCGGTACTGGACGAGATAATACAACTTGGTAGTTACGTTTTACGTATTTAACAATGTAATGAATATTCTCACTGAATCACCTCACCACTGACGATATTATAATGTATTTATAAAATATTGCACTTCAAGACAAAAGTGACTACCGATTGAATCTTTTTGTAAATAATTATGTAATTTCTTAGATCTGTGGCGAGTTTATAATCTGTGATAATAACAAATTATGTTTATGAAGAAAAACTGATCTGGAATCTGTTCCACAACTTATTAAGTAATAGTTTACAATTGATAATTATAGATTTATATAATGGTGTTTAAAATTCTTAGTACGATTATCCTTTAATTTTAAGTACAATTACTGAGTCATTGTATTATAACTCTGAAACATCTGTATTTATATTTCCGTTCAAATTAGAATGATTTAAATCATGTAAACTTACGATATTGATAGAAATGCTTAAAACTAAGTACTTACCCGATTAATATTAATGTATTATTACTTAATCAGCTCTGTACATTTAAACCTATAATTGTAGTAAAAATACAACTTCTCCCGCTAAAAATTGTAATTTATGAGAATCATATAAGAATACTGTTCAGACTTTCAATATTTGTTAACATTCTGAAAAATATGTATATAAACGTCTTAATTATTTAAATGATTAACAATGTGTAAACAATACCGAGTTAACAATTATTAAATAGTTTCAATGTAATAAAATATGTACATTTCCGTCACTTCGGCGCCATCTGCAGGCTCATTCCTGCTGTTGCAATGACTACGTGACTTTGGCGGGTAGAATCTCTATAAAAAGCAGCCTCTGGGCTGAGCAGCCCTCTCTGTTCGTTTTCTGTCGTCGTTGCATCAACAAGACACCAAAAGTTAAGTACATTAATATTACCTACACTGTTATTCTGCTACTCTGTTTCTTTGTCCCATATTCAATGTGTATAACTGTGTATTTTGCAAATAGATATTGTCGGTTCTATGGTTTTTCCCATATTGGTTATCATAACCAATGTGGCTGTGTTAGAAATGATTAGGATCACTTTGTTCATGTAAAATGATTTTATTTTGTGCCTGGTGTAACTATGGTGATTGTAAAACGATAATAAAGTGTCATTATGACCTAGTATCACATAGAGGTTGTTAGTATGTTAGGTATTTAGTGTATGATACCTATGTTAATGATAATTGTAAAACTGATGATGAAAAAATACATTCGCCCCGTAGTTTCTTGCCAGTTCTTCTATGGTGGCCAGTTCTTCCGAATCTGGTGGTAGAATCAATAAAAAATATAACAATTCTATTTCCTTGTTTCTATGAATAATCCTTAGATTAACCCTTTTTTAGTACACATTAGGTAGGTACTAAACTGCTCAGTAATTTTCAAGCTTTTATTAAATATTCCTTAGGTTATTTATTCTGTAGCTGTAGCTACTAGGTACTACAGATACCAGCTATACGATAAGCAACTTGCTTTAATTACTAGGTGCAGTTAAGTTTTATTTTCTATTCGACAAACCTGACCAACCGAAGGCTAACATTACAAAACTTAGGTTTTGATAATCTTAACAGTACGTATAATTATTTATACATATGTATATAAATCTCACAAGCGCAATCTCCTTATTCCTAGTTAAATGATGCACTCGACGGTGTTGCATGCCTACCCCATAGTTTTTTATGTCTGATGCAATCGTTTGTCCACGATGTCACTTGAGGGTTTGCGAATATGTGGCCAAAGATGTATAACGCTTGCCTAGTACCTAGATACCTCCTAACCAATTACCTATTTACTATCGTCTTGACTTGAACACATCTAGGTTGAAGAAATTAAGAAGTGTGAGTATTCTGGTCGTTAAAAATACCTGTTAAGTCTCGTGTTGACTCGTCTTGACTCGTCTCTCGTGTAGGCTTCCAAATTGCCCCATAATGATGGATTCCGGCAGAGATGACTCCCACTTCTGTACGTGATTTTTGTTTTTATTAATCTTTGATTCTTTTCGAGGTTTTATTTTTGTTTGGATTAACTTCATGTTATAATTTTTGGATAAATTGTTATCTATGCGCGGTTTTATGTAATTGAATAATGAGCACGCTTGCCAAGCGTGGTGACTGTGGCAAACCCCCACTTCACTTCCACTGTCCACGTCCACTTGGGGGACTTCAACGCACGGCTGGGCATGAGGAATGGCGATGAACTGAGAGTGGGGCAGTTTGGATTTGGACAGCGAAACCAAAGGGGTCAGCGATTGGCTGACTTCATGGAGAAGGAGGGACTCTTTATGATGAACTCCTTTTTCAAGAAGCGCCCCTCCAGGAAATGGACATGGCTGCACCCCGGTGGTAATAAGCACGAGATAGATTTCATATTGATGACCAATAAGCATATATTCAATGATGTCTCTGTAATCAACAGGGTTAAGACCAGCAGTGATCACCGCATGGTAAGAGGTTCATTGAATATCAACGTAAAGCTGGAGAGGTCTCGTTTGATGAGATTTACTCTTCGCCCAAGTCCTGCCCAAATCCAAAACCCCGAGAGCTTTCAGTTGGAGCTCCAAAATCGCTTCCAAATCCTTACCGAATGCGATACAGTGGACGAACTAAATAACGGGCTGGTGGAAATTGTCCACGTGGTCGGGTCGGAGTTCTTTAAGACCCCCCGCAAAAAAAGAACACAGAAACTCTCTGAGCATACACTCAAACTTACGGCAGAACGAGGCGAGATGAGGCTGCAGTCTTCAGTAGAGATGTCGAGTTACAGCTTGCTTAATAAACAGATCTCCAAGTCAATGCGACACGACTTGCATTCGTATAATACTACTTGTATTAAGAACGCAATAGAGCGGAACAAGGGCTCCAAAATGTTCACAAGAGATCTGACTATTGACAAAACCTGTTGACGAAGCTGAAAACCGACAGTGGCAGCATCGTTTCATCGAAGCCAGAGATTTTGAGTGAGCTCGAGAAGTTCTATGGACAATTATACACCTCATCGCGTAGTCCTCCTATCAGGATTAGGGATGCAAGAGCCCGTTTGACCCGACATTATACCGAAGATATCCCGGACGTCAGCCTACACGAGATCAGAATGGCTCTTAAATAGCTTAAGAGCAACAAGGCACCAGGGGAGGACGGAATAACGACAGAGCTACTGAAAGCGGGTGGAACACCGGTACTTAAAGTCCTTCAGAAGCTGTTTAACTCCGTCATCCTCGAGGGTACTACGCCAGAGGCGTGGCACAGGAACGTAGTGGTTTTGTTCTTTAAGAAAGGTGATAAAACCCTTTTGAAGAATTATAGGCCCATTTCGCTGCTGAGCCACGTCTATAAGCTGTTTTCGAGAGTTGTTACAAACCGTCTCGCTTGTAGGTTTGACGACTTTCAGCCTCCCGAAGAAGCCGGATTCCGGAAAGGCTTTAGCACCGTAGACCACATCCATACGCTCTGGCAGATTATACAGAAGACCGAAGAGTATAATCGGCCACTATGTCTAGCGTTTGTGGACTACGAGAAAGCCTTTGATTCAGTCGAGTCCTGGGCAGTGCTACAGTCATTACAGCGGTGCCAGATTGATTACCGGTACATCGAAGTGTTGAAGTGTTTGTACAGCAAGGCCACCGTGACAGTTCGTCTTCAGGATCAGAGCACGAATTCTATCCAGCTGCAAAAAGGGGTGAGACAGGGAGACGTCATTTCTCCGAAACTGTTCACCTCTGCACTGGAAGATATATTCAAGCTTCTGAACTGGAACGAATTTGGTGTTAACATCAATGGCGAATACATCATTCACCTTCGATTTGCTGATGATATAGTCATCATGGCAGAAACCCTGGAAGACCTAAGCACAATGCTCAGTGTCCTCAATATTGTTTCCCAACAGGTGGGTCTTAAAATGAGCATGGGCAAGACGAACATCATGTCAAATGCCCATGTCGTACCCATGCCGGTTTATGTTGGGAACGATATTATTGAAACTGTTGATCACTATGTCTACTTAGGTCCGACAATCCAACTGGGTGGATTCATCTTCGACAAAGAGGTCAACCGACGAATCCAAATCAAAGCCATGAAAGTGACCAAATGGCGGACCGCGGTCCGGATCCGGACCTTATCATTTTTGATTTTAAGAAAATTGAGAATGTCGTCGACATCCTCGGCAACATTTACTGTATGCATCCTAATGAAATTGCAAATGTTTTCGGCAGTAATAAAGCTACTCTCCAGATGGAAAAGATTGATTATCAAGAAAATAATGTTATAAAACTCAAAAATGCGGATATTTGTTGCCAGGAGTATTGAATAAAATTTGTGTGTGTGTATATACCCAGAACTAAAAAAAACGTCTTGAAACTTTGTACAATGTTTGGGTCAACATTTAGTTGTATAGTTTTGTTTATTGTTCCTACCAGCACTTTCCAAAATGAATTTCAATAATAAAAAAAAACAATCTTGACTCACCAATGAACATCTCCAGGATTTAATGGCAATAGCTTGCACCAACTTCACTGGAAATTTCAGACAGATAGTTCAAATCAAAATATTACATATCTCACGTTAATATTAAAAAAATACCTTATTACGTCGGTATAATTTTTAAGAAAGTAATATTCAAGGGTCTTTTTGTTATTTTTTCGTCACAGTCATATTACTTTTTTAAAACATACGCCTAACGAAACTTATTGGTGACTTCTAGATGATGCTGACAAGAATCATAATAAAATGGAAGGTCACGTAGTTAATACGTTGAATAAAATTAATAATTCTCTTATATATATCATCATCATCATCTACATTTCAGCCTTTAGAAGTCCACTGCTGAACATAGACCTCCCCCAAAGAGCACCATGACGAGCGTGCCACCTCCATCCACCGACTTCCTGCGATGGCTACAATGTCGTTGGTCCATCGTGTGGGAGGTCTCCCTAAACTTCGCTTGTTTGTTCGTGGTCACCATTCTAGAACTTTTATTCCTCAGCAGTTGTCGGTTCTGCAAACTGTATGGACTGCCCATTGCCACTTCAACTTGCAAACTCTGAGAGCTATGTCGGTAACTTTGGTTCTTCTACGGATTTCCTCGTTTCGGATTCTATCACGTAGTGAAACACCGAGCATAGCTCTCTCCATTGCACGCTGCGCGACTTTGAGCTTCTGTATGAAACCAATAGTTAGCGACCACGTCTCAGTGCCTTATGTCATCACTGGCAATACGCACTGATTATAAACTTTTGTCTTGAGGCTCTGCGGTATCTGCGACGAGAAGATATGGCGTAATTTCCCGAACGCTGCCCATCCGAGTTCGATTCGTCGGTTGACCTCATTGTCGAAGTTGGATCTACCTAGTTGGATCGTCTGACCTAAGTAGACGTAGTGATCAACAGCTTCGATAATATCGTTCCCAGCATAAACCGGCATGCGTGCGACATGGGCATTTGACATGATGTTCGTCTTACCCATGTTCATTTTAAGACCCACCTGTTGGGAAACAACATTGAGGTCATTGAGCTCTGTGCTTAGATCTTCCAGGGTTTCTGCCATGATGACTATATCATCAGCAACTCGAAGGTGAGTGATGCATTCGCCATTGATGTTAAGATCATGTCCGTTCCAGTTCAAAAGCTTGAGTATATCTTCCAGTGAAGAGGTGAACAGTTGCGGAGAAATAACGTCTCCTTGTCTTGCCCCTTTTTGCAATTTCATAGAATTCGTGCTCCGATCTAGGTGATGGACAGTCAGGGCCACCCTGACTGTTGCTCTACAAACACTTCAACACTTCGATGTACCGGTAGTCAATCAGGCACTGCTGTAATGACTGTAGCACTGCCCAGGTGTCGACTGAATCGAAGGCTTTCTCCTAGTCCTCAAACCATAGACATAGTGGCCAATCATTCTCTTCGGTCTATGGATGTGGTCTACGGTGCTAAAGTCTTTCCGGAATCCAGCTTGTTCGGGAGGCTGAAAGTCGTCAAACCTAAGAGCGAGACGGTTTGTAACTACTCTCGAAAACAGCTTATAGACGTGGCACTCTTATGTATATAACAAGTAAAAAAAAACTTATTTTTTATTAATTTCAAGCTGACTACAATGTGAATAATAATAATGAAATTTGGTAGAATTAATGCCGTGTAGAATTAAAATTAGAGTTTATCGCACTTTCTTGCAAATATCCTTACAGTGTGCATGTACCTTCTAGTTTTAAAATCTTTGTAAATTGTATTAATGTACATAAATAAATAAATTAATACATATCTGGCAACACACACTGATTGAAAACCTTCGTGCTCAGGTTATTTGCTATTTTGAGAAAATGTTACGAAACATCCAGACCACTACTTGCTCATACGAGTGTGACACGTATTTATAGCACTGTGGCGCAGGACCCCTGGTACGAGTAGGAACCCTAGTACGAGTTTTTGTAGTTTTCGAAAAAAAAGTGTAGTTTCGTTTAGTTCCATACATTTACTGGCAGCGCCTCTGGCGGAAAATTGCAGGGACTAAAGAAAATGTATGGAACTAAACGAAACTACATTTCGTTTCCGAAAACTATAAACACTCGTACTAGGAGTACAGTAGTTAGTCTCGACCTCAGCTTAGTGTCCCAGGTTCGTATGCTCTCTTTACACGCGTTGGTCCGTACGGGCCAAACGCGTTCTTTTTTAGCTAAAAAAAGGGCTTATTCCATAAATCCCCTTCGACAATCCCCTTGTTGTTCTTCTTGTTATTTGCCTTCCACAAATACATGTCGTGTGTGTGTACAAACCTTTTAATCGGTCTATATCTAAAAAAAAAAAAACAAAAAGCATTCGTCATGATTATGGTTTGGCTAGAAGCCGCGTTATCCCGTTTTTTCTTGAAAATAGCGGTTGTAGCACAGAAATAACATGGTAGTAGCTAAAACTTGTAAAAAGGAGTCATTCTTAACCATATCAGTCATCTTCCAAATGCCAAAATAGAGCACACAATAGTCAAAATCTATAGCTTTGTTGAAATGTTTGTTTGTTTGTAGTATGTTAGTGCTGGCCTCGGTGTCAGAGTTTGTCAGACCGCCCGAGGGCCTCTGAAATAAACATAACTTAAAAGTAGAGCACACAATAATCAAAATCTAGCTTAGATGAAATCAACATTACAAAAAAAGGGTCATAAGACTGGTATGACTGATAGGATCACAGTGGCCCAATTACAGAACTTGGCTACAATCGGATTATCACTTTTTTCATAGCAATTTCGACTCTATCGCAAGGCATTAGTGGTTGCGATATTGAGAATTCGATTGAA
This sequence comes from Alsophila aescularia, assembly GCA_946251855.1. Lineage (NCBI taxonomy): Eukaryota > Metazoa > Arthropoda > Insecta > Lepidoptera > Geometridae > Alsophila > Alsophila aescularia. Next base: position 32,871,012 of record OX276381.1, read on the forward strand.
GCCAAGTTATGTAATCGGGCTGCAGATCTCTTTGTTCGAAAGCGTGCTCGTTGCAAAAACCAATAAGGCATGTTCGACTGAGCGTAAAAACATCGTATATGACTGCACTAGATATACTCTGACTTTTTAGCTTATCTACACAGTAGCCTGGCAAAAAGGGAAGCTAAACTCATTAAACTGTAACTTTTTCCGTGACATTCGTACTATCTCGTTCCCGTATTTTCCGGATTGAAATTCTGACATGTTCGTATCGGAAACAAATGAACTGGTCATTCTTTTGTGCAAAAAGAATGGTTCAGAGTGAGTGGATGTAACGTTGTTAGGGTCCCGTACAATTTTAGTACCTACTGCAAATATGTACTACTAGCTGCGCCCCGCGGTTTCACCCGCGTGAGGGATGATAATGATGATGATCATGAAAAGTATCCTATGTGTTATTCCAGGGTATAAACTATCTCCAATCCAAATTTCATCAAAGTCTGTTCAGCCGTTTGATCGTGAAGGATGATGATGATTATGTTAAGGAATCCTATGTGTTATTCCAGGGTATAAGCTATCTCCATTTAAAATTTCATCAAAATCCGTCCAGCCGCTATTGCGTAAAAGCTCCCCACACAAACAAACAAACACAACACACACACACACACACAACGTTTCACTTTTACAAATTGGTGTGGATAAGGCTGAGATCAGTCGAGCGTAATCTAGCGTAATTACGGCACGCGAAGTAAGTCACATACTGATAGTCTCTGTGGTGTAGTAAGGGACTATTGGCTACGGAGCGTGAGATTTCGGGTTCAATTCCCGCACAGATAAATTATTTGTATGACTACAGTTATTAGCTCTGAGTGTAAGTGTTTGTGGGACCATGTCACTTGTAGTTCTGGATTCCTTATTATAGTAAAGGGAATAAGAAGCACAATTTAAAAAATAGCTTCCGACCATTATAGCTAAGAAGTATCCCGATTAGTGCTTATAATATTATTGTTGTCTGAACTATACTTATATTTGTACACTAGCTATACCCGCGGCTTTGCACGAGTGGTCATTTCTCTAGGTTAAAAGTACTATACGTACTACTCTGAGTTCTAATATAAGAATATACAAACATTTGATTAAAATTCTTTCAGCCGTCAAAAATATTTTATCAATTGCTCGGCTTCTACTCATCAGTTTATAAGACAAACCATAAGCTATTAAACAATGAAAACAAACATACAAACAAACAGACAGATATGATTTAAAAAAATGTTATATTCTTGTTCAGTAGCTTATTTTGAGTACAAGGGTACTATGGTCTAGAGCTAGACCATATATGGTCTGGACCATTTCTTTTTATTAATCTTGGTACAGACTTTTTAGTACTTATTGCTTTATTATAAGTATAGATATTTATTACTTCAAAATTAACATAAGTTTGTACCCTTATCTAACAAGAATCCTTTATTTTTTCGGGATAAAATGTATGCTTAATTTTAAACCATCGTACAAAATATGACTGTGTCAAGTTGCATCAAAATTCGTCCAGTAGTTTCAGCATGATACGTGTTCTTTTAAATAAATTTCAATCAATATCCTGCGGGATCCCTTCAATGTTTCGGGATAAAATGTATCCAATATCCTACCTCGTAGTATGAACTCAAATCATACCAAGTGTCAGTTGAATTCATTCATTAGTTTCGGCATGATGTGCCGTCAAGATACAGACAGACAGACAAATAAAACAGTTTTGGCTTCAGTATCAATTATAGAACACCTTTAAAAAAAAACTAAATATCTTCAATTTACAGAATTTGGACCCCTATCCCGCAGGAACACTTAATTTTTTCAGAATAAAAAGTATCCTCAATTTTCCCCTATCATTAAACTATGACTTCGCCAAGTTGCATCATAATCCATCCAGTTGTTACAGCGTGATACGTGTTCGTTTAAATAACTGTTTTAAAACCCTATCCTGCGGGAACCCTTTAATTTTTCGGGATGAAATATATCCTATGTCCTACCTCGTAGTATGAACTCAAATAATACCAAGTTTCATTTGAATTAATTCAGTTGTTTCAGCGTGATGCACGGCCAAGATACAGACAGAAAGACAAACAAAAATGAAAAAAAAAAAAAACAGTTTATGCTTCAGTATCGAATATAAAACAGCCTCTAATTTTTTTTTACAAAATATCTTCAATGTACAGAATTGGACCAGTTACAGTTTTATTATAAGTATAGATGTACCATCAAGTAAAATAGTTAGTGTCAAAAAGTAAGATATCTTAGATTCAATCTCATGAAACTTTGAGACCTCAGCAAAGTTCTGAGTGGGATTAGTCTAGATGTCTTCTACCCTAAGACAAGCTTGTAAACTCTGACTAGCTACTTTCCAAACTAAATCTATTTGTACCTGGTCCATTGTAGAACAAATATTTATTGATAATTAAATAATCTTGGAGAGAATTCTGATTATTTTAACAGAAATCTTTTTCAAACAATTCCAAACGACGAAGCACTCCAATTAAAATTTAACAGTGAGTTAATAAGACGTCTGTCAGTAAATATGACAAATATAGGTACTGTCTATCCATAATGTCGGTTCGTTATCCTGTTTTTTCACTGCTGGCGTGGGTAGGCCTCTTTGATTATATACTGTCTGTTACTGAACGACACTGAGCTGGAACTTTGGCAGTCACAGCCAACTGCCTTGCGCAAGTATTCACTCAGCCTGGTCAGCAGGCACCCTTCACTGCGCCTACCTAGGCGCATTATACATAATAATAACTAACCTTACTGGCTCAAAGCGAGCGCGGGTGCTTTACCGTTTTTTTGTAACGGTAATCAGAGCTACTGGTTTAGTCTCTAATGAACAGTAATTGAAAAGTGCTGAAAGTTAATAAACAATCGCAACAGCTGATATAGACAGTTATACTCGTAGCTGGATATAATCAGTGATCACGGGATGCTGGGATTTCAACTCGATGCTTCGTATCTAATTCAATTTCAAACTGTCGTAGGATTTATTACATACATGCTGTCGTTTTTGAAGTCTTTATTCAGGGAGTTTCATGTTGTCAATTAAAGCTGCACGAGCGCTTTGACTGCGGAGTGTGATGCATATTGTAAACCAGCAATCTGCGCCAGGCAGCCTTGCACTGCGGTGCAGATAATGATATATGTGTCCTTTTTTAAAGCAATATTTTACGAGAAACCACCAGCAACACTTAAGACCTGAGAACTCATCAAAACCAATGAAATAAACCTAAACCCGAAGGGGTTTCACAATTTGATGGTTAGGTAAGGGGTTCCTATGACTCCATCTCCATCATCAGATCCTGAAAACCACATAACACCAGAGAACTCATCAATACAAACCAAATGAGCCCAAACTCGAACGGGTTCCATCATTTTGTTGTTGTGTTCCTATGACTACCTTCCGGCTGCATCATTAGACCCTGGGTACTACATAAAACCAGAGAACTCATCATGACAAACCAAATGAGCCAAAACTCGAAAGGGTTCTATCATTTTGTTGTCGAGTTCCTGTGACTACCTTCCGGCTCCATTATCAGACCCTGGATACCACATAAACCCAGAGAACTTACCAAGACAAACTAAATGAGCCCAAACTCGAAAGGGTTCCATCATTTTGTGGTTGAGTTCCTGTGACTACCTTCCGGCTCCATCATCAGACCCTGGATACCACATAAAACCAGAGATCTCATCAAGACAAACCTAATGAGCCCAAACTCGAAGGGATTCCGTCATCCGATTGTGTAGTTTCTTTGACTACTACTACTGCTACTGTAGTTTTTTAATTGTCATCAGAACTACACCCATCTGCAAAACATCAGCATCTTTGGATTGTTCAAAATTGACTTGCAATCCAGTTCTAAACATTATAACACCGTGAATTAAATTCAAGCTTGTTTAAAGCTAGTAAACCAATTTTGATGAAATTTATACAGTACCACACTTGAGGTCTACTTACTCAAGTAAAAACAATAATCTAATTCAGTTCAGAAATCCCAAGATAATAGAGAACATAAACTATAAAACAAATAGATTTTCTAATAAAACTACTGAACCAATTTTGATGAAGTTTATATGGGACTACACAGAAAGTTTACCCTTTTGAATGAAAAAAAACCATTTAAATCATAAAATCTAACCATCTAATCTAATAAACACAAAGTCGAGGCAATATAAACACAAAATCGAATGGATTTACTCAAAAAACAATTTAGTCTCTAAAAACTGCTTAACTAATTTTGATACACTTTATATGGGCACACCTGGATAGTACCTTCTTAAACAAAAAAAAAAACAATATCGATCCGCAATTGACGGAGAAATCGATCGACATACATAAAAAAAAACATACAATCCAACATATAACCGTCTCCTTTTGTGAAGTCAAAAGAATATAAATAGTGGGTTTGATCGACTTTGACAACTGTCAGCCCTTTCACCCCATTACCTCTTTCATCGAATCAAGGCGAAGATGCCATCTTTCTATAGTATTCAATTAACACACGAACTTATTAATAATTAATAATTCAGTGAATATGACACAAACAAACCATCCTACTCATTAACTGGTTCTTGTCATCAAATATTTTTTTATTTATTGCTTCCGTACGTCCGCATGAAACATAAAACGCCTAAAGGATGTGTCTGACTGTCCGTTTGTTATATGTACTATAGCCAATTTGCTTCGAATGTAGGTACTGGGCCGATTATGGTGAAATCTTGTACACATGAATTTCTGTGACCCGAACACGGACTTGTAACGATGGTAAATAAATGATATTTAAATATGGGTCACTTTAGCCCCCTAAAGTGACCCATATTTAAATATAATTTATATATATAAGAAAATTAAAAAATAACTATTCAGTGTAACATATCTATGCATATCATAACATATTTTCATACATATCTAACATATATATGAAAGGACTTGTCCCTCACAACAATTCAAGTTTTATTATTATATTAAAACATATATTTTTAAAGTTATTTAAGAAAATAGATGAAAAATTTACCATTTCCAATACCTTGTCGATTTTAGGTTTTGAACAATCTCTCTCAAATTTAGCTTTTGACTTTCGTAGGATTTGACTAACCAAGTACTTGAAAAGTCTCTCCAAAACCTAATGCACCCTGTGTAAACCTCTTAGGGGACGAATTTGGCAAAATCGCTTCGTATCCTACAGATTCAATATGATAGGGATCTCTTGTCTAAATTTCAAATTCGTAGCGTTAGCGGTTTAAACTGTGCGTGTTTATGAGAATTGAGTTACATTTTAAAAGTATAGATTAACCGCTATACATTAATACCATATTTCATTAACAATTTAATTACTAGATTATTTCAATAGATAAAAGGGATCGGGGCTTCATTCGCAATAAGAATGAGCGAAGGACATTAATATTCTAAATTAATTAACTGATGATTTCGATTAAACGGCATTAGGCCTTCATTTGTAATTATAATGAGCGAATGAAATTAAGCAAGAAATTATATTCATAAGATTAGGTGATGATTTGATTTTAAAATCGAGACAGAGGTTTTTAATTCATTAATTTTCTTTATATCTATCGTATAACAGCCTTAATCAGCGGTGGCGTGAACATAAGAAGGCCTGTAAATAGTAATACTTATATAGACCTTCTTATGTTCACGCCCGCCGGCGTCGTACTTTTAGGACCTGCATTGCAAATATACTACCTTCCCTGCTACCTTGATGACGTAGTCTGACCATCGAGCAACTTGATTGTCTCTCCGCTCTTCTCTTGGCCCCTATTCCTTCAATGCCCTAGTCCGTCTACCATCTTAACGTCTTGCCAAATTCCTACCCACCCATACTTCAGCACTTCGATCCGTTTCCTTCCGTCCACGCATTTGTTTTACGACTGATCAATGGGGGATTCGGTCTAAGAGCAAAATGTGAGCATGACACGCTCCATCGCATTTAGTTTTATTTAGGTACTAGCTCTGCTTCGCGGCTTTGCCCACGTGTACAATTTTCCAGGAGAAAAAGTGTTGGTATCTATGGTATATGGCATTTCCATTAAAAAACATCAAATTCGATGTAGCCCTTATTGCGTGTAAGTGCCCCAAACAAACAAACAAACCAGCAAAACAACAAAAAAACAAACAGAACGTTTCACTTCTATACATCAGTGGGAATTCTTATTGTACGTGTCAAAAATACAATTCCTACTCCTTTTTACAGACGGTTATAGAGAATATAAAAAAACTGTTTTCCTGCGGTATCTTACCATTTTTCGGGATGAAAGTAGGGGTGGGTCTTTATGTTGTACAGTACCTACGTATAAAACGTTAAGTTTAATCCATTACAAATACACATTAAAAAAAGTTTTCCTGCAGTGATTTATCATTTTCCGGATAAAAGTATCCTAGGTTGATCTCTATATTATATAGTACCTGTTTACAAAATTCTACCAAAATCGGTTCAGCTGTTCTGAGGTGAAAGCTCCCCAAACAAACAACGTTTCACTTTTGTATATTTATATGGATTAAAAATTCGTATTACTATAATATTAGTTTTATGAAAGTTGGTAAATTGCGAATGATTTTATGATCTATAGAACGGTTAAAACTTTTTTAATTTCAGCTGGCGGAAACTGATAAAGTAAACTAAAATCAACAAAGTCAAATAAATATCCATTCTCGCAGTTCCGATCCTCGCAGAAATCCCGGATTTATCAGGTTCTATATAGAAAAGACTATCTGGTAGTAAATTATGGAAAGTGAATATTAAAATACTCGAGCGAAATGCTTTCTCTCCGTAACATCGCGCTCTGCACCTTAGGAACCGCTGCGGTTGATTTATCGCTGTAGTTTTTTCCTCTTGTACTTTTTAATCGTGTTAGAACTTGGAAAGTATAGGTTGTTGAGTTCCGTAACTACTACTCTATGTCCGAATTGAGCAAACTTTGTACCTTTAATTTATGTAACATAACATAGTACTTACACAGAGCCAAAATAAAGTTTTTCTGATTTTATTGCTGCATAAATGTAAAATTATAACAGCTAAAAGAAAGTTGGCCAAAAAATAAGAAAAAGAGAAATAAAGTCATGTGCAGGTCAAAGTACCCATAAGCATTCTTATTAAAAAAATGCTATTATTCGTTCAATGAGTTTGTTCTACAATAATGAATGGTAAATAATGATGACATTAATAGTAGATTAGTAGCCAAGGGCTGTAAGGCATCAATTGCAGCCCGAGATCCTATAGTTCGAGGGTGCAATTGATGCTTACACCCGAGCTAACTACTCTGCTTTACATCTTGATTGTGAGGTAAGTAGAAAAAAACAGGCATTACATGAATAAAACATTTTATTAGTTAAAATTTATAGTGAAATGAGAACAATTTTCAAATTTTAGGGACAGGTGTTTTTTGGGTATGTTAATAGTTTGAGGTTGTAATATTTGTTGGTCATGGACAAAATCTGACGGGATGAAGCTTTCTTCAGCAGAAGTTGATGGTTGCGGATCATCTCTTGAGAAAGATGTTTCATTTTTTGAAAGCTGAATAGTTTCCGTTATTTGGTTGGTAATTTTACTTTTATTTTGTATGGAATCTTCGATGTAACAACCTTCAGCCACCTTGCTGGATTTCCACCCACCGTGCCTTTTTATAGTGGTTAAGTTAGCCCCAGCATCGGCTAAAAGTGTAGCCGATGTTCTCCGGAAGCAATGACCTGTGTACAATTCCGGGTTATCTAACTTTAAATAACTTGCGATTTGCTTCGGCATACTTCTGATGGTGTTTTTTCCAATAACTTGTTTGCAGCATTTACCTTGGTGGTACTTCAAAAAAAAATCGGTTGGTGTTTACATTTTCAGGACGAAGATTTCTGTATTTTTGTACGAATTCAGAGAATTCTTGAGGAACTACAAATGTTCGGTCAATTTTATTTTTTGTGTTCGGTAGTTTAATTACTAACAACTGACCCTGTTGTTCTATGTTCTCTATTGTTATATTTGTCAATTCAATACCTCGGCATGCGCCAGTTATACCGAAGATAAGAACCACCGAAAACAAGCGAAATATAAAAATAAGTAAGTATGTTTTATAGGATTGTAAGAATTTAAAAGATAAATGATGAAGTATTACCATTATGTGATTTGTTATTTTACGTACCTTAACAGCTAAATATATGTCATCAGGGGCTTCATTTATGAATGTTTTCACGTCTTGCGCTGTAAAAACCTTTGACTTTTTGCTTTTGTGCCCAGCTGATTGTCTTTTTAGAAAAGATGATAATTTTGAAAAGTTCTTGATATTGATGTCGTGTTTAGTACCCATAGTTGCTTTTAATATTGAATAAATGCACCACAAACTAGATGGCTGCAGTTTTTTTGATAGCTCACTAAAGTATGTTAAGAATACAGTCTCAGATAAAGACTTTACTCGTTTTTCTTTTCGCCACTTCATGAACTCGTCGTAAGTTTTCAAATATCTCTCTTTAGAACTTTCAGGCAAAATATTGTTAATTGCTGCTTAAGCTTCCATTTTCATTGAATCGGGAGTGCAGCTTATATCTTCATCACTTGCAGAACTCATGTTTTTTTCCTAATTAGCACGTAATTATAAAAAAAACCCAAAAACAAACAATATTTAAAGTAAAAGTTTTCTATTCCCGCCTTTTCTCATCTTTTTTTAAATTATTTTTTTCAAAAACGTAATTGAGCTTCGCCGTTCGATATTTAAAATTGATGACTATTATACTCATACGAAGACAAGGCTGAATAGCGAAGCGACCTCTTTTGTCATTGGGCTGAATGCATGATGTCTATTGCCAGTATGATGGTTAGATGTACGCGAACTTTGTTAAAGAGTGAAGTTTTTTTTTTATTACTTACCGCCCTAGGGCTTTTCTAGCTACATTATTACCCTAGAGCGCTAATTGGTCACCTACAAGCCCCATTTGGGGGTAATAAGGACCCACTTACCGAATATGAGAGAGATGTAAAAACACTAAAAACAATACTAGTAATTAATTATGACATGACTAATATGAAATTGAAAATAAGTTAAGAATCGACACAGTATTAAGACTGACATAAAGTAGGAAATATTAATTGAAATGTAATTATGTTTAAAATATAAATATATTGTAGCTCCGCTCATGAGTGCAGCGCCCTGACAGGGCACATGCCATTGTATTAGCTACTGCTAACACATTTTTGTAACAAAATGTTGCCTGCCTACATGTTGGCATTATTAAATGATTAATATTACTTTCTTACTTTAAGAGTCAATGGCAAATCTGCTTAAATTTTACTTGTACAGAATTCCGCCACCCGTATTGCGGAATCGCTAGCCTTGTGCAGGTGAACAGGTCATGAGGGGCATTCAGTTAAGTGAGTCATGATCTGAATAGCGCCGCAATCGCACAGGTTGCCATGCTCGCCAGCGTAACCCTACTTGCAAAAGATGTCTCAGCATCTACCAACCTGAATACGTAACCTATTTAAAGACTTCCACTTCGGCCAATGTAGCTCGCGGCCAGGTGGAAGCTTTTCTTCGGTTGGAACGAAGGTACGCAGAGAGCGCGTCTCACGCCACAGGTTGACTCTTGCTTTTGGTGCATCATCGCTAACGGAAGTTGTGCTGGAGAGAAAAATATCCCTGCTTAATCGTTATGACGCCGGACTACAACCATATAGAGCACTGGTACTTAAACTTTTGATAAGAATGAATGACTTTCAGACTTTTAAAATCTTTTATTAGTTATTTTACTTAATACTTAGTTAAATTTTATTTTGTCAAGGTTAATGAGAAGGATGCTGTTGTTTTGATTAAGTAAGGACGCTAAATTGTGGAACTGTCTTCGATAACGCAAGTCGTATAATTACCTTCATTGTTTTAATAGACACAAATACTGGGTATGCAGACTCACAAAGACACGTAGTTATTAAGCCTACAATGGGCTGATGGATCTTTTGATTCGTTAGAAGCTTATGAGGAAAACTTTGTGTACAATCTACATAGTCCCTAAGCTATGTTTGTCATTAACCTTCTGGCGATTGTGAATTAGTTTAATACCCATTGTACGTGGGACCTGCGAAGTAGCCCTCCACTTTGAGGATCTTAAGAGAAGGTTATTGTGGACACTTACTTTCTGTTTTAAGATCTGTCAGTTTTATTTATGTCTAAGGTGACCCCGAGGTACTTTGGGTGGTCCTTATGTTTAATCGGCAGCCCTCACTGTGAAAAATTGAGATTGCGACTGATAGCGCTATTGTGGATGTGGAATGTGCAAAACTGGGTCTTTGAGGGGTTGGAGTCTTAAAGCGTTTTTATCGGTAATACTAGCGACCAGCCCCGGATTCGCACGGGTAGCTAGGGGTTCCCGCGGACCACCCGCCCGCACCCGCGCTGCGGCATACAAAAAACGGTTATTGTGACTTAATATAATAGTTAGACATAAAGCCTTGTGGACTTTTTTGTGGGCAATGATGAGTACGATAAGCATTTGGTACATTATTTTATGCATCAACAATAGTTTTCGCAGCGCACACCAATTAATTATATGCAAATTTTTGATACATTTGGTCACAATATTATTGCATTTTTTTAATGGATCTCAATATTTTTTTAGGTTAAGTGCAGCCCATGTAACTCGCTGATAATGTAGATTATCCAAATTGAGTTTATCCATTACAAACAAACATACAAAAAAAAACTTTTCTTTTTGTTAGGTATATTAGTCCCAACCTTATTACTTATTCGTAGGTCCCAACCAACACAAACTAGTTGCAAAACGGCTTTAGAGCCAATTTGATTATGCCCAAATGTGTTAAGACGTAAGTGCACGCTCTAACATGCTCTGGAGGCCTAATACAACAGCTCTAGAACCATTTTGGCCACAATTTTATGTAGCCTTTAGTTACATTACAAAAGCACAAGGGTAGTAAAATGGTGCCTCAAGAGCTGCAACGGATGATTAACGCCACACTTACTCTTTTATGATGTTACTTTTGTGAACGAGAGAACGAATATGAATTAATGTATTGTATGTCAAAATGGTGACCTGTAATTAATATTTTAATCGGCCATCATTAAAATATTATTGTTAAGTAAATAATTCCTATGTACCTTATGATTTTGTTAAACACAATCTGATAAAAACGCTTTTATGTTTACTGTGCTTATATATATATATTAACGTTATTATATATGGTTCTTTTCCAGTAATTTTTAAGCGCTTTCGAAATAACATCAAAATGGAAGAAATATTTGCTAAATAGTATTGACTATTTCATATAAAATAATTTCGTATTATTGTATATAGTATCGACAGTTTATTATCTGGAATTGGTCGTTTGTATATTTACTAAGTCAAAGTTAATTCAATGAAACACATAATTGTAATGTCTAAATTTTGCAAGTAAATAAGTCACTTTTCTTGAGAAATGGCGGATTGACTAAGTCTGTACAATGGTTCAAATAATCTCTATTGTATTACTCAAGGTAGCTCTTGTTACATTTATTTCTTGTTGCACTAATCGATAGGATCAATCATAAGAAGATCAAATCTCAATAATAAACGTGGCCTATTAAGGGAAGATCATTATATCTAACAATAATTTATAAATTCAATAGGCTAAGGGGACATTTGAAGGGCCCATACTTTCTCCCGTTTGAACTTTCCACCTCAGTATATCATTAGTCATGACTTTTAATTATACAACACTAGCGAAACGCCTCGGCTTCGCACGGATGTAATTGAGATGATGAGGTGAAACATTTTGTTCTCGCACACACGACCTTCACTCCGTTTCGGGGGACTACGTTCAGGTTTCTTATGCTCGTATTAAAAATCTCCGAAACGGCTGGACCGATTTTGACGGGACTTTTACTTTTTTTTTAATGTTATAAAAAGTAACTTAGGCTACTATTGTTTATGAGAAGAATAGGATTCAGTGCAAACAAAATAAACCCATGAATTTTGACTACGCGGGCAAAGGCACAACTAAAACTTCCGTGACAAATAATCTAACTGATGGTGAGAACCGCATTAAATTCGTTGCGTAGTTTAAAAGATTAAGCGTTACAGATAGATGGCGGAAAGCGACTTTGTTTTAGACAATGTATTGATATAACAATACAAATTAATGCAACTAATTAATGAGGATCTGTACCCTGAATTTGTGTTTTAACTATTGATTTATATACCTACTTAAATATCAATATGTGAACGAAATAATGAGCATGAGCAGTTACGTCTTCCTAGAACTGGACTCACTCCCCATCATCCCTCCTGATAAATCATGTCATGTCCAATGATACCCATTCTGAATCACGCCACGAGAAGGTCATTGAAACCGGCGACAAATTCCCGCGCACCACAAATTTATTTAAGTCCGAGACAATCTACAACCATTCAGGACGACGCGACATGCACACACACACACGTGTACAGTCAGAAGAAATCTACACTAATATTATAAAGAGGAAAGATTTAATTTTTTGTATGTTTGTTTGTAATGGATAAACTCGAAAAATTCTGCACCGATTAAGCTACATTATCGGCGAGTAACATGGGCAGTATTTTATTATTTTAAATTGGAGGTCCCTACTAAATTTGAAATAATTACTCACTGTAAGGAAAGCAATGACATGTTGCCGTGGAAACGAAAAAATAACAAGTCTGTCAAGTACGTGAGTAACAATGCAGTTGTCTATGGTCAAACGCACCATGGTCGTAGCAGCCATAGATTTTAAATTACGCTCACTGGTGTATTTGTTTTAGAAGTTACAACGGGTATAAAAATGCTAAAAGTAAGAAACAAGAAGTGAATGTAGATTAAAGAAATGAATCTAAAAACCACGTTTTTATTTTTTAGAATACATTTTCAGCGGTTAGTGAGCTACCCTGAAAGTTTCAGCAGGATAGCTAATCGAACAATCGAAAATCGCAGCTTATAAACTAAACTTATAGACTATACTTTTCGATTGTTCTCTGCGTCAACTTTATGAGGACTATTGTTATACTTATTCTGCATCGAACATCTTGTGGTAAACAACGACCTCACTACTTAAGCTTATTGACGCTTTTTCTTGTGAGCCTGTCACCAATATGGGCTCACGACCATGGCTTCATAAACATCAAGTATTTGAATCTATATGATTTTAGCATTAACGCATGCTTAGCGAGAAGGGCTTCAAAGTAAACGAAAAATTTGAAGCATGAAGTACCTGTCACGGTTGCCGAACTTGGTAAAGGCAAATGGCTTGGTAATGTGCCACGCAGATGCATGGAATGATGCGGGTTCGAACCGAAATTTTACGTTTAGAAAATTATTAGTTATCAAGTATTTCACTTTTAGTACAACAAAGTTCTTGACGCCTTGTTTCTTTATATACTGAAGTGCCTTCTTAAGAACCTTACTACTAAGGATTTATTTGTACTAGTTGCGCCCCGCGGGTTTGTCTACGTAGACATTCTCTACCATCAAGATACAATAATATTATTAGGTTATTTCAGGGCTTAAATGTATATTTATATCGGGTTTCATCTAAACCTATAAATTTAGCCTTGACGGAGTCAAACTGAGTAGTACTTACAGGAACATTAATTAATTATTTATCAAATTATATACACCTTATGTTTAATTTGCCCCTGATATTATAATACATATTTGGAATTTGAATTTATAAGAAAGCAGATATGCACACCAGATTTAGTTAGTTGATATTAAATATTTAAAACTAAAGTTCTGCAAATAGTCGATCTAATTACTTCAGAATAAATAAATTGTATACGCAGCTGAGGCCATACGCCAGTTTCACTTGTGACAAATCAGATATTAATTAATTGTTTTACTATTGTTTAAAAAAATAGTAAAACAAAACAAAAACAGGTTTTTACCAAAACGTAGGTACGAAAAGCCTTTTCTGGTAAGACAAAACCTTTAAAAAGAATTGTAAAGGGAATAAGCTCAACGCAATGGACGAATAATTTGATTTGCCTCGGCGCAAAAAGTTACGGAAGACATTTATACCTAGCTATCGAATTAGCGGCCAAAGTAGCGCCTTTTACGTTCTGTTTGAAGTTTTTAAAATAAATTGTGGCACATAATATTTAGAGCGTATTTGGTATTTCTATTGATAATTCACAAAGGAAATTGCTTGGATAGGATCAGAATGGGAAAGACACTTTTCACGTCTTTAGCCAATATCTGCTGTAAATTATTATGCCTAGTAAATTTGATATGCCCTTAATAACAGGGGCTGACTTTTTTCCAGAGCTTCTGAGATTAAAATTTAAACTTATAGTTACAGGACAAGACTCAGGTATTCCGGCCTCCATTTTGAAAAAATACGATGTGAGTTTATAATAAAAAACATACGCCGTGTTTTGAGAACGCTCAAACTTCCGTACATGGCAAATTAATGACCAGGCCAAAACTTACAGACTCACGATTCGTGTCAAAGCGTGTACTTTACTATATTGGGTTTGTACCAACCGATCACGCGATCCGTTTAGAATGTCAACGGATCGCAGTAAGTAGTGGCAACTGATATCACGATCCGATGCCACTCAGAATTTATGAAACATTTTTCCCATCGGATCGCGCAATCCGTTGAGGCTCAAATAAAATAAATTTCACTGAAATAAAGATAAGTATCACGTACGTCCTAAGGCACTCACATTTTATTCCACAAAAGTATTTCATGTTATTCTGCGTACCGTACCGTTTTCCTATTCCTAGTTCCATTAGCGTCACGGTGATATGCCTAATTCAATTCAATCAGCAGTATATATGTAGTTACTAGTCTTCTACATTGCCTAGTAGAGTATGAACTTGCTTTCTTTGTCGTCTGTCTGTGCGTTTGTTGGAAAACATGTGGAAGTTGCTCAACATAGAGCGGTTGTCCATTCTACATGTATATCACCTTGTAGACAATGACTTCTCTCTTTACCAATCTACGTTGTCCTGATGTGTTATGTGTTTATACATGTGGATGTTACTTAAATTTGAACGAATCACTTCTCTCTTTGTCGTGCTGTGATATGTGTGTTTGTGGACGTTTGCTGTTAAACATGCGGGTGTTGCTCAACAACTCTATTCAGTGTTTTATTAATAAGGTAAAAATCTTTCGTGTCAACGTTCAGCGACTGTCTACTACTCGTGCTACATCGCCTTGAGATAACGAACATGCTCTTTAAGTAACTATATATTTTTCTGTGTTATGGGTGTCTGTGATCGTTTGTTAGAAAACATATGTACTCGTAGGTATTGATTAATGTTGAGCGACTAGATCTATTCGATACTAACGTAGTAGTCAAGTCAAAGTTTAGGCAAATAGTTAGAAGTTAATTTGGACTAACTAACTCAACCGCATTCTATCCCTAGTCATCATGCTGCTATTGGTTTATCGCACACTACAGTAATTATACCATTATCATAATATGTGTAATGAATACTATTTTACATGATAGTCTTGGAAAAATATGTACCGTATGCGAAAAAAAAAACAATATAAATTTAGTGTCAGAATTACTTAAACATACATTTATGAAATTAAGCTTTAAAACTATGAGTAAAATAACGTTTCTTCAATTTTCCCTTTGAAGAACGAAACAAGACACAACCTGAAACATTACGACAAAGTTTTCTTATGTATTTTATTTCCTAACTACATTATTTCTACATTTTCTTCTCAAAAGCCCTTCAGCCTTTGAACAACGCGACACAAAAGTAAACACACTTAGAAAAGGAAAAAAACTCACTTAACTAAAGGGTCTGACAATTTGAGCATCAATCAAAACTTGAGTCAATAAGCGTTCGTTTTGCTGACTTATATTTACTTACCTTAAAAAATATTATTTGTTGTTTATTGAAGTTTTAAATTCTGCTGCTACAGAATATTTTGACCTTTTTTTGTACGAGTCATTGTATTCTGCCTTGTATTGTTGATTTTTGGAAATCGTGTATTGAAAGGAATTTGTTACTTGTTTCTCTTACAATAGAGCATATTTTTCTACTGGATTACAAAGTTGCCATTGACCGGCAGAGCGAAGAATAAGATGCAAAAGAGATGAAAATTTATCATAAATTTATCTGATTATCTCGGATTCATAAATTTGAAGAATTGGCATATCTCTTACCAATATAACTTTGTACAAAATCTGGCTTTATAAATCTGGTTTGGCTGGAAAATTGATGTGAAACTTATAAGCATTTTCTAGGGTGTTGTTGTGATTTATTATCAAAATTTTGAAAAGCCTTGTAGTAATAATTTATCTGGTTTTATAATGAAAGTTTTAATAAAATAAATACCTTTTTCAGCGACTCCATTCAAGTTGATCATCTACGAGTAAACAGGGTGGATTTTAGAGACGGGACATTAAGGGCAGGTACCTCAACCGTTACAGTTACAGGAAAACATTCTAAGGAGACCATCCATAACTTTTTGAGATATTCTGAACGGCATTCACAGATTTTGGAAAAAAAATACAGTCAGCAAGATAATGGTCACTTTACACAAATTTTTTTTTGATGCCAATTGATCCTGTTGTCAGAAAATGCGAAAAACTTTTCCGATACAAAAATGTATAGAAAAATGTGAAATGTGAATGTGTACAAAAGTACGAAATCAATAAAATAAAATTCGAATTTCGAAGTTCGAATACAAACTTTTCAAAAATACTGGCGGTTCTAACCTCAGTTGGTCCGATTAAGACTTCAGATCCTCACCTTGTTTAAAAATTACCAATGATGCCACTAACACAAAAATTACCACGAAAAGTGAAAACTTAAAATAACCTCCAAAAAAAGATGACAAGTGGAGACTTTCACCGAATGTTTGACATTTGACATCGGCACCTGGAAAGCTCAATAATTTTGTGAAAAGATCCATGATACAATTTTTTTTTTTTTTTTGGGCAATTTTCTCTTGATGTTGTATGTTTTCCATACAGTAATGCAGAATGTGAAAGAGTTTTCAGTCAATTTAACAACATTAAGACCAAAATGCGAAGTAAATTAATAACTTCTACCGTAAATTAAACTCTATTAGTAAGAAAACTGATTCAAAATCTAGAAAACTGCTAACTTTTTTCTTTATAAAGACTTTTTATCGTTTCAATCACTTACACTAGAAAAGTCTGTACCTACCTTTAAAAAATATGAAAATATGGCAACCCAGTCTATGACATACGACAGCTAAGATTTTTATGATAGCAACAATGATTAACACAGTAACAGTAACATTAAGCAAGTTTTAAAATCAAATCAATAGAATTAATAAAACACAATGAACAACATCTTACAATATTGTTGACGACAAGTGAAGTACCTATTATTTATTCTACGGCTATACCAACTAGAATATTTTACCACAAAGTTATCCTAAATTCATTCCTTCAAAAACAACAATAGAGATGTTATGTTTCGTTCCTTCAACAACATCGTAATAAATAAGGTACAGTGAACCAGTCACACAGGGACGAATTATTATTGATCGTACTATGTTATCAAATTATAATATTATATGAACGAATAAAGGATAGGGCTATTACATTTTTGACGAAAAAAGCAACGAGAAGCTGAAAGAATAATCAGTGTGACCACGAGTAAATAAAATTCCTCGTGGTCACACTAGTATGACAAAACGGTGTGACCACTTGTCCGTCGCCATTTTTAGCGGTCATATTCTATAGAAATTTATATTACTGAATTACATAGATCATTCTTCTGTATTCTGCTGCTTCAAATAACGGCAAAACTCAAAATGCCAACTAATTATATTCAATTTTCAAAAGTCGTTTCGTAAAACGCTCGGACGGAATACTTTGAGATCGTTTTACGCTATATTACTAACATAAAATACACAATTATAAAATTGTGTTATACTTGTTATATATTTGTATTGGAGATAGCGTTTTTTGTTTTTCATTTTTTCTTCATACAAATTCAAATAAATTATCTATTTTTACCTAATTTTCTTAACAAAATCTTGGCAAAACTATGTTAAATCCAATTAAAACCAATATATAAAAGTGAAATGTTGTCTGTTTGTTTGTTTGTTTGGGGAGCTTTCACGCGATAACGGCGGGACGGATTTTGATGAAATTTAGAATATAGATAGCTTATACCCTGGAATAAAACATGGGATATTTTTTATCCCGGAAAATTTTAATTTTCCACGGGAAAACTGTAAAATGTTGATTACTCATTGTAAGGAACGGTTGCCATCACAGAATGGTCTGTGGTTGCCACGGAAACGAAATAACAAGTATGTCAAAAAACATCAAGAGTGGTGCTATACCTACTTTTGCATTGGTTTTTAATAACCTAGAAGAAAATAGGATAAACTTTTCGCGATAAACAGTAGTCCGCGCGGATGAAGTCGCGGGCGGAAAAACTAGTTCCTAATCAACAAAGTAAAATTTCTAAATTAGAGTTACGCTAAATTAAAGTTCAGACTGTTTTAATACTAAAATATGGCCATTATAAAAAAAATAACACATCATAAACTAAAAATAATAAGAAGTACTGTATATTTCCTTTCGACCGCAAAAAGAGCACAGCTTAGTTCACAGTTAGTACCGCGCGAACAAGAAATGTGAGAGGGAGACCTTACACAAATGGGGCCGATGGGAATTTAAATTCCCACCTGCCCCATTAGCGTTGATAATGGGGCAGGTGGGAATTTAAGTTCCCATCTGCTCCATTGATGGGGACGTTAATGGGGCAGTTGGGAATATATCTGTTCGCGTGGTACTATTCAAATTCAATAAATAATAATTGGCTAGATTGTCATTCATATTTTCATAATTAGTGCGGAAATGCTTGTTCATTCAAAAAATAATTATAAATTATCACGGTAAATAAAAAAAACAGTTCAATCAATTCAAACCAATACTAATAACCTAGCCCCAAACTAGGATACGGTACCTGTGCATATCTATAATGTTTAGCCACCGTTCATAGTACATACAGACTGTACTATGCGTATAAGATAACGAATAAACATACATACTTGTAGATACGTATACAACATCCATGACTCGGAAGCATCACACAAATGATTGCAGCTTGCGGGTTTCGAACCCGTGACCGCGGATAGACTTCGCAGTCAGGGGCACTAGCTAGCTAACCGGTCGTTTGATATTAGAATAGAATCTGAAAAAGTCAAAAGTATAAAATATCGACATCTAAATAAATAACATTATCCGATCCGATTTGCCAACAGCGACAAATTGATGATGCTATGTTTACCAGGAGACGGACACGACTTTATTTGGGGTTGGGTTTCAGTTTTCATGTGTTGTATATCAATCTGGTAAAACCTGATGGCCCTGTATATTATGATGGTTTTACAACAACGATGATGGATGATGATGACAGTATCCCAGGTTCTAGAGTAACTATGCTGTAGTGCAGTGAACTCCCGACCTACTTCTAAGATCTGTCGACATAGCAAAAGTAGTTATTAGTAAAGGCGGTCATAAAGACGCCTAGCAATAAAGACTTGTCCTAGACACCTCTTTCGTTCATCAATTGCCCGATTAGAATGCCATCTACATTAGTATTATAAAGAGGTAAAGTTTGTTACCACTAATCTCTGATAGTACTGATTCGATTCTACTAGGAAGCTACATTATCCTCGAGTGATAATGTAGCTTCATATAGTGAAAAAAGTGAAAGAGTTATGTTTACAATTAGAAACAATAATCTATTTGTAGAAGTTTACAATTACAATGAGAAATCACAATATTTGTAATCAAAGTCAGCAAAAAAAAGGCTGTTTCGCTGTGCGATGACCAAGCTTTTGATATAAGTGAAGGAATGTACTGCAAATATAATGGACTTTATTATTGGTACAAAAACACACCATAGATGTATCTATCACAGAAAGACCAAAATAAAAGATTTTCAGTTAAAATAAACTTATTCAATTTTATATAGCTCTTTGTTGTAACTTGTAAACTGTATTGAGTAATCCTTATCAAATTAAATAACACAGTTGTTTTTCTCATTACAAATGTAGTTTATGTTTTGCGTTTTACACCATACTTCTGTGACGAGTAGTTTGAAAGTCCTTTCAATAATTACTGCCCTACCCGTTCTAAGTTAAAGACGCGGGAAGGGCGGGCATTCTGCAAGACGGGTGGTCAATATATTTAGTCCAAAAATATATTGAAAGACACCCTTAGCTAACCGAACGATGCCAGGGCGGGTCGCGAGTGCTGCATGTTTTTCAAAAGCGGCACTTTACATTTACACTGCTTACCGGTTTACATCACGCTTCCGGTTCCTAATCGGTTTAAATGTACAGCATGAAGCACGAAAGAAAGTTATAAAAACTTGCACTGGTTTAATTGTGTACCTACTCATAGTTCATTAGGGCGGCCTACATCGGCTGTTTACTTAGTGAGAGCTGCTGCCTAGCAACATTTGTTGGAAATGGAACCACTCGAATCTGGCTGATCTCGCCTAAATGTTATTACTGTTAAAGATATTTGCTTGCTGTTAAATTATCATATTTACCTTCACTGTGTTCGATTTATTTATTTCAGTTCACGAGTGGGTATTAAAAATTAACACTGTGGTTGGTTGTCATAGTTGTCAAAAGTCATATTGAAAATGGCTTACCTGGGGGTAGATGTACTTCTCGACTTTCAATGGTCGGTGTGGACGAACGTCGAACAATTGGAAAAAGAGGAGAAAATCCGTTTTAATCTTAGACAAGAGCTAAGTGTTTGTCTGGAAACTTATTTTGTCTTGATTATAGCTTCAATGTGCTTGTGTTGTAAAGAATATTATAATTAGTAGCTTCGCCCCGCAGCTTCGCCCGCGGTCAATCTTTGCCACTCCCACCACATTAGAAAAGACATTTTAAAAATCCCTTCTTTTTGTATCCCTAGGGTGTCACTTTGACACCTGACACTTTGACACCTGTAACTTTGACACCTGTAACTTTGACACCTGTAACTTTGAAACCTGTCACTTTGACACTTATCATTTTGAAAATTCCTTCAAAGCTTCCATTTTCTTCCTTATTTTGGTCCCATACTCCTCCCCCTGGCCCCGTCCCGGTTAAAACCTCTACCAACAACCCTCAACTTCCACCCCCGCCATGTCACTTTGACAAAGAATTTGCAAAAATATATTAATGATGATAAAACTTCTTAAGTGTTTCTGCTCTCCTGGTACTTTGAAATTATTTTTTTTAAATATAATCATATAATCACACTATTTAACGTTCATGGGGAGGTATCATCATCATCATCATCAGCCCGTGTCAGTCGACTGGGTGGAAGTTGAGGGTTGTTGGTAGAGGTTTTAAAGGGGACGGGGCTAGGGGAATAGTAGGGGACCAAAATAAGGAAGAAAATGGAAGCTTTGAAGGAATTTCCAAAATGATAAGTGTCAAAGTGAAAAAAACAAAAAGAAGGGATTTTTAAACTGTCTCTTCTAATGTGGCTACTCCCAGGCAGAGATTGACCGCGGGCGAAGCTGCAGGGCGCAGCTAGTAAACACTATTTATGTATGTATTAATGTTCATGGGGAGGTATACTCAATTTTAATAACTTTATTTGTCAATTTTGTATCTCCAACTTCTTAGGTGTTTCGGCTCTCGTGGTACTTAGAAATACATTTTTCTTCTTGTTTTTCATAAGAAAACGATAATATTTTTTTCTCTATTTCTAGTAAGCTACATTATCAGCGAGTGACATGGGCAATATTTTATTTTTCAAAATAAATAGATTTCCTTACAAAAATTGCAATAATGTAACTTACGATTAATTTGTAACGTTGCCATGGAAATGAAAATGCAGTTGTCTATGGTCAAAAAGTACTGCCATAGAACACCTAATAATAAGCAATGCTGACAATGTTTTGAATTATGCTTACTGGCGTTTTTTTTGAAGTTACGACATGTATAAAAATGCTAAAATTGAGAAAATTACCGAAGCCCGAGACAGTCCCACCCAGATTTTTAAATCAATTAGGTACGCTTACTGGCGTTAAACCATAAATAACATTAAGCGTAGGTAATTCAACCTCCTTGCGTTAAACAGAATAATATTAAAGACAAAATAGTACGTCAATATAAAACCATAAACAAAACATTATAGCAAAGAGAATACAATAGTCTAGGGAGTAAGTAAGGAATTGTTGTTATGTTCTATTTGTCAAAATAAAGTATTTAGTGTAAGGAATCGTTATCATGTTCCAATTGTGCAATTTTTTTTGTGTAAGAAATTGTTGATAGGTTCTGTTTGTCCAAATAAAGTACCTACTAATTTTATCTTTCTATATATCTACCCGTGTGAAGCCGGGGTGGGTCGCTATAAGGAATATTTAAGGACTTCCAATACATTGCCATTTGTGAGTTGACTGGTGAGTGAAACGCTTAGATCTCTGAATTGCGTAGTTGCGTGACGAACCCGTTTATAGGGCAGAAACCCGCAAGTGACGCTAACTAATCTCAATCCTGCTCAAATACTACTCGTAGGTACTCACTGTATGACTTTCAAGGATTTACGTGCCAATTGTCATTGAGTCTAAAACCAAAACACTTATTTGTCTCTAAACACACCAAACCTACAAAAATGACCACGCATGCATAGCCGCGAACACAACTAGTATAATTATTATACTTAGACTTACACTTATTATGCCTAAAATAATTTACACAAAGCCCTCCAAAAAAGGACCATCATAACACATTACCGTTTTCCAAAAAGTTACCTAATTCAAAAGGATTCGGTCGCAGAAGAAACAAAAGAAAATTATTCTACCCTCTTAAATATTAATATATATTTTGAGCACTGCTTCCATTATTTGAAAATTCTACACAATTACGGAGATAATTGAATTAAATAGGTAGACATTTAGGCGTTGTTTGTTGATTTTTCGATGGAATTGTCTCATCTAGAGAAGCTAGAGAAGTGTTCGCTCCAAAATATTTGAACGCAATTAAATGAACATGGTGTCTTTGGTAAATTGGTATTTTCATTGTAATCAGAATTAATTAGTTTGTGCTTATGATGTTCTATTGATGTTCTAATAGTGATTGTTTACCATCATAATTGCTGAGGGCGGGCATAGATTTGGAGAGAACAGATATGGCAAGATGGTCTTCAATGCTTGGGCAAAATAGAGGTTCACGATTACGCACGCAGTTTTTTTAAATATAATTGTACAATGATTTCTCTGGTGCGATTATGATCTTTTGTTTTAGTTAAAGATCCTCGTTCACACTGACATAGAAGACTGATGCATACAATGTTCGCTTACATTTCGTTTTAGGTTCAGTACCTGAAACGAAATTGTTGGAAACATAAATAAATACAATCCGAATAATATCATAATATGGTAGGAAATATACTTTAATTACATTAAAGATTTTGGAAATTAGTATATTGTGGTATGTAACATGTCCTACTTTGTGGGAATTTATTTACAAGATAAAACGTACAAAAAACAAAAGTTAATTTTAAAATATAAATTTAAAAAAAAACTTAACTATTTACACATCCTACTTTTAAATACCACACGAGCAAACAGACTTCGCCTTGAGAGACAATCAGAAAAGCGATTATTGACGTTTACTCAATCTAAAGATTTAGTTATAATTAAATTACATAACTGTACAAAAATTGTGTCTATATTGCAATAAAAGGTGCATAAGTTTTATGTACTCAAGGAAATGGTAAAAAAAAGGGTAAACCTTCGGGGTAATCGCAAATAAATGACAGGAATATTAAAATAAATAAATATATTCAGGACAATTCCACACCAATTGCCTAGCCCCAAACTAGAATACCCTACACTACTATACTACTGTATAAGGCACTAGATAACGGATAAACATACATAGATAATTATTGGTTGCTTTGTTCAGCTGCTTTTCAGTTAATCATTTTTGAAGCCGATTTCTTTTTTTAAAAAGTGTTGACAAATTATTACAGTATATTATTAGGTAAAGGCACCATGGACACGTCTCTTAGTTCTTCATCAAGCATAGTGTACACTAAAAATAAATAAATAAAGAGAGATCAAACCATCGGCCAACTAGTGTTGACGAATTATTACAGTATAGGTAAAGGCACCATGGACACGTCTCATAGTTCTTCATTAAGTTTAGTGTACGCTAAAAACAAATAAATAAAGAGAGATCAAACCATCGGCCAACCAGTGTTGACGAATTATTACAGTATAAGTAAAGGCACCATGGACACATCTCATAGTTCTTCATCAAGCTTAATGTAAGTTAAAAATAAATAAATAAAAAGAGATCAAACCATCGGTCAACCAGTGTTGACGAATTATTACAGTATAGGTAAAGGCACCATGGACACGTCTCATAGTTCTTCATCAAGCTTAATGTAAGCTAAAAATAAATAAATAAAGAGAGATCAAACCATCGGTCAACCAGTGTTGACGAATTATTACAATATAGGTAAAGGCACCATGGACACGTCTCTTAGTTCTTCATCAAGCTTAATGTAAGCTAAAAATAAATAAATAAACAGAGATCAAACCATCGCCCAACTAGTGTTGACGAATTATTACAATATAGGTAAAGGCACCATGGACACGTCTTCATCAAGCTTAGTGTACGCTAAAAATAAATAAATAAAGAGAGATCAAACCATCGGCCAACCAGCGTTGACGAATTATTACAGTATAGGTAAAGGCACCATGGACACGTCTCGTAGTTCTTCATCAAGCTTAATGTAAGCTAAAAATAAATAAATAGAGATCAAACCATCGCCCAACGAGCCCAAAGTAGTGATTTAAGAGCTCTGTAGCGTATATAATTATAACTAAAGGTTGCCAGTGGTAGCTCTATAGCGCGCTATGCAGACCTTTTGCAGCTGCTAAAAATCTAAAGGGGCGCCTTATAGCACATTATAACAGATCCAGTAGAGTTGCTAAATAGTGTTCTACAGGTGCTTAAACGGTGAAAATAGCAGTTAAAAGCTGATATTGGCACTACCTGAATGAACGAACGTCAGTCGAATCGGCTAATCATTCACTCGATTTGGTACTACGCAGAGTGATTTTGGTGTTTTTAATGGTGAGTATAACCTTGCAGTTTTTAGTTAATGGCTGCGGTACCGTGTATTAAAATAACAAAATGGTGGATTTATTGTAAAAATTTAAGATTTGGTTTGCATGATTCGTTCAGGTGAAAAACATCGGCAAATTAAATTTACTGTGACACATGTATGGTGTTTTTGGCATTAAATAAATAGGCCTTCAATTTATTGAAGATATCATATTAAAACTAATATGAATATGAAGTGTGGTATAACATTTTCATCAAAATTTTGACAAGACTATCGCTTAAATAAGTTAATTTGTGGCTAACTAACAAAAACATGATGTTCGAGATCATATTTGAGTGTGCTGTGTTTTTAAATAAACAAAAATATAAGAACAAATACAGATGTTATCTCAGAAAATGGCGTTCCTGCAATTGCAGCCTTAAATTTTAATTTTGAAGTGAAACTTCTTATGCGACTTCCAACAAGGTTGCGATAAACGTTTAACGCTACCATGGAGGCCTTCCTATTTTCAAATTAAATTTACTGTGACACATTACGAAGTTTCACTTCTTCCGCACGGAGGGACTCCACGATCGTTTTTTACTACAAAAGCCCTGTTTTATGGAAATTGGTGCTAAAATTCAGTGCTAAGAAGCTCTTAGTTCCATGTTAGTTGCAAAATTATTAGCTCGAGAACCATTACCTCCATATAAGGTCCAATAAAGTTAATATAATAACCTGGAGTGTAAATTTGATATCATATAAAGCTTACACCTGCATCGCAGCACACGTAAAACACAGACAGTAAACATAATTTAGGGTTCAGCAAAACTAATACTAATAACCCTTGCTTGTAAAGCTGAAGTAGTATAGGTACATTATTTAAACATTTATTTATGGATTTATAAAGTGTGTGAGGTTCTTTCTTTACATATAAATGTATAATAACTGCTGTAAATGTGTGGCGAGTGTCCTTTACTGCAATAAATAAATATATAAATAAAATTGATGTATAATTTATTTTAGCCGTAAATATAACGGCGACCATCATGGTTCTTCCAATTTATTAAAAGCTATTATTCCCTATCTTGAAGCACTGCAGGCTCTGTAGTAGTTCTACAAAAAGGAATTTTACGAGCCAAAGTGCAAATTTTTAACTAATATGCATAACAATAGCAGTAAGAAGTAAATCAGTTGCAAATTTATATCCTATGCAGCACTGCGTTGCATAGTATGCCCCGCGGGACCGTAATGCAGCTGAAAGTGCTAAAAGAGATACAATTCTAACTATTGTACAGTCAATGGTGGTATAAAATACTACGTGAAACCATTATGCGGCTGAAAGGGGCAAAAGATATATTTCTAACTATTGAGCAGCTAATGGTGCCATAAGGTGACACAAAAATATCTTAGGTTCTTGCTGCGGTCATAAGTTTTAATATTACCTGCTGTAGAACTTTTGCCTAATTATGACCCCCTTATGCCACCCCTTCAGACAAAAAAAAAAAAGATAAAAAAGCTGTTTTTTTTCTATAAAGAAAGCTGTAATTTTCACTAATTTGCTAGTAGGGCGGCCATACAGTGTTGACGAATTATTACAGTATAGGTAAAGGCACCATGGACACGTCTCATAGTAGTTCACTATTATTTATTCTGTGCTTAAGGTTAATAAATGGTGCCTTTATCTATACTGTAATAATTCGTCAACACAGGTTGGCCGATGGTTTGATCTCGTAACACTTAACGAGATGCGGTACTTATCCCTCTTTTCTTCTGTGGTTACAGACAACAGAACTGTCGACCATCGGCTATCGATCTATGGTTGTGGTCTTTCATTCTAGAGTTTGTTATCCATGTAATATCCCTTAGGTAAATCAATCACACGATCCACCCGTATTCCCAGATGGTGTGTAATATCGTGTCAATCAGCAAACGTTGTGTACTTGACAAACGATTCTAAAATATCGTGTATCGCGGAATGGAATCGAGTCAATTAGACTTGGATGGAAAATCTAGATTAAAATCGAGAACAATCATTATTCTTGGAAAGTTTTTGTTTTCATTATTAATTTGAAGGTAATGTATCACTAGCCGCACACTTACAATAATGACAATAATGTGAATATTGACAATAATATTGCGTGTGTGTTGCCACATTATTAGGCCAAATTGACAATTCAGAATATTACTGTCAATTTTGGTTAGTCAATTGTGTGCGGCTAGCCTATCAAGAGCTTTTGCGTTACACTCTTTTTGTCTAGGATTGGTTTGTTGTTCCTTATCCCAAATGTGTTAGACTGGGCGTCCACTGTCATTCTTCATCTTGTTCTATCATGAGCTTTTTTTGAACTTCAAATGAAGTCTTATGTTATCTTTGGCCGCAAATATGAAACGCACTTTTGCCTTAGGCGTTACTTTCCAGATCTTCTTGAGGATATGCTCTTTCGCTACCATATAAATTAATTTATTTATAAAACCATGAAACTATTAGTATCTACAAGAAACAAACATTCTAGTTAAGTAGGTATGTACGATATCTCAAACAGCTTAATTTATCAAACGTTAAATGATGTAGCACGTGCATGAGAAAGGAGCTTCACTTTTGGGTCCATGGCGTAACCGCAAAGGTTGCACGGGACCCTTCTCAAATGTCATAAGAAATTCCAATGTATAGGTAAATACAGCTTGCATTTATTAGTCACTAGCTTTTGCCCGCGACTTCGTCCGTGCGCACTACTTTTTATCGCGAAAAAAGGCATCCTATGTTCATCTTTCAATTCATTTAGGCCCTATATTATTTTTTATATGTATCAATTACGTATACAAACACATAAATAACTGCAAAATATATTTATTTGCTGATAACATTAAAATGTATAGTTCAATCAATAGCCCGACTCCGACTCCGATTTTTCTATTCTCTAATTCACTTGGAACAAAAAACAACTTGTTTGTACATATAAGCTTGGATGCGCAATTTTACAGGAAGTTGAGGAAATTCTTGACTTAGGTGCCTTAGATAGTAAAATTAATTTCGTGTCGCACATCGATAAAGTGTTTATAATAAGAGCACAAATGTTAGGATTAATTAAACGTAATACTATAGTATTTAAATCACATACAAAACTAATATTGTCTATCTAGTGCGCAGCCATCTAGAATATGGATATGTCGTTTGGAATCCTCATTACACCAATCACTCACAACGCGTTGAGAACTTACAACGCTCGTTTACTAGACATCTTGCATTCCTCACACCCGATTAGTTCCATAGACATCCCTAAGCCAGCGCCTCGAAAAATGTTATATGATGTCACTGCGTGATCGCCGAAAATTAACAGAACTTCAGAAATTAATACTTTCTTACACAAAATCATAAACGGCAAAATACAATGCAGTCAATTACTAGAACTGTTCCCCCTGTCAGTCCCCTACAAATATCCACGGCATTCAATTAACAAAATATTTCATACCCCCGCCGCACGCACAAATCTTGGACTGCAAAACCCCGCTTCACGCATCTCTAACGAATATAATGAGTTCACAACAAAAAATAGAGGAATTAGACATATTTAGCAAGTCTTTGGCAGTATTCAATCGAAATAAATTTGTTTTTATTTATTCTCAAATGCACGGTTCCTCTCTCTATACGTAATTTTTTATAATGTAATTTTAAGTTTTAGAATTGCTTTTAATATATGTTTGTTTTAATTTTTAGAATTGCTTTTCTCTGTTTGCGAGTACCTGCGGCCAATGATAGTCACGCCGAAATTGTCACTCGTATTAGCATAGCATATTAATGTGATACAGTATAATATATTGTGTTATAATATATGTGATGTGGCTGTGCTCATTAAATAAATAAATAAAAATAAATAATTCTAGAATATTAAAAACCAATGCAAAAGTATAACACCAACGCTCTTTTTTACAGACTTGTTATTATTACGTTTACACGGCCACATGTCATTCCGTTCCTTACAGCGAGTAATCGACATTTTCCCTTGGCAACTTAACATATTCCGGGATAAAAAGTATCCCATGTTGGTCTCTACATTTTACAGTACCTATTTACAAAGTTTCATTAAAATCGGATGAGCCGTTCTGGTATGAAAGCTCCCCAAACATTATATTTATTATGTTTTTATATGTACTAGGTTATTTTATTCATTACTAGCTTTCCCGCTCGCGACTCCGTCAGCGTGGACTACTGTGTATCGCGAAAAAACATCCTATTTTCTTCTAGTATATTAAAACCCAATACAAAAGTAGGTATAGCACCACTCTTGATATTTTTTGACAGACTTGTTACTTCGTTTCCATGGCAACTACAGACCATTCTGTGATGGCAACCGTTCCTTACAGTGAGTAATCAACATTTTCCAGTTGTCCCGTGGAAACTTGCAGTTTTCCGGGATATAAATCCTAGGGTATCCTATGTTTTATTCCAGGGTAAAAGCTGTCTCCATTCCAAATTTCATCAAAATCCGTCCAGCCGCTATCGCGTGAAAGCTCCCCAAATAAACAAACAAACAAACAGACAACGTTTCACTTTTATATATTGGTATGGATATGTATTTTGTATGTTGTATTTTTATTAATATTTTGCAATTATATTACCATTTTTTTTTTGCACTCCTACCACCCCTCTCTCTCACAAATTGTTTGGTTGACTGGTAGATAATGCTTTTAGTATTAAGTCCGCCGTTTGTACTCTATTAATTGTGCAATAAAGTACTTTTACTTATTGGTGTGGATCATTTCTTGTCAAGCTACTGACAAGAACCTATACATTCTATAGTTATCGGGAAAACATCGCTTTATAGCAATACAACCGCCAAATTATAACCCGGGTGTGTTCAAGCCAAGAGTGAATAGGTATCTACTAGGCAAGCGTGCTACACCTTCGACCACATCATCGCTTTCCATCAGGTGAGATCATGTCCAAACGATTGCCTAGTCCGTAACAAAAAAAACACAGCAATCATCAAACCTGTCATCCATACTTTTGACTCATTCAATCATCTCTTAATTAGTTTGTGCATTCCATAGAGAATATAATAACTACGTTTCTGCATTCGATCATCATGGTCCAGACATGACCTCTTGATTAATTTGTATTATATCTACCTACGCGAATTTCCTCCGAGAATATTCTCGGAGGAAAAGTTCATCCATTTATTCGGTCTTTAATGTAAATAAACAACTAAAATTACCAGCCTAATCTCCAGTGTTATTATTTGCGTTGCTCGGATCTTCTAGAAGTTGCAATTTTCCACAAATAACCAGCATTCATCGACTTGTTCCGGTACCGTCTGTTCCTCAGTTCCTGTACCTACATACATAAATATTGACCGCTTCGAGTAACTCCATCTTGAGCCGACGACCAACCCTCGGGGGGACGTCCGGCGACATACCTACATTGCACTTTTGTGATTTGTGTGATGGTGTGCAATAAAATAAAGACACAAGCACAAACAAAAAAACGCAACAAAATCGGTCCATTCGTTTGGGAGCTACGATGCCACAGATAGACGGATACATAGATATAATGGTACACACCCTAAACTAATGCACCCCTCTCTTTTCGAGTTCGGGGGTTAAAAATACTATATGATTACCAAGCATTACAATTGTACTGTTTGTTTGTTTGTTGGTTTGTCGTATGAGGTAGTGCTTGCCTCTGATGTCAGAGTTTATCAAGCCGCCCAAGGGCCTCTGACATGGCTTAACGACTGCTATTAATCAATGACAGCCGGGACCGACAGCTTAACGTGCCCTCCGAAGCACGGAGCGATGGAAAACCACACATAACTTAGAGTAGTCATTGGTGCAGAGCCTAGGTTTTGAACCCGGTATCGTTGGATTCTAAATTGCACTACAGAACCGTTGGGCCACCATCGCTCATACTAAAATGTAGGTACTCTCTGGACTTAGCCACGAACAATGTCACATCTCTTTTTCCGATCCAACAAATCCAATTACCGTTGACACAACGGAACGACCGCAGCGTTACGGGAATGGAACGGCTCTGTGACGGCACATAAACTCTTCACATCAATCCACCCACATCCCATTATAAATGGAGGGGAGACATCAAAAATCACGAAAACTCGTAAGCAATCACACTGATTTTCCGGCAGAAGTCACGACAGAGAGTACATAATATAACGAGTACATACGAACATGAATATACATATTCGAATAAATGATATAGGTACATATTCGTGTATTTCCTGGTATCCGGTTTATAAGGATATAGATACGAATTAATTTGTTTCCGAGAATGCTCGGGAGAATTTTAACAGGAAAATGATGCCTGTTGCCTGTCTCTTTTGTAAAATGAAGTAGTTAAATTTGAATAACAAAGAGTAAGAGATTTGCATGGTAGCGGGAAAACTGAAATTATATTTTCCTTGATCATTGTTTTTGTTTCAAGTGAATTAACATTGTATGTACCTCGTTTACTGCTAACTGCAGTTTTTATCCAATTCTACGTTCTAGTTTTCTGTCTCTTACTACTTCAGTTTCTTCCTTAGGAACTTTGTAAATTATTAACTACCTAAGTGTTCAAATAGCAAAGGTTAAAAATAATACACGCAGTGTAGGAATTTATTTTTTATAACTACATGTACAAAACTTTTGGATAGCCTAGCTGATTCGTCTCAGTGCATTGATCTCCGGATGAACTTGGACAAAACCAAGTTTATGTTCAACGAACATGTTATTCCGGAACCAATTGCTGTTAACAGAACTGCTCCCGAAGTTGCTCAGGAGTATGTTTATCTGGGGCAAACTTTGCAACTAGGTAAAAACAACTTCGAGAGAGAGACCCGCAGAAGAATACAGCTGGTCTGGGCAGCATTTGCGAAACTTCGTCAAGTCTTCTCGTCGCCAATACCGCAAAGCTTGAAGACAAAAGTCTTCAACCAGTGTGTCCTACCTGTTATGACATTAATGTAAATAAACAACTAAAAACTAGTCGTGACACTCACGGTGCGACTAGTCCACCAATTTCAGGTCGCTCAGTGGGCTATGGAAAGGGCTATACGAGTTTCTCTGAAAGATCGTATCCGGAATGAGGTGATCCGGCAGAGAACCAAAGTTATCGACATAGCCCTTAGGATTAGTAAGCTGAAGTGGCAGTGGGCTGGTCATACATGTCGAAGGACTGATAAACGTTGGGGTAGACGACGATAGTACTACGATAAACGTAGTGTAGGGTGCCCTCCAGCTAGGTGGAGTGACGACATACGCAAAGTGGCTGGCAGCAGTTGGAAGAGAAGAGCCGAAGATCGGGCTCAGTGGCGTGCTTTGGGAGTAGCCTATGTCCAGCAGTGGACTGACACGGGCCGATGATGATGATGATGATGATGATGATGTATAAAACTAATCATATTTAAGTATACAATAAGTTTCGCACAACACAAGTAGGATGAGAAGACGTGGTCCAATTATTATGCGGGCAACACGGCATTCGTAATTTTTCTTATTGTTAACTGTTTTATAAATTCTTTTCACGTTCATTTAGTCAATTTAATTCAGGGAAGTGCAAAAAAACGACAACAATCTCCTTGAGTAGAAATTCAATACCAATAAATAAAACCAGCACACAGTACCTTACGCATTTTGCTCATTCAAAACCAATGTACGTACAAGGCATAAAATATTCCGATATCTCCAATTTCCCCCCAACATTTTTATCACGAAAAACGTAATGAAACGGATTCTAATAAAACACATATTTGTTTCAGGTACACGAACACGGATTGAAATGAACGAACGAGAAAAAGATCACTCGAAAGCAGAACCATCTAATCAAGAACACTGAGTGAACGTCAATGTATATAATGAATCGGGACGAGAACTTTTCAAAAATAGCTTATAGCATGGATACGTCCAAACAAAACCTATGCACGAACAGTGAATGTCAAAACGTGTCCAAAATAACGGCTTTTCCTCTAAGGCCGCCCGACCCTAACTCAACATTCGATGAACGAATTAACGGTTCAAACTTCAAAGTGTTGTTAGACTTCAACGACTCACTCATTTTTGGAACATTTTCAAACTGTTCGGTCGAGAACGGAACTTGTAGTGACGTGAATAGTTATAACATATGGGCGTTATCTTTATTAGTGTTTCCGTTATTGACGCTGTTTGGGAACGTGCTGGTGATTATGAGCGTGGCAAGGGAGCGAAGTCTGCAAACGGCAACGAACTACTTCATTGTGAGTCTGGCGGTAGCAGACTTGCTGGTGGCAGTCGTGGTGATGCCCTTCGGAGTTTATTACTTGGTGAGTGACATGTTGTTGCTTGGTGATGTAGTTAATGTGTTAATGACATTTCATGTTCTTTTAGACGATAGTGCAGTGAGCGCTATTTTGCGAAGTTAGATTCTTTTGCAATTTTGTTTTTTACTAATTGTTATGGCGATCGTTTGACCACGATCTCACCTGATGTAAAGTGATGATGTGGTCAAAGGTTTTGCACGCTTGCCTAGTATATACCTATTCACTCTTAACTTGAACATACCTGGGTTATATTTTACCGGAAACACTGACGAGGGCAGAGCATTCCACTCCTTTGCAGTTCTTATAATAAATGAAGAAGCGTAACGCTTTGTTCTTGTGTGAGGTATTTCAACCATAAAAGGCAAGAGCTTTGTCAATCGTCTACATATTACAAGTAGCATAGTACAAGTAATGTACTAGTTTTATACTTTACATCAATAGCTGTAAACAAACTTCTGTATTTCGTTAATTTTAATTTGCTCTATAATACAAATGATAATGCACGTCCGCATTCAGCGCATCATCAAAATGATAGTTCCTATTAAAGATATTTCGATTTTGACTTTGGGGCGTGATATTATGTCTACTCTAAAGAGCTTATTATAGGTAATAAGCTCTTTAGAGTACTCACAATATAACTACGCCACGTATGTACGGAATTCCACTTCAGTAAAGTATGCGCTTCTTGCGTCTAAGTCTTGCGTGTCACGCATTTGGGAAACTTAATCCTTCCAGATATCAGGGTACCACCAGTATGTGATACGTGAGGCATGAAAAAAAAGTTGGCCTCATTATTTGGTTTCACGAAATATTAATGTACATTTTTTTCTGAAAGATCTCTCCTAATAATGTATTTTTATTTGTTTTCTTACTTATTTGCAAATCTATATATTATATATTCTAACCACTAAAATATCTTGAATTTTGCCAGAGATTCTTAAGTTTACTATATTTATGTCACTAGACAAAAATAGTACCTTGAATAATTAAATGTATTTATTTGGAGTTTTGTGACTATAACGGAACTGGTGCATTGGCGGAAGCGGAAGTGATTCAAACATATCTCCTTTTAGTTTTTTTATAGATCTCAACGCTACGATATAGTCACCGGTACTGTCTTGGACTTTCTGGTTTTAAAATGTAGGTACCTACATACCATATTATGCTGTACGTACCTACAAAACAACAAAATTAAGACCACTAATTGAATTTCGTTCTATACCTCAATCAAGGGCCCTGTAATCTATTCATACAACCCCAGTGACCACTCGGAGACCCAATCAGCCAGAACTTGTTAATTTTCCCAAATATTTCCAAACGTGGACGAAATTTCCAAGTGATGTGGGGAATAATTTCCAAACAATGTTTGGCCGTTTGCCGCCGGCCGTTCCAACAACGCTCACTGTTTTACATAGTTTGTTGATTCTAATCTAAGAACTGCGAATGGTTAGTGGTAATCACTTGCGGATTGGAAATTAATAGTAAAGGTAGACTTCGGTGCAGTACGGCTTGAAGATTGCGTTATAGGTCGTCTGCGGTTTATGCGGCCATTGAGCTATAATTTGAACTATATCTTGATTAGGGCCCCTTTCTGAGCAAAGTATTAATCCCATGCGACAATTCACAGCTTCCAAAGCACGAGCTTTCGCCCGAGATTTCGTCCGCGTGGTCTACAATTTATCGTGAAAAAAAGCATCCTATGTTCATCTACTCGTAGGATATTAAAAACCAATGCAAAATTGCAGCACCAACGCTCTTGATGCTTTTTGACAGACTTGTTATTTTTACGTTTCAACGGCAAAATGTCATTCCGTTCTTACAGCGATTAATCGATATTTTCCAGTTTCCAGTAGCAACTTACCATTTTCCGGGATAAAAAGTACCCTATGCTGGTCTTTATACTGTACAGTACCTATTTATAAAGTTTCATCAAAATCAGATGACCTGTTTTGGCGTGAAATCTCCCCCTAAATCCTATTTAGGCATATCCGACGACTCTCTTTGCTGTCTTTTTTTTTTTTCTCTTTGTTTTGCTCAATAACAATTAATTGTAAGAATAAGGACTTATATGAATCTGACATAAATAATACATTAAAATCGGTGATCGCGTGGTTAGATAACAATAATATAAAAATAAATTTGGACAAGACAAATTTAATTCATTTCAGCCAGCGTGCAAATTTAAGTGACATTAATATTCAATACAATGAGAGAATTATAAAAGAAGTTGAATCAACAACATTTTTAGGTTTGACCATAGATAAACGACTTAACTGGAAAGCTCACATAGAGATTCTAAATAAGAGGATAAGCTCGTCAGGCTATGCACTATATAAATTGTCATCGTTGATAAACAAAAATGCATTGATAACGGCATACCATGGATTAGTGGCGTCCATGTTACGCTATGGAATTATGTTTTGGAGCAATGTTTCATCTAAATCAGACTGATAGTTGTAAGCCCTATTTTAAGGAACATAAAATATTAACACTTCCAGCGCTGTACATTTTAGAAATTGCAACGTTTGTAAAAACAAATCCAGAACTTTTTCGTCGTCTGTCTGATGTTGTTGTATGTAACAGGCGCAATAAAACCATACTTTGTGTTCTACGATCTAAGACATTAGTGCGGAAAAGTGTCTTCGGCATGGCTCCTACTATTTACAATAAAATACCTAAAGCTTTTAAAGTATTAAATAGTAATTTGTTTAAAAATAAATTAAGTAATTTACCGGCGGACAAATGCTATTATAATATCAATGAATTCCTAGCTGATAAAAAAATCTGAATGAATGGTAGAATCACTTGATAGATAGACTTTATCTCCAATAATCACCTTCCGCCATGCAAAGAAGACGCATAGGGGATTTCTGGACAATACGCCAAAAAATCCCCTTCGCAGGGAATTATGGAAGGAGATTTATGGAATAAGCCTTTTAAACGACTGATTTAATTAATTGACATATTTTTATATTATTTGATTTATAAATTGCATTTTGTTTTTTCATTAATTACGACTGATTTAATTAATTGACATATTTTTATATTATTTGATTTATAAATTGCATTTTGTTTTTTCATTAATTACGACCGATTTAATTAATTGACATATTTTTATATTATTTGATTTATAAATTGCATTTTGTTTTTTCATTAATTACGACTGATTTAATTAATTGACATATTTTTATATTATTTGATTTATAAATTGCATTTTGTTTTTTCATTAATTTGTATCTTAATATTTGTATGCCCTAAAGGCAAAAACATGTGAACAACTTATTACAATAAGATCTTGCATGCTGATTCGTATGTATACCATGTTTTAATGAATAAATTATCTTTATCTTTATCTACTTCAGTATTAGCTACTAAAAATGAACCACGCAGACAACGCTGCAGACCAAAGCTAGCGTAGTATAATGGAATCCTGTTCGAACTTAAGCTTTGTCGAGATTCTAATCTGTTTAATGTCATCTTCTTGGAAGGGTTTCTCACAAATTCTATTTATACCTCACGCAATCACAGAATCTTCATTTAGGAACTACTTCAATAATCATTGTTAGTCTCGTAGGGGAGGGACACATCTAAGAAGTACACTACCTTGTAGTTCTGCGAACAAGTAGACCTCGCGAGCACTAACTTTATTGCAACAATCTAGCGGTGCACAGTATCTATCCAGTGATCTTATTGTACCTATAACTAACATTAATAACCAAGGTGCTCCATCAATACCCCCAAAATACCTACCTATAAGATAAAGGGCTGATTCCACTGGTAGAAATCTAAATGTGAGGAGCTAATCTGCTCATACATATTCATATCATATCTGCCGAAGATCCTCATCAGATCTTCACCAATTTTTTATGAGACCAACAAACAAGTTTCAATACTTTTGAAATAAAAAAAGAACCATCTAAATCAGATCAATAAGGCGGAGATATTCAGAAGCCCCCTTTTTGCCCCTTTTTAGAGGAAGTACCCTCGCAATCAAAAATGTAGGACAAGCAAAAAAATTAAAAAAAAAGTTAAGCCCACAGACCACGAGTTAAGCCTGTATAGCAAGTTTCGTCCGGATCGGTTGTAAAATACGACCTGTAGAGGAGTAGAGGAGTATGAACAAATGAGCGGTTTTCCAAGTGTCATATTAGCATTATTTGTCTCTCGCTAGATGGCGTTGGCGACAGTTTTTGTAACAGTACTGTAGTTTGGTATGACCAAGGAAGTTCCCTAAATCCTTGGGTATGACCAAAGATTTTGAATTACGCTTACGCAGAATGTCATACCCACTTGGCATAAGTACTGCAATATCTGCCTTACAGACATCCCAGTACCGCTGTTTACGAGAAAGCAAGTGTTCTAAGTGTAAGAAAATTATTTATATTTGAAAGTATCCGAAGGTATCATAGGAAAACGGTGCCAACCTTACCTGAACTAACCAAGAGAGTCGACCGTTGTCCAGTTCCTCGTGTAAAAACAAAATTTGCACATAAACAGTATAATGTTGTTGTTCCACACCTATACAATAAAATAAACAAGGAATATAACGTTAAAAAACATAGTAATAGCAGAATAAATAATAGTACAAGGTAATAGACAACTTAAGAACACTCCAGTTAACTGGTTAAAGAAATATGACTATGACGGAATTGAAAAAATGTTATCAGATTTTTACTTTTGAAGGCTTCATAAATATAATTATACATACATAACTGGCATAATATTACACAATGCATACACACATACATGATCACATACATACAACACACATACACAAACACACACTTAAATTACAATCACAAACAGTGATTCACTACATCATTGTTTGTGGAATCATTGTTTTAATTTTAATTTACATTGTTTTAAATTTAATTTTTAGTTTAATTTAATTATGTTTTTGTTTTGTTTAGCTTTTAACTTAATGAGGTATAATTTGTAATATATATATATATATATATATATATATATATATATATATATGGGAGAAGTCACTGGCTCCTGAATCACAGTTCTTACTAGTTCAGGAGCCTATGGTTTAATTACTGCTCTGTACAATTATTATATCAATAAACATTATTATTATTAGTATTATGGATCGATTTAGCTGTGGTTTTTATGTTTGAAAGCTGAAGTAAACGAGATAGTTCTTAGCTATAATGGGGGAGGGGGGGGGGGGTGAGGATCGTAGCTCTCAAATGAATGGACCGATTTTGATGCGTTTTTTATATTTGTTTTTTTAACTGATGTGATTGAGATGGTTCTAAGCTAGAGGAGAGGGAATGGGGGTGACAACCGTAGCTCTCAAACGGATGGAACGATTTTTATGTTTGAAAACTGATGTCATCGAGATGCTTCCTAGCTATAATGGGGGGTGGGAAGTCCGGGGTTACACATTTTTTTAATTTGTGTTTGTTATAATTGTGTAGAGTTTTTACATGGATGCATACTGAGGTCCAACATTTTAAATTTCCCTTTCATATAAAACGATTCAAGAATCACGCAAACATGAGTGAATCTACATAATAGCGCACTGTGAAATATTGTGAACGCCTTTCACCTCTCCCCGCAACTTCCGGTGGTGTGTGAGATCCGCCTATGAACCTGGCAACTCTGACACACGGATTGCACTTATTGTACACAAACTCTGAAGGTTTCATTTAATATCAACCATGAACACAACCAACGTGGCGAGATGATAGGTAGAGTAGAGTATATATAAAATTAAGGTACAGTAAAAATGATAGAGTGTATACATATTTCATGAACGCTCTCTAGATCTCATTTGTATTCATTTTCGATTTTGATTCATGGCTCAAATTCAAAGTCAAATTTATTCAGCTTGCATTTCTAGCTTGCTGTTGCGTTTCTATGACGCTCGTCTTTACCAAAGTATCATTACACATAGCTCACATAGCTAACCAGATACCTACTCTGTTTAATGTGCTAAACTTTAACACGTTCTAGATGTGATCTTCTATATCTGTCCGTCTGTGTCACACTATGCCAGCTTAGCTTGACATATATCTAATGATGTACCTACATCTGCAAAAGGAAATTTCTGTTAGAATTGCGTTAGTACGATAACGGCATTGTGTAGGGTTTTTGACATCATGAAAAATAAACGATTAACGATAACTTATCGAATAACAAATCATTTTTTTTTAGTTTTTATTCACAAAAACACGTTACTGATTTATGATCCATTTTATGGCAATTTTTTGTGTCACAAAACGTGTGACTTTTTGTCATTTGCCATGATTTGATTTT
Organism: Alsophila aescularia; assembly: GCA_946251855.1. Classification (NCBI taxonomy): domain Eukaryota; kingdom Metazoa; phylum Arthropoda; class Insecta; order Lepidoptera; family Geometridae; genus Alsophila; species Alsophila aescularia. The sequence goes on from OX276381.1 coordinate 32,910,615, forward strand.
GATGATGATGATTTTGATGATAAAATGGATATTATTGCGGGCACCACAAGGCTCATAGTAGCCTTAAATATACTAAACCACACAGCATTATGCACATGCAATATGCGAATTACTTATACATTACATTTTTACGTTATTCAAAGAACGCTACTGTTATGTCGAACATTTTTAATAATCTCGGAGCCTTCCTTGGAATGTTTTCCATTTTGTGAATACACGTGGTAATAGCCGTGTGTGGTAATATACTTACACTTGTATACAAATTAAGTAGGTACCCTTCACACGGCCCTCAAAATGTATGGCATGTTGAGGGCTGTGCCCAACACAGCGTGCCTCAACATCAAAGGCATGAAATTCTGACATCTTCACAAATTACTGGCTCAGAAACTATTATTATAATATTTTCGAAAATAATAATGTTTTAGGGTTCCGTAGCCAAAGGAACTAAACGGAACCCTGTTGTATGGCAACGCTGTCTGTTTGACTACCCGTCCGTACGTCTGGCGCGAGCTGCTAGAGCTCGAAATAACATGAGAGTTTGAAATTAAACACAAATAATACTTTAGTTCCGTGACCCAAAATGGAAAAGCATATTTAACAATTTTAAGTTCGATACATGGAAAGATGTTGTTTGATTTCCTTGGCTTGTGCATAACGTTGCAACTATTTTTCAAGTAGAGTACAAATATTCTATTTTTGTTTATTGTTACGTTAATGAACAAAGAACGAGCGCCCGTCACGTTTACACTTACTCAACAAATACTCTATTTTTTTATATCTATGAACAGAACAACCAAGTTCATAAAATAAGCCTAATGCTTAGAAATAAATATTTGGAACCCTAAATATACTAGGCACGATTCGCGACTTGGCCAGATTTTATTTAAAGTTATAAAACAATTTAAGCTATTGTAAACCCAATGGTCGATATGCTAATTCAGATTTATATTTATTTATATGTGAATTAATACTTAGACTTTGTTTGGCGGAAGTAAGTTACATAGTAAATACTATCTTTGATCATTTTTATCCGAATACAGCGAAGCAAAAAAAGGGGTTTGTGTTCAAATTAAAACTTGGTCCTATTTTGACAAGCGAGGTATCAATCGATTCGCTTTCATCGCACGAGTGTCATAATGCTATTTTTTACCCGACCGTAGTCGGGTTTTTGTTTTTGAACTTATGTCTTATTGTAACTTTTAAACTTTTTCGATTCGAACACATACTTAAATATTTAAACAGGACTTTATCGCACTGAAAACTTACCTCTAAAATATCAATCATAAAATGTTGATCGTGGTCTTCTTGTGACCACGATCAATGCAACTTGATCGAAACGTCGAAGTAAATAAAAGTTTAGTTTTCATCGCGATTAAGTCCCGTTTAAATGTATAACTTTATTTCTTGTTGTTACAGCTCTCTGGTCCATATATTCTTGACTGTGTATGTCAGTAATATGCCCTTCATAAGACCCAAAACATGTTATAATAGAGTGCCCCTAACCCTTAGTTTCGAAGGCTTAGCCGTGAACCCTTTATCAGCCCTCTTCAACGACTTCCGGAAAGTTCAGAACTTGGCGTTAAGTGTGCAGAATGTGTGCGGTAGGATTTGTTTACCGAACATATTATGCGTTATAATGTTAAAGTTTAGTGGCTAAGTTTAGGTTTACTTTGTGTGAAGTCACTGTTACTCGCTTTGACATTTTTCTGGGTTAGAGCAGCCTATGTTCCAGGACCGTATCTAAAAAGTACAATAAACTACATTTAATCAATATTTGTTCAGCTGTCTCGTAGTCATAGTAGAGATAGAATTTCAAAACCAGCAGCAAATGTAGATAAAAAAAAACTAATGTCTATACCACGTTATTTTCGCTTTAAAATTCATTTTCTAAGAAATGTGAGCTACCCTGAAAGTTTCCGCCAAATAGCTGATCGGGTAGTGCTCGAATGAATTGCAAGATTCCGCCCGGAACGACAAGAAAACGGAACGGAAGAAAGTGACTAAAATAAAAACGTTGTAAATACATTCCTTCTCGTCGCAGATACCGCAGAGCCTCAAGACGAAAGTTTATAATCAGTGCGTGTTGCCAGTGATGACATACGGCACTGAGACGTGGTCGCTAACTATTCGTCTCATACACAAGCTTAGAGTTGCGCAACGTGCAATGGAGAGAGCTATCCTCGGTGTTTCACTACGTGATAGAATCTGAAATGAGGAAATCCGTAGAAGAACCAAGGTTACCGACATAGCTCTCAGAGTTTGCAAGTTGAAGTGGGAATGGCAGGCCATATAGTTCGCAGAACCGACAAACGCTGGGGAATAAAGGTTCTCGAATGGCGACCACGAACAAGCAAGCGAAGTGTGGGGAGACTCCCCACACGATGGACCGACGACATTCTAGCCATCGCAGGAAGTCGGTGGATGAAGGTGGCACAGGATCGCTCATCATGGCGCTCTTTGGGGGAGGCCTATCTTCAGCAGACTTCTAAGGGCTGACATGATGATGAAATACATTCCTTATTGCACCTCTAGGGTACTCAAGGAATATTTATTCCAAATTTCAAATCCCTTGATCCACTGCTTTAGGCTATGCGTTGTCTGTCAGTCAGTCAGTCAGTCAGTCTTTTGCTCTTTTACGTATCTCACATGATTGATCGAGAGCGTTACTATACTGGGCCATTGTATGAAAGCGGTTTGTATAAATTTAAGCCAAAATAGAAAAAGATACCACAATAAAAAACGGGTCTCGGTATTTGGGGCGACAGAATAAAAAAAAAAGACATAGCACGTTTAATATAGTATACTGCTTTTAAGAATCACGTTGAATCTCTTTCGTTTAACAGTTAACCTATCTACAATCTCATGGGTTCTAAATGCACAGCCACATCACCAGGATGTAGTTGTGCGGTTGAGAGCAAGAGCAGTGAGTCTCTTACCTCCCATTTTGTTCCTGAGGTAGGTCTTCAATCCTTTCATTACTTCTTTCTTATGAAGAGATACTTCTTTCGGGGGTTGCAGTGGAGACGGGAAGCGTGGCCAAAATCTTTAAAACATTTTTAATCATTGGAAACAATCTCATCATCACACTGATTAACAGCTTCTATTGTATTGTTTGGTTTGTCTCGTGTGGACCAATGATTGTGCCAGAGTTTTTTTACCCGATTACAGCAAAACAAGGGAAGGGTAATGAGTTTAGCAGTCTGTGTATGTATCTAGGTATGTGGGTATGTGGATGTTACACCATAGCGTCGCCCCTATTAGTTGAATGTAGACAAGCGAGGTGTCAATCGATTCATCTTCAGGTATAGAGTGTCATAGGCTTCATTATTTTTTACCCGACTACGGCAAGGCGAAGTAAGGGTTATGTATTCAAACTAAAAGCTTGCTCCGATTTTAACAAGCGAGTGGTCAATCAATTCGTCTTCATTTATAGTGTCACTGGCTATTTTTTTACCCGACTACGGTGAAGCAATGGAATACGTTTAAACTAAAAACTTGGTCCGATTATGACAAACGGTTTGAAACCCTAAAACCCCTCCTTATATATGTCGCTCTTGGGTTGTATTTATCCGCAGGCGAAACGCTACCCTCTTCTTTTCACGTTTTTTGGGCTCGGTTCAGCTATGAGATGATCTATATGATAATGATTACCTAAGATAAATATCCCGTTTCTTACCTTATTTTTACTGTGCATCATCGCATTCTAGCTGGCTTATCTTGTAACCAAGATATTTAATTCAACACAATCCGTCTCAGACTTCAATGTTTGAAACAAGGACACGAAATATGAAGGTAGTTTAAACTTACACTCATGTGTCCTCATCTCTACCCGTAGCTTAACCTATTATATATTCAGTGGCATACCTTCAAACACGTGTACACTGTCACCATTATCACTCCAACTCAACATTTCCTTAAAGCCACAAAGGACCTCAAAACATGGTGTTTAGTAACAAAACCCTCATTAAAATACGATACGCCTATCCCAACAACCTTGTCGTAGTAGCTGAAACTATCTCCATCAATCGTAGTCGCTATCTATTTAACAGTAGCGTTAAATATGCTCGGCTGTGTAGAGGTTCTGGCACCACAGTTGATTAAACAGGGCCCTTTCGCTGTGACTGTTCGGCCACGTAACGCAACGAGTTACGCTATCTTCGTGGAATTGTTCGTGTATGTTCGTGAATTTCGCGAATATGCGCCACAGAATGTAATCGATGCACCGGGAAGTTACTCTAGTGCATGAGTTATTATGAATAAGTTTTTGTTTTCTTTTTATAAGAAATTACAACTCCAAAATACTGCTATTTTAAAATACACCTTGTTATAGTACAACTTCCTAAAATCTTTACTAATTCACATATAATTCATTTCTCAAATAATTAAACCTAAATCTCGCGACTCTTTTTTATTGGCCACTATAAAGTCATTGACTTCCCAAAAGCGCGGCAATACCCAAATCCTCGTCATAGAATATATATATCGTACAGATTCCACTAACAAAAAGGTTGCTAACATTATAGATACGTTTCATAAGACTTACATGCCAGTAGTAAATCAAAACACTGCCTGAAAACAATGCTACAGTGAAAATAACTTACTACACTTAATAATTGCACTAAACAACGTTTTTATGATAAAACACCTTAACTCACTGTGTTTTATCATAAAAACGTTGTTTTCTTACTTTTTAGATATACCTGCCCCGACGTTCCTTGACGTCAGAACAGCTCATTTTGACACTAACAAAACCTGAATCATTTTGTACGAAATACAATTTTTACCTTGGAAACCCAATTCTCTTCTCAATCCTATTTTCACTACGTTACAAAATGATTAAAGTAGCCTATCAAAATGTCACTCGATTAATGTGCGCTAAGATGCGCGGTGCCCGAAAGCAAAACCAGCTCGATGCGTCTCCAACTCTCTATTCTAGAAGAGAGCGGCCACCACAGACTCAAACACGAATACAGATAATAGAATGAAAACGTTCAGATTGCACCCGATTCAGAACACTTCGATAACTCAGTTGTCGATCGAAATGGTATTATTTATTCTGTGGATTCGGTTTGAAATCGTTCAATTCAATACATTTTTCATTCACAATATCGAATCGATTCGGTTCGCTATCGAAAGGTTCTAAATCGGGGGGCAGGTCAGTTTAAAAACATCTATCTATAGATCGACATAATCACGATGATGGCCCGGAATGGAAATGACTATGAATGAACCAACAATCGATCTGCTGAACTTAGCTACACTGTTAGGGTCCCATAATATTGACGTACTTTATTATGCAAAATAAGGGATCCGAAGGCTCTCTCAATAAATCCGGCACTTCAGCCCCCAGACAATTTATCTATCGACAAATCAAGCGCGAACATACACTACTAAATATTAAGATTTAGGGTAGACACAGATGTTTGTTTACTAGGATTTTCTTGTTACTAAATTATTCATACGTTGCTGTGGTTTGTATCCATACATCAGTATTAAATGAAATACTTACAGATTCGCAGATCAATACAAATAAGATACCATCTTCATTAAAATTAATGACAGACCTTTTAACGGGCACTCACTGTATAGACTTTGCTTAGTCTTTTTGTACCTTAACTTAATTCCTCCTTTTTACCCGACTACGGTGAATCAAGGGAAGGTTAATGAGTGTAAAAGTCTATGTATGTGTGTATGTATGTATGTATGTATGTATGTATGTATGTATGTATGTATGTATGTATGTATGTACGAGTATATGTGGATGCTCCACTATGGCATCGCCCCTATTAGTCTTATTTTGACAAGCGAGGTATCAATCGATTCGTCTTCAGTTATAGAGTGTCATGGGCTATTTTATTACCCGACTATGGCGAAGCAAAGGTAGTGTTATGTGTTCAAACTAAAAACTTGGTTTAGATTTTGACAAGCGAGGTATCAATCGATTTGTCTTCGTCGCAAGAGTGTCATAGGCTATTTTTTTATCCAACTGTAGTCGGGTTTTAGTTTTTGACAGCATGTTTTTTGTTCGGACTTGGCAATCGTTTGACCACGATCTCATCTGATGGAAAGCAATGATGTGATCAAAGGCGTAGCACGCTTGCCTAGTAGATACCAATTCACTCTTGACTTGAACACATCTGGGTTATATTTTACCGGAAACATTGGCGAGGGCAGGGCATTCCACTCCTTTGCAGTTCTTATAATAAATGAAGAAGCGTAACGCTTCGTTCTTGTGCGAGGTATTTCAACCATAAAAGGGTGACGCTTTGCCGATCGTCTAGTAATCAGATTGTGCAGTTCTTGTGCATACTCTCCATAGTGTAATCTGTAGAATACTGACAGGCTTGCGACCTCACGTCGATGCGCCAGACCTTGCAGCTTACTCTTTACCATAGTGTCATCCCCAATGAGCCTCATATCACGTCTCTCAATTGAATCCAAAGCCTCAAGCTGATACTTGGCAGAACCGTCCCAGAGGTGGCAGCAGTACTCCATACAAGATCGGACCTGTGCTTGATAAAGATTCAAAAGCTGTCCCGGTGTGAAGTACCGCCTAAACTTAGACAAAATACCAAGTTTCTTTGCAGCTACCTTGGCTTTGGATTCAATGTAAGACCCAAAATTCAGGTTCGATGTGAGTTCGACACCCAAAAGCCCTTCCTAATAAGAACCTTATGCTCGTTTTAACCACTTAACGCCCGGCGGCTTTTCATCCAAGTTAATGGACTAAGTTAAGATGGACTGTTAAATAATTTTAATTTAGCCTGTACTATACATACCACACCGTGACAATAACAATTCTGTAGAAGTATTACTTACCTATAAAATTAATCACTCCACAGAAACCGCATTGGCGGTTCGATTGTAAATTAAAATACAGCCCACTTACATTAGGGTTGTCAAAAAAATTAGTAACCTTTCGAGGTACAAATATTGGATCTTGACTGGCAATGATCATTATGATGATTTACGTCTATTTCGTCTACCTAGTTTCCGTCACTCCTTCTAAACTTAAGATTGTAATGGTCTCTTCAATACTCATCTTATAATAAAGCGTAAGTAACAAGTCTGTACAAAGAAGAAAATTAAAAATAAAATGAATACGTATATAACATTTTTTAAATGGTATCAGTTTGTCCATTCATTTGTTTGTTTTTCTGTATATTTGTTCACGCATCACGTTAAAACTACTGAAAAGATTCTATGTGCATTGTTGAATAGCTTAAGTTTTCACTTAAAAACTGGTGTACTTGGTACCTCAGTCCGACGAGTAGAAGCCAAGCAATCCATAAAAATCTAGTTGACGTTTGCAAGAACTTTGAAGAAATGTATTTTATAGCTACTTTGGTCCTGGAATAATACACAGGTGACTTTTAACCCAGAGAAATGACCACGCGGGCAAAGCCACGGGCACGAATTATTAAATACAAATGGTGAAGGTATGGTTGAAATGAACTCCAATATATCAAAGAACAGAATAGACCCCAAATAAAAAACACGTAAACAAGAAATAAAGTTATCTGACAAAAAATATAGAATCCATCCCTATTTGTAGGTACAAACAGGATAAAAGACTCAGTAACGAGAAGTTATCGTATCGAGAAAATGTCTAACCAATATTGTCTCAACCGTAAAGTGGCAGACCTAAGCCCCACACGTCTATACATCCTCGGAATCGGATGCAAAGTGTTTTCCGATGACGCCGCCATTATTCTGGCTCGTGGATATACGGTGAAAATATACGGAAGATTTTTGCTCATGCGGGAATATATCTGGATCTAGAATACACTATTTATATCAAATTTACACTATACTAGCTGCACCCCATGGTATTACCCGCGTGGACAATCATGATGGAAAGTATCCATCTTGAAAATGGTATTTTGTAAATCTCATACATTATCTGTAACGAGCTAAACCCGCGTGCCCGCGTGGTCATTTTTTAAAAGCTTTCTTTTAACCTCATTTGTATCTATGTTTTATTTCTGTCCTGGAATCTTGCAACTCAAATGACGAGCACTTCCCGATCCGGTTATCCGGCTGAAACTTTCAGGGTAGTTCACAACTCGAAGAAAAAGCAAGAAGAAAATAACACTTAAAAACTTAATTTAAATACTCTTCATCATCATCATCATGTCAGCCTTTAGAGGTCCACTGCTGAACATAGGCCAGCCCCAAAGAGCGCCATGACGAGCGATCTTGTGCCACCTCCATCCAACGACTTCCTGCGATGGCTAAAATGTCGTCGGTCCATCGTGTGGGGGATTTCCCTACACTTCGCTTGCTTGATCGTGGTCGCCGTACAATATATCAAATTTCGTTCAGCTGTCAAATAGTTTTTATAGATGGTGGATGGTTTACAGACTGAGATGTCCGCATGAGTAGAATCTGAACCATAGGAACGAATCACGTAGATTCTTGAACGTACGTGATTCGTTCCTTAACATACAACGCCCGAGGAAAAAAATAATTCGCGTCCGAGTGATACACTCTAATTTTCATCCCCTTCTATGAGAAAAATAAACAAAAGACGCTTTTAGATACTTTACAACTCTTATTAGTTATTTAAAGGATATTAAAAAGACTAAAGCAACTTAAAATAAACTAGGCAATTACTAATACGTAACTAAAAATTTATATTCACTTTGTACTTTTTTGATTTATACGTCCTTCAGACAGTCTTTTCAGATATTTTGTCTTAAATTTTATGTACATATACAACAAAAGAAAAAGTCTATACTTAAATGAATTTGTGTCAATACTTTAATAAGTACATGATCGCATCAAACATGCATTTGTGGCATAGACAACTGCATTATTACTAACGTACTCTATTTATTTATTAGACAGGCTTTTGAATAACGTCGCAATGAGAGCATTTTGATTATCGCCATTTTGGCGCTGATAGCAGCAGTAGTTTGGCAGTAGAGAGAGTCCGCAGATCTTACTTATTTGTACTATTATTTATTCTGTGACTAATGTCAGGAGATGAAACAATGTCAATTTTAGATCCATGGGCGCTTTGAATCGGCACAAACGAAAGTACGGCAAAGCCAATCCGTAGATATAATAGAAATCAGTGATTTGGAATCAACAACACAAAAAATAACAAGATCAAAGCTGTGCAAACTCAGCCGCCTCAGAGTGAACTTAATCTTATTACGAAGTTCGCTAATAACTTACTATCATAATTCAACAATTAATAATCCTCTGTCAGCATCTGTGCTTGATGTGCGTGCCTTTACTAATGTTCACGTCTTCGTGTCAAACTTGTTATAATATTAATTTGGAGGTTATAAATTTAAATTAAGAGGACCTGCCTGATTGCACGGACTTCAAAAAGGTAACCGTCAGCGACCATAGAGGATCTTTGAAATTAGGATATTACAACCATATTTGTCTTTTTGAACTTTTGATATATAATAACGATCATTTATGTATGTGATATGTACTTACAGCATCGTAGGGTACATGATGTTGGTTGTTACCAACTTATTTTTAGATTGGTATCAAATAAAGTGTAAACTAGGATAACTACTACTGATATAGTGGTCATGGTAGCCGAATTGGTAAAAGGCATGTGCCGCGCAGAGGTATGGATGCGGGTTCGTATCCCGCCCGTGATCCAAATTTTTCCTTTAGAAAATTATAAGATAATTTGATTTTTATTATTCTGTGACTTAACTCCAAAAAAAACATATTTAAAAGTGTTTCGGACAATATTTATAAAGCGTTTTTGTTATAAGCCGCATATTATGAGTGCAGTCTGAAAACATAAAAATTCCTGTCATAGACTTAAAATTATATTTATTACACGAGTGCCCTAAAATAGGAGTGCAATAATCGTTGATAGATTCAGGCGTTACGTTACTCCGAAATCCATATTCAAGTGAACAATATAAATAGGAGTGCAATAATCGTTGATAGATTCAGGCGTTACGTTACTCCGAAATCCATATTCAAGTGAACAATATAAAAATATGTAGGTTGCTTACTTCCGCCAAAACTGTAAATCAGACAAATGATACATGGTAAAATTAATATATAACAATAACCCTGCCAAAACTTTAAATCAGACAAATGATACATGGTAAAATTAATATATAACAATAACCCTGCCAAAACTGTAAATCAGACAAATGATACATGGTAAAATTAATATATAACAATAACCCTGCCAAAACTGTAAATCAGACAAATGATACATGGTAAAATTAATATATAACAATAACCCTGCCAAAACTGTAAATCAGACAAATGATACATGGTAAAATTAATATATAACAATAACCCTGCCAAAACTGTAAATCAGACAAATGATACATGGTAAAATTAATATATAACAATAACCCTGCCAAAACTGTAAATCAGACAAATGATACATGGTAAAATGAATATATAACAATAACCCTGCCCAAATTGAACTATCGTAAAATATATATGAAATGAAAGACAAGACCTGGAGGCATGAAAAACAACGGCTATTCAACATCACCCGAGGATGCCTCGTGCAGAGACGGAACACGCGTCGTATTGATGTCAGACGTTTGGTATTTGGATAGAGGTATATGTTTTTCATTGTGTCTATAAGTGTTTTTTTCAGGTCTCCAGGCCTTGTCTTTCATTTCACTCATATTTTACGATAGTTAAATTTGGGTAGGGTTTGTTTAGCGTGGGGGTTTAATTTTACCATTTATAATATGTCTGCACTTACAGTTTTGATGGAAATAAGCTTCATTTATTGTTCATTTTGAGGAGTGTAATGTTTTTACGATTCATCTATGTTTGTATGTATGTGAGTACTTTATTACACCATAACTTTTAAATGCCTGGACAGATTTTGGAACCTCTTCGATTAAAAGTTTTCCACAGAACGGTCCCCCGACTGCAATTACAATTTTATATATCTCGTGTTTTTGACTTTTGGCAGGCATGTGTTTTTTATTTATATTTATTATTTATTTATGTTATTTTCTTTTTAGGTTAACTGTCAGTCGCGAGTTAAAAAACGTTTTTTATACTCTACTTTTCACTTCGATTACCAGGAAATTAAACAGTTATTGTACAGTGATATGTACTTATTTCCGCTTGTCCAATGCATGACATTGTTATAAGTTTCTACACTAATATTACAAAGAGGAAAGATTTGATTTTTGTATGTTTGTATTATTGTCTGTTTGTTTGTCTACACTAATATTATAAAGAGGAATAAAAATTATTGCTTGTATCTTTGTTTGTTTGAATGAATAAACTCAAAAAATACAGAGCTGATTTTAAAAATTATTTCATCTGTAGAAACTTACATTATCAGCGATTTACATGGGCAAGATTTTATTGGTCCCTCCGAAAATTACAATAATGTAACCCAAAGTATCACAAATAAAAAATATCCCTCTAAAAATTACAATAATGTAAACCAAGGTATCAAAAATTTACCTATAAAAATGGAACGGAATGACATGACAATGACATGTTGGTGTGGAAAGGAAATATAACAACTCTGTCAATAAAATTTAAAAAGAGCCAACAAGCTTTACATTTTAGTTTTTGAAATATAAGATGCAGTCGGAGGCATCACGCATATCATTTCTCCTTTGCCAGGATCAGCTAGAACCTGGCAAGCTGACTCTTCATGCCTTTAAATTGTAATAGATACTAAATGGTAATTCGAAATGAAAAATAATAAGAGAAACCAAAAGATAATTTTCAAATACCTATTAAATGATACTCAACTTGACATAAATGTAATTTTTTGACTTTCATTTTTTTTATATCATGTCGTTGTTAGCACTCGCAAGAATTAGAAAAAACGATTAACGTAAGAATCATCAAAATTGGTCCACGCGTTTGGTCTGTGCCACAAAGGAACAGATATACATACATACATGCAGGGGGGGTTCAAACCCCCCTCCCCCCACCCTCGAGATTTCTTAGCCAACCCACCGTTTTATAATAATGTACTATTAATAAATTCAATAAATCATTAACTCTTCCTTGGCCGCAACGCGTGAGCGTCAAAACGTTATAAAGCCAAGATTTAACGATAACTTGCAGTTAGCCGAGCTGGGCCGGGCCCCCGTCCTCTATTTGCCTCTCTGATTGCTGAATGCTTGCGATTAGAATCTTGCGATGAAAAAAAGGGTCTTGACAGACAGACAGGCAGACGGATGGACATCAAAGTGATCCTATAAGGGTTATTTTTTTTCTTTTAAAGTACGGAACCCTACAAACAATCACAAAACTCATTACGCGGTCGAGGACCACCCTCCGAAGTGAATTCCTGGCTACGGCCTTGCATACCTGGCTATTGCCTTTGTAATATGCCGTCTGGTAAACAGCACCTAGAACGTTGCTCATAGTTGCGTAATTCAACCTCCTTGGTGTTTCGTTGCTGCCAAACATTTTGAATCACGCTTACTGGCGTTTTTTTTTTTTTGAAGTTACTACAGTTTTATTAATGCTAAAAGTAAAATTGTGAGCGCTACCCGTGCGAAGCCGCGGCGAGTCACTAGTAAAATATATTTGTAGAACATTTTTGGCAAAATCTGCTGAACTTCTTTCTTAGAATTCTTTCCATTAATGTTTTAGGAGTAAGTATCCATATTAAGCTTTCAGTAATAATGCAAAGAATAACCAAACATTTCAATTCTGCTAAGAAAACAAGAAAGCTATTTTTTATCGCCTTTTTTTTAATTTTCTTTAATTTCACTTTAGGCTCAGTTCGGAGACCATAGAGAAGTAAACACTTTTATTCGAAGCTAGCCCTCCAGCATAAAACCGCATAGCATAGTCCGCTTTAAGCGGTTAAAACTGCATTTTATGAAAAAGCAAAGTAAGTAGTTTTAGAAAGCAGTCTCGTAAAGATTTTGTTTATGCTGGGTGTAAGCGGACCGCTTAAGCCTGCTACACACACATCGATTTATCGTAGTGATTTATCTGTACTAACCGATCTGCGCAGATTTATAGATCGTGTGTATGACAAATCGTTGCAGATAATCGTTCATCGGTGGCAGTTGCAATTTCTATTAGATAAACCGTTGTCGATTGCGTTTGCACAGTTTTATAGTCGCGTGTGGATGGCGGCCGCTCAGTTCGGCAGTTCGTCACGGAGCTGTGTACACGTGCGGGATTCGCTGTCATATCAAAATGTCGGAAGAAGAAAGAGGTGGACCGCGAACAGCTGAAAGAGTTTATAGAAAGCTACAGAAGCGAAACTTGTCTTTGGAAGACAAAATCAAAGGACTACCATGATCGCAACAAAAAAAAGTTTCAGGAATGATTTGACTAAAAGCTTGCGGTGATATTATTGTCGAAAACTTCATACATTCGTAGGAACGACTTGTAGCTAAAAATTGCAGTGTAGCAAATAATCTGTCATGAGGACTTATTGCTTCTCTCATTACTGTGTCCTGTTTCTTTATTAGTGGAGTAACTAAAGCCAGCACATTTAAGTATCATCCTTATCCTCGTTCATCCTTAAATAATTATGCCTATCTTTCGGAGCAAATTTCAACTTAGTTAATAATTTAGTCTTTACACCACACACTCCGCTACTGTTTTTTCTTTTGAACACATAATCAGGCCCAATAACGCAGGTGCGTCATCATCTTCTATCGTGGATGACAAGTTTCTTGCGCGAGCTTCTGCGGAGAACTGACGATCGACGCCGATATCGGTGGCGTGTGGAGACACTAGGGGCGTTCGATTTAACTGCACAGTCTGAAATCGCTACGATATGTAGGTACCTTTACACCAAAATCAAAATCTTTAACATAAACAAGAACTTTACGAGCATTAGAAGTGCAAACACTTTTGCTTTTCTTCCTGACATTTAGCTGTAAAACAAGACTACTTAAACTATTTTTCACAATATTTGTTTTTTTGTGAATTATAAACCTATTTTATTTAGATAGAGATTTTTACTTTACCGTCTTCATCGTCTCGTGCCACAGTAAGATTTGAGAGTACTAAAAGTGAGATGAGGTCTCGGTCAAGCCGATTGAGAGCTTGCTTAAAAACTAATGCAGTGTTTCCGGTAGTCGAGAGTGAATAGATATCTACTAGGCAAGCGTACCACATCGTCGCTTTTTACACGACTGCCCAAAAAATGGAGTGTATGTGAGTTTATTTATTACAATATAACTTTGAAATGCCTGAACATATTTAGACGTATGGGGTATCGTTAGAATCCTTACATCCCCCCGAGTAACAAAGTCTTTTTTTTTTTAAATCTCTATAGCTTCAGTATGGCTCCAAAATGAAATGAGTTTTCACCAGTTTTAGAATATGGGCCATAATATCAAGTCGAAGGCCATGTTGAGCACATTCCAAAAAATATATCAGGCACTCGTGTTTTTTTTTTTAGCTTTTAAGCTAGCTATTATCACGTGTGATCGTGATAATAACTAGAGATAATAATTATCACGTTTTCCTAGACAGTAAAAAATAGGAAGTTATCCGCTAAGAAATCCACAAAATATTTCTCACACAAAATGCACCGCTTAAATTTATTATGAAGACATTAAAGCTACCACAGATGATCAATTATGAAACCAGTAATGGCCGAGACCGTTACTCATTATTAGGGTTAGTCTAAACAAGTACCTATTTAGTAAACTATTAAACAAGATTAATGTTTAAATCGTGATACCTAATTGAGCTTACTCATCCTCTAAATTGAGTAACAATTAAATAGAGATAACGAGTAGCTGAGAGTCAGATCTACAGTTCTATTGTTTCGTCATGCTACTAATTTATAAATGCGCAACCGATCATCATGAAAGGACACGGCCCGTTTAGCTAGCGCTTTCTGCCTAGTTATTAAAAGTTCATGTTCATCAATAATTTAATGTTAGTTGTATTGAAAATTACCCTATTACTAATTGCAAATAAAAAGCATCTCTCAAGAACTTCTAGTTTTAAAGATAATGACAAGATACTTTTTGTATCTTGAACGCTTGTAAGTTGAAACGCTTAGAAATAGCTATAGAGGCTCTCAGGCACTCCATTTGTTTTTTTTTTTGAGAAAATCTTTTGAATTATAGAGTGTTTCATTGAATAATTACTATTTTTAGATATAATCTTTACATAGCCCACTCAAAATTCATTTTTACGTACTTACCTCAATTGACAGCCATCGTGTGAGCTTCGTAAGTAAATGCGTTGATAGTGAGGATACAATATACCTTCGCAAACGTTGCGTGGCTCTCATGTGGCTATGCTGCAGTAGATACATCTCAATCGAATCAGTCGTATAAATATTTATCCAAAACGTGAGCAAAAATGAGTCCGTAGTAACGAACGATGGTAAAGATATATTTGTAGAAGAAATCAGTCCGGGAGAGAAGCGAAGGTCGTCGGTTTTATAATGCACTAACAAGATCAGAGTTATGTGTTGTACCATACACAATGCAAGCGCAACGGAGTCAATGCATAACTACTTGTGATAACTACTAAAACGTAGTGATTATATTCTCTTTGATAACTACAAAATGCAAAAAAGTATTCACAAGTGACATGACATTGTGTGATGTGACAGATGTCTGATATTTCTCGTAGTCCGTTTGTGCTATGTGAAAAGCAAAATTTGTATTGAATTATTTGTAAGAATGAAATAACAAATAAATAATCAAGTCAAAACATGTTGCAATTTACAATATTATTTTTAATAAACATTATGTGCATTCACTTTAATTATTGATTCATTTTTCATTTATAAGTTTATTTATCATCGTACATACATTTCGTTGAACGGAAAGTAAGACATTCAAAATGTCGTTGATTTTCAGATAGAACAATTTAATTACTTTTAATAGCAGCCCTTTAAAGCCTGGAGTTTTAGACATACATAACACATGCCGTAATTTCTATATATTTCTTGTGAATATTAATAATTTCCTGCAGTCAAAGTACGTTCTAGGCAAAAACTGGCCATGTCCTTTTGCACACGTTGTCGGGTACAGAAAAGGACTTAAGGCTACCTTTAATTCTTACGTAGTATTTATATACACCTTGCCTTTCATCCTGACAGATTTAAACCAACCTCCTTGTCGTAAATAAATTTATAAGAAAAAATTAATTTAATATGTCTATTTCAATTTATATTGCAACAGGTTTAAGAAACTTTTAAATGATATAGAAGTACTCTATGCTTATAAGTAACTGTTTATATACTTTGTAGATTTTTTAACATAAATACTTGTTAATATTTGCACGTCTGCATGCAGACTGAATGAACTTTACCTACTTCTTAATATTAATAACTTTATTTTGTGTATTTTAGCAAACAAATTATTGATTTGATTTGATTTTGACAAAGGAAAAAATCATCGATAAAATCGATGTCATAGCAATAGGTTTCAAAGTTACATATGTCAGCCCTAGGGATGTAATACGCAGGGTTTTTTTAAAAATTTCAATCGTGATGGGGTGACGGGGGTGCAAAGGTTTCACGCGGGCAAAGCTGGCACTTCACTTTATATTATACTACCAGGCTGTAAGACAATGGTCACCACTAATTTTATAACTTTCTCTCTCTCTTTGATGATGTTTTACTGATATTTGGTTTCGTTCTGTCGGCAGTTCAATGGCGTGTGGGGCCTCCCGGCCGTGGTGTGCGACTGCTACATTGCCATGGACGTCACTTGCTCCACCTCGAGCATATTCAACTTAGTAGCCATCTCCGTAGACAGGTGAGAGACCCATATTCAACTTAGTAGCCATCTCCGTAGACAGGTGAGAGACCTATATTCAACTTAGTAGCCATCTCCGTAGACAGGTGAGAGACCCATATTCAACTTAGTAGCCATCTCCGTAGACAGGTGAGAGACCTATATTCAACTTAGTAGCTATCCCCGTAGTCAGGTGAGAGACCCATATTCAACTTAGTAGTCGTCTATGTAGACAGGTGAGTAACCTATATTCAACTTAGTAGCCATCTCTGCAGACAGGTGAAAGACACATATTCAACTTAGTAGCCATCTCCGTAAACAGGTGAGAGACTTTTATTCAACTTATTCCAGTAGCTATTTTCATGGACAGGAGAGAGTTATAATCAAATCAGTAGCAATCTCCGTAGACAAGTGAGAGACCTATATTCAACTTAGTTTAGAAGCCATCTTTATCCACAGTTGAGAGTCATATTCAACTTAGAAGCCATCTCCGTAGACATGTATTCATATTCAACCTACTAGACATATTCTTAAACAAGGAAGAGAGTCATTTTCAACCTAGTAGCTAACTCTGTAGACAGACGAGAGAGACAAATTCAACCTAGTAAACATCTCCGTAAGCAGGCGATATAGTCATATTTCATGCAGGTGAGAGAGATATATTAAATTTAGTAGCTATCGCATTAACAGGTGATGAATTTATATTCAACAAAGTAGTTATCTCCATCTTACATCCCTCGTGGAGTCATGCTTAAGTCGATTACCTTTAACCTATAAAATAAGGGTTATGGGTTTAATTCCTGCGATAAATTATTTATAAACAAAACATACTCAAAGTTGTTTTTGTATTTTGTGGAACAATGATCTACGTAGTATTTCCTTAATAGGTACAAAAAAGTAAGCTAAAGTCAGGATCGTTTACTTGTTAGACTTTATTTTCTCTAAACTTTTGTGGCATAAGTATTAATTAGCTCAATGAAGACGATAGACGATTCGGAAATTAAAATATGCATATGCAATCAAAATTGGCTCATTCGGGTAGATACAGTATTCGAGAATATCAAAGATTTCTACCCATAGTACTATCTTGATTAACCAAGATTTTCTTTTGTGGGCGATCCGTATTACTTCGTATTTTGATATTCAAATCAAACACCTTCACGTAGCCTTAGATACTTGGTCGACTTTAGTAGCTTATAAGCCGCATACTAAAAATGTACAAGACTACACAATAGTAAAACAATACTCGCATAATTCTGCTACAGTAGGTATTACCTGTGGTATTTCTGTTCTATTGTGTATGTAACAAGTAGCAAGTGAGTGCATTGTAGATAGCGAAATTGCTTGGTATAAGTCTTAAAACCCCAGAGTGACGACTGCAGTGCAGTGCGCTTGGTAATAAGCGTCACGTCTGACCCAGAACAATTCCAGTGACACCCAGAAAGTACATTACGAGAATGTATGGCAGTTTTATTAGTTTTTAATTCATAGTACTGTGCATTCCCTCCACTCCAGCCTTGATAATATCATCCGTCGGGCTTTTACCACCACCAACTGTGCGGCTACTTTATTAGAACCTAGAGGTCTCATACATGCATATGACAATGGTAAAGAGAGACGGAATGACTCTTATTCCATTGAAGATGGGGCGACCTTTAGTGTGGGACGCTACTTGCCTAGAGACCCTTGCGCCGTCTCATCGGAAGAGAGGGGAGAATGGAGAAGGGCAAAGAGTTGGGGATGTAGGGGATCCATAAATATGGAGGGCCCTTCCTCTTCCTCTCCCCCTCCCCCTACCAAAAACTACATATTCCAATTGTCCTCCACATCCTCTCCCCCCTCCTTCCCCTTCCCTTCCCCTTCCCCTCCTCTCCTTCCCCTCTCCTTCCCCTCTCCTCCTTCCCCTCTCCTTCCCCTCTCCTTCCCCTTCCCCTCATCTTCCACTCCACTTATGCTCCCCTTCCCTTCCCCTTCCCTTCCCCTACCTCTTCCCTTCCCCTACCTCTTCCCTTCCCCTACCTCTTCCCTTCCCCTCCCCTTCTGCTCCCTTCACCCTACCCTCCCATTTTCCTCCCCCTACTTTCAACTCGGGAAGCTTTCAAAGTATATACCTATCTTAAGTGTGTAGTGTAACTAAATTTAGTTGAAGTATGGCGAATTGTTATTCAACAAAGTTGGAAAAAACAGCCGTCCCTGGTCCCGGTCGTGAATTTTCGCGTACACTGCGTATAGCATTAGAGCTTTATGAAAACAATATATATGAAAGGGTTGTCCTTCTTATGAAGGTCTACAAAAAAAGTCCAGGCACCATATGTGTATCTGTTACAGAAAGCTCAATACAAAGGTTTTTCAGAACCTAACAAAAAATAATATTTTATGGCCTCAATTTTCCAGAGCTCTTTATGCTAATCTGTATAAATCGTTATCAAATTGAATATCACAATAACCTGTCTCATTTCATGTAGATTAGTTTTATCTATTACACCATACTTTTTACCCGACTAATGCAAAGAAAGGGAAGGGTAATGAGTTTAACAGTCTATAGGTACTACCTAAATTCTAAAATCTATGGTCTATTGTATGGTTATGTGGATGCTCCAGCATAGCGTCGCCCCTATTGGTTTGACAAGCGAGGTGTCAACCAATTCGTCTTCATGTATACAGGTGTCATAGGCATTTTTTTTACCCGACTACGGCAAGGCAAATAAATGGTTATCTGTTCAACTTTAAAACTTGGTCCTATTTTGACAAGCGAGGTATCAATCGATTCGTCTTTATGAAAAGAGTGTTATAGGCTATTTTTTACCAGACCGTAGTCGGGTTTCAGTTTTGAACTTATGTCTTGTTACGAGTTGTTTAAATGTTTTCACGATGTTTTTCATGAGCGGACTTCAATTAATTCTGCGCGACCCGTGCTTCGTATCTACTATTACTTTATACTGTGGTGTAATAGTGCAAAAGAGCGGGTGCGGACTGTTACGTTTTGGACGAATAAATATTTAGAGAAACCCTTAGTCACCCGTGCGAAGCCTGGTCGAAGTAAAATATTATCAATGCAGATATTAATAGGATGGTTAATAGAGGTACAAAAAAATGGACACATTCAGAGTCGAGTCGAGAAAAATCTGCCTAAAGTAACCTGTACTGTTTTCATAGCAAATCTATACATAGAAATGCGATTGAGCGGCAGTGGCCGAGTGGTGGCATGTGCGCTACACAATCCAACGACAGTCGATTCCAATCTCGGCCCTTCACCAATGACTTTCACTACAAAATAATATAAAAATAAAACGTAAGCAGAAAGCACCTTAAGCTCATAATTCAACAGTGTAGAAAGTTGCACACGTGCAGTTTCACTGCACGGAAATCCATTACAACTTCTTTTATTTGTCCCAGTTTTTTTTTTACTTTGTTTTAGCTACAGAAAAGGTTTTATTAGTTTCATTATGAATGAAGGCATTCATCCAATAGAGATTTAAACAAACACCGTATGTAGGTTAAAAAACTAATCTAAAAACCACGTTCTTATTTTTAAATGCAATTTCATCGCGTTGTGTGCTACCCTGAAAGTTCCAGCCGGATAGCTAATCGGGAAGTGCTCGAAATTGGATTTGCAAGATTCCACCCGGAATGACAGACATAGAAACAAGAAAGTGATTTAATAAAAAATTGATTTAATTAAATGTACTGGCTAGAAATGTTTAAATATGAGCGCGACGGAATTGGCGCGAATTTAAAAGTTAATGTGACTGAAAATTGAATTGTAGAAACTTTGTGTAGAAGTTTATTTTATTAACATTCTCCAAAAATGGATTCGTCTAATGGAGTTTTCGCTGTAGTGGAAAGTGAAGCAGATTATGACACTCGCTCAAGGGACATCTCGCTGCACTCGTGTTTTGAGAGCTCTGGGCTAAAGCTCGGGCTCCAAACTAGCACTCGGTGTAACAATCGATGATTATATTCATATTTATATATTCATATAAAAATGAAAACTGATTCATTATAATGATTGATGATTTCATATTTTTGTTAAGTATTATTTTATTATTATTTTTATAATTTGTTATTCTGATATTATTACTTTTAATTTTACTTTGTTGTCACCAACGTCTACTCATTTTCAATATTTTTTTAGTTCATCGAAAAGTTGTCTATAATAGATTGCTGTAAGCGATAAGACCGCCAATTGTGTTACGGCAATTTCTATTTATTTAGGTTATATTATGTACAATGTACGATTTACTTTTAAGTGGTATGCAATAAAGAGTTATCTACAAGTAAATATCTATATAAAAACCGGTGAAGGAAACTCGTAAGGGAACCGGCAAGTCTAAGTACCTCAAAATTCAAGAACCTGACATACACCAACCCGCACTGGCCCATCGTGGTGGACTATGGCACACAGATATTATAGCAACACAGACAACTGCATATTACTCCGTACTCTAGACAGGCTCTTGACGAATGTCGTAATGAGAGCGTTTGAATATCGCCATTTTGGCGCTGATAGCAGTAGTTTGGCAGCGGAGTAATGTGCAGTTGTCTATGTTTGGCAGTTAGTGAGGGTCTGCGGTACTAACTTGTAGTATTATTTATTCTGTGACTAACGTTAGGAGATGAGACAATGCCAATTTTAGTTTCATGGACCCTTGGTGGGGGCGCTTTGAATCGAAAATAAGATGCAATACGGAGTATTATTTATTCTGTGGTAATATGCAGTGTATATGATAGCAACATAACTTCAATTATTTTGGAGAATTGTTCACTTCTCGAATTGGATTCGCCTGTGTCGAACGTCAGACGCCTTATAAAAACAGTACACATATTCTACATCTGCACTAATATCATGAACAGAAAAGATTAGATTTTTGTATTTTTGTTTCTTTGTATGTGTGTAATGGCAAAACTAAAAAAATACATAACTGATTTTAAAATTCTTTCACGTATAGAAAGCTATATTATCAGCGACTAACATGAGCAGAATTTTATTTTTCAAAAAATTGGATATATCATTGATTAGTGCTCAAGTTATAGTATTATAACTCAAGGTAACGTCGTTTTTATACATTTTAGAGACAAAAACGAGAGTTACTCGCATAAAGCAGTTATATTATTCCGATTATAGTTCCAACCACATCCGGTGGTTTTTCTTTGTTCTCGTGCGGAACAAATCGTCCGCACTCTCCATGAGAAAGACCACCGGAAGTGGTTGAAACTATAATTGGAATAATCCAACTGCTATACGTGAGTAACCCAAGGTATAAAATATTTGCCTTTGAAAATAATATATGGCGTGCGTTGCGGAACATAAAACATAATATAAGCACAAATTAAAAATGTATATAACTCTCGACCCCACACCCCCCATTATAGCTTAGAAGCATCTCAACCACATCAGTTTTTAAACATAAAGACAGCATCGAAATCAGTTCATTCGTTTTGGAGCAACAGCCCCCCCTCCCCCATTCCTGAAACTCCCTCCTCCCTCCTCCCCCATTCCTGAAACTCCCCCTCCCCCCCCCCCCCCATTATTCAGAACGTTTAACCCAGTTTTCAAATAATTGGGAGCTACGTTGCCACAGACAGATACACACACACACACACACACACACACACACACACAAACACACACACTTACACACACATACACACACAAAAGTGACACAGTGATACACACCCTAAACTTATAACACCCGACTCTTTATTAGGGGGTTAATAATGTACCATACATGTTTATAGTACCTACGCATCATTACCCACAAAAAATGACTGCGAGACTATAATATGTCTAACTATAATAGTTACATAAGTCACAATAACCGTTTTGTTCAAATTAGTCAATCAAAACACGGGTAGAGTCGTGTAGAAATAGAGAAAACCCCTTAGCTATCAGTGCGAAGCCGCGACGAGTTGCTGTCCTTCATATATTATGTACTAGCTTTCGCCCGCGACTATAGACGCGCGGACTATCTACTAGTTTATCGCGAACAAAAACATCGTATGTTCTTCTAGGATTGTAAAAGCAATGCAAAAGTACAGCACCAACTTTTGATGGTTTTGACAGATTTGTTATTGCTATTATTTCGATTCGATGGCAACCATTCCTTACAGCGAGTAATCAACTTTTTCCAGTTTTCCAGTGGAAACTTACCATTTTCTGGGATAAATAGTATCCTATGTTTTATTCCAGGAGTATAAGCTATCCCCATTCCAAATTTCATCAAAATCCGTCCAGCCGTATCGCGTGCTCCTCAAACAAACAAACATACAACGTTCACTTTTATATATTGGTGTGGATACTGTGGTCAGTCACGTAGTAGGGCACATGAAGGGGTGGCGACTATTTATCTATATAAGATTTCGCGCGAACACCTAGCCGCTCCGCGTTCGCGTTGAGTTCGCTTACGTAGAACAGCGCGCCAAAAAAATCAAATCTATTTAGCTGGTAACCTCGTTTTTTATTTGTAACCTCGTTAGAGCGGTGGACGGAACCCGGGCTCTTTGACGAGGGCGTTATTACCGGATGCAGGGCACACTGTCTGCTGCTAGTGATGGAAAATACCAGTTACGGATATACGGTTTCATATGGAAAAAGAAAATAAACATTTATTTTAAGTTAAATGGTTTTATTGTAAAGAAACATAAGAATGATGTAGATAATGTACTAAAAGCTAAAAAATAAAATAAAATCGTGGGGCGAGTCGAATTTCTATAAGGTTACGTTACGCCGCCGCTACGCATCAAACTAAAAATAAAACCGCTAAGTACTAACATTTTTATTTTGATCTATGCATTCTATAGCACCATAGATCATGTACACATATTTAGCAAAATATGAAAAAAAAAAAACAATATTATACGCACATTATCACCAGCCGTATATTACGGATTTTTCCTATCACTAGATCAACCCTAATGTAGTTAATTCAGTCGTATGAGCGAGTCTGATGATAAAACCCAGATTTTGCGACCGGTGACTAGGGATGTACCTCACGTATCCCAGGGTAGGGGTAAGGTCAAATGTTATATCTTTTTAATGTCCCTTTTGGCTAAACATTTTAGTCTGTGTTCCTACAAAAATGACACTTAGCGATGATTGATATGTAAATAAAATATTTTCAATGTTGACAAGTGAAAATTCGCATCGGATGCGTGCGCGTGGCGTTAGCTGCACTACAGGTGATATTTGGCTAATCGGACAAAAATAATTAAAAATTATAAAGAATATATTTTAGATTGTTGCGTCGAGCGGAAAGTGACTTCGTCCTGCACCAAGTGAAACCTCGGGCTGTAAACACACGAGTGCAGCAAGAAGTCACTTGAGCGAGGGTCATACTCGTAGGTACATGATCTGCTTCTCTTTCCACTACAACGAAAACGTTAGTCATTTATTTTACAAAAATAATAGTTATATTGGATCATTTATGAAAAGTGAGAATAGCACCAGCAACACTTATGTTTTTCTCTTGGGCTTGTAAGGGATCTAATACGAGCCCCTAGGAAACGAAAGCTATTTTTTTGTTGAACAAAACATTGCAATCTAATCTTAAAAAAGATAAATACGAAAATAATGTGACGTGCTAAAATATTTACACAAACGCAAAATAGAGATTAAAAAACTAATGGGAACCTATAAATATTCAAATTAATTACCTGTCAAAGGAACATTTAACGTAGACCATAATTTAAAATAATATCAAACAGGACAAAGAAACACAAACACTCAAACAATAATAAATAAATAATTTTATGGCAAAACTTCAAATGATATCTGATTTAGTATAGGTTTAAAAACACTTGAAACCATTCGAAAAGTTAAGTAAGTTTTTGGGTATCTTTCAAAGCCGTGGGAAAGGAACAACAGATTTAAGACAGGAACGCATTAAGGAGAACAAAGTAAATAGCGAATAAATGTTATTTGTAAAAAAAACAAAACATAAAACCAATAATACATTAGATATCATAAAACATAATTAATAATTACTGATTATAAAATAATCCATTAAAATAATCCATTATGGATTATTTTATATAGTTACTTTTAAATGAATGATTATATTGTTCAGAATATTAACTTATATATGTATTATGTACTTTCTAAAATAATATAATCACAAGTACCATCAACGGACTTATCGCCAAAGATAGAATTACTACCAGAAAACCTTAGAGTGAAGAAGATAATAGACTAATTATCTTTTGTATAGTATTATAATAAACTATCAAATTAACTAACTACCAAAATACTTATAAAACCAAATTAAAATAACAACACATGATATAGTAAACTCTATTTAAAATATCTCTATTATTCATTAAAAATGATAACTTAATGCGACCCTGTATGCCCAACACAAGTCAATATAAAAGGGCAAACCTGGATAACAGAAGCCATAACAGATTAGAACGCGACGCGGTCCCCATATTAAAAAGAGACAAATACGAGTGATTTAAATAATTAATAATTCGCGTTTATTTACTATTAAAATAAAGTGTTAAAGTATAGTTTTTTCAACATACGTGTCCAATATGTAAAGCGAATTTAGATGCAGTGTTAAGTGAGAAAGTGGGTGAAGCCGTGTCTATGCCTACATGCAGAAAAATTACAAAGCTAAGTAGAAAACTTGGTGTTGATCGTTTATTCTAGATAAACTCTCTTATATTTTAAATAACATAGCTATGTTTAAAACTTGGTGTTAGTGATTTCCTGAGTAAACTCGACATATAATTATAACTAGAAGATAGATTCAGAGTTGCGATTCCTAAACAGTTTACCTTATTTAAATTATAAATAACAACTGAGTCGATGACCTTTTATATACTCAGCATAATTAAAATGTTCGAAACTTAACTGATTTAACCTAAGTATCTAAGCTTAAGGCTATGTTACTTTGTGTATGATGATTTTAAACGAATCGCTAATTAAAATTCAATAACAACTAAGTCTATAATCGATGACTGTTTTATACTCAGGATATACAATTTTCAACTGAACTAATTTAATTAAGAGTATAATCTACTGTTGATGGATCTGGACATTGTACCATATTTTAAACTTCAATCGCTATTAAGTATATAAGCCATAACATTGCTTATATACTAATAGAACTTAAAACTTATGAACTGATTTTATGTAACTATAACTAAGTAAATAATTTTCAAGTTGCTTATTTATAAGAAGAACAGATCTAAGAAGAGTTGATTATTTATTGAACGAGTGGATTCCATATTTTTATAGAGTACGGATAACCTGAACTGATTTTTTATATTATTGAAATATAACAGTTGTGAATACTGGGAGGGGAAGTCTAGTGGAAATTGTTGATGATGTTTATATCTATTTATTGATGTGGATCTTATTATAATGTAAATTACAAGTTATTTACATACAGTGAAACTCTTATGTATTATAAATTGACAAAACCTTATATACTACAAGTTTTGACGAAGTGATTATTTCCGAATTTACGGATGATGACACATATTATATTATATTATATTATATTATATTATATTATATTATATTATATTATATTATATTATATTATATTATATTATATTATATTATATTATATTATATTATATTATATTATATTATATTATATTATATTATATTATATTATATTATATTATATTATATTATATTATATTATATTATATTATATTATATTATATTATATTATATTATATTATATTATATTATATTATATTATATTATATTATATTATATTATATTATATTATATTATATTATATTATATTATATTATATTATATTATATTATATTATATTATATTATATTATATTATATTATATTATATTATATTATATTATATATTATATTATATTATATTATATTATATTATATTATATTATATTATATTATATTATATTATATTATATTATATTATATTATATTATATTATATTATATTATATTATATATTATATTATATTATATTATATTATATTATATTATATTATATTATATTATATTATATTATATTATATTATATTATATTATATTATATTATATTATATTATATTATATTATACAAAACTATACAGATAAATTCTTATGTATTAAAAATTGACAAAACCTTATGACATTACATGATTTGACAAAGTGGTTCTTGCTGATTACTGACAATGACATATACATTATATTATGTTAAAGTATTACTTTGTTCGTCTTTGTTTGTTCAGATATATTAAAGAGGAAGGTTATATACCTACCTATAATGACAAATAAATTGATTGAAATACTATGTTCATATAAGAGACATTACGAATGCATAACCCTTTTTGTTTTTGGTACAAAGATGTATAAATACACGTATTTTATAATCAATTACTATGGAGGTAATTGTTATTATTTCATAATTTAATGAAATAGCTGTGAGAAGGGAGATTGTTTCATCCTGAGACACACTAAATAGCCCATGCAAGCATTACATCATATACATATTATCGTGGAAAACACGCAACTGGGGATAATGGGATTTACATTAAAGCAACATTTAAAATGCTAGAGAATTCTGAAAGATTTGGTTCTTATTTATGTTAGGAAGAAATTATCTTCCTTATGGACTCTTGGCAGCCTTGTCAATATAAATAATGATTTAACTAGGAAGAAATTATCTTCCTTTGTTACTTTTGGCATCCCAGTAAATAAAAATAATGATTTAACTTCACTCTGAAAAATTACATAAAAGTATGTCCAGCCGGCAGGCTTTGGGCTAGACAGTGATACCGAATATTCAGTTTACTGGATATTAAAGTAATGTAATGCCCAGTAATGGCCGTCAAGTGGCCGCACCGAATGGAATCAAGTCTGGTACTTACTTGTTGGGTTGAGAATGGTTCATGAATCTAACCGGAACTGGACATACAGTTCCAAGACAGATATTACCGACAAAATCTTGCGAATTTCCCGAAACAGACAAAATATGTAATTACACCAAAACAAATCATAAAGAACGCTTTATTTAACCTTCAAGTTTGTCTTTCATATGAATGTTAAATACATAAAATAAAGTTACTCGTTTACAAAAGATTAACATTGACCAAGGAAGTGAATTATAAACCCTAATAAATATTATGACAACATGTTTTATACTCAAATACTACAAACCATATATTCATATTTCTTAAACCATCTGAAGAAGCTAAATACAAAACTGTTACCTTTTATATACACAATAATCTATTTTATTAGGATAGAGAATTTATTTAAAAACCGCTCAGCAATTTTTCATATTCCAACAGAAGTTGGAGGTCTAATCCTTCATCCTGCAAGAGAGAGTTACAACGCGTCTTCAAACATCGTGTGAAGACAACATCCAAGTTAGTCGCTTTTCACATTTTCTTACACGATTTCTATATTTTCCTAAATGTTTATTTTACATGTTTTCTCCTTTAAAACATCTTAACCAAAAATAGAACAGAACTACCTTTAACCAAATACGTTAATTTTCAGCAAACTGTTCATTTAACTTCACATAAGCCATTTAAATATTAAACTTCTATAAGCAATTATGATTATAACACTTCAATAAACTTCAATTTTATGAGTAATCTAGACGATCACATAAAAACTTCACATCTACTCTTTAAATCAGCAATTTTAATAGCAGCGTTTCACGGAACTTTACTTCCGTAGTAAAATAGGAATTATTTAATAGCATTTTTACTTAACCAAGGCGACAAGAACCTTACAGGCTTGTGAAGAATTCTTCACAATAGTACTTTCAGTTGATACAGGTGAACCTGGTTGACTTGGTACTATGTTCTTTTAAATTAGCGCCAATTCCGTCACGCTCATACTTACTTAAAAAATAATTTATTGTCAGTACATTATTTATTTAAATCTCTATTGGACGAATGTATTAAAACCTTGAAAGTAGTAAAACCTTCTTCTGTAGCCTCTGTTAAGTATAAATAATATAAAACAAAACGGCGATACTAACGAAAAAAAAAAAAATGTGATGGATTTCCATACTTACTTACTTTCTGCACTGTTTTTATTAAGAGCACAAGCAAGGTGCTTTCTGCTAACGTGTTAGGTGAACAATAATAATTGTGTTTTTTTTATAACCGTTCTCACTTAAATTTTTGCCTCATTTGAATTTTGTTCGCAGTTTGGTTTTAAAACACTTTCGAATATGCTACAAAAACAAAATACGGCGTAAAAATAAATGTTTTGAATCCTTTATTGAAACTAATAACTAACTGGATTAGTTAAGGTTGATGACGATGATGATGATTTAAAAAATCGTTTGTTTCACATAGTTACTACCCCTTTTCAGTACCAATTGACTTGAAATTGTTAAAAAAGTTTGTCAAAGAATCAAACTCGAACCAGCTGACCAAATATAAAATTATTCATAGATACCGAACACCACAGAGAATTTATACGGTTTGCCTTAATTAGTTAATTACTCATTTTAATACAGGTATTTAATTTCCCGCCTAAATTTAGCCGTAAACATCAGACGGCGCTCAACGGGCCAATGATCTGTGAGTGATAGCTCACGAGTGCTTAATACTCGGTTCATTTACCCCTTTGCCGACCCAATGGAAGCCTCTCACCCAATACTGTACGCTTTACCCTAATCTGGTCTAGCACAAGCTTCGAGCATATATCCAATGGAGATGTGAATGCAAGGCGTACCCCTCTGCTAGCCATATGGCACGACTTGACCATTCACGTTATATAAAACTATTTCACTCACGACTGCAACGCAGAGCTCCGTGAAAATGGTGAATTGTGCGGTATTTTTGTGTAGAAGGCGATCAGCAACGTCAAACTTACGGGATCACGGTATTTTGTATCACAAGTAAGTGTTATTTATGTGAATTGTGTTTGTAATTTCGTATAATTTTGATTCAAATGAACTACCAGTTGCGACAGATTAGCGACAGTTTTACGACGCCATCGTCTTGGTAGAAGGCGTAGTGCGGGGACAAATTGAGTGAAATTGATTGAACTTCTTTTTTTCTTTTTTTTTTTATTACGGACTAGGCAATCGTTTGACCACGATCTCATCTGATAGAAAGCGATGATGTGGTCGAAGGTGTAGCACGCTTGCCTAGTAGATACCTATTCAATCTTGATTTGAACACACCGGGGTTATAATTTACCGAAAACACTGACGAGGGCAGGGCATTCCAATCCTTTGCAGTTTTTATAATAAATGAAGAAGCATAACGCTTCGTTCTTGTGCGAGGTATTTCAACCATGAAAGGGTGGCGCTTTACTGATCGTCTAGTCGTACGGTGATGGAAAGGTGATGGGGGAATCAGGTTGTGCAGTTCTTGTGCACACTCTCCATAGTGCAATCTGTAGAATACCGCCAGGCTTGCTACCTCACGTCGATGCGCCAGACTTTGAAGCTTACTCTTTACCAGAGTGTCATCCCCAATGAGCCTGATAGCACGTCTCTCAATTGAATCCAAAGACTCGAGCTGATACTTGGCAGAACCGTCCCAGAGGTGGCAGCAGTACTCCATAAAAGATCGGACCTGTGCTTGATAAAGATTCAAAAGCTGTCCCGGTGTAAAGTACCGCCTAACCTTAGACAAAATACCAAGTTTTTTTGCAGCTACCTTGGCTTTGGATTCAATATAAGACCCAAAATTCAGGTTTGATGTGAGTTCGACACCCAAAAGCTCCAAATGGTCGCCTATTGGTAGTGTTACACTTTGGAAAGACGGAGATCGGTTTAGAGGACTCTTTTTAGCAGAAAACAAACACGCCTGCGTTTTAGTAGCATTAAACTTAACCAGGTTAGCATCGCCCCAATCAGACACGGCTTCTAAGGCTAAATTTAAACGGTCTACCATAGCCTCTCTCTGAAACTGGACAGCGTCACAGCTGGTTTGAGCATTGGAAGTGTATCTCTCAACTACAGTACTGTCATCAGCATACCCAAAGGTACCGGGCTTCAGAAGGTCATTAATGTGCAGTAAAAACAGTGTAGCCGAGAGAACCGATCCCTGAGGTACACCGGCATTGATAGTCATTTGATCAGACGAGCAGCCCTCTAAGACTACTCGAATAGATCGTTCCCTCAAGAAATCAACTATCCAATTGCATAAGCCAATAGGTAAACCATATGTGGGAAGCTTGTTTAAAAGGCCATCGTGCCAGACCCGATCAAATGCTTTCGATATGTCAAGGGAGACAGCAAGCGCCTTACCATGCATCTCTATGGCTTCACTCAGTACGTGAGTGGCATACGCGAGAAGATCCCCAGTAGACCGGTTTCGGCGAAATCCGTATTGCCGGTCACTGAGAAGATCATTGTCTTCAAGGTATGCCAAGAGCCTAATGTTTATGACACGCTCCATACACTTACAGAGTAAGGAGGTAATCGAGATGGGACGATAATTGGCCGGATCAGCACGACTACTCTTTTTTAATACTGGTTGTACATTGGCAAGCTTCCAGCTCTTCGGAACTTTACCTGAGTGAAGAGAGAGGCGGTACGTTTTTTGTGCGCCCGAATTGTCTCCCATCTTAACGCGTTTGCCATAGGATGGGAGACAATTCGGGCGCACAGTTTTTCAACACAATCGCTGGAATACCATCAGGACCACTGGCTTTGTTCACATCTAGAGCTCAAAGCGTTCTGAGAACCTCCTTCTGGCGAATGCGAATTTCGAGCATAAAAACCACGCAATGAGGAAGGCAGGAAGGTGTCTTGCCAGAAGCATCTAGATGCGAGGCTTCTGCAAAAAGAGAAGCAAATAAATTCGCTTTGTCTCCAGCAGTGTGAGCTAGTGATCCATCAGGTTTCAGCAATGGTGGCAGTGAGGGGCAGCAGAAGTTTACTTCGACCGACTTGGCCAGGGACCAAAAAGCTTTGCAACCCGCGGGGTATAAAGCCAGTTTGGCCCCAATTCGACTTACGTGATCAAAATGGGCCTTCCTAAGTATCTTCTTGCAGGTCTTAGCGGCAACGTTAAATTTTCTCTTCTTAGCCCGAATATCAGAAGACTTGCGCTTTCGAGCATCAGCCCAGTCTAGATATGCCGCACGCTTTAGAGCCACAGCATGACCACAGCTGGATCCAAACCAAGGCTGAGCTTTGCTGGAAAGAGTCTTGTCACTGAATGGAATGAAATATTCCATTGCCTGACATATTACCTCTGTAACAGCAGACGCGCAAGTCGACGGGTCCTGGGAGATGAAACATGTTTGCTGCCAAGGGTACGATGCAAGGAATTGCCGCATCTCGTCCCAATCTGCTGAGTTGTATCTCCATACGCGCCTATTTCCTTTAAGGCTAGGATCAGGTGGGGAATACACTGACTGAGACAGACTTAACCAGGCAGTGATCAGAGCTACCAAGAGGTGGGGATACTGATACGGAGTATCGGTCTGGTTCAGTCGTCATCAACAGGTTGAGACAGTTGGCAGTGTCACTGTCACGGTCAGGTACCCGTGTCGGCTCCTGCACAAGCTGAGAGAGAACTAACGCCAGAGCAAGCTTCCGCGTCTCTCTACCAGCGTGGTCGGTTTTTTGGTATGGGACAAGCCACTCCTCGTGGTGGGCGTTAAAATCCCCCAAAAACACCAATTGAGCAGACGGGTAACGCTGTTGGGCCACACTTGCCGCCTCACCTAGATAGTCTACCAATAAAGTCGTCCCCCGATCTCCGCTGTGTGAGCGGTACACACAAGCATACATAATTTTCTCTATGCCCGTGTCCACCAGCACCCAAATCACCGAGAAGTTAGGGTGCTCAAGATTTCGGAGACGCAGACAGCAAATGTCATCACGGACGTATACACAAACGCCGGCATTTGGGATAAATAGATGCTCCAAGATATAGCCTGGGTAATCCAAGTACGCCGTATCAGCTGGACATCCTATCTGCGTGTCCGACAAGAAGAACAAGTGGGGCTTAGAGGTCTCCAGATGAAAATGGAACGGGTGGAGATTGGAGTGAATCCCGCGAATATTCGCAAGATCCACTTTAAGTGTGAGGACGTGCATCTGCCGTTTTAACTTATATCTTCTTTGGACTTTTTTCATGATGTGTTTTTGTGAATAGGTTGGACGAGTAATAGCAAACGAGATGTCGGAATGGCTAACTCACGGAATTCAAGGCATAACTACGCCATTGAAGAACTTGCGTGGAGACCGCGGGGACGCCCGAACCCCCCTGAAATAATTCATCAGTTCCTCACATCCGGTCGCCAGCCGGCCCAATGGATCATTTCAGGATTTTTCACAAGCGGCGGGGCAGCCTTTCGTAGCTGGCTAAACTACTACTTGGGCCCCCTACAACTTGCGTTCGGCCAGCAGAGAACACCGTGCTTCGGATCCCGCTACCCTCCAAAGCAAGGCCTCCGACGCAGAAACACCATGATTCCGATCACGGTCCACCCTTCCAACATAACTGCATCCTACAACTCATCCGGACGGCTTCCCTGAACATCATGATGGAACACGACAAATCGTTTGACATCAAGACTTTGTCCAGAGGGTGGTAATATAAAAAGCCAGCGGCCGAAGCCTATCACCATGTGATTCGGTTGCTCTTTTGGCACCACCCGAGGGTCACGTGTAGGACATTGAGGGCTGAATCCTACGGACGCGGGCAAACAATAAACCCATCAAAAAATTAAATTAACTTTTTTTAAATTTTAACATAAATAAATGAATAAATGATCCATTAATATTGAAATTTTATTATTATTAAATTACACAATGAATTTAAAACATTATTAAAAAATAATTATTACGAATGATGGAATGAACGTTAAATTATCTCAAAATGAGGAGTGTTAGTACCTAACAGAATATTTTTCAGTGAGTATGAAAAGTGTTTTAATCTACATTTAAAAAGCGATATGCTCAGCGATTCACTCTCTAAACACTTACAACGCTGAAATTTTGCTTGTTAGTATCATATAAGCTGTAGGTGACAATTACGAACGGATGTTACGAATGGGCCGGATTAAGAGGGTGAAAAATGAGTTCTGGGGTTTTAAAGTTCATGTTATTTAAGTTCGGAACACAACACAACGATTGGTATTAAGTTAATAGTTTAAATAATTCTGAACTATTAACCTATGGACGCGTGCATTTTTGGAGTACTTGAGCTATTTTTTAAATATAGAAAGATTAAAAGGTTTGCCATATACAAAATCTGTATATGAGGAAGGTATATGAACCAAAAAAACGGAAATAGTTTTTGTTTTTAATTTTTCATTGTTTATTTGTGCAAAATTTGCAAAAAATAAACTCATTTATCTCGTACGGGATACCGATAGCTGACAGGTGACAACTGAAAATACAAATATATTTTCTTTTAATATAATAAAGTACTGCTATTAAATGATAACAAACTATATTCAATTCTTTTATTTTATGAATGAATGTTACAGAAGAGATAAATATTTCTGATCTGGATAAAAATAATTGTCCAAGCAATTACGTATGAAATGAGTAATAAATAAAGTAATGTACGTTTATTTACTTACAGCGTGTTTTTAAATTAACGAAAAGCCTTTCGTGGGTTAACCTTAGATTGTACTTAACAACATTTGATCCATGAATTTTTAAAAAGGTATTTACACGTATTAAAAAAAAACAAATTCGTCTGCGCGGACTACAGTACAGTATAATATCGCGCAAAAAACATCCCATGTTCTTCTAGGATATTGAAAACCAATGCAAAAGTATAGCACCAACGTATTGTATTCTCTTTGGCACCAACGCTCTCTATGCTTTTTGACAGACTTGTTATTATTTCGTTTCCATGGTACCCGTTCAAGATTGGTACCCGATCAAGGTTATTCAGATTGGTTTCAATGTAAAATTTGTAAAAAATGGGCATATGAAATCTGCGGAATACTTTTTTGTTCGACATACTCGTACTAACCTCGGGTTTCTGAAGCGTTTGTTAACTTTAACAACAGATTAATTCTAATGCTGCCTTTTTCTGGCACTAAACAAATGACAGAGACAGCAATAGACTTAATCTGTTGTCAGAGTTAACAAACGTTTCAGACACCCGAGGTAAGATTCTTAATTATTATTGTGACATAACATAATGAATGGATATCTAGAGCCCAAGAAATAGTCAAAAGATGGCTACTAATGTCGTATTATTTTTGTATCCTATAGTGACACAAAAAATATAACTTACTAGCTTTCCCGCCCGCGACTTTGTCCGCGGTGACTACTGTTTATCGCGGAAAATAGCATCCTATGTTCTTCTAGGATATTAAAAACCAAT
Organism: Alsophila aescularia; assembly: GCA_946251855.1. Taxonomy (NCBI): domain Eukaryota; kingdom Metazoa; phylum Arthropoda; class Insecta; order Lepidoptera; family Geometridae; genus Alsophila; species Alsophila aescularia. The sequence continues at coordinate 32,945,538 of OX276381.1, forward strand.
GCAAAAGTAGGTATAGCAGGTTTCTCTTGAAGTATTTTGACAGACTTGTTATTTCGTGTCCATGGCAACCATTCCTTACAGCGAGTAATCAACATTTTCCAGTTTCCCCTTCGAAACTTACAATTTTCCAGGATAAAAAGTTTTCTATGTTTTATTCTAAGGTATAAGCTATCTCTATTCCAAATTTCATCAAAATCCGTCCAGCCGTTATAGTGTGAAAGCTCCCCAAACAAACAAAGAGACAACGTTTCACTTTTATATGTTGGTATGGATTTGCGAGCAAACTACACATACACACCCATCATATACACAGATACGCCCTCACATAGCCAAATATTTTTTTGTATGATTATTACTCTTTGCATCCTATTTCCTTGGAAATATTTGATGTTTATATACTTCTTTATTATTCTTTTCAGCCATATTCGTCCCACTGCAGGGCAAAGGCCTCCCTTCCCTCCTTCCATACCTCACGGTCAGAGCTTTTGTAGTCCAATTATGACAGTAGGAGTCAAGCGTGGTCAAGCTCGTGTCGCCATCTTTTTTGGGCGCCGTGACGTCTTCGCCGTGTTGTTGTGATTTTTGGCCAGAGCTCGTCCGACATGCGACATAATATGTCTGCCCTCCGGCTTTAATATATAATTAGCGACTCGCCACGGCTTTGCACAGGTAGCTAAGGGTTTCTCGTTATATGTACATGATTCTAACCGTGTTTTGATTAACTAATTACAACAAAAAACGGTTGTTGTGACATTACTATAATAGTAAGACATAATATATTATAGCCTCACGGACTTTTTTGTGGGTAATGAGTATACGAGTATATGAGTACTTTAAAACTGTAGCACATTATTTTATAATTAAATATAGTTTTCGCAAAACGTTTTGAGCAAGTCATTGGAAGAGAAGAGCCGAAGATCGGGCTCAGTGGCGTGCCTAATTAATTATTTATTAGATGCCTATGTCCAGCTGTGGACTATGTATAGGTTGTTGAGATGATGATAGTTTTCGCTGCGCACGCCAAATAATGACGTTTATAGGCATTTTTTTGATACCCTAGGTTACATAATTGCAATTTTCATAGGAATATTCAATTTAAAAATAATTAAATACTGCCCATGTTACTCGCTGATAACCTAGCTTACTATAGGTAAAAGTATTTTTTTAAATATGTCTATTAAACACAAACAACAAACATACAAATATAAAACAAATATTTCTCTTTATAATATAAGTGTAGATGTACTCGTAGATAATTATAAATAACTTTAACAATAATTATAGGACATATTTATTAGGTTTCCACGAGACGGGCCTAGAGCCTAGTGTGGACTTGTGGAGCAGCTATTGCATATTTATTAGGTTTCCACGAGACGGGCCTAGAGCCTAGTGTGGACTTGTGGAGCAGCTATTGCATATTTATTAGGTTTCCACGAGACGGGCCTAGAGCCTAGTGTGGACTTGTGGAGCAGCTATTGCATATTTATTAGGTTTCCACGAGACGGGCCTAGAGCCTAGTGTGGACTTGTGGAGCAGCTATTGCATATTTATTAGGTTTCCACGAGACGGGCCTAGAGCCTAGTGTGGACTTGTGGAGCAGCTATTGCATATTTATTAGGTTTCCACGAGACGGGCCTAGAGCCTAGTGTGGACTTGTGGAGCAGCTATTGCATATTTATTAGGTTTCCACGAGACGGGCCTAGAGCCTAGTGTGGACTTGTGGAGCAGCTATTGCATATTTATTAGGTTTCCACGAGACGGGCCTAGAGCCTTGTGTGGACTTGTGGAGCAGCTATTGCATATTTTTGAAATTCATTATTTTCTTCGCGGGAGCAAATAATGGCATGGAACTTCGATGTGTATTACAGTGAATAAGGAACAGGTATAAATATAAATATTTCAACGGTGTATATTTCAAAGACTAGCTGTGTCCAGTGGCTTTGCCTACGTGGTAATTTTGCTGGTATAAAAATATCCTGGGAGATAACAGTTAATAATAAAATTAACGAAGACAAATATGTAGCCTTATTCCGCCAAACTGTAAGTCAGACATATGATAAACCAGCTGCGCCCCGCAGTTTCACCCGCGTGAACAATGGTGAAAATTGATGATGATGATGATGATGATTATAAAAAGTAGCCTTTGTGTTAATATAGATGTATATGTTATGTGATTGATGTGTTGTTATGTGTTGTTGTTCAGCCGTTTGTGTGTGTAGGAGTAACAAACATACATACAAACTTTCGTCCTTAGTGGTGGAAAAATAAAAATAAATAAACCTCGCTAACCAACCCTTATTCAAATTGAACTAACCTAAAATAAAAATATATGGTTATCAGTCATATTTGCTTCCTACCTTATATATGAAACCCTCTCAGAAAAATTATAACCGGAGACGCCTAGCGTACGCGTTCCCCTCTGCCAAGGTACATGACCGTTTTGATCGTGTCCGTTTATAAAAACTAGTCTTCACGATCGTTCGCCATTAATTGTATCTATTAGACACAGTGTTTACAATTAGACACAGACACCGACCTCGCCGGATGCGAGGTCGAAGGTCCCGTAATTAATGTCGACTTTATTCGCCTTCGAGTTTCTTGCCGATTCTTCTCGAAGGTGTATTCCGAATCGGTGGTCAGTTATGCAATTCATTTAAAGGGCTCCAGCCATTTCATGAGGGCTCCCTCGATTACTACCTAACGGTAGAGTTTGAGGGGTGTTTAGTTCGATACTCCCCAAGTAATCAATGGCAACTGTCCAAGCCGAGGTTCGTACCCCCTGGGTGCCCTTGAGCAAGTGGGCAAAAACTTAACTTTGGCGTGCGCCTTCTGCGTCACGCGTTGCGGCGGAGCTCTTTTGCGCCCGCCCCACCGTCCGGTGACGCTGTAGAGGTCAGTTATAGACCAACAGCACATATCCTTTCTAAAAAAAAGTTATTCATTATACTAACGAATAATAATAATTATATTTTAATAGACTATGGATTACATTATTTTAATTTCAGTGTTGAATTGAACAAGTAGCTCAAGCAAATGAATCCCTACTATTAAAAATGTGAAAGTGAGGTTGTTTGTTTGTTACGTTTTTACGCTTATACCGCTAAATGGATTTTGATGAAATTTGGAGTGGAGGTAGCTTATACCCTGGAATAACACATAGAATACTTATCATCATCACTCACGCAGGTGGAACAAATTTTTATTTAGATTGGGGAGGGAGGTGGGGGGGGGGGGGGGTAAGTACTCACCCCAAAAAAGGGCAAAAAGAAGGCTACTGAATATCTCCGCCTTATTAGATCCAATTTCAATGTTTTTTACTTGAAAGTGAGTAATTTAAAGTTGGGCTCATAAAAATTTGGTGAAGATCTGATGAGGATATTCGGCATGATGAGCAGAATAGCTCTTCAAAATGCAGAATATTGTTCAGTTTAGGTTTCTACTAGTTGAATCAGCCCTTCACCTACTAGGTAGGGATTGATGGAGCACCTTGGTTATTAATTATAGTTTTACACTAAGGTAGATAGCGCTACTGTGCATCGCTAAATAGTTTGCAAAAAGTATGAGCTCGCGTGGTCTACAGCTCTCAGAGCTACTAGTTTTACATTCCGTAAACTTTATTATAAGGATAGGTATTTGCTTTTATATAATAACATTTGAATATGAAACTATTACCTGTTCTACAGATTTCCGAAAGAACCTATCTTAAAAAAATGGATCATTTTTGCCACAGACGCGATGGTTGGATTCCTACAAGAACAAGTGTTATTTGCTCCGACCATTTCGACCCTTCAAGTTTTGCATTAGTTTTATTGTTCCGCGCGGATAGGAAAGCTATAGTACTGAATAATATCGTTTTACTGATATTAGGAATACATATTGCGTGGTATTAGTCAAATATTAGGTATTTTTTTAATATTGGTTTCATTGCGTAGTGAATGAATACTATCACTACGCAATAAAGATATAACATACTCGCTCTCTTCAATACTCGCGGGGATTGGCACGTACCTATTCCCTTCCTATTCTTAAGTGAAACGGTGATTTACTTTCCCTTCATACTTTAACAGACTTAGGATTTTCAACGACGAAATCATTGGCTATTTAAAAAGTTAATCACGTACAATAATAATTCATGTGTTTTTATACATAAAGCTACATGTTTTTTTTTGTTTATACTCACATTTTTTTTCTCTGTTCTTATTTAAGTATGTTTAATTAAAATGATTATATGTTACATGTGTAATTATTTGGAAAGATGGGAAATCATCCAATAATCACAATCACATTAGTTTATCACAACAAAAACTATAAATATTCACTAAAGTTTACGAATATTCTCAGTTGCACTTAGCGCTTTACGTGAGTTATGCTAACTAAACTTGCAAGGACAAGTTAAGTAAGCAATGCTAAAGTAATATAAACTAATTCTACTAACTATTAGGCAATATTAGATAATCCAATAGTTCGTATAATATTAGCACCAATATTTGCAGAAAATCCGTGTCCATTGCTTGCTTACGCAGAAACCCACTCCATAGCTTTCATACGAAGAGCGAAGTTAATAATGCATAGGCGCGATTGTGACTAGCAAGAAGCGAGCAAAAGTAGTAGCGACTGCTTTGACGCAAATTCCGATCATTAAGTATCATTCCTTTTATCGTTCTTTTACACCCCATCTCTAGCTTTTGCGCTAGTGTGTAACTAAACAATACTGTGACAACAGTAATTTGTACATTGTGTGCTTGTTTTTGTGTTTGTGTGCAGCTTACATGTGCTTGTGCGTTTATAAAGACGCCTCAACTTTCCGCAAGAGTGTGCGTGAGTAAGTAAATGGGTGCTGTACATGTTTATCTCGCCTCCCTCGAAAACTGGCAGAAAAATGTTAGTACTAGAATTTGCGCTTTGGAACTCCGGTTATAATTTCTCTGAGGAAACCCTATCCAGAATATTACAATTTAGAAAAATATAATGTAAAAATTCTAACTTTTTTCTAAAAACCCTTGATAAAAAATATCAAATAACCCTAAATCACTTTTTAACTCGACTATATACTGCGATGAACTCAATGAACTAAACTATAGCACTTGTGAGATTTATAAACATATTTATAATAATTATATGTACTGTAAGGTTATCAAAACCTAAGTTTTGTAATGTTGGCCTTCAGTTGGTTAGGTTTGTCGAGTAGGAGATAAAACTTATCTGCACCAACTATAGTACCTAGTAGCTACAGCTACAGAATAAATAACTTAAGGAGTATTCATAGAACCAAAGAAATGTAATTGTTATATTTTATTGATTCTACCACCAGATTCGGAATACACTACATAGAAGAACTGGCAAGAAACTATGTAGCAAATATATTATTATCATCATTATTTACAATTATAATTAACACATTATTATTATCATACTAACAACCTATAAGTGATACTTGGTCATAGTGATATTTTCTTATCATTTTACATTCACCACAGTTACACCTGGCACAATGATAGCATTTTAAACAAAGTGATCCTGACCTAATCATTTCGGACACAATCACATTGACCATATTGATTATAATAACATCACATTGAACCGACAGTACCTATGTAGTATTTGTATACTCTTTGGTACCTATTTGCAAAATACTCCGTTACACACAGTAAATATGAGACAAGGAAACAGTAGCAGAACAATAAAGTAATATAAATAGTACTTAACTTGCCAAGGTCCTCTCGGTGCGGCGGCCACAAGAACATTAAACATTGGCATTTTTTTTTTTAGAAAGGATATGTGCTGTTGGTCTATAACTGACCTCTACAGCGTCACCGGACGGTGGGGCGGGGGCAAAAGCGCTCCGCCGCAATGCGTGACGCAGAAGGCGCACGCCAAAGTTAAGTTTTTGCCCACTTGCTCAAGGGCACCCAGGGGGTACGAACCTCGGCTTGGAAGTTTACACGTGGTACTTTACTTTTCTTTAAAGTAGTCAATACTTCGTTTCAGAACGAATACTTCGTCCTGAAAGCTGGATACATAACATTTACATGTACCAAGTATTATTTTTATACATTTCTATATTTACAATAAGTAGTAATGTAACACACTCATAGCCGTTAAAATAAGACTGCGCTACCCACTGCTGGGTATAGGCCTCCTTTCGCTGTTGCCACGCCTCTCGATCGGATGATAACCTATATGTGCCGTATTTATACTCCGAGTCACCCGGATGCGCACGTCTCGTGTTTTCTGGAAAGTTCATGTAGGTTCTTGTTCATTGCGTCATCCAGCCCCCTCCCCCTATCCTTCTAGAATGTTCTAGTACCATTTGGATACGTCGAGAACTTTAAGTTGTTGCAGTAACGTCGCGTAGCTTCCGAAAAATTCTAGATGGATCTTTAAAGAACCTTCTAGAGCCCCACAGTTTATTTAAGAATTAAAGGACGTGACAATATTATAATCTTATTTATTTTTGTCCACAGATTCATAGCAGTAACCCAGCCCATAAAATACGCCAAGCACAAGAGCAATGGCCGCGTATGGTCCATGATCGGCGTGGCCTGGCTGGTCTCTGGTGCCATTGGATCCCCCGTGGTCCTGGGGTTGAACAACACCCCAGACAGGAGCCCTGACCAGTGCCTGTTCAATAATACCGACTATGTGATATACTCGTCGCTGGGGTCTTTTTATATCCCCTGTATTATTATGATGTTTTTGTATTATAATATCTTTAAGGTGAGTTGGTTTTAATAACCAGTTTTATATCATCATTATTATTATGAAATTATATTTAAACGTCTTTTTATAAAAGTTCTGGATTAGCAATTTGTAACTAATTTGCTTAAAACTATGCTTGCATTTCGCATTCAGTAACCAACCCAAGATACCCACATACCTACAAATACAAACACACACAAACATACATACATACATACATACACACACATACATACATACATACATACATACATATACACACACATATACATACATACATACATACATACATACATACATACATACATACATACATACATACATACATACATACATACATACATACATACATACATACATACATACATACATACATACATACATACATACATACATACATACATACAACATTCATATATATATACATACATACATGAACCATGAAGACATTACACTACTTTTTTGGGCAGTCTTGCAAAAAAGAAGGACTCCTCGCGGCCATACCTATTATTTATTCTGTGGCCAAACTCAAGAGATAATATGCATTGAAAGACGGCTGCGTAAGTGTGTATGAGTGATACACAAATCCATCAAAAATGACGGCATTGTTTATTATTGTTCGGGAGATCTGAAAGAATTAACACAACTAACACGGACGAGGTCTTGCAACGATGTGGCGGCCGATCAGCCTAACATGACTTAAATGTGTGCGTGAGGCTTGTGCGTACGAGCGGATCAGCATAATAATAATATCCTGATTGAGAGCTGTACTCTTGAATTTGTCATTAAGGCGTCTATCTTTTTTTTAACGTTGACAGATACAAAGTAAATGCTTTATTGTAAACCAGTTTACAAAAAGTAAAAATTATTATAGAAATACAAAAACCCGACTGTGTGACTGTGCTGTGTGTGTCTATTGAATAAAATTTTAAACAACTCACGTGCTGTGTCGGGTTTGTGCTTTTCAGCCGCGACTAATATTTATTCTGTGGCCGCGATAGCAGACTGACGCAATGCGATGCGAGCTGACCGCCGCAAAAGTAATAGTAAATAAATTTTATGTTTCCTTATTATTTACATATTTTACTTTACTTTAATAGATGCAATTGCAACATTGGACTTACATAACATGAATAATCTGAAATTTGAGATTTTGTAAGAAGCTTGAAGTACAATAGCTACTGTATAGGTCAAAGAATTATATATTTTAGGAATTTTCTTTTAAAGCCCTTGATTTTGTTATGAGGTATCGATAGGTTTTTGTAATTTTAACGTAAATATAATATGGCAGCTGAAAGTCGCCATATTAGTTTTCTTGACAGTTCATATATCCTATCGTTATGAAGACGAATCAAATGATACCTCATTTATCAAAACCCATCCAGCCTTTTAGGCTGAAGGACGCGCCTATGAAACATACAAACAAACAATCATACATACAACCCAACCACATAACCCTCCTCAGTCCGGTAAAAAAATACAGACAAAACAAGACGGATCAAGTGGAAATTAATTAGTCATTTGTTAAATAAGGAAAGGGACAGCTGTCGAACATGAACGGAACCATAATAATGCCATAGAATAACTATCACAATAATGCGGCGTTTCCATTTAGCTGCCCGAATAACCTGCGGAGAAGTGCAAATAAATTATTGTGAAATGCGATGTGAAGTAACCGAAGCTTTTACCTTCCAAATAATGTATTTCTTGTATAACAACTTCGCGGTTTAACAGCACGTTCTGAAACAAACCCTTCGAAGCAGGAATCCAGAAAGAAAAGCGAAGTGTTGACAACCTTTTATAGTTACAGCTCGTACAAGTATTTGACTCCTTTAGAAAATGAAGTAAACTCAGGGAAGGTGGTAGTATTAAGGATTGCTCTTTAGAAAAGTAGTATTTCAAAAATCTTTAATTTAGATAGAATGAAAATATAAGTAGTCATTGAAAAAACATCACAGGTAGTCTGTCGGGTTATTTAAAGAGCGTGGCACCGGAAGTATAAGATAGATAATAGTACTACGTATAGCATGGGAGTGAGAAATTACACCCAAAACCACCTCCTCGTTCACTCCAATTCTCATTATCGTCTACTTCCACAGATCTTACGAATTTATCTAAACCAACTCACGAAACGTACCGGCTTGATTGCCTGCAGGCAATCCGTCAAAGAGCGAAAAAACAGCGCTACGCGAAGAAGACCGCTTCGGCCCTCGGTTCCGCCGTGTCCAGCGGGACGGCGGCCGTCGTCATAGAGAACGTGGCCCACACGCACCGACTCGTGGACAGCAGCTTGCAGGACCAGCCCACCAACACCGCCTCGGGCAGCAATGAGGATGAAGATGATGATAAGTACGTAGAGATAATGAGATAATCCAATCTTAAATTAACGCTCCTCCACTAAACTTGATTGTGACAATGTGAGAGAGGAAATAATTATTGCAACAGAGTGAGTGAGACAGCGTGATCGTAAGCACATTGGAGGGACGTTTAGTTTTAGACTAGACGAAATCTATCTATAGTATTAATACTATAATTCGAAACGGGATATTTACCATGTAATTTATTTGTTTTGAATTCCGAAAAACCACTGGATTCAATCGTGAGCATGGATGTCAACTGTCTAGCGTCTGGAATCCAGTGCAAGTGGTACGCCTTAAGCCGGAAGAGAGCGGTTTCCGGTGCAGGAGCTGATACTGTCAGTGTTGTGTGTGGGGAACAATTTAGAGTTACAAGTGACTGTGACAGTGGTAAAAAAGTGTGAGAAAGGGGGTAGATCGATATGTTTGGTCTGCCCTTAAAACTACCCGCTCGCAAGTCCATCTTGCACGTAGTCATGGCGCCTGCAACGGAGCAGAAATATCGAAAACTCAAAACATATAAAATACATGGTTAATATCTCGTTTCTAATGACGTTGCGAATACTTATTCAGAAAACAAACACCTCACGTTTCGGTGCTGCGAGATGATAAAGCATTCCACTAACCTACACCCACATACATTAAACGACGTTCTTCGGCAATCGGGCCGAGAGTAAATTCATTGCTACGCCCTTGACTATTATGAGTATTAAATATGTCTATTATTTTTATTTATATGAAATGATATCAGAAGTCTTATTCTCTAATATAATGTATTCAAATTGCAGTTCTGATCTTCCATCAATCCCATGAAAAACAACGTCGAGTGCTGCTCGAAATGCGAATATTAAAGTAATGTCAAAAAAGTTGAGCTTATGGTCGCTCCAGACTATTTTCGAACCCTCCACTCCAACGATAGGCATTGAAGTTTTCCATCGCCCTACCACCGATGATCCACCCTTCGTGTTACACCGTGTATATAAACGCTACATATTTGTATTAAAAAAAAAACTAGAAATTTTGTTTGGTTGGCTCCCAATACATGAAAAGTGAAGAAGAAAAAACAATTATTTGTACCCCATACTCGTATTATTAGGTGTTCTGTGCCCATGAACTGGGGTCTTGTTGAAAACGCATTATATCTTATTAAGGTTACTTAGAACGAAAAAAATAATATTCAATTCATGAAAAAAAAAATTTTTGCTTTAAGGTGACATTTATGAACTTTGTTAGCGTAATACGTAGAAACTACTGGACCGATTGCCAATTCTTAGCTCTAAGTCTATAATACGTGTTACGTACTTGGCCAGGTTTTATACATGGTTGATCAACGTTCTTCTATAATGGCGCATAACTTTTTGGGCTCGTCCGGGATTTGAACCCGGGACCTCTCGCACCCGAAGCGAGAATCATACCCCTAGACCAACGAGCCAATAGAGACTTGCTTGAATATGTTGAAAGTGTTTGAATTGGCGTCACTCTAAATAACAAACTCAAAAATATAACCATGACAAACTAGAAACTTTTTTTTTCTATTAATTATTATCGGTACACGCAAAGCGAAGAAATCATTTTATTAACGTGAAATGTTTTCAAAATCACACCGAAACATACGGGTACCAGGGCCACGCAGTGAATCGTCACGAAAACGTCTTTATCGACTCGATTTTATGATTGTAACTATAACATCCAGAGATCTCACTTTAGTGTAATTTTTTTAGCTTATACTGTCAGATCGATAATGTAATATTTAATTTGTCAAAAGACTGAGGGGGAGGGTGCAGGACACACAGATCAAAATCAGCAAAATACATGCCTTATACATCTTAATTGAACACATCACAATAAAAAACAAAATAACAGTAAATATACATAAAATCCAATGTTAAAATGGCGGCCTTATTGCTATTAGCAATTTCTTACAGGCAACCTTTGGATGGACAGGAATATAATATAAACATTGCGGTCAGTGATGGAGACTTACTTTGGAACAAAAAGTAAATAGTAAGTAAAAAGTTTCTAATGTTGATGGGCAAAGCATTCCACAGTCTTACAGCCCGTCTAGTAAAAGAGTTGTGGTAACACATTGTAGATTGGTCAGGGACTTTCAATTCGGTATAACTCGCGATTAGTACGTGGCGTAGACGTTTCACGACAAACAAACTGCCGTGCGTCCTAGCACAACCCCACAGGTTTTTGTAAAGTAGAGATGATCTGTTAGCGTGACGGGCGCGTACGTCTCAATGTACATATTCATGCAAAGCGATAAGCTACCGTTTGTTAAGACGCGTAGAGAAATCATCTGCGGTTCATGGTTAATCATCTATGGTTTATTTTTATGAGTAACGAATGACGCTTAAACCTTTTGAAATTGTAATAAACGTGACGAATAGGAGTATTATATATTTGTACAACTTGTACGTTAATATATCGTTCGAATATGCAACAGCCGACACTGGGTTTCATACAAAATTTGGTTCGCATGCTTTCGGTCCTTTCCCACAACGGTAGAGACACAATACAGTTATATTATGCGACGATACCTTTGTGATAATTTTATGTAACTAGCTTTCACACGCGACTTCGCCGCGCGGACTACAGTTTATCGTGAAAAAAGCATCCTATGTTCTTCGAAGATATTAAAACCAATGCAAAAGTATGTAAAGCACCAACCCTCTTGATGATTTTTGACAGACTTGTTATTTCGTTTCCATGGCAACCGGTCCTTACAGCGAGTAATCAACATTTTCCAGTTTTCCCGTGGAAACTTGCCATTTTCCGGGATAAAAAGTATTCTATGTTTTAGCCCAGGGTATAAGCTATCTTTGTTCCAAATTTCATCAAAATCCGTCCAGTCGTTATCGCGTGTACCAATTAACATGCAGTTTTCACTGTTGGATAGCTTAAGTTTTGAATTAAAATCTGGTGTATGACCACACGCTACTAGTATATTTCTATTCAGTGATTCGGCCAACAACATTTTTATCGTCAATGCTAACTTGTATCGGTACAGACATAAATAAAACTGTTTGAAAAAAAAAAAAAAAGATCACAAAGAGTTAAATAACTATCAATAATTACTTGCAAATTATAACATTCATCACCAGTTCACCACACAAAAACATTCAGTATTAGAATAACTACTTACATTCAGTAATCAAAAATTAAGGAACGTTACAAATTCTACATGTTAGTGCCATTGTTGGACGGTGTGACACGAATTAGGTAAGACTGCCCGAGCGTCCGCTGTGGAAAATTCGATAAGAAACTGGTTTAGCCCCCGAATCAGATCCTTTCGATAACGAACCGATTCGATTCGATATTGTGAATTTAACATGTATTGAATTGAACGATTTCAAGCCGAATGCTCAGAATAAATAATAGCGAATCGATCAACAACTGAGATATCGAAAGTTTCTGAATCGGGGGCTCGGCAGGGAGCCGGACGCCTTTGTGAGAATTATGTCAATAACCAACGTTGAAATAAATCAAAGTTGATTGGCTATTATGGTAAACACCTGGATCACTGATGAATGTGTCATTGTAACCACGCGCAAAAGAAGGAATTGCTATCACTTTCCTTTATTCATAAATACCACAGTACCAATAGTTAGAAGTAAAATAATTAAAACAAATCTACAGTATTTATTGAAATAAATGTTTAACGAGAACTTTTGTGACTATAATCAAATAATATTTTTGATATGAGTATAAGCAAAAAAACTGTCGGCCGAATCACTGAATAAAAAATATATATTTATTTTCAGTGATTCGACCGATTCGGGCGAAACCATTTCGGTCGGAACGCGAATGACTTCCAAAAGTACCTAAAAAGTATGATATACTGTTTATCGATTGCTCGGCTTCTATTCATCGGATTGAGATACAAAGTACACCAGTTTTTATGCCAACATCTAAGTAAACTATCTAATACTGAAAACCGCATTTCAGTCGGTACAGTAGAGTTTAAGTGTTGCGCGAATATACAACCAGACAGAAACCATTTAAAATAAACTTGTTCAGTAGCTAATTTTGTCCCCTAGACCATTTTTTTATTTATCTTCTTTGTACAGACTTTTTGTTACTGCTTTATTTCAAGTAAGATTATTTTTAATATACATACAATTAGGTATACAAAATCTCAGAGATAGGGACAACCTGCGGACATTTTATCAGTTAGAACTTAAAAACATACAGACTATAATATGTAACCGATATGCTGTTAATAGATATTAAAGATCGCCAGGTTAATCTGTATCGAGGAAGCCTGATTGCGAAATTACACATAACAATTATTTATTATTTGTCTTAGAGTTTACACAAGTGCACAAAAACTGCACAATCTGATTCCCCCATCACCTTTCCATCACCGTACGACTAGACGATCGGGCAAAGCGCCACCTTTGTGTCGTTGAAATACCTCGCACTCGTCAGTGTTTCCGGTAAAATATAACCCAGATGTGTTCAAGTCAAGAGTAAATAGGTATCTACTAAGCAAGCGTGCTACGCCTTCGTCCACATCATCGCTTTCCATCAGGTAAGATTGTGGTCAAACGATGACCTAAAGAGTGAAAAATAATAAAAAAAACACATGTTTGTGCAAAAACAAAGTGTAGGAAAAATATACCTATCACTTGCGTTTCGGCAGATCCGAGATGGGCGCGTACGCAGAAGAGCTGGCGACCACGAGGTCAGCGCGGTTCATGCTCGCAGCTGTGGTCGAGGAGACAGGCCTGTAAGTATTCAAGAACAAATTTTTCTGTGATAAAAGGATTCTATGTTTGTCATAGTTTATATGATGGGTGAAAAATGAGGATACTTTTTATCCTGAAAAAATAAAAGGCGGGATAGGGGTCCAAATTCTGTGAGTTATTCCAGAACCAAACGTACCAATATACCTTTCATCAAACTTCGTTCAGACGTCAAATATTTTTTATCGATTGCTCGGCTTCTTTCCATCAGATTTAGATACTAAGTACACCAGTTTTTAAGTCAAAACCCTAAGCTATCCAATAGTAAAGGCCGCATCTCGATCGGTCCAGTAGTTTTTAATTGATGCAGGAACAAATAAACAGACAAATAAACAGATAGACACCATTTTTAAAAATATTGTTTTTTTTTCAGTAGCTTATTTTAAGTCCCCTAGAACATTTTTGTATCATCTTCCCAGTACAGACAAATATAGATAGATGCTGGCCTAACTTACATACTTGACAAATTACCGTCCAGTAAATGAACACTACCCAATGAATGTACGAACGCACAGTTTGTAGCAGAAACTTTTAATAAAAAACATCCTACAGTACGGCCGTGTGAACATTTTTAGGAACTGAATTGTGGAATGAGGAGCATCTCTAGCCTAGTGCATGTCGCCTCATTCCGCCATTCGGTTCCTAAAAATGATCATTGCGCAGCCATTTGCACGAAGTACAGAGTCACGCCTTATTGGCCGTACTGTACTAATATTATAAATGGGAAAGTCCGCCTGTATGTTTGTTCGCTTTCACGCCTTAACTAATCAACATATGATCATGAAATTTTGCAAACACGTTGTCAAGGATACTGAAAAGGTCATAGGAGCTTTCATCCCTATTTAGTATTTTTTCCTTTTGAAAAAACGAAATTGTAAATTTGTATGGAATGGAATTGCCACATCGATGTCAAAGTGACAGGTTGCAAAGTGATAGGTGTCAAAGTGACGGGTGTCAAAGTGACAAAAGTCAGTGAAAGTTGTCAGTGGCAGGACAGGTATCAAAGTGTCAGGTGTATGTTAGAGCGCTGTTTTATCATCAACATTATATAACATCATTGATCAACATCATCATAAATCCACCAAACATCCTAAGAATGATGAAGCTTTTGAAACTTTTGAAGCAAAGAAATAAAAAAAAACTTTGTTTTTTTATATAAATTCTTATTTTTCTAACTATCCTTATCTTACTATACCTATATAACCGTTGAATTGCTTATAAAAATCTGATAAATTAACTTTGAAACCCGAATATTTACAATGTATATGAGAACTGAAATATCGAGAGCTGAAAGTAAATACTTGCTGGTAAATATCCGTTTTCTAATGTTAATTGAATAAAATATTGTATCATTTTTAAAAAAATACGGAATTTATCCTTTGAAATGCTAAAAAGCTTGTAAAAATTTAGTAGTAGATTTTATTAGACTGTATAACATATCGTGTCCCATTTTTCAAGGCTATAGCCAAGTTCAACATGCCAAACCCTAGTAATAACCATGCATCATTAATTATTCGTCAATGTTGTTCTCATTAGTGTTGTATCGTTCGTTAAATCGTTAGGGGTACAAATGAGGGTAGGAGTGGCAATCAATCATACAAGTCATACAACAATGGCCACCCTGGCCAAGGCTTATCGACCTCATTTTCACTTTGCAATGCGTAATGCTTTTTAAACGTTTTATATACTTTCCTGACGAGATAAGCTGGTTGATCGCGTGATGGTAAACGTTTTATATACTTTCTTGACGAGATAAGCTGGTCGATCGCGTGATGGTAAACGTTTTATATACTTTCCTGATGAGAAAAGCTGGTCGATCGCGTGATTGTAAACGTTTTATATACTTTCCTGATGAGAAAAGCTGGTCGATCGCGTGACGGTAAACGTTTTATATACTTTCCGTGATGGTAAACGCCTTTTTGTCCATAACAATTGCAGTTCATCTATTTTTAACATCACCCGCGGGTTCTGTCTTAAAACCAGCGTCCATTGTCTCACACTAGTAACTTTTTCGGAGAACTGGCCCTTTTGGTACACTCGCATCGTAGCTGTGATGCACATGCAATTGTGAATATTTTGCCAATAAACACATATCCTTCTCCTTCTTCTTCTTCAGTGCCACACTGGACTTTGGTAGCAAAATATTGCGTGTCACTGCACTGCTCTCGTCACTGAGACCATTGGCTTTAAGTTTCATGCCCAGTAATTTCCCCGGTAACATTGAACCTCTAACCGGAACAAAGATATGATTGTTTGTACACTACAGCTTGGCGGTTGAATATCTGACAAAGGTGTGGTACTTCTCCAGGCGGACTTTTGCAGAAGAGGTCAGAAGAGAAGTAACAATGCTGTTGCCTATTTCCTGAATTCGCACAGCTGAGCACCCGCGGGATGAGGAAGGGTGGTCCTACAGTTGGAATATGCCATGGTAGCATAACGGTTCAATATTGCAAGTTAGAACTTAACGATACCGGGTTCAGTCCTACTTTCTGCATCAACGACTTTTTAAGTTACGTGGTGTTTTTCCATCGCTCCGTGCTTCGGAGGGCACGTTAAGCTATGGGTCCCAGCTGTTATTGATAATTAGCAGTCGTTAAGACATGGCAGAGGCCCACGGGTGGCCTGACAAACTAATACGCCAGAGGCCAGCACTATCTCATGCGACAAACAACGAACAAACACAAGCCGGAATCACACGACTATTATATAATGACACCTATTCAATGATGATACTTACCACAAATATTATGTTCATCAACAGAATAATGGCCAACCTCGCCTCTCCCATCCCCATGATGGATCCTAATACCAACAACGACTCGGGGTATGCCCCCTCCAACATCGACGGGGAGACTAAGGAGCACTCCCCTCCCCCATCCCCGCTGAAAGAAGAGAGCAACGAAGAGAAGAAGGAAGAATCGAAAGACGAGAAAAACTGTACTGAACTGCCGAAGAAGCCAGAGTTAAAGTAAGTAACTGTCGATTTTTGCTATGGAATTATTGTGTCCAAGGAGACAAGTCGCACTCGTTGTATGGGATGATACGATCGTTGATGAAACCCCTGAAAAAATACAATTACCTTTAGAGACAAGCCTTTGTTTCAGGCATATTTTTTTTTGGGTTTTTGGTTCGCCAGGTCTTTGCAAAGGTGTCGTATCTTACCATGCCTGAGCTCTCTTCATTCCTGAGCTAGATCTTGCCTGTAACTGTATCTAGTCCAGCTTTTGTTTACGTGATATTAAAGCGTGCCGTATCTTCGTTCCTTTAACTAGATCTATGGTTTGTAGTGATGGATCGCGCGATCTGTTCGCCGTAGCAAACGATTGCGGACGGTCGTATCCTCTGATATCGCGGTCGGTCTCCACACGGAATTTATCAAATAATTTTCCTGACAAACCGCGCTATCCGTGGAAACTCAAATAAATTTTTAATATTTTCCTCTCTGATCGCGATTTAGGTTAGTGGATTTTTCTCTTTTATTTAAAAAGGGAGCTCCAAATGAGAGTGGTTCTATTCGCGATCCGTCACTACAAACGGCCCACGAAAAATCCTTTGAGCGTGTTTCCTCTGTGCAAATTCTATTTTTTCCGAGAAAGTCTGTTCCGGCGCCCGTAGTAGCAAGGCCAGTAGGAAATTACGTGGGAAGGCTGTCGGGGCGGTTTACACTCGAGTGCTACCGTAACAAGTATTATATGTGACCAAGCTTGCCGGTTGACGTGAGGGGTTTGTTCACATTGTACACAGAATTATATACAACCGAGTTTGGTAATTCGAGTATTTTTATGATAGACCTAATTTGAAACAAATTTGACCTTAAGAATTGCGGGTCGGAACCCGCAGTTTTCGAGTCTTTTGTTTTTTTTTAAATTAACTGACTTAGGACCTAAAAAAATACTTCTTCACTTTAGACACTTGATTGTTACTTTCCTAGCAGCTAATGAATGAGTGATAATTTTTATATAGTGCCATGGATTCCCATAGTTATAACACTAAAAAAAAGTTATACATCACATTGTATTTTTTATTTTTTATTGTAATCTTAAAAATTGCACAAAATTTTACCACGTTTCTTAAGCATCCTAACGGCTGTCGGTTGTCGGGTTATATAATAGGAAATACTTACTAGATTTTGAACTATTTTAAAGTGCTTCTGGGAGTTTTATCCCGGCAAGACGCAACCAGTGCTACGGTCGTCCCAGCTGGTCTATATGTTAGAAGTTAGAACATGTTAAGATTTTTTTAAGTTTATTCGTATTAAAATTATTGTAACTATTGTACGTACGGTTCACATAATCTGAATCTGTGCACCCTTATATATTATAAACCACTGTTTTGTGAATGTTCGTTGGTGGGAGTACAGATCTTATTTAAATAAATAAATGAATAGTTTGTTGGGTTGTCGTATGGTGCTGGCCTCTGTTGTTAGAATTTGACTTGGCCTAACGACTGCTATTAATAGGCAACAGCACCGCGACCGCGTGCTTTCCGAAGCACGGAGCGATGGAAAACCACACATAACTTAGACAAGTCATTGGTGCGGAGCCTAGGATCGAAACCAGTATCATTGGATTCTAAGTTGCACAAAGCTCTAACGAATGAATAGTGAATGTGTATGACATAAACTATGGTTTATTACCGCAGCTTCGAGTGTACATTATGAGGCCTATTGACTAAATATCTACGTAAAGTTGCAATCACCTTTCCCATCATCTTTACATCCAATGGAAACCTACTGTAGGGTGGCCTATTAATATTAACAACAGGCCCAAACAGCCATCTTGCACAACGCGCGCCCCCTAACGTGCGCGCCGCAAACTATCGACAACTACATCGGGAGGACATTAGCGGCTGCGTTTTCTCCGATATTATTCAAAAACTAATTAAAAACCCAATAAAATACAGACTATTTCAAAATAACTACTGTGCCAAAAACAATGCAATACTAGTGCGCGCACGCGAAACTCAAAAGCCCGGCTACAGCCTCTTCTGGAGTACAGATCGGCAACAGAAGGCGGGTGAGTCCTTTGTTTTTGGGCAACATTTTGGTGTTTAAATTTAATTACTGAGCTATCGGACGCTCACCTACTTACTACCTTACAAAACCAATCTATTGACATAACCACCCAGCTACCCAGTACCCTATGTTAAACCTACTCGTACTAATCGAATGTACCCAGGTAACCTACGGTAACGAATCCTGCCTGGCTCATCAGGGTTAGGGCATGCAAACCGGATACCCGAGTAACCGAAAAACCCGAGTAACCGACTGATTTGAAACTCGGTTTTTTAAGATTGAAAACCCGGGTTTTTCGGGTTTTTCGAGTTTTTTCATTTATGATGTTTTATGTAAAATACTACCACCAGAACGTTAATAAAGAATCAAACTTCTCAAAAACTTACTGTTTCCCTATTTCTACTCTATTGACTGTATAAAGTGGACGGGCTGACCACAATCCTACTAATATTATAAACGCGAAAGTTTGTAAGTATGTTTGTTATGGATGTTTGTTACTCTTTCACGCAAAAACTACTGAACAGATTTGAGGTAGCTTATACCCTGGATTAACACACAGGCTACTTCTTACCCCGAAAAAATGCAGGGGTCCTGAGGGACGCTGGTGAAACCGCGGGGCGCAGCTAGTCTTTAATAATTATTAGGTATGAGGGAGTAATATATTGTTACCTGTTAGGCTTTGGTCTGACGTAGAATGAGTGTGGCGCTGCGAGTAATACCAGACTACGGGAGTAATCTGGTAACGGCGGGATTTATTTAACATTTTATAACTCTAGTTTGTTTATACTGTCAAAGTAAAAACTTGACTAGGGTCATAAATTGTTCAATAAAATAGTAGAAATGATGCAGATTTATTATTGTGGTCCCTTTACAACTTGACAGAGGACCTTAATAATAAATTTGCACCATTTCTACTTTCATTTGATTAGGAATCGACATAGTTTAATTTTTTTTTTTAAGAATTAACCTTTATAAAGAAATACTCTTTATTTTAAGTTACTTTATAAGCAAGAAATATGACTTATTTTATGTGATTTACGATACGATACGAAACACTTTATTGTAACTTTTTTTTTTAGAAATCACACAAATAATTATTTAAAAACATTTTATTTAGTTGATTTTGTCTATAAATGCTGCTTAATCGTTTATTATAGATAAGGTGTTGCTTAGATTATGGATGTGTGTGTGTGCGTGTGTGAATGTAGTGTACCAGCTCTTTATCTAAATGTGTTATCTAAAAAAGGGTAACAAATTTGTGTTTTTATCATCATCATCATCATCATGTCAGCCTTTAGAAGTCCACTGCTAAACATAGGCCTCCCCCAAAGAGCACCATCACGAGCAATCTTGTGCCACCTCCATCCACCGACTTCCTGCGATGGGTACAATGTCGTCGGTCCATAGTGTGGGAGGTCTCCCTACACTGCGCTTACTTGTTCGTGGTCGCCATTCGAGAACCTTTATTCTCCAACGGTTGACTGTTCTGCGAAATATATGGCCTGCCCATTGCCATTTCAACTTGCAAAGTCTGAGAGCTATGTCGGTAACCTTGGTTCTTCTACGGATTTCCTCATTTCGGTATCTATCACGTAGTGAAACACCGAGCTTAGCTCTCTCCATTGCACGCTGCGCGACTTTGAGCTTGTGTATGACACCAAAAGTTAGGGACCACGTCTCAGTGCCGTATGTCATCACTGGCAACACTCACTGATAATAATCTTTCGTCGCGAGGCACTGCGGTATCTGTGACGAGAAGATATGGCATAATTTCCCAAACGCTGCCCATCCGAGTTGGATTCGTCGGTTGACCTCTTTGTCGAAGTTGGATCTACCCAGTTGGATCGTCTGACCCAAGTAGGCATAGTGATCAACAGCTTCGATAATATCGTTCCCAACATAGATCGGCATTGGTACGACATGGGCATTTGACATGATGTTTGTCTTACCCATGTTAATTTTAAGACCCACCTGTTCAGAAACAATATTGAGGTCACTGAGCGTTGTGCTTAGGTCTTCCAGGGTTTCTGCCATGATGTCTGTCAGGGTTTCTGCTATATCATCAGCAAATTGAAGGTGAGTGATATATCATCAGCAAATCTAAGGTCAGTGATGTATTCGCCATTGATGTTAACACCATATCCGTTCCAGTTCAGGCTTGAATATAACTTCCAGTGCAGAGGTGAACAGTTTCGGAGAAATAACGTCGCCCTGTCTCACCCCTTTTTGTAATTCGATAGAACTCATGCTTCGATCTTGGAGACAGACAGTCAGTTTTTTATTATTATTAGTACCAAATGTTACTTTGATTATTAATAGTACATAAACCAAATGTTACTTGATTGATCTCTTGGTAAAGCTAAAAAATAAGAATACGAAAGTAAATACATATTTTAATTACATTTCAGCCTTTTCTTTACTTACACACACTAATAATAATTCTTTTAAGGCCTAAATCGAGAAAAACTCGAAAAACCCGTAAAACACAAAAAAAAACGGTTTTTAAAATTGAAAACTCGAAAAAAACAGGTTTTATAAACAACCCGAGTTTTGCATGCCCTAATCAGGGTTTGCTCTAAGTTGCTTAGCTTAAAACATGACTGAGCTTGGGATATTACTCGGCACGTACGTGGGAAGGAATAGATAGCATGTAGTAGGTATAAAATCTGTACGGCTCAATATAATTAAGTACGTTGATAATATAGTTCACTCTATAGATGTGTTTTTTTTTACCCTCGGCGCGAAAAGTGAGAGATAGATAGATAAAACTTTATTGCACCAAATGAAACACTTACAAACAAAAATAAACTTAAAAATATAGTACAATCGACGGCCTTATCGCTAAGCAGCGATCTCTTCCAGACAACCGTAGGCTATATTGATACACACAACTATATTATAATAGAGACAGTTGTTGGTGTGCAAAGTTTGAGTATAATACCCAAAAAATAAAGAAAAGAACAAACAAATAAAACAAAAATGAATTTGAACAAAATAGAAATAGCAAGATATATATATATATATATCTTGCTATTTCTATTTTGTTATATATATATATATATATATATATGTAAATAGCAAATACTAGTAAATATATAAACATTATAATAACCTAATAAATATTTTATGGTAAAAATAAATAAATAAATAAATAAAGCCTTTATACCCTGTAAACATTTTAAATTTACAAAAGTTTTTATTTTAATTATTAGGTATGTTCGGGCACCCAAATATGAGCGTAGGCCTCCTCCATCTGCTGCCAAGCCCGTCTATCTTGGGCGAGTCTCGTCCACGTTCTGCCTGCTGCTTCGACAATGTCGTCGCACCATCTCTTTCCTGGTCGTCCTCTAATTCTACCTTCTTCTCTCGGGTCCTCGGGTACCAGCAGGATAAGTTCACTCCAACGCCCATCATTAGTTCTTGCTGCGTGACCAGCCCACTTCCATTTTAGTCGTCAGAGCATGCTTACTGCATCGATTACTTTGGTTTCCTCCGTGATGTCTCGGTTTCTCATCTAACGCTTAGTTTGATACCCAGCATCGACCTTTCTGTAGTGGCTTGATTTGGAAAGTGGCTATTTTCGCTACTAAGCTCTAGTGCCCAACTTTGGCATCCATATAGAAGTGAAAGTTTGATTTGATGGTATTATCCATTAGTTTTTTTTTAGACGTATTGGAAGTAGAGGTGGTTAATCTATATACTTATAATAAAACTGTAACGGGTCCAATTCTGTACATTGAAGATATTTTGAATATTTTTTTTGGATGGTAGTTTATATTCGATACTGAAGCCATAGAAGTATTTTTTTTCCATTTTGGTCTGTCTGTCTGTCAGTCTGTATCTTGGCTAGGCATCACGCCGAAACTACTGAATGAATTTAAATGAAACTTGGTATGATTTGAGCTCATACTATGAGGTAGGACATGCGCTAGCAAAACGGGCCGTGTCCTTTCAGAATACTTCGCGAACAAACACCAGACAAATACCATTTAAAAAAAAGAAGCTCAGTAACTTAATTTAAGTCAGCTAGACAATTTTTTCCTTTTTAATTATTTTATTTGTACAGACTGTTTGTTACCTAGTTAATGCTTTATTTTAAGTACCTATCTTCTATACTTATAATAAAACTGTAACGGGTCCAATTCTGTACATTAAAGATATATTGAAATATTTTTTGGAACGTACTCTTGATTCGATACTGAAGCCTAAACTGTATTTTTTTCATTTTTGTCTGTCTGTCTGTCTGTCTGTATCTTGGCTAGGCATCACGCCGAAACTACTGAATGAATTTGTATGAAACTTGCTATGATTTGAGTTCATACTACGAGGTAGGACATTTACTTTTCATCCCAAAAATTAAAGGGTTCCCGCAGGATTAAGGTTTAAAGTTATTTCAAAAAACACTTACCACTCTGAAACTACTAGACGGATTGTGATGCAATTTAGCACAATTATAGTTTATATGATGGGTTAAAATTCGGAATACTTTTTATCCTGAAAAAATAAAGAGTTCCTGTGGGATAATGTCCCAAATTCTGTATTTTTTTTTTGTGCCGTTCTATTTTCAATACTAAATCCAAAACTGTATTTTTTTAAGTTTTGGTCTTCTGTCTGTCTGTCTGTACCTTGGAAGTGCATCACGCCGAAAATATTTAAGAATTCAAATGAAATTTGGTGTGATTTGAGTTCATACTTCGAAGTAGGACATTGGATACTTTTCATCCCGAAAAATTAAAGGGTTCCTGCAGGATAGGCGTTGAAAGTTATTTAAAAGAACACGTATCACGCTGAAACTACTGGACGGATTTTGTTGCAACTTGGCACAGTCATAGTTTATATAATAGGTAAAAATTGAGGATCTTTTTATCCCGAAAAAATAAAAAGTTCCTGCGGGATAATCTGCAAATTCTGTAAAATGAAGATATTTTGTAATTTTTTTTGGAGGCCATTCTATTTTCAATACTAAAGCCAAATACTAAAAAAAAAAGCTGTATTTTGTTAATTTTTGTCCATCTTTCTCGCTGTCCCCTGTCTGTCTGTACCTTTGCAGCGCATCACGAAAAAATAACGGGTTCCTGCGGGATATGGGTCCAAATTCTGTACATTAAAGATATTGTGAGCCTAAACTGTACGTTTTTTTTTTTTCATTTTTGACTGTATGTCTGTCTGTCTGCATCTTGGCCGCGCATCACGCCGCCGGAACTACTGGATAAAATCAAATGAAACTTGGTATGATTTGAGTTCATACTACGAGGTAGGACATAGGATACTTTACATCCCGAAAAATTAATGGCTTTTCGCATTTTAGGGGTTGAAACTTATTTAAAAGAACACTTACCATGCTAAAACTAATGGACGGGTTTTGATGCAACTTGGCACCGTCTTAAATTATATAATGGGCTAAAATTGAGGACACGTTTCATCCCGAAAAATGAAAGGGTTCCTGCAGGATAGGGGTGGAAAATTATTTAAAAGAACACGTAGCATGCTGAAACTATAGGACAGATGTTGATGCAACTTGGCACAGACATAGTTTATAAGATGGGTGAAAGTTTTAGATACTTCTTATCCCGAAAAAATAACGTGTTCCTGCGGGATATGGGTCGAAATTCTGTACATTAAAGATATTGTGTTTTTTTTTTGAGGTTTCTCTATATTCGATAATGAAGCCTAAACTGTGTTTTTTCATTTTTGTCTGTATGTCTGTCTGTCTGTCTTGGCCACGCATCACGCCGCCGGAAATACTGGATGAATTCGAATGAAACTTGGAATGATTTGAGTTCATACTACAAGGTAGGGACATTGGATACGTTTCATCCCGAAAAATTAGAGTGTTTCCGCAAGATAGGGATTGAAAATTATTAAAAAGACACGTATCACGCTGAAATTACAGGAAAGTATTTTTTATACAAATTGACAAAGTCATATATCTATACTTATAATAAAGCAAAAGGTATGAAAAAGGCTGTACAAAGAAGATAAATTAAAAAATGCTCTTGGGTACTTAAAAAAACTTTTGAACAAAAATATAACAGATACCAGCCCAGTCTTGATATGTCAGTCTCCATCATTAAACTATTTAAGGAACGGATAAAAACATTTTACTTATCGCAAATTGGAATAAATTAAGTTATTGTGTTCATTGACTTTGTTTGTATATATGTGTAGCGATGCGATGGAAAAAAACGGTGGTGCTGAATAAAAAACAAAAATAAATAAATCTAAAAGGTACAAGAACTTAAACAACTAACCTAGTTCTAACTTAAAAAATAACTACACATATACAAATATATTAAAATACAATATATATATATATATATATTATTCAGCACCACCGTTTTTTTTTCCATCGCTCCGTGCTTCGAAGGGCACGTTAAGCTGTCGGTCCCGGCTGTTATTGGTTAATAGCAGTCGTTAAGCCATGTCAGAGGCCCTCGGGCGGCCTGACAAACTCTGACATCAGAGGCCAGCACTACCTCATACGACAAACAAACAATTGTTTGTTTGTTTGTCGTATGCACCACCGTCCATGACAATTAAATGTACTCCTCTCCATTCAACGGTTGTCTGGAAGAAATCGCTTTAAGCGATAAGACCGCCCATTGTACTCTATTTAAGTTAAATGTTTATTTGTATGTATGATTTATTTGGTGTGCAATAAAGCGTTTATCTATCTATCTATAACATTCATTTTAATTGTGTCTTTCTGTCTGTTTGTCTGTATGTTTGTTTGTTCACGCATCACGTAAAAACTACTGGACCGATTGCAATGCGGTTTTCATTGTTAGATAGCTTAGGGTTATATTTAAAAACTGGTGTAATTGGTATCTCAATCTGGTGAGTTAGAAGCCAAACAATAGTTGATAAGTAAATGTATTTTTGACGGCTGAAGAAATTTTGATCAAATGTTGGTATATTGGTCCTAGAATAGCACATTATGGTTCTTTAAACCTAAAGAAAAGACTACGCGTGCGAAGCCGCGGGTACAGCTAGTATAATATATAGCTCTTATTATAACGTTAAATTTATAAATAACTATCCTCCTCCTTAAGTCGATTCCCCAATGCTGGGTATTGACGCTTTCTCCGTGATGATATTT
Organism: Alsophila aescularia; assembly: GCA_946251855.1. Taxonomy (NCBI): domain Eukaryota; kingdom Metazoa; phylum Arthropoda; class Insecta; order Lepidoptera; family Geometridae; genus Alsophila; species Alsophila aescularia. The sequence goes on from OX276381.1 coordinate 32,971,458, forward strand.
CTCCACCTGGTTCGACTTTCAGCGGCATGAATTGAATCGGAGACACTAGTGTTGATTTAGTGCGGATTTGGTCAGACCATCGCAACGGGCTCCTGCCTCTTGGTCTTTTTCCATCTACCTTACCGGTCACAATCAACTTTTCCAAGTTGTCACCTGATTTGCGTGCGATGTGACCAAAGAAATCAAAAATTCGACGGAGGCAGACGTTGGCTGATCGAAGTCTTTTATCTATCTGGAGCTGTTGCAGAATGGATAACTATAGTCGTTTAATAATAACTTAAATTAATCCACTAATGTTATAACCATATATTTTTTACTTACATCTCAAATCTTTATCATTATTCGACAATTAGTCCGCGATTGCGCGACTCAGCGCCACAAAAGGAATACCGCGGCGTCAAAAGGAACTAACGTTTATATGTAAATCTAGGGAGTCACATCGCATCATATTGCACAATCATAAAGCACAAGATAGTACATTAAAAAAAAACACAGATGGCTCTAGTCCGCCAGCGTGTGCCTTCTTGACTGATTGATTTATTGGGAGAAAATGCGAAACGAATTGTAGATGGCGCTAATCTCTATTCATTCACTTTTTAAAAGCTAATCGTTAAAACACGTTGAGCGTTCATTGATTGAATTATAACGCAACGAGTTTTAACTGTAGCTTCGCGACGCGATGTGATTCGTGGATTAAACGAACTGTACAAAACGCGAAGTTATGTTATTCGTTCATTGAATTATTTAGTGTTATGTTCTGCTACATCAGCTGTTCTGCAGCTCGATTACAGAACTTGGTTACAATCGGATTATCACTTTTTTCATAGCAATTTCGACTCTATTGCAAGGCATTAGTGGTTGCGATATTGAGAATTCGATTGAAGCCAAGTTATGTGGTCGGGCCGCTGCTCTATGAAGTTAGTACGTTATACGTTATAGCCATAGCTATTAGTTTTTTGTACGGATCAAGGAACTTACATATTTGTGATACTTTTTTTTTGCAAAATACTCGCTTTCGTTACGGCCTATGGAAAGTGGGTTTGAAGCATGAAAATATTGTGTAGCTATTTTATTTCCTTTTACTTGACTTTATTGTGTAAATCATTGATCTTATATTAAATCATTGGTGTAAATAGACTTTGTTATTAGGGTAGTTTTATTGTGAGTGAATAAAAAATGACTGCAAGAAATAGTAATACGATAGTATGGAAAAGAAAATTTATTGAAAAGACCCGTGATAACAGTAAAAATGCAATCTGCTACTGTTTTTAAAAAATGGGTAGAACCTGCCAGTTTATATTGAAGAAATGTAGATCGCGCGCGTCGTTTAATTGTTATTCCGTGCCAGTCTCGCCGTTATAGCTTTTTAAATAGCTGGCTATATAAGTGTAGCATAGTGCATATAGCTCGTTAAACAAAAAATAGCCGATATTCACACCTCTAATTGGAAGGTTACTTTTAACTAAGTCTTTGTGCATCCAGTACTTTTTCCAGGATATGGCAATTCTCCTGTCAATTTCCTTGTTAGAGGCCTCCATAAACGAAATGATCTGTCCAAGACAGATGTAGTCGCTGACATATTCGATATATTCACTCGCAAGTATCGGTTTCTGCTCACCATTTGTCATCGCCTTGGTTTTTGATAGATTCATGTGTAAGCTAAGCCTATTTCTTGATTTGCCTTATCTACCATGTTTATCATAGACTGTAGACTCTCATGATTTTCCGCGAGAAGTACCATGTCATCTGCAGAGAGAAGAAGCGAAGATTTTATGGTAGGTACATAAATAATAAACATGAGGTATAGATAGTTATCTGTTGTGTATCTGTGTGTGTGTCTGTGGAATCGTAGCTGCCAAACAAATGGACCGATTTTGATGGGTTTTTTTGTTTGGAAGCTGATGCCATTCAATACTAAAAGATCGCTTGCACAAGAAATTAAAGGTTTGTTTCCAAACATTTATCAACCAAAATCGATAGATTATAGTCACAGTTACGTTGCCTACCCATTCTGAGGGTGGCCGGGTTATATATACCGGGTTCGATCCGTGGCCCTGCACCAATGACTTTTAATCAATGATGTGCGGATTTGCTATCGCTCCGTGCTTCGGAAGTTAAGCCGTTACTGCCCTTGGGCAGCCTGAGAAACTCTGGCACCAGAGGTCGGCACCACAGACCCAGAAAAATGCCTCCGAAGTCGCACAATAAATAATAGTACAAATCATCGGCACTGCCTCTTTCACCATACATACTTTACTACACACAACATTGTTCAAATAAGCCCCAAGGCGCATATTAAACAATAGTATTACCTAAGGCCAAACCATTTCATTGTCATTACATTAATTTAATCTGTCTGCCCAAAACTGTTTTCCTAAAGTACATTTTCAGTTTAGGTAGGTACAACTATATTCACTGTAAGGACTGTATCCACATACATTGATAGAACAGATACCGCAATATTGTAAAACCGTGTGAAATCAAATAGTCAAGTCATTTAATTTTAATAACAATCTTTTATAGCAATTTATAAAACCCTTCAACAGAGGCGTTCTGTTAGGCAGAGTTTGGAGACCTCCACAACATGTTCTCGTGCAATCAAAATGTGTTCAAAATGTGCAATCAGTGAGTGTTGCCACAGCATTGAAACTTAATCGCTTACTATTGGCCTCATTTTATGAGCTCAAAGTTACCCAACTATCCTTAGGGGTTCTCTGCGGGATAAAAATTAGGAAATCCGAAAGCTATCAGCAGCGGTGGATTTGCCTATAGGCCAAGAAGGGCCAGGCCCAGGGGCGGCCAGACTTGGAGGCGGCCATTAGGAGCTATGCTTAAAGCTTCTGTGAAGGACAAGATTCATAATGAAGATAGCTATTCTGCTCATCACGCCGAAGATCCTGATCAGATGTTCACAATTTTTTATAAGACCAATTTAAAGTACTAATAATTAAGTAATTTAAATTTTAATAAGTAATTTTTTATAAGTAATTTAAAGTACTACCTTTCAAATAAAAAAAGAACCTTCGAAATCGAGATCTAATAAGGCGGAGATATTCCGTAGCCCCCTTTTTGCCCCTTTTTAGGGGAAGTACACCCAATATCCTCGACGTCTAAAAAATTCTAAAATTTCGTTTAATCTGTATACCAAGTTTTGTCTACATCGGTTGAGAAATGCGACCTGTTAGAGGAGTACAGAAATCCGGACGGACAGATATCCGAACGTACCAAAGCATTTTTGTCCAAGCTGAAACAGAGACGCTTCGCTGGCGCTCGCTCGGACAAAAAAATAACGATAGCTATCGGGGAAGAATGCTTCTCGAATAGACAGATTGGAAGACACGGAGCAAAGGACGGTCTCCACGAAGTGGACTGACGACCTGCTAAGAGTAGTGGGGACTGGATACAAATAGTGAACAACAGCTCGTTTTGGTGTTCCATTGGGAAGACCTATGTTCAGCAGTCTGCCGGCTTGTTCAGGCTTTTTCCATATTTTTTAATATACATTCGGGTATAGTTGGCAAAACTTTCTCCTCATCATCAGCGTATACTTGTCCACTGCTGAACGTAGCTCTCACGCCACTGAGCTCGGTCTTCAGCTCCCTGTATCTGGTTTCAGCCAGCCGCGCTCGCAGGTCGTCACTCCACCTGGCCACAGGGCATCCTACACTACGATTGCCTAAACGTGGTCTCCACTCGAGAACTAGTCTACCCCAACGTTTATCGGCTCTTTGGGAAATGTGACCAGCCCACTGCCACTTCAGCTTGCTTATCCTTAGAGCTATGTCGGTTACTTTGCTTCTCTAACTTTCTCCTACCTAGCTCAATTTCGGCACGCATTGACAATGTATTAGCGGCATCTAGTTCCAACAAGTCTAGGCAGGGAACCTGCGCAGTAACGTGGCTTAAACCAACACAAGGTGCCTAAACCTGTCCAATTTGCATTTAGATCCAGCCTCGGACGTATTTACCATATTAACAAGGTAGTTAGCAAACCGGGGCTAATGTTTATTACTCGTGTCAAATTGGACAACTGAATTTGATGGGAGCCGGCGGGCTGGGATGAAACTCGTAAAAGTAAATCTAGGAATTTGATCACAGGAGCTACGTAAAAGTAATAAAATGCCTATGCCCTTATATGGAATGACTAAACTTAACAATGTGGATTACCGACTGACGGGATTCGAACCCACGACCATCCCAAGTATTGGTTTCGCTGAGCAAGCTTAACTACAACTAGATTTCAAAGCGTGCTAATTTTGCAACTTGCATTATTAAAAACGAGAGATAATAATAATTTAAATAAAATACCGACTTCAAATAGATTTTGAAAAATAAATACTGAACCAATTTGGATGAAATTTATTTGGCAGTGCACTGGAGGCCTACCCTATCAAATAAAAAAACATTAAACATTATTAAAAAAACGAATTAACCAATTTAGATAAAATTTAAATGGGAGCTCACTGAATTTTTCCCCTTTCGAATCCATACCAAATTAAATAAAAGTGAAACGTTATCTGTTTGTTTGTTTGGGGAGCTTACACGCTATAACGTCTAAACGGATTTTGATGAAATTTGGTATGGAGATAGCTTATACACATAGGATACTTTTCATCATCATTATCATCATCATCATCATCATCCCTCAACCACGAAGCGCCGCTAGTAAGTTAAAAAATGCCAGAGATAATAGGTAACAAATGCACAAAAACATCATCATCATCCCTCAACCACGGAGCGCCGCTAGTAAGTTAATAAATGCCAGAGATAATAGGTAACAAATGCACAAAAACATCATCATCAACCCTCAACCACGGAGCGCCGCTAGTAAGGCAATAAATGCCAGAGATAATAGGTACCAAATGCACAAAAACATCATCATCAACCCTCAACCACGGAGCGCCGCTAGTAAGGCAATAAATGCCAGAGATAATAGGTAACAAATGCACAAAACATCATCATCATCCCTCAACCACGGAGCGCTGCTAGTAAGTTAAAAAATGCCAGAGATAATAGGTAACAAATGCACAAAAACATCATCATCATCCCTCAATCACGCAGCGCCGCTAGTAAGTTAAAAAATGACAGAGATAATAGGTAACAAATTCACAAAAACATCATCATCATCCCTCAACCACGGAGCGCCGCTAGTAAGTTAAAAAATGCCAGAGATAATAGGTAACAAATGCACAAAAACATCATCATCATTCCTCAATCACGGAGCGCCGCTAGTAAGTTAAAAAATGCCAGAGATAACAGGTAACAAATGCACAAAAACATCATCATCATCCCTCAACCACGGAGCGCCGCTAGTAAGTTAAAAAATGCCAGAGATAATAGGTAACAAATGCACAAAAACATCATCATCATCATTCAACCACGGAGCGCCGCTAGTAAGTTTAAAAATGCCAGAGATAATAGGTAACAAATGCACAAAAACATAGTCTACTTGAAAAACTCCTCGTATGAAGTCAAATAAAAGAAAATATCATCGAAACAAAATCTATTCTTTTTACCGTGGACTTACTGTTGCAGTGCTGGGCCAACTTCAACCCCATTATTAACCTGTCGTGTCCCACTACTGGGCAAAGGTCTCCCCCATATCCTTCAATGAGCTAGGTCTTACCAACCAATTCCTTCCCTCGCGACGGCGCCTACCTTTTGCAGGCTCCCATTGAGTGGTGACTTTTGCCCACATGCCCGGCCCAGTCCCACTTCAACCTAACACTCTTCAAACCAGCATCAGAGATGTGTAGAGGTCCAGACTCGTTCTATCCTTTTCACTACGAGTATGCTACGTTCCATTGCTCACAGACAAACCTTGAGTTTGGACTTCTGCGCCTCAATCAATGACCAAGTTTGTGCAACGTAGGTGAGGACGGGCAGAGTACACATGGTTTAAACTAACATGGTCACAAACACTCAAGTATAAACATTTGAAACGGTATATATACCATGGATACTATTTTTACTGAGTTCCCGATATTTCGGGCTTGTACTATTATTTATTGTGTGTTTTGGGGAGCTTTCACGCGATAACAACTGGATGGATTTTGATGAAATTTAGAATGAAGATAGTTTATACCCTGGAATAAAACATAGGATACTTTTATCCCGGAAAGTTGTAAGTTTCCACGGGAAAACTGGAAAATGTTGATTACTCACTGTAAGGACCGGTTGCAGAATGTTCTGTGGTTGCCATGGAAACGAAATAACAAGTCCGTCAAAAAACATCAAGCTGCTATACCTACTTTTTCATTGGTTTTTAATATCCTAGAAGAAAATAGGATCCCTTTTTCGCGGTAAACAGTAGTCCGCGCGGACGAAGTCGTGGGCGGGAAAACTAGTAAAAATAAGTATTAACAAAAAAAAACTAGAGTTTTTTTTTTTAATGACTGTCACCTTTTATTTTATTTTTTCCTTCATTTTTTTACGTTTAATAATAAAAAATCATTTAATTATCTACTTTTTTTTTCTTTCAAATCAGTTTGTGAACGACCCTGAAAGTTTCAGCTGGATAGCTAATCGGGATGAGCTCGAAATTTGAATTGCTTGATTCCAGGACAGACAAAATACATAGATACAGATACATAGATACATAGATACATAGATACATAGATACATAGATACATAGATACATGTTTATACCTCCAGAGTACACATGTCGATGAGAGTGAAAGAGCAAGGTCATTATGTAATATTTATTTTTTCCCACTTAGCTTCGCAAACTTGTTTCAGGTTAACACCCTCTGAAAAGCGAACGATTAAAACTTACATTGGTTATAATCCGTTCCACCTTGACTTAGGGAAGTTTGAACTTAACCGCGAATCTAAGCTCCGTCTGGAAGATTATCAAGCTTTGGAGGGTCACTTAACTTCTTCGTAGGTCATAGGTCACTACAAACAATGTTATTATTTAAGTTATTTTGAACTTTGAACATGGCCAGTTTTTGCCTAGAGCGTACTTTGACTGCAGGTAATTATTAATATTCACAACAAAAAAAATAGAAATTACGGCATGTGTTATGTATGTCTAAAACTCCAGGCTTTAAAGGGCTGCTATTAAAAGTAATTAAATTGTTCTATCTGAAAATTAACGACATTTTAAATGTCTTACTTTCCGTTCAACGAAATGTATGTACGATGATAAATAAACTTATAAATGAAAAATGAATCAATAATTAAAGTGAATGTACATAATGTTTATTAAAAATAATATTGTAAATTGCAACATTTTTTGACTTGATTATTTGTTTGTTATTTCATTTTTACAAATAATTCAATACGTTTTTGCTTTTCACTTAGCAAAATCGGACTACGAGATATATCAGACATATGTCACATCACACAATGTCATGTAACTTGTGAATACTTTTTTGCATTTTGTAGATATCAAAGAGAATATAATCACTACGTTTTAGTAGTTATCACAAGTAGTTATTCATTGACTCCGTTGCGCTTGCATTCTTGTGTATGGTACACCATATAATTCTGATCTTGTTAGTGCATTATAAAACCGACAACCTTCGCTTTTCTCCCGGACTGATTTCTTCTACAAATATATCTTTACCATCGTTCGTTACTACGGACTCATTTTTGCTCACGTTTTGGATAAATATTTATGCGACTGATTTGATTGATGTGTATCTACTGCAGCATAGCCACATGATAGCCACGCAACGTTTGCGAAGGTATAATGTATCCTCACTATCAACGCATTTACTTACGAAGCTCACACGATGGCTATCAATTGAGGTAAGTATGTAAAAATGAATTTTGAGTGGGCTATGTAAAGATTTTAGCTAAACATAGTAATTATTCAATGAAACACTCTATAATTCAAAAGATTTTCTCAAATAAATTCAAATGGAGTGCCCGAGGGCCTCTATAGCTATTTCTAAGTGTTTCAACTTGTAAAAAAATAATCTTGTCATTATCTTTAAAACTAGAAGTTCTTGAGAGATGTTGCTTATTTGCAATTAGTAATAGGGTAATCTTCAATACAAATAACATTAAATTATTGATGAAGATGAACTTTTAATAACTAGGCAGAAAGCGCTAGCAAAACGGGCCGTGTCCTTTCAGAATACTTCGCGAACAAACACCAGACAAATACCATTTAAAAAAAAGAAGTCCAGTAACTTAATTTAAGTCAGCTAGACCATTTTTTCCTTTTTAATTATTTTCTTTGTACAGACTGTTTGTTACCTAGTTAATGCTTTATTTTAAGTACCTATCTTCTATACTTATAATAAAACTGTAACGGGTCCAATTCTGTACATTAAAGATATTTTGAAATATTTTTTTGGAACGTACTCTTGATTCGATACTGAAGCCTAAACTGTATTTTTTTCATTTTTGTCTGTCTGTCTGTCTGTCTGTATCTTGGCTAGGCATCACGCCGAAACTACTGAATGAATTTGTATGAAACTTGCTATGATTTGAGTTCATACTACGAGGTAGGACATTTACTTTTCATCCCAAAAATTAAAGGGTTCCCGCAGGATTAAGGTTTAAAGTTATTTCAAAAAACACTTACCACTCTGAAACTACTAGACGGATTGTGATGCAATTTAGCACAATTATAGTTTATATGATGGGTTAAAATTCGGAATACTTTTTATCCTGAAAAAATAAAGAGTTCCTGTGGGATAATGTCCCAAATTCTGTATTTTTTTTTGTGCCGTTCTATTTTCAATACTAAATCCAAAACTGTATTTTTTTAAGTTTTGGTCTTCTGTCTGTCTGTCTGTACCTTGGAAGTGCATCACGCCGAAAACATTTAAGAATTCAAATGAAATTTGGTGTGATTTGAGTTCATACTTCGAAGTAGGACATTGGATACTTTTCATCCCGAAAAATTAAAGGGTTCCTGCAGGATAGGCGTTGAAAGTTATTTAAAAGAACACGTATCACGCTGAAACTACTTGACGGAGTTTTTTGAAACTTGGCACATTCATAGTTTATATAATGGGTAAAAATTGAGGATACTATTATCCAGTAAAATAAAGTGTTCCTGCGGGATAATGTCCAAAATTCTGTGAATTGAAGATATTATGTAAATTTTTTTGGAGGCCGTTCCCTATTCCATACTAAAGCCAACAATGTATTTTTTTATTTTTGTCTGTCTGTCTATCCGTCTACCTTGGCAGCGCCCCACGCTGAAAATAATCAATGAATTCAAAACAAAATTTGGTATGATTTGAGTTCATACTTCGAGGTAGGACATTGGATACTTTTCATCCCGAAAAAATTAAGTGTTCCTGCAGGATAGGGGTGAAAAATGATTTAAAAGAACACGTAGTACGCTGAAACTATTGGACGGATGTTGATGCAACTTGGCACAGACATAGTTTATATGATGGGTGAAATTTATGGATACATTTTGTCCCGAAAAAATAAAGGGTTCCTGTGGGATATGGGTCCAAATTCTGTACATTAAAGATATAGTGTTTTTTTTGGAAGTTACTCTATTTTCGATAATGAAGCCTAAACTGTATGTTTTTTTTATTTTTGTCGGTATGTCTGTCAGTCTGTATCTTAGCCACGCATCACGCCGCCGGAACTACTGGATGAATTCAAATGAAAGTTGGTATGATTTGAGTTCATACTACGAGGTAGGACATAGGATACTTTACATCTCGAAAAAATTATGGGTTCTCGCAGGATAGGGGTTGAAACTTATTTAAAAGAACACATACCACGCTGAAACTCATGGACGGGTTTTGATTCAACTTGGCACTATCTTAAGTTATATGATAGTTTAAAATTGAGGACACGTTTTATTTCGAAAAAGTAAAGGGTTTCTGCGGGTCCAAAGTTATGTTAATATATGAGTAATAAAAAATATTTTTTGATGGTTCTCTATATTCGATACTGAATCCAAACTATTTTACTTTTTAATTTGGTCTGTCTGTTTGTCCGTATCTTGACCGTGCATTGCACCCAAACTACTAAATGAATTCAAATGAAAAAAATGCTCTTGGGTGCTTAAAAAAGGTATTGAACAATTATTTTTTTGTTAATCGTGTCTTTCTTTCTGTTTGTCTGTATGTTTGTTTGTTCTCGCATCACGTAAAAACTACTGGACAAATTGCAATGTGGTTTTCATGATTGAAGTTAGAAGCCGAGCAATTGATAAAAGTATTTTTGACGGCTGAAGAAATTTGTTCAAATTTTGGTATATTGGTCCTGGAATAGCACATTATGGTACTTTGAACCTAAAGAAAAGACAACGCGTGCGAAGCCGCGGGTACAGCTAGTACATAATATGGCCGTGGCGGTCTCGGCTTAGAATAAGACCCCTCCCAATCCTCCCGTGGATGTCGTAAGAGGTGACTAAAGGAATACACATAGGAAGATGGGCAGCAGCATCTTCCGAGTACATATTTGTTACACTGCGGTCACCAATCCGCCTGCCAAGCGTGGTAACTATGGCAATAGAGTTAAGACCGGCAGTGATCACCGCATGGTAAGAAGCTCCATTGAATATCAACGTAAAGCTGGAGAGATCTCATTTGATGAGATCTACTCTTCAACCAAGTCCTGCCCAAATCCAAAACCCCGAGAGCTTTCAGTTGGAGCTCCAAAATCACTTCCAAATCCTTACCGAATGCCATACAGTGGACGAACTAAACAACGGGCTGGTGGAAATTGTTCACGTGGTCGGGGTGGAGTTCTTTAAGAACCACCACAAAAATAGAACACTGGAACTCTGAGCATACATTCAAACTTATGGTAGAACGAAGCGAGATGAGTCTGCAGTCTTCAGTAGATATGTCGAGTATGCTTTGCGATACGATTTGCGTTCCTATAATACTTCTTGTATTAAGAAAGCAATAGAGCCGAACAAGGGCTCCAAAGTATTAGCAAGAGATCTGTCTATTGGGCAAAGCCTGTTGATGAAGCTGAAAACCAACAGTGGCAGCATCGTTTCGTCGAAGCCAGAAATTTTGAGTGAGCTCGAGAAGTTCTATGGACAATTAAACACCTCATTGCGTAGTTCTCACGCAATGAGGTGTTTAATCTTGCTAGGTCCTGCATCACTAGCACGACTGGTGATGCAAGAGCCCGTTTGACCCGACATTATACCGAAGATATCCCAGACGTCAGCCTTTACGAGATCAGAATGGCTCTCAAACCGTTTAAGAGCAACAAGGCACCAGGGGAGGACGGAATAACGACAGAACTACTGAAAGCGGGAGGAACACCTGTACTTAAAGTCCTCCAGAGGCTGATTAACTCCGTCATCCTCGAGGGTACTATGCCAGAGGCATGGCACACGAGCGCAGTGGTGATTTTCTTTAAGAAAGGTGATATCACCCTCTTGAAGAATTATAGGCCCATTTCGCTGCTGAGTCACATCTATAAGCTGTTTTCGAGAGTATTTACAAACCGTCTCGCTCGTAGGTTTGACGACTTTCAGCCTCCCGAACAAGCTGGATTCCGGAAAGGCACCGTAGACCATATTCATACGCTCCGGCAGATTATACAGAAGACCGAAGAGTATAATCGGCCACTATGTCTAGCGTTTGTGGACTACGAGAAAGCCTTTGATTCAGTCGAGACCTGGTCAGTGCTACAGTCATTACAGCGGTGCCAGATTGATTACCGGTACACCGAAGTGTTGAAGTGTTTGTACAGCAAGGCCACCATGACAGTTCGTCTTCAGGATCAGAGCACGAATTCTATCAAGCTGAAAAAAGGGGTGAGACAGGGAGACGTTATTTCTCCGAAACTGTTCACCTCTGCACTGGAAGATATAGGCAAGCTTCTGAACTGGAACGGATTTGGTGTTAACATCATATGCCGAATACACCTTCGATTTGCCGATGATATAGTCATCATGGCAAAAACCCTGGAAGATTTAAGCACAATTTGGGAAACAATATTCGAAAACGAATCCAACTCTCTCCAATCTCTCTCGAACTGACAGTTCTGCCTGCATTAACTTTGACCCAACACAAACGATACGAGGTAAAAAACTTGAGCTGACAGTTCTACCTGCATTAACTTTGACCTAACACAAACGATACGCCATAAGGTGAAAATCTCAAGCTGACAGTTCTACCTGCATTTGTCTCACTGAATTTTCATATTACAGAAAGAAGATCAGCCGCCTAAGCAGCAGCTCGCTAATCTCGACTCCTCGCCGAAGGTTCAGGACGGCAGCATCAGCGGCAAGGTTCACCATCTTCAGAGCGAACAGAGCAGGGAAGCTGCGGGCCAAGTCTTTTGCCAAAAAGGAGAAGAAAGCCACCCAAACTTTAGCTATAGTTTTAGGTAAGGGTACTTTGGTTTATAGTTGATAGATTCAGGCATTACTTTGCGGAAATCCAAATTAAATACATGTTATATAAAAGATGAATTAAATTACATATTAACGTTCTTTTTCTTTATTTTTTGTTTCATTTTCACTTATTAAATTTTAACGTTTTTTATTTAAATCCTAAACTATACCCAGTTTGCAAGCAATTTTAAAGACATTTCACTTATAAAAAATTTATTAACAACCCACGCTAACCAACCCTTATCTAAATTGAGTTGTTTATATATAACATACATAACTAACCGTGAGTTGTTTATGTTATATAAACAAAACATAGTACCACACTTTTAAAATTTCAATTTTCCTAAACTATAGAAGTCAGAGTTTTGAAATAAAAACTTTTTATAGCAAATTTCATTTTTTTTGGTATTATAGTTTGTTTTATATTAGAAGTATAAACATTAGAAACGGGATATTTACCATGGAAAATGTGGAAAACCTTGAATTTGAACTCATCGCTGACACCACCATAAATAACCATATTTACAAGTGTATTTTTTTCGTCTAGTGTTTGTGTTATTTTTAAACCATACATATATTATAATATTAGTATATTAAAATAGAAGATAAAACCAACAACTGTTCGCGCATCACGTTAAAACCAGGACCAATTGCGACGCGATTTTCACTATTGGATAACTTAGGTGTTGACTTAAAAACTGATCAAGTACACCAGTTTTTCCGTTTATCTCAATCCGATGAGTAGGTACCATGCAATTTAATAAAAAAAACTATTAATTTTAAATGTATAGTAGGTACCTACTATATTTTGAAGGCCAATGTAAGTACGTCGAATTTAACATTCTCACTTGATGGACAGCAAAGATAGAACTCAAGAAGACCTTCCCAGATGTTACCGTAGTTAACACTTATTGCACAAAAAAGATATGGCAACAAAAAAATAATTTCAGGTGACAAGTTTTTGAGAAAAAGTGTTCGCTTCTGAGCTAACATCTCAGCAACGTTACCCAAATAATAACTATAACATTTACTATATTTAAATTTTACGACATTGCTTAAAAAGCCGCAAGTTTAAAATGGAACTGGGCTGGTCACGTCTGCCGCATGTCGGACGTGCTGTGGGCAAGACTCACGACTGAGTGTGTGGGCTCCCACACAACTTTAGACTACGTCGCGGCAGACCCAGGAGATGGCGGGACGAGCTGGACGCTTATTGGAAGGATTGACCGCAGGAATATTTGAAGCGAGAGGAGTTTATGCTAGCGAGGTCTTCAGCTCACAGTTCTACTAGTATTAGTATGGTATTATGGATGAGATTGAAGCTGCACTCTATAAATTCTTCTAAATAACTTGTAATAACCCAAAAATATTACCATTCCAGGTGTATTCCTCTTCTGCTGGGCGCCATTCTTCACCTGCTCCGTCCTGGACGCTCTCTGCTCCAAGTTCGACCTGTCCTACACTCCGGGGGTCACCGTCTTCATCCTGACCACTTGGTTGGGGTACATCAACTCCTTCCTGAACCCTGTGATCTACACCATCTTCAACCCTGAGTTCCGGAAGGCGTTCAGGAAGATACTGCATTGTGGCACCTAGCCCGCGGATTACTACATAGTGTACGACTGAGCGAGCTGGATGTCTAGTGGACTCTTCTACAACTTTCTATAGAGAAGTGTGACTTGTTTGTGCTGACTTATCTTTATAGCTTAGCAAGAAGGTTTACTTGCAAATAAAGGTAAAAAAATGAGTACTTCTACATGGTACTATTATTTTATCTGTGTCTGTCGCAAGATGAAAAATAACTGTTTTCTGTCAGTTCTATTGAAATTTTTAATGGCATGATAGATTCGTCAAAGACTCAAACTGACCTTTATCATGTGAGACCCAAATTATTTTGTTTTTCTTTCTGGATAGGATTGTTATTGGTATATTGAGCTATGCTTGGAGTTTCTCTGATAGACAAGATTCTTAATGAAGACATCAGATGGAGAACCAAGGTAACCGATATAGCTCTAGGGATAAGCAAGCTAAAGTGGCAGTGGGCTGTTCACATTTCCCGAAAAACCGATAACCGTTGGGTAAGATGAGTACTCGAGTGAAGAACACGTTTAGGCAAACGTATAGGGCGCCCTATGGCCAGGTGGAGTGACGATCTGCGAAAAGTGTCTGGAAGAAAATGGATGAGAACAGCTGATGACCGAGCTCAGTGGCGTGCATTAGATGAGGTCTACGTCCAGCAGTGGACAAGTATAGGCTGATGATGACGATGAAGTATATTGCAGTGGCAGCACTGTCGAGTACAGGTAAAAAAGCAATGGTTGGTCGAGAATACAAGACAGATCCCCAGACTTTGTAGATGAGTTCATATCCAGGCATTGCTTTGTAGATGAGTTCATGTCCAGGCATTGCTTTGTAGATGAGTTCATATCCAGGCATTGCTTTGTAGATGAGTTCGTATCCAGGCATTGCTTTGTAGATGAGTTCATATCCAGGCATTGCTTTGTAGATGAGTTCATATCCAGGCATTGCTTTGTAGATGAGTTCATATCCAGGCATTGCTTTTTTTTACGGAACATTAAACTATGACAAGAGTTGAGCTAGTTTTAGTTTTAAGTAGGTACAAAATAGCTCTCAATTAGTCAGGATTTATAGTTTCCATGCAAACATGGATATGGCTTAGTTTATCTACAAAATATGGTGTCAACCTCATTTAAACAAAATAGAATCTATATACGTATGTAGGTATGTATGCTTGTTACCAATCAGCGCTGAAACGGCTAAACGGTTATTGATGAAATTTTGCATATACCTACTAAACACCTACTATATGTCGTGGAATAACACATTCTGCTATTGTCCACGCGCGTAAAGCCGCGAGGCGCAACTATATAACAATATGATTATTTAAACATTATTTCCGAGTATATTTATAAAGTTTGTATTGTTGTAAAAATACAATCTCTGTAAATAGCTGTAAAAATAATAGTAACTATTATGTAGGTCATTATCAATGGCTGTAAATGTCTATTTATCCATACAACGTACAGTTACGAGCAAATTTAAACTTGCCGATTCTTCAGTCAGATGTATGTTAATTGATTATATTTAATTATATTAAAACCTATTGATTAACGTATATCTGAAATTCGGCAAGTTCGGTATGTTTTTTTTTAAATTACTATGTTTACAAAAATTTTATATAATTGTCGTTCTACATTTCATTGCTCGTGACTGTACGTGTCTATCGCTTATTACCTACATCCCTGTGGTTGTGAGTTAAGGCTACAAAAATAACTTTAGAAAAGCAATACCCCCTTAAATGTATACCTGCTACTTTATGTATATTTCGAAGAGATATTATTTAAATGTAAGTTGATGTAAATGTTTCTTAATCATAACTTAAGTCGATGTTTAGAAAAAAAACATGTTATCTTGTAAAATCTCTCCGAAAACTTTTGTCTGATTCTTCACAAACATAAAGTAGTTTTGCTGTTAACATTTTAAACATTCAGTTACGAAATAATTATAAGTGGAAAAATGCTTTATATACAGATTTTATTAATTCTAACAGGTGAAAGGAATTGAAAGAAAATTCCTGTATTAAACTTATAGGAATTTTAAGCCGGCGGCGGCGCGGCGGCGTTAGAGAAACCAAAGAAAAACTGTTCACCTCATTATTTCTAGTCAATGTGGAAATGTTTGTCTACTTTTTATTGCCAAAGATATTTGTACTATATTTTAATTATAAATAATATCAAATGTAAATAAATCTGTAAAAAAGTTAGAACGTGTAAGAAAAATACGCTAATAATTACTTAGATACCTAATTGATGTTGAATATATGGTTCAGTATTTCATTTTAGATGTATTTTCTTTCATATTATCCCACGATCTAAAAGGTTTCCTGATTTTTTATACAAGCTTCAAAGATTTCTGAACCGATTTGGATGATCCTTTTAGAACGAGCGAACGAAGCGAGCTCAAGTCTCTGCTTCAAGTACATTCAATTTTACTTTCATCTGTCAGTTTGTTGGTACTCCTCAACAGGCTTGTTATACAGGTTTACCTTCGATGAAAAAACAAGTAAGGATTCACTAAGTTCGCCTGATTCGTGTTCCACCAAAACTCCGCGCAATTCAAAAAATCCGCGTATGGCTCGCTTATAGTGGAGATGGCCTTTTTAATTGGCAAATAGGTAACTAAACTTAATCATCATAAAAAGTAAAAAGCCGCTATCCATAGTTTTGAGCCGGGCAGCACACATAACTAATCGACTACATATCACGCAACCACGCGACACGCACACGTGGTCGCGTGGTCGCATTTTGAATAATAGTGATAATAGTAAGTTCTTGATCTTTATTTGTTTCTTTCATACAAATAAAGACGAACGTAAGGGTTTAACGATTTTTTTGAATTTTTCAGTCTTCGGTGATTTTTGATTGGGGGTACTGCTACCACTGGTTCAGGGGGTACTTCCTCTAAATTGGGGCTACTGAATATCTCCGTCAGATCAGATCCGATTTCGATGTTTTTTTTTAAATGTAGTATCTTTAAGTTGGTCTCAAAAAAATTTGATGAAGATCTGATGAGGATCTTCGCCGTGATGAGTGAGAATAGCTCATCAAAATGCAGTAAATTGCTCACTTGATTTCTACCTCTTGAATCAGCCCTTTACCTACTAGGTTGATGGAGCACCTTGGTTATTAATGTTAGTTTTACAGTAAGGTCACTAGATGGCACTACTGTGCACTTCTAGATTGTTGCAAAAAAGTTTGTGCTCGCGAGGTCTACGAACTACTAGTTTTATTTCAAAAGGTAGACTTCCAGATAGTCACATTTAAATTTCATGAAAATTGATTCCGTAGTTTTGTGGTAAATTAACGTTACTAACTTAGTTTTAGTATAGATATAGCGAAGAAGAGAGCGAAGGTATGTAGAGGTTGGCGACAGGAGCTCCCAAAAAGCGCGATCAAGTCGCATAGCGTGATTTACAGAGGCACTATTATTACATAAAGAACTCAACACCAGGAACCTACGCAGGGTAAACCTATGGAGGTAAACCTATCTAGGCTTTATGGAATCCATGTGGAAATAAGTCGCGGGTGAAAGCTAGTAAAAGAATATTTTTATCTTTGATAGAGATGGAGATATAGGCCCGGTGCCGTAGAAGCGGAAGGGCCGCTTCTAACAGCAAGAAGAGTTGTCAGTTATTAAATATTATCAAATATTAAGTAGGAAGCTTTCCAGCCTTACTACTAATTCAAATACCTACTAATTTATATGAATTAGTCAAGAACACGAGTGCGGCTGGTGGAGAGACGTGTTGAAATTCCTATTAGGGGTGTATTAAACATTCCACTTGCGTGTTTGTGGGCACGAGTCTGTCAGGGGTGTCAACACACCACAAGGCGAAAATGTGCTGTGACGATTCGTCCTCACGAATATTTAAAACTAGACCTTTGAAAACGGTTAACTGACTTTATTTTTTAATGTGTAAAAAAATGTTCACAAAATACTTTATCCGGATGTGATCACTGATACACGATTAAATAAAAATAGTTCTATAGAAAAATAACATAAACTTTCCTAAAATACACTCGTTTTGACGTTCCCGTCGATGGCATGAATCGACTTCCCTCAGTTTCTATCGAAGATATTTTTCCAAAAAATAAGTGAGTAATCCCAACAAACAGTACGTGGCAGTGGGCTGGTCACATTTCTGGGGTAGACGAGTTTTCGAATGGAGACCTCGTTTAGGCAAAGGTAGGACGCCCCTGGTCAGGTGGAGTGACGACGTGCGAAAAGCGGCTAGAAGAAAATGGATTAGGAGAGCTGCAGAACAAGCTCATGGCGTGCATTAGAGGAGGCCAAGGTCCAGCAGTGGACAAATATAATAAGATGAAAACAAAACAAAAATTTTAGTTGGAAATATTCTTGGATACAATGAGCTTAAGATAAAACGGTAAATGAAAATGAAAATAACAGTTTTGCATCGTTAATAATAGGCCACTATTAACAGTGATCCAGGAAACGTATCACCATCTGCTGCGATCACCGCGCCGCGCCGCCTGCCATGCGTCGTCATTATGGGGAAACCCCCTCTTTTATGGGACGGCCCTTGTTCAACAGTGGACTTCTTTGGGATGATGATGATTATGATGAAGACCAGAGTCCTAATAACTACCACTTTCAAGTAGAAAATCTGTCACCATCCCATTGTGGTATACCGATAATAATACACATTTTTACCAGCTTCGACCGCACCGTCACTCAGCACCAAGTGAGACAGTGGTCAAAAGCTAGCCTCTAACCTAAAATACAAAAAAAAAACCTTAGTTCGATACTCCCCAAGTAATCAATGGCAACTGTCCAAGCCGAGGTTCGTACCCCCTGGGTGCCCTTGAGCAAGTGGCCAAAAACGTAACTTTGGCGTGCGCCTTCTGCGTCACGCATTGCGGCGGAGCGCTTTTGCGCCCGCCCCACCGTTCGGTGACGCTGTAGAGGTCAGTTATAGACCAACAGCACATATCATTTCTAAAAAAAAATAAAAAAATACAAAAACCTTTTAAACTTAGTTACCTAACCTTGTTGAATATCAGCGTTACCAACCCTAGCTTCGTATGAAATGTATGAACTATTATGACGTACGAGTACATACGCAAGTTCAAGCAGAAACTAGAATTTGAGTCGCTGACTAATTGGAAGCCTGACAAATTATATAAATATCATTGACTATTTATTCCGGCGTTTTTTTAAATGTTTCCTTATTTATATATACATATATAAAACATATATGTACGTAAATATTTATATATCATCTACTTAATTATATGTATATTTAAAATAAAGCGCTAAGCAATGAGTATAGGTACAAATTATACTACATACGTACAGTACCCGGCGATAAATAATGCACATCGGCCTTTGGAAAGAGACAATTGGCTGTTTACGACGATTTCCGAACACTGACGACCGTCCATTAATCACCGTATTTGTTAACTGACACATTTCATATCAAATAAATACTGCACTTTATGGACTTTATTAGTTTACGTCAAATCGATGACATGTAAACTTTAAATATCTATAGAGAGTTGTTGCAACTACTAGAAAAAGGATAGTAGGTTGTAGTAGTAGGGAGCAAACTAATATTTTGACGGCAAGGGCGCTATTTGAATCCAGAGCGGAGTGAAGGATTAAGTGGAATCCTGAACGTAGCGAGGAATTCAATATACTTCGCCCGAGGAAAAATAATATTGCGTCCGAGTGATACATTCTACTTTTCATCCCCCTCTATGGGAAAAATAAATAAAAGGCGCTTTTAGATACGTCACAACTCATATTAGTTATTTAAAAGGATTTTAAATAGACTAAAAATAAACAACTTAAAATAAACTAGCAACTAACTAACACTTAACTAAAAAATTATATTCACTTAGTACTTCTTTGTACGTCCTTCAGACAGTCTCTTCAGATATTGTGTTGTAAATTTTGTGTAGATCTCGATTTGAAAGTCATTATTGGTACTGGCCGGAAAACTGGTGAAGGTTGCTTACATTTGGTTAATTCTTTAAGTCAGGTTTCACAAAAAGCCATCGCTCCTTTTGCATTTTCCCACTCGATAAAATTGTTACCTATAAACTTTCACATATTTTTTTTAGTTTAGTTGGTCATAGATTCTGTATCATATTTATTGCGTAGTATGTTCAGGTGTAAGTAGGTAGTATAGTACTTTCGCTAAACTTGCTTTTCCGTGAAATTATTTAGTTTTTGCACTGTCAATATTCCTTGTTTCTGTGACAACAATATCGTAATTCGCGCGCTTTTATTGTTTTCCTGTCCTCAGTACATTTACATGATTCTTTTTTTAAATACAGACGGCGCGCCACGAGACCCAATGAACAAAAAAAATCCTCATTGATCCATACTAATTATGCATTAATTAGTATGGATCAATGAAGAATTTTTTTGATTGATCCTTCATCTGATCTATACTAAATTTTCCTAATACCATACATGCCTAATACCATAAGTCTGCTTGGCTTGACGGAACATCGTTCGACTCTCGATCTTTAGTAGCGGAGTTTAATTCCCAACTGGATAGTTTACATTTAGCACATAAATAATAATCCAATGGCTTATAACTTGAATATGGCCGAGCTAAGGCGGAAAGAGCCAACGAGTCACGAGCGCTCGCGTTACGGAACCAATCGATCGCCAAAATCAAAAATTCACGTTCCAAATTCAAAACTCTTTACTGCCTTCTCTGAAAGTCTTGAACAGAAAAGACCTACTTTGCTCCCTCTTTTCGAGGAACCAATCAGTGTTTTTCGAATAGATGGGATGTAAAAACAATTACTTATGTATTATTTTGTAAATGAATAGATTTAATGTTGGGGGTTTAAACAACTCTATATAATATATTTTCAGCTAAATGCGACTATTTTCAGCCGAAATTAACCGAGTCTCTTTCCAAAGACTGATGTGCATTATTTATCGCCGCGTGTCTTGCTTTCGTGGACTATGAGAAAGCCTTTGACTCCATCGAAACCTGGGCTGTTCTCGAATCTCTGCAGCGATCCCAGGTGGATTGGCACAATCATCATCAAGCTGTAAAAAGACAGAAAAATACTATTATTTATTCTGTGGTACAAAGACGATTATAGAAAAAAATGTCTAGGGGAAATAAAATATGCTTTAATAGATCATAGGCTATAAAAACCGCATTGCAATCGGTCTATTAGTTTTTACGTAATAGGCCAACAACGTTGTTTCTAAGGTTCAATTATGTCTCTCACTATGGAATTAGTTCTAAGTTGAATGCGTTATCTTGGGCGGATATCTCGTAAACTTGTAAACCCCAGGTTGCCGTGATTTTCGTTAGTAAATTCATATTATGCGCTAGCGCCTTTGTTATTTTTTTTTGTTCTTTCCTCTCTTAGATAGATTCAACTACAGAGACGCAACTCAAGCAAAGGGGTCACATTAGTGACGAATATTCCAAAAATGGCACCAGACAGATAAATAGTATTAAAAAATATTTTCTATTAAGTTTAAAAATAAATTACTGACATATTACATTAAACAGGTTCAGTACAATTATGAATCCATAGGCTCCTGAGTCAATCAGTTATCTTTTTATCAACAATAGCGATCTTTTTATCAATGAAAATACAATAGATTGAAGTCACCAGACGGGTGAACAAGACGTCCAAGTCTGTATAAGTACGGTAGTCCAAATGGCCTCAGGCAGGACCCGATGGAAACGAATAGTATCGACTATAGAGAGAGACTCAAGTACATAAATGATCCTGATCAATGCGCAAACGCAGAGGTCTTGTGCAACTGGCTGGCTGTTCGTCGTCTACAGAAACCCTTGATTGGAGCAATTTACCCGACGCTATCGGATGCTGCTGTACCAAATGATATTGCTGCCTATTTAGTGAGTAGGTAGATGATTCACCCAATTTGTTACTACACTCGACATTGTACCTTAAGTTTCCCTTTTTTAGTTCATTGAGTGACGAGAGCAGGTTATTCACCTGATGGTAAGCGCACGACTGACCGTAGCAATAACAGCTCCAACCAGAACATTGTTTACAAAAGCCTACATTGCGATAGTTATCCTGAGATATTGGAATCCGTCAAGTGTCGAGTGTATGCAAATCTTATGTCTTTTAATTTTTAAGGTATTCACGTGACAAGTAAGACTGTTATTCAATCCAAAAAATAATTTAATTTATTCTTCAAAATACACTGGCCTTCAAAACTTAGTACCACACTTGTAATGTCTGTCTGCTCGCGCATCACGTTAAAACTACTGGAACGAGTCCGATGCAATTTTAATTGTTGGATAGCTTATATTTTGTTTCAAAATCCGGTGTACTTGGTATCTCAATCCGATGAGTAGGAGCCCAGCAATTTAATAAAAACTCTATTAATCTTAAAAGTGTGGTACTAAAGTTTTGAAGTCCAGTCACAGAATAAATAATAGTACAAGGTCCAGTGTAGATCCGGTGTTTCAGAACAACAACTTCTAATTACAAAGGAGAAGGTACCCACCGTTAATGCCCCATTATTGTCATACCATACCCATATACCTACTGGTATCATTGTGCGCCGCAAACAGTATACCTTTAGCGTACCTAGACTACCTAGATACCTACCCTTCTTTATGTGGGAGCCTAGTCGAAGACAAAAGTCAAGGTCATGCCGCCATCTCTTCTTTGGTCTGCCGCGACGCGATGCCGTTTGCGATCACCATCAGCCTATACTTATCCACTGCTGGACCACTCCTAATGCACGCCACTGAGCTCGGTCTTTGGCTCTCCTGATCCATTTTCTACCAGCCGCTTTTCGCAGGTCAACTCTCCACCTGGCCACAGGGTGACCTACACTACCTTTGCCTTAACGTGATCTCCACTTGAGAACTCGTCTACCCCAACGGTTATCGGTTCTTCAGGAAATGTAACCAGCCTACTGCCACTTTAGCTTGCTTATCCTTTAAGCTATGTCGATTACCTTGGTTCTCCGTCGCATATCTTCATTACTCAGTAGCTCTCTCCATAGCTCGTTGAGCGACCTTAAATTTGTGAACTAGTTTGACCGTGAGTGTACACGTTTTGGCTCCGTAGGTCATGACTGGTAGGACGCACTGATTGACGACTTTTGTCTTCAGGCAATGTGGTATGGATGACGAGAAGACTTGCTGAACGCTGCCCAACCCAGCTGAATTCTTCTGTTAGCCTCCTTCTCAAAGTTGTTCTTACCTAATTTCAATATTTGCTATGGCAAACCAGCCAGACTTGAAGATATCCAGCTATATGTTGCTGGATATCTTCAAGAGGTACACCATTGACTGCAATCAGTTCCGGGTCACCAAGATCGTTAAACATGATCTTAATCTTATCTTTTTAATTCCTAGACCGATGCGTCGAGAAGAATCATCTAGATTGGTCAGCAAACTTTGCAAGTCTTGCAGCGACTCTGCCATTAGGACGATATCAGCGGCAAATTGTAAGTGTGAGATGTTCTTGCCATTGATATTACTGCCCATTCCTTTTCAATTCAGCGTCTTAAACATATCTTCCAAGGCAACAGTTTCGGGGATATAACATCCCCCTGTCTCACTGCCCTGCGCAGTTGGATATGTATAGACTGCTGGTTTTATACTTGGACACTCATAGTCGCGTCGTCTTACTGAAACCTCAGCACTTAGATGTATCGCCAGTCCACTTGACACCGCTGCAAAGACTCCAGAACCACCCAGGTTTCAACAGAGTCAAGGCCTTCTCATAGTCCACAAAAGCAAACACACAGAGGCTGGTTATACTCTTCAGACTTTTTTATGTCAACAATTCCTCCAATTCCAAACAATCTATCTATTTGTCTTTCTGACCCATCGATGTAAGAATTTTTTTCCTACATCGATGTTCTGACAGTATGTTCACGCATAAAAATACTGCCCGATTGTAATGCGTTTTTTACTGTTGGATAGCTTAAAAACTGGGGTACTTAGCCTAGGGATAGGGTTTAACTTAACCCTAAAATATAGGAAAACTGGTACTTCGTATCTCAATCCGATAGGTAGAAGCCGAGCAATCGATATAAAACCATTTGGCGGCTGAATGATTTTTTACGAAATATATGTAGTACTTATATTTTACTGTAAACATTGATGTCCCCCTTTTAAAAGGTACATACGTTTGGCACAGAATAAATAATAAGTTTAATTACTCTGTTAAATTACTTACATATATATTTTGTTCTTTTTTCAAAACTTTTGGTCCAGGAATAACACTCAAGTTACTTTTAACAGTACATATAAGTCAATGCTTTTAACCCAGATAAACTACAACGCGGGCAAAGCCGCAGGCACAGCTAGATACTTAAGCACCTACCTAATTATTGATGCAAATTATGTACATACTTTTAAAAATTTGGTACCATTAATGCCATCTCTGATAAATTTGTTGAACTAGTAAGTGTTTAGCAGTCACATAAGTACTTAGAATAATAAAATTAATAGGGAGCATTAGTAAAAAAAATTATGCTCTGATTGCCATCTCTGATGGAGTAGTTGAACTAATATAACATGTTTCAGAGTAATAAAAATATTGCACTATAGGAGTCTTTCGGCGAAATGATTAAAAATAGTATTATAATTTCCCACATTATACTCCAAAGCAGAAAACACATTACTTACAGGTATAAAATGAAGTGAAAAATAACCCAAACCATGACCTTGGCCGAAAAGGAAACATTCTGTTTCTGAGTTCTGCCGCCGCCTAAATCTAGATGGCGCTACACGTCGAGGAAACAAAATTAGTATGTCACGCCCAAACATAACTTATCCGCAAACGATTACATGTAATTGTGAAATAGAATAGTGTTTTCAACCATTTCTTGTATCTTTTCAATTCATGGCAAGGAATAAATTCTTTTATTTGCGAGTTTTTCTTTGCACTAATAATGCAACAAGAAAATGACGTTTGTTATATTTCAAGTTCTTTTCATTTCGCGAGTCATGCCGTCTATCTCGCTCGTGAGCCTGCTCTTTTACAGCGTGAAAGAAAGAGAAAGGAAGTTTTGTAGCTGCGTTTGAAGTTAAACAGCGCTTCGTATCAGCTGACAACCAAAGCAAAACAGTCGGTGCGCGACCATCTTGTCAAAACTCGGAGTCGGTGACAACAAATAAATATTGTAAAAATGTCCTAATTCGCTTGTAATGACTTAACATTCAAGTTGTATCTAATAAAGTACAGTGTATATTTCATTCTGGTGTTGTTTTTGAAGCGGAAACTATACATTTTGCTCAATATTTCGGGTTTGTGTTGCGTCAAATGACGTCATGTGTGTGATTATACACCACGTATCGCAGCTGAGGAGTTTGTAAGTATTTTCATTTATTTCTGTGTTAATTTTATGAAATCGTTGCTAGTAATTAGTAGTTTTCCATGGCTAATCGGTGCTGGTTTCATTCATGATTCATTCGTGGCGAGCCCCGGGGCCTGCGGTTCCATAACGCGACTCGCATCTGCAAGTGGGGTTTTCCATGCCCTTGAAAATTATGCAGCAAAATTCACGTATTTCTTGTGTTGATGGTGTAAATTTCGCGAGACTGACTTCCTCACGTGCCTTCCCTCGCATGATTAGGACGGCTGCGGCGGCCACGGATACCTACTTTTCCTTTCGCATGGCAACCGAACCCTGTGCGCAATAAACAGCTAAAAATGGAATGCTCTAGACAGAGTCATATCATAGAAAGTATTGTCTTGTTCTTCATATACATCGAAAGTTTCGCGGACGTGTTGGCAAATCTGTATGAAAATGGCCGTCCTATTGATAAATCAACGAGTTTTTTTTTTCACCGCTGCCCGCAACTTTCGAGAGTTCGCCGTAGCTGGCATGCGATCATCGCCCGCTCGGCACAAATACATACGATTTTAATCGCGCTATGCGTTTATTTCGTGTTCGTTTTGTAAATAAATATAGAACGTCATCTTGTTAATGAGCCCGTAGGTAGGTACCTACCTAGCTAATTATTCATGTTAAAAGGTAGGTGTGCTAGGTATTATGTCAAGCTGCGTAGGTAGAATCCACCTACAAGACTAACGAGTAACGAGTTGTGAAGTGTAGACAACTAGTTCTAGCTCCCTCCCTACCAACTCCCTACCCTACCTACTTACATATAGCTGCTTGTTTACGTGTACTTTTCTATTATGACGGATGTTCAAGTGTGGTGGGCGTTATTGCTGTTATTCTCTCTTGGTCTCTTCTATTGCTTCCCCGAATGTCCAATAAAATTAAAGTAGAATCGACAATGCTCAATAAGTGACCTGAATACGGTTAATAAATACCTACGTGGACAAGGAACAATCCGTAACACCCCGCACTTCCCCTTTCGACGCGACACCCCGCTTCCCGCGAGCTGTTGTCATTCGTCAGGATTAGCACACGCTTAATATGACTTATCAAAAAATAAATGATTGGATGATCTAATTTAATCTATGGATCTCTATGGATGACCTGCCATAATGCATTATTTAGAGTTTCTTATGTGAAGTTCTTACATAGGTACCTACCAATAAAATATCACTACACATTTCGAAATTGACTTGGTTCTTGTCTACATTGGTCGGTGTCTACGTCTACTACATTCATTAGCTATTGAGTGACTGCGAAATTACTAATTACTTTCCCATATTGACTAAGTTTGTTTAGTAACAATTTTTTAGTTTGGTACGTTCAATACTTATTGTGACCAGTTTGGTTGGTAGTAAATTTAGCAACAACCTACCTAATTCAAAAATGTTTAACCCATAATATTCCGAAGGTCAAATAAGACCAAATAAATGACTCATTGCTTGTCTGTTTGTCGTGTGAGATAGTGCTGCTGCTGACCTCTGGTTTCAGAGTTGTTCAGGCCGCCAGAGGGCTTCTGACATGGCTTAACGACTGCTATTAATCAATAACAGCCGGGATCGTCAGCATAACGTGCCCTTCGAAGCTCGAAGCGATGGAAAACCGCATGTAACTTAAAAAGTAATCTTTAATCATTTATTTACTTTGGAGGTAGGTACTTACTGATGATCTGATGAATAGTGATGTCAGAAATGGCGAGAGGGGTCTTCGGCGGTCCTATTATTAGCTTCCCTTAGAGGGACAGCTTGTATGATCTGCCCTTCTGTACGATTCTGTACCAAATTTTCTTTTAGCTCTCAAACAGATTGGCAAGTAAACTCGTGCCTTGATAAGAAATTAAATAGGTACGTACAAACAACAAACAAACTACTTATAAAATCTCGATAGTCGGCAGAGAATCTTGTTTTTTTCGAAACAACGTAGGTACTGAGGTTTTGTTTGAAAGTATGCTGATTATTTCAATGCACGGAAAACATTAATCAAAAGTATTGTAAAAGTAAGACTGCGTGCACTAAGCGACCTTTTATACCCATCAATAGTGAAGTGCGAAAGGGAGACACCATCTCACCTCACCCAAGTTGTTTACGGCTGTCTTGGAAGATATTGCCAACACACTTGAATGGGACAAATCAGGAGTGAACATCAATGGTTGTTTGTTTGTTTTTCGTATGAGGTAGTGCTGACAACAAACAACATCAATGGTGCCTACCTGTCGCCTTTGAGATTCGCAGACGGTCGTATTCTATTTGCAGAGACTAGATGACCTCGAAATAATGCTGAAAGAAGTTTATTATGCTTATTTGCAAGCAGGGCTAAAAATTAATATGTCTAAGACGATAGTTATGGTGAATGTCTCTGGCAACTAGAAACCCAACATCATTGTTGGGCAGTCGATAGTACTTCTATCTTGGACATACTATTTCTTTTGGCAAACAGCATCAACAAAAAGAGATATCTTGGAAAATCCAGTCTGCATGCGGCAAGCTCGAAGTTATTTTAAAGTCAACTGAATATCCACAATGTTTGAAGACTCGCCTTTATAACCAGTGTGTCCTGCCTATCATGACATGGTGCCGAGACAGACGCTCACGACGGAGTAGTCGCGATGTATCAAGTGAGAGTTGCACAAAAAGCCATGGAGCGTGCCATGCTCAGCATCAAATTACAAGACCGAGTTGAGAAATACAACGCCGCACAAAGGTCTAAAACTTCGGAGAGCTGTTTTTCTAACTCATGGTGTTGAAAATCAGCTCTCCGAATTCTGCATCTGCATTGGGCAGGTCACGTGGATAGGCAGAGTGAAAACAGGTAGATATAACGTTGACCAAGTGGTGGCTTAGACCGGGCAACAGAAGCGTCGTATTGAGATGGGACGACGACATAGTAAAGATCGTGGGTCGGACATGGGTGCGCAGAGCACAGGATCGAGATGTGTGGTGTAACAAAGAAAGAGGCCAGGCCTATGCTCAGCAGTGGGTGGACAAGGGCTGAAAATTATGATGATGATTGTAAAAGTGGATCGTATCACACAGCTATTAATTTGTATCGATCTCAATAAATATTTGTAAGTAAACCAAGAAAAAGCAAGTGGATCGCCTAATGACCTATACTAACATCTAATAAATAAAGATGCTCTAGATACCTAGACCCCTCAAACATCATAATGGACGGCGCGGTACTGGAGTTTGCTCGACGAACTTCACGTAGTTCATGAACCTGTAACCTCATTGGTAATACTAATAAGTACGACGCTGTTAGAAGTACCTAGTAATGAAGAATTAGCCAAGTCCAAATAGCAGAGGTATGGCGGCGTTATCGCAAAAATCTGTAACATATAGTGTTTTCCGTAAATTATAGTTTTCATCTACATTATACATGTCGTTACTAGCTGCATGATGCACACATTTTTTTTCCTTATTTTTCATCAAGATCGGTTCATCCGTTACGGATGAACCGATCGTCAAAAGTTAACGAACAGACAGAGACAGATGATTTTCGCGTTTATAATATTAGTTTGGTGAAAGTATCAAAAAATACCTGATTAAAGTGTATCCAATAAAGTCAATCCTTGACAAGGTTTCTCACCTAAAAATATTTCGTATCACAACAACCACAATAAAAACTGTGTTCAATACACCCCCGCGTAAAACAAACAGTAAAGAGATGATTTGTTTGTCGTATGAGGTAGTGCTGGCCTCTGATGTCAGAGTTTGTCAGGCCGCCCGAGGGCCTCTGACATGGCTTAATGACTGCTATTAACCAATAACAGCCGGGACCGACGGCTTAACGTGCCCTCCGAAGCACGGAGCGATGGAAATTCGCACATAACTTCGAAAAGTCATTGGTGCGGGAGCCTAGGTTTTGAACCCGGTATCGTTGGATTCTAAATTGCACTATAGAACCATTAGGCCACCATCGCTCTGTGGTGTGTGTGTGTGTGTGTGTGTGTGTGTGTGTGTGTGTGTGTGTGTGTGTGTGTGTGTGTGTGTGTGGCAATGTGACAGTGGTTATCTATCCATACTTATTGACCGACTGAGCGCGAAGCGCGATCGAAGCGTCTCCGTTTCAGCTTGGGCAAAAATGCTTTCGTATGTAAGTCGGCGCGCTGTCCGGATCCCCGGCTGTTCTCCTCTACAGGTCGCATTTCTCAACTGATGTAGACGTCACTTGGTATACAGGTTAAACTAATTTTTAGGATATTTTAGTCGTCGGGGATTTTTGATTGGGGGCACTTCCCCTAAAAAGGGGGCTACTGAATATCTCCGCCTTATTAGATCCGATTTCGATGGTTCTTTTTTATTTGAAAGTTAGAGTAGGTTCTTTAAGTTGGTCTCCTAATAATTTGGTAAAGATCTGATGAGGATCTTGTAATGAGCAGAATAGCTCTTCAAATTGCACTAAATTGCTCACTTTTAGGTTTCTACCAGTGGAATCAGCCCTTTACCTACCTTGGTTATTAATGTTAGCTTTACAATAAGGTAACTAGATGGCGGTACTATGCACTGCTAGATTGTTTGCAAAAAAGTTTGTGCTCGCGAAATCTTCAGCTCACAGAGTCACTAGTAATAAAGCAATAAGTGCGAAAAAGTCTGTCTATAGAAGACAAATAAAAAAAAGTGTTTAAAATAAGCTACTAAACATTTAAAAAAACGTGTCTGGCTGTATGTTTGTTCGCGCATCACGTAAAAACTACGCGATCGATTGCGATGCGGTTTTCACTTTCTTTGGAGTGTTTGACTTCAAAACTGGTGTAATTGGTATCTCAATCCGATGAGTAGAAGCCGAGCAATCAATAAAAATATTTATGACTGCTGAAGAAATTTTAATCAAATGTTGGTATATTGGTATTTTTAGGTCTTGGAGCCGCGGGTACAGCTAGTCTAAACATAATGCTGGTTCATTAAACATACGTAATTACGAGACTGCAATACAACAGTGACATGTTGCAGAATTAAATTGTTAGCAATATTCTATAACATCGAGGCTTCTGCAAAACAGACCGAAGAGGGTTCCAAGTTCACGAGAATTGAAACCTTGAAAAGTACAACTTGAACGAAAACATAATGCAGTATTTGTAAATGGCCAGGGTAGTAGGACCAGTTTAGTTAATTAGTAGCATAATTAATACGTGCATTTTAGTCTGCAATATTCTTAGTCACCCACCACAATCGCATGTTTCAACTTGTCAATTCATCAGTCCGTATGAGCAATACAAGCAACTGTACACGTAATTCCACATGTTCGCATGAGCTTAACTTCTGAATTATATTTGTGCAATATCAAACGACCTATAACGTGTTCAAGTGGGTAAGCAGCGCAGTTATGTGTTACTCTAATAAGACTGGCATTTTATATTTTATACATGAAAAGGTAATGAGACAGTGAGTACGAGTCTGCAATTTGAATAATGGTATGCACCCTAGAACAGTGTTCTGAGCTTGCTCGAAACGCTTATTCAAATTTTCAGACGATCTGTTTGTATGCAGTTTACTTTAGCGAACGCTATGTAAATAACAATACCCGGAATACAGAATCCATTTTTGGAACGTAATATTCAAAGCAGTAAGGGTAAAGAGTTAAAACAATTTGATTCATTACGTTACCATTTCAACTGGTAGGTCATCATTTATAAATGCTTTCCAATTATGCTTACCCTTCTACTACCTAGCAAGCCTATAAATCGTATGCATGATTTTTGGAAATACCAGCATCCTTGTTTGATGTTTCCCTAGATGATAACACACTTTCTACAGGTAAAACTAAAAATAAAGCCAGTCGAGGGCTTATGGGCCATGACGCTGCTCTTGGATATACAATTATGATGCACTATCGCGCCGAATGGAAAGTTGCCAAACTTGACAGCCTTGCCAAGGGAACCGGAAAACTGCAGACTGTCTGTAGCGTCAATATTCCAGGATATCGGTGCTGAGTGCTGCAATTTATGCTGCAATAAGTTTAAAATGACGCTCTAGATAGCCATAAAGAGTCCATCGTGGTTAGAAGTAATATGAACGTTAGGCATTATTAAAGTTATTAACATTATTAGCTCATTCAATAATACCTACGTAGGTTCATCATTTACACAGTGCTCGTGTTTATTTAAAGGCATGCAAAAGTATGTCTCTATCGGGGTTGTATCACTTCGATAAAGAGCTTTATAAATAGCCAATGCAATCGTTTTGTAACATTAATTGTAATGGAACTTAATTAATTTGTTTACGCTTTCGATTGTTTCCGATCACGGCCTGGAACTGGGGGGATTAGCTTGGTAAATTTAGCCTACTTTGGGTTGCGAATATTGAGTGCTAAATGGCCGCTATGATTGGTTGATCTTACGTTGCTGCAAGGGAAATATGTCTACTTCATTAGTGATATCATGGTCTTGCTTGCCTTTTGAGAATCCTACACTAATGACATCTTCTACTTTTTTTTCATCCATCCAAGTCATCTTTTATTCAGGCTTTTTCATGTGTTTGATCGGGCTTTCTCTCTATCGTGTTGGTATAAGGGCCTTAGTCTGTTTTGTTTTAGAGTTAATTGTTATGCACCACAAAAGCGACTTGGTGTAATCATGATAATAGTTAGTCATTAGACATTGAAGTAGTTCATTTATTTTCTTAATATATGTTAAATTACTTTAAAATGCTGTAATAAACGAACCGATAATATTTTCCAGCTGTAAGATTTGATGCTGCAAGCTTATTTACAACGGTAAAACTCGAAATTTATATGACTGGATTTCATCAAGATTTCGTAAAAAATGATAAATTTTGAATCCTACACTGCATTTACTAAGACAAAGAGATACATCGGTTCACTTAAAATTCCCACGGAAAATAATTTTATAGTATTGCCATGCCGCGAAACGGCAACACACTACATAGGAGCTGCATATTCTTTGACGCTCGTATTTTTTCGAGTCTCATCTCACAAAACTTTACCACAAATCAACTTATCTGAATAATATCAAGTTATTTGTTTAACTTATTTGATTCCCTCGACATTGTTCTGACATGTCGCCCACATTCATTAACCAGATACTTTATCCAACTTTGGTTTCAATATCCATTACAATTGAGGCTAATCTTGTGTAGCCAATAACTGTGCTTACGTTCTAAATACATCACCTCTGTCATTATTATGCTCCTGTATTTTAATACGTTGTTTATTGTTTAAGAAATGGTGGTAATTAAATTCCAAACATATATAGTATAAGAGATTTATGTTTACCAATAAGGCGGAAGGCCGCCCTATTGTACAGCCATGACATGAGCAGTGAAATGTAAACATACATATTTTCTAATTTATGTTTAACACAATTTTGCGAAATAATATTTAGAAGGTTTTTATGTTTCTAAAATACAAACACACCAATTCAATTCATCGCCCCGAGTCAGTTCACTCAGTTTGTTGCTGAACTCTACCAAAACACGCCACTGAGGCTGATCTTTCTTGCGTATATCGTCTCTCCAACTAGTCGGAGGGCGCCTGGAGTAGTAACACTACGTTTGCTAAGTCGCGGCTGTCGTGGTCTCCACTCAAGAACACGTGTTAGTTATTGGTCCTTCGTGCCACCAGCCCACAGCCACATCAGCTTGCTAATCCCATGTGCTATGGATTTGAGTTTGGCCCTTAGATTCATTTTATTAAATGCTAGCTATACCCGCGACTTTGCACGCGTGGTCATTTCTCTAGGTTTAAAGTAGGTAATCTATGTACTCTACTCTATTCCAAGACCTAAAATACTAATATACCAACATAATAATATGATCAAAATGCCTTCAGTCGTCAATTTTTTTTATCTATTGCTCGGCTTCTCATCGGATTGAGATACCAAGTACCCCAGCTTGTTGTTATACATACAACAACATGTTTTTGTTTATTTATTTTCTTTGTACAGACTTTTCCGTACTTATTACTTTATTATAAGTATAAATTTGCACTGTGAGGAATATGCAATAACCCATTAAAAATACTGACTTTTTTAGATAGTTGCATTATTTGCCAAGACATCAAACACTACACTTTACTGGTATGAATCAACCCAGAATTTAGATCGGATTTCGGAGTCATGCTAACAACTTTTCTATTATGGGTAGCAGCTACGTATAAAATAGTCATTTAATAACCGTTTAAAAAAAACACAAATATTAAGCAGGTACCAGTGAAAATAACATCATAATACCACTGATAAATACCCTGTCATTCACTAATCATGGCGTGACGTCGTTAGCGTCACACGCCTTGCCGTCCATCTCCGAAAGTTGCTAATAATAGCTTTTTGATGTAAACACTGTCTGTTTGTACTGCTGCTGTGCATCTGCGAACCTGATTTGTAGAAAATCTAAGTTGGGCCACGTATGTAGCAGATTTGTCTGGGATTTAGTTGCCTTGACCCGAGTGTTGTCCTAGCTCGGCTCTTGACATTCATACCAGTTCTTCTGATTGCCCTCTGTTCTAAACATAGTTCTCACTTTTTACACGCAATACTTTCCGGTCCTCTCAGAGCCTCACCCGTTAATTTTGGTGCTTTTGCTAACACCTACAATCGTAATCACATGATCAATGTTAGTACTAGTCAAAGCCAATATATACCTACTACTTAATCAAAAACGTACAGGAAACAGATGAAATTATTTGAAAATTATCGCAAATGTCTGTAATAAAATAAGCAAAACTGCTAAACTTACGGTTAATTATTGTTTTTAATTGGAACTGCGTTAATAGTATACATATTCAGTGCCTGCATAGTGCATTATGTATTGCTAAAATAACAATTTTATTAGGACCTCGGGGCGGTGTTACACCACTGCGGTCTCTTATCTGTGTAAACCTACCTAACCTAACGAATAAAAGACTAATAATAACTGCATACATCGAAATTCATTCTAAATTCATACATACCTAATATTATTATAGAATAGTATAGGTAAGGAAGCTCTACACACATTGTTTTTTTATAAATGTTAAAGTAACGGTGTGTGTAAGTATGATCTGTGTGACCAAAGCAAAGTGCCAAATGACATTAGACAAAATCAATCATTAATTTGCGTGTAAAACTGTATGATACACAACAGTGATGCAATAAGATCGAATGCTATTATTTTTATCCAGTCTGACAACCCTAGTCTCAGTGATGGCAAAAATATTCAGAAATAGTGATACATACCCGTACTAAAAATCGGTAATCTTCCGATTTAACTATTTTTACACATCTTAAAAATTGTGAAGTTGTAGACGTGTTTAGACTATGATCATATATTTTGGAAACTGTAGTTTTTTTTTAATTCTCTCCTTTTGGTCTTGTCTTTTAAATATACAAAAATTTATTTTTTTGGTAAGGGTAGTAGGGGTTTTTGTATATTATATTTTTATTTTTCCTTTTATCATTTGTCTGACTCACAGTTTGCCGGAAGTAAGCTACATGTTTTTACTTCATTCATTTTAAATATGGATTTCCGCAAAGTAACGCCTGAATCTATCAACTCTACTATTATTTATTCTGCGGCACTAAGTCTTCCATAATAATTCGTTTAGTGGAAACTAACGAAGTACGTTACGTAATTAATTTATCTTCCGTTGCTAATAAAATCGAAATCTAAAATAGTGGTTCACAAATTAAATTGGTAATTTTTCGGTTATATGATAATTTTTCATTGTATTTTTTTGTTTGTTTCTTACGGGTAATCTCTGAAACTACTGATACTATACTGAAAATTCTGTCACATATAAAGAAAGCTGCACTCATCGATTGTACTACCTAAGTACTTATATTTCAATGTCTGCATTACACCAAATGGTCATAGGCGGCACAGAGAAACCAAGTCATAGGCTACATTATTCCCAGAAAAAAACGCAGTTTCCGTTTGATGACGGGAAATTACTGATGGAGCAGTACGGCAGATCAGCTATTACAGCCAGTCATCAACACCTTGTCGCCTAGTGCGCTAGTGTAGATATGGGCAAAAAAAAAACGTCACTTCAAGGAAAGAAAAAGCGTCACATAATGTTTATTAAATAATTTAACGAACTTATTAGATCCACAACGTCTATTTGAGTTCCAGGATATAGCTAGACTAGCTTACAAAACATATCATTGATATCATGCAGAATAACTAGAGCTATGTTTACATTAACGCTCGTACTATTAGGTATTCCATGGTGCAGCACTGTCAAGCGTGTGTGGTTTAGAAATTACTTTGTTCGGGCCTCAAGTCTATACACAAAATATTGTACCTAAATATGAACGGGTGTCTTTTTCGATGTCATCTGGTCACTGCACGTTGTTGTGCAAAGTTGTGCAACCTGTAGCACGTCAGGTGCTGCGCGTCAAATGTTGCCTAGCTAATGGATACTAGTATAGTGTTTATCTTAAGTATTATGTCACCGTGCTCAGTTATACGTCTGCATCTTTATTAGATAACACAACTAATAATCATGAACGTGAAGTATTTAAAATACCGTCCACCTAAATAGTATAGTTATATATACCTAATTATTGACACTTTCCTTCTGTTACTAGTTTAGCCTTATCGCGCAGGAAACTCGTTACTGATTACTGACCCTATCGTTGCTGTGCTGGTGTGTTGTTAATTGGAATTTAGAACACTTTATGTTTTTTGAAATGATAAAATTGAAAACTTTAATGTGGGCTTTACAACAATATCATACTTTTTAGTGACAAGTTTTGAGTTATGCCAATAAATTATATATTATTGTAATGTGCTGATCAAGGCCTTCAATTTGATGCACATAATGTAAAATTTGAAGAAAAAAATCGCATTTCATATTGGAGCCATAGTTAA
This sequence comes from Alsophila aescularia, assembly GCA_946251855.1. Classification (NCBI taxonomy): domain Eukaryota; kingdom Metazoa; phylum Arthropoda; class Insecta; order Lepidoptera; family Geometridae; genus Alsophila; species Alsophila aescularia. The sequence continues at coordinate 33,007,479 of OX276381.1, forward strand.
TGCCGCAATAAATAATAAAAAAAAATTGTCTATGTTACCGGGATGATGTAAGGATTGAACCCCATACTTCCAAATCTGTTCAGGCATTTAAAAGTTCTGGTGGAATAAAGAAACTCACATGCATACATACCCCATACATACATACATACATGAATCCTAAAAACTCATTTTTTTGGGCAGTCGTGTAAAATGCTAAAAACATAACTCTTCTTTTTTTGAGCAGTCGTGTAAAGTTATGGTGGAATAAAGAAACTCACATACATACAAAGAGATCTTCCGAAGGTGTCACCACACCACAGCCTTAGGACGTCTGAGCCCGTGTAGTATATTCAATCGGAAATCTGTTTTGAGATTTAAGTACAAAGATAAATAAACCTCTAGGTATTAAAATTTTAGGTAGATTGTTAATTTTACTAATATCCTTGTTAAGTATAATAGTGACAGCTAGCAGAAGTGAGTCTTTGCCAATAAAATGTTTAAAATTTCTTATAGGTAGACTCTTCTTTTGATTATTGCTTATTACGAATGTTTTGGTTGAATATAGATGATCAATATGTTTGCCACACGTACAATCTGCATTTTTAGAGGTTAAATGAAGCGCTGGACAAAATATTCGCGAATAGCCTGTACCGAGTAGCGACTACTGGAAGTTGAGAAATTAAATAAATAAAATAAATCTCTTCTTAACAATTTTAAATAGAAAATAAATAGGTCTAAATAAGCGCTTTCGCGTCAGAACTACCTATAATATTAGTAGGTACACCATTGCGTTGGCGACTGTCTAAAATACATAGAAGTATGCTAAAATAGAATACTGAAATAAATGTGACAAAAATATGTTGACCTTGTCAACTGCAAACCTGTAAAAGATGGTTCAGCGACCTTGACCTTGGCGTGGCGTGCGTTTTGACAAGAGTGACCTTGAGCCTCGGCTCGGCTGCTGTGTGAAACTGATTCCGCAATAACAATGTGACCTTGATTGTCATAAGCGCTTTAGTGATCTTTCAAATTGTACATTTCTTGTAGTTTTAGTTTCACGAGTTTTAGTTGACTAGGAAGTTGATGATATTACTTACTAGATTTCCCGCCCGCGACTTTGTACGTGCGGACTACTGTTTATCACGAAAAAAAGCATCCCATGTTCTTGTAGGTTATGAAAAACCAATACAAAAGCAGGTATATAACCTAATGCTCTTGAAGTTTTTTGACAGACTTGTTATTTCGATTTCATGGCAACCGTTCCTTACAACATTTCTAGTTTTCCCGTGAAAACTTACTATTTTACGGAATAAAACGTAACCTATATTTTATTCTAGGGTAAAAGTTATCTCCATTCCAAATTTCATCAAAATCCGTCCAGCCGTTATCGCGTGAAAGCTTCCCAAAGAAACAAACAACGTTTCACTTTTATATTATACTGTAGTTTTCCCGCCCGCGACTTCGTGCGCGTGAACCACTGTTTATCGCGAAAAAAGCATCCTACTTTATTCTAGGATATTAAAAACCAATGCAAAAGAAGGTATATTACCAATGCTCTTGTTTTTTTTTTGACAGGCTTGTTATTTCGTTTCCATGATAACCACAGACCATTCTGTGATGTCAACCGTTCCATACAGTATGTGTGTATAGTGCGCAATGTATGTTATAATAATGATGAAACAATTGGGCCGATTAACTACTTATATGAGTACTAGCTGTGCTTTGCCCGCATGGTCGTTAGTAACCTGTGTTATTAACTACTTATATGAGTACTAGCTGTGCTTTGCCCGCATGGTCGTTAGTAACCTGTGTTATTAACTACTTATATGAGTACTAGCTGTGCTTTGCCCGCATGGTCGGTAGTAACCTGTGTTATTAACTACTTATATGAGTACTAGCTGTGCTTTGCCCGCATGGTCAGTAGTAACCTGTGTTATTAACTACTTATATGAGTACTAGCTGTGCTTTGCCCGCATGGTCGGTAGTAACCTGTGTTATTAACTACTTATATGAGTACTAGCTGTGCTTTGCCCGCATGGTCATTAGTAACCTATGTGTTATTCCAGGACCAAAAGTATCTATAAAGTACAAAATACCAACTTTCGTTCAGCCGTCGGATAGTTTTTTATTGATTGATTGGCTTCTAATCATCGTTTTAAGATACCAAGTACACCAGTTTTGAATTCAAACCCTAAGCTATTCAATAATGAAAACTGCATCGTCCAGTAGTTTTTACGTGATGCGCGATCCTACAAACAGACTGACACGATTTTTAAAAACGTTATATTATTTATTATTTTATGTAACCTAAACAAACATAACATAACTAACATTTTTTTTAAATTATCTTCTTTGTACAGTTTTAGTTTTTGTTAATTACAAGTATAGCATAGTATAGCTAGATAGGTAAATGGTGTATTTAAATGTAACAGAGCTTTAATTATAATCTATACTTATAATAAAGCAATAAGAACGAAAAAGTCTGTCTGTACAAGGAGATAATTAAAAAAAAATGGTTTAGGGTAGGTACTTAAAATAAGCTACTGAACAAGTTTTTTTTAAATCGTGTCTCTCTGTTTGTTTGTTAGTTTGTCTATATGTTTGTTCGCGCATCACGTAAAAACTACTGGACCGATTGCGATGCGGTTTTCACTGTGAAATAGCTCAGGGTATTACTTAAGAACTGGGGTACTTGGTATCTCAATCCGATGAGTAGAAGCCGAGCAATCAATAAAATCTTTTTGATTGCTTAAGGAATTTTGATCAAATGTTGGTATATTGATATTTTAGGTTTTGGAATAGTACATAAAGTATTTTTAACCTAGAGAAATGACCACGCGTGCGAAGCGGGTACAGCTAGTTTTGCTACAAAATTATAATTAAAGTCATCGTCTTAACGAATGAGCCTATTCCGTTTGTAATAATCCTGAAAATTGTATCCGAGAACAGAGATTTATATAGGCTGGCCTTATAAGTCTGTGCAGCTATCATTATTACCGCTCTTTTAAACCTGTTGCAGCTATGCCTGTGCTCGAGGCATATCGCCGCTTTTTACATGTCTACCAAAAAAGGAGTGTAATTTTTCAGGGTTCATGTATGTTTGTATGTATGTATGTGAGTTTATTCCACCATAACTTTTAAATGCTGGAATAGATTTGGATGTATGAGGTATCGTAAGAATCCTTCCCGAGTAACATAGGCTATATATTTTTTAAGTTAATTTGTTGCCAGAATGGCTCCAAATAAAAATGAGAAAAAACTTCGAATTTTACACTATGGGTATTAAATTCAAGGCCTTGATGAGCACATTCCAAGAATATATAATTTATTGGTACAAGTTCTTATTTGGCAGGGAAGGCATATTTTTTTATATTGAAACCTTAGCGTGTGGCGTGTAGCTATATCTCTTGCCATCAACTAAGATAGCGGCTAACGTACCTCGTTCTTTTATTTCCCATTGATGTGTGTCAGTAATATGAACTAACATTAAACTGAACCAAAAAAAACAGTTTAAAGTTAGTTCATATTACAGACACTCACATCAATGGGAACTAAACTAATGGGAACTGTCGCGTTGAACCAAAAAAGGTCCAACGCGACAGTAAAAAACTGAAACAGAGCGTCAACTATCGATACAGACCAATTGAAAGATGTAATTGGGCATTTATCGATCTACTCCGTCACGGGCGAGTGAAAACCTAGCAAGAACTAACGACTTACAACCGATACCCGACCACCGCGTTACCGTTGTTGTGTAACTGTTAAGGTTAACTTGTAATATTCATTCTTTAACAATAGGGTGGCTTGCAGTTGGCTCGTGTCGTACGGTGACGGTAAGAATATTGATTCATGGGACTTTACGACTTTCGTGCATATAGTATGGAGACGATAACTTGATCTAAGTTATATGTGTCTGTTTGAAGGTTTAATGACGCGATACATGTACATTTTCGTTTTCTATTCATGCACTAAAAATATTGCAGGCGCAACTTTCAAAGTGAAAATAAATTCACATTTCAATTCGGTGTACAAAATTCCAAAATAAGCAATTAACCTTTTAACTGGTTTTAGAAAAAATATAACAAACCGCTATTTAAAACAATGACCACTGGTTTTTTATTGGAAAAGTAAAAATGCAATTATAAAAAAGAAAATATGTAAAACTGGTAGAATCAAGTTCTCATAACTTTGGGTGAAATTTCTATTTTTCCACTCAAAATCTCATCACGCAAATGACGTAACCCAAATATTTCCCATTCACTTGGAAAGCTCGGCACCTGCGCGTGCGCCCCGCGCGCGGGCCCGTTGCGCGCGAGTTTTCACTTTCACGGGCCGTTGCCCCTCGGCCAGCCTCGGCACACTTCGGCTTTGGGTCAAGGTCGAAAGATGGGATTTTTGATATGGAACGCGAGTCTGACATTACCTTGCATTTGGAAGTTTTGGAACCGAGTCGGAGACCAATTTGATAATAACTTCCGATCCGGACGTTATTGACAGACGTTCTGAAAAACCATGCGGCCCGGTCCATAATCAAACTAGTACCTAATTTATTAATGACAGGTGTAACAAACATTAATAATGTTTATATTCTAATAGCAATCTGTGTTGGCCGTATTGCTTAACGCCTTAGATATTTTTAGGTACTTACTATCATTCGCCGTCGTATACAAAATGGTTGTTCGGGCATAATTAACAAACATTCTTGACTCGTCACCATTTAGCTAAAGGTAATTCGTTATGAATCATTGATGCATTACCCCAATTTTATAAGTAGTAAAGTCGACAGGAGTGAGACTAAACCAGTCTATTCCGATGTTTGTTTGGCATTCCGTGTGTCGAGTCGACCTTTATTTCAGTTCATTAAACTATAATGGTTCGCCAGTTGTGGTATCTTTCTATTGATTAGAAATATACTAGGTATGTAATAAATGTACCTACCTATTGTAATTATACTGACATCACTATAAATACTAGGTGTCTTTTGTGCTATTATCTATTCTGCGGTATCAGTCTTGCTTAACTGCGCTGCATTTTTCTTTTCCTTCAAGGCATTTATAAAGGGTAAGGGATTATATAAGGTTTAATAGAATCCATTCTTCAAGACAACCTTTAGCTGGCTTTATAAGTGGATCGAGAGGTTCCCGAGATACACTCTCGCTATAGCTATATGGAACAGTCAATAATTTTCCTTATATTATAAGAAAATAGAAGAAAAACTAACATAAGTACTAATTAAAGATTTGGTTATTATATATATTGCCGGAAAAATCCGAATCTGAAGTCATCTTATTTGTAGATCTATCATAGGATTGGTATGTATGAATGTCGGGTTGCACAATTATTTTGATTCGCCACAGAAAATAAAATGTCAACAAAAAGAACATTAAATTGTTTTAGTAACGAAAATGTCATAGGAGCGATCACCGACCCTCGTTATCTCTTTTTATCTCGAGGGAAATATTGTTGCACTTGGCAAAGAAAGGCCGTTATCGTGTTGTGCAGATAGCCCAGTGATATAGCAAATCCAAACATAAATATAGCTTGTTTTGCTTTATCTCATTGTGCTCCTGCACTCAGTGAGTTATTGATAAAATATCAATGCATGTCGTTAGTCATTACAGCAGCAGTTCCACAAAATGAAAATACTCGTACGTCGCTACGGTTGATTATCATATAAGTTTGCGAAATATTGTTACAGCGCACGTGAAGGACGATAAATAAACCGATGTCATTGCCTCCCGCGACACGAGCGCTCGAAATCGAAGCCCGAGCCTTCTATCATTCTATCACCTATAACCAATTCATCAGTAAAATAACGCACGAAAGAGATAGATATAGCGCTGCTCGGCCGCTGGACTACTTGTATAATGGAGAATGTATCAGTGTTTTCCTCGTTGCAGATAGTCAACAATGCATGAGCAGGACGGGGACAGCGAGCCGGCGCATCACGCGCGGCGCCCTATGAACGCTTTCCTCATATTCTGCAAACGTCACAGAAGCGTCGTCCGCGACAAATACCCAAATCTAGAAAACAGGTGCGTATTGCGTATATCGTATACATACAAGTTCACATAACACATTACTTCTTTGATTAATTATATTCTTGTGTGATTGTAGATCAATAACGAAGATCCTTGGAGAATGGTGGGCCAATTTAGACAAAGAAGAGAAAGCTTGCTATACAGGTCTTGCTAAACAGGTAAGGTTCATATAATTTAAGCCTGAACAGAAAATAGAAATTCGATAAATTAATTGATGATGTCTATTTCCAGTACAAAGACGCGTTCTTCAATGCTCATCCGGACTTCAAGTGGTACAAGTTGCCCGCGCCGCCGCTCCGCACGCTCTCCTCCCGGCCTAGAGAACTAAATGAAAAACAAGTAGAGTCCCCTGGCAGTGAACATCATGAAATTGAATATGAACGAACGAATAACAATTCAACTAAAGTTGATTTCAACAAAAAGCCCGGCGACGACATTTTCGAGCATGAACCGAAAACTTTATCGATGTTTACTCCCGGAAAGTTGGCCGATGAAGCCCAAATGGGAGGACTCAGCAGCCTCCTCGCTACTAAGACTGAAACTCAAACTCCAAATCCATACTACTCACCTCCCTCGATTAAGTTTAACGCGATCTCACCCCCGAACGACTACCGATCTCATAACTTAACTAAAGGTGCCTCTAGGGAAGACAGTATACGTGAGCTACAGAACGCTCTCTCTGAGACGACCAGGGTATTTGAAGAAGACTTTGATGAGAAAGGTAGGATATATCGTTATACCAATGTGCCCGTGGATGGTTACCCCGAGCCGAACGATCAATTTACGAACCAAGATGTGATAGACCAAATAGTTGATAAGAGGTTTTCTAAAGATGAGGATTATCAGAGGAATTCGTCCGATGACGAAAAGAATGCTAGATCTGGCAGGTCGTGTAAGGGAAAACGTTACCAGGAGTTTATGGCTGTTGGGGGACTGATCGCAAACAAGAGGCAGAAGAGAGATTACTCAGACAAGATGCCAGACGAAGGCTACGGTATGAACTGTAGTTGGGATCCTGGCAGCTCCCGCAGCGAGGAGTCGAACTCGACAATCACCGACGAATCCAAGCCAAGTAATTCGCTAAACGATATATCGGCCGAAAGCGAACATAAAATCGAACCAATCGACGCAGCCGAACCGGACAATAATGCAAACAAAACATTTAAGGCTGCTGACTTTGACTTAGACGCTAAAATTAGAGCCCTACCCTCCCTTAGCTTAGAGAAGTTTCAACAGAAGAAGCGCGAAAATAAGCGCAAGAAGAAAACGATCAACCTGAAGCCCAAAGCTCTCGAGTCGTCGCATATAATAAACTCGGTGCCTCGGCCTATGATAGACGAAAGGCGACAGATGATCGAGAGCTGGCGCGACACCGTGATCGGTAGCCAGAAACGGAAACCGAGGAAGATAAGCATCACAAGGCTCGAAATCAACAGCATGGTTTCAAGCGTGGAAAGCAACGCGCATAAAATTACTCCTGAAATAAAAATAGCGACGGAAGCGCCTTGCACCGTCGCCCACAACATGGAGATCTGCACGCAGACGTCCCATGGCAACGTGGACCTGTTTGCACTGGCGACGTTGGCAGAAGTGGCGGCGAACACTTCTAAGCTCGAAGACTCGTCGATCGTACACAACATGACCGCCAAAGCGAGCGATGGAAACGCTTCCAAGGTATGAAATGCCTGATTACAACTAGCCTTAAAAAGATATTCCAAATATTATTTACTTTGTAATAATCAGATAATATTTATACATAGATCTACTTTTACAATGTACGCATAAAGATTAATATTATTGTACACTTTTAACTGTAGTTTTTTATAAATTAGCTATAGAATTATTTATATTGAGATAGAGAAAACTATGTATACTTACTTTAGCCGGATACATTGTCGTGTAGGCTGCTACATTTTGCTTTTTAGAACTAGAAACATATGGTGATAGAAATTATAATAATAAATCTCACGGATAAACACAAGGCATAATGTATTTTACGTTAATAAGGGAAAATGATTTACAATTAAAATCCCTATTGTAATATAAACTTGTTCCATAAGAGTACCATGTTTGACTTATTATTATTAAAATACAGTATTTGCCAACAAGATGGAACATGTTACTTGTCAATAAGATGGAACATGTTACTTGTCAACAAGATGGAACATGTTACTTGTCAACAAGATGGAACATGTTGCTTGGGCTATCATCACAATATCAAATGCCAAACGTATGTCATATTAGTTTAAATGGTAAACCTCATTACGTGTAAATGTTAGATTATTTAAATCGCCTTAATATTTTAGATTATGTAAACAAAACTAAGACACCATGTGCATAGACTGCATTGCATTTTGAAGGTGATTTATTTTGTGTTTTTAACATTGCATATGTTTGCAATTGCGATATTTTTATATAATATAATGTGGCTGACGAGTCATACGTTTTATATATACGTGAATTTATCACAAGTAAACCTTGAGCTAAAGTATTCAAACGAATGCAAAAAATTATATCGTATCAAAACGCGGCGAAGCGCAATTTTTTAATATAAATCGATTCATTCGTCAATGCGGATTGTGAGTTATGTTGTTTCAGTTTCAATTTGAACGGCTCTATGATGCGGCCAATATTTTATACTACCACTTTATGAGTGAGTGAAACTCGCAATCATTTCTTTGTGATAAATTAACTAGTTTTAGTTAAATATTTATATCGTGCAATTCATACCATTCAATTGTGTTATAAAATAACTTTCGAAAAGTAAAAAAAAGAAGTATATTAATTGGTTAGATTTTTAATCATGTCCCCTATTAGTACCTGAACATAATCGAAAAAAAAACTTAGAATGTCATTCGTTTTAAAATCATACATTCGATTTATAACAACTTTTATGTTAATCTTTAATGTGGAACAGTGTTTCTCAAATTGTCTCTTGTTTATTTTACGATGGATTTTGAGGGTTTCTGTGATTTTGTTTTATCTCCTTCGTCGGGATCGCTGGTCGAGCTTTCTTTGCAGGTCTAGTCTAGTCTAGAATTTATAAAGAAATCATCAAGTACGAAATTCAAAAAGTGCACTTATATTTTTTAAAGTTACAAAACATGATGACACAAGCCATAATGTGACATGCTCATCCAAAGACCAAATATTTTAGAATAGAGAAGCTAGGCTGTAGAGATATTGTATAATATGTAATTATATAAGTGATATCATATAAAATAATATGTATTTTATGATGAAATAATATGTAAAACATGTCAATATTTTTGTCATTCCAAATTATCTAAATTTTTGAATTAGGTACTGTTATTTGTTTGCATTTTGTTTTCAACCGTTTATCTTGACATAACTTTTAAACTTTAAAGTATTTTATTGTTGATTTTATGTTAAAATTTTATTGTTTGTTAAGTTTACATACAATGTGGAGAGCTTTTGAAGGTTCCTAAATGTTTTTTGTTACTGGAGAGCTATAGGGGGCTTTACAGTACGGATGAAATTACATAACATTACAAACCGATCCTTATGAGTAATGGTTTGACTTGTCAATAATTAAAGAGCCTTATATATGAATTTAGTGTTTAAGGTTAACGAGATGGGGCCAGTATGTGGATGTACACGATAATAAATCACATTTTAGTGATTTTTGTAATTACCTAAATGGGCCTTAGAGCAGTAACGGTCGGATATGAAAATCTTGAGGAATCTAAGGACTTGGATCCACATAAAATTGAATAATGGTGCTGGAAGATCTGTTTTAAATTATTTTAAGAAGCCAAGCCATTGTCAACTGTAACTTGTTTGTGGCAATGAGCTATTAGTCAGCGTAGGTATTTTAATAGTTGTTAATTTTAAAACGTCGCGATCAATTTGTGCTACAATTATTTATTATAAGTTGTGTACATGTAAATATATGGCACATTTTGATTGCGACTGCTTTTTTCGGTATGGGAAAATATAAAATTGTTTGAGAAACACTGGTCTTGGCAACAGTTTAATCATATATTGTGTAAGTTAGGGCATAATAAAGAAAAGTCGGCACCCAAAGTGTTTTTACCTGTTTGGTTCCAAAGTATATTGTTGAATGTTTTGTTATTTGTGAGCGCGGTTCAATCTATATCCTTTTATTATAGAAATAAAGTTTATTCATATTAACAATGGCATGTTTATTTTATAAACGTAAACCCGTACTTTATTTACAACTAAAGTTTCAATTGTACGACTTGGTTACTATACCAACTATACCACATAGTTACTGGCGATTATCTAAAAACATATATTAAAATAAGTATACAAAAACCTAGACGTAGAGTACCTATTAGCATAATAATAATTGTGCACTATTAACATATTATTATTATTTACATTATTTTACATATTACTGTGTAATATTTTCTGTAACACTAGTAGCAGAGAATAACTATTATGATTGTAAACCTACTCATATGTAGAAGGTAGTTACTGGACTTTTGTTTGTACTCTATGTACTAGAGAATGGCTAAATGCATAAATCGTGCGGATCCAAACAAAAAGCGGATGGGGCTGTGTCGGGACGCACGACACGAAACGTACAACTCGCGAGTTATACCGAATTAAAGTCACACAAAAACATCCACTTGGCTGGTGGCCGCCATTTCTAATCACATTCTTGAACTACGCGGGTTATACATATCTTACGTACCTAGTGTATTAGAAAATATTCTCTTTGGTACCTACATATTTATTTATGTGTTTATTAATGCACACGCACTTACAATTTTATTATGTCTAAAGATGTGTAGGTACCCTGTAAACTAGGGTCACACCACAGTACATTTATATAGTCCTTACGGACAGTAGTGTCGAGGGGTAAACGGCCGAAATGACGCATGCGGTGCGGGGGCCGGGAGGCAGGGGTCTCAGAGTGGTTTTGAAACGAAAGCTACTAGCGAGTGCCGCGAATGAAGTATCTTCACGTAAAAATGCGAGAAAGAGAGAGTCTGTGCAAGTATGATGCCAGTACGACAAACGCCAGTAAGCGAAATTCAAAATCTTTGTAAATAGATTGGACCAAAGAGTATAACCTAGATTTATTTATTGCAATACATATTATGTAGGTATATCAGGGTTCTTCACATCTTTATATCCGCCCGCCACAAGGATCCGAAAAAAAAAACTTCTTTCTGTCAAACCTTCGACAACGCATTCAACTCCGTTTTGAATATTTTCACATCATTGCGATTCTGCCTGTCTGTTTTTTTTTACACTACTGCTCAAAAAAAGGAGTGTAATGTTTTTAGGATTCATGTATGTTTGTATGTGAGTTTCTTTATTCCACCATAACAGATTTAGATGTATGGCGTATCGTTAGAATCCTTACATTCCCCCGAGTAACATAGGCTATATTTTTTTGAAAAAAATTAATTTGGCGGCATTATGGCTCCATTTTTAAATGCGAAATAAATATTTTTTCTTCGAATTTTACAATATGGGTATCAAATTGAAGGCCTTAATAAGCACATTCCAACAGTAATACAATTTATTGGTATAAGTTCTTTTTTTGGCAGGGCAGGTGTGTTTTTTTAGCTTTAAGCTAGTTATTCTTCGGTCGTGCTTGCTTGCTTCTCCCCATAATATGGCCTCAGGGCAGTCAGCTACCCCCGCCCTGCCAAAATGGCCACTGCATATTGCAGTGTGTATGGACGTTCAAACAACTCCAAAAACTCACAATATATATATATATATATATATATCGTCTTTTTACTTCCATCTGACACCGAAATTTAAGATAAGACTTAAATAATCTAGGTATAAAGTGGTTCTATTATACTCCGTGGCTTTGCCTGCGTACCTAGATTTTTTCTGGGGACAAATTAGCCCATGTATTCCAAAACCAATACATAATATAAAGTACAATTTACTAAATTTCTGTCAGCCGTCAAATATTTTTTCATCGGTTGATCGGCTTCTACTCATCGGATTTAGATACAAAGTTATCCAACAATGAAAATCACATTTTAATCAGTCCAGTAATTTTATCGTCATGCACAAAAATACTGACACAATTTCAAAAAAACATGTTCTATGGATTCTTTTAAACCCCCTAGACCATATTTTTTTCTAAGAAATAGATAATCTCCTGTTTTACTAATAGTAGATACCTATAAATTTCAAATGTTGGCTAATATTGTGCCACATGTACAAACAGACGGGTATACATACATTCATGGTTACATTAGCTATTCTGATAAAATCATAACCTTTCTTTTTTGTAGCTAGGTAAATCCAGTGGCAACCCTCGGTCTCCGACTGACAGTAGACATCAAACTCAAAAACAATGCTTTGACACCCCACCACAGAACACATTATAATACTACGTACAGAACGGACACTGTCCCCCCACCCAACAAATCGGGGCTTCCGCACCCCGCCACCGAAAAAAAAGCTGACTTGGGACGGGACGCGCGAGCCACGCGCACTTCGCGGTTATTTTTTTAAAGCTTTTTTAACGTGCAATGTTTGTATGTATGTATGTTTGTTTAGGCACAGAATAAATAATAGTACAAACTTCAGTAATATTTGGTCAGAGGTACCTACATTATATTTAAAAACCGATTAATGCCTATTTAACGGTTTTATTCTCACCTAATCCCCATACCAAGTCCATTCCCATACAAACAACAGCGGGATAATTTCATAACTTGTTGCAATCCCATTTTAATCATCTCTTGCACTTAATGCGAGCGCGTTAGACTCGATAATTGCTATGAAAATCTGATTGCAACAATTCGCATTGGCATGGAATATTTCGCACTGCTGGGGTGCGTTCACTTGCTACGCTCGAGGACGCACGGATTACCCGTGCGAATATCGGTCGATCACCCAGAGTTAGTGAACGGCTTTGGACGTCCACATAGAACTGACAACTGACAAGTGTCAGTTTCATACTATTCCTCCCCTACTCCTTTTCGGGTGACCCAGGCGTTCGCTCGACGACGCGGACGCCCTGGTCAATTTCGAGTGATTACCCCTGGGGTGCGTTCACTTACTTTACTACGCTCGAGGAAGCACGGTCACTCGAAAAACTCGAAATCGTTCACAGCATCGTCGGGCGTACGCACTAGTCACCCCGAAAAATAGTAAGGGAGGGAAGAATAGTATGAAACTGACACTTGACAGTTGTCAGTTCTATGTGGACGTCCAAAATCGTTCACTAACTCTGGATGATCGAGCGGTTTTCGCACGGGTGATTCGAGCGTAGTAAGTGAACGCACCCCAGGATACGCTTCCAGTCCGTTGAGGTTTGTATTTGGGGCCGTTCGTTTTGTAACAATTGGCGAAAATAACTGTTAAACACGCTAAATATGATCACAATTATTGGCGTTCCATTTGGTAATTTGTGGGTGAAATTAGTGTTCGGAAGGTTTTTGATCACAGTTCGTTTTGCAAGTTTCGATGACATGTTGACATAGGAAAATTGAATTTATTCCGTGAGATATAGGGTTGTTTTTCATTCAGTTTGGAAACGATCCAAAACTGAAGGCTCCAGAACTGAACTGAAGGATGGCAAAGATTACAAAAGTGTTGAAAATGTTCAAAGAAAACGGCTTGTTAAAAATGTACATTTCGAAACTGCCCACAACGCCATCTCATCATCTCGAACGCAGGGTTTGTATGCTACTGTCATTGTCAACAGGTCAATGGTCAAAGTGTCAAAGTCGAATAAAAATTTCAAAAACACCAACCAAACCATACGCCGAACGCGCTGCAGGCGAGGCGAGTTGCAGAAAATAATAAGTTTGCTAATTTTGGCGATAAAACTTAGAAACTCTTACAAGTTTAGCCAAACGCAAGCGCTGATAAACAGGACATAATTAATGTGTGTGCGTTGTAGTACATATTGCTTCAAATCTGGATGAAGAAACTATGATTGCCGCATCTGAGCCTCTGGTGAGTACCTACACTTTGTTATTAAAATTCCCGGCTTAGATGCTATAGATGCGCACCGAGCGTCCCGCAAGTACTTATTTAATATCAAAACATTCCCATAAAAATTGCTTGTTCTGTGATAAAAAACGGATTTATAATTGAATTTTAGAATTCTCTGAGAGATTATTCCGAATTCAAAGAAAAATAACAAAAGGCAATATTTCTAATTTTATCCGCTGCTTTCCTGTGTGTCTTGTTGCTAATACTTCATAGACTTCTCTAATATATATATTTTATTTTTTTAACCTATTGTGTCCCACTGCTGGGCAAAGGTCTCCCCTATTGTCTTCCACGCGTCTCTATCCAAAGCGAAATCCAGCCAGTTAGGTTGATTGGCGATTAAGTCGTCACACCACCTTTTGTGAGGCCGGCCACAACGTCGCTAGGTTCCCATTGTGTGACTACTTTTGCCCATCTTTCGGGGTGCATGCGGGCTGCGTGCCCTGCACAATACCACTTCAATTTAGCACATTTGAAACCTGCATCAGCAATGCCAGTCTTTGAACGGAGCATGGTATTTCATACACGATCTGTCCTTTTGACTCCGAGTATGCTCCGCTCCATGGCTCTCTGGCAAACCTTGAGCCTGGACTTTTGAACTTCAGTCAATGACCAAGTTTGTGCACTGTAGGTTAGAACGGGCAGTACACACATGTCAATGAGGGTGCGCTTTAGTGAAAGAGGAAGGTCACCAGTGTCACCCTTCATCAGTGTCTTCATGGACCAGTAGCTCCTCCAGGAATTCTCAATACGGCGACTGATCTCTTTGTCCTGCCGATTTTTAAAGGAGACTAGCTGACCCAAGTAGATATATTCATTGAAGTAGTGTGTTAGTGATTATTTTTAATGTGTCATAATTAATGTAATTGGTGCAAACCCTTTTAAATTCAATAAATAATTTCCAGATATACTGAAATAAATACTACTATACCGTTATAATATCTGGCTGGCACTAAAATTATTGTCACTGGAAAGCCAGATGCTTTTCATCACATGAATATCCTGCTCATCTCGTTCATATGTTTACTTACAAACATGAAATTCAGAATTCATCACATGAATATCCTGCTCATCTCATACATATGTTTACATACAAACATGAGATTCAGAATCCATCACATGAATATCCTGCTCATCTCATTCATATGTTTACCTATAAACATGAAATTCAGAATTCATCACTTGAATATTTTGCTCATCTGAATCATATGTTTACATACTAACATTAGATTCAGAATTCATCACATGAATATCCTGCTCATCTCATTCATTATGTTAACTTACAAATATGAGATTCACAATTCCTTGTTACTTGAACATAATTTTGATTCAGTGAAAAGATATTTCTTAATTAAAATGCCCATAGATTTATGCAGCAATATTTTACTGCTCCCGCCATTGTAAATAGTAGATGTAGGTACCATAATAACATAGACAATTGTACTGTACTTTGAACTAAATTAATGAAAATGGTTATTGTATGTCCTGAATGGAAAAACATAACAAAATATTATAAGACATTTATTTGTACCTACACCGTTCTGTACCATAAAATTATATAATTATACTATTCTCTTTTCAACAATTCCCCATTGAAAATAAAATGTTTTAGTCCCCTTTTTAATCTATGTGCAACCCCTTGAAGTATAATTTTAAATACAATTTTCTATTTTAGATCACAACTCACCTTTAATATTATGTGTAAACTTTTAGACCATATCCTGTTTTGTTTAGGCTCAACAGGCACAGATAGACAGACAGACAGTGTTGCCACAGCAATAGGGTTCTGTGTGGACTTCTTGCAAATTAATCTGTAACATGCATTTTCAGGAGTTTGTGCCGCACGGCAGGACCGTGCTAGCGAATCATCCAGGTCAGATATACGGCAAACACAACACTTCAGCATCAGAGAACTCTCTGCTCTACAAGCTCTCCAACTTCGCCATCAAGGATGAAAGCCTGCTTGTGGACAAAGAGGAGGAGAGCTGGAGCATACGGGAAGTCTTCTATAGAGAGAGTGAAGGTAGTTCAAATTATCTGGTTAAGAGTCTAGAAACAACTGGTTAACGACCAATTGGCTGAGTGGTTTAGTGACTCTGACTGCAAAGTCAAACAGTTGTGGGTTTGAATCCCGCAAGGCATAAAGATTTATGTGACAAGCATTGAGCAGAAATGTTTCCAAGTTATAGTAGTAATATTCATATTGACTAGCTGATGCCCGCGGCTTCGCATGGGTGGTTATTTATCTAGGTTAAAAGTACTCTTTGTGCTATTCCAGGACCTAAAACACCAATATTTGATTATATTTCTTTCAGACACCACAAATATTTTTATCAATTGCTTGGCTTCTACTTGTCAGATTGAGATACCAAGTACCCCAGTTTTTAAGTCAAACCCTAAGCAATCTAACAGTAAAAAACCGCATCGCAATTGGCCCAGTAGTTTTTACGTGATGCATGAACAAACACAGACAGACAAGACTGTAAAAAAAAAACTTGTTCTGTAGCTTATTTTAAGTACCCTAAACCATTTTTTGTAAATTATCTTTGTACAGACTATTTCGTTCCTATTGCTTTATTATAAGATGTATGTTTATCCGTTGTCTAGTACCCGTATGTACTAGGTACTAGGGGCTAGGTGATTTGTGTGAATTGTCCTGAATATTTTTTTCCCCACTTACTTACTTGGTACTTGGTGCTCAGGCTCTTTTTCGCAATTAGTCCGGATATCGGCCCTTTTTGCGTGATGGGTGATGCTGCCTGTCAATGCATCCACCCAATGTCCTCCAAGAAGGCCAGCAGCTGTCGTATTTCGGTGCAGATCTCCTGCAGGGTTCCCGGTACGCTCAGGAAATGCGCCCTTTGGTTCGCCACACCGCTGCACTCCAAGAGCACATGCATGGCCGTTTCCTCAGCCTCCAGGCATCCTCTGCACAGGGGGGGCTATCAGTAATTCCTATAGTGATAAGATAGCCTTTATTACTGATTTATATTTACATTCAAAATTAAATTGATATTATCATTAAAATTATTATTATTAAATTGATTATATCTAATTCCTTATTCAGACATCAGCTTGTCTTTCGACATAGGCCTCCTCCAGAGACTTCCACGCCGCCCGGTCCTGTGCTAGTCGCCGCCATGTTGGCCCCCCTATTTCTTTTATGTCATCTTCCCATCTCTTCTTTTGACGTCCTCTCATCCTTTTCCCATCTCGTGGGTACCATTCTGTCAGATCTTTGGTCCACTTTCCTTTTTCTCTCATTATGTGTCCAGTCCATTGCCATTTTGATCGTTTTATGTAGTTGTTCACATCTTTCACTTTAGTTCTTTCTCTTATTGATTTTAGGCTAACCTTACAAATTCCTATAGTGAATAGGCGTTTATTAAGGACACATTGACCAGTGATTATTCCGACGACTTCTCGGAGCTTGTCCCGTTTAAGGTCTACGGGAGAATCTCCGATTTAACTCCGGGAAAGCCTCCCTTGACTGCTTACAGTCCTTTATACTCGCCCAGTAGTTTTGATGCAGATTGTTTGTTCTCTGTCGGATCCATGCTCGAATTTGGCTGAAAGGCAAAGGGATAATCGGTTACGGACCTACGGTGAGCAAGTCCGAGCCTCGCCTCGCCAGTTCATCAGCCGCATCGTTGTCTCTAGATCCGCTGTGCCCTTTTATATCCATTAGAGAGTGACTTGATTGTTTTTACTAACCTCCTCCATTAGATTGTGGCACTGTATAATTAGCCCTGAGGTGTATACATTCCGTTGAAGAGCTCTGATAACTGCAGCACTGTCTGAGAGTATTCTGATATTATAATGAGCTACCTCCCTACGTAGTACTGCAATTGCTGCCTGGATTATACCTATACATTCCGCCTGAAAGATGGAGTTGTGTAAACCCAGGGTTGCTGCTAAGTGTATGTTGAGATTGTCCAAGAATGTGCCCGTTCCCATTCCTGTTTTCATTTTCAGTGTAAATCCTAACTTCATTAATATTTAAACTATCACTAGACTCCTCATATGATTGGACTTTATAGCTTTTGATGAATTGATTTTGTTTTTGCACCCTATTGTAGATGGAGAGTATGAATGGGTTTCCATCTGCATACGCTTCGATGATGTTTGTGTAGGGAGCCTGCTTGTTCTGCTCCCAGAGATTAAATGCACTAAGCCTGAAGGCGGTTTCAGCAGCTTCCAGTTGGTTGTGCAGCTGTAACGGCGGAAATCCAATCAATGCCTCAAGTGCTGCCGTGGGGGCAATTCTCATACATCCAGTTACAGCTACACAAGCCAGCCTCTGGAATTTTTGAAATTTGCTGATTGTGGTGTTCTGTTTAGTTCTTGGCCACCAGACTAAAGCTCCATACGTTATTGAAGGCCTAATTACAGTATTATATAACCATAAGGTAATCTTTGGACTGAGGCCCTAGATTTTCCCTATCATTCTTTTGCATTGCCAAAATGAGATAGTAGCTTTGTTTATTTTGCTTTCCAGGTGTCTAGCTCAGTAGATTTTGCTATCTACGGTGATACCTAAATACTTTACCTCTTCAGTCAGGGTCAGGTAGGGCAGTTTGTATCTCCCTACGTTTATTTTATTTGTAAACATGACTAGATTTGTTTTTGTAGGTTTCACGGTTAATCCAAAGTCTGTACACCAGCTTTCTACGATCTTCAGAGCGTCATTCATAATATCACAAATGCTTGCTGGCAAAATGTCCTGATACGAGAATAGCCAGATCATCTGCGTAGCCAACCGTGAAGAATCGTACATTATTTAGCTTTGTGATCAGGTCACTGACCACCATGTTCCAGAGTAGAGGTGACAGGACTCTACTCGACTCTACTCGACTCTAATCGACTCTTTTCGTTTCAATTTGACTCTATTTGACTCTTTGCAACCTTATTCGACCCCTCCCTGTGGGCACCCTCTTGACACCATCCACCTGGTAACACCACCTAGGTTAACGCGAACCGCCCTTAGTTTTAACATGTTTATGACCCAATCAATCAGAGTCGAATCTACACCATGCTTCTGTAGCGCTACGTTAATGCTTACAAAATTCGTTTTGTCAAAGGCTGCCTATCAATCAATATCAATGAAAGCGCCCAGACATAACGTTTTGTTCTTGATATCCCGCTCTATTGTGCTTACCACTTTGTGTAGGGGCGATTCCCTAGTGTTGCCTGAACTATAAGCATGTTGTTGTGGATGCAGTGGTGTAATAGTTAGTATGCTGTCTCTAATTTAACAATCACATAACCTCTCCAACGATTTTAGGAGGAAAGAGGTTAGGCTTATCGATCTAAATGCTTTTGGATCTGTATGTATAGTCCTTCTTTCCCGGTTTGGGGATAAACAGAACTCTGACCTCTCTCCATGCAAGAGGCACATACCGGATGGCCAAACAAGATCTGAAGCTAAGTATCAGCGCACTGTTTATGTATCTCTCCCATTGTAAGAGCCCCGGGAAAATATTATCTTGCAGTTTTATATGGTTGGAAAGTATTTATAGCCCATATTATTATAATAATGCAATAGGAACGAAAAAGCTTTACAAAAGAGATAATAGAAAAAAATAACTGGGTTTCTTAAAATAAGCTAATAATTATCCGCTGAATCCCCTTTGGCGCTGTAGCTCTTTGCGCTGTAGCAACCAAGATACAAAACGGCAAATCCCCCTTGGTCGCTAGAGCAACCAAAAAAAAACATGGAAGTTAATTGTAACGGTTTGATCTACTAAAATCGATTTAAATGTAATCTCGCATATATTATCGAATTAGTCTGTCTTTAAAAGGATATATATATATATATATATATTACGTAAAAACACTAAAGAAGTTTTTTTTTTTAAATAAACCGGGCTTTCTCCGCGAGAATAAATTTTTGAAATTTTTGTTGGTTTTCACGAAAATATTCTGGTCACTTTTTGTACTAAACTGTGTTGATGTTAGAGGTGTGTAACTCAGGAGTGATTAACTCAAAAGAGTTACTTCTCCCTAGATGTATATCTATATCTCTATATCTTTTCTTTTGTAACTGTATCTTTAAAATTGATAGATTCAGGCGTTACTTTGCGGAAATCCATATTAAAAATGAACAAAATAAAAATATGTAGCTTACTTCCGCCAAAACTGTAAGTCAGACAAATGATAAATGGTAAAATTAACACAAGTAAAACCCCACGCTAAACAAAACCCAACCCCAGATTGAACAAAAAAAATAAAAAAAAATACAAATAATATATAAAAATATATATACACAATAAAAAACCCCCAAGCTAAACAAACCCTACCCAAATACAAGTATCGAAACACTTATATATTTATTCATATACATATAATATAAAAAAACACAATAAAAAACATATACCTCAATCCAAATACCAAACGTCTGACATCAATATGACACGTGTTTCGCCTCTGCACGAGGCATCTTCGGGTGATGTTGACTCGTCGAATGCTGGACTGACACGTGTCGTATGGATTGAGGTATATGTTTTTATTGTGTTATTTTATATTATATGTATATGAATAAATATATAAGTGTTTCAATACTTGTATTTGGGTAGGGTTTGTTTAGCTTGGGGGTTTTTTATTGTGTATATATATATTTTTATATATTATTTGTATATTTTTTTTTTTTTTTTTTTTTTAGTTCAATCTGGGGTTGGGTTTTGTTTAGCGTGGGGTTTTACTTGTGTTAATTTTACCATTTATCATTTGTCTGACTTACAGTTTTGGCGGAAGTAAGCTACATATTTTTATTTTGTTCATTTTTAACTGTATCTTTATATCTTTTCGAATAAGACTCATTTTGGAATGAAAGCCTGCCCTTCGCAGAGGATAGAGAGTAAGAGAGGTGTTACCATATAGGATTTAATGCATTAAAAAGAGAGAGCCTGCGCTTTCCGGATATAGTAGTAGGATAAGTTTCGGATTCGGTTTCGGCTGAAACTGAAACAGATACCTAAGATTCGGTTTTGGTTTCCGTAGAAAGTCTTGTTTCGGTCGGTCACTAACGTCTAATGTAAAATATGTAAATACCTAGTACCTAATTGTAAATATGTAAATTTATATATATTAAAATCAATGTACATAGCCACTGATTTTTAAATACGCCAACTCACTCAGTCATAATAACTTAAATTGCTTTAGTATTGATATCATTTAAGTAATAATAAATAAAATGAAAAAGTTTTTTTTTTTAATTATTTGCCTGTCAAGTGTATGAAGGAAAATCATATCAATTATTTTAATCGCATTCACAATTGAATTGATGTGAATTTCACATCTCTCAATGTACAGATTAAATTAGGAAATAGGAATTAGGATAAATTTCGAATCACTCCCTCGTCTTTAATCACCAAGATTCACGGAGTTATTAGGGATATAAAGATATATAAGAGAGATATATATCTTTTGTTTGAAAAGATGTAAATATATCTTTTCTTTTTAAAGATATACTTTGCGCACCTCTAGTTGATGTTTTAATGTTAACGGATAGCTTGGTTCATCTAGTATTTAAATAAAACAAAAAAACAGTATGTCATCGATTTCGTTTCCAAAATACGTATTTTTTTTCTGAAACTACTCCCATTTTTGGCTTCATCATTTTTCCGCGGTGCTCTCTCCTTACATAATAATTTCATAAAACTTACGTTCGGTTTGTCAGTGGCTACATATATTCAGCCTATCACAGGCCAAGTTTTGTACGGATCCGCCAAACCGAAACTGAAACTTGAACTTGTTCTCGTAGAAACAAGAGAGAGGAGAAAAAAAAGTGAAAACTCCACCTATTTCGTCAAAAGCTTTTGCAATTTCAAAAGCAGTTCTTGTCTTTGTTCCAGGAAGGAACGGAAAATAAGTTTTACGCGGCAACAATATTTTCGCGCCATTTTGCCGTCTTGCCGCGATGATGTCATGGTCACGTGATCGGAGTGTATTTACATTATAGGTTGTTTTATAGCGGGGGCATTGAGCGCTAAACAAGAATAAAACATTTTTTAAATTTGTGTCTGTCTGTTTGTCTGTAAGTTTGTTCGCGAATCACGTAAAAAATACTGGACCATTTGCGATGCGGTTTTCACTGTTGGATAGCTTGGCGTTTGACTTAAAAACTGGTGTACTTGGTATCTCAAACTGATGAGTAGAAGCCAAGCAATCGATAAAAACTTTTTGACGGCTGAGGGAATTTTGATCAAATGTTAATACATAATATGTACTAACATTCGCCTTCGTCTTCTAACCTATCACGACCATGCCAGGTCGCTACTGAAGATTGTTAACACAAGTAGGTAGGTACCTATATTGGTACTTTAGGTACTAGAATAACGCATAGAATTCTTATATCCCAGAAAAACTACCACGTGAGCTACGCCGTGGACACAGTTATGTTATAAATTACTAGTGACTCGCTCCAGCTTCGCACAGGTAGCGCTCACTCTGTGGCATTCTTCTACCAAAATAACTTCTAAAAAAAATACGCCAGTAAGCGTAATTCACAATCTTATGCAGCAACAACCATGGTGCTTTTTGTTTGAACATAGACAATTGCATTATTACTCACGTACTTGACAAACATGTTATTATTTCGTTTCCACAGCAACATGTCATTCCGTTCCTTACAGCAAGTTATGAATATTTTGAAATGTACGAAAATCACACACAACTGAATTCAAACACCAGTTTTCTTTGCAAACAACCGTCAGTCTGTCACTTTGACAGTAGCGCTCACGGTGATATCGGTTTGGGGCACAGGTGCCAGATTAGGCGAATTATCGCCATTTAGGCTACCTCAGGGGTCAAATGGCGGCCAAAAAATCCGATCGGCTACCTAGGAAAAAAATAACGGGCGATTTAGGCTATCTCAGGATTACCCCAAATTAATTGAATAATTCCTTAAAATGCACATTATTATGCAAATTTATATATGCTCGTCTGCAATTATTTCCATCCTTCTTCTAATGCGTCCACTATTTGTAGGAGTGAGATAGACAAACGCGTATGATAACAAGAAATCAATATAACATAATCATTCTACACAACCATCATTCTATCATTTTTCACAATATAATCATTCTAACTCGCTGATGTGACTGTGTTCAAAATCAAAACAAGAAAGCGAAAAGCAACTTCACTACCTTGTACCTACTTGTACAAACTGGCCGCGTGTATTATTTTTATGGTTGTTTTGTTTGTTTGTTTCATAAGTTGTTGTTTTTATCAAAAGAAAAGGTAAGTTATTGTAAATTTTGTACAAAGAAGACCGATTGACGCGGCTCGATGATTTATTTCCGCTCGAAATAAAGCTGGAGAACCCTCGAAATGAGGGTTCTCCCGCTGATGATGATGGCGACCTTGTGCAAGAAGTTATTCTTAAATTAGAAGAGGATATAAATATATGTACAAAAAAACGAACACATTAATTAATAAAAACGTGATCTACATTTAACCTTGAAAATACATATATTTTGATTGCTTTACGTTGTTTTTTTTACGTTTCTTTTTTATTTGGGCTATATTTAGGCTACTTCGATCAAAATGTTGGGCGAATTAGGCTAACTACTTGACAAAAATAAATTAGGCGATTTAGGCTACTCGGTCGTCAAAATTAGGCGAATTGAGTTAGCTGATATCTGGCAACCCTGGTTTGGGGCATGGTCGGTGTTATCGCAAAATGGCGGATGTAATGACGTAATCCGTGACGTAACATAGGATATCGTTGTTGCGCTCGCGGTGACTCGTTACGCGTGTTAGCGCGATAATATCGATATTATCGATTATAGCGTGTCTCGGAATGCACCCAATGTAGCTTTCTATAGCTGGAAGAATTTTAAAAATCGGTTTAGTATTTTTTGAGTTTATCAATTACAAACAAACATACAAAAATACAAACAAATCTTTCCTCTTTATAATATTAGTCTATAATTTTGAAAATGTTTAATCATCAAACATAACATATATATATTATTATATTCCAGAAGTAGAAGACGAACCAGTACCATCAAAAGATGCCAAATATGACTACAATTCTGAGTCATTTCGTCCACCGAGTCGACTCCGTCCTGACTTTAACATCTCCATAAAATCTGAGCTCATCAATAAGAAAGTGGAAGATCCAATCTCGGCTGCGCCGTCTCGTGGGGGTAGTGCGAATAGTTCAAGCAACATGTCCAAGAAGTTTAACCTGAACCTGGGAGGTGGTCAGGGTCCGAAGAAGCCGCAGAATCCTAAAACAGATTGCTTTTACGAAGAGGAACTGTATGTGAAAGGTTGCACTGCTGTGTGGTCAAAAGGTATTCATTACTGTTTTTAGCTGACTGCGGACTACTGCGGAGGGTTATATTTGTTGGTTTCTTTGGCTCGACCTACAGCCTAAACCTTGATGAATTTTGATAAATGAGGTATCATTGGAATTGTCTGAATCGTGTGAGAGACACTGAGTGAGTATATATGAAGTGTCGGCTTACAGATGACATATTGTATTTCAGACATAACAGAAACTGACAAAAACCTATCGAGTGATGTATCAAAATGAAGACCATTCCAAAAATATAGAAAGAAAACTAAAACATTTAAAATAAAAATAAAATATTAAAAAAACAAAACAACTGCGAACCAAACTAAAAAGAGGCAAACAAGCTATAATTCAGTTTTTTTATAGTTATTTATTTTTTCATTTCAATTATCAAAAAGTAAATTATAATACTAATGTGCTACTAGGCCTGAAGAACAGTGGGCCAGTGGTACCCTGTGCCGCGGGTGACATGGACATTTATCCTCTAATGAATACCTACCCCTTTAAGACTATCCCTTGAAACAATCTTTGACATTATTGCAATTATTCATCACTTTGATTCGCCACGGCTTCGGATGGGTAGTGCTCACACAGTGGAACCTTTCTTACTTTAAGCATTTTAATAATGGTTGAATCTTTAAAAATAAAACACCAGTAAGCTTAATTCGTGGTGATTTTAACTGTAGACAACTTCATTATTACTCACGTATTTGATAGACTTGTTATTATTTCATTTCCACATCAACATGTCATTCCCTTCCTTACAGTGAGTAATCAACATTTTTGTAAGTTTTTGATGCCTTGGATTACATTATTGCAATTTTAGTAGGGATCCAGCCCATGTTACTCGCTGATAAGTGAAAGAATTTTTAATATCAGTTCAGTAATTTTTGAGTTTATCCATTACAAACATACAAAAAAAAAACAAATCTTCCCTCATTATAATATTAGTATAGATTATTCAATAGTACTACTTTGACCTCAACTAATTCCTTCCTAATGCATTTTCAGGACTGATATCAACACCAGCAACTAAACTGTCCGGCCCCGAGAACAGAGAAACAATAGCTTGCTATACCATACAGAACCCAATCAAACACGCAGTGTTTGCCAACTTCCACGTCGACGTTAAGAACACCATGCTAATAGATGCGTTAAACTCCCAAATCGGAGACGTAAAGAAAAATATAAAGATAGAAGACAATACGGAACATATCAAAACTGAAATCATGCCGTCTATAGTATTACTTGACAGTAAATGTATGAGAGTATACGCAACAGATGGAAGAGAATATATCACCAGTATTCCGTTTCAAGTTAAGCAAGTATGGGCAATGAAATACGGTGTCTTATTAGAAAAAGATGCAACCCCAATCCAACACAATTCGATTCTGCCTGCATCATTTCTAAGACTAAACGAGACAAACAACAGTTCTTTCAATAGATCTAGAAATAATGTCTTCAATATGAGTGGGAAACTACGGCAAGATTCAATGTCGATGTATGATCAAGATGTGCTGTTACCTACATGCTTTTCGTTGACTCATCCGTTAGATGAAGTCACTCCTATATTGATGAAGTCTCCCTCTCAAGGCTTGCAGTATTACAATGATGGCGATCTGCAGATTATCTACGTCAGCATAAACCCGAGCATCATCTTGCTATACGACTGGAAGCTAGCAATACATTCGCTGTGGAGGATAAGAAAAGCAACGCGGGACGAATGCCTCTCTATGTGTCCCAACATGAATTCAACTACGGCAATGTTCAGTCAGTCTTGCGACTACATCGGAAGCCCCATGCAGAGCAACAGGAATGCAACGAGTTGGGCTGCGGGCCTGGGCAGTCCGTTTCAATCTAAAAAAGCTCCTAATACTCCAACTCGATCAAGATTGAATAGTCCAATGGCGAATGTATTCCATCAGCAAGGAATGTCACCTCATGCATCAATCGGACAAGCCTCGAGCATGTCAATGATGGCTAACATGTCCCAGCAGCCACCATCATTGCCTCTATATCCCGACATCTGCATAGACCACATCTGGACAGATAGTGTCTCAATTTGTCGAGACACGATTGAAACACCAAGTGATATAAAAACGTTTTTGCATACGGACTTAGTTGGTCACGAGTATTTGTGTTTCATTGTTAAAGTGAACTCTGTGAGTCGGCTGCAAATTCTGCGATTACAGAAGTCACACTCTCACGGGCAGGCTTCGAAGACCAATCTGATAGTTGGTACGGTTTCAATGGTGCTTGCGAGGGATGCAGTTGTGTTGCCACATTTGAAAATGATTGCGTTAATCGATGAAGCGGGGAATATCATCCTGCAGTCTGGCAATAGTGTTGTGGGCAAGGTAGGTTGAAATAATTATTGTTGATTTTATATGAAAATTCACTTGTATATAAAAAAAGAAGATGCTATAAAAATACAAGAAGCATCCTCGTTTACTTCTGAAAAGCAAAACATAACCTTCTTTAGTTGTTTAATTAATTAATCAAATTTATGCACATGTAAGTACTTAATTAGTAGCATGTATGCGAGTTACTTTAACAATTTTTGTTTTCCCTCCCCACTCGCCTTCCACAACACAAGCAGCTCGCTTGTCACTCGGACATCACTCACATAATTTTAAGCGAAGGTCGAAGGTCAGTAGCTCGTATAGTCTCGCCAGAGTAGCCACTGTGCGTGCATTTATTTTTAGTTTCGTCAGTAAAAATGGCGGCCTGGCCTCTTCGGAGTTCGGACGATAGCTATTTGCCTGGGCCATAGCAGCTACTCTCATTGTGTGACCGGTCAAGGCGAGTTGAGCAACTGTCATGCGAGTATAAAACGGTAGTAGCTGTCCACTGTCAGGTCAGCAGTTCACATTTTGTAACCACGCCAAAGTACAAAGTTTTAAATCGAACTTGTTAGTAGCGCCATCTAGTGAAACTCATGTGGACCATTCGCCTTAAGCTTTATGGTACAATTGCAGGTGCACGTAGGCGGAGTGCTGGCCCGCCTGATAGACTCCCCGTACACCAAGCGCTCGTTCCAGTCCCCCTTCCCGCGGCGCAGCAGCCTCCTGCCGAGCCGACGCGACGATACAACGTTCGACGACTCTGCTCTGCACCTGCTGTCGCCCGTGCCGCATACCTCTGCGTCGAGGTTGGATCATAAAGAGAGCTTGGGTTAGTGGAAAAAACTATTGATGTTAGTTTTGTAGCCATTGTCGTTGCCAACAACATAAGCAACCACTTGTTGGTTGGGTGCTCGACGCCGTGCGTACGTCATCGGAGTGGTTTTTTTAATGATTTTTAGCATTAACGCCTGTTTAGCTAGAACATATCTAATAATATTTTGAAGGAAAAATTTGGATCACGGACGGGATTCGAACCCGCATCACCCATACCTCTGCGTGCCGCCTATAATCAATTCGGCTACTGTCACCACACCATCATTCAAATATTTCCCTCAGTTTCTAAATCCATCTTACGGGGACAGTAGCCATCTATTGGCAGTGTGCTGAACTGACCAACCGAACATGGCTAATATTGTAGCAATTAACTACGTGTCGTAAAGATAACCTCCCATTTTTTTTTAAATGATTTTATGAACACCTATACTTATAATAAAGCAATTAGTGCAAAAAAGTATGTAGAAAGAAGATAATTAAAAAAATATGCTCTAGGGTACTTAAAATAAGCTACTTAACAAGAATATAACATTTTTTTAAATCATGTCTGTCTGTATGTTTGTTTGCTCGCGCATCACGTAAATAAGTACTGGTTCGATTGCGATGTGGTTTTCACTGTTGGATAGCTTAGGCTTTGACTTATAAACTGGGGTACTTGGTATGTCATTCCGATGTGTAGCCGAGCAATAGATAAAAATGTTTTTGACGGCTGAAGAAATTTTGATCAAATGTTGGTATATTGGTATTCTAGGTTTTGGAATAGTAAATAGAGTACTTTTATTCTAGAGAAATAACAATGCGTGTAAAGCCGCTGGCACAGGTAGTATCTAATAATTTTATACAGGTTTTTTTTTAGTAAAAAATGTCAGTTTCTTTTGACTGTTCCCAGGTTTGAGCGGGCTCTGCGACGCGGCGGGGTCTCGCCTCACGCTGCAGTTTGAGGCGGGGGCCATGTACCGGATCTCGCTGCCGGCGCTCGCCTGCTCGGCGCTCGTCACCAAATGCTGCACGGCACTCACTGCCATCCTGCCGAAGGATATCACTATGCAGGTGTGTGGTTAAGGAGTTGAGCGGGCTCTGCGACGCGGCGGGGTCTCGCCTCACGCTGCAGTTCGAGGCGGGGGACATGTACCGGATCTCGCTGCTGGCGCTCGCCTGCTCGGCGCTCGTCACCAAGTGCCGGCTGGTACACAAGTCATAGTCGTGAGCGGATGCTGCTTGTGGGGACTGGTCCGACCATTGGCACTTTTATCTTTTTTTATTGACATGGGATGTGTTTTATTATAATTTCTGAATTGTAAAAGAATAATATATAGGTGGAGAAAATGACATACCCATAGTTTCTTGGTGCTCTCTTCTCTAAAGGGCGTATTCCCGAAGCGCCGGTAGAGTCAGAAGGGTAATTCCTTTTCCTGTGCGAGATTCAACTCGGAGTCGGCACATGAAAAGGAAATTTCCTATACAAACTCAAAGCATGCACTTATTTTACCTAGTTTTTTTTGATTTCGCGGCTTCAAGACTTGGTACCACACTTTAAATGTCTGTCTGTTCTCGCATAACGATAAAACTACTGGTTCGATTGTGATGCGATTTTCACTAAAAAAAAAACTGGTGTACTTGGTATCTCAATCCAATGAGTAGGAGCTAAGCAGTTTAGTAAAAAGTATTAATCTGTGTGGTACTAAGTTTTGAAGGTCATTGTATTTACTGCTATATTAATGTATGTTTTTCTCTTTGTGCATGAGATGCTAAGTTTTAAGTCCTAATATTTTGCCTATTTACAATAAATACTTTACTTAGTGTTATAACATAATATATTTTGAATTACAGGTGATAATAAAGTGGTATGGCGTACGCAACGCTCCCGGCACTCAAGACCTAACTCCCGAGCAAGAATGGTCCATGTTCTCTAAACTCCTCCTCTCTCTCATCGGCTACGACACGGAGCGCTTTAACTCGCAACGAAAAGACGAGCAAGAACACGCAGAAACCGCATCCAAGAAGCAAAGAACTTCAAGCGACGGCTCTCAGGAAGACTGGGAATATCTACTCAACTCTAGGCTGCACAAGTGTATCGGAAACAATCTGTCCGTACTGCTGAAATTACCAACATTGACAGCGGAGAGCAAGCATAGACACATTGATACCGAAGACGATGAAAAACCAGCACAGTTCAACTCCAACTCCCTGTTGCTACCGTATATACTTCAAGTTCTGTATGCGTTCCATTTGGTGTACGAAGAGATCAAGCTAAACACTTTACTGTGGAGCGATTTGAAGCTGCTGTCAATATTCCTGTACCAAATATCGCAGGATTTGAAGCTGGACGGTTATATCAACCACTATTGGTTAGATTTTCCAACGGATTTCAGTGTAGACATTGAAACAGAGTCACAAATACCTGAAGATGCGGTGAAGAAACTGTGCGAGCCGTCGTACTTTAGTAAGGAGCCCCCGAACGTGTTTGCGTACTTGCACGCGATGCTGAAGGACATGGATGTCGGTTACTATCCGTACTTGGCGGATGTTAATAACATGTCGAGGGATCTTATTGAGGTAAGTTGTATTCATTTCAATTCAAAATATTTATTTCAATCAAGAACAATAAATGTACACTATGGAATTGTCAGATTACATTTCATACAATCTACAACTCATAATAAAGCAATAGGAACGAAATAGTCTGTACAAAGAAGATAATTTAAAAAAAAAAGGTATACGGTAATTAAAATAAGCTACTGAACAAGAACAGATTTTTTTTTTAAATCGTGTCGGTCTGTTTGTTTATTTGTTAGTTTGTCTGTATGTTTGTTAGTCTGTACAAAGAATATAATTTAAAAAAAATGGTCTAGTGTACTTAAAATAAGCTACTAAAAAAGAATAGCACATTTTTTTAAATTGTGTCTGGCTGTTTGTTTATTAGTTTGTCTGTATGTTTGTTCACGCATCACGTAAAAACTACTGTACCGATTGCGATGCGGTTTTCACTGTTGGATAGCTAAGGCTTGACTTAAAAACTGGTGTACTTGGTATCTCAATTCGATCAGTAGAAGCAGAGCAATTAAAAAAAAAACATATTTTTTTAATTGTAAAATCTTTTTGATCTTTGAAGGAATTTTGATCAAATGTTGGTATTTTAGGTCTTGGAATAGTACATAGTACTTTTAACCTCGAAAAATGACCAAGCGTGCTAAGCCGCGGGTACAGCTAGTAATTTATAAAAATACTATCACCACAGTCAGGGCGGTCGCACTCCGCAACAAGTACAAATATTATACCTAAACTTCGGGGCCGTAATATTGGGGTTCATTCAGTAGAGTGTCAAGCGTGCGCTCGATGAGTCGCGAGCCGTGTGCTTAACGATAAAGTACCTACTTACGTAAACTTACGTAAAGTTTTTGTCCAATTTTATTTTTTTCTTAATTGTGAATACCAAGGAGAAACCTAGAAGGTACTGCATAGCATTCCGTCTGACAAATCTCGTAAAATACCTACATACCGACATTTTATTACGTAGGTAGCCATTTCTTTTTCATTCATTATTTAGCATCGAAGTCAGACAGACACCTTTTATTTATCAAAGTGTTACCTATTATGATATAATCTAATAATGAGGTACTAGGTCTATTCTGATAAGAATGTCATTATATGTAGTTAATAGAACTATCAACATTTATAACAATAAGTAAAATAATACATTATTACATAATTGTTTATTACCCGATAGTATATCTATATGGGATCCCCATTGCAGCTTGCCGTCGCCATTCAATCCCAAAAACTTCGTAGATTGTATTATTTTTGGAATACTATTATTAAGGCTATGTGTGTTATTTTTGCACGATTGCCCAAAAAAGGAGTGTAATGTTTGCAGGGTTCATGTATTTATGTGAGTTTCTTTGTTCGACCATAACTTTTAAATGCCTGAATAGATTTGGATGGTGGATGTATGGGATATCGTTAGATCAACCCAAGTAACATAGGCAAAAAATATATATAATAGTTCGTTTTTTGCCAGGTTAGTCCAGTTTTTCATGTACTTGTCAAATTAGTTAAAGGCATTCGTCACTCTACCTACTTACGCGAGTTAATAACCTACAGCGCGCTGCGCTCCGGCGCCACAAATCAGGCGAGGCCGCCGCGCGCTTGCATACAGACGCTTGCCGTGTGGCTTGTTTGAACTTTCGCTAGTAATGGCGAAACGTAACAATAATAACAATTGTTGTGTGAAGATGCCTTAGTAGGCAAAAAGAATCGAAAGTGTTTTTTTTTATCATTATCTCGCTAACATTATAAAGTTATCACAGAACAGTTTACTGAACGGATTTAAAAAATAATTCTATAGTACATATTTATAGGTGTGCTATGTTTTGCCCGCGACTTTGCAAGCGGAGTCCTTTAGTTTGTACCTAGATAGGTACTTTCATTGTTTTTTATGTGGCGTTTGACCACTAGATTTATTTTTTACTCAAACAATACTAGTAATGTGGTCATTATTTCGACAACCTTCTTTGGGCAAAGTCGACCTTGCCGCGCTGCTTGAATAGGCGCCAGCAAAGTTGTATGGAATTTCATTAATGTCGTGTTTTGCGGCCAGCAATTTCCTTTGAAAATCCATTATTGTCGTCTTTTGTCGTAGCACTATTATTTATTCCGTGGGTTCCTTAACCCCGAACGCGAAAAGAGAGGCGTTGTAGCTCCCAGACAAAAGGGCCGATTTAGATGTTGTTTTTTTTGTTTGAAAGCTGATGTGATCGTGATTGTTGTTGTTGTTTCTGTTTCTTTTTCTGTTTCTGTTTCTGTTGTTGTGGTCGTTGTTGTTGTCTTTGTCGTTGTCGTTTTCGTTGTTGTTGCATTGTTTGAGTAAATTCTTATTATACTAAGCTGGTTTTATTTAAATTCCTCGCATTGTTTGAGTAAAGCACTATACCAGCCTTGGTCCGTAATGACTGCCCCGCTGGCCACGCTATGATGGCCTCGAGCTTTGCTTAGTTAAGTTCTCGGCCTTCGAGCTTGGCCATCATTGCAGCCCTTGCTGTCCGCGCTATAAAGACCTCGACCTTCGGTCTCGGCCTTCATTCCAGCTTGGCCATCAAGGGCTACAATGCTGACCGCGCCGTGATGTCCTCGAACTTAACTTAGCTACGCTCCCGACCATCATCATCGCTGCCAGCAACGCAGTCATTACAGACCGCGGCAGTAATGTACTATAACTGACTTCAATAAAAAGTAGGTTCTCAAGTTGATGTATGTAATATTTTTGAAAATGTGTATTATTCATATAATGTTAGTCTTTATGAACAAATATTTCGCGA
The DNA here is from genome assembly GCA_946251855.1 of Alsophila aescularia. Lineage (NCBI taxonomy): Eukaryota > Metazoa > Arthropoda > Insecta > Lepidoptera > Geometridae > Alsophila > Alsophila aescularia. The sequence continues at coordinate 33,040,264 of OX276381.1, forward strand.
ATGTATGTATGCATTTTTGTCCACGTATTTCTCGGAAACTATAAGTCCGAATGCAATAATTCTTTATGTAAAAGTTTCAGTATCTTTCAACTTAGGGAATAGTTTCATAAAAATCCGTTAAGTATATTAAAAGATGGACTGTTGACTGTTTCCAATATGTCTTTTTTCTTAGCGAACGGAATAAGTAGGTTCTTTATTTTCTTAGGCCGGCTTTATTTTCTTGTTATTTCTTCTTTAAAAAGTAAGAAATAACAAATAATAAAAAAAAAACTTTATATCGTATAAAACGTAAAAGGAAGTAATTATATTAGTTTTTATGAGCTTATTTAGTTTCCGTACTAAATAACTAAATACATAAATATGTATATATTTTTTGAGAACTTGTTTTTGTGACAAGTTACATCGGACAAACCAATCACACTTTCGCAAAGTGGCGCTCCTGCGGCTCGGCTGTGACGTTTTTCTGTGACATATGGACATTGGACATACGGACGGATGTACGCATAGGGGCGAATCTATCTCCCATACCTAATGTCACAGTATTAATTTAACAAAATATGTTAAAATACCTTGTACGGTATTTCATTTTTCTATGTACGAGTGATAGGGTTGATCACTCGAGCGATCGGCGTAGGTATTTTACGGTTGAGAGTCGGAACAAAGTAATATCAACTCTAACGCCCGACTATTAAGTGCAATTTAGCAAGCACGCTCGATGTATGAATACCTACGTAATACGTACCTACGTTTGTAGGCTATTAAATCGGCGGCTTTGTGCAAGATCAAAGTAGTGCAATTTCTGTACTTGTACTATTATTTATCCTGTGTCTTACTTATATTCTTAAGTAATTTAAATAAAAACTATCTTGTTAGGCTGCCTGAGGGCCTCTAACATGGTTTAAATACTGCTACCAATCAATAAGAACAGAGATCGACAGGGTAATATGCCTTCCGCCCCGCCCCAAAGACAGATTAATAAGAAACTGAAGGTAGAATTTGGAGTGCTGTGTAGTGTTAACGGTGGCTTAGTTAAATAAAGGCATGTACTATGGCATGTTCGAGTCCCGGCCGTAGTACAAATATTTATTTTAGAATAATTATAAGATAATTTTATTCCAGGTGTTTTCAATCGTGGGATGCGGGCGGTCGGCGGGGGTGCAAACAATCACAAGTAGAGACAACATATCAGCGAGCACGCCTCGCGGCCGCAGGGACAGTAACCAGTTGGCGTCACCCGCATACTGTCAAGCTGTCATGACGCTGTGCGAAAGAGGTAAAACAGTCACAAGTAGAGACATCATATCAGCGAGCACTTCGCGCGGCCGCAAGGACAGTAACCAGTCGGCGTCACCCGCATACTGTCAAGCTGTCATGACGCTGTGCGAAAGAGGTAAAACAGTCACAAGTAGAGACATCATATCAGCGAGCACTTCGCGCGGCCGCAAGGACAGTAACCAGTCGGCGTCACCCGCATACTGTCAAGCTGTCATGACGCTGTGCGAAAGAGGTAAAACAGTCACAAGTAGAGACATCATATCAGCGAGCACTTCGCGCGGCCGCAAGGACAGTAACCAGTCGGCGTCACCCGCATACTGTCAAGCTGTCATGACGCTGTGCGAAAGAGGTAAAACAGTCACAAGTAGAGACATCATATCAGCGAGGACTTCGCGCGGCCGCAAGGACAGTAACCAGTCGGCGTCACCCGCATACTGTCAAGCTGTCATGGCGCTGTGCGAAAGAGGTAAAACAGTCACAAGTAGAGACATCATATCAGCGAGCACTTCGCGCGGCCGCAAGGACAGTAACCAGTCGGCGTCACCCGCATACTGTCAGCCTGTCATGACGCTGTGCGAAAGAGGTAAAACAGTCACAGGTAGAGACATCATATCAGCGAGCACTTCGCGCGGCCGCAAGGACAGTAACCAGTCGGCGTCACCCGCATACTGTCAAGCTGTCATGGCGCTGTGCGAAAGAGGTAAAACAGTCACAAGTAGAGACATCATATCAGCGAGCACTTCGCGCGGCCGCAAGGACAGTAACCAGTCGGCGTCACCCGCATACTGTCAGCCTGTCATGACGCTGTGCGAGAGAAGTACAAACAGTCACAAGTAGAGACAACATATCAGCGACTACGATATAAAACTTTTACATATCAAAAACTACGTCTCATGAACATGAAGACAAAAAACAGTTTAACAGGCTATGTATGTATGTATGCATGTATGTATGTATGTATGTATGTATGTATGTATGTATGTATGTATGTATGTATGTATGTATGTATGTATGTATGTGGATGTTCCACCTAGTGTCGCCCCTATTGTTCCGATTTTGACAAGCGAGGTCAATCAATCGATTCGTCTACATATATAATGTGTCGTAGGCTATTTTTTTACCCGTGTACTGCGAAGCAATGGAAGGGTTATGTGCTCAAACTAATAACTTGGTTCGATTTTGACAAGTGAGGTATCAATCGATTCGTCTTCATCGCAAGAGTGTCATAGGCATTTTTTTTTATGTTGTTGAATATGTCTTGTTTTCATGACTAGCTTTCGCCCTCGACTTTGTCCGCGCGGACTACAGTTTATCGCGAAAAAAGGCATCCTAAGTTCTTCTAGGATATTAAAAACCGATGTAAAAGTAGGTGTAGCACCAACTCTCTTGATGTTTTTTGACAGACTTGTTATTATTTCGTTTCCGTGGAAACCGTTCCTAACAGCGAGTAATCAACGTTTTCCCGAGGAAACTTACCATTTTCTGGCATGAAAAGTATCCTATGTTTTATTCCAGGTTATAAGCTGTCTCCATTCCAAATTTCATCAAATTTCCGTCCAGCCGTAATCATAACTAAACTATTCCCCAGGCGTGACACCTCGCGACATAGACAAGCTGCCGCCCGCGCTGGGACTGTTCCTCGTGTCGGTGTTCACCCGCTGTAAGGGCGCGGCAAGCGACTGGCCCGCCCCCGCGGCCGCCTACACCTTGGTCATGCGAGAGGAGCTAGCGCTGCAGCGGCAGATAGCGGACACTGTCAGCTCCACCACTGAGTATATTGAGTGTGAGTACGAACAATGTTACTATTTATAATTGTATTAATTTCAGTTATTATCTCTGAAAATGCAACTAACGTAAACGTGTTTTAAAAATTTCTTAAGTGCTTTTATAAAACTTTTTCTAGATCAAATAATTCACTATGTTATGATTATATAATCGACGGTCAGCTTCTCATCAGAACCGATACTGTAGTTGATCTTGGTATTACCCTTGATTCGAAACTCCTCTTTGATAAACACATCAAAAATATTTCGGCGAAAGCTATGAAAACTCTGGGCTTCTTATTTAGAGTAACCAAAGATTGGAAGAATCTATAAAAACCCTAAATTTTTTATATTGTTCTCTAGTTTGAAGTCAACTTGAATACACTTCTCTAATCTGGAACCCCCGCTATGATAAATATATTGAGATCCTCGAAAAACCAGAAAAAACATTCTTACGATATATTAATTTCAAACATAAAATTCGAAGTCCTGATTATCTCGAGAGTTGTGAACGCCACCACTTGTTACCCCTATCCCAAAGAAGAGAAGCAGCTGATCTCACTTTTTTTGCATAATATTATTTTAAATTTAATTGACTCACCCTCATTACTATCTCAAATCAAACTTTTAGCTCCGTCTAGAACGGTTTGTCGCAGAAATTATCTTAAGCTGTATAGTCCTTCGTGTGTCTCAAACTACCGTCATAATTCATTTTTCTTACGTACCGTCAGTCTTTTTAATTCTAATTATTCGGAGCATGTAGATTTGTTTATGGCTAGGCAAAACATTTTCAAAGTTATTATTATAAAGAAATTCTTTCCACAATTACCTATTTAATTTTTCATCCCTGTCGAACCTTTTGTATAATTTTTGTCGGCAGGATTTGGTGGCTTCGTTATTTTTGCTTTTGTTTCTGTTGTTGTATAATTTTGTTACATAGCATTATTACGAGTATGTTAACACAGTTCACTTTTGTGTATATATTTTTATTTTGTTCTATAAGTGAAAACTGTTTAAGGCTCTGTAACGCCCATTGTCTTCAATCTATGTTACCATTTAGCAGCTGTTAGTTTTCCATTTAAATAAATAAATAAATATATATTTTTCGTGCTCCTTTAACCCTTCGAACATTGCTCACTCCATATCGCACATAAACGTAACGTTCGCTAGCATGCGCGGTGCCCGAAAGATTGAATATGACCTTTTATAAGATACCCCACATGATAAACATTAATTTATTAAAATCTTTTAATTTATCCCCACCAAATTGTTCCTATAGTATAGACATTAAAAAAAGTAATAATTTAAAAATATGAGGGGCAAATCGCTTATTATTAAAGGCTTCTCGGCTTTTAAAAAAAAACGAGTTTTGGTAAAGTTTAGTGTTATTTATAGATCGCACACAGTGTTGACATAGCGGAAGAAGTTTCACAAGATGGCTACCGGACATTGTACAATATAAATGTTGCCAGAATAAGTGTACATACAGATGACTATCTTGTTCCTATTTTACCTAATTTTCGATTAAAACAGCTGTGACAGAGGGAAGTTTAGTGTTATTTATAGATCGCACACAGTGTTGACGTAGCAGCAGAAAACGGAAGTAGTTTCACAAGATGGCTACCGGACATTGTACAATATAAATGTTGCCAGATTAAGTGTGCATTTATAAGACTATCTTATTCCTATTTTTCTTAATTTTCGATTAAAACAGCTGTGACAGAGGGATGTTTAGTGTTATTTATAGATCGCACACAGTGTTGACGTAGCAGCAGAAAACGGAAGTAGTTTCACAAGATGGCTACCGGACATTGTACAATATAAATGTTGCCAGATTAAGTGTGCATTTATAAGACTATCTTATTCCTATTTTTCTTAATTTTCGATTAAAACAGCTGTGACAGAGGGAAGTTTACTGTTATTTATAGATCGCACACAGTGTTGACATAGCAGCAGAAAACGGAAGTAGTTTCACAAGATGGCTACCGGACATGTACATTATAAATGTTGCCAGATTGAGTGTACATTTATATGACTATCTCGTTCCCATTTTTACTACTTTTCGATTAAAACAGTTGTGACAGACGGAAGTTTAGTGTTATTTATAGATCGCACACAGTGTTGACGTAGCAGCAGAAAACGGAAGTAGTTTCACAAGATGGCTACCGGACATTGTACAATATAAATTTTGCCAGATTAAGTGTACATACAGATGACTATCTTGTTGCTATTTTACCTAATTTTCGATTAAAACAGCTGTGACAGAGGGAAGTTTAGTGTTATTTATAGATCGCACACAGTGTTGACATAGCAGCAGAAAACGGAAGTAGTTTCACAAGATGGCTACCGGACATGTACATTATAAATGTTGCCAGATTGAGTGTACATTTATATGACTATCTCGTTCCCATTTTTACTACTTTTCGATTAAAACAGTTGTGACAGACGGAAGTTTAGTGTTATTTATAGATCGCACACAGTGTTGACGTAGCAGCAGAAAACGGAAGTAGTTTCACAAGATGGCTACCGGACATTGTACAATATAAATTTTGCCAGATTAAGTGTACATACAGATGACTATCTTGTTGCTATTTTACCTAATTTTCGATTAAAACAGCTGTGACAGAGGGAAGTTTACTGTTATTTATAGATCGCACACAGTGTTGACATAGCAGCAGAAAACGGAAGTAGTTTCACAAGATGGCTACCGGACATGTACATTATAAATGTTGCCAGATTGAGTGTACATTTATATGACTATCTCGTTCCCATTTTTACTACTTTTCGATTAAAACAGTTGTGACAGACGGAAGTTTAGTGTTATTTATAGATCGCACACAGTGTTGACGTAGCAGCAGAAAACGGAAGTAGTTTCACAAGATGGCTACCGGACATTGTACAATATAAATTTTGCCAGATTAAGTGTACATACAGATGACTATCTTGTTGCTATTTTACCTAATTTTCGATTAAAACAGCTGTGACAGAGGGAAGGTTAGTGTTATTTATAGATCGCACACAGTGTTGACATAGCAGCAGAAAACGGAAGTAGTTTCACAAGATGGCTACCGGACATTGTACAATATAAATGTTGCCAGATTAAGTGTACATTTATATGACTTTCTTGTGTCAGTTTTTCCTAATTTTCTATTAAAACAGCTGTGACAGATGGACGGAATCGCGGGTGATCTTATAACGATTGTTTTTTCTTTTGCTGTTACCCTAAAAACCAGGAAATCTTTACAGCCAACATAAATCCACATACTTTTGCTGAAATCAACTGAAATGAAAAGTAAACTTCAATTTGAAACATAATCATCTTTTGTAAAAGCTTTTATTTAACTTCATTTGTATGTTTCTATGTATTTTTTCTGTCCTGGAATATTGCAATTCAAATTTCGAGCACTTCCCGATTAGCTATCTTGCTGAAACTTTCAGGGTAGCTCACAAATAGATGACAAAGAAAAAAAATGTATATATATATATATATATATATATATATAATAAAAAAAAAGTTTTTTTATTGCCTTTTGTTCCACAGCACTAGCTCTAGAAATGCTAGAGAAGGAGACAGCGTACTCCGTGCATAGCAAGCTTTCGGACGAGCCGCCGAGTAAACTGGACGAGTCGGAGCACTCCACCGGCATGGAGCACCTCAACACGAAGCTGCTCTCGCTACTGTATCCACGGGATCATCGGTTAGTGGCAACAGAGGATCACTTTTACCCGATTCAATTTTTAAATTTAATAATATCTTTATTGATCAAACTAAATACATTGTGGAACAATTCTAGTGTAAATTATAATCCTAGAAGCTTCAAAATAATTAAATGGTGTTTGTTTTGCAGGCTATAACGCTTTTATAAAACTTATTACATGTACTTTGATTATTGGTTCAAATGTATATATAAATCATGAAGTAATTACAATGATACTAATATGGCTTTATATAAACTTTAGAAGTAGTGTTATATTTATAATGTAAGAATTAATTAATAAGTAATCAGCCTAGGGCGGTAGTTGATAAATAAAATACACGCGCAATGCGCGAGCTGTAGGCAGTTAGCAGCAAGAACAAGACTAGCAAACATGTTAATCTCCTGCACAAGCGCGCGCGCACCGCCGCATGTCTCGCACGCCATACCGTTCCTCATATGACTAGATAATAATATTTTACCCGATTACGGCGAAGCAAGAGAAGGGTAATGAGTTTAACATCAATGTATGTATATATGTAGATAGATAGATAGATAACTCTTTATTGCACCAAATGAAACACTTACAAACAAAAATAAACTTTAAAAAATAATTAGTACAATCGGCGGCCTTATCGCTAAGCAGCGATCTCTTCCAGACAACCGTATATATTGAGACACATGACTATATAATAGAGGCAGTAGTTGTTGGCGCCCCTATTGGTCCAATTTTGACAAGCGAGGTGCCGATCGATTCGTCTTCATCGCAAGAGTGCCATAGGCTATTTTTACCCAACCGAAGCCGGGTACTTATATTTAACTTATATTTTGTTAGAATCACATAGTATATTTGTTACCCAGTAGTTAATTTGTCTGTCTGTATGGTATCTTTTCGTGTCCAAACCGCTGATGAAATGCGATAGTTTGATCCCTGGGGACATGGGATACTTTTGATCACTATTAACTGTAGTCCGCGCGAATGAAGTCGCGGGGAAAAGGTAGTCACTAATAATAATATACCAGAACGCTCGAAGGCCATAATTCCTATTAAACTACTTTAATTTTACTAGTTAGTGACTTTTATTTAAATTGGATATATTCGCAATATTAAATGTCAATAAAATCTTTTATTTAAATTGGATATATTCGCAATATTAAATGTCAATAAAATCTCTTATTTTTATTTTTTTTGGTCGTCGGGAAGTCCCACTCTCAAGGCTCACTCCGACGAACCATAAAAGTCGTAACACATCTCTCTTTTCCAGAATGACGGAAGTATTCAATCTCCTTCAGTCATCGCAGCCTGTAGCAATCAACCTGACGCAGCGCCCTGAAGTCTCAGACCACGACTTCATCGAAGAGCAGGAGAAGTTCCTCTGCGCTCTGAGTACTAGGACCACTGCGCTACCGGTCGCGAGGTAAGTTAGCCCATGGCTACAACCTGTCGCAGCGCCCTGAAGTCTCAGACCACGACTTCATCGAAGAGCAAGAGAAGTTCCTTTTCGCTCTGAGTACTAGGACCACTGCGCCACCGGTCGCGAGGTAAGTCAGCCCGTGGTACAACCTGACTTCATCGAAGAGCAAGAGAAGTTCCTCTTCGCTCTGAGTACTAGGACCACTGCGCCACCGTTCGCGAGGTAAGTCAGCCCGTGGTACAACCTGACGCAGCGCCCTGAAGTCTCAGACCACGACTTCATCGCAGAGCAGGCTCTGAGTACTAGGACAATATTATATTTTCCATCGCTCCGTGTTTCGGAGGGCACGTTAAGATGTCGGTCCTGGCTATTATTGATTAATAGCAGTCGTTAAGCCACCTCAGTGGCCCTCGGGCGGCCTGTCAAATTCTGACACCAGAGGGCAGCACTACCTCATACGACAAACAAACAAAATTATATCTATGAATAAAATAGTATTAACAAAAGAAATAATTAATTGAAGATTATATTGAAGGGTCCACAAATGCATTTTTTTTTTGCATTTTTGCTTGAATGATTTTTTCCCCCCAAAAATGAGGCTTTTTCGTTCCTCTGCCAGCACACCAGTCATCTACTTGATACTGTCGTGGTAATTAATTTATAAAGTACAATCTATGTGTTATGTGTCCGTCGGGTGGCAGCCGGGCGAACCGAAGCGGGCGGCGACCCTCGTCGTGAAGAATCACGACGAGGGTCGCCGCCCGCAGCGTCGCAGCAGGTGGTAGAGAAGTTCGGTTTGCTACCGACGGACGACACGATTTGCTGTAGGGAAGGGTAGCCGGGATAGTGTACCAGTTGGAGAGCAATTTGGGCCTTATGACCAGGCCGTACTGCTCGATGGGCCTCAGAGGCCCACCCCCGTTGGAACGGGGCCTACCTGCGCCTACAGCCAAGGAGAGTGCGGGGATATTGTGAAAAGAAAACGGTATTATAAAGAGTACTTACAGATACGATACGATGATACGAGTGGTTACGATGGTTAAGTCAAAAGTCTATGAAGAAGAGGGGGCACGAAAAGGGGGCTTAAGGTTACGCGCGCGATTTGTGAATCGTCTATTTTACGCGCACTGGGAATAATTGTTTATAGGTACCTCAACGCCGGCCGGCTTACGTCACTAGACGGGAAGATTTCGGCAGCGCGAACGCTTGCCCACGTGCTCGGTGATCCTCGGTGAGCTTGCGGGCTGGTTGCACTGCTCCCCTGGCCTTCTGGCTTCCCGCCAGCTCCTTCCTTTTCGCGGCAGTCTCCCTTCGTCAAAATGGCCTACGCGGCTGCTTTGCTATTGGTGTTTTAGGGACGAGCGATGCGCTCGCTTTCTATACTTGGCTTGTCTGGTCTGTCCCTCTCCACGGGCGCGGAATCCTTATATATCGGCCGCCGCGGGGTGAGGCGCGTGCCCTTGTCCCCCCCCCTCCCCCCCCCCCCCCCCCCCGTCCTTCAGCTCCACGTATATTCAAGTTCGTATTACTATAAGTTTTACAACTAAATAGGGTTTCACTTATATTGCTACACTACTAATAAATACTAATACATTTACGTAAAATCCTGACATATAGAAAGATGACAAAAAAGCTTTTATGAACAGCCGAACGATCCGATACGAAAATTAGAGGTCTAAATATATTTGAAACGATTGGGGAGGCAGAATGACCTGCTCGCTCCTCCTGTTAAATTTCACCGTTTTGTTATTGATTTAAATAACAATAATCCATAAGTTTGTTGTCATGGGACACGTGGAGAGCACGCCTAACGTGGTATCAAACTACTCGATGCATTGCCTTGCTATGCGAAAGATGTCAGGCGTTATGTTTTCATTACTGGTTCATCCAAAAATACCAGTTTTGTCCATATAGTGGGGTCTCTATGACCACTGCTGGAATTGGCTTCCGGTCTGTCTTAGATGAAACCACAAGATATTGACATCTATCACGAAGCAAGGGTAAGCGAAGGGTCATAGAAATGGAGTTTAACGACAATACATAAGATGGGGTGAATTGAAAATTCCTGAACCAAAAAATCATCTTCGTGCCTTCCACAGGGGCATGCTAACATACCGCACCCTGCCCTGCTCGCCCATCGAGTCTCACACCATCCCCCGCATCTGTGTGTGGGGGCGGGGGGCGCGGGCCGCCACCGTGGCGCCCCCCTCCGCGGAGCTCACCGCTCACACGCTGGCGTGGCCCAACTTCCACACGGGCGTGGCTGCGGGGCTGGCGCTGGTGCCCACCACCGGCTCCAGCATGGACTCCTCCTGGCTCCTGTATAACAAACCCAAGGTACATCTGTGTGTTGGGGCGGGGGGCGCGGGCCGCACCGTGGTGACTCCCTCCGCGGAGCTTACCGCCCACACGCTGGCGTGGCCTAACTTCCACACGGGCGTGGCTGTGGGGCTGGCGCTGGTGCCCACCACCGGCTCCAGCATGGACTCCTCCTGGCTGCTGTATAACAAACCCAAGATACATCTGTGTGTGGGGGCGGGGGGCGCGAGCCGCCACCGTGGCGCCCCTCTCCGCGGAGCTCACCGCCCACAAGCTGGCGTGGCCCAATTTTCACAGGGGCGTGGCTGCGGGGCTGGCGCTGGTGCCCACCACCAGCTCCAGCATGGACTCCTCCTGGCTGCTGTATAACAAACCCAAAGAACATCTGTGTGTGGCGGCGGGGGGGCGCGGGCCGCACCGTGGTGACTCCCTCCGCGGAGCTCACCGCCCACACGCTGGCGTGGCCCAACTTCCACACGGGCGTGGCTGCGGGGCTGGCGCTGGTGCCCACCACCGGCTCCAGCATGGACTCCTCCTGGCTGCTGTATAACAAACCCAAGGTACCTCTGTTTGAGGGTGTGGGGGGCGCGGGCCGACGGTCAGAGCAGACGATACCGGGTATTACATCATTATTTTTATACGCTTTATATTTTAGGACGGCACGTTGATTTGTCTGCCCTGGCTGTAATTTTTGTATTCGTTTGAGTGACGAGACGAGCAGTTCGCTGGCCTGATGGTAAACGTCATGCCTGCCCATAACAGGTTGCAGTGCCACCCAGAACTTTGCTTGCAAAATGTTGCGCGTCACCCTGATACGTAAGTTCAGTAATTTGGCTAGAAACATTGGCCTTCAAATCAAAATACAGAACTGTTCACACACTACTGCTTGGCGGTTGAACATTTGTCAAAGTTGTGGAAATTATGATTTTAGCATTAACGCCTGCTTAGCGATCTAATCATTTTCTAAAGGTTGGATCACTGACGTTATATATACCCGCGTCATCCGTGCCTCTGCGCGGCACAAGTCTTTAACCAATTTGGCTACCGTGACCACTGTGTCACACCACCGTCCAAATTTCTCCTTCAGTCTCTAAATCTGCCGTACGGGGACAGTAATGCCATATATTGGTCATCATGGTCGCGGGTTCGAATCCTGCAAGGTGCAATCATTTGTGTGATGAGCAGAAATATTTGTTTCCGAGTCATGGATGTAATATTGTTATCTATGTATTCCGTTTATCCGTTATCTAGTGCCCATAGCACAGGGTATCCTAGTTTGGGGCTAGATAATTGGTGTGGAAATGTCCCGAATATATTATTATTATTATTGGTAGAAAGTTATTAGTTAAAGGTGTGGTACAGGCACAGGTGGGACTCTTGCATAAGAGGCTTACCACTACAAAAGTGAGTGCTGTTATTGATTTATAGCAGTCGTTAGGTTAGAGGCCCTCGGGCGGCCTGACAAACTCTGACACCAGAAGCCAACACTACCTCCACTGTCGTGGTACGCTCAAAACTCGCTTATGTATAGATTATTTTGTATGTAGGGTACGGCGGAGCTGGCCCCCGAGCAGGCAGGGTTCCTGCTCGCGCTCGGACTCGGCGGACACCTGCGGGACATGCCCTTCATGAACATGTACGAGTTGTTGGTCCGCGGGAACGAGATGCTCAGCGTTGGGCTGCTTCTGGGACTGGCGGCCACCTACAGAGGTCAGTACGTAGCTAGAACAAATATTTCTCTATTAAATTATAATTATACTAGTAGTTCTGCGAATAGAAGACCTCGCGAGCACAAACTTTTTGCAAACAATCCAGCGGTGCACAATAGCGCCATCTAAAAATTATAACCAAAGTGATCTATCAATCCCTGATTCCACTGGTAGAAACCTAAAAGTTTGCAATTTAATGCATTTCGAGGAGCTATTCTGCTCATCACGCCGAAGATCCTCATTAGATCTTCACCAAATTTTTATGAGACCTACATAAAAAGTTACTAGGTACCTATCAAATAAAAAAAAACATTGAAATCTGAACTGATACGGCGGAGATATTCAGTAGCCCCCCCTTTTGCCCCTTATTGGAGGAAGTAACCCCCCGACTAAAAAATACAAAAAAAACATTATATCTGTATACCAAGTTTCGTCTAGATTGGTTGAGAAATGCGACCTGTAGAGGAGAACATCCGGACTGCCGGACATACGAACGCATTTTTGCCCAAGCTGAAACGGAGAAGCTTCGCGCTCGCTTGGTCAATTATTATTTAAATATTTTGACGACTGGTTGTCCTAGTGGTTATAGTGACCCTGACTTCGAAGTCAACCAACGATCGCGGGTTCGTATCCCGCAATGTGCAATCATTTTTGTGATGAGCAGAAATGTTTTTGCCGAGTCGTGCATGCAACATTCGTATCTATGTATGTTTATCCGTAATCTAGTACCCATAGTACAAGGCTTCTTTTTTTTTCGGGCTAGGTCTGAATATATTTATTTGAATAACACAATCCACTACAAAAAGATTTACTATAATAGCTACTGAACCAATTTTGATGAAATTTATAGGGGATCACACTGAGAGTACTGAGTAGTAAAAATAAGAAATGTGCAAATTGAATCAAAATTTCTGAAGATTTTAGGACATATAAATACAAAAAATCATTTTATTTATGATGATGATAACGAAAAGTATCCTATGTGTTATTCCAGGATATAATTCAGCCGTTTGAGAGTGAAGTAGGATGATGATGATTATGATGAAAAGTATTATTTGTGTTATTCCATAAGCTATCTCCAATCAGAATTTCATCAGAATCTGTTCAGCCGTTTGAGCGTGAAGGAGTAACAAACACACACACATTGACACACACACACACACACACACACACACACACACACACTTCCATACAAACTTTCGCCTTTATAATATAAATGTGATGAAGCTAAAACAACGAGCAACGTTTTGCACCGCGCGCTCTCATTGGTCAACTGTGAATCAGAAACTCTTCATTCTATACACCTTACTTTTCGTCAGAATATCGTAAGTCTGGTTGGCTCAGTGGGAGACCGCTCGGCCTCCAGTCTGAAGTACCGGAGTTCTATTTTCAAGTAAAGTGTTAACATTTCGCAAATTAAATTATATGTGATGGCTTATAACTTGATAGCACCGCGCTTGCTCAGTGATCAAATAGCTCTCGCTTCCCCGGCTTCCTATTTCACTTCCGGTTACACATTGTTAACACTTTTTACGAAATCACTCCCATAGATTCCAGAAAAGCGAGCGGAAAGATAACCTGATATATCAAAAAATATATCTGGTTCCGGAACAAAAAGATGTACAGGGATAGAGCTAACATCCTTACCGGGCCTTTTGAGACATTACTCAAAAGGCCCGGTAAGGATGTTAGCTCAGTTTTTATACACTTTATTGTATATGTTTGTTAAAGCTCGAAGGACCATTTTTTGTTGCATAGATCTTTCGAGCCGGATGCAAACCAGAATGTTATTTCTCAGGTACGATGGACATCCAGGCCACGAAGCTGATGTCGATCCATCTGGAGCCACTCCTCCCTCCCACTTCCATCGAGCTTGATATCCAGCAGAACATACTGGTGGCAGCACTGCTGGGCGTGGGCCTGGTGTATCAGGGCACCGCGCACAACCACTACTCGCAGGTGCTGCTCAACGAGATCGGTGAGTGTCGAAGCTGGGCAAAACTCAATACTCACTCGGTAGTTTCTGTGGCGCAATGGCAGGATTACATCCATCATCATCACCCTATATTTGTCTAATGCTGGATGTAGGCCTCTCCTAATATGCACGCCACTGAGCTCGGTCTTCACCTCTCCTTCTCTCCTTTTCTTCCAGCCGCTTTTCGTCGTCACTCCACTTGGGCCCCGATTCTGTAAGCTATTGAACCGCGATAACGCGTGGATCGCTTGAATTTTTTTGAGAAATTTTCTTATTTACCTCTTAAACTAACTAGGCAACCTACACTACATTTGCCTGAGAGCGGTCTGCACTCGAGAACTCTTCTACCCCAACGGTTATCGGTTCTTCGGGAAATGTGACCAGCCCACTGCCACTTTAGCTTGCTTATCCTTAGAGCTATGTCGGTTACTTTGGTTCTCTGTTGGATATCTTCATTACGAATCTTGTCCTTCAGAGAAACTCCAAGCTCTCTCCATAGCTCGCTGAGCGACCTTAAATTTGTGGACTAGTCTGACCCTGAGTGTCCACGTTTCAGCTCCGTAAGTCATGACTGGTTGGACGCACTGGTTAAAGACTCTTCAGGCATTGTGGTATGGACGACGAGAAGAGTTGACGAAGCTTACCGAATTATACCAATATTATATAAGCGACAGTAACTCTGTATCTCTGTTACCTGTTCACGACTGAAGGGCTGAACCGATCTTGATGAAATTTAGTATGGAGATAGTTTGAACCCTGGGGAAGGATATAGGATACTTTTTTATGGTAATCCGCGCTGACTTACCCACCATTCCTATAAAAATAAAACGTCTCGTTACATTTTGACGTTTTTTGTATGGCGTTTATCTAAAAAGCTGAACGGTTCGTTTTAAGATATAGGAACCGGCCATTAGCCGCGTGACTACAAGTTTAAGCTTAGTACACATTCAAAGTTTAATTATTGACCCAAGATTGATTCTTCCGTTTCCGTGTTCAATAGGAGGCAGCGCTGCCTTGAAACACGCATGGGTTTGTTATGGTAACTCCAATCATCCTCCAATCACGCACGAGTTTTCAATGTCCATGCGCTTTAATTAAAAATTTTAAACTCTTGTTCAATTGAAGGCACGCGTCCTAACTTAACCATTGCTCAAAGTCAGAAAAATAATAGTTAACTAAATTGTAGATCTTTTATTCTGTTTAAACAATATCTAGCTTACAAACTGAACGTTGAGACGCGCGCGAGAGATAGAAACATAATGTCCTTCCATGACGTAATATGTTCGACGCACGGTCGACTGGCGTAGGGACTGGGACGGTACATTATTTAACTATTATTGTTTATATGGTTGTGGTTTCCAGGCAAGCCGCCCGGGCCGGAGATGGAGAACTGTGTGGAGCGCGAGGGCTACGCGCTCGCAGCCGGCCTCGCGCTCGGCATGCTGCAGGCGGGCGAGGGGACGCGTGCACCGAGGAACCTCGCGCACACGCTGCGGACGTACATGCTGGGCGGGGACAAGCATCCGCTCACCGGTCAGTACACACCGCGCACTACACATGCTGCAGGGGGGCGAGTAGAATTGGTTAGATCGCATATGACAAAGCTCAAGACCAATAATGGCACATCGTAGTCTGTAAGGTGGAGGTCCTTTCTGAGATCGAAGACTTCTATGGCCGATTGTACGACTCGCATGCTTCTAGACCCGAACCCAGTCCAGCAGCCTTATTGTCTAACTCTGGTGGTAATGGCAATCAAATCCATTACCATTACCATTGGCGGTTCCAGTTCGCCGTCCAGGGGAATTGTCTAATATTTTCGGTGGTAATCGTTTTGAAAAAGTGAAAGCCATTTCGCTCTTTCCACAGACTACATAACACCAAAAACATATGCTCTTGCGTTCCATTTCATGAAGAACAGCTTTGAGCACTTTTTAGTGCTTTTTTGAACTAATGGTTGTAAAATGTTAATTTAGCCATATAAACATGTGTAGTGTTTTATTTGTTTATTATAATCTAATTTTTATTAGTTATGCTGTTTAATAAATGGATATTCTTCAAAAAATAATATTCAAGTATATTATAGCCTGACGTTGCGTAGAACGAAACGTTGGTTTGCAAGTTATTATTTATTCTGGACCATAACTACTACTAAAGTATGTGTTTGTTTGTTTACTTTATTGAATAATAATGAAATGAAAATCAAATGGAAAAAACTAAATATTAAATAGGTAGGTTATAGTCACAAGATTTGTGTGAGTTTGTGCGAAACGTGGATAAACTAAAAGTGGAATTGCTTTGTGAGATGTAATGTATGTCGAGGTTATGTTCGTTTTCGGATATAAAATTGACAAATATGCCTTGATTTAGCAACAAATACGTACCTATGTACCATATTGTATTTCAGAATGTCATCTGATAAAGTGGTCTTTGCGTAGACCTACAATTGGTCATCGAGTTAGATCGAAACTTTGAACAAATATATCGCAAGTTCTAACAGTCTTTGGCTTGGCTATACAGGAATTTTGGTGGACTAATGAATATTCGAGTCTAGTTTAATTTACCTACTAGGTACATATACATATACTAGGTATATGCATTTTCACAAATGCTCATCAACAACATACATATTTTAATGGATTTTTACCTCATTTCAATGCATAATAACCGATTGTTTGCTTTGAGCACCAGCCGGGGTTCAGGAGATGGGCTGCAGCTTGCACCTGTGTCAGTATGAACATTTCCAGCTATCACAAAGCCTGATGTAGCTTTAGGTAGACATACAACAAATTAACCTCTCTTTTGAATTGTTTACAAATTTGATCTAACTCTACAAAAGTAATACTGCATATTACTATATTGACTATGTAGTACTTGTTATGTAGATAATGACAAATGATCATAGCTATATCTTTATTTTCAGATTCAGTTCAGTACCTGTCTATCACAGTAAACACGATCATTTCAAGTCGGATTGCAGCGGGAAGAGATTCATAGCATGTCCATAAAATGCAAAAGGATGCTGCTTCTCAAATCTACTTGTTATATTTGTATTATAATATGTAGGCTACGAATAAATAATAAGTCAGGAACTCTAATTCAGAACAAATGTCACAATAAAAGTGCCCCTACTTCAAACCAAAACGACGTAAGATTCAAAGTACGAATCACTTCCGAGGTTACAAATAGACATGCTTGGTGATTGGTTTAAATTCAGAACGAAAGCAGGGATTCGTTCACGCGCGTAATGCAATGTCTGCTATGACAGCTGAGTCATAGCGGCGTGGACGATGGTATGCAATAAGTGGACCGGACCAAGTCAGTAATAAAACAATATTACTGTACAATGTTTTTTTTTGGCTCACTTTTTACAATTCATTAAATTCTTTGTCCCACGAAATATAATTAATTTATTAAGTTTTTGTCCAGAAGACATTAAAAGAGAATCTTTCTTCGCAATGTAGTGAAGACGGATTCTGAGAAATTTAAAACGGAATGTCCTCCTGTCAGCCTGTGAATTTACAGCTGAGGTTCAAGTTCAGTAAATTATTTTTATATATTTCCATAAACTGTCAGGCGTTTGGGTTATTGTTGCAACGGCCGTGGTTGCGGATCACTCCAAAAACAACTCAATATGATCTTGGCTTAATATGGTTAAATAAATTTCTATATTTGTAACTCTACTAGCCGTGCAAAAAGTAATTTAAAACTTGAAATACATATGAGACCCGTTTGGACTGAGTTTTGGTCACTGGTTTCAAAGAGTTAGTATATACTGTTACTCTTTGTCCATTTACTGTTCGAGTTTTTTTTGACTGCACATTGATTTAGAGACCTTTAATATATTTTTCGCTTTGATCCAAAACGTCATGTAGTTTTTCTTTTTCTACCACTGAAAAAGGGTGTTTAAACCCGTATCGGTCGGTCTTGAATTTAGTATGTCGAAAAGGTTGTTAAACGTTTCTAAAAAGCTAACAGTTGCATCTGTTTCTTGAAAATCAGGCATGTTTAACTGTTGCGAACCAAACTTAATCGCATCAGCTACACTTTGACTTAAGGTTTGAATCGCTAGTTTCACGTCCATGATATTATTTCGGAAGTATAGATGCCGATTTGACAATTTATTCCCAAAATGCAATCCAACGATATCTTGAACATTTTTCAGTTTCTGCAAATGTGCCCACTCAATTTTTTTTCTTGTTTTTATCTACGAGTGTTATTTGTGTCTTCAAAATTGCAACCCAACATCTTAGCCGTAGCGATGTTAGATGCACAGCCATCAAAGATCAAAGTAACTTTTGACTTTTTCCTTTTAAGGGCTAAAACTATATCGTCCGAAAAATCATTCAATGCAGTATTTTCTGTAGTATCGCCAAATCCATTTTTCTTCAATTGGGATAAAATATTTTAAGTGAAATATTCTTCATAGTTAATCTTTTATTTGGGCGTTGTAGATTTCTGATCTGTGATAGTCGTTATACTGCCAAAATAGTTTTTTCTTAGTTTTTGCTTTAAAATGTGTGTTTTAGGAGTATTCAGAGCAGATTCAATATCTGACGATGGTATATTTATCGGCGTAACGCATGATCCTCTTTCTTCAAAACTAAAGACTTCGGTTGAAATAAGATTATATTTTAATTTTGTTTTTCTTGGTTCTTTTTCTTGGTTGGTAAGGTTATTTTCAGGAGAATAATATCAACACTGAATGTAATGACGGTGTTGTTTTCAGGTGAATAATAATAACCTTATTGAAGATCAGTTTCAAATTCAGTTCTAAAAATAACCTTATTGAAGATCAGTTTCAAATCTATGAAAGACTGTCTCTAATTGAAATAGATACACATATACAGCTAAAATAAAAATTCCTATCAAACCTAAATATTAAGTGCAAAAAAAAATAGTGAAATCTTACAAGTTTTTGTGCCTTATTCCTTGAGGGTTTGCATTATTTGTTTTTTTGAGCAACTCAGGTAAATCAAACACTTCATAATTTCCAGAAGGTGAATTTTCATTAGCCTGAAAAATTAAACGTGCTTTAATTCGATCAAACTATGAACTGTTTTTTTAATGCTATTGTTATTCCCATGAGTCGAAAAAGCCGAACCTATATTACATACCAACTGTAATCGTTCATTATTGTTTATTTGCTCATTTTGTTTAGTATTCTCCTAAATATGTTGACGTTTGTTAGGTATGAATCATCTGCGTGAAAAAAATAACAGCTTAATTTCAAAATTTCATCGAGTAGAAATTAAACTTTAGTGCAAAAATTGATTGACTTCATTTTGCATAGTATTGACCATCGCGGTTTGATAATGTATTTGAACGTCTTTGAATATAATTATAATTTTGCAACTACTACTAGTGAAAAGTGATCCCTGGACATTTTAATCTTGTATGGCTCCTGCACCACTTCACCACACATGCTGGCATGATGATTCACAGCGGTAGTTCACAATGATAAATTAAAACGTACGCGAAGATATGACGTGTGCTCGCTTGCATGAAAAATGTACGACTGATGACGCGCTGGACACGACTTTAAGCCCCACCTACTTGGGCACGACTTTTGTTGGGTCATTTTATTAACGCTGTTACGTTTCCTGACTTATTACTTATTCGTAGTATGTAGGTATATACCTAGTTACTGCACTTTTTTATACCATTTGAATAAAATGGTGTATTGGAAATATTTACTTTGTTGTTGTGAATTACTATATAATTACATTGTAATTAATGGGCTACCAGTGAGCCAGTAATGGCTTGTAAGTTTTTAGAATGTTTTATGTATAGTCCTTATTTATTAAAGACACTTGCCCGTTATATTTTTTTAGAAAGGTTTTTACAATAAAATAAACATGCTATTTAATAAAATTTGTTTCAATTTTCTGTTTCTCTATCCATACTCAGACTGTATTTATGCTAAAACTAGCTGCATGCTGAGGCTTTGCTCTTGTGCAAACATTGCCATCCTGGTTTGAAATTTAAAGAAATATATCCTCCAAATTGCAAATCTCTAAGGTCCACCGGTTTAGGCTGTGTGTTGTCTGTGAATCAGTTGGTAGGTATGTCGCTTGTGACATATTATTTCATAGGTATCAATGTATGTTTCTACTTAAATAATAATTTGTAGTTAAAAAATAACAACAAAACATAGATAGATAGATAACTCTTTATTGTATATACTTAGAAGTAAATCGTACATTGTACATAATATAATATAGAAGTAGCGGTAACACAATCGGCAGTCTTATAGTTTACAGCAATCTCTAAACCAGAGTAAATGCCAGTAGTATTCATGTCACTCAATCTGAAACAAATAAGAAAAATTTATAAAACTTTGTATGTATTGTACGCTGACATAAATATACTGAATGCACTAAATATATAATATACAAAGATATGAATATTACATTCATATCTCGGAAACAAATACTTCTGCTCATCACACAAATGATTGCACCTTGCGGGATTCGAACCCGCATCCATTGGTTGACTTTCAGTCAGGGTCACTAGCCACTCGGCCAACTGGTTGTCAAATGTAGTGGCACTGAATGTAAATGACAAAATGAATTTTTCACCTCCTTTTTGAACGACAAATATGACAATGTGCAAAATTCAAGTTATCAGATTGCACTATGGAGAGTGAGCATAAGAACTGCACAATCTGATTCCCTTATCACCGTACAAACTAGAATATTGGCAATGCGGCACCTTTTTATGATAGAAATACCACACACAAGCACGAAGCGTTACACTTCTTCATTCATTGTAAGATCTGCAAAAGAGTGGAATGCCCTGCCCTCGTCAGTTTCTGGTAAAATATAATGAATCCAGGTGTGTTCAAGTCAAGAGTGAATAGGTATCTACTAAGCAAGGGTGCTACACTTTCGACCACATCATCGCTTTCCATCAGGTGAGATCATGGTCAAACAATTGCATAAAACGTAATAAAAAAAGGTGCATTAGATATGGGTTGAAAGTAGGCAGTTCCCGATGAAATTTACTTATTTTGTTTTAATTGTTAATATGACTTGGTATCTTTTATACTTTTAATACATTTTGACTGTTATTTTTGCAAATTCTTTCATAATGAATGGTCTAGGGTGTAAATAGGCCTGTGATTGTTCCTCAAAACCTTCTGGAGATGTTTTTCTTCTGCAGCTGGCTACAAATTCTCTCATCAAAAATATTCTATAAATAAACCATACATAGATATAAACCAATATTACATCAATTACCCTTGCGAGATTCGAACTTGCAACCATTTGTTGACTCTCAGTCAGGGCACTAGCCAATCCATCTCTTACAACCACCTGGGTGAACCGTGGAAAGTTTTTTTTTACAATAGCTTACCTTTGTCCACCTGGGTGTTACTTGGGAAATATTTAGTTTCCACTGTCCACCTTGCTATCAAAACTTTTCTGATTTGAAGTGCATAGAGATAATAATTTATTTGTCTATTTTGTTCATATTTGTTGTTAAACATTGAACATCCATAGATATTTTAATAGCCACATGGTCAGCACCAATATTAGGGGCTTGAGAGCCTGTCCATTAGTTTGGAGATGTTGTTTTTCTGCAGTTGGCTTCAAATTCGCCCATCAAAATATTCTTAATTTTATGTTTTTGTAGGTTAGGTACTTAGAATGCCTGAAATCGAATAAATTAGATATGTGAAACTGAAATAAGTGGTAGTAGAAGTAAATATCGAAATATTCTCTTTGTATCGAACTATATATATCACAAAAAAACAGTGAATTTTCTGTTTGACTTTCGCAAGTTTGGAAGTCGAATTTTCGGAGAATTAATGCCTGAAATTAATAAACCGCAATTAATTATGATACCTAGATTACCCCTTCCCTTTGAACTTACGCAAACAGTCAACTTTTAATTCAATAAAGATATAATTTCGTCACAACCTCAAAGCCAGTTAATACGAAAGGTTAGGACAGAGCAACCTTTTTCATTTGACATGTCTCGGTGGCGATGAAAATTTAGACAATACCAATATATGTCAAAATATGATGTTTCGTTCATTCATTTCGCTTAAAAACAGCTGATAGTGGGGACTTGGTGAAGATCACCGAGGAGATCACCGGTGGATAGTTAGAGAATTCAAATTGGGAGATTCATGTTCATAATGGTGTAAATGAACGTCAGTTTCATTATCACCAGAGTTAGACAATAAGGCTGCAGAATACTGACCAGCCACTACACTGAAGAACTGTCCTACTGTCAGCCTAGACGAGATTGAGATGGTGTTCAAAAATAATTTAATTTTGCAATCATCCACTGAAGCTATCGGGCTGAAATTTGGCACACACTATTAGTTCTCGAACACTGCACGATTTCTTAAATGCCGCCATTTTTTATCCAATATGGCCGACATTATAAAATGGCGATTTACCCGTATGATATGGGTATCAAAAGATAGGGCTTGATGAGTTACTCGTGTTAACTCGTGACATTACATGGCTACTGCATAAAACTTTTTTTTTTATTATTATACTTATTCAGATCTATGTTGCGTGATAATCTGAGGCAAAATTAGATATTATATAAAGTTCTATGTAAAAAAGTTTTGTTGTTTTTTGTTGTATGAGGTAGTGCTGATACCTGGTGTCAGAATGCGTCAGGCCGCCCGAAGGACTGACGCGGCTTAACGACTGCTATTAATCAATTACAGCCGGGACCGACAGCTAATCGTGCCTTCCGAAGCTCGGAACGATGGAAAAACCCAAGAAGCAATTTGGATAACGATTAAATATTACAGTATAATATCTAACCTTGGTTTCTACTAAGAAAAACTATTAAATCGGTTTTAATATATTTTTTAGACTTTAAGTTCAAATGGGTTTAAAATACCGCTACTTCAGCATATATATATATATATATATATATATATATAAAAATTGTGGTATATGTTTCTGGATTACCCAGAACTTCCAAAAAACAATTAAGCAAAAAAAAAAGTGTTAATTTATAGACAGATTTAAGGCAATTATATACTAAAGTTAAGTTTTTTGTTTGATAAAGTTGATTTTATACAAATTAAACCAAGATTATTTTAAAGATAAAAATTATACAAAGATCCAATAGTCTTCTACGCCGTAAACAGAAAGGGTATATTATATTATTTAAAGTACTTAACTTCAATAAGTTTTATAGCAGCAAATAGTAGCTGATAAAAATGCGCATTTTTTACTACCTAAAACGCTATTTTGCAAAAAAAAAACAAGTTTAGACAGATTCTGAAAAATGATATGAACAAATTAAAGTAAAACGCAAAACAATAATAGTTAGTTTTGATGCTAGGAATTATTATCTGAGAGATAACTGGTATTTTACAAATTACCCTTTAATTTACCTATTTGGTATTAAAATATTACAACTTTGCAAGTACTTACTAACTTACTCACTCTGGTAAACAGTAAGCTTCAAAGTCTGGCGCATCGACGTGAGGTTTCAAGCCTGGCGGTATTTTACAGATTGCACTATGGATAGTGTGTACAAGAACTGCACAACCTGATTCCCCCATCACCTTTCCATCATCGTACGACTAGACGATCAGCAAAGCGCCACTCTTTCATGGTTGAAATACCTCGCACAAGAACGAAGCGTTACGCTTCTTCATTTATTATAAGAACTGCAAAGGAGTGGAATGCCCTGCCCTCGTCAGTGTTTCCGGTAAATTATAACCCCGGTGTGTTCAAGTCAAGAGTGAATAGGTATCTACTAGGCAAGCGTGCTACACCTTCGACCACATTATCGCTTTCCATCAGGTGAGATCGTGGTCAAACGATTGCCTAGTCCGTAATAAAAAAAATAAAAAAAACTTATCCCGCCTATATCGCAAATGTCTGTAAATGTAAATTGTTGACATGATTGATCTAAATGTTTGCCTCGTTGTTAATATTCCACAATAATATATTATTTATTATTTTATTGTCATTTTGGTTCGCAGGTAATCTGCTCAGGAACGACTTCTATTACTTATATTTACTTACTAGTTTGTTAATTAGGTATATGTATTTAATCAGATATTTTCTCTTGTCGTTGTTCTAAAACAGTTCTAGAATAACTCAATAGATGTGATGACACAGCTACGTGGCTTTATAGTATTCTATCTACCAAGGCGACGCACGAAGCAAGGTCTTTTTTTTCACAAACTTTATATTTTTCTTGCAAGAGTTACATAAAACTGTCCTATATTAATACCAAAATAATATTGAAAAAAAGGAGTCAAGCATAAAGTGTGTATTTAAAATCAATGTAAAGAATAAGTTTAAACTAAAGTGGTATTGCGTATACCATTTTAACGTACAACTTCAGTATAATATATCTTTAAACGGATTAAATTTAATACCAACTCGTCCTTACCCTGCTTTAGTAGGTCAATATTTTCTAAAGTTTTACTTCACTAAAACAAATTAGATTTAACTGTTACTATTAATATTTTGTGATCCAACACCACATGGAATACATTAAAAATATAAAAAATAAACAAGCAGATTTTACAACATTATTTCAACTTATCCTTAGGTTTGATTTATATTTTAGTGACTGAAACTGCATACATGTCCCTTAATGTTTCCGATGCAACTATACATTTTTTTTATTCACAGCTTTATTTTCAAGAATGTTTATACATTTTCTTTGTTATTCTATTAGCCGAGAAACCATCATGCGTTTGTAATTTTTACTAAAAGTTGACACATCACAACTTTTTAATGTTATAATAAATTCGTTACATACTTCTTTGCCATTTTATTTTTAGTCCTAGACTGATTTCAGAAATTAATATTTCCAGTACTTTAGCTAATTAATAACTAAGCAACTAAGGATTAAACAAGTTTTTTTTTGTCTTTTTTGTCCTGCTCTTCTGAACATCAGTAATATTTTTAATATCCTAGCAAGGTATTGTAGTTATCTTCAAAACTAAAAGTTTGCATTATTTAAACTAGACTGTAAGATATAGCATTACAATTCTACACTCTTGGGGCTAAACTCATTCTTAATTTTTGTTTCAAGTTATAGCCAATTTTCAAAAATCATTATCTTGTGGACAGTCTTAGGGATCTCTCGAGGGACTTCTTAGTTTTGTCTACAGATTTGAGAACAAAGGAGATTTGGCGTTGGCAAAACATTGTTCGGGACCGACGGTCATCTTATTCTTTCCACTTATTTCACTAACTCATAGTCAAAAACAATTAGTATAGCACACATACTCATTTTCTCATGCATACTAGAAAAAAGTCTCCCAAAAAAAATGAAGCAAACATAACACATTCAAAAAAGTGGCGGTGTTGCGCTCTGTATCCACGGAGACATAATACACACACATCAAGAAATATAAAGTTGCTGTCGATTTAAAAAACGATAAAATTTAATATCACAAGAAATGCAGTATGAAAAGGCACATCGGTTGGATGACTTTGAAATCATCCAACCGATGTGCCCCAAACTGGTTTCATTAGAAAGGCAAAATAATGCGAAGATGATTTTTAGATATAACATCGAAATTAATAAAAGTTTATTTTTTATTTCTTTATACATTTTGTATGGAACGGCTTTTTAGATGATATCTTGAGTACAAATTGAAGTTTTTTAAGATTTTGAATCAGATTTGACCAAAATTCTTAAGGTTTAAAAGGTTTTGAAGCTTTGAAGGAATTGTCAAAATGGCAGGTATCAAAGTGACAGGTGTCAAAGTGATACCCTAAGGGTTTAAATGATTTTGTCAACAATATAACCCATCAAATTCAATTGAAGCTACCCGGTGAAGTTATCAAGTACAAATCGATTGACAAAGTTATAGATGAGGAACAAGCTGTCAACTATCCAATAGAGTTCCTTTACTCTTTGGAACCGTATGGAATGCCACCACACATCTTAACTTTAAAAGTTGGTTCACCGTTGATGCTCATACGCAACGTGGATCCACTGAAATTGTGCAACGGAAGAAGACTTGCTGTTAAAAAACTATTGCCGAATTTAATCGAAGGCTCAATCATCAGCGGCAAATGTAAAGGATAAGATTTGCTGATACCACGAATTCAAATGATTTCAACCGATTTGACCTTCGATTTCAAGCGATTACATTTTCCAGTGCGTCTGGCTTTCGCCATAACCATCAACAAGTGCCAATCGCTTAGTGTTGCTGGTTTGACTTTGAACTTAGAAAATTCCTGTTTTTTGCACGGCCAATTATATTTTGTTATCCATTTCTCTTTTATTTTAGGATCCTTAGGATACCTAAAAATTTAAATAGTATATACTACTGGTACTTCTGCGAACTGTAGACCTCACGATCAAAAACTTTTTTGCAACAATTTAGCGGTGTACAGTAGCGCCATCTAGTGACCTCATTGTAAAACTAACATTAGTAACCTAGGTGCTCCATCAATCCCTACGTAGTAGTTAAAGGGTCGATTCCACTGGTTAGAATACTGCATTTTAAGGAGCTATTCTGCTCAACACGCCAAAGATCCTCATCAGATCTTCACCAAATTTTTATGGGACCATCTTAAAGTAACTACCTTGTAAATAAAAAAGAACCATCTAAATCAGATCTCATAAGGCGGAGATATTCAGTAGCCCCCTTTTTGGAGGAAGAATCAAATCAAAGATCTCCGAAGACAAGAAAAAATTATAAAGTCGTAAAACATGTATACCAAGTTTCGTCCAGATTGATAGTAAAATACGACCTGTAGAGGAGTACCAGCAAACTGACACATGAAAGCAAATTGATTGAACTTGAAGCAGAGACGCTTCACTCGCTTCTGTCGCTTCGCTCACTTGGCCAGTAGCAGCAAGACTTTAAAACAAGTGATAGTGTAAAAACACTAGAAAACCGACTTCAGATACACGCGCCCGAACATTACTTAGCGTTAATAGGAAATGCGCAGTTGAACCGTTACAGTTTATATATTAAAAACTACTAAACCAATTTTGTTGAAACTTGCACTGTTCCCTAAGTTTAAGTAAATTTAAGCTAGTAAAAACATAATGGTCACAATCCCATCAATAGTTTCGGAGAAATGTGTGGACAAACATACATACATAGTTACATACATACAAATATACATCTATAAAATGTTGCATATGAATTGTTTGGAAGCCCTAATATATTATCATATGTGAATATTTTGCAGTTCGAATCATATTACATACATACGTGTCGAATTGATAACCTCCTTTTTTTTGGTCGGTAATAACAAAAAATGGAAAATCTCTAAACGTCTGGACACTATAAATGCAGAATACCAAACTGTAACTTATGCAACATACTCGTGTGTAGATATTAATATTAGCAGTTTTTTTTTTAAGAAATATATCGATACTTTCTGAGAAATAATAATCGTACACACATTTTATTATGCAGAATTTCAAATCTATATCATATTTTGTTAGTTTTATAAATTAAATAATTATCTTATTATCATTAAGTGGATAAGTGGTACTATTTTGTATCGCGTCGAATAGAATATCGACAATATGCACGGCGAACCCTTGTCAGGCCACATCTCTACTTCACGGAAGCGAGCAGCGGCTGCACCACTTCATGTCGTTAATGTGACACCATCGGTACATACCCTTTGCGCCTTTCCATAGCTTATTCGTTGATTGATTTGTACTAAGCACGCAATGGTTTTTGTTCGTAATGAAAATATTGACTTTCATTACGAACAAAACAAAGTAATGAAAAGTTCGCAAAGTAATGAAGCAAAAATATTTGATTACTGCAGCATTTGATTTACTGATTTAAAAAAAATATATATAATATTCTAGTATAGTATATTTTCTAGTAGTGTGAAATGATATGCCATCTATATATATATATTAAAAAAAAACTATAGAGTAATTCACATTGGAGCTCGTGTATTCACACATAACCCCCGAAAAACGTGTCATTTTGACAAAATCGATGGTATAGGTACGACGTGTGGTGATACACGACTGACGGCTGAAATTCATAACAAGCAAGTTTTTGGCCAGATGCGTTCGCATAAGCCACGCCCCCTTACCAAATCTCCCTTTGTTCTCATATCTGTGGTTATATCCAAGACAATAGCTCCGATTTTTTGTGTAGTCTCTAAGATATCTTTAATACTTTTTTTAGACAATGTAGTGCTACTTGGGACGGCACGTAACTCAAAAGTTATTGCTGCGGAGCCAAGGAAAGAACCCGATATCGTTGGCTTCTAACTCGCATTAGTATACCGCTAGGCAACCATCGCTCTATATTATTTAATCAAGTATTGCAACTATCCCCTCCCTAGGTAATCAAAAAGAGAAATACAAGCAAGGCTCGTTCGCAGTCCGCGAAGGCGCCACTGTGAACCTCGACGTGACGTCCCCGGGCGCCACCGTAGCCCTAGGGCTCCTGTACCTGCGCACTGGCGCCGCCGCGCCTGCTGCCTGGCTGCGCCCGCCCTCCACGCCGTATGAACTGGACTTCGTGAGGCCGGACTTGCTTATGCTGAGGATTATTGCAAGAGGTTTGTTTTCCTATTATTTTGTCTACAGTATTTTGTTCAACCCTTCTTCTCTGCGCTATCTTCAGGATCGTTTCCATTTCCTCCACACTTCCAGCAATAGTAGACTAAGGTCATCAGATAACCTCATGTTAGAGACTTTCTACGATTGGTCATATTTAGTCGAAGCTGTTCGATTGTGGAATGCCTTACCTTTTGATATTAGACGCACACCTTCGCTCAACGTTTTTAAACATCGTGTTAAAATGCTCTATTTATCTCTCTAGCTGAGCTGCTACATCTTAATCCTGTTATTATTATGTATGTAGGTATGTTTTTATGTATATGTATTATGTATGTATGTTTATTATTTTATATAATTGTATGTATCTACTAGGTTTATATCTTTTATTCCAATTTTCTATTGTGTTTTCCCAATTAATTTCATTATTATTATGTAATTTTTAAGTGCTTATTTATGGTTTATGTATTTATTTATTGGTTGAAACCACCGTCCTTATTACCTCCGTTATGCCTTTCCATGCACGGTTGTCTGGAATAAATCGCTCTGAGCTATAAGACCGCCCATTGTGACACTTTATTAATTTTGTTTTTTTTTAGTTGTAAGATTTGTATTTGTGTGTTTCAATAAAGAGTTTATATATGTATATATATGTCTATCTATCTATGACCTTATCAAGTAATCTCAACTTATTGTCTCCCGGCGCGACCTTCTCGTCGTCCCCAAATGACATCATTAACCTCTTCTCGACGTCCCCCATTAACATCAGATAGATAGATAGATAGATAACTCTTTATTGTACACCACATAGAACAAAAAATACAATAATAACTAAAACATTTATACAAAATAAATGGGACAATGGGCGGTCTTATCGCTAAAAAGCGATCTCTTCCAGACAACCTTTGGATGGAAAGGAATTAATATACGGCAAAGACGGTGGTGCATTATAATATAACAAATAAATAATAAAAACTGAATACAATGAATAAACATGTATACACATATATTCCAATATACCTACACATAAATATGTAAATATATAGTACAGTATATATATATATATATATATATATATATATATATATATATATATATAAATATATATCCATATACATAGTATATACATTATAATAAATTACATTTACTATATATACAAACATAATAAAAATAATATACAGTGAAACCACAACAGAATAACAACAAAATAGCAAGAAGTGATATTAATTAGAGAGATAAAACTTCTTTACTTGAAGTTTTAAAACAGGGAGTGACTGGGCTCGCCTTATAGTAACTGGCAGAGCGTTCCATAGGCGAACTGCTTGGATGGTAAATGAACTGCCATAAAAAGAGCTTCTATGTAGAGGGATCATCAAAGCTAAATTTTCTGATGACCTGAGTGACAACTTGTTAGAATCAGACAGGAAATTAAAACGTTCCATAAGATATCGCGGGGAGGAGGGATTAAACAAAACTGTATAAAGAATAGAGAGTATATGAGCATTCCGGCGGAGGCGTATTGGAAGCCACTTGAGCTTAGTGCGAAATTCAGAGACATGATCATATTTGCGCAAACCAAATATAAATCGAATGCAGAAGTTTTGAAGACGCTCAAGTTTGTTTAGCTGGTCCTCAGTAAGATCTAGATAGCAGGCATCGGCATAGTCTAACGTGTTAGTCAGTAACGTGTTCTTGGCATCCCCAAATCACAATACATCATTAACCTCTTTTCGATGTCCCCCACTGCCCCTATTATCCATATCTCCCCAATGCGTAATGTTAATCTCGCCTCGACTTCCCCCGAGTCTCCAATAACGTCGTGTTGACGTCCAGGGTCCCCAATGCTAACCTTGAAATTAACCATGTCTTGATTTCTCCCAATGTCATTAATAACCTCTTCACTTTTCTCAACGTCTCGGTCCCACCTTAACTTAATAAAAGTAATTAACCTCACTGCGATGTCTCCCGCCGTCATTAATAACCCCGCCGTGACGTCTCGATATTTGTGTGAACTTTGACTAGATATTCCCTACGCCGTCTTTGACCTATTCTCAACGCCCCCGGTCTCTCCAATAACCTCTACCATGTCTTAATAATAGGAAGGATAATCGACGTAACATCCCCAGCAGCGCTGTGAGCAGCAAAAGCCTTATACTCGTATTTGTAATGAAAATATAATACTGGTAATCAAGTCTCCTTCACCTGAGGAAAACAAAATTACACCATATTTTCTGAAACAAAAGTTTTTTTGAGACTTTGCTCTTATTCGGTCTTAAAGAATTTGCTTTGTAAGTTAGTTTTTAAGTTGATCTAGATTCTTGCCAAGCGATTTTTCGATACATCTCGTATGTCGTTCAAAATCAATGAATTTATCTAAAATCTACTCCCGAACTGCGTCACATCTCCCGCTTACCCTGGACCTGGAAGAGCAGGATAAAAAAAACAGCGTATGGGCCTTAATCACCTCTAGACACAATATCTGCATCTATTTTGGTCTCCGGGCACCACCATTCTTGGCGTGAGTTAAACAGTGACATTTGTCCTGCAGGCCTGGTGCTGTGGGACGACATAGAGGCCAGCGAGGAGTGGATAGAGGAACAAGTACCGGAGACGATCAAGCCGTACGTGTTCGTCAAACCCACGGAGGACAACATCGACTACGAGGCTATGAAGTGAGTCCACTTTACTCTCATCAGTGTCCTCTTAAATAACCTATAGAAAAAATTGTATCATAGACGGGACTCGAACCCGCATTATTCTGTGCCTCCGCTCGGCACTTGCCTTTAACCAATTTGGCTACCGTGACCACTGCATCATCATCCAATTTTTTCCCTTAGTTTCTAAATCCGTCTTACGGGGATGGTAATGCCATCTATTAGTAGTTTGGTGAACTGACCAACCGAACACGGCTAATATTGCAATTAACTTCTTGTCGAAAAGGTAACGCCTCCGAAATCTAATGTTTTAAGATTTAATATAACGCCTGCTTAGGGAGAACTAATGTTTTTGTGGGATCGAGTCAAGACGGGAGTCTGTAATCCCAATTGTTCCTTAACCAATGTTCTCGTGAAGCCGGCGTTAATGCTAAATCATAAAAACACTACATATATCTAAACTCTATACTCTTACTCCAGTAGTTGTTCACTATGAAACTGTTGAGATTGAAATGTGTCAAAAACAGGTTAAACTTTTAAAAAAAACGTTGTAAGTATAGAAATTGGTGTGTAGTTATTCGGATCATTTTTATTGCCATCTATCTATAATTTTAATAAAGCAGTAAGCGCCTAAAGTCTGTACGACGACATGTAAAAATATATGTCTGTAATACTTCCAGTACCGGTGCTGCCAAAAGCCGCAATCGGGCCTAGCAGAATTCCATCCTTATGTTTATTAGGTTAGAATAGAGTTCCTATTAGTGTTATATATGAATGAACAGAGGTTAAACCAAGCTATTTTATTGGTTGATAAAATGGTGCCGGTGTCAGTACATTAATTTTAAATGAGTAGTTGCAGTTTGCAGTTTTGTTGCAGTTTGAAGTCGAAGTTCGGCCGAGCAAGGTCATCGACCGCGTAGTGAGTTTTGTGATTGATTTTCAAAACTAACGCGAGTGAAATTCATATTAAAGATATAGATAAACGGCTACAAACTCACGAAGTACGGAAATACTCCGACCATTTTCGGACTATTTTGAAGTCCTTCGTCTGGGAATGTTATGCCGACAAGCCGCGACGAGCGCTACGAACGTCAGCACGCAACCCCCAAGCAAGCAAGCGCTCGTCGCGATAATTTCATGATATGGCCAGCTCAAACTGTCCATTTCTTTGAAACATCAACGTTTAATGATATTTCAATCCACGTTTGGCCGTATCATTAAATACCATTAATGTAGGGTTTCATGGTACCAAAAGCTCGCTACGCTTCGCTCCCACCTTCGTCTTCTAACCTATCACGGCCAAGTCTGGCTTCCGCCTAGCGCCTCTATCGGTGGGTTATGTAACTATTTTATGTTTGACCATATCATGAAGTATCCGTGCGTTTAGCTGTTCATATCATCAAACGATAACCATTCATGTCAACGATAATTTTATGAAATAAATTTATCATGATGTGGCCAACCATATCATGAAATGATCAATTTTACGGCATCGACAAGCCGCGACGAGCGCTACGCACGTCAGCACGCAACTGGTGACGTGGCCCAGCGGGCGGTGTCTGCGGCGCTCGGCTCTGTCCGGCTTGCAGTCACTTCGTTGTCCGTAGAACGTTGAGGACTTCAAAATAGTCCGAAACTGGTCGGAGTAGGTATTTATGATCTTCTTTTTCGTCATTTTTTAGCAGTTTATTTTATATCTTTAGTTTTCAAAAGCTTTTGTTTAACTTCACTTGTATGTATCTATCTATGTATATCTGTCTGTCATAGAATCTTGCAATTTAAATTTCGAGCACTTCCCTGTTAGATATCCTGCTGAAACTTTTAGGGTAGCTCACAAATCGAAGACAATGCCAAAAAAACGAAAAGTTTATTTTTTTTAATTTTTACTTACCTATGTGATTTTTATTTGTGTTGTTTTTAGTTATGTAATGCGTATATTTTGTGTTATTACGTCTAATTATACTGTAAGGAACATAGTTTAATAGTTTTTATGATAGCACTAAACAAACCAAAAAAAGAAGTGAAAAAATAAGTTACTTGAAACAAACCGGGCCGAGCGGGACCATTTTTGGCGGGTTTTTTTTTCGTGAGTTTGTTTTTGATTGTATACGTGTGAATTTTTAATGTGGGCGTGGATGGCTAAATCAGAAACTATGAGGAATAGCGAAAAGTACTCAAAGGGTCTCTGGCCCGATTTTGATGAAAACGAAACCTGCATCTTTGGATTTTTGAAAAAACAATATTCCTAGCCAGGAATCGAACACGTTGATTTTGGAAAAAAACACACACTGTATTATTACACTATTCGATAGTGTCGCTAATAATGATCGAAATCTGTGAAAAAATGACATACGCCAAAATTAAGAAAAGAGCTCATTTTTAACGAAAATATTTTTTCGTTTTTCTTATGTGCGTTTTTCCACTCGCCGGCACGGCAACGGCACGGTGCCGGCGCCAGCACCGGCCCGGTAGCCGGGAGAAGCAAAACTGTATGGAATTATTAGGCATGTTTTTCCACTTACCGGCGCCGGCAACGGCACGGCGATGACTCCCACCGGTGCCGTCGCCGGCGCCGGGACAGCAAGCTCCCCACTCGTTGCCGGCCGGCCTTTATAGAGTTTCATAGGATATTTTTTTTACCCATTTACGGCAAGGCAATGGAAGTGTTATGTGTTCGAACTAAAAACTTAGTCCAATTTTGACAAGCGAGGTATCTTGTTAGGTATGTATTGTAGAACTGAAGTCTGTGTCAGTACTGCCCAAACACCGAGCGTAGAACGGCACTGGCACCGGCCCAGTGGAAAAACGGAGCACCGGCACAGCGCCGGGCCGTTGCCGGCGCCGGCGTCGTGCCGGTGAGTGGCAAAACGCCCATTAAAACCTTAACTGATTAATTGTTCAATATGATGGGCATTGTTTTCAATACATAGCTGGATTCGACGTCTCAAGGATTGTACTGCATTCAGCATTACAATCCTTGAGACCGATGATTCCGTTTAGAATATTTTCCAAAGTTCGTTTCAAGTCATCAATTGCATTATACGTGTCTTTGTAGATTTCGTTTTTTACGTACCCCCAGAGAAAATAATCTAAAGGGGTAAGATCCGGTGACCTCGCTGGCCATGGTCCTGACCATGCGTTGCAATAAAATTTTCACCAAACTGCTGAATCGACATCTCTTTTACTATACGACTATTATGGGCTGAAGAAAATAAATGTTTGTATATGGCCCCAATATAATTTAAAGGTGTCAGACAATTATTTTCAACTTTCAACCTTATTGACATGGAACTTTAGTCCATAAGAACCTAGGTTTTTAAACGTACTTTGGCTAAAAGAACACAGTAAATTCCGAATCTGACTAAATCTGATTAATGTCAATAAGGGTCAAAATAGTCGGATGGTGATTTTTGTAATGTATAGCATAACTCCAAAATCATTTCGAAGGTATCAGACGATTTTTAATCTTATTGATATGAAGTAAGTACCTTGATTTTAGTTGCGTTTTGACAAAATAAACACCGTAGAAAATTACTTTGCATGATATTGCACTCTCTGTGATAGGTAAAAAAAGTGCATAGATAGTAAAATGTATGAATTGTACTGATTTTATTTCTACTGAAGAATGTTATAGAATTAAATTCTTACAACGAAAGTAACATTCAAAAACTGATAAACTCAGAAAAGTAGTAAATTTTGTCTAAACTGGTGTTGATTAGCTTAAATAAAAAATAATAAAACGTGTTTTTTTTTTACAAATACTATCCTTTTTTTTCAACACTGGGCGTGGGTGATCATGCCGCTAGGAGCAAGAGAGCACGCTAGCCGTAGCCGTGGCGACCGCGACACGTAAGCGCGGCGACAGCGCGGGCGGGTTGACCACGCGCCGTAAGCACAGATTAATAAATAGTTATTACGCAAAGCCGAGGCGAGGCGATGCCGATTCGGTGCCGGGGCTTTAAGTATGCCGTGACCCTTAAGACCTTGCGGAAACGAGGCAATAATTATGAAAACAATAATGATTATTAAAATTATTATTATTCATAAAAAAATAAGCTATACAGGGAGTAAATAGCCTTATAAGTACGCAGGAAGTTTATTTCGAGCAATCATGTGAATTCATTTAGGTGTGCAATGGTTTAATACATCGTAATTTGAATTTCCATACAAAAGTAAACTCTTAGAAATTTGCGACAACCATAAATGTTTGTATACTATCACGACGCACTAAAAAATATGGGACGTATTTACTGCTCCATCTGCTCCTCTCGCTTGCGCTCGTGGAAATACACCATTGAGATAGACACACTAAAGGTACACTCTGACCGGAGACGGTTCACCAGTCCGGGAAAGCAAATGTAGGGTGAGGCAGCCCAAATCGTTGAATACGGGCGTGGTTTTTTATTGTTGCGCGTATAAGTGTTAGAAAACACCTAAGGCTTATTACGCATTACTCTTACCCTCGAAACTAAAAATTTTAAGAAAAGATTGACTTTTACAAAACATTATAAGAAAATTCAAATAAACACAGGTTTCACTGTGACGTTCTACTGAAATGCGACTGACCACTGCTCAGTAAGCTTCGATGCGCGAGGTCCGTTGACAAGCACAAATTCAAGGTCAAGATGATTATTGATTTTCCCCAGCTGATATTAGGTAGTACTAATACTTATTCTGTGCTACTAGGGTTTGGAGTGTAATGTTCTTAGAGAAATTTTTATATGTAAATTCATGAATGATAAACTTCGAAAACTCAAAAATCGTGAAACTAACGTTGATCGCCATGACGTGTAGAATACCCCAGCCCGGTACTTAATAGGTAATAATGTTATAAGTTGTTTAATAGCTAAGAATCTCGAACACATCAGCTTTCAAACAAAAAAACCTCATTAAAATTGGTCCTTTCGTTTGGGAGCTACGATCCTTATCCCCCTTCCCCCCTATTAGAGCTAAGAACCATCTCGATCACATCGGCTTTCAAACACAAAATAACCGCATCGGAGTCGGTTGGTCCATTCGTTTGGGAGCTACAATGCCACAAAAAGACACACGGGGATACATACAGTGATTCATACATATAATGAGACATCCTAAAGCTGCAACAACTTGATGGCTATCAAAATTATTGATTTGTGCTAGCAACAAACGATGAAGAAATTACACTTGTCTCCGATTTCGTCGTAAAACGGGCTTTAGGCGGCTACATTATGAATGGGACCGGGTTTTTATCTTGGCATATATTATACCATTCAACTTTGGTTCCAGCCACGCGTACTGTAACATAATCGCCGGCGCGTGCTTCGCTCTCGGCATTCGCTTCGCCGGCTCTGGAGACACCGACGCGCGCGACGCTACGCTGCACTACGCTCGCTTGTTCCTGACGCTCGCGGGGAAGTCGCTCGCCGAGCTCGCCGGACGGACCACGCTGGAGTCGTGTCTGTGCGTGTGTCTGCTGGCGGCTGGAATGGTTAGTGAGCACTGTACTATATTGACACTGGTAGCAATTCGGACATACATTAAACTAGACTTAATTTCTTCAAATGTAATTTAAACATTGTTGACTTCGTAACAAGGTATTTTTGCCCTTGGCATCTATTCTAAACTTACGTCAATTTAATCTGCGACGCTTATAATAACGTTAATTACGTTACAGGTTAAACAGGTTTTTAAAACGCTGTCTATCAACGTTTGGATGAATTCGGACACGTTCTGAAACAGCGTTTGGACAAATCGGGACACTCGCCGCGTGGAAACAAAGTTGATTTTACGCTGAGAGGCTTTAGTGATAGTTTAGTGAGCGAGGGATAGATGCCAGGGGCAAAAATACCTTGTTACGAAGCCAACAAGGTTTAAGTTACATTTGAAGAATTTAAGTTTTGTTTAGTGTATGTCTGAATCCCTACCACTATCTACGTATGTTCTCTATGCTGTATGCCGACCGTTAACCGTGCCATGACGTTCCCCTATGCCACTATTAACTCTTTTCTCAACGGTCCTCGTCACTACTATTAAGCTAGTCTCGACGTTCCCCGATACCATTATTGAGCTCATCGCTATGTATTAATCGTGTCATCGAAACATGATTACCCTTTGGCTCGACGTTGCCATCCCCGTTTCGGTGCTTTCCGACGCGGCCATTAATCTTGTCTCGATGCTTTCCGTCGCTATCAATAAACTTTTTTTGACTGCGTCGATGCCACTAATAATCTCTCTCGACGCCCCCGCCGCACTAATGTGTAAGTTCTCGCAGTGATGTACGTGTGTGTATGTTACAGATAATGGCGGGCCGCGGCGACCTGGAGGTGCTGCGACTGTGCCGGCGGCTGCGCGTGCGCGTGCCGGCCAGCGCCGCTGCGCCGTCGCACGCGCCGCTCACGCACGGCGGACAGGTAACAAGTCATACTCGTGAACGGGTGCTGCTTGTGGGGACTGCTCCAGCCTGGTTACTTACTCGTATTAGTCATTTGTATTTTTATCAGTTTGATGAACGTGGGACGTCTCATTAGCACTTTTATCTTTTGTATTTGACATTTACATCATCATCATCATGTCAGCCTTTAGAAGTCCACTGCTGAACATAAGCCTCCCCCAAAGAGCGCCATGACGAGCGATTCTGTGCCACCTCCATCCACCGACTTCCTGCGATGGCTACAATGTAGTCGGTCCATCGTGTCTCCCCACACTTCGCTTGCTTGTTTGTGGTCGCCATTCGAGAACCTTTATTCCCCAGCGGTTGTCGGTTCTGCGAACTATATGGCCTGCCCATTGCCACTTCAACTTGCAAACTCTGAGAGCTATGTCGGTAACCTTCGTTCTTCTACGGATTTCCTCATTTCTGATTCTATCACGTAGTGAAACACCGAGCATAGCTCTCTCCATTGCACGCTGCGCAACTCTGAGCTTTTGTATGAGAACAATAGTTAGCGACCACGTCTCAGTGCCGTATGTCATCACTGGCAACACGCACTGATTATAAACTTTCGTCTTGAGGCTCTGCGGTATCTGCGACGAGAAGATATGGCGTAATTTCCCGAACGCTGCCCATCCGAGTTGGATTTGTCGGTTGACATCTTTGTCGAAGTTGGATCTACCCAGTTAAATCGTCTGACCCAAGTAGACATAGTGATCAACAGCTTCGATAATATCGTTCCCAACATAAACCGGCATGGGTACGACTTGGGCATTTGACACGATGTTCGTCTTGCCCATGTTCATTTTAAGACACCTGTTGGGAAACAATATTGAGGTCACTGAGCATTGTGCTTAGGTCTTCCAGGGTTTCAGCCATGATGACTATATCATCAGCAAATCGAAGGTGAGTGATGTATTCGCCATTGATGTTAACACCAAATCCGTTCCAGTTCAGAAGCTTGAATATATCTTCCAGTGCAGAGGTGAACAGTTTCGGAGAAATAACGTCTCCCTGTCTCACCCCTTTTGCAGCTGGATAGAATTCGTGCTCTGATCCTGAAGACGAACTGTCATGGTGGCCTTGCTGTACAAACACTTCAACACTTCGATGTACCGGTAATCAATCTGGCACCGCTGTAATGACTGTAGCACTGCTCAGGTCTCGAGTGAATCAAAGACTTTCTCGTAGTCCACAAACGCTAGACTTATACTCTTCGGTCTTCTGTATAATCTGCCGGAGCGTATGGATGTGGTCTATGGTGCTAAAGCCTTTCCGGAATCCAGCTTGTTCGGGAGGCTGAATGTCGTCAAACCTACGAGCGAGACGGTTTGTAACTACTCTCGAAAACAGCTTATAGACGTGGCTCAGCAGCGAAATGGGCCTATAATTCTTCAAAAGGTTTTTATCACCTTTCTTAAAGAACAAAACCTACTACGCTCCTGTGCCACGACTCTGGCGTATTACCCTCGAGGATGACGGAGTTAAACAGCTTCTGAAGGACTTTAAGTACCGGTGTTCCACCCGCTTTCAGTAGCTCTGTCGTTATTCCGTCCTCCCCTGGTGCCTTGTTTGTCTTAAGCTGTTTGAGAGCCATTCTGATCTCGTATAGGCTGACGTCCGGGATATCTTCGGTATAATGTAGGGTCAAACTGGCTCTTGCATCGCTAGTCCTGCTAGGAGGACTACGCGATGAGGTGTATAATTGTCCATAGAACTGCTCGAGCGCACTCAAAATCTCTGGCTTCAACGAA
This sequence comes from Alsophila aescularia, assembly GCA_946251855.1. NCBI lineage: Eukaryota > Metazoa > Arthropoda > Insecta > Lepidoptera > Geometridae > Alsophila > Alsophila aescularia. Next base: position 33,079,731 of record OX276381.1, read on the forward strand.
ACGATGCTGCCACTGTCGGTTTTCACCTTTGTCAACAGGCTTTGCCCAATAGACAGATCTCTTGCGAACACTTTGGAGCCCTTGTTCTGCTCTATTGCGTTCTTAATACAAGTAGTATTATAGGAACGCAAATCGTGTCGCTTTGACTTGGAGATCTGTTTATTAAGCAAGCTGTAACTCGACTTATCCACTGAAGACTGCAGCCTCATCTCGCCTCGTTCTGCCATAAGTTTGAGTGTATGCTCAGAGAGTTTCTGTGTTCTTTTTTGCGGGGGGTCTTAAAGAACTCCGACCCGACCGCGTGGACAATTTCCACCAGTCCGTTATTTAGTTCGTCCACTGTATCTATGTATATCGCATTCGGTAAGGATTTGGAAGCGATTTTGGAGCTCCAACTGAAAGCTCTCGGGGTTTTGGATTTGGGCAGGACTTGGGCGAAGAGTAGATCTTATCAAACGAGACCTCTCCAGGGGCCCGACCACATAACTTAGCTTCAATCGGATTTTCAGTATCGATATCACTAATGCCTTGCGATAGAGTCGAAATTGCTATGAAAAAAGTGATAATCCGATTGTAACCAAGTTCTGTAATCGGGCTGCAGCTTCACGTTGATATTCAATGAGCCTCTTACCATGCGGTGATCACTGCCGGTCTTAACCCTGTTGATCACAGAGACATCATTGAATATATGCGGATTGGTCGTCAAAATGAAATCTATCTCGTGCTTATGACCGCCGGGGTGCAGCCACGTCCATTTCCTGGAGAGGCGCTTCTTGAAAAAGGAGTTCATCATAAAGAGTCCCTCCTTCTCCATGAAGTCGGCCAATCGCTGACCCCTTTGGTTCCGCTGTCCAAATCCATACTGCCCCACTCTCAGTTCATCGCCATTCCTCATGCCCAGCCGTGCGTTGAACATTTACATGTGTAATTATAATTTCTGATATGTCCAAATATATTGATATGTAATGACATCCTTGAAGAGTTTCTTGGTGCTCTCTTCTCTAAAGGGCGTATTTCCGAAGCACCGGTAGAGTTAGAAGGCTATTTCCTTTTCTTGTGCGAGATTTAACTCTGAGTCGGCACATGAAAATTTCGTCTTCATACTCAAAGCATATTTAGTTTACCTATTTTTATTGATGTGATATATTTAACTAGCTTTCGCCAGCGACTTCGTCCGCGCAGACTACAGTTTATCGTGAAAAAAAACATCTTAATATATTAAATATAAATAAAACGGCTAAAAACGGCTAAAAACTCGCGAAAAAAAATAATTTGAAAATCGTAAATACTCCAACCAGTTTTAGACTATTTTGAAGTCCTTCATGGGGAGTGCTACGAACGTCAGCACGCGACCCCCAAGCAAGCAAGCGCTCGTCGCGGCTTGTCGGCATAACACTCCCAGATGAAGGACTTCAAAATAGTCTGAAACTGGTCGGAGTATTTCCGATTTTCTTTTTCGTGAGTTTTTAGCCGTTTTATTTATATTTAATATGAATATCACTCGCGCTAGTTTCCAAAATCAAATCTTAATATATGTTCATCTAGGTTAATTAAAAACCAATACAAAAGTTAACACCAACTCTCTTCATGCTTTTGGACAGACTTGTTATTATTTCGTTTCCACGGCAACGTGTCATTTCCGTTCCTTACAGCGGGTAATCGACATTTTCAAATTTTCCCGTGGCAACTTCCTTCCCATTTTCCGGATAAAAAGTATCCTGTGTTGGTCTCTATTTTGTACAATACCTATTTACAAAGTTTCATCAAATTCGATTCAGCCGTTTTGGCGTGTAAGCTCCCCAAGCTTTCACGCCAAAACGGCTGTTCCGATTTTGATCTAACAAACAGCCAACGTTTTACGTATGTATATTGGTGTGGATGTTTTTCTCCTTGTTCATGAGACGTTAATTTTTGACTTGTAGAAGTGCTATTATTTTGCCTATTGACAATAAATACTTCGACTTTAACAGGAGACCTGTAAGGGTAGAGACTGTCTCGACACTGCCAGGTCCATGTGTCTGAAGTATTGGCAGTGTGTGCCCTGCGCAGTAGTTTTACTACCCAACTGTTAAAAATTTGTTTCAGTACTTTTTATGTGATAATACAACAAAGTTGGCATAACATGGACAGCTTTATCTCGTAAATTAGTATACATTAGATCGCCGTGATATTTTTGTTAGTAAATTCGTATTATAAGCCAGTCAATATGTATGTCCGCCCTACAAAAGGGGGAGTAGAAAATGTTTTGATTTGTTTTGCTTAGGTTCATACCTAATATCTTTGTACCTATGCTTGCTTGCTTGTCGTATGAGGTAGTGTTGGCCTCTGGTGTCAGAGTTTGTCAGGCTGCCCGAAGGCCTCTGACATGCCTTAATGACTGCTATTAATCTAACAGCCGGGACCGACAGCTTAACGTGTCCTCCGAAGCACGAAGCGATGGAAAACTGCACATAACTTATAAAAGTCATTGGTGCGGAGTCTAGAACCGAACCCGGTATTTTTGGATTCTAAGTCGCACTAATAAACCGCTAGACTGCCATCTCTGTACCTGTAAAACTTACAGAATAAAATATATGCATACAAAAATATTATAAATTTAGTCTTCTTTATACTTCTCATAGGCACTTTTGTTATAAAGTCAACTGTTGTGGAAATATCAAAAGAAAATCAAATTTTAGCAAATTCAATTCGATAGGGCGGCAAACGCAAGGGTCTTGCCCGCTAACGCAACATCGAAAATTTGGATTTTTCATAGGAACAAATCAATCATTTTTCGACTTCACCTTTTGTATGCCAAAGACACATTTTTCCCCCAGTGACTGGCATATTATGACTCTAAATATTGAAAAAAATATTAAAGCTGTATTTTTGTAGTTAGATGAACACAAAGTACGCAAAGTGTCTGGTAGCAATTGGAAGAGAAGAAGATCGGGCTCAGTGGCGTGCTTTGGGAGAGGCCTGTGTATAGCAATGGACTGACACGGGCTGATGATGATGATGATGATGACGACACAGTCTCACACACAAGCACCTGCAACTCTTGCAAAAGGGTCACTCAGTCACTAGAGCCTAATATTAGATAAAATAAATAAATAAATATGTTCAGAACAATTGTACACCAATCACCTAGCCCCAAACTAGGATACCCTACCTATACTATGGGCACTAGATAATGGATAAACATACATAGATACGAATATTACATCCATGACTCGGAAACAAACATTTCTGCTCATCACACAAATGATTGTACCTTGCAGGATTCGAACCCGCGACTGCTCGATTTCGTACCTAGGATCTCTAGCCACTAGACCAACCGGTTGTCAAATATCGGTCGATAACGGCGTGTTCGTTGCAGATGGCAGTGCACTGCACCATTGGGCTGTTGTTCCTGGGGGGCGGACGCGCCACGCTGAGCACCACGCCGGCCGCGGTCGCTGCGCTACTGGCCGCGTTCTTCCCCAAGTTCCCCACGCACAGTGAAGATAACAGGTAAAGCAATAGCTTAAAAATCTAATAAAATATAACTAACAAGGTGCTGTAGAAAATACCAAGGTACAAAAAATAGATTTCAACTGGATTAACAGATAATAACTAAAAAGAAAACTACTGAATTAATTTTGATGAAGTTTATATAGGAAGTTTATACCCTTTTGAATAAAACAACAACCATCCAAATCGGTTTAGAAATCATAGAGATTTGAGGCAATACAAACACAAAATCAAATGGTCTTACTAAATAACATTTATTCTCGAAAAACTACTGAACCACTTCTGATACAATTTATATGGGACTTCCTGGAGAGAATCAAAAAAGATAATTTTCAAAATCGGTCAGCAATTGACGAAGAAATCGGTGTACATAGATACAAAAAAAAACATACGTACAGTCGAACATATAACCGTCTCCTTTTGTGAAGCTAAAAATGCTCAATTTAAATGAATGGGACTCGTTAAGACGAATCTAATGAGCCCAAACTCGATGTGTTTATTAGTAGACATTCAAGGGTTCCGTTACCCTCCTTCCAGCTCCATCATCAGATCAGCTCGATGGTACCACATTTAATTGTCATCGGAATAACATACTTTTACAAAGTCGCTAATGGATACGAACACTACAAGTAGGTGAAATTCAGTTTCGATAATAAACGATGAACTTGAGCATTCACTTGTAATAAGCATTCTATCGAATGTTACATGACGGGTAAAAGATTCGTTGTTCAGGTCGACAAAATAAAAAAATAAAAAATGAGCCGTCGCGGGACGCCTGGCAGATCTGTAAAAAATAATAATCGATCCAATAAAAGCATGTTAAAAAGATAATTCACCATCATCACACCCATTATTCCTTCGCTGGGGATTAAAACAAGACATAAGTTCAAAAACTAAAACCCAACAACGGTCGGCTAAAAATAACCTATGACACTCATGCGATGAAGACGAATCGATAGATACCTTGCTTGTCAAAATCGGACCAAGTTATAGTTTGAGTATATAACCCTTCCATTGCTTCGGCGTAGTCGGGTAAAAAAATTAGCCTATGACACTATACCTATACCTGATACCTCGCTTGTTAAAACCAGACCAATAGGGGTGGCGCTACGGTGATACATTCACATAATAAACATATACTGTTTTACCCTTCCCTTGCTTCGCCGTACTCAGGTAATATGTTTTTTCATCCCATCTATTCGAAAAGGACGAATTGGTTCGCCTTTAAGGTGGTGTTTTCTATAAGAAACTTTTAGCGGGCAGTAATGAGTTTTTCATCCTCTTTGCCGCGCACTTTTTGAATTTGGAACATCTTAGTGTACAGCGCCAAAGAAATCGAACGCAAATATTGTTTGAATAAAGACTGGCTGGTACGGCGGCCCATAATCGCGCCGCAGGCTGAATAAAAAAAAAAACGCGCGAACTACAGCCCGCGTTTTTGTCAATGTTCACGGATTGTTAGAAATTCATGGTTTTGTTTTGGAAAATGAGTTCTTCAAGTGACAGTGAAAGTATAGAATTAACTCCTGAAAGTATTGACGACTGGTTGGTCTCGTGGCTAGAGATCCTAGGTACGAAATCGTACGGTCGCGGGTTCGAATCCTGCAAGGTGCAATCATTTGTGTGATGAGCAGAAATGTTTGTTTCCGAGTCATGGATGTAATATGCTTATCTTTGTATGTTTATCCGTTATCTAGTGCCCATATTACAGGGTATCCTAGTTTGGGGCTAGATAATTGGTGTGGAAATGTCCCCAATATATTTATTATTATTTATTATTAGAACTGACGCAAGAAATGTGATGGATAATCTATTACCTGCAAAATCCCGGGAGAAATATATGAAAGCCTAGGGTAATTTTATTGAATGGAGAAATGCAAGAGACGCCATGTTTTTTTTTCAGAATCTGTGTCTTAGGCCTACTTCCAGTACTTAGCCAAAACTAAATAACTCTCTCTCTTTGGAGTACAGTCAGTTCTATTAACGACGTAAAACTGGACACATTCTAAATTAATAGCGTATCTGAAGAGGATGTCTGATGGATTTAAACCTAAAAAATCCAAAGTGTTCTCAGTCAAAAACGTGGAGACTTTCCTTAATGAGGCACCCGACAAAGTCTTTCTTGCCTTAAAAGTAAGCAGCTATGTATATGGTGGATTAGTAAAGTATAACCATAGGGTTTTAAAATACGCATTTTATTGTAACCTGTACTTCGATAGATACTTGTCTTATTCACATTCGGTTTTGTTACAGGTGGCTTTAATTTTCTCATAGTGGGCTACGAATAAGTAATAAGTCAGGAAACGTAACAGCGTTAATAAAATGACCCAACAAAAGTCGTGCCCAAGTAGGTGGGGCTTAAAAGTCGTGTCCAGCGCGTCATCAGTCGTACATTTTTCATGCAAGCGAGCACACGTCATATCTTCGCGTACGTTTTAGTTTTATCATTGTGAACTGCAGCTGTGAATCATCATGCCAGCATGTGTTGTGAAGAGGTGCAGGAGCCATACAAGATAAAAATGTCCAGAGATCACTGTTCACTAGAAGTAGTTGCAAAATTATAATTATATTCAAAGACGTTCAAATACATTATCAAACCGCGATGCTCAATACTATGCAAAATGAAATCAGACAATTTTTGCACATTTTTTTTTTCTACTAGATGAAATTTTGAAATTAAGCTGTGATTTTTTCACGCAGATTATTCATACCGAAGAAACGTCAACATATTTAGGCGAATACTAAACAAAATGAGAAAATAAACAATAATGAACGATTACAGTTGGTATGTAATATAGGTTCGGCTTTTTCGACTCATGGGAATAACAAAAAAACATTAAAAAACAGTTCATAGTTTGATCGAATTAAAGCACGTTTAATTTTTCAGGCTAATGAAAATTCACCTTCTGGAAATTTTGAAGTGTTTGATTTACCTGAGTTGCTCAAAAAAACAAATAATGCATACCCTCAAGCGCATAAGGCACAAAAACTTGTAAGATTTCACTATTAGTTTTTGCACTTAATATTTAGGTTCAATAGAAATTTTAATTTTAGCTGTATATGTGTATCTATTTCAATTAGAGACAGTCTTTCATAGATTTGAAACTGATCTTCAATAAGGTTATTTTCAGGAGAATAATTTGATTTAATGATCCTCTTTCTTCAAAACTAAAGACTTCGGTTGAAATAAGATTATTTTTTAATTTTGTTTTTCTTGGTTCTTCTTCAACACCGTCATTACATGAATGTAATAGTGTTGATAACTATTACATGAATGTAATAGTGTTGATAACTATTACATTCATGTAATGACGGTGTTGAAGAAGAACCAAGAAAAACAAAATTAAAAAATAATCTTATTTCAACCGAAGTCTTTAGTTTTGAAGAAAGAGGATCATGCGTTACGCCGATAAATATACCATCGTCAGATATTGAATCTGCTCTGAATACTCCTAAAACACACATTTTAAAGCAAAAACTAAGAAAAAAACTATTCTGGAAAAAAAACTATAACGACTATCACAGATCAGAAATCTACAACGCCCAAATAAAAGATTAACTATGAAGAATATTTCACTTAAAATATTTTATCCCAATTGAAGAAAAATGTATTTGGCGATACTACAGAAAATAATGCATTGAATGATTTTTCGGACGATATAGTTTTGCCCTTAAAAGGAAAAAGTCAAAAGTTACTTTGATCTTTGATGGCTGTGCATCTAACATCGCTACGGCTAAGATGTTGGGTTGCAATTTTGAAGACACAAACAATTCAAAATCGTTTTTTGACCACCCATCTACCGGAGACCCAGTAGTTGTAATATTAGATCCATTTCATATGGTGAAACTTGTGCGTAACACATTAGAGGAAAAAGACACTCGTAGATAAAAACAAGAAAAAAAATTGAGTGGGCACATTTGCAGAAACTGAAAAATGTTCAAGATATCGTTGGATTGCATTTTGGGAATAAATTGTCAAATCGGCATCTATACTTCCGAAATAATATCATGAACGTGAAACTAGCGATTCAAACCTTAAGTCAAAGTGTAGCTGATGCGATTAAGTTTGGTTCGCAACAGTTAAACATGCCTGATTTTCAAAAAACAGATGCAACTGTTAGCTTTTTAGAAACGTTTAACAACCTTTTCGACATACTAAATTCAAGACCGACCGATACGGGTTTAACACCCTTTTTCAGTGGTGGAAAAAGAAAAACTACATGACGTTTTGGATCAAAGCGAAAAATATATTAAAGGTCTCTAAATCAATGTGCAGTCAAAAAAAACTCGAACAGTAAATGGACAATGAGTAACAGTATATACTAACTCTTTGAAACCAGTGACCAAAACTTAGTACAAAACTGGACTTCAATTTTTTGCTGTATTTCAAGTTTTAAATTACTTTTTGCACGGCTGGTAGAGTTACAAATATAGAAATTTATTTAACCATATTAAGCCAAGATCATATTGAGTTGTTTTTGGAGAGATCCGCAACCACGGCCGTTGCAACAATAACCCAAACGCCTGACAGTTTATGAAATATATAAAAATAATTTATTGAACTTGAACCTCAGCTCTAAATTCACAGGCAACCGCATACCATTGGAGGACATTCCGTTTTAAATTTCTCAGAATCCTTCTTCACTACATTGCGAAGAAAGATTCTCTTTTAATGTCTTCTGGACAAAAACTTAATAAATTAATTATATTTCGTGGGACAAACAATTTAATGAATTGTAAAAAGTGAGCCAAAAAAAAACATTGTTCAGTAATATTGTTTTATTACTGACTTGGTCCGGTCCACTTATTGCATAACATCGTCCACGCCGCTATGACTCAGCTGTCATAGCAGACATTGCAGCACGCGCGTGAACCAATCCCTGCTTTCGTTCTGAATTTAAACCAATCACCAAGCATGTCTATTTGTAACCTCGGAAGTGATTCGTACTTTGAATCTTACGTCATTTTGGTTTGAAGTAGGGGCACTTTTAATGTGGCATTTGTTCTGAATTAGAGTTCCTGACTTATTATTTATTCGTAGATGGTGATGAAAAGTAGAGTGTATCACTCGGGCGCAAAATATATTTTTGGCTCGGGCGACGTACTTAATCCCTCGCTACGTTCAGGATTCTACTCTAGAATCCTGATCGTAGCTCTGGATTCAGCATAGCGCCCGCGCCGGCAAAATATAATTTTGCCCCCTAGTAATACAATCTACTATTATGTAACATAAATCACTCGAATAAAGTAATATAAAAAAAATAAAGTTTGACTTGAAACGAAACTAGATGGCGATGTGCAAATATTTCACAATGGTCACTTCCCTCGTTGGAGAAATCATTACGTATTAGTTTAGGCTCGATTTATTTAGTAACTAACTGCGACTCGCGGCTTTGCCCGTGTTGTCATTTTAATAGTTTTTTTTAATAGCCTATGTTCTTATGATATTGCCTTGTCTCAACAAAATCGGCTCAGCCGTTTAATGATGAAAAGTTAAAACTGTCTACTTTAATTTATAATAGTAGTGCAATAACGTGATGAATATTATATAAGATTGATTCATCATAATCATCAGCCTATATCTGTTTACTGCTGGATGTAGGCCTCCCCTAATGCACGTTACTGAGCTCGGTCTTCAGCTCCCTTCATCCATTTTCTGCCAGCCAAAATATTGATTAAGTATATAATAATTTTCTACGCTAAGCAGGCGTTAACTGCTAAAATCATAAAAAATAGATTGATTAAGTCTTATAAATACTGTTGTAATTCATCAGTTTTGGATTAAACTAAAATAGTACATAACTTTCGAGTTCGGGAAAAGAAGAAATCGAAGTCGAGTATAACACAACAACTTCTCAAGACCTGGTACAAAAAGAAGAAGAAAAACATTTATTCAACACACAAAACATAAAACAAAAATAAAAAACACAAATAAAATGCGCTTTTGAGTGCGTCAACAGGGGCTTTGTTATCAACACAAATGCCCAGTGCATTACACTACACGCTGGAAGAGATAGATAGATAACTCTTTATTGCATACCACTTAAAAGTAAATTGTACATCATAAAACATTTAATAAAAAAAAATGCGATAACACAATCGGCAGGCTTATCGCTTACATCAATCTCTTACAGACAACCTTTTTTTTACCTTTTTTTAGGAAGAGAAGAGAAGTCAAGGGTCGTTTAAGTATGTAATAGTCAAAGTCAAATCTTTATTTACATAAATCCCAAGAAAGCACTGATTCTACCGCCATCTGTTCAACCACGACCGTTCTGATTACGACCAATGCCGACTAACAAAACATTTTGTTTCAGATACCACTTGCAAGCTTTCCGCCATTTATATGTGCTGGCAGTCGAACCGAGGCTGTTCCTACCGCGGGACCTCAATACAGGGAAATTATGCTACGCACACATACAGGTACACACATTTCAGACACACTTACACGTACACACATATGTACAAAAATTCAGGATGTTAAAAACATATGAATAGTATAGTTTGGATGTCGGTTAACTATTAAGAAATCACGACAATAGACAAAGATAAAAAAATATAAAAATTTGCCGTTCAGTAAGTGATCATCACTTTGTAACTATTTTTTTTAAATCGAGTTCTTCTAAATGAGGAATTTCGATTATATCAAATAATGTTTCTAACGAAAAAATGATTAGAAAAAAGAATGAATTTACTAAAAAAAGATTAAGGCGAGTGATCAAAGACTAATGTCAATTTAAACCATTGTACCTTACTAAATCCTGCTATTTTACTAATTTGTGTTAATTTGTAAACATTTCAGACTGATTAAAACTTTTTTTTTCTGAAACGAGTTATTAATAAGTTTATTATAAGAAATCACTAATTCTAGTTATACCTCGTGTATATAATATATAATTCCTCAAATACCCATAAATGTGGACTAAAAACTTAATATAATGCAACATTAGAAGCACTAATTATATAATAAATATCTTCGAAAACAGAAAAAAACGGATTCGTCGTTGTTTTTTATTAAATAAATTTGATCAAAGACATCAAAATCTAACAAAAAATCACCAGATTACTTCAAAAATAACCTAGAAAACATCAGAAATAATACTAAAATATTTTCAACACTCAACTTATTCCAAGTTTTTTTTATAAATTTACAAAGTTTGACTGAAATCTTATCAAAATCCAACATAGCAGCATCCGATAAAATAAAAAATAAGAGAAAATACCAAGAATATCATCGAATTCCAGTTTTTCTAATCTAATTTCATAAAATTGACAAAAATGTTAGATTTTGATGCATTTGGTCATTACATAAAAATTAACCTGGAAACGTCAAAAAGAAAAAAAACTCCGCATTACAGTTTTTTATTTATTATTATTTTTGTATCAATATATCAAAATCTAACATAAAAGCACTGGATTTCATAAAAAAATTGCTGGAAAACATCAGAAATAATCATAATATATTTTCAACTAATTCCTCAAAATCACACCATTAAGTATTTTAAAATGACGAAAATCTTAGCATAATCTAACACCAGATTACTTTAAAAATTAGCTGGAAAACAACAGAAATTCTAAGAAAATATTTTCTAGAACTACTATCCCCCTTTCTCCCAAATGCCTGGGCCAGAATTCTAAAGTTTACCTGCGAATTGGAAAATTATGAAAGGACATTTTGAGAAAGGCACATCATGAGCTGAGATGATATTCCCCGAGTATGTATAAGGATACGGCCACATCTGACGCTTCCGTCAGATGCGCCGCGTATCGTCGGTCGCGTAACGCCAGAACTGTAAAATAGATAGTAAAACGTACACACTTGATCGATGATCTGTTACGTACTGATCGGTACATTTCTCAGTACGCTCGATGCATCTTCCCGACCCGACCCTAATTCGTCGAGTTCCCAGCTTTATTTTATTTAATTTAAAAAGATTAATCCAAATCAAAAATAGAATATAAGATAAAATATTTTCAAATTTCAACTAAGTCCTCGAATACACAGTTTTTTTAAAAATAATTTTACAATGTTTGACTGGAATCTTATTAAATCCATTATAGAAGAACCGGATCTGAAGAAAGGGTGCTAACCCTTTCTAAAACCCTTTTTTTCTGCGCCTGGATTCTAAAGTTTACCTGCGAATTGGTCATTTTGTGAAAAAAAAACATTTTAAGAAATGTGTTTTTTTTTTCAAAGTGGCGTATGTTTATGTATGCCACGCGAAATACATTTTTGCTCTGAAACTTCGATATAATAGCCAGTAAAGACATACCTGTGAAATGAAAATTCCGGGCCTTATACTCCACGTTTTGCTGTTCTTGATGGACAAAACACAGCACAACATAAACTGGACATGAGGCGAATGAATGGCCGGCGGAGCTATATAGCTCTATCCATTCTGATTCTACATCCATGATGCCACTCTCCATATAAAAATATTTGATGGTCTTTCATATTAAGTAAATTCTACCCAAATCACATATAACTAAAGTGTTTTTCCTCTCCAGACAGTAGACCTGTCGGGCGTCGTGTCGCAGATGAAGGCACCCTGTATAATACCGGAGCTGAACTCCCTGCGCGAGGTGAAGGTCAACGACCCGAGGTACTGGCCCATCAGCTTCCAGCGCGACCGGAACTGGGACCAACTCAAGTATGTATTCTTCACAGCCGAGATCAATACACAGTACATCTCCCCTTTTTCTTCACTAACCTGTATTTTGAGAAAAAAACTCTTAATTGCGGCCATTGATCTAACCTTCATAAATTGATAGAGGATTTCTAAACAAACAAAAAATTGCTACACTAGACTATCTGTGATAGATATATATGCTAGATAGTCTAGTGCTATCATAAAATTTCTCGTGTCTGAGATATTCGAGCTCAAAGTTAACATTTAATTTTATAGCTTATATCAACTTAATGCTATGTTTGAACTCCAATATCATAGAAACGCGTCACTTTAGGATATTAGAGTAATACAATTTAAAAAAAATTGTGATACACCAGTCTTCTATCAAAGATTTTGCGATTTTTCAAAATGGTGGTTCTATTGCCTGGCAACTTATACGTTTGATAAGCTCCATAGTAAAATGTAAGGAACACTTTTAGAATTGATCCCTCAGTCAAGAGCTCCCTAGTAAAATGTAAGGACCACTTTTAGAATTGATCCCTCCGTCAAAAGCTCAAAAGCTCCATAGTAAAATGTAAGGACCACTTTTAGAATTGATCCCTCAGTCAAGAGCTCCCTAGTAAAATATAAGGACCACTTTAAGAATTGATCCCTCAGTCAAGAGCTCCCTAGTAAAATGTAAGGACCACTTTAAAAATTGATCCCTCAGTGAACATGCTCATGTAGTGGCAGAACGGTAGCTTGTAAGCTTCACAATCCGACGGAAACCGATTCTAGCCTCGTCCCTGCACTAACTAGATACATATAATTTATTTATCAACTGAAAGAAAAACTCCTACAATGAGAGTTGATTCTACACCAAAAAGATACCATGCGATGGTAGCCTAACGATTCAATAGTGCAACTTAGACGTTACCGGGTTCGGTCCTAGGCTCCGCACCAATGACTTTTCTAAGTTATGTGCCGTTTTTTATTGCTCCGTGCTTTGGATGGCATGTTAAACTGTCGGTACTGGCTTTTATTGATTGATACCAGTTGTTGAGCCATGGCAGAGGCCCTCGGGCGGCCTGACAAACTCTGACACCAGGGCCAGCACTACGTAATACCACAGAATACCTAATAATATTACGTATAGAACGGTCACTCAGTTCCCCCCAACCAATTGGGGCTTCCTCACCCCGCCACTGATTCTGAGCTGTCGAGGAGCTGACTTGAGACGGGACGCACCACACGCGCACGTTGCGACGACGCAGCAAGACGGTTGTTTTTAAAAGCTTTTATTTAGCTTGCAATGTTTGTGTGTTTGTATGTCTGTATGTATGTTTTGTTGAGGTCAAATCTTGCAAGCTAAATTAGAACCACTTCCTCTTATACTACGGAGTTTAATTTTTGCATGTTGGTTCTGTCCCGATGACAATGCATTTTTATGTAAGCACGACTTGATCAACTCCAGATAAAGGAACTCTTCAACAGTCACAAAATTTTGAGTACGCATTTTATTATGCTAGCCAGTTTGAAGTTTACCATGACATGACTGCCGCACTCCAGGTTGGCTCCTGACTAGGGAACTCCTCAACGGTTAACAGCATAGACACGAAATGTTGTATACGCATTTTATTGTAGTAGCCCGTTGTAAGTTTTATCGTGACAATAGCTACAGCATAAAAGTTTTTTATTAATGTTTTAAATTAACTTATTTTACGGTTGAAAACACCTTATGGGTATCAACCGTAAAATAAGTTAATTCACATAAATACATAACATTTCTGCTCGTCACACAAATGATTGCACCTTGCGGGAATCGAGCCCACCACGTTTGGTTGACTTCGCTGTCATAACGGTTGTTCCCCCTCTTCCCAGAACGTTCCTGAGCTGCACGTGGTGCATCGACGTGAAACAGCGCGCCGGCTGCCTGTCGTACGCAGACGACCCGCACGGGTTCCTCTCCATCCTGGCACAGACCCTCACGCTGGACAAGGCCAACATCTGGTCCGTCAAGCCGGAGAACATCGAGCTGTTCACCAACGATGACAAGATCAGGAACTTTGTCAAGCATTACTTGAACAAGGTATGTGTCACGTAATCTTTAGTAGGTACATATTATAACTTTGAAGTGTATCTGTGCAACGAAGTGTTTTTTAAATAGTATAGGGGACTTTAGCTACTGAATAAGAACATAACATTTAAAAAAATGGTATCTATCTGTTTGTTTTGACAGACACAACACGCACAAACGAGAAATTAAGTTTTATCATGGCATGGTTGCTTTACTCAGGGTTGGGTCCTGACTAGGGAACTCCTCAATGGTTAACAACATGAAATGTTGTATACGCATTTAGTTTCACCATGACATGGCTACTGCATAACAGATTTTTAGAAAGTTTTTATGTAACTTGCAATGTATGTATGTTTGTAAGTTATATGTAAGTTTGCTTAGGACAATTTTTTTTTTCTTTTTTATTGGTAGTACACAAAACGGCTTATGGTAATAAAAAAACAGATGTATCACTATTATGAGGTTCACAATTTTACACATAATCCTTATGAATGTGAACCTAACATTATTCATAAAATTCCACGGCTGCTAAACTACTAATCTACTAGACGGGTTACTAGCTAAATATGAACAGAAAATGTAATCATAAGATTACTATAAATTAAAAAAAAAAACTATGAAGTAAGTAGGTATGAACCTTTATATTTATGTACTAAACAATTTATTTAATAGAAGTTGCCCTCAACCAAATTTCTCGAAACCACTTTGAAAATATCGAATTGAATTTATTTTGAATATTATACTTGTTATAGCTACGATTCGCACCACTCCCCCCCCCCCCCATCCTCAAATTATAGCTATAAATCATCTTGTTTACCCCAGCTTTCAAACATAAAAAAAACACAGCTAAATAGGTCCATTTGTTTGGAAGCTATGATTTTCACCCTCCCTTTTCTTTCTTACCTCCCCTCTCCCTCTCCCCATATATCTAAGAACCATCTCTATCATATCAGCTTTCGAACAGAAAAAACCGCATCAAAATCGGTCCATTCGTTTGGGAGCTACACACAACACACACACACACACACACACACTGACACACACACACACACACACACACACACACACTCTTACACACCCTAAACTTATAACACCCATCTCTTTGTTCAGGTTAAAAAAAACAGTCAACAAATACAAAACAGAGCAACCTGTAGAGCATATTACGATACATTTTGTATCGTAACTTATTATATTAATATATATATTTTGTATCTTTTACAATATATTTCGTATCTTAAGATGACATAAATTCTATATCGCTCGATATCTTAAGATACTGTAAGTTGCAAATATATATTATCTTCGCCGTTTGTGATGGTTCATATAAATTGTATAGCGAGCGATATTTTATCTTAAGATAAAATATTATCGTATCTTAGTCGTCTGTGACGCGCTTTAGAACCACTTCCTCTTATACTACGGAGTTGAATTTTTAAATGTTGGTTCAGTTCCGATGACAATGCATTTTTATGGTAAGCATGACCACCATACTACTACTACTTTATACGGGCTACTTTATTAAAATGTTTTAAATGAACCTATTCCAGGATGCAATCCCCGGGTCCAACATCTGTGCCGACTGCCTGGTCACCTGCAAGAAGCGTAAGGGCGTCAAGAACGAAGCGTACATGAGCGCGCAGTGCAGCTGCAGGCGGTACAGCCTCGAGGAGCAGGAGTACGTGCAGGGCCTCAGCATGGTCACCTACGAGTGTGTGGTCAAAGACATGCTGTGTGCACTGCCGATATGGACCACTTTCTTGAAGGTTTAAAAAAAGTTGTCCCTCGGGCAAATGCTCAAAATTGCCAAATTATAACAAACCCGGCGCAAAAAAAAATGACCGCATTTCATTATGTATCATTTTATAAATAATTTGTGCCGGTGGCTTTGCCCGCGTGGTCATTTCTCTGGGTTAAAAGCAAACTGTGTGCTATTCCATGACCAACCTTTAAACTATATTTCTTTCATTGTTCGTTCAGACATCAAATAGTTTTTTATTGATTGCTCGGCCGGACTGACATATCAAGTATACCAGATTTTAAGTTAAAACCTAATTTATCCAACAGTGAAAACCGCATCGCAATCGTACCAGTCGTTTTTACATGATGCGCGAACAAACCGATAGAAAGACACGATTTAAATAAATTATCTGTATCTTTTAAGTAATCTAAACCTTTTTTTTTATTATAATATATAGTATTTACAGCTTCTTAGGTATAGATTATTATCTGACCCCTTTCTTTACAGATAATAAGAGCAATGAAGACCGAACCAACATCGTACCACACGTGGCAGATCAAACTGCTGCTAGCTCAAGTAGAGAACCACAACACGCGCGCGATGGACGAGATGACAGTAGACGGACAAGAGCTGAACGAGCCTCTGATATCCAGCGAGTTCACCCTCGCCATTAAGCAAAAAGTGTGCCACATATTTGACAGCTGGGAGCTTAAACTGACTCCGTTTTTAAGGAAGTATCTAGGACTTCCTAGCAGTAGGAAGTTGAATAACTGTGATGAGAGTCAGAAGAGGTTCTTGAGCGCGTACGTTTTGTACCACGACCTGCAGAGGAACGTGCTGAAGGAGTGCGTTCACGAAGACGAGTTGTCGGTGTTGATGAGTAAGGATTGTTTGACTAGTGAAGCTTTAAGTAAGGTGAGTTTGCAGGTAGAAAAAACTAATATCATATTGAGGTCAATATGATATTAGTTTCTAGGATTTAAACCTTGTTAAGTAATCGGTTGGTCGAAGCAAAATACAACAAGTGATGTACAAAATAGCATGGTACGAAAAATCGACTTGAAAGGGATTCATTAAAAAAACTACTGTACCAATTCCACTGATCTCTGTATCTATGAATTTGCTCTGCCGTAATTTCGTTTGTGCCGATTTAAAGCGCCCCTGCCGAGGGTCCATTGAACTAAAATTGTCATTATTTCATTTTCTGACATTAGTCACAGAATAAATAATAGTACAAGTACGTTAGTTCCGTGGACGCTCACTACTGCCAAACTACTGCTATCAGCGCCGAAATGGCGATAATCAAATGCTCTCATTGCGACGATAGTCAAGAGCCTGTCTGGAGTACGGAGTAATTGTCTATGACCAATTCTGATGAAATTTATATAGAAAGGACCACACTATAGGTCTACCCCGTGTAAATATTCAAATCGGTCCGCAATTTACGAAGAAATCGGGGAACATACATAAATAAACTACTGAACTAATTTTGATGAACTTTATACCGTACCACAGGGTAGGTTTATTCGTTAAAGTAAAAAATAATCATCTAATTCGGTTCAGCAATCCCTAAAATATGAGAGAACATTAACATCAAAACCAATCGATTTAGTAATAAAAAACTAAACAATTTGTGATGAAATATGATGTGGTACTTTAATGAAAGACTTCTTCTTTGATGAAGTCTAGTCTTTTAAATAAACTAAAAATCATTCAAATTGGTTCATAAATCCAGCATCTTTATTCTTCCAATAAAAAACTGTATCGGTCCGCAATTAAAGGAGAAATCGGTGAACATACACCAAAAAAAACATACAGTCAAACATAAAACCGTTTCTTTTTGTAAAGTCGATTAAAAATTAGCCTTTACCTGTTTGCTGTTAAAGATTACTTCCCATAATTAAAAAGGGCTTTGAAGAAGTTTGCGGTACGCAATTAAACCTTTATATATGGATAGAGGACACCTAAACCTAAACAAACTTTTTGTTTTTGAGTATTATGTTCTGTTGTTTGTTTGTCGTATGAGGTAGTGCTGGCCTCTGATGTCAGAGTTTGTCTAGCCGTTTTATGTTCTAAAGTGACACGATACAGAGGTCATTAAAAATTTAAGATGGCGGACGGACCACAAGCCAGCCAAAAAAAAACGTTTGTTTGTTTGTCGTATGAGGTGCTCGCCTCTAGTTTCAGTTTGTCAGGCCGCCCGAGGGCTTCGGACATAGCTGAACGACTGCTATTATTAATCAACTAGCTGCGCCCCGCGGTTTCACACGCGTGAGGGATGATGATGATTATGAAAAGTATTCTATGTGTTATTCCAGGATATAAGCTATCTTCATTCCAAATTTTATCAAAATCCGTTCGGCCGTTTGAGAGTGAAGTATGATGATGATGAAAAATGAAATGGTGTAGTTTCATTTTCATTCATCATTTCAGTTTCATAAAGTTTTTTTTTAGTTTCATTTTTATGTTAAATTGTATTTCCAGGTGGAGAGCCTGGTTAGATGATCTCGGTCCCTGGCCTGTGGCTACGTGACCAGGTCCAGGTGTTTGGGGAAGGACTGCGTGCACGACTGGTGTTGAGTACGAGCGCACAGGGGCGCCGCTCGCAGCACGAGGGAACTCTCGACTCGATACTGGTGCCACTCGCAGCACGAGTGAACACTCGATGCGCTAGGGGTGCCACTCGCAACACGAGTGAACACTCGACTCGCTAGGGGTACCACTCCCAGCACGAGTGAACACTCGAATCGCTAGGGGTGCCACTCGCAGTACGAATGAAAACTCGACTCGCTCAGGGTGTCACTCGCAGCACGAGTGAACACTCGACTCGCTAGGGCTGTCCGCTGTACATACTGAGCTCAATAGGGACACAGGTTAAATAATAGTTACTGTATTAGGCCTTTGAACTTAACTAAGCTTATGATAGGGAAACTGCTATAAAGCACCACTTTGAAAAAAATAAAAAACCAGTCTCATAAATTCGCGCATTTCAAAGATTACGATTTAATTGTGTGATAAGATGACATAATATTTTTTATTGTACTTCTGAAAACTATCAATTATAATTCATCAATTAAATAACTTTTTCAAGAAAAGAATACTGATTGCATTTCAAATTTACTTCCATTTTCATTTACTATGTTTGATTTGCGCCTAAAAAAACTAGATCATCATCATGTCAGCCTTTAGAAGTCCACTGCTGAACATAGGCCTCCACCAAAGAGCGCCATGACGAGCGATCCTGTGCCACCTCCATCCACCGACTTCCTGCGATGGCTAGAATGTCGTCGGTCCATCGTGTGGGGAGTCTCCCCACACTTCGCTTGCTTGTTCGTGGTCGCCATTCGAGAACCTTTATTCCCCAGCGGTTGTCGGTTCTGCGAACTATATGGCCTGCCCATTGCCACTTCAACTTGCAAACTCTGAGAGCTATATCGGTAACCTTGGTTCTTCTACGGATTTCCTCATTTCTGATTCTATCACGTAATGAAACACCGAGCATAGCTAGATAGATTAGTTAAATTGAACATAATGATTTTAGTTAAAATGGCCATTTTGTAGGAGTCCAGAAAAAAAACTGCATTTTTAGATATTAGCGAGGCGTCATAAACTTAAATAGTTGCCTAGAAAATAATATTTTGAGGTTATTATTTTGCTGTGCAATCAGGTTTTTTTTAGGGAAAGTGGTCATGTTTTATTACACATAAAAAACGATTTGCAGTTAAATAGTACCCAAAATAAAATAAAAATAATATTGGGTGCTTTTACCTCGTTGCTTATATTATAATATATAACATGATTGGATTGTGACGTTTCAACTTTTATAACATAACCACAAGCATTTATAGTTATTCTGTGCCACAAGCAAACATCTAATACAATACAATACAAAACTAACCACCACATCTGAAGAAAACTTTTTTATGCAAGCATGCGTAGACAAACTATCTGCCCCTATGATCTCATAAATGACAGCCCTAGATTTAGTTGTGCTCATGAGAGTCAGGGTTCAATCCAAGTGTTTCAGGCTGGAAGGTATCTGTAGTTGAGTTTCTGGAATGTTTTCGTGATGGATTGCAATGACAGTGAACAGTTTAGTGCAGTGCAAACTACTTGTAATATTTGTGTGTCTATATATCTGTGAATTCAGAACCCTTGAATGCTCCTGTTAAGACTTATTAGAGAGTAAGACTTATAGAGATAGTAGATAGACTCAGGCGTTACTTTGTGGAAATCCATATTTAAAATGAACGAAGAAAAACCATGTAGCTGACTTTCGCCAAACTGTAAGTCAAACTAATGATAAAAGGAAAAATTAAAATTAGATATATTAACAACTTAAGTTAACCAACCTTTTATCAAAATTGAACTAACTTAAGATAAAAAGATATGGCCAACAGGCCTTATCTACCTATTTTACTTCCTACCCAAATGACGAATCCCAAAAAAACACCTCTATCCAAGTTTCGATATACCACTGCATTGTCTTTTGGGTTTCATGTATTGGGTATGGAAGTTAAACAGGTAGATGAAGGCCTATTGGCCATATGGTTTTATTTTACGTTAGTTCAATTTTGATAAAGTGTTGGTTAACGTGGGTTATAGATAGGCAAGCGTGCTACACCTTCGACCACATCATCGTTTTCCATCAGGTGAGATCGTGGTCAAACGATTGCCTAGTCCGTAATAAAAAAAAGAAGATATATTTAATTTATTTTTTAGTGGAAGCCCCAAAAAAAAATACATGTTCCTCTATCCAAGTTTCCATTAACCACTTGAGTTTCATCATTGGGTATAGGAAGTAAAATAGGTAGGTAAAGGCCTGTTAGCCCATTATAAAGTCCCATTTAGATAATGGTTAACGTGGGTCGTTTATATATTTTATTTTATTTTTCCATTTATTATTAGTTTGACTTACAGTTCGGCGGAAGTAACCTACATATTTTTTCTTCGCAATTTTTTAAGAGTTGTATTGTATATCGGTAAATTCCGTACTCGCAGCACCACAAAATTGGTAAGAAAAGGTGTTTTCGGTTGGTATATACACAATCTATACGTATAGTTGTTGATGTATATCCACCAAGACAACTGTCTATAGGTTGTACTGTACACTGATGTTTAGTCGGATTTTTATATAAGACAAATCAAACCGACAGCTTTCTGAGGGTTCTGAAATTATTTTCTTAATTTCTGTATACTTAAATGTATCATTCATAGTTTATGTAACGTGTAACCTGTCTGTTTATCTGTGCTATCTATGCCTAGTGTATTCGTTACTATTAAATAGTATGTTACTAAAAATGGTAGTTCAATTCCTGTCTACTTTCCATTCAATTGATCGCGAATTCTACGAAAAGACAGTACTTAGCAACTGTCCTGAAAATATCGTTTCAATGTAGCAGTGATGCACATTAAAGATATTTAGAAAAAAGATGGAGCTCTATGTAGTCGATATTGAAGCGAAAACTGTATTTTTTATTCATTTTTGTCTACTGAATAAATTAATAAAATAATATGTTAGAAATACCCTAACGTAACCATATCCTGCAATATTATTGGATCTAGCCTAGGTTATTCAAGATCTGTCTTGTCACCTAACATGTCATTTAACTGCCATTTAACTACTGAAATAATGAGATCAGTCCATTCTTTCTTATTATATTTATTGTTGAATGTTAAATTTACCACCAGATTCGGAATACACCATCATAGAAGAACTGGCAAGAAACTATGTGGCGAATAATCTTTTTAATCATTAATTTACAACTTGAGAACATTATTTCATATTTTACTCTTGACAATTTTTCATTTATCATTATCATAATTTGTGGCATAGTAAAATGTTAGGACCCCCTTTGAAATAACATAAAAATATCACTAAGAAGTCTACTCATGACAAGTCCCAATAATATCACACTTATTATAATGTGTGTCACCGCAAAATGTTAGATCCCTTTAGGAATTAATATGCTTCATTCGTCACATTCCCTCAATTGACTATGCCGATAATTTAATCAGATATTAATTATTACTTCACTAATAGACTACTGAATGACGGTCTCTGCAAATACTAAGCTACAATCAACCATATTTGTAGTTAAAATAATACCCCTTTCCTTTTGACTGCAATTCTCAGCAATCTTCGAAATATCTACATCAAGACAACCACAAATAAACCTCCTATCACAACAAATAACAACTTTATCGTATACTTAGCCATTTCTAAATATCAAACTGTATTTTCCCTATTTTTATAACGGAATTGCTTTTTCGGAGGTCCGCATGATATTTTTTCGACTACTTTTTTCTATTGACAACTTCATCTATTTAAAATAAACTCAATATATTAATTCCGGTGCTCCTCGTACGTCTAACAAATACTTGGCAAGATTTGAGTTCATACTACGAGGTAGGACACTGATTACTTTTTATCCCGAAATTCAACACGGTTCCCTTGGGAGAGGGGATTATAGTAAAAATATGTACAAGTACGAGGGCTGTTTGATAAGTCGTTTTAAAAAGCAAAAAAATAAAAATAAAATAATAAATTTCTATTTATTTCTCAACATAGTCTCCTTTGGGGGCCAAACACTTGTTCCAGCTAGTTTCCAATTTCTTTATCCCCTCCAAAAAATACGTTTTGTCGAGGTCTTCAAAATAGCCGTTTACACCTGCGATGCAGTCCTCAATTGTCAAAAATGTTTGCCCTCCAAGCCATCTGTTCCGATTTGGGAATATGTAGGTAATAATCGCACGAAGCTAGGTCCGGCGAATACGGAGCATGCGGAACCAGCTCGAAGCCCAACTTGTGGATTTTGGCCATTGCAATAGCTGACGGGCATTGTCTTGATTGTCAACAATCGTGGCACCCATCGTGCAGACAGCTTTGTCATACCCGAATCTTCATGCAGGATTTTATGTACTCGCTCAGTGGAGATGACTGTGTTCTCATCTATTTCACGCACCTTCACTCGGCGGTCGTCGAGTATAATATTATGGACTTCTTCAACAACATCCTCAGTAGTGACTTCGATTGGGCGACCAGAGCGTGGAGCATCAGATGTGCTTGACCGACCACGTTTAAAATGATTTATCCTGTTATAAACAGTCTGCAACGTTGTTGCGTTAGTGCCATGAACAGAATCAAGTGCAGTTTTTATTGTGGCAGCACTGCAACCCTTCATAAAAAAATGTTTTATAAGGGCCAAAAATTCAGATTTTTCCACAGTTGTTGAAAATTTACGAGTGATCACAGTTAAACAATGGTTAAACTGACAAAAACTTGTTTTTTTTTTGCTGAATTTTAGACAGTCTTTCATTTGAAAGATTGTGCCTGCCAGTGTTAATGCCATTTACCAGAAAAAAGGTTTTATAAATAGTTTTTAAAAGGACTTATCAAACAGCCCTCGTAAGTACACATTTTTACTGTGTGTAATTAATTCATTAACGCGTAGTGCGATTTCATCCATTCGTTTTTTTTGTTAGAAAGGAGGGGAGGTACTTTAAGCTGGATACTATGTTATGCATACATAATTTATGCAATATTCCTTTGTGATCATGCTATTTATTTATGTATAATTATTTAAACAAGCTGTTTTTTGCATCCACGCTATATTTACACAGATAGGTATACTCCACTTACAGAACACGCATAATTTATAAAAAAAAGTACCAAAAAACTAGAATTAAAAATACATAAAAATTGTTTATAAAAAGCGATAGGGCTATCCTAATTTTGAATCACCCAGCGTGGAAAGATCTCTCACACAAATGAAGCCCTGTCGCATGTATTCCTTACTCCTTCACGCATACACCCGACAAAGGCAATCAGCTGTGCGATCATAGTCAGTCTGGTAATCAATGTTATCAATTGCTATAAACTTGTACAACTTGTACAAAGTGTACTAAAGGTTTAATAGCAAAATAAAATTACAAAGGTACCATACTAGTTCCCTAACTCGATAGGTTGATACTTCCTTAGTTTTGTTTTAGATTAGACTTGGAATAATTAGGTAGGTATTTTTAACGGTTCTAATCCCGCTCAGGTAAGATGGGGAATTGGGAAACGATATTTTTTTCGCGAGTTTATTCTTTGCTTGCACAAATCTTTACAATACCTAAATAAATCATAGACTGTTGCTATGCGGTGCGGATCGGCGAGCAGCACGTCTAGTCTGAGGCGGGGCAGGCGCGGCGGTGCGCTATTTATTCTATAGCACGGGTGGCGGCGCGCTGCGGCGGGAGCGCGCACACATACCACACATGCGTGTGTTCTACTCCAAAATAAAGTGGGACCTATACCGATTTATCAAAAAAAAACACCTCCAGTTAAATGTAGGAATTAAATAGTATTGTTAGGTGATTAAGGTATACCTATTACAATTGACTCTACGAATATGGCGGGGATGCAAAACAACAGCTTGCATATTAAACAATTAATTAATTTAATTTTTTATTGCATGAAATCTGTTGTTCATATAATATGTTAATAATTTATTATCTTGTAATTTTAAAACATTTGCACGACACACTAGTCGAATACAGAGATCGGCGAGCAGCACGTCTAGTCTGAGGCGGGGCAGGCGCGGCGGTGCGCTATTTATTCTATAGCACGGGTGGCGGCGCGCTGCGGCGGGAGCGCGCACACATACCATACATGCGTGTGTTCTACTCCAAAATAAAGTGGGACCTACACCGATTTATCAACTAAAAAAAACGCCTCCAGTTAAATGTAGGAATTAAATAGTATTGTTAGGTGATTAAGGTATACCTATTACAATTGACTCTACGAATATGGCGGGGATGCAAAACAACAGCTTGTATATTAAACAATTAATTAATTTAATTTTTTATTGCATGAAATCTATTGTTCATATAATATGTTAATAATTTATTATCTTGTAATTTTAAAACATTTGCACGACACACTAGTCGAATACAGAGATCCCTGAACTATATTAACAACTAAAATGTACGTACCTGTATTCATGCAAATAAACTTATTTCATTTCATTTAAATTTGCCTAAAGACATGTTACATTATGTAATTTTAGTATATATGTATGTGTTTAACCATATGTAATTTATGATAAAAGTAAATCTCCATCACTAACCGCAATGTTTATATTCAATTCCTGTCCATCCAAAGATTACCTGTAAGAAATTGCTAATAGTGATAAGGCCGCCTATTCTACAACATTGGATTTTATTTATAATTGCTTTTATTTTGTTTTTTATTGTTATGTGTTCAATAAAGAGTTATTGTATCGTAATTTAAAGATTTTCCCGTAAATATTTCAAGGTTACGGTATTGTAGTTCAGAAATTACAGAGACCACAACCCTCAGTATTACGTTCTAATAACTTGAAACTCGGAATGTACAGAAACGTTTGAACGTACGTCTCATACCGCTGCCGTGCGCACTTTGTGGTATAGGCTTAATACATAGGCCTATTGTCAAAGTCATACCAAAACGGAGTCATGGTATTGCAAAACGATCGATATACTCAGTATAAGCTTAAGCTGGCGTAAGATTTGTAGCTTACTTTGTAGTGTCCGCTGAGTAGGTAGCCCTATTGTTAATGTCAGTAACGCCACCCTGAAGGCATTATTTAAAAAGAGTCCATGGATCATCACGTAAAATTTCTATAATTTTTCTAGTTTTTAATACTTACTTTTTAAAGTAAAATAGTAAGTATTTATTATTATTTTTCAGCAACCAGTTTGTTTGTCAGGTTGTCCTTCGACATAGGCCTTCCCTAGTTTCTTCCACACTTTTCTATCACGAGCTAATCTTCTCTATCCTTTGGGTAAATCATCTTCCCATCTCTTTGTTTGACGTCCTCTTTGTCTTTCCTGTTTCTGGGGTAACATTCCCCAATATCTTCTGTCATTTTTCTCTATTTGTCCTGATAATGTGTCCGGTCCAGTTCCATTTGTTTTAAATGCTTCGCTTACTTTTGTTATTTACCTTATTTTCGAAGTGGTCCACCGGTCTCGTAGACTTAATGCCGGGTCCAGACCAAGAGAGCGAGAGCGAGCGAAGGCTACCGAGCGAAAGCGAACAAATCAATGTGGACGACTTAACGAAAGCGAGCGAGAGCTAGCGTAGGCCTTCGTTCGCATTTGGCTTGCTCCGCCGCTTGTTGGTACATCAAAGGGATTATAGCGAGCGAGCGCATTCGGTTCTTCGGGAAATGTGACCCTCCCACTGCCACTTCAGCTTGCTTATCCTTCGAGCTATGTCGGTTACCTTGGTTCTCCGTCGGATATCTTTATTAAGAATCTTGTCCTTCAGAGAAACTCCAAGCATAGCTTTTTCCATAGCTAGCGAGCAAACTAGCTCAGCGGAGCGACCTTAAATTTGTGGACTAGTTTGACCGTGAGTGTCCACGTTTCAGCACCGTAGGTCATGACTGGTAGGACGCACTGATTGAAGACCTTTGTCTTCAGGCACTGTGGTACAGACGACGAAAAGACTTGACGAAGCTTGCCGAATGCTGCCCAACCCAGCTGAATTCTTCTGTTGGCTTCCTTCTCAAAGTTGTTCTTACCCAATTGCAATATTTACCCAAGGTAAACATATTGCTAGACAACTTCAAGAGGCACACCATTAACTGCAATCGGTTCCGGGTCAATAAGATCATTGAACATGATCTTGGTCTTATCTATGTTCATTCCGAGACCGATTCGTCCAGAGGCATCATCTAGATTGGTCAGCATACTTTGCAAGTCTTGGGGCGACTCCGCCATTAGTACGATATCATCGGCAAATCGTAAGTGTGAGATGTTCTCGCGATCAATATTAATACCCATTCCTTTCCAATCCAGCGTCATAAACATATCTTACAGGGCATTAGTGAACAGTTTCGGGGATACAACATCCCCCTGTCTCACTCCCCTGCTCAGTTAGATATGTTTAGACTGCTGGTTTTGTACTTGGACTTTTTGTTACCTCAGCACTTCGATGTACACCACCACACATGTAGACAACGCTGCAAAGACTCCAGAACCGCCCAGGTTTCAACGGAGTCAAAGGCCTTCTCATAGTCCACAAAAGCAAGACACAGGGACTGGTTATACTCTTTAGACTTCTGTATAACCTGTCTCACTGTGTGTATGTGTACCAGACAACTCGAAGCAAACCAATCAAGGGAACAAGCAGGTTTTCGTTCTGATTAGGTACTCTACCATCGATAATAAAACAGATCATAGAAAAGTGTAATGAGTATGGTCAAAACTACTTACTATATGGCATTCGTAGATTGTAGCAAGCCTTTCGATTCCCTGAGTCATACATGCATCTGGAAAACGCTAGAAAACCAAGGCATAGAAAAGAAGTATACAAAAATTTCACAGCAAAAGTAAAACTTGAACAGGTAGGAGAAGAGTTTATCATTGAGAGAGGCGTCAGACAAGGTGATCCACTCTCGCCGAAACTTTATACAGCAGTACTTGAAAATGTAAGTATTTCGAAACATTGAATGGGAGAAATTTGGAATAAGTATAAACGAAAAAAAACGAAATCACCTAAGATTTGCAGAATATACTGTGCTATTTGCTGAAACACCAGAGACCCTCAAAACTATACTGAAGGTCTGTATGTAAGTTTGTTCGCGCATCAAGTAAAAACTACTAAATCGATTGCGATGCAATTTTCACTATTCGATAGCTTAGGGTTTGAATTAAAAACTGGAATAGGTACTTGGTGTAAATAATCTAATGATTAGATGCCGAGCAATCGATAAAAAACTATGTGACGGCTGAACAAATTTTGAACAAATGTAGTATATTGTACTTGGTCCTGGAATAACACGTATGCTTAGCTTAAATTAAAAAATCACGCGTGCAAAGCCGCGGGTACAGCTAGTCTGTAATACACTTATGATACAAGGGAAGAAAAAATTGCCCCTGGTACAACCAGGTGAAATATGTAGGTGGACCATGGGCAGGGCGCGAATTTTTAGTGAATCATACCTGTAGGTATGGTATGTATATAACATTTTTTTAAATCGTGTGTGTATATTTGTCTGGTTATCCGGGTCTGTTTGTTTGTTCGCGCATCACGTAAAAACTACTGAAATTATTGCAATGCGTTTTCACTGTTGTATAGCTTAGGATTTGACTTAAAAACTGAAGGAATTTTGATTAAATAATCGTATATAGGTACGAGGTTAGGTCTTAGGTACATAGAGTACCTACTTTTAACATATATAAATGACCAAGCGTGCGAAGCCGCGGGTACAGCTAGTCATACATAAAAATGATAACGTCAAAATTACGAAGAATAAATAATATAATATTACTAGTTTTACCGCCCGCGACTTCATCTGCGCGGACTACTGTTATCGCGAAAAAAAAAGCATCCTATTTTTTTCTAGGATATTAAAAACCAATGCAAAACTGGGTATAGCACCACTCTTGATGTTTTTTTGACAGACTTGTTATTTCGTTTCCATGGCAACTACAGACCATTCAGTGATGACAACCGTTCCTTACAGTGAGTAATCAACATTTTCCAGTTTTCCCGTGGAAACTTTCAATTTTCTGGGATAAAAAGTATCATCACCATCATGTCAGCCTTTAGAAGTCCACTGCTGAACAAAGGCCAAAACCCCAAAGAGCGCCTTGACGAGCGATCTTGTGCCACCTCCATCCACCGAGTTCCTGCGATGGCTACAATGTCGTCGGTCCATCGTGTGGGGGGTCTTCCCACACTTCGCTTGCTTGTTCGTGGTCGCCATTCGAGAACCTTTATTCCCCAGCGGTTGTCGGTTCTGCGAACTATATGGCCTGCCCATTGCCACTTCAACTTGCAAACTCTGAGAGCTATGTCGGTAACCTTCGTTCTTCTACGGATTTCCTCATTTCTGATTCTATCACATAGTGAAACACCTAGCATAGCTCTCTCCATTGCACGCTGCGCAACTCTGAGCTTTTGTATGAGACCAATAGTTAGCGACCACGTCTCAGTGCCGTATCTCATCACTGGCAACACGCACTGATTATAAACTTTCGTCTTTAGGCTCTGCGGTATCTGCGACGAGAAGATATGGCGTAATTTCCCGAACGATCCGAGTTGGATTCGTCGGTTGACCTCTTTGTCGAAGTTGGATCTACCCAATTGGATCGTCTGACCCAAGTAGACATAGTGATCAACAGCTTCGATAATATCATTCCCAACATAAACCGGCATGGGTACGACATGGGCATTTGACATGATGTTCGTCTTGCCCAAGTTCATTTTAAGACCCACCTGTTGGGAAACAATATTGAGGTCACTGAGCATTGTGCTTAGGTCTTCCAGGGTTTCAGCCGTGATGACTATATCATCAACAAATCGAAGGTGAGTGATGTATTCGCCATTGATATTAACACCAAATCCGTTCTAGTTCAGAAGCTTGAATATATCTTCCAGTGCAGAGGTGAACAGTTTCGGAGAAATAACGTCTCCCTGTCTCACCCCTTTTTGCAGCTGGATAGAATTCGTGCTCTGATCCTGAAGACGAACTGTCATGGTGGCCTTGCTGTACAAACACTTCAACACTTCGATGTACTGGTAATCAATCTGGCACCGCTGTAATGACTGTAGCACTGCCCAGGTCTCGACTGAATCAAAGGCTTTCTCGTAGTCCATAAACGCTAGACATAGTGGCCGATTATACTCTTCGGTCTTCTGTATAATCTGCCGGAGCCTATGGCCTATGGATGTGGTCTACGGTGTTTCCGGAATCCAGCTTGTTCGGGAGGCTGAAAGTCGTCAAACCTACGAGCGAGATGGTTTGTAACTACTCTCGAAAACAACTTATAGACGTGGCTTAGCAGCGAAATGGGCCTATAATTCTTCAAGAGGGTTGTGTCACCTTTCTTAAAGAACCACTACGCTCCTGTGCCACGCCTCTGGCACAGGAGCGTAGAGCGCCCTCGAGAATGACGGAGTTAAACAGCTTCTGAAGGACTTTAAGTACCGGTGTTCCACCCGCTCTCAGTAGCTCTGTTGTTATTCCGTCCTCCCCTGGTGCCTTGTTGCTCTTAAGCTGTTTGAGAGCCATTCTGATCTCGTATAGGCTGACGTCCGGGATATCTTCGGTATAAAATCTGGTCAAACGGGTTCTTGCATCGCTAGTCTTGCTAGGAGGACTACGCGATGAGGTGTATAATTGTCCATAGAACTTCTCGAGTTCACTCAAAATCTCTGGCTTCGACGAAACGATGCTGCCACTGTCGGTTTTCAGCTTCGTCAACAGGCTTTGCCCAATAGACAGATCTCTTGCGAACACTTTGGAGCCCTTGTTCCGCTCTATTGCGTTCTTAGTACAAGTAGTATTATAGGAACGCAAATCGTGTCGCATTGACTTGGAGATCTGTTTATTAAGCAAGCTATAACTCGACATATCCACTGAAGACTGCAGCCTCATCTCGCCTCGTTCTGATAAAAAGTATCCTATGTTTTATTCCAGGGTATAAGCTATCTCCATTCCAAAATTCAATCAATTCCAGCCGTTATCGCATGAAAGCTCCCCAAACAAACAAACAAACAGATAACGTTTCACTTTTATATATTGGTATGGATATGGATATCCAACTAAAACTACTAAATCTTTTTTTAAAACAAAAGCATTGCTTTTATACAAAGTCAAATTGTGTCCCTATCTACCTCATACGCTCCGTGTTAATACGATATGTCACGTTAATATTGTTCATTATTGTGTAGATATTAGGTACTATGTATTACATAGCTTGATGAAATGTAGTTTCTGTATCAAAGTGATTTTCTATGGGGTTTCAATAAAAAATAAAATTATATCCACGTAATTTCTGAACGAATCCGTTAAACTAACCGACATTATCAGAAAGAAGCTAGGGGAACCACTAGCTTCTTTCTTATTGGTTGTTGGTCTGCCGTCTCCGCTATTTCTTTTATGTGAAAATGACTACGAATACATATAGGAAAATTAGAAAAATGAGAGGCGCGCAGTCTTGCGACTTGTTCGTTCGTGCGACTGACTTTCCCGAGTCCCGCACGCGTTGCTGTCGCGCCGGTTCGGCCGTTGCTTTGGCTGACTTATGTATCAGCTAGATCAACTCGATACCTCGATAGCAGTCGATTATATTTGCTCATCGTTTTCCTACCACGTCATATTACGCGGTTTTCCCTTATAAAAACCCAGTTACCGTTATTAATAAAATCAAATCATAATCGCTGATTACTATTCCATATGAAAAAGAGAGTTTGTTTGTTTGTTTATTATTGTAAATAGTAAAGTTGAAAAAGTATTGATTGCAAAAAAAATAATTTTATGTTTGCCGATAACGCCGTCCGCATACCTGAGTTCAATTAATTGACTGAGGTACAAATAAAATTGAGAAAAACTTATACCTGAAAGAGCCAAACATTTCAATATTTTTTTGTTACGAATTTCCGACTCTTTTGTTCCGTTAGTTTTTGGTAAGAATTAATTATCATTAATGTTTATGTTGCGTTTTTTTTTGTTGTATTACTATTTTTGCGCTGCGTTTTCAACCCACTATTGGGTTTGCAATCGAAGTCGCGACGGAGAGCTAGTCAAGAACATAATTAGATAACAGCAATCCAATTACCTGATTATCTATATATGCATATCAAATTAATTTGGTATATATACAAGAATCGGTGTTTGAGTTCTCATCCTTTCGGGCTTAACGTTAACATGGAATTCAAGAGCGGACTATTCCTCGTAGCTTTTATAGTTGGGTGCACAGGTGAGAGACATTACGTATTTATAATTATCTATAATATATTTATCGAGCGTTGTGACCGAACAGATTTTTGAATAGCAGTGTCTATAAATCTTTGTTAAATCAAGATAAATAAAGATAAAATTTCCAAACAAATTAATATCATAAAACATTTAACTTCTTAAACTTTCGCGAATCACGCACAAATTAATATCAAATTTATTTTTTTACTAACCTCGACGTTTTGATCTTGACCGAGTGCTACAATGAGCGGTCTTATCGCTGACCAAATGGTTGTCTGGAAGATATAGAGAAATAAAGTAAAAGTAATCGGTATCCACTTGTAGTCCTTATTTATTTTATGCAGAAAGTGGACCCTGTGATGTAACAAGTAGGTACTTGTAGGTTTACTTGCGTGTTACTGTGATGATAATATCGTTATTGCACGTGCTTATTATTTATTGTTTTAACGTCATTTATAATAACTAGTGGCTCTGTAAGCTGTAGACCTCTCGCGTACAAACTTTTTTGCAAACGATCTAACGGTGCAATCGGTATTGGTATGTCGGTGGCGTAGCGCCATCTAGTTTTATTGTAAAACCATCATACCTTCAGATCTTCACCAAATGTTTATGAGACTAACTTAAAGTTACTATCATTCAAATAAAAAAAACCATCAAAATCGGATTTAATAAGGCGGAGATATTCAGTAGCCCCCTTTTGACCCCTTTTGGTGGAAGTAGCACTCCCCCCCCCCCCAATCAAAAATCCCAGACGACTATAAAATTCTAAAAATTCGCTTAACCTGTATACCAAGTTTCGTCTAGATCGGTTGAGAAATGCGACCTGTAGAGGAGAACAGAGATCCGGACTGACATCTGTACGGATATACGAAAGCATTTTTGCCTAAGCTGTAACGGAGACGCTTCGCTCAGCGCGAACGCTTGGTCAATAATGATATCTGATTTATAGATAAGTTAAGTAGGTACCTACTTTATCATTTTGTGTAGGTAATCCGTTAGTAGTAGAATTTAAATCTTTAATTTATCGTTATTCACAGATAGCAAAGGTTTTAATATGCTGGGAAAACCATAAAAAATATTTATCGGGATTTAGATTGTATCTGTGATTGAAATTATTCGATAAGTTATGATAGTGAATCTAAACAAAAACATATTTTTGACTCTGCCTTCCTACGGTTTTCGTTAACGTTAAGTATGATTTTATTTACTTACATTCGTCCTTATGTCGATCTTTCAACCGTTGTTTTCTGATATGGTAGGTAAGTTGGTTAAAACATCGTGATGATTGGTTTAGCCAGCTGCACTGCAATGACCCATTCTAAGCTAGCCAGGGTGTGCCAGAAGTTTAAAGAATCATCATATTGATGATGATTCTAAGCACCTGGCCTTATTAAACATCGGGCCTAAATAATTAGTAGAAGAAGATAGTTAATTATGAAGCAGTCTATATATTGGAGCTGTCCGGAGGTGCATTTTTTTATTACGTCAACTATATAAAGTTCTAGAGTGGAGACCGAGTTAGGAGCAAATAAAAGGCACGCTCGCTGGCAGGTGGATGAAGACTTGCGGGCGGACGGCTGCCAGCGACTGGATGAGGAGAGCCGAAGACCGGGCTCAGTGGCGTTCATAAGGAGAGGCCTACGTCCAGCAGTGGACGATCCCAATGCCCGAACAGGATCTGTCCATCTTCTTCGAGCATGTAGATCCATCAGCTCGCATCGTGGGCGGCACGGAGGCGCAGGCCGGAAGCCACCCGCACATGGTAGCGATGACCACAGGCTCCTGGATCCGCAGCTTAATGTGCGGCGGCTCCATCATCAGTAGGAGGCACGTGCTGACCGCTGCGCACTGCATCGAGCCCGTGTTCAGTTCGGGCTCGCTCATCAGGTACGAATTGTAAAACTTCCAGTTGACCAACGGCTTATAACATCATGACTTCACTTGTCTTCCTTCATTACATATGATACTTATAAGAAAGCAGTAAGTAACGAAAACTCTGTACAATACCTAACACAGACTTAATACCAATAGATACCACAATCAAGTATTTCAATCGGTTCAGTAAATATAAGTAATGCAGACAACAACAAAATGTTGTATTCTTGTTCAGTACAATTTTTATTAAATGAATGAACTAGGTGTTTGAGTCATATTTGGTGAAATAGAAATGACGACATCACGACGTGACGTCATCACGACATTGAAATTGTAAAGTAGGTAGATTGGTAGTGTTTCGCACTACAATTCATGTAATTTTTTTGGAAGTATTATTGTTGGTACATAAGTGCTACAAAAATACAAAATACAAGTTCAAAATAAGATAAAGTATTTTGGTCGGCTAGATATGAGTAGGTACATAAGTACCTAACTATTAACTTACCGTGGTCTCTAGATGGTCTCTTAGATTCTTTGAGAGTTCCTGAGATTTGTATTTTCCCGCAGAGTATTAAGAGATAGACAAAACTTTCTTTAGTGAGCCCGTGAGCCGATACCGTTGCACTAAGTTAGTGTAACAGATGTGACTGAGTGTAATTAATCTCCGCCTACGTCAAGCTCCTGTCGCTCTCCTTCACGACGGTCAGCTCCTACAGTCTCCGAGGCTAACCTCTACGCAAGATACCGGCTCGTTATCATAATAAAAAAAAGCAAGATCTCATGAAGCTCTCACGAAAATTTATCAAACGAGTAACAATACTTTGAAAATGATCGAATTCGTCAAAGTTTACTACCACTAACTTGTCAAAGTGGCAACTCGTACTTCTAAAATGCGAACAATACTCGAAAACTTTATTTCGAATTCGAATACTACCATTTGATAAAACCCGTCCTACTAATTTTAGTTCCTACAAGTATTCGCAAGAGGCGCTGACAGAGTAAATGTATGGAACTAGGCGAAACTACATTTCGTTTTCAAAAACTATAAAAACTTGTACTAGGGGTACTGGTGTATAGGTCGCGTCACGTAAAAAGAACGCTGGCGTTAGGCTGCGCATTAGGCGATTTATCGGTCTATTTGGTGGTATAATATATAATAGCAAATTTAATAAAGGCTTATATATAATATAATAAACGCTAATTAATAATTATTTAAAACAATAGGCCTAGTACTTTTGTGCGCGAGTGTAGCCATGCGCAAACACAGCCCCTTCACTTTCTTCCAGCGTTCTTTATACGTGACGCGAACTATACTTTGCATCCAATCCGATGAGTAGAAACCGAGCAATCGATAAAAATGATTTGACGGCTGAACCACGGACTATACAATTATGTACTGTGGCTGAACGAAGTTTCATGAAATTTGATATTTGGTACTATTGGTTCTGCAATAACTCATAGGATCTTTATATCACATCGCAGGCACAGCTAATAATAGAATATAAGTGAATGCACCCCCTTCCCAGCTCCCTCCTGGTGACCGTGGGCACCAACCGCTGGAACCAAGGCGGGCAGTCGTACTCCATTGCCCGTAACGCCACCCACCAGAACTACATGTCATCCATCATCAAGAACGACATCGGCATCCTCGTCACCAGCAGCGACATCCAGCTGTCCGCGCTCGTGCAGATCATCCCCCTGACGTATGACTACGTCGGCAGAGGGGTGCCTTCCAGGGTCGCCGGCTGGGGCAGGATCAGGGTGAGTTCAGAATAGTACTGTCTGTTTCTTCTAAACATTAATAAAACAAAATATAAAAAAGTTAACTATATAATTATGTTAGTTACAATTCGTTTCTGTTTATTGAGACATTCCTCTTCATAACTTATAACACTGAATATTACTTTTAGAAACTTAACACATTTTTTTATGGTCGGATGAAAAACAGAAACACTTTAAATTATTACCATCTCCTTTTCAAAAATTCATGCTGAAGTATCATATCAAACATCTAAATGTCACCAGAAAGCCTTTCTACCTACTCTCCAATTGTTAATACTTTAATGAATAAATTGTCCCTGAATAAAAGATATAAGTACTTATGTTACAAAAAAATACTGACATATTTTGTTGAATATGTGGGATTACCTTTTATATAAAAAATGGCTTGGCAAACGTAGTGTAGGACACCCAAGCCAGGTGGAGTGACCACATGCGGAAGGAGACCGACAGAAACTGAATAAGAAGAGCCGAATATCGGGATCTGTGGCGTTCGTTTGGCTCTCCAAACACAACAGGCCTCTGCCTGTCTTCAGCAGTGGACGAAAACGACGATAAAAAAAGCCGTTTGTCTATCCGATCTTCTTTATTATGAGATTCTAATATTTTTATATGATTGGTTTAAAACCCCAGATATATAATAGAAAATCCACTGTAAATCAAACATACACTTTTAATTGAGAACTTCCACCTATTGGCAGACGATTAAAAATGCAGGCTATAGAAAACAATAATTGTTCAAATTCAAGATCTGATTAATTCGCAGTAGTTCTTCTCAAAGAAGCAAATCGTTGAAGATAATCTTCCGGACGACTCTGTAACGAAGTTGATAGTCTCTCCTGCCGAGCTGAGTGTCCAAGGTTCAAATCAAACAAACTTTTTGTTTGTTCGAGACCTTGGATATTTATGGTGTATGTGTGTCCATGCCACGTACTCAGGAAATTCTGTGTATGAGCGTGTAAACCTTAAATGTAATTCCAACCCAATGATCCAGGCCAACGGTGTGCTCTCTGCCAACCTGCTTGAGATCACCACCGCCACCATCGACGGGCAGCAGTGCGTGCGCGACGCCGCTGTCGCATCCGTCGTGCTCAACATGCCCGCGCCCCCTGTCGACCCTGAGCTCGAAGTGTGCACCTTCCACTCGGCAGGACGCGGCAACTGCAATGTAAGTGGCATCGTGATTGGCAAAGGGCCGGCCACATGTCGAACCGATAGCCGATGGGGTAGGCGAGTGGAGACCACATAGTGTAAGACGCCCTTCGTCTAGATGGAGCGGCGGCTTATGGTATCTTATCTATCTATACTTATTATAAAGCAGTAAGTAAGAAAAAATAATATAGTAAAAATAAGTCTAGGGGGCTTAAAATAAGCTACTGAACAAGAATATATCTTTTTTTTAATGGTGTCTGTTTGTTCGCGCACCACGTAAAACTACTGGACCGATTACGATGCGATTTTCTCTGTTTGATAGGTTTTTAGCTTAAAACTGGGGTACTTGGCATCTTAATCCAATGATTAGAAACTGTACAATCGATAAATAACTATCTGACGGCTGAACGAAATTTGATATTTTGTCTTTTGGTCCTGGAATAACACATTCATATTCTATTTAAAAGTAACCTTACTTTTAAATAGAATATGAATATAGAAATGACCACGCGGGCAAAGCCACGGACACAGCTAGTAATATTATAAAAACGAAAGTAACTCTGCATGTTAAGTTTTCACGAATTAACGGCTGAACCGATCTTTATGATATTTGGTGTGTAGATATTTTGAACCTTGGTTGATAGTTTGGCCATACAATACTTAGTATCGAGATAAACTGTAGTCTTCGCAAAAAGCTAGTGTATTTTTTTCTTTCTGAATATAAGAATAAACAAAGGATTGTAATATTTTTACGGCAATGATGCCAATCCTTGTCGATTGGTTGTTTCAGTAATAATTCAATAGATGGCAGTACGGTCCCCGTAAGAATATATAGAAACTAAAAGAAGAATTTGGAGTGCGGCGTCGTGGTTACGGTGGATTAATTGGCTAAGAGCTAAGAGCAAATATCACGCAGAGGCTCGGATGGTGCGGGTTCGAGTCCCGTTCTTAATACTTTATGCTTTCAAAACTGTTAGATATGGTTTAAGTAGTCGTCACTGCAAAAAATAATAATATTAGTTCATTGTTCGCTCATCAGCTTATACCACCTGTCTATTTCCAGGGTGACTCCGGCAGCGCGCTGGTCCGCACTGACAGCGGCCAGCAGATCGGCATCGTGTCGTGGGGCTTCCCTTGCGCCCTCGGAGCCCCCGACATGTACGCCCGAGTATCGGCCTACAGAAACTGGATCGAAGAGAACACCAACTAAAGTACTACTTGCGATTTGCGAACAACGCCATCTACAGTCGCCGTCGCGTACTAAATAGGAAAACTTGTTATTGATCAATCGGAAAATAGTATGAAAATAAGATTGATATGTGACTTTATACTATTGATAATACTATTATTATACAAACGGGATTTTATTATGAATTATAAAAATGAGATCTTATCAATATAACACCTTCTATTTGTAAATAAAATGTTTTTAATATACTAATTAATAATTTTTGATACAATTTTGGTTTTTATTTCATTACTTCTTGTTACACATCCATTCAACACAGAGAAATCTCAATAATTCGTCTATAATAATTTCAAAAGCTTTTAAACTTCACTTGTATTTATGTATTTATCTATGTATTTCGTCTGTCCTGGAATCTTGCAGTTCAACTTTCGAGCACTTTCCGATTAGTTAGCTACCCGGCTGAACCCCGGAGGATAGATTCACAAACCGATGATAAAGAAACAAAAAATGAAAGGACTTAAAGACGTTAAAAGTGAAAAAAAAAAAAAAGAAAAGACAAATAAAATATGTACTTAAAAACGTACCTTTGTCGTTCCATATAAATTTCATCAAAGTAGAGGCTCAATACAGATTTAGTACTGTGTTAGTTTAATCCATTCGAATTCGATATCTATACTTATAATAAAACTGTAACAGGTCCAATTCTGTACATTGAAGTTTTTTTTGAGGCTTTTCTGTAATCTAAACTGAAGCCATAACTGTTTTATTTTTTTATTTTTGTCTCTCTGTCTGTCTGTATCTTGGCTAGGCATCACGCCAACTACTACTGAATGAATTTAAATGAATCTTGGTATGATTTGAGTTCATGATAGCTTTGATAGCTTAGGGTTTGACTTAAGACTGGTGTACTTATTAGCTCAATCCGACGAGTAGAAGCCGAGCAATCGATAAAAACTTGTTGACGGCTGAAGGAATTATGTTTAAATGTTGGTATATTGGTATTTTAGGTATTGGAATAGTAGTGAAATGGCCACGCGTGCGACGCCGCGGGTACAGCTAGTTTAAATATTTAATTTATATCCTACATTGCTCATGCTTTTTCATATCAACTGTTTAGCCTGCTCGAGTCTGAAGTCTGATGATGTATATCTAATCATAATAATTATAATCCCATGAATTCATTAATACCTTACAAAATTGAAAATGTTTCATTATTTACAAGCGACACTCCCTGGCTTCTCGCGAATAGATTATGGTTTCTTTAAATAGGTATATTTTGTACAAAACTTATAGTAGGAGCGGACAATGACCGGTTGGGGCGGCTGAAATTAATTTAAACACGCTTATCTATCTGTCCTTATAATTGGTATCTACTAGGCAAGCGTGCTACACCTTCGAACACGTCATCGCTTTCCATCAGGTGAGATCGTGGTCAAACGATTGCCTAGAAAGCAATAAAAAAAAAGTGTTAAGTACCAAAAAGCCTGTACATCATAATCATCATTAGCCTATATTTGTCCACAGCTGGACGTAGGCCTCTCCTAATGCATGCCACTGAGCTCGGTCTTCAGCTCTCCGCATGAAGTTTCTACCACTTTTCGCAGGTCGTCACTCCACCTGGCCACAGGGCGTCCTACACTACGTTTGCCTGAACGTGGTGTCCACTCTAGAACTCGTCCACCCCAACAGTTATCGGTTCTTCGGAAAATGTGACCAGCCCACTGCCACTTTAGCTTGCTTATCCTTTGAACTATGCTGTTGCCTTGGTTCTCCGTCGGATATCTTCATTAAGAATCCTTCAGAGAAACTCCTAGCTAAATTTGTGGACTAGTTTGACCGTGAGTGTCCACGTTTCGGCTCTCTAGGTCATGACTGGTAGGATGCACTGATTGAAGACTTTTGTCTTCAGGCACTGTGGTTTGAACGATGAGAAGACCTGACGAAGCTTGCCGAATGCAGTCCAACCCAACTGAATTCTTCTGTTGGCTTCCTTCTCAAAGTTGTTTCTGCCTAATTGCAATATTTGTGTATTTGAAGTAGGAACATTATTTGGAGTACATTATATCGGAAAAAATACGAAACTTCATGGCCGTGACCTGCCAAAATTATCATCGTAAATTTGACAGACCATAGTACCTCAATCACAGGCACGACAGTTTCGGACAGCTGTTGCGGTAGGCGCTTCATCTGAGGCGTCTTCTTTGCTGTTGGAAATTTGCAAGGTACGATTACAATTTAATAGTATGATTCGTACACCTGAAAGAGCCGGATCTGATTTGGATATTCCCCGGAAAGTGGAGAACCTGACTCGGGAACAACGCAATGCAGCAAGGATAATAAACGTACAAGTGAAGCTAATATAAAGCGTATAAAAATAGACTTTCTCCTGAGGATACTGATGAAAAGTAGAATCGTTTTGAGTACAGGATTTTCCAGATGCACTCCTCCTGGAAGTCTGATGTGGACCTCATGTTTGAGAAGTTAGAAGAACGGCTCATTGATATACGGAGTAATTCTGAAAAGTCTGTCAATCTACTGGCATCAAAATTTGAGATCTTAGAATCCATAGTGGTAACTCTAAAGCAGGAGTGCGAAGAGAAACAGTTGCGCATCGATCATCTTGAAGATCAGCTCGAGGATTTACAGCGCGGGCCCGCAGCTCTACTATTGAACTCTGGAACAAACCTTGCAGCCAGGAGGAACCCAAAGAAGTTCTGTCAAGCTACCTAGCAAAAGTGTGCGATACAGTAGGTATAACAACGAAATAAAATACATATTCAGGATCCCGGGTACCCCAGAGGCAAAAAAAAACGTTATTGTTGAGTTTACAGACAGGACCACTTTACAGACAGGAGCTTCAATATTTCCAGCAAAACAAATAAGTTGTGCTCATCGCTCCTGGGCTTTAACAATAATTATAATAATAATATTTATTTATTTCTCCGTTCTTATTAACAACAAGTACACACATAGAAAAACATTAGGTATTATATTTATACATGGAGCATTACGTACGTTTATATAAATAACACACCAAATACAAAGAAAATAATAATAATTAAAGGTTCCCAATTGATGAAAACATCAAATTATTACAAACAGTTGTTATAATGTGGCTATAACTAAATAAATTACTGTACAAGAACATACTTGGGTTTCTATTTTATTTACATGAGGTTTGAAAACAAAACGTTCGGTTCAGGTAAAGATAAAGGTTTCCGTACATTATTATCTGGTGTGTATATCAAGTTAATAATAATAACAAACAAGATTAGCAATGTAATTTTATTATGAACACAATTATTATGATTGCAATACATACCTACGCAACAAGAAATTACACGTAAAAGATAAGAGAAACCAACAACTTCAGGATCACACTTACTTAACATAAGCCACACAAAATGCAACAGCGTATTTTTTTATGTACTTTTATTTTAAAATACTTTCAAGTAGACTTCTGAAGCTGATAAAGCTTTTAATAATATCATACAAGCTTTAATATCAACTCCTATTTTAACTTGCCCTGACTTTTCTAAACCCTTTGCTCTTCATTGCGACGCATCCGCTTTTGGACTTGGAGCAATGCTTACCCAAGACTTCAATGAAATTGAAAAACCCATAGCTTACATGAGCAAATTACTTACAGGTCCCCAAAGAAACTATTCGATCACTGAACGTGAACTCCTAAGCGTTATAACAGCATTAGAGTATTGGCGTTGCTACCTAGATAATGGCCAAAAGTTTACTATCTATACCGATCATTCTGCACTTCAATGGTTTT
This sequence comes from Alsophila aescularia, assembly GCA_946251855.1. Classification (NCBI taxonomy): domain Eukaryota; kingdom Metazoa; phylum Arthropoda; class Insecta; order Lepidoptera; family Geometridae; genus Alsophila; species Alsophila aescularia. Next base: position 33,121,166 of record OX276381.1, read on the forward strand.
TACACTTAGATAATCCTACAGGTAGACTTTCCCGTTGGAGCGTACGCTTATCAATGTTTAATTTTGACATTAAATATAAACGTGGCAAGGAACATTTGGTCCCAGATAAATTGTCTCGTATTAAACCAATTAATGTGATTAATTATGATCCAACACATACTTGTGATTCGTGGTACACTTCTGTATACTCCAAGTGTAGCAAAAATCCCACATCAACTCCTGATTATATGATACGTCACAATAAACTCTACAGGTACACCCGTTTTAATACCCTCATAAACTCAGAATTAAGTTGGAAAGAAGTAATCCCATCTGAATTTCGTACAGCTATTATCGACAAAAACCATTCATTACCAACAGTAGCTCATTTTGGCACTTTCAAAACATACCATCGTATTATATGGATTTTTTATTTAAATCAAATCCAATTTGCCATAAATTCAGCTGTTAATGAAACTACTAAATTCACACCAGCTTTCTTAGTATTTGGTCGCGAAGTTGTAACGTGTGGATCTACCTGAAGAATTGATTTTTGCTCCACGCGATGAAGACGCTGACAACATAGGTCAGTTAAGCCCTTTATTTGCTGAAGTACAAGCACGTTTATTCCGCGCTCATGAAACTGACGCTAAATATTATAATAAACATCATCAACACCTTGAATTTAACCAAGGCGACATTATATGGAAACGTAATTATCCCATAAGTTCAGCAGGCAAGTATTTTTCAGCTAAATTAGCTCCTAAATTTGTAAAATGCATCATAGCAGCTAAAATTTGACCACTAATTTACGACCTCAGTGATTTATCTGGTAATCCCTTAGGCCGTTGGCATGTCAAAGACATTAAACCTATACCACGTACGTCTTAACCTTAACCATCACTTGTCTACTTACTTACATACTTTATTATAATTATGTACTATGAAAGTTACATTGCTTTCATATTCCCGTACCTTACCATACATTTAAATACCTACATACATTATGACCATTGTATGTTCCCTACTTACAAATAACCTTGTATTTAAGTTGTAAATAATGTAATTTTAATATAATTTCCCTTTACGGAGTAATGTCCACATTTTTAGCTTATTTATCTTTTATTCACTTTATTAACTTTTCGGATTCATTATGAATACTGACTTCAAGTCCCTACGTATTGCTATTCAGTGCTATTGTACTTACTACATACTTTAATTCTTTGGTACTAACAGTAGCTAATACCCTACTTGTTAGCTATGTACTTTTTTATTTACAATCATAATGTTCAGTATAAAGCGAAACCAGTTCTATATATTATTATTTACTACACCTACACACAAAACTTCCAATACTGAAAAGAGCGGCAAATGTGATTACTCTATAAACCAAGCCCGGGTCACAAAACCAGTATTATCTTATATTTAATATACTTATTACCTACCTACCTTACTTATATTATTTTTAACGTTCTAACACAACGTTTACTATGTACATACACGTGCTACAGGCACGTCGTACCCTAAGGTAAGTTTAGCCATTTTGGCAAAGTAATTGTATATAAATATACACATACATACATTTACACATCACACACCACACACTCACCACACAGACACATACACATACACACATACACTAACATAATCACCCTAATCAGCGGATAGTGACTGTATAAATAGGCCTACACTACACTGTATTGGTTCCACGAGTAACATTAATATTATTTAAGGATCCTCTTTCTTATGAGTTTCATTTTCAAGGAATGGGAATAAGACTATGAATGTGTGATCTATGAATTTGAATACATCTAGGAATCCAATCAATTGTATATTGACATTGTAAATAAACATGTTCACCAAAAAAATTAAAGGCGATAACCCAAATTGGTAAACAACAAAAATTCAAAGGAGCTTGTGCAAGTTTCTTTGAAAATTAGCCAGAGTTTAAAAAAATCCTTTTCAGCTCAGCATTTCCATTATTTTAATTAATTATTTTACTGTTTCAAATTTATTACCCTTATTATATATATTTTTATTATTAATTTCTACTTATTTTTTCTTATTTCTTTAGTTTTTTTTTATTTATTTTTTTTATGAAAAGCTTATCTTTTTGGTTACCAATAACATCAAATTATTTACACACATGTGTACATTTTTATTTGTTACAATAAAAAAAAATAGGAGGCGGGGTATTGTGACGATGTCAAACCTCTTTCATCATAATTATACTCATTTGATAGTTTATCTATTCATTCTAAATTCAAATAACCTGTCGTTCCTAGATTGTCATTCATGCATTGGCTCATGTCGATGTTTTTACAAAATATCTGATAAAAAGTGGTAAATAAATAATTATTTTATCTACATAAATCTGGCAGTTTTAGTTACTGCGTAAATACCGTAAATACCTACCTAAAATTGCGGCCGATAGAATGCCAAACAAAATGCTTGACTTCTAGCTTGGGGCGTGTTCGTGTTCAGTAATGAAGGACCAGCTCGACTAGCAGAGTCCTGCAAGCGTTGCTGATAGGCCAGCTATCTCTGCTCTATCTGTGCATGGTCATCTTCTACTACAACAAGTCCATGAAGGTGAAGCCGTTATTTATGAACATCTCCAAATACTCCTAATTATTCCTGTATTTTTATGTTGTCCACTGAGGTTTGGTCCCTGGGCTAGTGGAACAAACCCTAGGACCGCCTCGGGACAAGTATACTTAAAAGCAATGCCCCAACTTATCTAAAAATTCATGCTCACTCATGTCAGAATTACCCATACAATATTTGGCTCATTAAAGGGGAAAGAGCACAACGCTCTGTACTCAAGGTTATGACTTTCAAGTCCTTCCGGTATCCCACCCAGGCTATAGAGCCTACTACGCCAATACCCAACTACTAACAGTACGCCAGCTGTTCATTGTTAGTTTGGCATTGTCCTTCCACAAAAAACTTGACTTTAGCTTCAGCGCAGAAGTCACGCTCACGTTGTCGTCGCGGCGAATTAAGAGCGTGTGTGAAACCACTCACTGTTGTACGGCTTTTGCAAGACGGCATTCATTTTGAATAAGATACTCCCAATTCCATTGTATTAATAGACATAGGTGTAAAGAAGTTTTGTGTAATTGTCTGCTTAAACAGGATTATCTATCCTCCGAAAAAAAAAATTCAATATTTTCTAATATATAATAGTAACGCAGTGTGATTGTCTCTGGGTATATCTGCTTAATTTATGTCATTAGTATTATAAGAAACTTAGTACTACTTCTAAGATTAATATCTCTGCTGCTTTTCCTTATTAAGGACTAATAATGGTTTACATTGTTAGTACTTACCTAGTCATTAACTTTCAATTCTTTGTGTAGTGTATTATTGTTTTATTTAAAATAATCTAGATATAGTTGCCTAGTTTCTATGAGCTTGCCTTGGCGGAGGGCATTGATATGCCATAACACAGGATAGCCTAGAATGGGTATCAATGTCCAACAGTATCAGGTAGATAGATAGATAGATAGATAATACTTTATTGTACACCAGTTTTCAAAAAAATACGATAAATAGAAACAATCTTATAACTAAAGTACAACGGGCGGACTTATCGCTAAAAGCGATCTCTTCCAGTCAACCTTTGGATGGAAAGAAATAATGGAGTGAGAGAGAATGGCGGTGTAAACAATTAAAACAAATATATATATATATATATATATATATATTGAAATAATAATAATAATTAAGAAATAATTAATAAAAATAAATAAACATATACATAGATTCCATTAAATACAAAAATACATACTATAATAAAATTAAACAAATAAAAATAATAATAATATCTATAGATGTCAACACATAGTTACCTCTAAAAAATTAAAGGAGATCCTAAGTGAGTGAAGTAAGTGAGGGAGCCTGTCTGATGTTGATTGGGAGTGCATTCCAGAGACGAACAGCTTCTACGGAAAACGACTAGTCATAGAATATAGTTCTATGAACAGGCACTTTCAACTGAAGGTTTTCTGATGACCTAAGGGAACGAAGATGGAAACAATGAAGAAACTCATATCGATCCTTCAAATAGACGGGAGTTAAAGGATTGAACAATATATTGTATAAAAGAGACAGTATATGAGTATTCCGGCGAAGTCGTAGGTACGCTTCTATAATACGAGTATATGCAAATGCAAATATATTTTGAAACTTTGTATTAAGCTATACCTATTTTACTGTTATTTTTAAGAGACGTTTGTTGATTAATAAAAACATTCATTAATTCATTCATTCTATTTTTTACCCGACCGTAGTCGGGTTTAAATTTTTGAATTTGTTTCTTACTTGTGTCAATAGAACCACCAAACTCCTGCTCCACGCCTCTGGAGTTCTTCCATTGTTAAGAACGGTGCTAAATAGCACGTGAAGTTCTCGAAGTACGGGCTTTTCCCTTGCTTTCAAGAGCTCCGAAGTTATTACGTTCTCTCCAGGGGCCTTTCCATTTTTAAGTTGTTTGAGCGCCATCTCAATGTTGTCTAGGCTGACGTCAGACAGTTCGTCAGTATAGGGCGGCCGGTCATTATTGCGCGGGAATCCTCTGTGCTGGGTTCGGGTCTAGAAGCATGCGAGTCGTACAATCAGCCATAGAAGTCTTCGATCTCAGAAAGGATCTCCGGCTTAGAGACGACGGTTGTGCTATTATTGGTCTTGAGTTTCGTCAGATGTGATCTACTAATTGCTGGGTGAAGACATGTGACCCCCCCATTTTGCTCAATTACCCGGCTTTTCTACCCGGCTTGTGAGCATCGGAGGTCACGTCGCACCAGTTTACTGTTTTTTTATTGAAATCCCTTTTTTCAGACGGTGTGGCGTCCTGTTGCTCCCGTCGCTCTTTTTCGAGATGGGGGCGGTAAGGCATGCACTGACGTCCCGCTTGGGGTTGTATTGTGCATTTCAACTGGCCAGCCTCTACCCAAGCCACCCAAGCTCCTTTATATACCAGAGCACTTCTTTACAGCACAGCTGTTCCAGTGATGTCGAGAGCTGTAGATGGTGTTAAAATATTCGAGTTTGTATTTCGTTGAGCCTGTGAATTCACTTTTGCCTGTTGTAGTAGTCCAGTTTTTAGTCTCATCTCTTCCGTGGCTGTACAAAGCAGAAGCACATGCTCCACAGTCTTCTCTTCCTGCATACATCCACGTCACAGGAACAGTCCGTGGCTCCAATTTTATGCAGGTGGTAGTTTAGGTTGCATTGACCCGTTATAAGACGTACCATGAGACGAAGGTCTTGCTTAGTCAGCCTTAGCAGATTGTTGGTGATTTTCTCGAAGAACTAATATTTTCCTGTTAAGGGATGGAAACATAACTTTTGCATTTCTGAAATCCGTTTTTTTGTTCCACCAATTTTTATGCTCCCTTTTTATTTATTGAACAAGTAGTTTTCTTCCTTCCATTGCGGTGGTTTTACAGAGCTTTATCGCTTCTTCTCTGATATGTTCCTTAGGTTATCTCCTTCCTTGGCGAGCATGTCTGCCTTGGTATTTCCTGGACATGAGCCGTGGATTTTCGTCCATTTCACTTTAATTTTATACCTTTCAAATAAGTTTTGTAGGATCTCATGACATTCTGATATAACCCTCGACCTAGTTATAGGTTTCCTTAGCTCATAGATGATAGCTGCACTACTGTATTGAAAGTAAGGAGTTCACATTCACTATTTGTACCAGGTGAGAGTACATCGAGCATAGATAATGCTCTTGCCACTAGCCCATAGCTAGTCCCATAGCTTCTTCCTGAAATACTGATTGTACGATTCCTAGCTCCGGAGAGTAGAAACCATAATCAACTCCCGTCTTGTTTTTCACACTATCGGTGAAAATATTGTAAACGTTATGGGCACACGAGAGATCCTCTGAAGCATTGTCTTCTGTTACCAGCTTATACATCTTCTTATCTAGGGGTCCTACTAGCTACTTTATCCGTGCCCTGACGTGCTTCTGGTATTATTCTCGTTGCTTTGTCTAAAACTTTTGAATGGTTTGTGATGGGCCCGGTGTTTTTACACTGGTTTGTAGATTTGATTCTTAGTGCTGAAGCCATCGCCTCCTGCTGGATATATAAATGCAGTGAGGTCAGACCCAGAATAATATCTAAGAGGCTGATGATGACTATATACAATTCTTTACCTGGTCGTATAGTGGACCTCCCCTTCAATAAATTTTGTGTGGAGCTGTAAAAATGGTTAGTTGAGGAGACCTTCAATCTATACGGTTGAGGATTTTTTAAAGAAGTGTTCGTATCGTTTTCATTTGTACGGCAGTTTAATGTGAAAGATTAGACAATAGATAACTAAAATGATATTGTTATTACTAGACATCAGCTGTAGCTACGATAATTTTGAAATAGGTACTTCTTTATCGTAAAATGCATGCAATCTAATAGTTTTTTAATAATATTATATAACTTATTTTTTAATATTCATACGCTTTCTAGAGGCAAGTGTTGGTAGGTCTTAACGATATTTTAAAAAACTCATTGTACCTGAAACTTTCATGAATAAATATTATTTGATTTGATTTAATTTGATGGAATTGTTTTCGTGCAGCCGCTGATTAGAGAGTATGCCAATCTTTGGACTTGCTGTAGTTTGGTGATTGTGCTCACCAGATTTGTTCTCGGCCACCACACTACGCTTCCGTATGTGAGAACCGGTTGTACTATCACTGTATATAACCAGCGGCACAGTTTAGGTTTGAGACCCTAATCTTTAACGACTACTCTGATGCATTGCCATAAAATGTTTAATGCCTTTGTGGTTATAATATGATCTAGTTGTTTCGCCCACATCTTACTATCCAACCATACTATGCCAAGATATTTCACTTCCTTGCTGAGTGAAAGTTTTGTTACAAACCGTGTAGGAAGTCGTAGACTAGCTGTCTTCATCTTCCGAGTGAATAAGACCATCTAATTTTTTTGTGGGATTACAGATAGAGTGTGGCATTCACACCATCTCTCGACCTCCCGAAGCGCCTTCTGCATGTTTCGTCTAAGGTTGCTTCGAAAAGTCCGGAGACCATGATAGATCATCTGCATATTCTATGACTACTATACCATCCTTGTTTAATAATTCAAGAATTTCGTTCGCCACTACTACCCATAGCAGCGGAGATAACACGCCTTCCTGCGGACAGCCTCTGGTGACCACACATCGCGATGATTTATTAGCAGTCCTCTATGCTAGCTGCTCTATTATTCGAGGCAATACCTAAGACTCTATTATTCCCATTTTATCAAAAGCTCCCTCTATATCGTTAAAGGTTACAAGGCAAGATTGCTTGCTTTCCAGTGCGGATTCTATCTTGTGAACCTCCTGGTGGAGGGCCATTTCTGTAGATTTGCCTGATTGATAGGTGTATTGATTTTTGTGTACCGGTTTGTCAGGCAGTGGACCACTGCGAATGTATATAGGGTATTAGGTATTGTTTACCGGTACTCCTATGCTTAGGTATCATAAGTGGGATGTGTAAATTAAATATGAATCATATCAGTTAACACATTTATTAGCGTGTCACAATCACTACACAAAACTTATACCTACCTAAGTTTATATTAATTACGGTTACAAATGGTTGGCTGCGCGTGTTTGTACTCATCCTGACCTGTGACGTCGTTCAGAACTTGTGGTAAAGGCTTGGAAGCAAGAAGGCAACAGGGTGTATGGCCAGTCGTCATCGCTATATATAAGGTATTCCCTTTCTGAACTTAGTCAGCGGTCAATTTAAGTACGAAGTAGGCGGTTATCCATTTGTCAACGTCGATGTCTCATGACAGAAGTTAACAACTGCAAACTAGTAGTTCTTACGTAGTATTTATATACTCTTTGCCACTAGTATCAGCGTTCGTATTGAACTAAAAGCCATAAATATTTGATGCCACATGTATTTGTCGCATAGTCTCTCTAGTCCCGGCTAGTTTAGCTCCCGTCGCCCGTCCCTAAGCCGAAGAGCCTCGTCCGAGATTTTAGACATCGTGCGCGTACGCTGCACCTGATAAAATTTGGTGCCTTCTTCCCTAAGGATTCCCACAACATTTTGTTCCTGATCCACGTCATGTGTGATTTCCAAGGCAGCGAATAGATTTTCCAACTTGAGTTAGAAGGTTGGGTCGGAGCGTAGACTCCACCAAACGGCATCTTTCAAGATTGTGTCCAATATTCAAGAAGCCTCGGAAAATTCGGTGATCACTATCGGTATTGAAGCAACTAATCACTGAGCCATCCCTGAAATTTGCTTATTGTCCGTCATGATGAAGTCAATCTCATCATGACGGATCATCAACTCATCTTTAGTCAGACAGTGTCGGGGCTTTGCCAAGTCTTCTTCCTCTGGTGTTGCTTTTTGAAGAACGAATTCATCAAAAATAACCAATGAAAAGAACCCCTCTTATTCCAAAAAGTTAACTAGCATTTGCTCCCTGTGATTCCTCTCTTCATAGCCGTGTTGACCTATTTTCGTCTTTACTCCCACTTTGGCGTTAGTCTCCCATGATAACGTTGTAGTGGGCCCTTGTGGTGTTAAGTAGGGCTGAAGATATGTCATCAAACAATAACTTCTACCTCATCATTTGAGTGTGCTGAGGTCGGTGTGTAAACTTGTACGACCATAAGGCTATACCTTTCTGTCAGCTTAAGAACTATAGGTACGCTACTCTGGTCGACACATTGGATACTTTTATATAATACTAGTTTTCCCGCCCGCGACTTCGTCCGCGTGGACTACTGTTTATCGTGAAAAAAACATCCTATGTTCTTCAAGGATATTAAAAACCAATACAAAAGTAGGTATAGCACCACTCCGTAGTATTATTAGGTATTCTGTGGCACCACTCTTGTTGTTTTTTAATAGTGTAAATAAGAAAAAAAAGTTTTATTTAAAAAAAGCGTGGGGTGCTCTTTAAGATATTATCGAAATGATAATCCTTCTTCTCATATCTGTCAATGAAATATTTATAACTATTGACCATGCACACCACGATTTTTTTGAAATAATTTTTTTTTTCTTTTTTACACTATTATAATTTATTTTCTATTTTTTAGTTTAGTTTTCTATATAAAGCGTGTTTTTTTAGTTTTTTAAACTATTATTTATTACGAAAGAGGTTTGACCTCGTTACAATACCCCGCCTCCCCGGAGAAAAAAAATTTTTTTTTTTTGATAGTAAACAGTTTTTTTTTGTAGTAAGGTATGTAATAATGTTGTTGTTATTGGTATCCCAAAACATTAGGTTTATTTTAAAAAAAAGAAATGCTAAAGACAAAAGAAAAAACAAATAGTAGAAGTTAATAATAAAAATATATATAATAAGGGTAATAAAGTTAAAATAGTAAAATAATTAATTAAAATAATGGAAATGCTGAGCTGAAAAGGATTTTTTAAACTCTGGCCAATTTTCAAAGAAACTTGTACAAGCTCCTTTGATTTTTTGTTGTTGACCAATTTGGGTTATCGCCTTTAATTTTTAGGTGAACATGTTTATTTACAATGTCAATAAACAATTGATTGATTCCTAGATGCATTCAAATTCATAAATCACACATTCATTCATCATCATTCATAGTCTTATTCCCATACCTTGGAAATATAACTCATAAGAAAGAGGAACCTTATATATCAATAAGGTCACTCGTGGAACCAATACAGTATAGTGTAGGCTTATTTATACAGTCACTAGCCGCTGATTAGGGTGATTATGTGAGTTTATGTGTGTATGTGTAATGTGTGGTGAGTGTGTGGTGTGTGATGTGTAAATGTATGTATGTGTATATTTATATACAATTAATTTGCCAAAATGGCTTAACGCACCTTAGGGTACGACATGCCTATAGCACGTGTATGTAAATAGCAAACGTGTTAGAACGTTAAAATAGTATAAGTAAGGTAGGTAGGTAATAGTATATTACATATAAGATAATACTGGTTTTGTGACCTAGGCTTGGTTTATAGATTAGGTAATCACATTTGCCGCTCTTTTCAGTGTTGGAAGTTTTTTGTGTAGGTGTAGTAAATAATAATATATGAAACTAGTTTCGCTTAATACTGAACATTATGTTTGTAAATAAAAAAATACATAGCTAACAAGTAGGGTATTCAAGATTCAGCTCCCGGACGTGTTTACATGTTTACAAAAAGAGAGATTTTGTCCTATGGAGACAGGCCCCTACAAGTAGTGCAGCTAGGAAAAGTACCAAACTTGATGACCTATTTTCCGGCCCGTATGTAGTAACAAAAGCTATTGGGAATGATAGGTATAGGATTAGGAGCATAAAAGGATTACGGGGTTACAAAAGTTTTACAGGATTATTACCAATCGATTCATTAAGGCTTTATAGAAGTATAGCCCCTATGTCTAACAGTGCCAGTAGCACTGACGACCAACTTGAGACCGAAGATTTAATTGATTTATTGGAAAGTTAGCCGTGGCCCTAAAATTGCATTTTTCTTGTGAGAACAACTCATTGTGGGAGCAATTTTTTCAGGATGATCGAATGTAACGGATGTGACGTCTGCCAGTGCCACTGCCCGCCAAAGCCAAGCCGCCACGTTGACATTTCCCCTTCCCGCCTGCCAAGCCTGCCGCCATCTTGGGGACTTGTCAATAAAAGCCATAGCCAGCCATTTTTGCCTCCTATTTGTTTATTGATTATACAAGTGAACAATACAATATAATAACAGCAGAGAGTTCCTCTCTGCTGTTATTATTTCGCCCTGTTTCAAAGCATAAAAGCGAAACTTTATAGAACCAAAAGTTCCCCTAATCTGGACAAAAATGTATGTAATCGTTTTTTCCAAGAAATTTAAATCGTTATTAATATTGTAATGTTATTTAAATGACATAACATTGATAAATTTGATTTATTTACAGTGTATCACACCTAAATACGAGTATATATATTTTTAAATTGTGTCTGTTTGTTTGTCTGTTTATCTGCACCTGTCTGTTTTTTCGTGCATCACGTAAATACTACTGCACCGATTGTGATGCGGTTGAGTGCACTGTTGGAAAGTTTAGGGGGTTTTTTTTTTATAAACTGGTGTACTTGATATCTCAATCCGATGAGTAGAAGCCGAGCTATCGATAAAAACTTATTGCAGAAGGAATTTCGATCAAATGTTGGTATATTGGTATTTTAGGTCTTAGAATAGTACATAGAGCACTTTTAACCTAGAGAAATGACCACGCGGGCATCAGATAGTAGATCATAAATGGTAATTCGAAATGAAAAATAATAAAAGAAACGTAATGACTTCAAATACCTATTCAATGATACCCCACTTAACATACGAGGGCTGTAGTATTTTAGGTCTTAGAACAGTACACAGAGTAAGTACTTTTAGCCTAGAGAAATGACCACGCGTGCGAAGCCGCGGGTACAGCTAGTGATCAATTAAGTGTTACTTATTGAAGCGACAACAGTGGCAAAATGAGTGCGTACATTCAACAAAGTGTAGCGAGATCCCAAACTCTGTTCAGATTTTTTAAGCGTGGACCCTTAACCTAATCGTTTTGATTATTTTAACCAAAGATTTTTAGAAGTTTTTTATTTTATCAATTATACGGCCTTGGTCAATTCCTATAACTATTTACAGAAAGAATAACACAATCTATACTTACAATAAAGCAATAAGAATGAAACAGTCTGTACAAAGAAGATAATTAAAAAAATGGTCAAGGCTACTGAAAATAAGCTACTGAACAAGAATATATCATTTTTTAAATTTGTGTCTGTCTGATTGTCTGTTTGTCTTTCTATATGTTTGTTCGCGCATCACGTAAAAGCTACTGGACCGATTGCGATGCGGTTTTAACTGTTGGATAGCTTATGTTTTGATTTAAAAACTGGGGTACTTTATATCTCAATCCGATGAGTAGAAGCCGAATAATCGATAAAAATATTTTTGACGGCTGAAGGAATTTTGATAAAATGTTGGTATATTGGTATTTTAGGTACCTACAGGAATGACAACGCGTGCTAAGCCGCGGGCATCAGCTAGTAATTAAATAAAAATAAAAATAATGTACGTAATCATTGAATAAAATAGGAATAAGAAATCATATGATGATAGTAACAAAATGTCAAATACAAAATTAATACAATTAGTAAAAATAATAAACATATGCAGTCATTTAAAACATTATAAAACAAAATTATATCAACGTCAAGTTAGGCATGTAATAGTCAAACAATAATTAATACAATCGCCAACAAAGAAGTAATAAAAAAATTATAATTACTTTATAACACACTCTTCTCACAGAACTCCGAGCACCCAGACTGAATCACCTTCCATTCATCCGCAAACATATCAAACTCAGGTCTTGCGTCCAGGAGGGCATTAAGGGCAGTGAGGGTTCGCGGAATGGGAGACCGAGCATGAGTCTTAGTTCGGCACAACGAAAAATGTAAGCCTCCTGTTCAAGCGGTAGTTGTTAGGAGCGAAAAACCGCGATACTCGTATCTCATTATAGAGATCTGGCGCGTCTATTTTCTCACGAAGAATCTTGCACATGGTCATCAGTTGGTCATTTGCTCTTCTTACTTCTAAAGAGTTATAGTTTAGGCAGCTTAAGAGGAACTTTGTCGGGTACATATTATGTATGGATAATACCCATACATGCGTTTATAAAGAAAGCGAAGAAATGCCTTTTGAACCTTTTCCAGTAAAGAGCATAAAGTACTCTCATGCGGATGCCAAACACATGAGCTAGCCTCAAGCTTGCTTGGTCACTTTCAAAATGACGACAATTTCTTAGCACAAACCCCAGCCTTCTGACAGACTCTTTCGCAACTGTGGTGATATGGTCATGAAATGTGAGCTTTCGTTCGAAATTGACACCCAGGTCTTTCATGGTACCTATACCATGAAAGACCTGGTAAGATCCTAATCTTGTTAAGTCTATGGAATCTAAACAATGTAATTGTTTGATTTCTGTAGAATATTATGACTTGAGTAGTAACTATTTTTATTATTATTTTTATTGACTATTTTTATTGAATAGTGATGACTAATATTTATAATTTAATTAAAGTAATTATATTATTTTTACTCATAATTAAAATTAAATTCTAAATGTTATTTTTATTAAATTACAATTTAATGACGCAAGAAGTATAATGCAATATAATATGAAAAAAAATGTAACATCAGAGTAAATCTCCTGGTAATTAATGAGAACCCTCAATATTAATCAAAAATGCAAGAGAGCGAAGCGAGCGCAAATTTTCAAGCTTTACTTGAAGCATTTTTTATATGTAAGGTATTGTTATTAACAGCGTAATAATTTACGCTGTTATCCTCCATTCAGTATGTTATCCTTCAGGCAATATTACTACAAACCGTAAGCAAAGCGAGCGCAAAAATGTAAAAAAATAATAATCTAACTTATCTCTCTAACGAATGTCTATTTATTAAGACAAGATTTTGTATAAAAGTACTTTGTATCTTTATTTTTAATAGTTTAAAACTTTTATAGTTTTATAAACGAAGACCCGGGTATCCCTGGTTCTCTTTGAGAAAACCAGTTCTGAGAACCGGCAGCAAATTGTTTCCAGACCCGGGTACCCGGGTCTGCATTCCCTAGTAAGTAATAAGTATATTATATGTTAATTAGTATGTATGTAATGGTACGAAGTATATAAGTATGTGATATTGGTTTGTATATATTTATAGTGGCGTTGCTACGCTACACCTCCACCCATAAGCTAGTCCACAACATAATTAGATATCATCAATCAAATTATCTGATTATCAATATGAATATCAAATTAACTTGGTATATATAAAAGAATCGTTGTTTCAAATCTCATCTTTTCGGGCTAAACGTAAACATGGATTTCAAGAGTGGACTATTCCTCGTAGCTTTTATTGTTGGGTGCACAGGTGAGAGACATTACTTATCTATATCTATCTATCTATCTATCTATCTATACTATAATAAAACTGTACTGTAACGGCTAAGCATTAACATTAAATATTCTTTGAAAATTATAATTGAGATAAACTTCAAAATCAATAAAAAAGGGCAAAACGTCTATTTTTTTTTGTCTGGCTGTCTGTCTGTCAGTCTCTTTAAACACGCATCACACTGAAGCTACCACACGGAGTTTGATGCAACTTGGCACAGTCAAAGTTTATATTATGTGTTAAAATCAAAAATACTTTTTATCACGAAAAAATAAAGGGTTCCTGCGGGATAGGAGTCTAAATTTATGTTCATTTGAAAGTTATAAAAATAGTACATAGCGGATGTACTATTTCTATAAAAGGGCACCGTAAATTCGGCGTTCCTGCCACGAAGCAGAGTGGTGCAGCGGAAGCGTGTCGAGCCTGTAACCCAGAGGCCCATGGATCGAATTCACGCGCTTCTATAAATGTTTTGCCTCAACATTTATAAGCATTTACATACATTTTCTTTGATATTTTTAAGGCTTCTATAACTTCCTGAAGTAAACCGTCAAGTTTTGTTTAAAAACAAGCAGATAAACATGTACAGATGATCGCGCGTTTGTTATATCATGAGATATTGATAATTTATAACTCTTTCGACACAATATACCAAAAACGTAAAATGGTATGATTAATGCCAAATTCTCATTATGCCATTATACGATTATGACGATGCTAATGTTTTATATCATCACAGTCACAGTAATTCCACTTCGGATTATTTAGAAAAAAACTCAAAATCAGAAAACTATTCTGTCAATTTACTTTGTAATATTTTTTGACTTTGTAAATGTATTAGTTTTACTTAAAGTGCATTTTTCATTTACAATCCCTCATAAAAAGCGCCCTCTTGCGGCTGTTTGTATTGGTAACAAAACTGCTTACTGTTTTACATGTTGTACTAACAGAACTGTCATAGCTGTGCGGTCGCCCGCGCAACTACGGGTTCTTCCGTGATGCTCTAAAGTGAGGGCAGACGTCGTTGCGTATTTCGAAAATAAACATTACCTACACAACGCTCTTGACGTCAGATACCGTATTGGCATCGGTTATATTTTCAAATCCATAAAGCAAAAATGTATTATTCGAAAGTATACCGTAAAGGTATACATTCAAACATTTATGACGTCACTGGCCGAGCTGAGATCGGGTATATGTAGTTTCGAATTTAAGATTTCGCGCGGCGTATTTTGAAAATATACCTCCACATTACGCTATTGAAACACAGATAGATTTCTGTCAACAACCTCCAGTGGTGACCCGACAAGGCCGTGATAAGCTAGAAGCCAAAGGCGCTACGCTTCGCTCCCTCCTTCGTCTTCTAACCTATCACGGCCATGTCGTGTCACTACTGCTCGTACGCCGCGCTCGTTCATGCTTTTTATTGTTAACAGTTACCTACTATTTATTTTTTGTTGGTTTTAAGAGGACCAAGACAAACCTTTCTAGATTTACTGGTTCTATAAGCAAATTGTGAACATTTTCTTGTTATGTAATAAATAAATAAATACTGAAGTTCTGTATGTAAGTTTGTTTGCGCATCAAGTAAAAACTACCAGATCGATTGCGATGCAATTTTAACTATTAGGTTAGGGTTTGAATAAAAAACTGGGATACTTGGTATCTTAATCCGATGATTAGATGCTGAGCAATCGATAAAAATCTATTTGACGCCTGAACAAATTTTGAACAAATGTAGTATAATGTTCAATAACCACGCGGGCAAATCCATGGGTACAGCTAGTACTATATAACGGAGGAGGTAGGTTACCTTCATTTTCGTCCTCCATAGTAAACTAGTCTCATATGGGCGTACGACGGGAGATGTTGGCCCAAATAATAGAAGACCGCTAACTCTTCAAATCAAACTGTAATTCTTGATTTTTAGCTATTGTACAACCAAATCACAATGTCTATAGCTATGCACAACTACACGGAACGCAAGACAGTATCTAGGTGCGTTCCTGGTCGGTGGTCGACCGCCGCAGGCAAAGTGAGTTATTCCAGCCGACCGTCACACCATACACTCCATCGAGTGACACCGCTAGATGACACTGGCGTTCCTATTAATCAACTTAATGAACTCGGGTGATGACTAGATTCAGATACGGCCATCCTGCTTGCATCCTCGTGTGTTATTCTGCAACCAAAAGTTCCACGCAAGTACTTGTTTGACTCTGCCAATTCTGACCGACCGTGACTCTACCAAATTATGAAATAAAGGAAATTTCAATCTCTATCGTTTATTACTATAAAAAAAACAAATAGTAACTCTAAAAGTACATGAAAATCATGTTCTTACACAAATGGTACGAATTTAGACTAAAATCTAATTAAGGATCACTTTAGTTTAAGTACTTTTTAAATTATCCAAAGCAGTTAACAAATGCTAATTACCGAAAACAATGAGAAACTGCAATAATCAACCAGAGTCATGTACCATCTCCAATCACGTTAAAATCCAACGTCAACCAACAATCAACCAACAACCAACCAATCCTCCGGAACCTCAAGAGTAAACACTTCTATCGCCACGGCTCCTATAGCCGAACAGCAATCGCAGTTGCTCCATCCATAATCCGTGAGGACTGAGGATCACCGTGTGTACGCTGGCTACACACTACGGTCTCTGCAGAATACGACTTCCGCCAGAGCTGAACGCGCGTCGCGCACCCACGGTCTACTTGAATTGCCCCAAGAGACACTGGTCTCTACCAGGCTACGACTACGTTACAGCTACTGGTAAGATCGACTAGTACGGCCGATAGAGTACTCTTCTCGCGTTCCCATCATCTCTTAGGCTTGCTCATCACCGCTAAGATCATCAAATGATGATCTTAGCGGTGATGAGCAAGCCTAAGCCTTTACATTGACTTCAACTGGTACATGACCTACTGTTATCCTTGTTAATCTATCGTGAGCGTATTTGTAATTATGGTTACAGTTTAAAGCTTTCAACGTGTAACGATCACCATATAGAACCTCTACCACTTTAAATGGACCCATAAACTTCGGATCTATCTTCGTCTGATTTCGCTCTTCGTTTTCTAACAACACGAAATCACCAATCGAAAACTTTGTGATCTTTGCCTTGATACTATCAAATCGAGCCTTATCATATTCCGCACACCTCTGAATACTATCAGACGCAATCTTGCGAACCTCGACAATACTAACTTCGGTATCGACATCACTACACATCAGCCGATTAATAAATAGCTCGAGAGCTGAAACTTTCGTCACGCGTTCATCGTACAATTTATCGCCTCCTAACGCATCTTGCCACGATTTGTTATCATTAATCTCTACCGCAGTTAACATTGCTTTTAGGACACTCATAACGCGATCGACTTGTTACCTGTGTGGTTACCTGTCCATTCGCACGAGATGATTCATTCTTGATTTCACAAAAATCGTGGAAATCTCTACTCTGATCGGCTATGATATGAGTAGGAGCTTCAAAAAGCGCTACACTCTTGAGTAACCTCACGAATACTGCTGCTGGAGTCTATGTTGGTCGTATGGAGCAGCAGAACAGACTGGAGAAAAGCCCCAGGAGTCAAATCATGTTTGGTTTGAGAAGACTTCAGTGAGTTACAATCCGTAACTACAGTGAACTTCCTACCGTGAAGAAATTGTCTGAAGTGCTTGATAGAATTCACGACACGAGTGGTATTTGCTTTCTGCTCGGGACGTTCGCTTGATAAAGTAAGCTATGACATGACGGATGCCTTCTACCACTTGGAATAAGATCGCTCCGTAGCCTAACCTCCTACTGGCGTCAGTGTGCAGCTCTACCGGGTGTAGTGGGTCGTAGATCATCAAAACAGGGTCACTTGTCAAAATGGAGATGATATTTTGGCGAATGTCTTCATGTTCCAGTTTCAATGTCAAATCACTTTGAGGGAAGTCAATCGATATAAAGGGACCATGATCCGAAAGAAATCCTTCACAAATTAACGAAAGTAAGATGCCAGTCCAATAAATTGACTCAATTGTGATACGCTCTGTGGAGGCGGTAGAGCTGTTAACGCCTCTACCTTTCTACAATTAGGTCTTATCTGGCCAGCCTCTACCTCAAATCCCAAGAACTCTTCGTCTTGAGGAAGGAGCATTTCTTAAGGTTCAAAGAGAAACCAGCTTTGAACAGAACTTCCAACTCGACATTAAGCCTCTCTAGACCTGACTCTACATTGGGCGAGACGATCAAAATATCGTCAATATAGACTATCACATAGTCATGCGCAAGGTTACCTATAGCATTTATGATGGCTATCTGGAACACAGATATAACGTTTTTCAAGCCAAAAGGCATGGTCAAAAACATATTGGTCCTCAGGTGTTATGAAGGCAGTGCTCTCTACTGACTCTACGGGAATCAAAAGGAAGCCGCTAGCAAAATCTAATTTCGTGAAGAAAATGTCTCCACTGAGACGCGCTATCTGATCAGAGATAAGGGGAAGCGGATACCGGTCAGGAACAGTGTTACTGTTGAGTTCATGGTAGTCAATACACATCTGGTCTGAACCGTCACGTTTCTTTACTAAGAGAGCCGGGCTTGCAAAAGGGGAATAGCTAGGCCGTATAATACCTGCATCCAACAATTCTCTCACACGATCACGAATTACTTTACGTTCATCCGTAGACATCCTATAGGGTCGCCACTGTACTGTCCGGGTCGGATCGATCAATCTGATTTTAAGCTCACCCGTGTTCAATCGCGTTTTAGGCATGCCGGTAATGAAATTTTTCGAAAATTGGTTTAACGTTTGTAAAAGCTCAGATTTATCAGTACCCGAAACGTCCATATCGATAACGCTCAAATCAGGTTGCCGTTCATTGTCGTTTCTTACAGAATTTACTACACGAATTTTGTTCATGAAATTTGCGTCGCCGTCATGTTAATAGAAAAGCCTTGGTTTAAGATTTTACGTCCGATAATGATATAATTTTGCAAGTAACTGTCTGGTAAAACATGCAATAAAATCTCGAGAGGATGATCGTCAATTGTCACACAACATAAAATCTGTTCCGTGCTGAATACACGTGTTTGACTAATACCAGTCATCGCAACAACATTGTTAACACGTGATTGACGTCATCAATTGACTTGCGTAGGTGACAAGAGTTTCTTTGTCATTCGGTTTATCGGTGTTCAGGTAAATGAAGGTACCCCCCGCTAATGTCTCAGTCGAAACAAATATTGTGGTGAAAAGTACCTTAAATTCGCTCCAGGTCAAACTTGGTATGCTATTTGTGATAGCCACGTTGATGCCGCTCCTTTAAGTGCCTTACTAATTGCCAGAACAAAATGACCACCATGCAGTGGATTTTCGGCAAAATACAAACTTTCGGTCGCGCACCGGATTCGGATTTGCCGAGTTTGACCTTGTTAGGATCAAACTCGGCAAATCCACATGATTTTTTGTATTCGGCGCAGGGCTTCGATAAGTGCTCGCATGTTTGCGTTTTGTTGTTCAAACATGGGACGCCAGCGATCACTTACAGCGTTTTCATTTTGCATTTGAACCAACACAGATCCCATTTCTGACAGCGAAGGAGGTAGGTTACCCTTCAGTTTCGTCCGCCATAGTAAACTAGTCTCTTGTGGGCGTACGACGGAAGATGTTGGTCCAAATAATAGAAGTAGCGGTCTTCTATCAAACAGTAATTCTTGATTATTAGCTATTGTACAACAAAATCACAATATCTATAGCTATGCACTACACGGAACGCAAGACAGTTTCTAGGCGCGTTCTCTGGTCGACCGCCGCAGGCAAAGTGAGGAAACGCCATTGTCATCTCCGTCGAGTGCCGCTAGATGACAATGGCGTTCCGATTAATCAAGTAAATCAACTCGGGTGATGACTCGATTCCGACTTATAATATTATAAATATTTATTCTACCTTTGTATATTCCTTGTGACAATTCTGAATAATGTGTCGTGTCCTAACAGATTGTTGAATAGCAGTGTAGAAAACTCTATAAATCTTTGTTAAATCAAGATAAATATAGATAAAATTACCAAACAAATAAAGGTCATAAAAGATTAACCTTCGTGATTTGAATTCATGTTTCAATGAATTTCGAACTCAAATAAATGTTTGTTGACTAACCGCGAGACGTTTCGATCTAGCTTGACCGAGCGCTACAATGTGCGGTATATCGTTATTGCACGTGCTTATTATTTATTATTTTAACGTCACTTAAAGTAATAAAGATGTCTGATTTATATATAAGTGCTTTATCATTTTGTGTATGTAATCCGTTAATCAGTCCCCAACTACCCAATAACATTGAAAACTTTTATTATGTAGCTAGTTTTAATATGCTGGGAAAACATTAAAACGATATATTGGGATTTAGATTGTATCTGTGATTGAAATTATTAGTGTGTACCTACATTATGATAGTGAATCTAAACAAAAGAAATATCGTTCACGCTACCTATGTACCTACGGTTTTCGTTAACGTTAGACAAGACAGTTTATTAAAGAGGAGTCCACTCCGCCAAGCAAACGAATGAAGCATAGCAATGGCGGTTGCGTGTGTTTGCATGAGTGGATAATTTGCCACACTTATACCATCGGCATTATCTAAATTATCTTGGGTGCTTCACTTTCGAATTGGCAGTGTGGAATCAGTCTTTTTATAAACATTCTTGACGTTAAGTATTATTTTCTTTACATTCGTCTTAGTGTAGATCTTTCAACCGTTGTTTTCTGAAATGTTCTGTTTGGTTAAAACATCGTGATGACTGGTTTAGCCAGCTGCACTGTAATGATGCATTCTAAGCTAGCCAGGGTGTGCCAGACGTTTTTAGAATCATCATTGATGTTTAAAAAGGCCACGCGGGCCTTAACAATTATTATAAGAAGAAAGTTCATTATGAAGCAGTCAAAATACTGGATCTGCTTATTTTTTTTGTTCATTACATTAACTATAAAGTTCAAGAGTGGAGACCGCGTAAGAGCAAATAGGTAGGCGCCTGCTGGCAGGTGGAGTGAAAACTAGCGGGCGGCGACTGGATGAGGTGAGCCGAAGATCGCTTTCACTAGGAGAGGCCTACATCCAGCAGTAAACAAACACGGGCTGTCGATTATGATGATACATAAATTGATAACCTTATTTCCTTGTTAAATGTTAAATGATTGTTCCGTTTCAGCCTTCCCAACGCCCGAACAGGATATGTCCATCTTCTTCGAGCATGTAGACCCATCAGCTCGCATCGTGGGCGGCACGGAGGCGCCGGCCGGCAGCCACCCGCACATGGTGGCGATGACCAACGGCGACTGGATCCGCAACTTTGCGTGCGGGGGCTCCATCATCAGCAGGAGACACGTGCTGACCGCTGCACACTGCATCGAGGCCGTGTTCAGATCAGGCTCACTCAGCAGGTACGAATTATAAAAAATCTAGTTGCCCAATGGCTTATAACTTGTCATGTCTTCTCTTCATTGCAATACTTATAAGGAAGCAGTAACAAAAAGTCGAATCTGAATAATATTTTGTTATTATCTGTACCCTAATAATAAAAAATACTAGGGACTTGAAATAAGTTACCGAACAAGTTTTTTTTTAAATAGTGTCTATCCGTGTGTTCTCGCATCACTTAAAAACGACTGGACCGATTGAAATGCGTTTTCCACTGTTGGATAGCTTAGAATTTGAAATTCAAATCTGGTTTACTTTGCCACCAAGGTGACCGACATCTTAGGCTCTTAGGATAAGCAAGCTAAAGTGACAGTAGGCTGGTTAAATTTCCAGAAAAGACGATAACCGTTGGGGTAGACGGGTTCTCGAGTGGACACCATAGTGTAGGACGCCCTATGGTGAGGTGGAGTGACGATCTGCGAAAGGCGGTTGGAGGAGAATGGATGAGGGGAGCTGAAGACCGAGCTCAGTGGAGTGAATTAGGAGAGGCCTACTTCCAGCTGTGGACAAATTTAGGCTGATGATTATGTACTTTGCATTTCAATTCGATGAATTGAAAACGATTTGACGGCTGAACAAATTTTGCTAAAAATAGTTGAAGGTAGGTTTTATCCCAGAAAAATGAGCAAGCGGGAAAAGCCGTGGGCACAGCTAGTGGTTCAATATAGAATTCTATTAAATATTACACTGGTTCAGCGGCAGTGCAGTGTGTACACTCCACGTGCATGACGACGTATAGCGCGAGGTTGACCGAATGCCGGCGCAGTTGAATTACTGCCTGTGATACTATTACAATTAAGATAATAAGAATAAATAAAAAAAAATGCTTTGTCATCGGTTTGTTATATACCGTGAGTGTTTCAGCCGGATATCTAATCGGGAAGTGCTCGAAATTTGAATTGCAAGATTCAGAATAGACAAAATACATAGACACATAGATACTCGTAAATACATGTGAAGATAATAAAAGCTTGTAAAACATGGAAAAAAGGATCATAAAATATTTCAATGGTCTTTTTAATTTAAGCGCCATTTTTATGTCAATGAATTCGTCTGTCTATATCTATCTAAACGTATAACAGTAAGTACCATACAAAGAAGATAATAAAAACAAAATTTGGTCTAGGATCTTAAAATAAGCAACTGAACAAGAATATAACTTTTTTTTAAATGGTTTCTGTCTGTTTGTTTATCTGTGTTTGTTCGCGCATCACGTAAAATCTACAGGACTGATTGCGAAGCGGGTTTTGCTAATAGGTAGGGCTTGACTTAAAATCTAGAGTACTTGGTATCTCAATCCGATGAGCAGAAGTCGAGCAATCAATAAAAAACAATAAAAAAATTGACGGCTGAATGAAGTTTCATGACATCGCACTAATATTATAAATGCGAAAGTTTGTATGTTTGTGTGTGTGTGTGTGTGTGTGTGTGTGTGTGTGTGTGTGTGTGTGTGTGTGTGTGTGTGTGTGTGTGTGTGTTGCTCCTTCACGCTCGAACGTCTGGATGGATTTGGATGAAATTTGGTACCAGGATAGCTTATATCCTAGATTAACACATAGGCTTTAGATCAAGAAATAGGAGAAAAAAATATTATCGTATTTTTAGGACTTGGAAAAATAAAAATGTATTAAAAAAAAGTATTGCCAAGTACCAGGAGAGCAGAAACACTTAAGAAGTTGTAGATACAAAATTGTCAAATAAAGTTATTAGAAGTGAGTATAAATAAACCTCCCCATGAACATTAAATAGAGTGATTATATTTAAAAAAAAAAAGTACCAGGAGAGCAGAAAAACTTAAGAAGTTGGAGATATGACATTGAAAAATATAGATATTAAAAAAGACTATAATACCTCCCCATGAAAATTAAATGGAATGATTATATTTCAAAAAAGAAAAAAGTACCAGGAGAGCAGAAAGACTTAAGAAGTTGGAGATATTACATTGATAAATAAAGTTATTAAAAGTGAGTATACCTCCCCATGAACATTAAATAGTGTGATTATATTTAAAAAAAAAAGTATTTCAAAGTACCAGGAGAGCAGAAACACCTAAGAAGTTTCATAATATTTTTTTTTTACAAATTCTTTGTCAAAGTGACATGGCGAGGGTGGGACTTGAGGGTTGTTGGTAGAGGTTTTAAAGGGGACGGGGCCAGGGGGAGGAGGATGGGACCAAAGTAAGGAAGAAAATGGAAGCTCTGAAGGAATTTTCATAATGATAAGTGTCAAAGTCACAGGTGTCAAAGTGACAGGTGTCAAAGTAGCATCCTAGGGATGCAAAAAGGAGGGATTTAAAAAATGTATTTTCTAATGTGGTGGGAGTGGCAAAGATTGACCGCGATTGTGTGTGTGTTTGTTACTTCTTCACGCTCGATTAGTTGAACGGATTTGGATGAAATTTGGTACCAGGATAGCCTAAGTTAGACCACAGAATAAATAATAGTACAAGGTTAGAGATACAAAATTGACAAATAAAGTTATTAGATTATACCTCCTCATGAATATTAAATGGTGTGATTATATTTAAAAAAAGTATGCACTATGACGCTGTTAAAAAAGTATGCACTGTATAATATAATGTTTTTAATAGAAATACAAATATAAATAAACACTATTAGTTTATCAAAACTTTGTCTTTAATTGATAACGTCTTGCAATTGGCAATACATTTGTATTTAGCAGAGCTTTTGTGTGTTTAAATAAACAAAATAGATAAATGAGATTCTATTATTATTTCTCTTAAAAAAGTGTTTTTATTGAAAATTAATGATTCCTTGAGTATCGAAGAGCACAAAGGAAGGTTTTATTGCAATTACTAAGCAAGGCGCAGGTATAAACACTATAAGTATATGGATTAAATTTGGAAAATAAATGCTCCTCACATGGACAATTGTTATGTGCCGTGCTCACGTGTTGGGAAACCGTCAGACCTATTCGTGTACCTACTCACAAGAAGGTTTTTTTTAATTCAAAAATAACTTCAATGTAAAGAATATATACAACCAAAAACTCTTTTAAATTATGTGACATGATTGTAACGCTAACAGTAGAATTTTTAAATAGGATGCGGAAGAAGATTGCACGCGGGCAAAGCCGCGGGGCGCAGCTAGTTTAATACTATTTGTTCTAGAATGACCCATAGGATCTTTTTATATCACGGCGCAGGCACAAGTTATAATAAAATTTAATTGACTGTACCCCTTTCTAGCTCCCTTCTGGTGACCGTGGGCACCAACCGCTGGAACGAAGGCGGACAGTCGTACTCCATCGCCCGTAACGTCACCCACCAGCACTACGTGTCGTCCATCATCAAAAATGACATCGGCATCCTCGTCACCGACGGCGACATCCAGTTGTCAGCGCTCGTGCAGGTCATCCCCTTGACGTATGACTTCGTCGGCGAGGGGGTACCTTCCAGGGTAGCCGGCTGGGGCAGGATCAGGGTGAGCTCAAATCGATAATACTTATTGTTTGTTTCTCTAAATATTAATAAAATAAAATATATGCAGGATTATTGGTTATTTGTCATGGTCCCGCTGTGGTAGGGTGTTAGGATTAGGACATGCTGTCCACTTTCAAATAACCCAGTAATGTATCCGGCAAAAATCAATTATTTTCGAGATATTATTTATTTCATTATTTTTTGTAAATTGTCGGATAGGCAACCATACAATTTAATAAAAAAACCATTGCAAGAAATCAAACTTTTTTATTGTATTTAGGTTGAACAAACAGGAACAAAATATTGTGTATGAAATAAGAATAATCTGCAAACGTTTTTGAATCAGGGGTCTATAACTTAACAAGTTTGATGATTTGTGTAAATTTATTCAACTAAAAAGTGGATTTTATTCAAAAAACACATAGTAACTTAACTTGACCTGCAGATTATTTAAAAAACAACTACATATTATCACCTATTCAACACGGTTTTCTTTTTTGTAGTGACAAAGTAGCAAACTATGCGAAATTAAACAAAATGACAGAGAATTTAAAAAATATGTCAAATGGTTTGTTTGTTTAAATCATCTAATAAAACAATACATACAGTTGCCCAGGGCCCTATTTCATAATAGTATAATAGACTGACAAATTTTAATCGACATATGTCAGTCAAACTACCGAAATGCGTTTCCTAAAAACCCGACGATTCATTCGATGAATTGTCAAAATATTACTAAATGTGTTTCATAAAACAATAGTAGTGACCGGCAGTCAACCGACAATTGTCTAACAAATGTCAATAGAAAAACGTTTTATGAAACGGCGGTTGCCTAAAAATTACCACGATTTGTAGAATTGACGTGACATTTGTGACAGCCGAAGCTTTACCCATCACACTACTATGACTGGCATTGTGAAGTGCAATATGACTGACAATCATCAGCCCTGTCGTGATTGTTTGTTATATGAAACGCAGGTTTGGCGTATTTGACTGACATTTGTAGTTTTATTATGATTTGTCGCTTTATGAAATAGGGCACTGGTGTTCATCATAGCGATAATTCACAATGGACCAGAGATTTTTAAAATAATTTTAGTTTTGAGAGGTATTTTCGGAACAGCTCTTTTTATATTATACTTAACAATGGTTTAAAACAAAAGGTACTTATTGTCGATTATTAATTAAGTTTCTTCAAATATTTTGATGATAATATTGGTTACCTAATTAATAATCGACAAAAATTACTAGTTACACTTAGTTACAATCCGTTTAATGATTCAAATTTACTAAATGCAGAAAGCCTTTCTACCCTCTCTCCAATTGTTAATTATTGTATGAAATAATCGTCCCCAAATTTATTGAAGTTTAAAAAATTACTGACCTATTTTGATGAAAATATGGGATACCCTTTCAAATAAAAAAAAGGCTTGGCAAATGTAGTGTAGGACGCTCACCGGCCAGGTGGAGTGACGACCTGTGGAAGGCGACCGGTAGAAACTGGATGAGAAGAGCCGAAGCACGGGCTCTGTGGCGTTCATTTGGAGAGGCCTATGTCCAGCAGTGGATGAAAACAGGCTGTCGATAATTCAAATAAAAAAAAGCATCATAGTTTGATATCTGATCTTCTTTATTTTGATATTTTTGCCATCTTTTTTATATTTTTATAAGCTAATCGATTGGTTTAAACCCCCACAGATATGAGAGAAAATTAACTGTAAAAACACAGTTTAATCGAGAACTTCCTCGTTTTTGCAGACGTTTAAAATACAGGAAACAATTAATATTCAAATTCAAGATCTGATTGATTCGCATTAGTTCTCAAGAATGCAAATCATTGATATCTTCTTGACGACACTGTGACGCAGTGCCCACAAATAAACGTTTTGTTTATTTGAGAGTCTGGGATGTTTATGATGTATTGATGTGTGTCCATGGCACGCGACACAGGGAGTCCTAGTGTAATGTGTAAACATTAAATTAAAGTCCGACCCAATGTTCCAGGCCAACGGTGCGCTCTCTGTCAGTCTGCTTGAGCTCACCACCGCCACCATCGACGGACAGCAGTGCGTGCGCCTTGCTCGCATTGCAGCCTTTGAGAATCTAATGCCCGCACCCCCGGTCGACCCTGAACTGGAACTGTGCAGCTTCCACTCGTCAGGACGCGGCAACTGCAATGTAAGTGACATCGTCAGTGGCAATGGGCCGGCCACATGTAACCGATAACCGATGGGGGGCGAGTGGACGCCACATAGGCAAACGTAGTGGACGCCCTCTGACTGGATGGAGCGACGATCTTTAGAATCTTATCTATCTATACTTATAATAAAGCAGTACCTAAGTAAGAAAAAATATAAGATAATTAAAAAATATGGTATAGTGGACTTAAAATAAGCTACTGAACAAGAATATATAATTTTTTAAATGGTTTCAATTTGTCTGTCTGTTCGCGCATCACGTAAATATACTGAGCCGTTTGCGATGCGGTTTTTACTATTGGATAGGTTAAGTTTCAACTTAAAACTGGAGTACTTGGCATCTTAATCCGATGATTAGAAGCCGAACATTCGATAAAAAACTAATTGATGGCTGAATTAATTTGTAATACTCGTACCTTATAGTTATTTTTGTATAACACATAGGTTACTTTAACCCAGAGAAATGACCACGCGGGCAAAGCCGTGGGCACAGCTAGTCTATAATAATATTATAAAACCGAAAGTAATTCTGCTTGTTAACTTTTCACGAATAAACGGCTGAACCGATCTTGACGAAATTTGGTAAGGAGATAGTTTAACCCTGGGGAAGGACGTAGGATACTTTTTATCACGATAAACTGTAGTCCGCGCAAAAAGCTAGTAATTATTATACATTTTCTGAAGGAACTTTTAGAAGGGAATAAGCTAAGGGTTGGTTTTACGGCAAGGATGCCAATCATTTATTAGCCTTGTCAAAGATTATTATCTTTGGCCTTGTGGATTGGTTGTTTCAGTAATAAATCAATAGATGGCGGTGCGGTCCCCGTATGACGCATAAAAACAAACAGAAAAGAGAGTTAGGAGAGCAGCGTCGTGGTTACAGGGGATTAATTGCCTAAAAGCTAAGAGCATATACCGCGCAGATGCACGCATGCTGCAGGTTCGAGTCCCGTAATACATTCTTTTTTATGAATAAAATGTATGATATGGTTTCGCTAAGTAGTCGTGACTACAAAATACAAATATTAGTACATAATAGTCCAATGTTCGCTCATCAGCTCACCGTCTGTCTCTTTCCAGGGTGACTCCGGCGGCGCGCTGGTCCGCACTGACAGCGGCCAGCAGATCGGCATCGTGTCGTGGGGCTTCCCTTGCGCCCGTGGGGCCCCTGATATGTACGTCCGACTCTCGGCCTACAGAAACTGGATCGAACAGAACACCAACTAAAGTACTACTTGCGAATTGCGACCAACGCCATTTAGGATCGCTGGCGCGTACTAAATATGAAAACTTATTATTGATCAATCTTAAAATATTATGAAAATAAGGCTAAAATTTGACTGGATAATATATAATTATAATATCATTATTATACAAACGGGATATGTTTCATGTTTTATGATCATATTATTGTGACACCTATTTGTAAATAAAATTTTCTTAATGTATTTAATTTGAATATATTTTTAATGTTTGATACTATTTTGGTTTTTATTTCATTATTTCATGTACTCGTTCACTTGTCCGCACATTCAACACAAAGAGTAAACTTAATATGTTAATCCTTATTTTTGGGATTTCTAGTCCGATTTGGATAGTTCTTATTTGAAAGGGTAGACTTCCAGTGTCGTTCCATGTAAATTTCATCAAAATTGATTCAGTCCTGTTTTAGTTTAATCTATTAGAAGTCTATATTTTATTTAAAACAATTAGTTTGTATCCTACATTGGTCATGCATTTACATATAGCTAGTGGCATGTAAGTCTAGCGGTGAACGAAACGTGGCGGGGATCTTGGCACAGTCAGTTTTCGGGATTAAAAGTATTGCACATTTTTAACACATTATATAAACTTTGACTGTGCCAAGATCCCCGCCACGTTTCGTTCACCGCTAGACTTACGTGCCGCTAGGTATATCAACTTTTCCGCCTGCTCTTGACTCTGATAATTTTTATCTAATCATAATAATGATAATCCCTTTTTAATTAATACCTTACAAAAATTGTAATTGTTTAATTATTTACAAGCGTCCCGCCCCGGCTTCTCACGAATAGCTAATGGTTTCTATAAATAAGTATATTTTTGTACAAAACTTTAAATTGTACACACGCCTCTTGTCTTGTCATCTTTTCTTTGTTGCATTAGGCCATCATATTATGGGTTTGTACCAACGGATCGCGCGATCCGTTTACAGTGTCAACGGATCGCAGTGAGTCGTGTCAACCGATATCGCGATCCGTTGCCACTCAAAATTTGTTAAATATTTTTGCCATATAACTAATAGTTGTACTATTATTTATTCTGTGCTAATAGTAGGACGGACAAACAACGGGTCGGTCGGAATTAATTTAAATACAAGCGTATTCAAAAATATTGAAATATTAAAAATATTACGTAATGTAGTACCTAAATGAAATGAAGACCACTGTGATGTTGAATTTTATAGGTTGGAGCTTACTCGAGATAGAATCCAACGATACCAGGTTCGGTCCTCGGCTCCGCACCAAAGACTTTTCTAAATTATTTGTGTGCTTCGTAGGGCACGTTAAGCTGTCCGTCCTTACTGTCACAGTCGTTAAGCCATGTCAGAGGCCCTCGGGCACTCGAGTAACTGATACCGCCTCACACGACTAACAAACAAACACTATTTGAGAATGCTGGATATTTAATTTAGTATTTGTAAATAGTTTATATTCAATACTCTGGGTTAAAATAACACCGTGCTATTACATTACCAAAAGAACCTATAAAGTAGGTTCGATATACATTTCATCAAAATTGATTCATTCGTCAAATTGAGATACCAAGTACACCAGCAGCCCGATTCCATAACTTGGCTTCAATCGAATTCTCAGTATCGCAACCACTAATGCCTTGCGATAGAGTCGAATTTGCTATGAAAAAAGTGATAATCCGATTGTAGCCAAGTTATGGAATCGGGCTGCGGTATTAAGTCAAAATCTAAGCTATCCAACAGTAAAATCCGATAGTTATTACGTGATGCGCGAACAGAAAAACAGATACACCAAGATAAAAAAACTTTCACTAGCTTATTTTAAGTACGCATTATATTTTGTAATTATCTTCTTTGTACAGACTTTTTGTTACTTACTACTTTATTATAATTTTAAAAGATAGTTAGGTTCAAATGCGACAATTTACCTACTGCACATAATAATATGCTGTTGATTATTACGTATCTAATAATTTAATCAATATAACTCAGCGTCGTATCAATTAATCAGTCTAAGAACTTAATCTCAGATAGCTACCGTTTACAAAGGATATAAGTATTAGTGGTAAACTAATCAAAAGCCAAATCTGTTCTAGGTGTTGGAAAAGATGGCCGCCAAAACTGCTGTTGTTGTGTTGGCCCTCCTTGCGGGGTGCTTGGGTGAGTTTAGTTGTTTTTCAATATGCCTATTCCCGGATATGCATGTTTTGATCGTGATCTCACCTGATGGAAACTTAGTACTAAGTTTTGAATAAATCTACTTGACCTATTGCGAAGTGACTTTCACTGTTGGATAGCAGTTTTGTCTTAAAAACTGGTGTACTTGGTATTTCAATCGGATGAGTAGGAGCTAAGCAATTTAATAAAACTCTACTTATTAATTTTAAATTTGTGTTTGTTTTGAAAGCCAAGTGTATATGATAAATAAATAAAAAAATGTAAAGAAAGAACGACTGCGGACAATACCACAGAATAAATAATAGTACAAGTACAGAAGGCTAGCTGAGTAAAGTCATTAAAATAAATAGCGACTCTCGCTACAACGCTATAAAGTGCAATTTAATTCGCACGGCGCTGCGAGCTTTCAATTATATTTACCTAGAAGGCGCTCGCCCACCGCGTGCAGGCTAGAATGCACCGTATCACAACGCGCGAGAACTTCCATTGCTCTAACCGTTTCAGAATCGCTCTGTCCCTTTTTCGCTCGGTAGGGTTGTATTAAGATATGACTAGGTACTTGTACTACTAATTATTTTGTGTGTACTTATTATTATAAATTAAAATAGTTCTATTACATACAATGACATTCTTATCAGAATAGACCGACTACCGCATTTTTACTACCTACCTATCCCGTTTTCAGAACGCCGATAAGTTTAGTGAGATACCTACCTACGTGTCGTTGGTTGATTATGATTATATCCTATAGGTATTGCACTTTGATGAATAAAGGTGCCTGTCTGAATTCCATGCTTTTTAATGAGTGAAAAATAAATTGCTACCTACGTAATAAAATGTATTAAAAGTATGTAGGCTACTTACTAAGTCAGCACAGTAATTCATTTTCCGATCAACAATACCTACTATAATCAATTATAAAATTAGGTTGATCGATTTAATAAACGACTTTATTTCTGCGCGGAAAAACCTTAAATATGCGTAGCTTCGGTATGGAACACAAATGAAATAACATAAAACTATAGGAACCTACGTAATAAAATAATATCAATATCTAACTACATAACTAGGACCTATTGTTATAGGTATTACAATTTATTACCTTTCAATATCCTTTGGAAGCGTAAAGAATGACAATTCGTCATTTCTATCACTATTCAAACAGCCGAATGCTATGCAGTGCTTTCTAGCTTTCTTCTTGGTACTCATAATTAAAACACGAATAAAGTTTGTCAATAACTTTACGTAAGTAGGTGCTCTATCGCTAAGTACAAGGCGCGCGACTCATCGAGCGCACGCTTGACACTCGACTGAACGGACCCGAATATTGGGTCCTCGAATTTATTTGTACTTGTTGCGGAGTGCGACCGCCCTGACAATACTAAAAAGAGACAAACAAGCTTTAGATTCATGAGGAGTAGCTTACCAGGCTCCAGCGGATCCCGTCAAGGAAGATATGAAATGCACGGTCCGACTGCATCCTATATTTAGATTCATGAGGAGTAGCTTACCAGGCTTCAGCGGATCCCGTCAAGGAAGATATGAAATGCACGGTCCGACTGCATCCTATATTTAGATTCATGAGGAGTAGCTTACCAGGCTCCAGCGGATCCCGTCAAGGAAGATATGAAATGCACGGTCCGACTGCATCCTATATTTAGATTCATGAGGAGTAGCTTACCAGGCTCCAGCGGATCCCGTCAAGGAAGATATGAAATGCACGGTCCGACTGCATCCTATATTTAGATTCATGAGGAGTAGCTTACCAGGCTCCAGCGGATCCCGTCAAGGAAGATATGAAATGCACGGTCCGACTGCATCCTATATTTAGATTCATGAGGAGTAGCTTACCAGGCTCCAGCGGATCCCGTCAAGGAAGATATGAAATGCACGGTCCGACTGCATCCTATATTTAGATTCATGAGGAGTAGCTTACCAGGCTCCAGCGGATCCCGTCAAGGAAGATATGAAATGCACGGTCCGACTGCATCCTATATTTAGATTCATGAGGAGTAGCTTACCAGGCTCCAGCGGATCCCGTCAAGGAAGATATGAAATGCACGGTCCGACTGCATCCTATATTTAGATTCATGAGGAGTAGCTTACCAGGCTCCAGCGGATCCCGTCAAGGCAGATATGAAATGCACGGTCCGACTGCATCCTATTTTCAAAATCAATAATCTAAAGATTGTTTGCCACTTTTTAGTTTTGTTCGCAGCCGGTTTTTTTTCAATAAAAGAAATTTATTTATATTTTTTTGTATATGTTTGTAAGAATTATATATTTTGTAATGGTCTTTTAAATACCTTCATTTTTATACCTCACTCGCATCTCACTCGGTAGGTTTTGGTAATTTTTTATTCCGTCGGAAATGCAATATGGCAGCTGTAAGCCGCCATATTAGTTTTCTTGATACTTCATGTTATTATATCCTATGTCTCTCTCGTAAATTATACCTCATTTATCAAAATCTATCTAGCCGTTTAGACTAGGACGCGCCAATGGAACTTACTTACATACTTACCTAAAAACATAACCCTGCGCAGTCGGGTAATTACCTATTTTAGATTCTATCCGTAGGTACCTATATTGCATGCTCCAAAAACAACAAAACTAATATACCTTGAAAGAACACATAATCACAAAAGTGAAGTATTCACGCTAGTCTTTTGAAGGTGTACGAGACTTAAAACTGACTGACAGGATATGAACCTAGTCTACGTCTATGGGAATGCCGCTCACCGCTCTTATCAATGGGCTATTCGTTAATCTTATTCTTAGGATATCTAGTGACAGTGTGTTTTTTTAATTGGGAAGATATTTGACAGTAATAACAAAAATATATAATAAATATTCATTATTTATTTAACAGAAATACAGTGTACAGGTGGACTTAATGCTATGTCTTGGGCTTGGCGATTTTTTCCGCTTGAGGATGAAGCTAGACGTCTTCGCCGGAATACTCATATCCTGAATCTTCTTTGCAACATACTTTTTCATACATACTTCCACTCCTTACTTAAAGGCACGATTCCAATTTCCTAGTTGGTGTCATTCTCGGTCCCTTAGGTCATCGTCAAACCTTCTTCTCAAGACAATAGAGATTAGTAAATCTTTCTTTGATTAATCTTTTACTGTTCAGGCGGTCCAGAGGCGCCTCTGGAACGACCTCCCAGACTATCGGAAGTGCTCGATTGGTCACTAGCTTTAAAACTCAAGTTAAATTTTGGCTACGTGGTATTGTCTCCCCGTCCATGGGAGACAAGACCACGTAGCCAAAACTTCTACCTCTGTGCTTCTACCTCTCCAATTTTATTGCTCTGACTCTGATCGTTCTTATTTCCACGCATGACTAAACATGCACACGATATAAATATAAATATTACTATTATAAGTATTATGTTTAAATAAAATATGTATTTTTCTTATGTTTTTTTAAGTGTGTGTCTGTGGTATCGCAGCTCCCAAACGAATGGACCGATTTTCATGTTTATTCGTTTTTTTCTGTTTGTAAGCCGATGTGATCGAGATGGTTCTTAGCTATATGGGGGAGGGGGAGAGGAGGGGAGGGGTGAGAAAAGGGGGTTGCGAATCGTAGCTTCCAAACGAATGACCGATTTAGCTACGGTTATTTATTTTTGAAAGCTGGGGTAAACGAGATGGGTCTTAGCTATAATGGGGGGAAGGAGGGAAGGGAATGGGGGGGGGAGAATCGTAGCTTCGAAATGAATGGACCAATTTTGATGCGGTTTTTATGTTTAAACACTGATGTGATCGAGATACTTCTTAGCTATAATGGGAGGTGAGGGGCCGGGGGTTAATTATTTTTTATTTGTTCTTGTTATTTATAGTAGGTATGTTAGTTATTGTGTATTTAGTTCTATATGCCTATTTATAGTCCAATATTCAATCACCTATATTGCTACACCACCGCCCTTGTTATTCAATCATTTCTGTCCATCCAAAGGTCGGCAAGAGATCGCTTTTAACGATAAGGCCGCCCATTGTACCTATTTTCAAAGTATTTAAAGATGTCTGTATCTTTTTTTCTTGGAGTCAATAAAGAGTTAATCTATATATAATGAACTAACCCAGCTTCACTTTGTTTTCCAGCCGTACCCACACCCGAACAGAATGAGCAGGACATGTCCATCTTCTACCAGCACGCGGACCCTGAAGCCCGCATCGTGGGCGGCACTGAGGCGCCCGCCGGCAGCCACCCACATATGGTGGCGCTCACCAACGGTGTGCTCATCAGGAGCTTCTTCTGCGGAGGCTCTCTCATCAGCCAGAGGACCGTGCTGAGCGCGGCTCATTGCATTGCCTCTGTCTTCAGCTGGGGCTCTTTGAGCAAGTAAGCCGTATTTTAGAATTTGGACATGGAATTAGGGACAGGTAGAGTGGAGACTGCGCTTAGGCATACGTAGGTCGCCCTGTGGCCTGATGGAGTGACGAACTGCTAAAGGCAGCTGGCAGAAACACTGGATAGAGAGAGCTGAAGATCATGCTCAGTGATAGGCCTACGTCCAGCAGTGGACAAGTATAGTCTGAAGATGATGACGAGAGACATGTAGTACAGCCAGGGGTTTGATAGGGATGGTTATCTTTCTTATCTTACCAAAACTCGGGACTTGCTAAAAAACACATTTTTATTATACTAGTGACTCGCCCTGGCTTCGCATTACAAACAAACATACAACAAAAACTCTTCATAATTTTAGTGTACTTAGATGTAGATAGTGAAGATGTAGAAATTCGAAAGTTTGTTAGTGTGCATGTTTGTTACTTCTTCTGGCTGAAACTGCTGAACGGATTTTGGTAAAAAGGGTCCTCACATTTTTTTTAAATGCCTGGCTTAGCTACCAGTGAATAAACCTTAAAGTTGCGGCCGCTGATCAAACCTTCATAAATCGGTAGAGGCCTTCAATGCAAACAAAAAATGTATCACCAGTATCAAGGTCGCATATTTGAGATATTGGACCTCAAAGATAGCTATAATAACTATAACACGATTTTTGAGATACATATCTCATCTTACAATATCTCTTAGTTTAATATAAAATAATTAGTAGTTTTTCATTTGGAACTACCAGCAGCTTCACCGATGTCTCCCTTCCCTCGTGAAAGGAGATTTTCGCTTCACCAATGTCGATGTAAAAATAAGTTTGGACAAGGTTCGTCGGCAGCCGCACCAGGTAGATATAGCTGGGCCTTTGCATCAAAAGATGTAAAATAGTAGATTAATGCATCGAGCGGAAAGTGACTTATCGCTGTGCCGAATGTTAGATTGCAGCCCGAGCTTTTTTGTTTTGGAGCTCCCAAGGGGTCTGAAACACGAGCGCAGCAAGAAGTAACTTGAGAGAGTGCCAGTAACATGCTTTTCTTCCCACTACACAGTAATATCAAAGTCAAAGTTTTTATTGTAAATAGGCTAAATAATAGCACTTTTACAAGTCAAAAACAGCTTCTCATAAACAAGAAGAAATACATAAAATATTATAAATAGATAAAATCAATAAAATTTACTTAAACTAAGTATACTATGAGTTTGAAAAGTTTTCCTTTCATGTGCCAATAGAGTTAAATTCACACTGGAAAAGGAAATACCCTTCTGACTCTACCAGTGCTTCGAAAATACGCCCGTTAGAGAAGAGAGCACCAAGAAACTACGGGGATGTATTTTTTTCATATTTGTTAATTCTTTATAATTTTTTCAAATGGCAGAAATTATAATAAAATATATTTAAATTTCAAATATAAATAACTAGCTTAAAACCTAAAAAAACACGCCTGCCCTGCCAAAAAAGTACTTATGCCAATAAATTATATACTGTTGGAATGTGCTTATCAAGGCCTTCAATTTGATACCCATATTGTAAAATTGGAAGTTTTACTTTTCGCCTTTTTAAATTGAGCCATACTGCCGCCACATTGGATTTTTTATAGCCTATGTTACTCGGGGGATGTAAGGATTAACGATACCCCATACGTCTAAACCTGTTCAGGCATTTAAAAGTTATGGTGGAATAAAGAAACTCATACATACAAACATGCAAACATACATGAATCCTAAAAACATAACACTCCTTTAACAATAAGTCAGTTTCCGCTCGATGTTGTAATCTACTATTTCTGTTCTATTTTTCAAAAACTCCTTTTTTGTAATAATTACCTCAAATTCTTCACTTTCATCACTTTCATCATCGCTATCAGCCTTTAT
Organism: Alsophila aescularia; assembly: GCA_946251855.1. NCBI lineage: Eukaryota > Metazoa > Arthropoda > Insecta > Lepidoptera > Geometridae > Alsophila > Alsophila aescularia. The sequence goes on from OX276381.1 coordinate 33,157,842, forward strand.
GTAGTTAAATAAATAAATATAAATATACTCAGGACACCACACATTACCCAGCCCCAAGTTAGGATACCCTGTACTATGGGTACTATAGTGCCCATAGTACAGGTAATGAACCAACATACACTACACACCACAACGCTTATTCGCAATGCCTTACGAAATTCCTTAAAGAAAACGTGTGTCGTCATTGCGACAATTGCTAAACGATTCTACGATATTACGAGTAAGATATTGTAATGCGACGCGTTACATTTCTGCATGGTCATAGCGAATAAGGGTCCAGGAGACTCACGAGCTACAGAATTCGTCAGCTTGTCTTAGCATCACAGTTTATCTTAACCTTCCAGCAACCTGCGCGTGACCGTGGGCACCAACCGCTGGAACACGGGCGGACAGACCTACAGCGTCTCCCGCAACGTGACCCACCCAAACTACCTATCCTCGACCATCAAGAACGACATCGGTATCCTGATCACGTCGGCCAACGTCGTGCTGAGCGCCCTCGTTAACCCAATCCCTCTGACCTACGACGCGGTGCCCGGTGGCGTGCCTGCTAAAGTCGCTGGTTGGGGCAGGATTGTTGTGAGTAGACCTTGCTTAAAGTATTTATTTTAAAACTATCTGCTTTGTAAACTTATTTACTAATGGTCAGTTCTTGCGGACCTTGACTACTTTTTTTTATTACGTACTAGACAATCGTTTGTAGAACGCTTGCCTGTCTAGTAGTGCCAGGTGTATTCACTCTAGACTTGAACACACCTGGGTAATTTTATTATTTCCTGCTATTTCCAGGCCAACGGTGCTCTTTCCGCCACTCTCCTGGAGGTGAGCGTGTCTACCCTCGGAGGCCAAGAGTGCGTGGACGCCGTGGTGCAGGCCTCTGTCGACTTGAATATCCGCGCGCCCCCGGTCGAGCCCCACATCGAGATCTGCACCTTCCACGCGCCCGGCTTCGGCACCTGCAACGTAAGTACCTATACCTACTACTTGAAGCACAAAACATGTATAGTTCGTACTAAATGGCCGCTCTCCGCCCCGCGCGACCTGCGTCCCCGCATCCCCCGTCCGCAGCTCGAAGGTCCATGTGAGGGTTAATTTTGATGGTCGCCGTGCACAAACGGACGGACGCGAGCTGTCAGTCAGTGAAACAAGTGCAAACGAACTTTTGGCGAGAAACGAAATCGATACGATTGTTTTGCTTCGTTTTTTCTTAAACTTTGTATATCTTCGAATTTTAATCAGACTAATATTATATTATTTATATTATAAAGACGAAAGTTTGTATATATGTATGTATGTATGTATGTATGTATGTATGTATGTATGTATGTATGGATTTGTGTGTGTGTGTCTGTGTGTGTGTGTGTAACTCCTTCACCCTCAAACGGCTGAACGGATTTGGATGAAATTTGGAATGGAGAAAGCTTATACACTTATTTAAGTATCACTTATCATCCGCGCTACGCGGTCGAAACTGCGGTTGCAACTAATGTGTAATATTGGTGGAATTCCATTATGTGTTCGTTAACGTGCACGAGCGTGGGCAAACGATACAAACGCGCAAAAACGTGCTATTTCTTGTTCTCTCCGGAACTCCCTAGGAAGTTTCAGTAATGCTCCACAACTTTACTGAATTGAGACTTGACTAAGACTTTTTGCTACCTGACTGACTGGAACTTGACATTTTGACTATTTGTTAAAGTGTTTTTTATTTACTAAATTTTAACAAGTCTAAAGTGGTCGTAGATACATTTGAATCAAAGTAGGACCTCTCTCTATGACAACCGGTAATTATACTAACTTTTTATCCGACTAAAAAAGGAGAGTACGATTTTAGAACCGTCTGTGATGTGTATGTTCCCTCACAGCACATAAACTACTGAACTATTACCCGGGTGACAGATACCTAGTTTTTTCAATACAGTACTGCCTCCATGAAGTTATGAACTAAAAAAAACAGATTCCTTCAAGAAGGTTTCATGTTCAAGAGGTTTCAAACCCACATTTGAATGAACACATTAATGGTAATTTTCTTATTCAGTTGCTTCAGGTACGACCTGAAATCAGCAACTAACATGAAGCTGACGTCGGCAACATTAAATGGAATGTTGTCTGGAAAGGATTCCAGGCCGTACCTGGAACATTACTGCACAAAAGTAGCCAAAGTTGTTGTAAAGCGAAATAAGACAAGGTGACTCTGAGAGTCACTTTGTAATATGCGAAATAAAAAGTTGTTAAGAAACGCATGTAAAAGGGACAAAAAAAAATGGACACACTAATGTTACACTCACTAATTAGAACAAATTATTTACAAAGAACTTATGGTTCATTCAGTACTTAGTTTACATCTACTATCTTATAATTGTACAGTTTACTGTATTGGCTTACTTACATATTTATTTTTTCGTTGTTTATTTAAATCAAATTACAATATTGACGAACAATTTATATTAAGTTGATCGACATTGAACAACATAACGAAATTCTCCGACCTATATCGGAGGACTCTGACAGATCAAACAAAAAAAAACACTCGACCATTTTTGAGACCATTTTCATGAATAAATAACGCATTTGGCAACAAAGTAGGTAGGTACTTACTGCAGTTGATTGCTTGTGGTATGATGTTGTGCTGGCATCTGGCGTCAGAGTTTGACAAAGTGTTTATTACAGACATTTGATCCCCATTAATGACCCTTTTGATTAATGATGACATAAAATGACAGGATAAAGTTATGGTCATTTTTGTCGGTTCTATTCCCGGATTAGGTTTTCAAAAATCTTTAAATGCAGTCCTAAATAATTACAATATAAAGGTTTTTTCCTTTGAGTAAAATACGCTATCATCAATACCTATTTAAGATACTGTCCCTCCACGGACTTAATTCCAACAGCCGTAGCACGTAGAGAGACTCTCTCTACGCCGTAGCAGTAGTAGACCGGGGCCGCATAACCTTATACTAGTGGCGCCATCCACTCCACTCCATACTAGATGGAGTAGTTAAAAGTTCTCATGTAGAAGTCATTCCACATAGAAGTTATTATGTTGCATGTTCGAGGGACATTTATGTGAAAGTTCTACTAGATGATAGATGGCGTTGCCCGGCGTAACAATAATAATATCATCATGATTATATTACATATTGGCTGCACAATGATCACATATGATTTCTCCTCAGGGTGACTCCGGCTCAGCTCTGGCGCGCGTGTCGGACGGGCGGCAGATCGGCGTTGTGTCGTGGGGCTTCCCTTGCGCCCGCGGAGCCCCCGATATGTTCGTGAGGGTCAGCGGGTTCACCGACTGGCTCAACCAGAACGTCGTTTAAGGAACTCGGAAGAACAATAAACTACTTTGAGATAAGGATTTGCTAATTCTGTTTTTTTTGTCGCTATTCCTATAATCCCTAAGTTCCCTACCAGCCGTCACCCCGGGGAGGAAAGAACGGAATATATTCCTCATAGTTCTACTGTTAAGGATATTTTCCATACAGTTCTTCTGGTGGATATACTTTTCCACCCATCCCCACCAGCTCATTGATGGTTTACACCCATAATACCTATATATACTTATAATAAAGCAGTAAGTACCAAAAAGTCTGTGCAAAGATAATTTAGAACAAAATGGTCTAGACGACTTAAGATAAGCTAGGTACTTAACAAGACTATAACGTTTTTAAAAATGGTGTCAGTCTATTACGTAAAAACTATTAGACCGATTGCGATGCAGTTTTCACTGATAGACAGCTTATCTTTAAATCTGGTATACTTGACTTAAAAGCTGGTATACTTGGTATCTCAATCCGATGATTAAGAAGCGGAGCAATCGATAAAAAACTATCTGATAATATAAAAAGTATCTGATAATATAATATATAAAAAGCCATCTGATGGCTTACAAAATTCGGTAATTTAAAAGCTTGTAATGTATGGATGTTTGTTTAGGAGTTGAATTTTTGCATGTTGGTTCAGTTCCGATGACAATGTAAGGTATATTATGGTAAGTCGACATCCAGGATTAGCTTCAGATAAAGGAACTCTGACACAAAAATTAGTATACGCATTTTATTATGATAGCTGGTATTACGTTTTGCCAGGACATGGTTACTGCATAAAAGTTTTTTACTTCTTTTTGTATTGGTGTCTGTCTGTCTGTATGTTCGCGCGTCATGCAAAAAATGCTGGACCAATTGAAACCAGAAGAATGGTCAGAGAAATGACCCCGCGGGTAAAACCGCTGCCACAGCTAGTCTTCTATTATAACAAAAATCTGAAACGGTGTCTGTATAGTTAGCTTGTGTTACTTTCGCGCACAAATATTTGAACAGAAAATCTGTGATAGTTCACACTGACCACTGTTCACTACCAGACAGACAGATATTTTGGCGTATAAAAAATCTTCATCTACGATCGTAATTAAGGACAGATACCTACCGCCTACTCCAAACTTCATGTTGAACAATCTGAGTATGCGCGCGAGTATGCGCACAGACCAAAGAGTCCCAACCACCATTTTACGTAGGAAATGTCGTTACTCTATGCACACAACTTGTGATTCAGCGGGGACGCTGCGGATCCAAATAGATGATAGTTTTTAAGATATTTCGCTTTAAGACCGAAAAAGAGCAAAGTTTAGAGTAAACTTTTGATCGAAAAAGCCTGTTTTTCACCTGAGGAAAACAGACTAGAGAAATACATATAAACATATTAGGGTTGTGACTTGATTAAAAGTATTACAAATTACAATTTTCTTTCCAATTATAGGACTTTAGCAGCTCACAAGCGCCTTTATTCTTTGATTAGGTCGTCAGTAAGCGTAATTCAAAATCTTTGAGTTATATAATGCACAGGGACTCACGCCTATGTTCACACCTGTCATATAGTTTGACGCGTAGTTGTACCAAATAATTCCCATATGTCTTTGAATAATTCGTCCGTTTTTTTAATCTCGATAGGATAGGTTTGCCTTTGAATACCATCTCACCGCATGACGATGCGGTCTCTACCTTGGAGTGTTCATTTATTTTGAGTAATTGACCGAGCGAGCGCGAAGCGCGAGCGAAGCGTCTCCAGCTTGGGCAAAATAGTTTTCGTATGTCCGGATGTCAGTCCAGATCTCTGTTCTCCTCTACAAGTCGCATTTCTCAGCCTCATCATCATCATCATGTCAGCCTTTAGAAGTCCACTGCTGAACATAGGCCTCCCCCAAAGAGCGCCATGACGAGCCAGCCTGTGCCACCTCCATCCACCGACTTCCTGCGATGGCTACAATGTCGTCGGTCCATCGTGTGGGGGGTCTTCCCACACTTCGCTTGCTTGTTCGTGGTCGCCATTCGAGAACCTTTATTCCCCAGCGGTTGTCGGTTCTGCGAACTATATGGCCTGCCCATTGCCACTTCAACTTGCAAACTCTGAGAGCTATGTCGGTAACCTTCGTTCTTCTACGGATTTCCTCATTTCTGATTCTATCACGTAGTAAAACACCGAGCATAGGTCTCTCCATTGCACGCTGCGCAACTCTGAGCTTTTGTATGAGACCCCCCCCCCCCCCCCCCCCAATCAAAGCACCGTTGGTCTGGAAATATCAGGAAAAACAATATTATTTACAAATATCTGATTCATCTTTCAGTTTGTTGGTACTCCTCTATATGTCGTATTTTACTACCGATCTGGACGGATCTTGGTAAACAGGTGTAACGAAGTTTTTAGATGTCGGGGATTTTTGATTGGGGGGTTATTTCCCCCAAAAAGGGCAAAAAAAGGGGCTACTGAATATCTCCGCCTTATTAGATCCGATTTAGATGATTATTTTTTTATTTGAAAGGTTTTTTTTTATGTATTTCTTACCACGGGATTGTGGTGCCTCATTAAAATTACAATCTAGCATTTTTCTTAATTTGTGCAGCAGACCTTTATGCCAAACTTTATCGAATGCTTGAGCTACATCTAGAAACACAGTTGTACAAACTTTTTTCTCCTCTAAAGCTTTTTCAATAACATTAGTGATTCTAAGCACTTGGTCTATTGTAGAATGCTTTTCTCTAAATCCAAATTGATAATCCGGGATGAATTTATTTTCTTCTATGATGGGCTTCAATCGTCTCAGTAGTAGTTTTTCAAACAATTTCGACATTATTGGCAGCAACGAAATTGGCCTATATGATGTTACTTCATGAGGTGGTTTACCAGGTTTGGGTATCATAATGACTTCGGCTACTTTCCATTCACTTGATACATGCTGAAGTCTAAATGATGCAGGAGGGAGGGAGGTTTTGTAGACCTTCGCCAGTAATTAAATCATAACCAGGAGATTTCTTGCAACTTAGATGTTTGATCTCGTTAAAAACCTCTTTTGGTGTAACAAATCTTATGTTTAGCTCAATTTTAGAAGTTTCTTCCTGTATAAAGTCTTCATCATCTGTAAGATCTCCATTTGATTGAAAAACTTGCTCTAAGTGCTGTGCGAACCTATTAGCTTTCTGTTCGTTATTGATTGCCCACTTTCCATTATGTTCTTTTATAGGTGGGATATGCATGATTGGCTTTCTAAGGTTCTTCATTGTTTTCCAAAGAGAATAATCTATTGTCCGATCACTTGTTAGCTGACTTAAATTAGAATTTATAGTCTCATCACTAAAGTTCTGTATTTCTCTTTTAAGATGTTTTGTAAGATTGTTAAAAAGTGTCTTGTCTTGTGGAGATCTAGTCATCAACCACTTTTGTCTTTGATTTCTTTTTTTAACAATCAAGTCCCTGATTTCTATAGGGTACAACTTAACTCAGGTTATCTTTTTATATTCCGGTGTGTTTGCCCAAGCGCATTGTTGTATGTCTTTTATAAGTTTTCTTACTTCTATGTAAATCTTGTTTAAAACTTTCCCAGTCCGTTCTGTAATTAAAAAGAGTCGGAATATTCTCTTTTTGCACAATAGTATCACTTAAAGTTAATATTATTGGTGAGTGATCCGAGCTCATATCATAACCTTCCTCAATTAGAAGAAAGCTGGGTGATACAAGATGAAGAAATCAATGAGATCTGGTATTTTATTAGGGTCAGTAGGCCAATAGATGGGCTTTCCTGTTGATATAACATTACAATGTATTTCTTTGATTGCACATAATAATTCTTTTCTTTTAGTAGTGGTAAGGCGAGACCCCCAGAAGGTGTTCTTAGCATTAAAATCACCACCCAGTAAGAATCGATAACCAAGTAGTTTTAAAAACTTCTATACTGTTCTGCTTTCAGCGCATGCTTTGGCGGGCAATATATTGCTGCAAGGGTTACAGGATAGCGCTTAGTTCTGATACAAATAGCGATAGCTTGTATGTTATGTTCTTCAAACTTAAATTGTTCATGATGGTAGATGTTCTCCTTTATTATTATGGTGCTACCCCCTCTTGCAGTGTTATCGGGGTGCAATGCGTGATAAGTTTTGTAGCCTTGAATTTGAATAAAGGATTCCCTTGTGAAGTGTGACTCAGAGATAAGACACACGTCAATATTTTCTATGTTTAGGACGGCTTGGAGCTCATTACGATGTTGTACTCGTAGTAGTCCATTAGCATTCCATTCCATGATCTTTAGTTTATTTATCATTTTTTCTGTTTTAATGAAGCTGTCTCGGTGCTACTTTCAAGTGTTTTTAAACGTTCGTCGAACAAAGTAACGAGATTTAGAATTTTGTTTAATTTTTCATCCATGTCATGTGTCATGCTTACTTGCTTATATTGTTTAGATTGTAGCTGCTGTAAGGTGGGCTGGGCTCCTTTTGTTATGTGTGCATATGAAACATGTTTTGTGACATTTTGAGTAGCACTATTTTTATTTATTTTACTGACACCGGGAACCTGGATCACGGGTGTTGTTACATTTTTCTTCAACAGTTTGTTTTTCATGCTCTGTAGTTCCTTAGCAACTAAGCACCCTCTGTAATTGGCCGGATGTTGCTCACCACAATGGACACATTTCGGCTTTGCTTCTGCTGGTTTTTGGTAGTCTCTGGTTAGGTGCTTGCCTGTACATTTCACGCACCTTGGTTCTTATGAACAGTATTTCTGTGTGTGGCCATATGCTTGACATCTTTTACACTGAGCTTATTCGTTTTTAATGGTTGTATCTCCACCTTGCAGCCTAAAATGGATTTTATACCGTAGATTTTGTTGATGTCCTCATCTTTTTGGAATGAAAGCATAAACATGTTCAGTGGTTCCTTACTCCTCCAGCTAAGCTTAATGGCAGCATCCTGGATCTTGTATCCACTAAGTGTCAGATCTGCCACTATTCTATCGGGAAGCAGGACGCATGTAGATTTTTAGCCATTACTCTAATTGGCCTGTCTTGTTTGTTCTCGTAGGAGTACTAGAGGCAATTGTTTTCTAACAAGAGCTTGGTGATACATCTGTACGAGTCTTCGCTATTGGCATTTATTTTTAAATTTTCCCCATTCATGACTTTTGTGATAAACGAGTCTCTCGTTACGCTGGTCGATAACAGGTCGTAGAACTTTTGGTAGTCCTTTATGTTTTCCACTACTATAAAAAAAAAAAGCGGTAAAGGCACTTTTTTTTACCTTTTGATTTTCTTTTACAGTTTCATCGGAGTTGGCTATTTTTGATGGTGACAGGGACGTATTCAACTACCTTTTTTTCCTGCTTCTATGACGAACCCACTCTGTTTCTTTAGCGACCTTCTTCGTCCGTCTCATACTGTACTGACTCTAAAGGCAACTCTTTATTAGTGCTTTCCTCTGAAGCTGCACTATTTTGCTCCCGAACGTGCTTCAATTGGCGCTGAAGCTCTTCTATTTGGCTTTTGCGGTGTTTTCTTTCTTCATCGTAATGTTAAAACAGAAGATGTTCCTTTTCTGTGATAATAGCAATTTCACTTTTCAGTTCCATCATCAATTCGAGTTAATATTCACAATGTACAGCATCGCCTTAACATTGTCAGCAAATTATAAACACGTGTTAATTAACTAGGTCATCACGATCGCTTGCGGAAGACAGGTACGCGAGACGCACGACGCGCGGCTTGCGGGCGTCAGCACTTTCCGGGCACTAGTATAAACAAATTCAGGCGACGCGACCTTTCTCTACGGAAGCCAAAGAGAAGATGAAATGGAATGAATGGAATGAATGAATGATTTGAAAGGTAGTAACTTTAAATTGGTCTCATAAAAAAATGTGAACATCGGATGACGATCTTCGGCGTGATGAGCAGAAGCTCGTCACCGCTAGATAGTTTGCAAAAATGTTAGTGCACGCGAGGTCTACAGCTCACAGAGCCACAGTTGATAGAAACTCTGGAGCAGAGGCAGACTAGCAGACTCGGCCGCCCTAGGCCGTGTAGCACTAGCCGCGCCCTTCTCAGCTCCACTGCTGACCCAAAATATATGAATTTTACTAGCTATTGTCCGTTATTATGTCCCACGGATCATATACTATATTTGCTATGTTCTCATGCTTAATCGGGATGATAAGTTGTCATCATGTGCTTCTCCACACGTAAACATTAAGTATGTAGGTAATTTGTATCAGGATTTCCTCTTTCTTACCAAGTTTAACGTAGCCAAGTAATAAAAACGCGCTAAATCTATAATGTCTGAACGAACACCCATAAAAGCGCGTAAATTTTATTCTTTTCCTCGATTGGCCGCCCCTAAATCTGGCCGCCCGGGCCTACTCGGCCTATAACTACCACTATAACTGCGGTAGGAGTTAGAAATCTAAATTTATGACGTCGACAGATTGTGGTTGACGGTCGACATGCCGTCAAGCATAAAGCGCGCGCTGTGTTCGAAACACTCGGGGACGTTCTAGATGCTCGGTGGCGTGAACACACGCTCTAGCAACAGGACTCAGCACAATTCGCGCGTCTCTTCCGCTGTTTTGCGGGCGATGTTGTTATTTACCTGTCCTCTAACCCGATCATATGTCCCATCAGCCTCCAGAAGTGTCCTAATCAGCTTCCCTGAGCTGCCTGATGCCGAAGCTGTCCGACTTCAGCATGTAGAAGCCAATGAACCCGAACTGCGTCAGTGCTACGTCTCGTTGGGAGATCACGCCCATGTCCTTGGACTTCGCCACGAGGCTGGCGCGAAGGTGCCAGCTGCGGACCGTGTAGAGGGAGCGCCATGACGTAGATCCCGGCTTCGATTCGTGCTCGAACTACTTCAAAGTATGCTGCAGTCTGGACAGGTGTCTCCATATCAGTTGGTCCCATTAGTTCCATTGCCTAGTTCTATGATGGAACTGGAGGGAAAATAAACATATGTTCCATGGAACTTTAACACTCACCCTGCCAGCAATACATAGAACTTTTCGAGTTAAAGCAGGATGCGGGGATGCGGGTGCCGCCGGCGGCATTATGTCCATTATTGGCAGGTCACAATGTGAAACGAAAAAATATTTCAGCAAGCCATGGGATCCGCCGGCGGGATACAAGAAATATATTCTGGCACACCGCGGGGTCCGCTCTGACCCCCTAATTTCAAAGGCTTTTTTATATCTTCTGGCCTGCCGATAGAGAACAACTAAATACACCACGGGCGTCTATACAAAATTATAAGAATATAAGAAAAAAAAAAATAAGATTCTGGGTGTATGCATAAGAAACCAGTTCGTATTGCAAGTAAGGCAGACAGTGCTGTTTTTTTTTCGTTAGGCTTTTTTGCTTCATCGCTGGTTTTTCTTGTTTTCTGAGTATTTCGTAGCAATGAGATCGCAATAAACATAAGCAAAAGTGCGCGAAAATTGCTCGAAAATCGCTTTCAGCAGGCCAGGGGGGCGACCGGCGACACACAAGACACCACTGTCTATTGTTATGATTGGCGTGTTGAAGTAATTACGCACAAACATAGTGGCGCGACATAAACAACATAATGTGGAGTGCGTCGGAGGTAACTATTGTGGTCAATAATATCGATACAGATATTGTAAAAGCTAAGTTCCTTGTGAATGTCTGTAACCTTTTCACGACTAAACGGAAACCGATCTTGACGAAATTTGATATAGAGATAGTTTAAGCCCTGGGGAAGGACATAGACCAATTTTTATGGTGATAAACTTTATGTAGTCCGCGCGGACAAAGTCGCGGGCAAAAGCTAGTTATATTTAAAAAAGCAACGCCCCGGCCGTTAGTCTAGTCGTCTGAAGACGAAAATGAGCAAAGGGCAATTAAATTGTCCTTACTGTAGGTACTCTGCTTCAAGGCCTGGTATTGTAATGTATTTCTCATTTAAGTTCTAGTTAGTCAATTAAAAACAATTATACTGTTAATTGAACGGAAATTTGAAATTTCCATCATTTATCTATCCATCTATCTATACTTAAATAAAGCAATAAGTACGAAAAAGTGCGTGTACAAAGATAATAAAAAACTGGTCTAGGTAGTTTAGGGTACTTAAAATAAGCTAAAGCCAAATCTTTTTTTTTTCATTTTTGTCTGTCTGTAACTTGGCCGCGCAAAAAAAAACTTGGCATGATTTGAGTTCGGATTTTAATGCAAATTGGCAATTGGCGCAGTCATGGATTAAATTTGAGGATACTTTTTATCCTGAAATAATAAAGGGTACCTGCGGGTCCAAAGTTATGTTAATTTTGAAGTTATGTTATTTTTTATATAAAACTGCTGTACCAAAAAAATGCAGTAGTTTTATTTCCCATCATATTATTATTATCTGGGGCCGCCAGAAGCGTGCGCTGTACTGCATACCGCCACAGAGTATATAATAGTTGATAGCACGGCCGGCCGATAGACAGGCAGGAAAGGCACAGAGCACAGCCAGGGAGAGGGTTATTTATCGAAAGTATTTTAGGTTTTTTAATTATATTCGTTGGTTTAGATTTGTTTGTTTGTTTTATTTGAAGTTAGTAGGTAGATATTAGGTAGGTAAGTATTATGAGAGTTTCCTGCTTGATATAATATTAAGTAAGAATATTACCTACGTAGCGCACGTAATTTTAGGATCTTAGTTTAGAATTTTGTGTATGGACTAGTTCGTACAAAGAAGATAATTAAAAACATGACACAAAATAAAAAATTACGCATGCCCTGGCATAAATGAACCTAAAAAAAGCTTCTTTTACTCGGGATGATGTACGGATTCTAACAATACCCCATACGAAGTACTATTTCTTATTCTGTGCCCATACATCCAAATCTGATCAGGCTTAGAAACTCACATACATACAAACATACATGAACCTAGAAAACATTACACTACTTTTTTGGGCAGTCGTGCAATAAAAGTAGTTTAGGGTACTTAAAATAAGCTAGTGAATAAGTTTTATTATATAAATCGTGTTTTTGTTCGCGCATTAATTAAATACTAGGTATTGACTTAAAAACTGGTTACTAAGTATCTCAATCAGATGAATAGAAGCCGAGCAATCTTAAAAACTGGTTACTAAGTATCTCAATCAGATGAATAGAAGCCGAGCAATCTTAAAAACTGGTTACTAAGTATCTCAATCAGATGAATAGAAGCCGAGCAATCTTAAAAACTGGTTACTAAGTATCTCAATCAGATGAATAGAAGCCGAGCAATCTTAAAAACTGGTTACTAAGTATCTCAATCAGATGAATAGAAGCCGAGCAATCTTAACTGGTTAGTAAGTATCTCAATCAGATGAATAGAAGCCGAGCAATCTTAAAAACTGGTTACTAAGTATCTCAATCAGATGAATAGAACCCGAGCAATCTTAAAAACTGGTTACTAAGTATCTCAATCAGATGAATAGAAGCCGAGCAATCTTAAAAACTGGTTACTAAGTATCTCAATCAGATGAATAGAAGCCGAGCAATCTTAACTGGTTAGTAAGTATCTCAATCAGATGAATAGAAGCCGAGCAATCTTAAAAACTGGTTACTAAGTATCTCAATCAGATGAATAGAAGCCGAGCAATCTTAAAAACTGGTTACTAAGTATCTCAATCAGATGAATAGAAGCCGAGCAATCTTAAAAACTGGTTACTAAGTATCTCAATCAGATGAATAGAAGCCGAGCGATCTTAAAAAACTGGTTACTAAGTATCTCAATCAGATGAATAGAAGCCGAGCAATCTTAAAAACTGGTTACTAAGTATCTCAATCAGATGAATAGAAGCCGAGCAATCTTAAAAACTGGTTACTAAGTATCTCAATCAGATGAATAGAAGCCGAGCAATCTTAAAAACTGGTTACTAAGTATCTCAATCAGATGAATAGAAGCCGAGCGATCTTAAAAAACTGGTTACTAAGTATCTCAATCAGATGAATAGAAGCCGAGCAATCTATAAAAATATATTTGAAAGATGTTTTTTTTTTTTTGATGAAATTTTGTATATTGTACATTTTAGGCACTTTTTGTAGTGGAATTGTGGTCAACTGCCACTATTAACCTTTTTTTTTAAGTTCTTTCTACATATTTTTAGTATGTTTTTTGAAGGAAAGATTTGTTTTGTTTCAGTAGTAGGTAGTATGTCAATATATTGTTTAAGAGCGTATTTTCTCTTCCCATAAAATATAGGAAATTATTATAGGGAAAAGTGTAGTAGTGCAAACGAATAACACATAGGTTACTTTTTACCCAGTTAAATGAACACGCGGGCAACGGCGCGAGCGCAGCTAGTCTAAATTATGGATATATCGAGTAATTGCATATTATCAGGATTTTCCTTTATTCTATCAACGTTATCACCTGCTTGTGTGTCTGATAATTTATTTAAAAAACCCGATTTATAGGATTTAATAAATCTTAATCATTATTAAGTAAATCTTAAAATATAATTAATTACCAAATAATTCTTACAATTAAAACTAATGTTAGACTTTAACAACTTTGTTTAACCACACCAATATATAAAAGTGAATCGTTTGGTCTGTTTGTTTGTTTGGGGAGTTTTAACGTGATAACGGCTGGACGGATTTTGATGAAATTTGGAATGGAGATAGCTTATACTTTAGAATTATACATAAGGTACTTTAATAAAATAAAATAATAAGTTTGCACAGGAAAATGGAAAATGTCGATTACACTCTGTAGGGAACGGTTTCCAAGGAAACGAAATACTTGTAATAACAAGTCTGTCAAAAAGCATCAAGAGCGTTAGTGACAAAGATAATACAATACGTTGGTGCTATACTTTTGCATTGGTTTTTAATATCCTAGAAGAACATAGGATGCATTTTTCCCGATAAACTGTAGTCCGCGCGGAAGAAGTAGTGGGCAAAAGCAAGTGTTCCATCTGCCACATCTAGTTAAGTTCCTGTATCTAAGTCGCCAGTGGCTAACAGTAGTGCACTTAATATTTACAAGTGTAGAACCAACTTAAATGATGTAAATAATAACATTGTTTTTGTTAAATATCTGTCACTTCTAGGAGAGTTTCTGTATCTAAGTCGCCAGCGGCTAACAGTAGTGCACTAAATATTTACTAGTGTAGAACAAACTTAAATGATGTAAATAACAACATTGTTTGTGTTGAATATCTGACACATCTAGGAGAGTTCCTGTATCTATGGTGCCAGCGCCTTACAGTACACTAAATAATTTACTAGTGTAGAAAAACTTAAATGATGTAATTAACAACATTGTTTGTGTTGAATATCTGACACATCTAGGAGAGTTCCTGTATCTATGGTACTAGCGTCTTACAGTACTTTAAATATTTACTAGTGTAGAAATAACTTAAATGATGTAATTAACAACATTGTTTGTGTTGAATATCTGACACATCTAGGAGAGTTCCTATATCTAAGGCGCCAGCGCCTACCAGTAAGTATACTAAATATTTACTAGTGTAGAACAAACATAAATGATGTAATTAACAACATTGTTTGTGTTGAATATCTGACACATCCAGGAGAGTTCCTATATCTAAAGCCCCAGCGCCTACCAGAAGTATTCTAAATATTTACTAGTGTAGAACAAACATAAATGATGTAATTAACAACATTGTTTGTGTTTAATATCTGACACATCTAGGAGAGTTCCTGTATCTAAGGCACCAGCGCCTACCAGTAGTACACTAAATATTTACTAGTCTAGAACAAACATAAATGATGTAATTAACAACATTGTTTGTGTTGAATATCTGACACATCTAGGAGAGTTCCTGTATCTATGGTGCCAGCGCCTTACAGTACTTTAAATATTTACTAGTGTAGAACAAACTTAAATGATGTAATTAACAACATTATTTTTGTTGAATATCTGACACATCTAGTAGAGTTCCTATATCTAAGGCGCCAGCGCCTACCAGTAGTATACTAAATATTTACTAGTGTAGAACAAACATAAATGATGTAACTGACAACATTGTTTGTGTTGAATATCTGACACATAGATATAGGAGAGTTCCTGTATCTATGGCCCTTGCGCCTACCAGAAGTACATTAAATATTTACTATTGTAGAACAAACATAAATGATGTAATTAACAACATTGTTCGTGTTGAATATCTGACACATCTAGGAGAGTTCCTATATCTAAGGCGCCAGCGCCTACCAGTAGTATACTAAATATTTACTAGTGTAGAACAAACATAAATGATGTAACTGACAACATTGTTTGTGTTGAATATCTGACACATAGATATAGGAGAGTTCCTGTATCTATGGCCCTTGCGCCTACCAGAAGTACATTAAATATTTACTATTGTAGAACAAACATAAATGATGTAATTAACAACATTGTTCGTGTTGAATATCTGACACATCTAGGAGAGTTCCTATATCTAAGGCGCCAGCGCCTACCAGTAAGTATACAAAATATTTACTAGTGTAGAACCAATATAAATTATGTAATTAACAACACTGTTTGTGTTGAATATTTGACACATAGATATAGGAAAGTTCCTATATCTAAGGCGCCAGCGCCTACCAGTAAGTATACAAAATATTTACTAGTGTAGAACAAATATAAATTATGTAATTAACAACACTGTTTGTGTTGAATATTTGACACATAGATACAGGAAAGTTCCTGTATCTATGGCCCTTGCGCCTACCAGAAGTAAATTAAATATTTACTAGTGTAGAACAAACATAAATGATGTAATTAACAACATTGTTTGTGTTGAATATCTGACACATCTAGGAGAGTTCCTATATCTAAGGCGCCGGCGCCTACCAGTACTACACTAAATATTTACTAGTGTACAACAAACATAAATGATGTAATTAACAACATTGTTTGTGTTGAATATCTGACACATCTAGGAGAGTTCCTGTATCTAAGGCCCAGCGGCTAACAGTAGTGCACTTAATATTTACTAGTCTAGAACAAACATAAATGATGTAATTAACAACATTGTTTGTGTTGAATATCTGACACATCTAGGAGAGTTCCTGTATCTAAGGCCCAGCGGCTAACAGTAGTGCACTTAATATTTACTAGTCTAGAACAAACATAAATTATGTAATTAACAACATTGTTTGTGTTGAATATCTGACACATCTAGGTGAGTTCCTGTATCTAAGGCCCAGCGGCTAACAGTAGTGCACTTAATATTTACTAGTCTAGAACAAACATAAATGATGTAATTAACAACATTGTTTGTGTTGAATATCTGACACATCTAGGAGAGTTCCTGTATCTAAGGCCCAGCGGCTAACAGTAGTGCACTTAATATTTACTAGTCTAGAACAAACATAAATTATGTAATTAACAACATTGTTTGTGTTGAATATCTGACACATCTAGGAGAGTTCCTGTATCTAAGGCCCAGCGGCTAACAGTAGTGCACTTAATATTCACTAGTCTAGAACAAACATAAATGATGTAATTAACAACATTGTTTGTGTTGAATATCTGACACATCTAGGAGAGTTCCTGTATCTAAGGCCCAGCGGCTAACAGTAGTGCACTTAATATTTACTAGTGTAGAGCAAACTTAAATGAAAAATATAATTCCTTACTCACTCAAATATGTAAAAATATAATAGAATTTACAGAATGTCAAAGACATCGAGCATCTACAACACCCTTGCTTTATGTATTATTCTGTTAACACAGTAACCAAGTGGTGCGCACTTACCAAAAGAAAGCACAATAAAAAAAATAAAAAAGTAGATTATACTGTATAATAAAAAACAACCACATATAAAATAATACATAATTACATCTAAGAAGCACCTCGTTCACATTATCTTTCAAACATTAAAAAACCGCATCAAAATCGGTCTATTCATTTGCCACACGACGCCACAGACAGACGTACATACACACCTTAAACTTATAGCACCCCTCTATTTTCAAGATCGGGGGTGTTAATATATTCCAATTTCTTTATTAAAAGAAATTGGACGTAACTTCCAAACAGATTATCCAAATTACCTACTTTGCAAAAATTTGATTATCTTATAAGTATACATAATCTCAGATAGGTATCCTTGGTTTGCAGAGGATATAAGTATCTGTGATTAGTAAAAAATAAATCCAAACTTGAAAATATGGCCGACAAATCCACGCTTGTTATATTGACACTTGTCCTCCTTGCGGTGTGCTCTGGTGAGTTTAATTTAAATACTTAAATGTTGATGGATCCTTACAAGCATAATATCTCTCTACACACGATTTGTAGCCAACTTCCTGTACTTCGTCTCCCTCAGGCCTACCAAGCGGTGGGGATGGGAAGCTTGGTAGCCATGCCATGCCAACCATGATGACGCTTGCAAAAGTGCCTAAATATCGGGGACTCTTACAAACAGTATCCATGGTAAATATCCCTTTTCTAATGTTAAAAAAACATGCATACATAAATCATACGGCCGGTTGGTCTAGTGGCTAGAGATCGTGGGTTCGATTCGTGCAAGGTGCAATCATTTGTGTGATGAGCAGAAATGTTTGTTTCCGTCATGTCATCATAGATAATAATATTACATCAGTCATGGATGTAATATTATTATCTATGTATATTTATCCGTTATCTAGTGCCCATAGTAAAGTGTATCCTAGTTTGGGGCTAGGTAATTGGTGTGGAATTGTCCCGAATATATTGTTATTATACTGAAAGTGTTAAAAATATATTTAAAAAGTGGATTTTTGAGTGGCTCTCTTATAATATGGTAAGTGAAGACGAAACAACGCATTTTTTTATTCAAGTCTGGGCACAGAATAAATAATAGTACAAGATCTGGGCACACGTCTGGGTAGTTATGGTTTCAAGGTACTTAGCTATAATCTGGGAGTCGACTTTCAGACAAGCGTTTCACATCTTGGCTTACCTTCAGGCGAGATAGTGGTCAAACGGGAACATATCTTCTTCTTTTTAATAGGTATCTATATCATCATCATGTACCTACAGCTCATTTCCGGCCACTGCAGGGCATAAGCCTCCTCCTTTTATACATAAGTATATGCATAAAAGTACCTAAACATCTGCTGGTTTGTTCGTTTTCTATGGTTCCTGTACAAACACATACGATTACGATGAAACTTTGGTAAGTAGTTGTGCCCACGAAAGTTACTGAAAAAGGAAGATAAAAATTATAGATCAAAAATATTGATGGTAGCCACGTCAAAAAATTACAAAGAATGTCTAAGGAATTGCAACTTATGCCGGTGTTTAGTTAGTATATCACTAATATTAGGATTTGTGATACAAAAACTGATGCTCGAGCTACATAGGTACTAGAAGCTCCATCACAGATTAAATAACAGGTAGTACAAGGCAGAACGTCGAGCAAGGAGCGAGCTGCGCACCTCGCATCATACCGTGCAAACGACACAACGTCCACGACCGACTAACCTTCACACTGCTGTCACACTGGTGTGATGGTTAGGAAGAAAATTTACTAACCGTCACACTAGTATAAGGATAGGAATTCATTTTCCTAACCCTAACTCAATTAAGAATAATATCAATTGTGCTAGAAGTGACATTTGGTTTTTCCTCCTATTTTGATTCTTGTTATGGAATGAAAGGAAACCATTTCAAGTATCTACTTTACTACATTACATTGTTAATGAAAATTTGGTACTTATTATTGACAAAAGTTTAGACGAATCTATTATACTTATACATCAAAATAATGTTGGTTTGTTCGTCTTCTTTGCGTTCGCGCATCATTCATCCGATTGAGTTGAAATTTTGTAAAGTGGCTTGGTTGGCACATGCCTGAAGATTTCTGAAATAATAAAACCGGCCAAGTGCGCGTCGGACAATCACAAATAAGTTGCCAGGCATCGTTCATCCGATTGTGTTCAAACTTTGTGCTTTGTCGCGCTGCACTGGCACTTGCGTAAAAGATTTATCAAGGCGTTAAAGCTGTAGCAAGCGACAGAGAAGCAGGCATATACTATACATTCATAATAAATCCTCCCAAAAAACATTATCCCCTTCGGTCCAGTCGGATAATAATAGGCGTTTCATAAACATAAATTGGTAATATTGTCATAGTAGTATCGCATCTGGTTTACCTACTCTGTCTATCTGTTATCTGATAGGTCTAGTCCTGTACATACAATGTACTCGAGCCAGTAGTTTCACATGATTGATCGAATGATAAACAGTGTCTGAAATTCCTGGTGATCTTTCAGCCTTACCAACTCCTGAACAGGATGAGCAGGATATGTCCATCTTCTACCAGGCGAGCCCGAGCGCCCGCATCGTGGGCGGCACCCAGGCGCCCCCTGGCAGCCACCCGCACATGGTGGCACTCACCACCGGCCTGCTCGTCAGGAGCTACTTCTGCGGAGGCTCTCTCATCAGCCAGAGAACTGTTCTGACGGCTGCGCATTGCATCGCAAATGTGTTCAGCTGGGGCTCTTTGAACAAGTGAGTTGAAATTTAAAAGAACTAGAACAGTTATAATGACATATAAATATGTACATAAAGAGTGCCAAACTGTCCTTCACCGAAGAACGCTTTGTTTAGAAACAATTGTCAATGCCACAGGCCCAGAAATTCAATACCTACTATCAGTCTCGTTACAATTTATAGTTTCTAACTTCCAACTTTGTATATAAATAAACAAATGCGTTAATCAGTACAAAAACGATCCTTAGGGCGGCTTGCATAACTTTTCTTAAACGCATTTAGAGAGTCCTTAATTGCATGAAAATAAACACGATTACAATTTCACGGTATATCGAAGTGTTGAAGTGTTTGTACAGCAAGGCCACCAAGACTGTCCGTCTTCAACATCGGAGCACGAATTCTATCGACTTGCAAAAAGGGGTGAGATAGGGAGACGTTATTTCTCCGAAACGGTTCACCTCTGCACTGGAAGATATATTCAAATTTCTAAATTGGAACGGATATAGTATTAACATCAATGGCGAATGCATCACTCACCTTCAATTTGCCGATGATATAGTCATAATGGCAGAAACTCTGGAAGACGTAAGCTCAATGCTCAGTGACCTCAATATTGTTTCCCAACAGGTGGGTCTTAAAATGAACATGGGTAAGACGAACATCATGTCAAATGCCCATGTCGCACTCATGCCGGTTTATGTTGGGAACGATATTATCGAAGCTGTTGATCACTTTGTCTACTTGGGTCAAACGATCCAACTGGGTAGATCCAACTTCGACAAAGAGGTCCACCGACGAATCCAACTCGGATGGGCAGCGTTCGGGAAATTGCACCATATCTTCTCGTCGCAGGTACCGCAGAGCCTCAAGACGAAAGTTTATAATCAGTGCGTGTTGCCAATGATGTCATACGGCACTGAGACGTGGTCGCTTACTATTGGTCTCATACACAAGCTCAAAGTTGCTCAGCGTGCAATGGAGAGAGCTATGCTCGGTGTTTCACTACGTGATAGAATCAGAAATGAGGAAATCCGTAGAAGAACGAAGGTTACCGACATAGCTCTCAGAGTTTGCAAGTTGAAGTGGCAATGGGCAGGCCATATAGTTCGCAGAACCGGCAACCGCTGGGGGATAAAGATTCTCGAATGGCGACCACGAACAAGCAAGCGAACTGTAGGGGTCTCCCTACACTTCGCTTGCTTGTTCGTAGCCATCGCAGGAAGTCGATGGATGGAGGTGGCACAAGATCGTTTGTCATGGCGCTCTTTGGGGAGGCCTATGTTCAGCGGTGGACTTCTAAAGGCTGACATGATGATGATGAAGCACGATTAGTGTCTTGCATTATAACAACAAATTCCATCATATTTAGTGAACTGACAAAGTTAATTGTCCCAAAAAGACTATTTAATGCAGCTAAATGCGTTTAGCACCACTATCAATGACCTTATGACCAGTGCCCGAAGCGAGTGCGAAAATTTTAAGGTTTTTCCAAATTATATGAAAAATAACAAATTAACGCAACTACAAATTATACATAAAGCGATTTTTTTAAGGTTTTCTATAAAATAAATTTTTACATAATTAATGGATGGGCAGTTGTTACAGTCGTTGCCCATGTCAGAGGCCATTTGCAAATTGACAAACTCTGACCACCACAGGGCAGCAGTTTGTTTTTGTAGTGGTAGGTCTCTTATGCAAGAGTTTGCCTGGGGAAGTACCACACCTTTGTCAGATATTCAACTGCCAAGCAGTAGTGTGTAACATTTCTGTGTTTCGGTTTGAAGGGCAATGGTTCCAGCAAAATTACTAGGCAATGAGACCAACCAATGTCCCAAGGTAACGAGCGCAGTGCAGTCTATCCCTAGCTATCGTCATCTCGTTAGAATATTACAAAATACTTAATTCCTTCTTACCACTCTTTCCTTCACAATCCAGCAACCTGCGCGTGACCGTGGGCACCAACCGCTGGAACACCGGTGGACAGACCTACAGCGTCTCCCGCAACGTGACGCACCGGAACTTCGTCGCCGCCAACCTCAGGAACGACATCGGCCTCCTCATCACGTCTTCTAACGTCGCCTTCAGCGCGCTCGCCAGCCCCATCCCGCTGGCCTTCGACGAGGTGCCAGGTGGAGTGGCAGCCAGAGTCGCTGGCTGGGGCCGGATTTCTGTAAGTAGATCTTCTTTGAATATTTTCTTCTTTTTGATAAAGGACGTATGAATTTGGTGAAACTGTATGTAAGGAAGCTGATTTTAGGATTCCGAATAAAAAAAGGAACCCTTATATGATTACTCATGTGTTTGTCTGTCTGTTCGTCTGGCACCTACGAGTATTGGCTTCGAATCTACTGGATCGATTAAATTGAAATTTGGTACACATATGAATTTCTGTGACGCAAACACAGAAGTGTAACGAAAATAAATGAATTTTGATTTATTATGGGGTCACTGTTGGGGATCAAACAGGACTATTCAAAAAAAAGTTTGGTTATCTGTACCATACCGTGCGCACTGTATTGTGTCCATTGAGGTAAACAATAGTAACATAGTCATTGTGAGGGTCTAATTTTTTTTCTTCTTATTATTATAAAATAAATATGTAGTTTTAAAATTATCTAAGATAATAGATAAAACTATACATTGACTACTATCACTCCGATCTTACTACTTTTATAACGTCACCTTTATTATATTTAATTATGTAGCTATAAATTATATCTATTATATTATTATGTGTATTAGCTTATGTTATTCAATACTAGCTGTGCACACGGCTTTGCCCGCGTGGTCATTAAACTGGGCAAGAAGTAACCGTGATACGTGTTCTTTTAAATAACTTTTAAACCCTATCCTGCGGAAACCATTTATTTTTTCGGGATGATCGTTTATCTCGTAGTTTGAACTCAAATCATACTAAGTTACATTTGAATTCATTCAGTAGTTTAGATGTGATGCGCGGCCAAGATACAGACAAACTGACAAAAAAAAACAGTTTTGGCTTCAGTATCGAATATAGAGTACAATCCAAAAAAAAACTTCAATGTACAGAATTGGACCTGTTACAATTTTATTATAAGTACTAGCTGTTCCCGCGGCTTCACACGCGTGGTGTTTTCTATAGGTTAAAAGTACTCATATAGAATGTGCTACTCCAAGCCCTAAAATATCAATATCAAAACATTTGATAAATTTCCTTCAGCCGTCAATAAGTTTTTCGATTTCGATTGTTCGGCTTCTACTCATCGAATTCACATACCTAGTACACCAATTTTTAAGTCAAACTAAAAATTGCTAAGCTATCCAACCAGTCAAAACCGCATTGCAATCGATCCAGTAGTTCTTAAAAGACAAACAGACAAACAAACAGAAAGACACGAATTCTATAAATGTTATATTTTTGATCAGTATTTTAAGTACCCTAGACTATTTGTTTTTTAATTATCTTCTTTGTACAGACTTTTTCGCTAATATTGCTTTATTATTATCTAATCGGTGATCGGGTGGCGATATATCGTCAACACGCCTCATCGCATGCATCGCATGCGCGTGCGCACGCGGCCAGTTAAATTATAATAGTTATCCCAATGCCCTTTTTTTTCTTTGGATATAAGTACCTATAAGTATTACAAAACTAGAAAGTTTGTAACAGTTCGATCAAACCTTTTTGAAAATCTGTTGATAGCGATATATTAAGTTTTCTTCAATAATTTAAGGGAAATGTCTTCTGTAATTAATTTCCTTGTACCTTTTGAATTGATTGAATTTGAATTGCTCTCCTATATTTTCTAGGCTAGCGGAGCTCTCTCTGCGGCGCTTCTCGAGCTGAACGTATCTACCGTCGGAGGCCAGGAGTGCATCGACAGAGTCGCCCAGGCTTCCATCGAATTCAACATCCCCGGGTACCCAGTCGAGCCTCATATCGATATCTGTGCCATCCACTCACCTAATTTTGGTACCTGCAGAGTGAGTCATCATTCATCTACCTATAGAGAATACATTTTTTTGTTAAATGTAGAGATGCTATGTATGACAGGCGCACCGCGACTATATGTCGCAATGTAGGGAGGCTGGGGCTACAATTAACAGAGGTAAGTATTAACAAGCGAATTTTTCTACAACTATACACACTACAGAGTACAGCTATAGCGCGTGCTATGTTATGCTGACTAGACCACGCCGTATGGCTTGTGATTGGTCAGTTGCACTCGACACGCCGTGAGAGTGAGTTTAAATAAATTTTCGCCAGTTTCATTTATATTTTATGGCCCAGTCATTTCATGTCTCTGTAACCAGGTGGTAAAGAATGAATAAACAAAAATATCGAAAAAGATATTTCTATATTAACACATATATTTATACGTTTGATATAATAGAATAGACGAAGTGTTGACTCAAACCTTGTGCATGATAATTAAAAATAAGTCAAATATAATATATAAATAAAATAAACAAAGAAGAAACAAGAGTAGAGATCTAACAACATAACAAGAGTAACAAGTAACAAGTATATCTAACAAGAGTAGAGGTCTAGTAGAGATTGAATAAACAAGAATATCGATATCGATTTTTCTGAAAATCTCATCTTATATCTTATCTTATATATATATAAGATAATAATTTATTTATATATATATATATATATATATATATATATATAAATCTCGTGTCACGACGTATGTTCGGGATAAACTCTGAAACTACTGAACCGATTTTGATCAAACTTCGTTCCACTGAAAGAGACCGATAAACTATTAGTATCTGAAGGTTCTATGATAGTGTCACTAATGTCGTCGCCTTTATTTAGTTTCAACTCTTCTTTTTGAAGGTAGTTTGACAGCTTTTACCTTTACTTTTGTCTTTTATTTGTACTTGAACACTCTTATTTTTTGTTTGTATTTTAACATTGGCTGCCATATTCACATCGGTACAGTCTATAGGTACAGATATGGGATCATCGAGATCTTTTTCTTCATCAATACAAATGCATTCAATATACTCAGGTTCGTTTATGTCTGACTTCGCTCTTTGACAAGCGAATTTATGAGGTAAAACGTTTTTTTTTTTCAAAAACTGTCTGCCACCTACAAATCGATGTCTCATGAAATTTTCTGGATCATCCGCGACCTGAAAATAAAATTACAAATATAATCCATGCATGCTGAAATCAAGGTAGTTATAATTCTAACAGAAATGTCTACCCAAATTTAAGTTCAAAAGTCGATAACAAACCTTCAGAGATTTGATTAAACATATTTTTTGCTTGGCTACACACTTTGTATGTTGTGTATTCACGTGCAGTGTATTTACCATAATGATACAGGATTACATAAAACGCTTAAAAATTATAAAAATCGTGTTTTTAAAATAGGCACATAAAAATAATACATTGAAATAAATAATATCGATAACATGCTTCTGACGTCTTCCCATATCTAGAAGTGAGTAATTTAGTTAACGGTGGTGTCGATTGCTTTTTTTTGTGACAGACATGTATTGTGTAAACAAACATGTTCGGTAATTTCGTAGCCAAGCTTAAATAGTCCAAACAAAGAGCATTCAGTTCTGTCTAACTTATGTTTAAAAGCAAAAATCCAAAAAGACTCGGCACAAACTCCCGAGTAACTTAGATAGATATGGAACTAGGTACTTACATTGAAATGGTCTTCGCAGCAATATCTTACAGAGGTTTCTGAAAGAGATTCCTTTCTTTTCATAACTTTGCACTACTTAGCTCTTATTTTTTTATCTTTAGGCACCGTAAAATAACGTTTATCGGGTGCAGTTATGTAATATTTAAAATGTACTTTAGCATCAGTTTGCACGGTTTCCATAATGATTCCACAACGATAATATCCGTTCCGTCTTGATCTAACCAAAAGTAATAAATAACCGTCTGAATTGAACAAGGTGACCGGCTGACCGCGCATCAACGACTACTCCTCGATTCGAGCGAGTCGCGTCAGTCAAGCGCGAGACTTGTGACGTCATGAGGTTGTTGACTGGCCGCGCGCCCAGAATTTTGAAAGCGGACGGGAAAAGTATCATAACTTCGTCATTTATGGAGATCATTGAAAAATACAATACAATGAGCTTTATTGCAAGTTAAGAACAATTTTTAAAAAAATAATTGAAAAAAATGGAAACTTCCTTATTGTTGCCCCGGCCTCCCCTACATATTCATGTCAAAGGTCAAGAAACGTTCGTAAAGACGCGTGGGGAAACCATCTGTATTGCCATGTCAGTTTCACCTCAATATATATATTTTTTATATATTCTATATATATTCGGGACAATTCCACACCAATTACCTAGCCCCAAACTAGGATACCCTGTAATATGGGCACTAGATAACGGATAAACATACATAATACGAATATCAACATCCATGACTCGGGAACAAACATTTCTGCTCATCACACAAATGATTGCACCTTGCAGGATTCGAACCCGCGACCGTTTGATTTCGTTCCCAGGGTTACTAGCCACTAGACCAACCGGCCGTCCAAAACATAATGATCAATATGTAAACTCAATTGACATAATGATCTAGCAACTTCCCATAGCAGATCATTTTGCAGCAAATCAAAAATAAATAAGAGTTCTTTTCATGGGAAGTTGGTAGATCATATTGGCAATAGACTTTTTTTTTGAAACACCAGAACTAGTCAAACAGTATCAGGAACTATAGAACTCAGCCGCATGCGACAAGAACTTTCATTTGATTTGCTGACAAATGATCTGCTACGGGAAGTTAGCAGATCATTTTGTCAATTGACTTTTTTTAGGTAAAAAATGCCAGAACTATTCCTATAAAGTATCAGGAACTATAGAACTCAGCTGCATGCGACAAGAACTCTAATTTATTTTTGATTTGCTGACAAATTATCTGCTACGGGAAGTTAGCAGATCATAATGTCAATTGACTTTTTTTAGGTAAAAATGCCAGAACTATTCCTATAAAGTATCAGGAACTATAGAACTCAGCTGCATGCAACAAGAACTCTCATTTATTGTTGATTTGCTGACAAATGAGGAGGGAGTGACCCGGTAATAATGCTTCCTTCCAGGGTGACTCCGGGTCGGCGCTGGCGCGCGTATCGGACGGGCGGCAGATCGGCGTCGTGTCGTGGGGCTTCCCTTGCGCCCGCGGAGCGCCCGACATGTTCGTGAGGGTCAGCGGGTTCACCGACTGGCTCAACCAGAACATCGTGTAGGGAACTCGAAAGAATAATAAACTACTTTTAGATTTGGACTTGCTAATGCTGTGTTTTATTTACTTCTCCGAGAATATAAGTTAGTTATTCACGTAGGTGTCATGGAATAACAGAAAGATTAGATCAGTATTACACCTTTTTGATCGACCTCAAATAATATTCAAATTTACTGTATTTTTGTGTGTATTCACCAAAGTAAAATTACGCTTCGCTCGTCGTATCTCCGGAATTTGTGAAGCTATTTGAAAGATACTTTATTTAATTTGAAGCCGGATGTCCGATGCCGTCTCATATAAATTGCAACAATAATACAAGACATAAGTTCAAAAACTAAAACTCGACTACAGAAGGAAGACGAATCGATTGATACCTTGTATGTAAAAATCGGACCAAGTTTCTAGTCTGAAAACATAACCTTTCCATTGCTTCGCTGTAGCCAGCTTAAAAAAATCTATGACACTCTATACCTGCGGCCCGACCACATAACTTGGCTTCAATCGAATTCTCAATATCGCAACCACTAATGCCTTGCGATAGAGTCGAAATTGCTATGAAAAAAGTGATAATCCGATTGTAAACAAGTTCTGTAATTGGGCCACTGAAGACGAATGGATTGACCCCTCGCTTGTCAAAATTGGACCTATAGGGGCGATACTATGGTGGGCATCCACAGATCCACATACTAGTATACATACATAGACTGTTAAAGTCTTTACCCTTCCCTTGCTTCGCCGCAGTCGGGTATAAATTGGTAGATTCAATCAGGTTGAAGTCAATGTTTGATTCAAGTATTTATTAGGTACTACTTTAGAATCTTTAAATATTGTATGATCTCCTGTATTTTAAGTCCATTATTTTTACGCTGCAAATTATGAAAAAAAAAACAGAAGTTATTGTTGATAGTAGGTATTACTAGATAACTATAGAAGTGACCAATTATACACATGTGTATAATTTGTTACTTCTATATCTTTTTTCATATACACTGGGGACAGACCAAAATTATGTGTGTTGTTATTGAAATAAAATGTTTATAATTACAGTTTCTAGTTTGTCAAAAGGTAATTTAAAAAGAAATAAATATTAAAACCTGTACTTTTAGTTAGTGTCAAATTAACATGCATATATAAAAGCTACTTCTTTTATAAATATAGTAATTTGAGGGACACCCCAAAATACGGGTTGTATAATTTTTTTTAAACTCCTCACATAATTTTATATGTTTTTTATGTTTTATATGTATACCTACACTACCTGCCACATAATTAGTAGATATCCGTAAGTACCTGCTCATTACCATCAACACGAAAGAAGAATAATTACGCTTCAATCCATATCCATACCAATATATAAAACTGAAACCTATTTTTGTTTGTTTGTTTGGGGAGCTTTCACGCGAAAACGCCTAGACGGATTTTTATGAAATTTAGAATGGTGGTAGCTTATACCCTGTAATAAAACATAGGATACTTTTTATCCTGGAAAAATGAAAGTTTCCACGGGAAAACTGGAAAATGTTGATTACTTACTGTAAGGAACGGTTGCCATCATATAATGGTCTGTGGTTGCCATGGAAACGAAATAATAAGTCTGTCAAAAACATCAAGAGCATTGGTCATAGACATTATATATTATTTAATTCTATGGCATTGGTGTTATACTAGTTAAAACTAGTGACTAATTAAACTCAATTTAATTGTAGTTCACATTACTTTATCATTAGTTATATACTAATTATAATTCCTTAAGTTAGGTACATACTATTTACTAACTTTAGTTTATTTTGTACATTTTAGAGTATTTTTAACCATGAATTAAGCAGGTAATACACCGTAATATTAAGAGAACCGTCAACGTTTGGAAAATAGTTTTGTCTTGACTATCTATTTCATATACTCTATAAGCACACTATGGACCTAATATATTAGGCATATTATGTGTGATTCACATGTGTAATATATTACGTCCAAAACAATACACCGATCAATCAGGGGCTCAGGGGTAGGTGCCGATAGAATCGCAGAAATCGGATAAGTTGTAAAACTGCAATGTGCACTGATTGGTTGATAGCTTCGAAAGGGCATGTGCCTTTACAATTATTTTACAGTTGGAGTGGAGACGAAGACGAAGAGAGAGTTTTACAAGTTTTATTGTACATTGACTGCAATTCACAAGTTTTCGTTTGCTTAAAATCTCGCCGGATATATTACGATCTGACGGTTCTTACAAATAGAACGGTGGCAGGTACATAATATAATATATTCGGGACAATTCACACCGATTACCTAGCCCCAAACTAGGATACCCTGTACTATGGGCACTAGATAACGGATAAACATACATAGATACGAATATTACATCCATGACTCGGAAACAAACATTTCTGCTCATCACACAAATTATTGCATCTTGCACGATTCGAACCCGCGACCGTTCGATTTCGTATCTAGGTCTCTAGCCACTAGACCAACCGCCTGTATAATTTATGTATGCATGTTTTTTTAACATTAGTAAAGGGTTATTTACCATGGATACTGTTTGTAAGGAGTCCCCGATATTTAGGCACTTTTGCAAGCGTCATCATGTCCCATCCACACCGCTTGGTAGGCCTGAGGGGACGAAGTGCAGGAAGTTAATTGGAAGGATGGAAACAAACATTTCTGCTCATTACACAATAATTTGTGCAGCACCTAGTGGTATTCGAACCCGCGACCGTTAGTTGACTTCAAAGTCAGAGTCACTAACCATCACACATCACATAACAACAGGTCGTCGGTACTTACTATAAAAGCGAAAGTAACTCTGTCTGTCTGTTACTTTTTCACGACAAAGGCTGAACATCTTGGTGAAATTTGGTATGGAATTTGGTTGCGATAAACTGTAGTCCGCGAAACGGAGTTGCGGGCAAAAGCTAATCCACAATAAATGTAGCACAGACGAATCATCATGATGCACAGACGAATCATGATGATTCGTCTCTGAAATGTAGATAGATTGTCTAATCAGTATCTTTCTATGACGATTTGGTCGACCATTGTCATACACCTAAACCACTTTTTTCCAAATAACGTGGAACCTTCTATATTTAGGAACTATTCGGAACAGGGGCAGCTCTTCTTCAATACAGCCTTGATAAAGTCCTTCACGCCCCAGAGCCTGGTGTAGAAGTCTGGAGCGCCGACTGCGCATGGCATGCCCCAGGACACGACGCCGGTCTGCTGCCCACTCTCCACGGACACCAGGGCACTGCCGGAGTCTCCCTGAAACATTGAGTTATAGTTAGGATTGTCAGTGATGAGGGTAGGCTGCCAATTTAAGGGTCTATGCTAGAAAGACTGGTCCGAAGTAGATAATTTGGGTTGAAGCTTGGGATTTTTGAGGATTCATCATGTTTATTCTTCCTCCGTCGTCTATCAGCTCGACTGTCTTCCCTTAACTGACCTTGATTAATAGAAAAATAATGGCATATACCCAATACCACTTAATTGATTACCACTGGTAGAAGTTGGCACAAAAGGCCCTGTGAACCGGAGTCAAGGGGGTACAAAAATTGTACAAAAAAATGTTACATACTCAGATGTAACAGCATGTCCTGTGCTGCAATTCTAATCAATTACTGAATAAAACTTAACCGAATCGAAATAGAAATGTAAATTTAATAAAAATTGGCATTCTGAATCAATTTGTGGTGGCTCTAGACTATTCTTCAACCTACCAACTTCAAAAGTTCGGTAAGCATCGAATCGACAGGGTGCGGCCGCGCTGTATCTGATCAGTGAGTCAAAATAACGCAAAACGTATAGTTTAAAAAAATATATTTTAATTTCACTTTTTACAAATTATTAAAGTTCACTATTGACTTATCAACTTATTAGCACTTTATAGATATGTGTTGCTTCTTCAAGGCGAGTAGTGGAATGACAACCTCCGCAGGTGTTGCCAGGGCTTTTATACTAACATTCCCCT
This sequence comes from Alsophila aescularia, assembly GCA_946251855.1. NCBI lineage: Eukaryota > Metazoa > Arthropoda > Insecta > Lepidoptera > Geometridae > Alsophila > Alsophila aescularia. Next base: position 33,188,759 of record OX276381.1, read on the forward strand.
CCCTTTAACCTCACTTGCCGATGTCCACGGTGTGTATATGTTTATATTACTGGAATCAGGTGGGGTCGGGTGACTAGTACCTAAAATGATTATATTCAAGCTTACAGATGATAAAAATTAAAAAACTTGCGTAAACGCAGAACTGCTAACAAAAACATCGTAAATGTGTTGACATACTTTTTGATGTGTAAACAGCTAATGGTGCGGTACGGGGGTAACGCCGACTGTTGACGTGGCGATCGATCGGTACCGCGACGCGAGCACTCGTGGCTAGTCGGCTCTTTCCGCCTCAGCTCGGCCATATTAAAGTTATAAGCCATCACATTTTTTGCAAAATGTTAACACACCAGTAGGGAATTGAACTCCGGTAGGTACTAAGACCGCCAGTCGAACGATGTCCCTCGCGCCATCCAGACTTATGGTGTTAGGCGACAGAATAAATAATAGTACAAGGTTAGGCCGAAAAGTTAGCTTAGATCAGATGAACGGTTGTTGATTCACAGTTGAACAATGAGACCACGCGGTGCAAAACGGTTGTTCGTTGTATTAGTTTTTTTTTATATTCACTAGGCTAGGCGTCCTGCAACGACGCATTTTATATTCACTAGGCTAGGCGTCCTGCAACGACGCATTTTATGTTCACTAGGCTAGGCGTCCTGCAACGACGCATTTTATGTTCACTAGGCTAGGCGTCCTGCAACGACGCATTTTATATTCACTAGGCTAGGCGTCCTGCAACGACGCATTTTATATTCACTAGGCTAGGCGTCCTGCAACGACGCATTTTATGTTCACTAGGCTAGGCGTCCTGCAACGACGCATTTTATGTTCACTAGGCTAGGCGTCCTGCAACGACGCATTTTATATTCACTAGGCTAGGCGTCCTGCAACGACGCATTTTATGTTCACTAGGCTAGGCGTCCTGCAACGACGCATTTTATGTTCACTAGGCTAGGCGTCCTGCAACGACGCATTTTATGTTCACTAGGCTAGGCGTCCTGCAACGACGCATTTTATGTTCACTAGGCTAGGCGTCCTGCAACGACGCATTTTATGTTCACTAGGCTAGGCGTACTGCAACGACGCATTTTATATTCACTAGGCTAGGCGTCCTGCAACGACGCATTTTATGTTCACTAGGCTAGGCGTCCTGCAACGACGCATTTTATGTTCACTAGGCTAGGCGTCCTGCAACGACGCATTTTATGTTCACTAGGCTAGGCGTCCTGCAACGACGCATTTTATGTTCACTAGGCTAGGCGTCCTGCAACGACGCATTTTATGTTCACTAGGCTAGGCGTCCTGCAACGACGCATTTTATATTCACTAGGCTAGGCGTCCTGCAACGACGCATTTTATGTTCACTAGGCTAGGCGTCCTGCAACGACGCATTTTATGTTCACTAGGCTAGGCGTCCTGCAACGACGCATTTTATGTTCACTAGGCTAGGCGTACTGCAACGACGCATTTTATATTCACTAGGCTAGGCGTCCTGCAACGACGCATTTTATGTTCACTAGGCTAGGCGTCCTGCAACGACGCATTTTATGTTCACTAGGCTAGGCGTCCTGCAACGACGCATTTTATGTTCACTAGGCTAGGCGTCCTGCAACGACGCATTTTATGTTCACTAGGCTAGGCGTCCTGCAACGACGCATTTTATGTTCACTAGGCTAGGCGTACTGCAACGACGCATTTTATATTCACTAGGCTAGGCGTCCTGCAACGACGCATTTTATATTCACTAGGCTAGGCGTCCTGCAACGACGCATTTTATGTTCACTAGGCTAGGCGTACTGCAACGACGCATTTTATATTCACTAGGCTAGGCGTCCTGCAACGACGCATTTTATATTCACTAGGCTAGGCGTCCTGCAACGACGCATTTTATGTTCACTAGGCTAGGCGTCCTGCAACGACGCATTTTATGTTCACTAGGCTAGGCGTCCTGCAACGACGCATTTTATGTTCACTAGGCTAGGCGTCCTGCAACGACGCATTTTATGTTCACTAGGCTAGGCGTCCTGCAACGACGCATTTTATATTCACTAGGCTAGGCGTCCTGCAACGACGCATTTTATGTTCACTAGGCTAGGCGTCCTGCAACGACGCATTTTATGTTCACTAGGCTAGGCGTACTGCAACGACGCATTTTTTTTCTTAGCTTACTTATACCTAGTTAAGATTTTTCATGGGCCGTTACCTGACTGACTATATACGAAGAGTACCAGTAAATTTACTCACATGACACATCCCATGTCCAACTGAATGGAAGGTGCATATCTCGACCTTCGGGTTGAGAGGTGGAGCGATGGACGCCCACTGATAAGACGCATTGATGCCCTCCGCGCACTGTGCAGGAGTCAGGGTCTTGACGTATAGCAGCTGGAGTTCATCTGGGGTGGGTGCTAGATGCTGTGAAAGAGATTCAGATTTATAAACTACATAATACTTAGACAGGGATTCCTTTGAACAGCATTATGACAAAGTGAGATTTTAAGAGAGGGAACTGAACAGACTAATTTGTGTTTATCTGGTAAACTATGCACTACTCTAGAGTCGACCGAGTTAAATATAGGAAGCATTTTTTACCACCTCAACTTGTATATTCTATGATGAATTAAGGTAACTACATTCACCGAGATTTCTCCACCTCCTCGGTTCGTATCCAAACTGTTGTTCTATGGTCCGTGGTTATTCATGACCTTTTCCGAATAAAGTTGTTCTTGCAAACACTGGTAGTAGAAGAAACGTAAAAGCGTCCCCAACGACGCCAGATAAAGGAAGGAAGAAAAAGGAAAAACAACAAACCACACATAGCAAAACGATCGAATGGTTTTCCTACGCTCGCAGGTTTTAATCCTGCTTCTTAAGTACTCGACTTTTCCCTTTTCCAAGTTTAAAGTAAAGTAAATTGCTTACCACGGCATCCTCCTCAAACCTGGGTCCAGTTCTACCCCACCCAGTCACATAGCTCTTCTCCTCTCCCCCCACCCATCCAAAGTTGAGTGCAATCACCCCCACTTGATCACCAAGTTTCAATTGTTTAGTCAAGCATAGGATAGCAACATCGTACTTGATGGTGTGTTCGTCCCATTTGGGGTGGATGTAGTGGGACTGGAAGTAAACCAGTTGACCCCTGAGTGCCAGATGTTGGAGCCAACGCGGCCGTGGAATGGTCTGAAAGGATATCTAGATGTCTTGAATTCGTGATGAAGGCACCCAAAGGCACAATCACCATTAACGACTGAGCCGTTAGGAAAAATTTACTAACAGTTAGTAAAAAATTACTAACGGTTAAATAATGAACGGCATATGGGCAAACGTGATGCTTAGAATAAGGCAAACAACCTGCTTTACTCAGTCGTATAAAAAACAGGCTAAGTAGTTTCGTGGGCGACTATACACATGCGCAGCTATGCCCACTACTTTTTCTCGCGAGTCGAGGTCGAGATCCGTGTCGCGGTGCCTTTAACCTTAATCCCAGCAGTGGCGGTGGAGCGGTGGTGGTAATAGCAAACAATAAAGTTAATTTTACTTTGTAATAGGTTGATGAGATGATGATGAAGTGTAAATATTATTCTTAAAAACAGTACTGTGACATAACGACCGGACCTAGAGATTTGAAATTTGGAGGAAATTTTCCTTAAGTCAAGTTTAGTTTTAAAACCTTGAGTATCCTAGAGGTGCAATAACGAAGGAAAAATCCTTTGAAACTCCATCCCTAATCGAACGGGGGTCGAATGTTTCTCACCTAAGTGTTTTAACTTAATTTTTCAATAAAATCAAAAGTTTTTTTTTTTGAGCAGGCACTTATTTATATCGTGTATGGTTATACCACTATGGTCTGATACAAACAAAAAAAATAGGAGATGCCTACACTACAGATGACGAACATCCATCGGTCACCAGGGTAGCTGATACGGCTCAAGTATTACTTACGGTTCCAGTTTGTCCTCCTTCATGAACGGAGTGACGCAGTGCGCTGCTGTCAGGAAGTGTCTCTTGGAGACGATGGAGCCCCCACAGATGACGAACACCCGGGGTTCACCGGTGAGCAGGGCTGCCATGTGGGGGGCGTACGTTGGGGGAGCGTCCACACCGCCGAGGATCCGGGAGCTTGTTTCGTCGAGGGCATGTGATTGTAGAGGGACTCCTGGAGAAAGGATCATAATTATATCTCTATTCCATTGAAAAATATGTTTGGGTTCCAGAAAGAACACATCAGTAAGGTAACTAAACGCACAGTATTCAGTTATAAAAAATGACAAAGTTTTAAACTCTACAATAATCTATATACTATAAACTTTAGAAGTTCTTCTACTTTGATGTGTCGTGGTCGGTTTAAGCAAAGGTATTGGTTACCTACCACCGGACTCCCCACTAATAAAAGCCAGCATTGTGAATATAAAAACAAACATTATAATAAAAAATGTGTGAAATCACAACCAATAATAAAACTATTGTGTACTGTTATGAAAAGCGACAACATTTTATAACAAGACGTAAAATCTGATAATTCAGGAAACAGGGGATAGTCTGAAACCTTTGATTTAGTGGGGAAGGTCATCTTTATTATTGTAACACGGCGTGGGATCAACGATTTCCCGAATAACATTGACCTTAATAACTAATTAAAAGGCATAGATTTCAATCGCACTTGATGATAGCGACATGTCAATGACTTGATTGAATGATTCACTTTACAAAATAAAACAATCAGCATTAACTTACTATGATTCAATATTATTTATTTTTTTTGTTTCCGTATCCAAAGGGTTCAAATGAAACCTTCGTTGTGACAACGCTATCCTATCTGTCTTTCTATCCTTCCTTCGCTCTGTTCGTCTGCCACGGACATAATATGTACTTTTTACACGCTTTATTATACGCTTTATATTAGCTTCACTTGTATGTTTGTATGTTTTTACAAACATACAAACATACAAGTGAAGCTAATATAAAGCGTATAATAAAGCGTGTTACCCGACTCCTTTGGACGCTATTTTGACCCACTTTAAACGGTCAGATTTCATTTGAGATGCAATAATATAGTTGACAGAATCAGAATATTATACTATATTATTGCATTGTCAGAATGACAATGCAATAATATAGTTAAATTTTCTATAAAAGCGTGTTTTTAAGTTTTTTAAACTGTAATTTAGCATAATTTTAGCTCCTAATTAGCGAGCTAATAATTTACATATGCACGTGCCTTTAATCAATTCGGCTACGGTGACTGAAAGCACGGTAGCCGAACTGGTTAAAGTCATGTGCCGCATAGAGGCACGGCTGGTACGGCTTCGAGCACCGGCCGTGATCCAAATTTTTCGTTTAGAAATTATTAAATATAATATGTAGTAGCGATGGTAGCAGAACGGTATACTAGTGCGCTTTAGAATCCAACGATACCGGGTTCAGTCCTTGGCTTGGCACCAATGACTTTTCTGTAATGTGCGGAATTCCAGCACTCCGTGCTTCGGAGGGCAGGTTAAGCTGTAGATTCCGGCTGATTGATGACAGTCGTTAGGCTATGTCAGAGGCCCTCGGGCGGCCTGACAAATAATAATATATAGGAAATAAGCTCGAGATGAGGTCGAATCTTGTTTGTTGTTGAGCTGCTTTTTAAAAGTGTTTTTAACGTGCAGTGTTTTAATTATTGTCATCGTCCAACATATTTGTCTATCTTTCATAGGTGATTGTCCTCTAATCTTATTTCATTTCAATAATGTCTATATTTACACTTACTACACTACAAAGTCGAAAAGGTTAAATATAAATAGTTATTAAAATCACAGTCACCATTTTATCATTTCTAATCATTAGCAATCAAATTAATTTTATATAAATACTGTAATGTGTACCTGTCTATGTGTCAGTTCCTTACTGTGAATTATACAACAACAACATGTTATTAACAGTGGCTGTGCTTGCGATCCTTGGACGTTTGTCCAGTGGTAAGAATACTTTACAAGAAAATATTTAAAAAACTCATTAAATATCATTAAAGAAGATGGAAAATGCTCCGACCAGTTTCGTTTTTCTTTTTATAGATGACATGTATAAGAAAGGAATGAAAACTGAGATAGCAGGTGATAGAGACAAATATAAGAAAAATACAGGTTGGAATGACCCCATATAATAGTGGGATAAGGGTAGGGAGCTGTCGTAGCCAGATTGCCAGAACTGACTGAACATTCTGGCTTCGACTTTGACTCCCCCCGCCCTCCCGGGGTCATCGACCGCGTATTGAGTTTTGTGATTGTTTTTACGAAAAAAGGAACCCACAGATTTCTGTTGACCGTCCGTCCGTTCGTCTGTCTGTCTGACTGTCTGTCTGTCTGTCTGTCAAGACCCTTGGTCTCAGGAACGCGTGGAGGGGAGGTATCAAGTTGAAATTAATATAAAAAATTACTCAGGGCCGCAATTCTACTAAAACAATTGTAATGACAATTGTCAATAATTTTCTCAAAATGTTCGCTTTAACCTCTTAAAAGTGGTAGAAGTCGTTGAGTGTTTTTTAAATTTCCATAAAATTTTTGCTTCTACCACTTTTAAGAGGTAAAAGCGAACATTTTGCGAAAATTGTTGACAATTGTCATTACAATTGTTTCAGTAGGATTGGGGCCCAGGTCTGAAATTCCTTGGAGCTGTGTAAAAAAACTTTCTAGAACAGTAACTCAAAACATTCTAATCGTAAACATTCAGCAATTAGAGAGGTAGATAGAGGATGGGGCCCCGGTTCAGCCCGGCTAACTGCAGATTACCGCTAACCCTTGGCTTTATAACGTTTTGAGGCTCATGCAGGGCTGCTAACGAAAATTTAATGATTTATTTAATTTACTATCCAGTTGCTTACCTCACGCATGTATGCGCTCAGTACTGCGCAATACATTATTAGTACATCAGTTAAACGTAGTGATTTTTGGTAGTGATTATATTCTCTTTGGCATCAGTTGAAGAGCTAACTCAAACGAGTGGAGTTATGTCCTCATTGTGCCTTTCTTACCCTCTCAGTGCCCCATCCAGTGACAAAGCACTTCTCCCCTCCATCCATCCAGTCAAAGTTCAGCGGGATGATCGCCACCTTTTTGCTCAGCATAACAATTCTTGGAACGCAGGACTGCAACATCGCTCTTGATCGTCCAGGAGTCATAGTCGGGATGGATCCAGTGGTCCTTGATTTCTATGATGATTCCCTCAAACCAGGTGTTGGTGCCGATCCTGGCGTGGAAGGAGCTGGAACCAAAAAAACATTCTGAAGGGTGTTGGTAGTTGGTAGAGTGCTAAGAAAATACTACTAGATATTTAGTTACCCTACGATTTTTAAGGGATTGATCGAGTTAAGCTTGGAATGATTGCATTGAAAAGAAGAATTGTATTTTTTTTTATCGTTTTTGACGAGAAATCAGGTGGTTGTTGCTTGCCTACAAAACTAGGTTCGCTGTTGTTCGCCCTTATCTTATGATTTAGGTACACCAACTTTTTTTTACTTATATCTAAAAAACTACGAATAGATATGTTAAATGAACAAAAGCCCTTTTAAAAGGCCCGTTCTTTGCCTCACTTTAATATTTTAATTTTTTTTGGCCTCTGTATCTCAACAACCCTAAAATATTGTTTTTGTGTTCTTCAACGTCCCCCACAGGTTTTGTGTTCTACAACGTCCCCTACAGTTTTTGTGTTCTACAACGTCCCCCACAGTTTTTGAGTTCTACAACGTCCCCTACAGTCGGCAGGGTAGAACTTGTACTACTATTTATTTTGTGGTACATGTTCTAGAGAGAATTACTGCTGTACACATAGTAATAATAATAAATCGACATTAAATAGACAAAAGAAAAAAAAAACCTCCAAAAAAACCCCCCTTGCCTACGGCCCTACTAAGGAAATGATGACTTCATAATAAAAAATGGGCAGCTATGCGATACCGGTCTTTGAAACTATTTACTTTACTAAATATCAGCAAATTGTAGTTTCAATCAGATGTAACGTTCTTCTGAATGTTCATTTCAAAATAAAAATGTGTTTAAAACATTGACACAGAATATGAAGTTCAATAACATCTGTAATCAAATTTTATGTTGATCTGACCTGTAGTTTTTAAATGAACACGAAATAGCTATGTTTGTATAAAACGGTGAACTTCCGCGAGAATTATTGTGCGATACATAAAACAAGTCCTAAATTAGTATTGTTTATTTCTAAAGGAAAAATGTTGACGGATGAGCTTCGAACCTGCATGATGCGAGTTCGAGGTCCGTCCGCAACGTGTCCGTAATCCCAAATCTTCTTATAATGAAACTGTAACGGGTCCAATTCTGTACATTGAAGATATTTTGAAATTTTCTCTATATTCGATACTGAAGCCAAAACTGTTTTTTTTTTTAATTTTTGTCTGTCTGTCTGTCTGATCTTGGCTAGGCATCACGCCGAAACTACTGAATGAATTTAAATGAAACTTGGTATTATTTGAGTTCATACTACGAGGTAGGACATAGGCTACTTTTCATCCCGAAAAATGAAAGGGTTCCTGCGGGATAATGTCCCAAATTCTATAAATTTAAGATATTTTGTAATTTTTTTTGGAGGTCGTTCAATATTCAATACTAAAGCCTAAACTGTATTTTATCTATCTGTCTGTCTGCCCGTCTGTCTGTCTGTACCTTGGCAGCGCATCACGCCAAAAATACTCACTGAATTCCAATTAAATTTGGTATGATTTGAGTTCATACTTCGATGTAGGACACTAGATACTTTTCATCCCGAAAAATTAAAGAGTTCCTGCAGGATAGGCGTTGAAAGTTATTTAAAAGAACACGTATCACGCTGAAACTACTGGACGGATTTTGTTGCAACTTGGCACATTCATAGTTTAAATAATGCGTAAAAATTAAGAATACTTTTATCCCGAAAAATAAAGAGTTCCTGCGGGATAATGTCCCAAATTCTGTAAATTGAAGATATTGTGTATTTTTTTTGGAGGTCGTTCTATATTCAATACTAAAGCCAAAACTGTATTTTCGTAATTTTTGTCTGTCTGTCTGTCTGTCCGTCTGTCGGTCTGTACCTTGGCAGCGCATCATGCCGAAAATACTCACTAAATTCAAATGAAATTTGGTATGATTTGAGTTCATACTTCGAATTAGGGCATTGGATACTTTCATCCCGAAAAATTAAAGAGTTAATAGGATAGGGGTGGAAAAATATTTAAAAGAACACGTATAGCTTAGGGTTTGATTTAAAAACTGGTGGAATTGGTATCTCAATCTGGTGAGTTAGAAGCCGAGCAATTGATAAAAGTAGTTTTGACAGCAAAATAAATTTTGATCAAATGTTGGTATATTGGTCCTGGAATAGCACATTACGCATTCGCAATGTGCTATTCCATTCGCACGCGTGGTCGTAAAGAAACGACCACGCGTGCGAAGCCGCGGGTACAGCTAGTTATAAAATATGTTTTCGGTCAGCTGTTAAAAATCAAATACTTAGTAGACATTTTTGTTTACAACAAGCAATCATTTTACGCCTTTCCGGTCAACAATGGAGGATTCTTAACTACAAGATTTTTTATTTTATTATATTTGTTTAAACTTACCCATCAAATATTTTTTATTACAATCTAGCCACGAATTGGCTAACAAGTAATTTAAATAAAACTCAAAATTTACATAAATTCATATTTTTTCCAGGAGTTTCCCCTCGAAAACCCATCAGTTTTCCTTAAAAATCCAGCAGCTCCCATAGTAAATCCATCAGTTCCCCTAGAAAATACATCAGTTTTCCTAGAAAATCCATCAGTTCCCCTAGAAGATCCACCAACCCCCCTAGAAGGTAGATCAACCGATTTTAGGCAGTTCTTTGACTCCCGCATCGTTGGGGGGACTGAGGCGAGCAAGACCCCCCACATGGTAGCTCTAGTGGCGGGCCACATTGTGAAATCCTTCGTCTGTGGCGGCTCCATCATCTCCAAGTGTCACATAATGACGGCAGCACACTGTGTCACTAGTTTTATTGAAATGGATGGGAAACTAATGGAGTGAGTACACTGATGGTGTTCAAACCTACCTATATTCACATATAGCTGCGCCCCGCGGTTAGACCCACCTGATTGATGATGATGATGATGTTGATAAAAAGTATCCTATGTGTTATTCCGGGGTATAATTCTCTATTCGAAATTTCATCAAAATCCGTTCAGCCGTTTGTGCGTGAAGTAGCAAACATACATACATACACACACACACACTTTTATATTATTAGTGTGACAAGCGGATCAACAAGGACACAGACAAGGATTACAAGGACTGAGGACGTGTGATTATTTTTAATCGACTTCAAAAAGGAGGAGGTTCTCAAGTTGACTGCAATTTTGTGTTCATGTTCACTTCATCCCTGGGATTTCTAAACCGATTTAGATGTTTTTTTTATTTGGAAGTACCCTCAAGTGTTATAAGCACTGATTAAAGAAAAAATTTTTTTTTTCTTTTGTCTATTTAATGTCGATTTATTATTATTACTATGTGTACAGCAGTAATTCTCTCTAGAACATGTACCACAAAATAAATAGTAGTACAAGTTCTACCCTGCCGACTGTAGGGGACGTTGTAGAACTCAAAAACTGTGGGGGACGTTGTAGAACACAAAAACTGTAGGGGACGTTGTAGAACACAAAACCTGTGGGGGACGTTGAAGAACACAAAAACAATATTTTAGGGTTGTTGAGATACAGAGGCCAAAAAAAATTAAAATATTAAAGTGAGGCAAAGAACGGGCCTTTTAAAAGGGCTTTTGTTCATTTAACATATCTATTCGTAGTTTTTTAGATATAAGTAAAAAAAAGTTGGTGTACCTAAATCATAAGATAAGGGCGAACAACAGCGAACCTAGTTTTGTAGGCAAGCAACAACCACCTGATTTCTCGTCAAAAACGATAAAAAAAAATACAATTCTTCTTTTCAATGCAATCATTCCAAGCTTAACTCGATCAATCCCTTAAAAATCGTAGGGTAACTAAATATCTAGTAGTATTTTCTTAGCACTCTACCAACTACCAACACCCTTCAGAATGTTTTTTTGGTTCCAGCTCCTTCCACGCCAGGATCGGCACCAACACCTGGTTTGAGGGAATCATCATAGAAATCAAGGACCACTGGATCCATCCCGACTATGACTCCTGGACGATCAAGAGCGATGTTGCAGTCCTGCGTTCCAAGAATTGTATGCTGAGCAAAAAGGTGGCGATCATCCCGCTGAACTTTGACTGGGTGGATGGAGGGGAGAAGTGCTTTGTCACTGGATGGGGCACTGAGAGGGTAAGAAAGGCACAATGAGGACATAACTCCACTCGTTTGAGTTAGCTCTTCAACTGATGCCAAAGAGAATATAATCACTACCAAAAATCACTACGTTTAACTGATGCTTTCAAATAGGTTGTTTCGACCTCAAAGGCCACATTAAAATCAGCGCCATCTAGTCTAATCTCAAGCAAACTAAATCACGCCGATAACAGATGGTGCAAGAGTGCACAAAGCCTGCATCGCGCAAACGAACTTATCGTCGAGAAAGTAAAACGAACACCTGCCATCTGATTCGTGGGTTCATGACCATTTAATAACCTAGTTATCGATCGATTCGGTCGGTATTTTATATTCTGTGGATTCGGTTTGAAATCGTTCAACTTCAATTCAATACATTTTTTATTCACAACATCGAATCGATTTGGTTCGGTTCGTTATCGAAAGATTCTGAAGGGTAGGAGCTGCTCCCCGATTCAGAACCTTTCGATAACTCAGTTGTCGATTGATATGGTATTATTTACTCTGTGTATTCGGTTCGAAATCGTTCAATTCAATACATTTTTCATTCACAATATCGAATCGAATCGATTCGGTCCGTTATCGAAAAGTTCTGAATCGGGGAGCAGAAGTCCTGTGGCTATCCCCGAACGTTACTTTCACTATTATTCGTTCTGTGTCCCCGGTCCCCGGGCCTTTGAGAATATAGAATATTCTATATTCTCAAAGCCCCGGGTCAATGACACCAGCAGCCCGATTACATAACTTGGCTTCAATCGAATTCTCAGTATCGCAACCACTAATGCCTTGCGATAGAGTCGAAATTGCTATGAAAAAAGTGATAATCCGATTGTAGCCAAGTTCTGTAATTGGGCCACCGCCCTCCGATTCAGAACCCTTCGATAACTGAGTTGTCGATCGATATGGTATTATTTATTCTGTGGATTCGGTTTGAAATCGTTCAATTCAATACATTTTTCATTCACAATATCGAATCGATTCGGTTCGTTATCGAAAGGTTCTGAATCGGGGGGCAGAATCGGGGGGCTGGCTCGGTCCTATCCTAATCCTACACATATACTATAATCTGTGTGGCTCGGTCGGAAGGTTCACTTATTTGGTGGAGCTTCAACATTGGATTTGTACCTATCCACTCCACACACCCTTTACCTCCTCCACAAGGTCACTTCAAATACTGAGCGATATACGCGGATGTTGACAAAATATGTACCTACTTACGGATTACCCACTCCGCCATGGGCTGAATGGCCCTTTCTGTCCTCATTTAGCCTTACTTTCCAGCTATGGGGTGCCCTTCCAGACCAGCTCCAGGTCCTGTACGTGATCACTCCACAGGAGTGCAGGGATAGAGTCCGCGAGGCCAACGCCGCCGGCTGGTGGATTCCTCACATCGACCCTAAATTGGAGATCTGCACCTTCCATTCACCTGGACACGGGATGTGTCATGTAAGATTTCAGCTTAATTTTTTTATTGGCTCACAGTACCTACATGTTTTTTGCAAAACATGAGGGGGTGGTAAAATTTGCATATTTTGCCCCTCTCCCCGTTCTCAAGTTGCGCTTACCAAAGATCATCATTTTTTTATATAGAAGAGGATAGATAGAAGAGGCTCAAGCATTATGTTGACGGTGAGTTCAAAGTCGGTAAACATGTTGCCAGAATGGGACTCATTCTGGATTTCTGGCAAAACTCCTCGAAACGGGGATTGCAACAATAGATCTAGTTAAAGACGGGAAGATACTTCAAGATACGGCACGCTTTTATATCGCGTAATCAAAAATACAACTACAGACAGACACACCCGCACGGCACACACGTCTACTTCAGCCAGTATTTTTGGGTTGCCTCCCTATGCCCTATACTATAGAATCAAATTTATAGACGTACCCGCGCGCCTTGGTAGCATCGCTCGCTCGGACGACGACGTCGCGGGCGCCGGACATTGCTCCTATGCTTGGCCCTTGATCTTGATCAAGATTATCAAAGATCTTGTTCTGAGTAGGTATTGTGAGATGACAAATATTCATAGTACGGAACCCTCCCCACGAGTTAAACGCGAGTTAAACTCGCACTTGTCCGGTTGTTTTTTTCAGTGTAGGGCAGTAGGGATATAGATAGGACAACCTTCAGAGACTTTATTTTTGTTAACGTTATCCTGTCGTGTTCCAGGGTGACTCCGGCAGTGCCCTGGTGTCCGCGAAGAGCGGGAATCAGGTCGGAATCGTATCCTGGGGCATCCCGTGCGCAGTTGGAGGCCCCGACGTCTTCGTCAGGGTCAAGGGAGTGAAGGACTTTATCCTTAAAATCTTATGGAAAGGTTGCAACTGCCATCATTAGTTATCTACCACAATAATAATAGAACAAAGTACTTAGTAGATACCTTAAGTATTTTATAGTTGTTTAATATTGTGTTTTTACTCGTCTCTTCGTTGTTAGTTTTTGTATAATTATTTTGTGCAAGTAAATAAAATTCTTAATAATTTAAATACTTACTAGGTAAGTCTTTTACTTCGAGGTACCGAATAATATTATTTACTGTATGCATGAGAGAAATCCTTGGACCATGAAACAGAAGTGAAATCCATTGAATTATATGTACTTAGAAAGACTTAAGGCGAGCTTATATTTAAGTCTATTTACAGAGGTTCAAAACCTTCAAATGTAGTATATTTGAATGTTTTGAACCTCTGTAAATCGACTTAAATATAAAAAAAAATAAGAAAAAAATGTTTTATTAAATCTGAATATATACTAAAATTGTAAGTGATAGAAACGTGATTGAGAATTGTTGGCTCGATAAAAAAAACAAAAAGGACACTAAATCGGTATTTAAAGGGTGTCCTGTTAAGAGATATTATCATACCCAAGTAACATTTTATTCGGGTCTAAGTTGTAAAAAATGCCTTTAGGTTTTATAAGGGTCGTAAAAAGGCTAATGCTTTGTTATCTGGTCATAATAAGTACTTGAAAATGATTAATAAGTCCTAAAACTAATTGTTTATTATAACAACCTTGGAGCCGCTAACAGGAGTTTAAATTAACGTTATTTTGACGTGTTACAAGAGCATATAATCCTAGGATTTTGTAGTTGTCGTAGACTCCTGATTAAGTTCTGAAAAGGCTATCAATAAGCTAAAGTGAGATCTAAAGGTTTTATTTTTAACTTTGATATAACCATCAAGTCATGGAATGTGGATATCGCTTATAAGTAATTTCTAAAACCTACCTGAAACCTTTAGGCAGTATTAGAGTTTTCTCGGCAAACAAATTACGACTGCGTAGTGAAAACCCAAACCATTAAGCTATTGTTTATGAGCTGAAGGCATGATTAAAGTCCTATAAGAATATTTTAAAGCTTTAGAGGCATCCTCAAGACAAGTCATTTGTCTCCGCGACATCAATTGCGATTGACTTGCAAGATGAACCGACACAGGATGATATCAAAAAAAGGAAGTGGAAGTTTTAAACGAAAAGTGCGTAAACATTTCTTACGAATAATGAATACATCGCTAAGTTTATATTCATTTTATTAGGTATGTATTAAGGTAGGTAGTGTGATACTGTTCGGCTGTTCGATTTTGACTATTTTAACAGATCATTGACACCGTTGAAGATGCACGACCTAATGAAATCCCTTCAGTTTCAACCACAGCAGATGACATGACATCGTCTGAAATGATGATGCCAGATGATTGTGATGATGATGATGATGATGGCGGTTTATCTGAAGATAGCGAAGATTTTGAAGCTCGTACATTAGAAATAAGTGTTGATACAGCAAAGGACTTAAGAATGTGGTCTCTGAAACACAAAATTAAACATTTTGCTCTGAAAGATCTTTTCGGCATATTGAACAAACGAACGAGTCTGAAACTTCCTAAGGACCCTAGATCCTTACTACATACTCCCAGTGGAGATATACAAATAAAAAATATTAAAGGCGGTCAATAGTGGCACTATGGGCTTGAAGTATGTCTTCAAGACTTTTTTCATGATGTTAAGGCTGATGAAGAAATTTCAATTAAGATAAACATTGATGGATTACCCATATTCAATTCTTCAAAAAACGAATTTTGGCCTATTATTTTTACAATTGATAATTTGAACCCCTAACCAATGATTATTGGCATTTACTACGGAAAAGGAAAACCACAAGACCTCGGCGAATTTTTGTCACCCTTAGTTGAAGAATTCGACACAATTTTAAGACAGGGCATTAAAATTGGCGATTTTAATTTAGCGGTGACATTAACATGTTTTGTATGTGATTCCCCAGGAAGGTCCTTCATCAAAGGTAAGAGTGACCAAATAACTAGTAGGAATTGAACTATTCGCTTGTTTTTTTGTCAGTACTAAGATTAGATAATGTTGGTAAATTTTCTGGTGGGTAACAAATGTGATTTAAATTTAGGCCCAGATAAACAGAAAGTAGAACCTGTAAAGGCGGTGCGTTATTTATTAATTATAAAGTTTCGGGAAGTTTAATGAATCTCTACCTGTTGAACAAAGTTGCGAAAGACATTAGATTGTTATAGATATGAATGCAGTGCATTCTGTATCAAGTTTCAATTTCAAACCCACTTTTACTTACATAATCTTTTTTCTTACAGGAGTGGCGAACTTCAATTCCCAACATGGCTGTCATAAATGCTCTATAGAGGGAGAGTATTCACACGTGTCCCACACTAATTACTATCCGAACAAAATCTTTCCAAAAAGGACTAACGATACATTTCGAAATAAAGAAGATGAATATTATCACAAGATAGATTCCCCTCTTTTGAAACTTCCGATCAACATGATTGACGCCTTTGCAGTAGCAGCCTCGTTGCATTTAATAGATCTGGGCATAATAAAAAGACTTCTTACTGGATGGCGTGATTGATATTTCAAAAATAAGTTGTTGAAATGGTGTAGTAAAACAACTGAAGAATTGTCTTCAAAAAAAAAATCCCTCAAATTTCCTAAAGAGCTACACAGAAATATAAGAGGGTTGGATTGCTTATCATTCTGGAAAGCATTGGAATACAGAAACTTTTTATTGTACTATGGGATTGTTGTATTAAAAGGGGTGCTACGAGCTGACGTGTATGGACATTTCCTGATTTTGTTTTACGCAGTTACAATTTGTTCGACAGGTCAATACAAACGATTTTATGACGTTGCAACTAAACTTCTGAAACACTCTGTAATAATAATAATAATAATATATTCGGGACATTACTTGATCCATTAAACAGAAGATGTCAAAAATTTGGGGAATCTAACAAAATTCAGCGCCTACCCTTTTGAGTCAAAATTGTATGAAATCAAAAATATGTTGCGTAGTGGTAATAAGCCTCTAGCTCAAATAACAAGCAGGCTAATAGAGATTCAAAAAGCTCAGTATGATGTGCAAAAAGATGTGAAAAATTATACCTATCCGCAATTGAAATACGTCACCAGCAATTCCAATCTTAGTCATGTGATTAAAGATAATTCAACGTCTATTTACAAAATGCTAATATCAGAGGATGTTTGTTTTGGAAGAAGGGAAGAAAATTGTTGGATACTTACAAAAAATAATCGTGTTGTTCGAGTGAATGCATTTTGTAAACTTGACGAAGAATTTATTTTCAGTGGACAGGAGATGAAACATTGCTCGGACTTTTTCAAAACACCAATTGATTCATCTAAACTAAACATTTACTGTGTCAATATAGCTACCGTGCATTCAAATGATTTAATGTCTTCCGAAACTACCTTTGAATTGTCAGACATAAAATGCAAACTGGTCAGGGTTTCATGCAATGATCACATCGTGTTTATTCCACTACTACATACTCTAAACCCATAAAAAGAAAGTCATTATAAAGTATTCTCATAATCTTTTAATTCATAATGAATATAAACTTAACAATCAGTTAATCTTAAAAACAAAGGGAACTTAGTGTTTTTTTGGAATAGCTTTAATGAGTACCTAACTAGGTTCTATTATACTTTTAGTTAGTAATTAGGTATAGGTGTCTCTATGATTATTTTATCCACCGCTTAGTAAAAAAAGTAATCTGCCTCATCAAAAGCGTCATACGCTTACAAAAGTTTATGTGTAGTAAATAAACTCAATCCTATACAAAATAATGAAAGTTAGGATCAGTTTCAGTCCAATAATTTTAGTTCCTACCTAAAGTAGTTAGGTAGTCGTAACAACAACGAAACAAAAAAAAACAAGCTTTAGTCTAATTATAAGTAAGCTTTCACAAACAAAACAAAAATAATGACCATTTCCATTTGAACTATCAATCAATATCATAAACAACGAATCACAGTACAAAATATAATTAGTCATTGTTCTGCTCATCATCATTGACTAGGCTGTTGAACTTCTACGTCTGCAGTGGGCTCTATGTTTGATTCTACAGCATCATTTTGCGCTCTAGCATTATTAGACCTCTTTTTACGATTTTTTGGCGTACTAACTGACACAGGCTTTAAGGTCGCCTGGAAACGTAGTCTGGATTTTTTTATTATGGCCTTGATAAAATTGTCAGTCTCTAACTGACTTGTAATAATTGGATCAGTATTGTGTATGACAGAAAAAAACATCTGACGAGTATGGACAAAAAAATTAAATGCTACTTTTTCATTTTGGTCTCTAGAATTGCCACTCCAAGAGACCAAAGTTAAGAGCTCCCTAGAAAAGAAATAATCTATTATTTTGTAGCAAACGTTGGTCCCTTTTGCTCCTAAGCCTGGGAAGCATAAAGTGGACATGATTTTGAAATATTTGCTTCGAAATTCTAGGTTCTTCAAATTATCTTCCAGCTGAAATAGTTCTTCCACTGTTTTGAGAAGAGGAAAACGTTCTTCCACAGAGCCCTCGCGGTTGGTTCCTGTTGTTGTGACTCTATAATCTGCTATTTTATTCCATAATTCGTTGTACTGTACTTCGTGTTTAGCGAGTTGCTGCAAGATTTTCTTTTGGGTGTTTTGCATATACTTTGTCACAGTACACCAAGTACTCGCTATAGCTGTAGAATCCCCACCAACTTGCATTAAGTGGTTTAAATCTAAAACAACATCATTTTCTTGTTGAAGTTGAATGTATTCAGTGGGAACTTCTTCTTCTGTGTCAGTCACATTTTCCATTGATTTGAGTTCCAGACGAGCCGCCTTATATGTGTTGCATATCCTTTTAACAATACATGGAAAGGTCGACCATTTTTTTTCAGGGACAGAGTTTTCATCTAACATGCTGCTGGCTTGCGATCTTGGGGGCCAAGACAGATTGCCCTCTTTCTCCCAGTTGTTGGGTATAACGGAAAGACATATTTTTCCATTCTCTATGGTTTGCACAACCTTGTGAGGCATACTGAAAACAAAACACAACTTTAAATTAATGAAAGAGACCGTTATATACCTACAGCATGATTATGTACTTGGTTAGAGTTTACCGCTGGGCATTTTTCAGCTTTTATCTGAATAGTTCAGAAGTACCTACATTCTTGCATATTCAAAACAATACACTCACCTTACAGTAGAAAAAAGTAATGTACCTACCAAAAGACCGAGAAATGCCGAGCGGTAAACTAAACTATCTACATCCTAAATTCTGTGGCCAAAATAAATCAATAAGTCCAAATGTCAATAAAATTATACTCTCCACAGTGTCGGGAGTTAATGGAAACATACAACTTAATATACTTGAGGCCGCTCAAAATGCATGTTATATTATTATGTAATGCTTTGTTTGTGAAAATAAAAATAAAAATAGTAGAAAATTACTTGTAGGTACTTATAAGTTATTTAATTTAAAGTGGAGAGACTACTGCGTTCGTAAAATGTACCTTCCGCTAGGCATTACTAAACCAAAACTAGTGGCTCTGTGAGCAGACCTCGCGAGCACAAACTTTTTTGCAAACAATCTAGCGGTGCACAGTAGCGCCATCTAGTTACCTTATTGTAAATCTAACACTAATAACCAAAGTGCTCCATCAATCCCTATACCTAGTAGGTAAAGCGCTGATTCCACTGGTAGAAACCTAAAAGTGAGCAATTTACTGCATTTTGAGGAGTTATTCTGCTCATCACGCCGAAGATCCTCATCAGATCTTCACCAAATTTGTATGTGACCAACTTATAGTTACATTTTTAAGCTGCCATTGGTGATTTTTTGACAGCCAACCACGTGCTAGTGTCAGTGTTGCTAACTATTAAATAATTACCGAAATATTGAATAAATTGTTGATACAATAAAAATCATTCAGAAATCGATTAATAATCATGACATTCGGCCATCCGCATTAGTACAACCTCCCGGTGCACTAAAACACCACTAAGTAAGTCAGTCATTACAAAAACAATAAGCTAAAACAAGGCAAGACTTATGATATGATACATACTTCGAAACACATGGTTATAAAAGACTTAAGATATAATACATACTTCGAAACACGAGGTTATAAAACTTAAATTATATCTATTTATAAACATCAAATCTATTTAATTAATATAACACATAATATGTAACTTAAGTTTATTCACTTCTTAAATAATAAATTCTCAATTTATTTTAATCATGACATTGCAGTAGGTATATAAAGAAGAAATAAATGATTCTAACCATAATCTCTTTAATTAACGTAGTACATGGGTAATCATAACAATAAGAAATAACTTAAGTTTATTTTCTCATTTAGTAATAAATTCTTAATATAATTTAATGATGTCATTTTTTTAGTTATTTGAGACTGGCTGCAACTAACGACAAAGGAGTGTAATCGTCGTTGTCAGCATCTGTTGAATCCCCAGAACTTTCGCTCGGCCTCAAACAACTTACTTTTCTTATTGAAACCAAGAATATTCCTAATCATATAATGGTCGTTAACAAGAGCTTTTTCTATTTTATAAGGACCTGTGAGTTTTGATAAAAGCTTAGTACTATTTCCTTTATTATAAAAATTGCTCGTCGCAACTTCAACTAAATCTCCTTCCATGTTTACGACAGCAGGAGCTCGTCCAGCGTCATGATAACATTTTTACCTTTCTTGACTTTTCTGGATATTAGCACTAACCTCATATATGTATACAACCAGGTAATGCATCAGTACTGATATCGAGTCTATTGGCCAAACTGTCGCGAAGTCAGAGGCCGAAAAGAGCTTCTGTTGCCGTTTTTTTTTTGTAGTTGAGTTGATTGGGTTATTAATACCCCATTGTATTTTTCCCAGATGCATGTCCCAGTTATTTTAATTTCTACCAGAAGTATGTTACATTAATGCGTTTAAAATTGTCTGGTCAAAATCGTTCTGCTTGACCATTTGCCCTGGGACACGCAACTGCATTCAGTACAGTACATATTTAATGTCGTCAAATTTACAAAACAAAATTTTCCCTTGAAGTGAAGGAAGTGCCTCTATCAGAAATTTTACGAGAGGGAGACCAAAATCATTAAATATGTTTTCAAGAACCCTCAGAGTGCTTTTAGTCTTTGTGTCTTTCACTAGTTTAACAAAGACATTTCGTAAATCCGTCCACTACCGTCAGAATATAGGCTCATTCTCATTCGGAAAGGCCTTTAACAATAATTTTTCTTGCCACTCATCCCAGCTGTAATTAACCGATGGCAAAGCCTCGTACCATTTATTTTTTTGCAAGATAATCTACTTTTTGAAAGACAAAATGTATGGTTTGCTTTTGGTACCATTATTAAATGCTGGTGCATTAATTGACCTTTTTTAGCCAAGTCTCTATATTTTGAGCCTTGCCAAGGGGTCAAAAGTGGGTTGTTGTTATTCAAACGAGAAAGTTTACCTTTATCATCACTACGTAAAGTAGATAAAAATTTGATTACTTTATCCGCTGTAAAACTCGCAACATGGCAGCCAAGATGGTCGACTTGACGTTGCAGCAGGCGCTGAGCCCGACGCCGCCTCAGATGCTGATGCCGCACGAACTGGACCCAACGTTGCATCTGCCAGGGCGCCTTCTGATGTATGGCAGCCGAGATGGTGGTCCTGACGTCGCAGCAAGCGCTGAGCCCGACGCCACTTCGGATGCTGATGCCGCAGGAACTGGACCCAACGTTGCATCTGCCAGGGCGCCTACTAATGTAGTCATTGGATTCAGCAATTAAGACTGCACTTCTTCCACAACCCAATTCGACATTGGAGTCTTAAGTTTCTTATAAGAGCGCCTTCTTGTAGTCAGCGATAGAGACTGTTCTTGCACGCTTCCGTACAGAGTCACCGGTGGCAGTTTTATCGCCCGAAGCCATTCTCTCAGAAAAATAAATAAAAGTTTTGTTACTTAAGATTGTCCATGTATTATTTTAGGACACTGGACTGCTTAATAAATTGTGTTTGAATAAATGTTGCTCAGTGTAATAAACATTTGTAATACTTAAAATCACTGGAATGTTAAAATTTTGTTTAAATGAAGCGGTATTCGCTTTGCCTTAGTTCTCATAGCTCTTCTGTGACTTTATTCAGCATTAGTAAGCTTCAGTGTGACTATGCTGGCTTCGGCATTACAGACGGAATATAATTAATGATCAAACGAACTTACCTGTACGTGAAGTTCGATCATAATTATATGATCAGCTTCATTCTTAGCGATGTTGTTTACATATTGTAGTAGTGTACAGGTCCCCACGTCTCAGCCCTCGCACGGTTTGTTTAAAGGAGTATTTTTCTTATGGCATGGCAACCCATCCCTGCCAATCTCAGGTACCGCCATCTTGTTCTCATTTTGTATAAAGATGTAAAACGTAAACAAATTTATCATTTTTGGGTCGGGAGTATAGACCTATAGATAAATTTAGGGAGGGTAAGTATAAATCGCTAAGAATGAAGCTGATCATATAATTATGATCGAACTTCACGTACAAGTAAGTTCGTTTGATCATTAATGATATTTCTCAGCTTAATTCTTAGCGATTTTGTTTACATATTGTAGGATGTTTAGAGAAATAAAATGTGAAGTTTATCCTCATTATTTGTTTTTGTATCCTCATAATTTATAACATTAATTATTGTTATAAATTATAATAATGTGTTATAATAATATATATATATATATATATATTAAGCTATACTTATTACTTCACTAGTCAGTGTCTACCTTTACGCAGAAAGAATTATTATTCATGCGTTACTATTATAGTTTCTATATTATTATAATTTTTGAGTTACTATTATTGTTCCTGAGCGCCACCGCTCGGCCAGCCACGAGTCGATTAGTGGACTGTATAGCTGAGGCGGAAGTCGGAAAGTGACCGACCGTGGTCGATGGCGCTCGTCTGGTCGATGGAACGGGCACTGGGTTGATGAAGAAAAGTCGCCTTGGTTCAGGGTTCCGACCCTGGGTTGTTCCTGACTGGAGAGTTCTTGAGAGCGAGTTCTAGTAGAGATGTTTACTCGACGGCTGCTGGCGATGGAATGAATTTCGGGCTAAAACGTTCCTATATTTATGCGGTTGATTCGCGCTGTCGTCTCGCGGTGGTCGGCCGCAGCGCGGGCGGTGGGAGTGGCAAGCGATGTCTCTCGCTCGCACGTCGCTCCCTCTCTGTCTTTATAGTCCTATTTTAGCCTTTCTAATTCTTAGTGTTTTTTGTTGTCTATATTACCTATTTTTCGCTCTCATAGACTCTACCAATCAAACACAATCCCAAATCGGCATTTATTATTGTGTAGGTAAACTTAAAAAACATATGTACAAACTATAGCTAAACTTAATCTATTTACTTATATTCTAGGCTTTAAATTATTATATTGAAACATTATGTAATAGTGTCGTCGCGAACACTAACTTTGTGTCGTGTAATAGTATTATAGTAGAAGTATTTATTTAAAAAACACCTAAAAATTACATACTAAACATTTTAAAGAGTACGTCATGCTTTTTATGAGTCTTATGACTATGACTGGTGTTATAGTAATGATAATTGATAAACAATATTCTGTCGTATTCTTCTAAAATATAAACCTTTAACTTAGATTACTTAGTTATTTGTTATTAAGTCATAGCGAAAACAGAATATCCATCTTGCGGTTTTTCTTTTATTTGTAGTATTCGCACCCAGCCAACGAGGATCTATCGAGCTGCAGAGGTCGAGTAATAATACTTCTGTCACGTTATCGGACAAAAGTCGAATTATAATATCTATGTACCGATAAGACCGCCTGTTGTACTTTTCTTTAAGAAATGTTGATTGATTTTTATAAAAAGCGTTAACCGATACATCCATTGTACTTATCTTTAAAAAGTGTTATTTGCATTGTAATATAAAGTGTTATCTATCGATCTACTATGTCCACTGAACACAGTGGTGTTACGTCCGCTTTTGTCTAGGGCGTCCTTGATTCAGTGACTAACTTAAATAAATAATCTTGATATTTTGAGCGTGACGAGCTTGTTTTAAAAGTGTAAGAGCTCGTGCAAGTGGCTACTGTACGCATTAAAACTACAAGTCCAGGTCTGGTATCTGTATAACATGACTTCATTGACCGATTTTTCATGATTTTGATTGAACGTGGTGTGTAGTTACAAACGTTACAAAAAAAACATAAATACAACTTGAGGTTTTTTTTTTTTTTTAATCCTTCCTTTTTTCTCTGGTTACTAGGTAAAATCATAGTTTAGTATTTTATTCGGGAACCAAGGTTTTGTGAGACTAGTGTGTAGTGCCACCACTATACCTTTAACATTATCTTGGACGATAATTGCGACTTTTCCAAAATCAGTGCAAATGGTTTAAAAGCGTTAAATTTACATAAATGACCACGAAACTGCAAACACATGTAAATCCCCATTACAACAGTGGTCAACAGTGGCCCAATTACAGAACTTGGCTACAATCGGATTATCACTTTTTTCATAGCAATTTCGACTCTATCGCAAGGCATTAGTGGTTGCGATACTGAGAATTCGATAAGTGCTACGTCCGCGGCAGAGGCAAAAGTTGAGGGTACACCATTAAAATATTCTGAAACGAACAGTAGGTATGTTCTTTTTAATAGAAACCTTTTGAGGTTAGAATGTGACTCGGTCCACACTGGACTCGGCTATGACTCAAATTTTTTCTCAAGAGATATCCCGGATGGAATCACTTTATGGACATATTTTTATGAAGAAATTATATTTTGACGGTAGTAATCCTTCGTGGAAGTACGCATCACTCACTTTTTCTTTGCGTGACAGAGATAGCTGAGATGGTGTCTCGCAGTACTTTTATAACATATTTAATAGTAATGTCACATTTTGAACATACCTTAATGAAGAAATATAGTGACAGTAGGAACTTTATACCCTTCCCCTTACACCTTTACCATTCATGGTTTTATACCTTTACCCTTCATGGTAGTACGCATCACTTTCTTCTTTACATGACAGAGATAGCCCCGCTGGCGTCTCGCATCACTTTTTGTACTTTCTTTGATGAAGAAATATAGTGACAGTAGGAACCCTTCATGGTAGTACGCATCACATTTCTTCTTTACGTGAAAGAGATAGCCCCGCTGGCGTCTCGCATCACATTTCGAACATTCTTATATGAAGAAATATAGTGACAGTAGGTCCCCTTCATGGTAGTACGCATCACATTTCTTCTTTTCGTGAAAGAGATAGCCCCGCTGGCGTCTCGCATCACATTTCGAAAATTCTCATATGAAGAAATATAGTGACAGTAGGTCCCCTTCATGGTAGTACGCATCACATTTCTTCTTTACGTGAAAGAGATAGCCCCGCTGGGGTCTCGCATCACATTATTTCGAACATGGAGGCCAGAAAAAACACTTATATACAAATAATATATATAAATATATATACACAATAAAAAAAAAAAAAAAAAAAAACCCCAAACTAAACAAACCCTACCCAAATACAAGTATCGAAACACTTATATATTCATATACATATAATATAAAAAAACACAATAAAAAACATATACCTCGATCCAAATACCAAACGTCTGACATCAATACGACACGTGTTTCGCCTCTGCACGAGGCATCTTCGGGTGATGTTGACTCGTCGAATGCTGGACTGAGAGCGTGAGAGCTTTGTTTAGCGTGGGGTTTTACTTGTGTTAATTTTACCATTTATCATTTGTCTGACTTACAGTTTTGGCGGAAGTAAGCTACATATTTTTATTTTGTTCATTTTAAATATGGATTTCCGCAAAGTAACGCCTGAATCTATCAATTATATCGAAGAAGCAGTACAAAACCTTCATGGTATTACGCATTTCATTTTTAGGTAGAACTATGTAGGTAGGAACATAGAACAGTAAGAACATTTTTAGTAATGAAAAATTATTATAATTTGTACACTGTCCGAGGATATGGAATATAATTCAATGATGGCATCGCCCGGCAGTGTTTTGCTTTTGTATGCAACTTTTTTATTGTAAAACGAACATATATTATTCTTTTTCACCTGTAAGTACTCGTTTTCTTCCTAGCCATATTCGAAGGTAGGCAACTTTTTATTTTTTGTAGGTACTATATTCTATATCTTTGGGTAGACTGACTAAGCGCATGCGAAGGCTATGAGCATGGAAATACGAATGAGAACAAGATGGCGGTACCTGAGATTGGCAGGGACGGGTTGCCAGGCCATAAGAAAAAATACTCCTTTAAATAAACCGTGCGAGGGCTGAGACGTGGGGACCTGATATGATATGTAAACAAAATCGCTAAGAATTAAGCTGAGAAATATAATATACCTTATCCAACCTTAGTAGGCTCCAGTGCGACTAAGCTGGCTTCGGCAGTAAATACGGAACATTATAACTTATCCAGCCTTAGTAAGCTCCAGTGTGACTAAGCTGGCTTCGGCAATAAATTCGGAACATTATAACTTATCCAGCCTTAGTAAGCTCCAGTGTGACTAAGCTGGCTTCGGCAGTAAATACGGAACATTATAACTTATCCAGCCTTAGTAAGCTCCAGTGTGACTAAGCTGGCTTCGGCAATAAATTCGGAACATTATTCCTTATCCAGCCTCAGTAAGGTCCAGTGTGACTAAGCTGGCTTCGGCAATAAATTCTGAACATTATACCTTATCCAGCCTTAGTAAGCTCCAGTGTGACTAAGCTGGCTTCGGCAGTAAATACGGAACATTATACCTTATCCAGCCTTAGTAAGCTCCAGTGTGACTAAGCTGGCTTCGGCAGTAAATACGGAACATTATAACTTATCCAGCCTTAGTAAGCTCCAGTGTGACTAAGCTGGCTTCGGCAATAAATTCGGAACATTATTCCTTATCCAGCCTCAGTAAGGTCCAGTGTGACTAAGCTGGCTTCGGCAATAAATTCTGAACATTATACCTTATCCAGCCTTAGTAAGCTCCAGTGTGAATAAGCTGGCTTCGGCAGTAAATACGGAACATTATACCTTATCCAGCCTTAGTAAGCTCCAGTGTGACTAAGCTGGCTTCGGCAATACAGATGGAACACACATGGTGCCGTTGATTATATAAATAAAGTGATAGAAAGTGCTCAAAGACTAACAATAATAGTAGTACGTAGGTGCCATGAAAACAAAATGCATTCTAATTATACCATAATGTTCAAATAAAATAAGTGTTTGTATTAATTGTTTTCTCATCATGATTAATTCTTTTGCCACGCCCTTATACTTTAAACAACATTGCAACATTTTATTCTTCATTCCTAGATAGTTATGAATTTGTATGCCAAGACAAATTGTAGAACAGCATTATCAAAGAGTCGCCTTGGTCAAATGGTTCACACGATAATTTAGCACACTTATCAGATTAACACTGTCAAAGAGTTGCCTTGACCAAGTGATAGTATAACATCACACTAATAGCAGTATAATGGTACGTAGAAAAACCATCAGAGAGTAGCCCTGATCAAGATTTTTCCAGTAACGCAATCAGATTGATAGTGTCATGGAGTGCCGGACCAACTGCCAATCCAACTATAACTGCTTCAAATTGAGCACTAATAATGTTAGTAGTATACTTACCGCTGCATGAAAAATATTACCAGTGAGTAGCCCTGTAGACCAGGGCTACTCTCTGGTAATATTTATTATTATCATAATTATTAACACTGTCATGGGGTGCCTGACCAAATGTTAATCCAGTTTATCTGTCTACCGTCTAGTATTATTTTATCGTTGCGACTTTAATAATTTTAATAACTACGAACGAAGGCGTGGCAAAATGGGCATAACTATTATTCGGTTTTTTCTTTAAAATAATAATGTAAAATAATGTCAAATACCTTTTTAGAATGGAGATGCGTAAGCCCTTCTGTTTTTTTATAAATTCAAACAATTGCAGATAACTTCAATAACTTTCCTATTATTTAACACACTTTATTATAATTATACATTAATTTCTCTAGACTACTTCTCACTTCGAAGACTTGGACTTGAATGGTCCAGATTCACTGCCGGACCGACTCACTTCTTTTTTCCCCTACCCAAGTTTTCCTCCCAATATTCCAACCGCGTTGGCCTTCTCGGATTGGTTGATTCTACTAAGCTGCCATTGGTGATTTTTTTACAGCCAACCAAGTGCTAGTGTCAGTAATATTAAATAAAATGTTGATACAATAAAAAACCTATCAGAAATCGATTAAAAATCATGACACTAGGTAGGTGTTAGAACTATAAGTTTTATAGTAACTATGCATTATCAATGATCTTCACTAACCAAAAACTGCTAGATAGTAAATGCAATGAACGCAACGGGTGCTCTTCGGTTGACGAAAACTCTGCTACTGAATTCCTTGTGAATTCTGATTTTGAATTACTGGTTTTGTATTTCATAGTAAAATGACAGTTTCCGTGCGGTTGAGTGCTCATCGCCTTGATGACGTCATTTCACATGCTCACTGAGCTTAGGGAATTTGAAACGAGTGATCGGTGGCAATAAATGGTCCAAGTGGCATTAACCGAACCTCACTTTAACTCTACGGAATCAGGCCCCTGGTCATGCTTACCATAAAAATGCATTGTCATCGGAACTGAACCAACATGCAAAAATTCAACTCCATAGTGTTACAAACTCCTTACTACTTAGTCTTTGATTATATATATTGATGTCTGTCATTCAATTTGAGTTGTTATATTAGAAATCTATTTATGAACTAAATACGTGTTTATTTTATTGGCGACGATGATAAAGACGTAACTATGAATAGTGAACAATTTACCCAGTTTCTACACGCCCAACAGGCGCAACAGGAACAAATAACACAAATATTAAAGTAGTTAATGCAAAAAACGACCAACAGCGGCGACGTGACGAACACCGCCTCCACAACAAAAGCTGTCAAAATGGTAATCATAAAAAACTTTAACATGGAAAAATACAACCCAGAGACATGCAGAGTCGATGATTTCATTGATTTTTTCGATACAAAGTGTGGAATATTTGATATTACCAATGAGCAATTACAGAAAGATCTACTGTTGAATTTTTTAACGCCAGAAATATTCAGCGAGTTGAAAATAGCACTTACACCCAGATTTGACACCAGCACTTACAAGGATATTTGTACCAAACTTTTAGACTTGTACCGCATTAAAATGACCAGGTACCGTGCTTTAGGAGATTTTTGGAACTGCATAAGGGAGACAACTGAGTCGATGGAGCATTACGCAAACAGACTTAAAAACCTGAGCCGGGATTGTGGATATCACTATGAACTGTTGGAACGACAGCTACGCGACAGAAATGGCCAGACTTACAAGAAACTGAATAAGGAAAATCGAGAGAAGTTACGTTTTCTCAAATTTTTGCTATTGCACAATCACGTGAACAAGCTGAACATGATACCCCAGGTACGAGTGTCAACCGAATCAGGTAAAAAAAAACAATACTCGGAAGTCTACTACACGAGACAACAATACAATGCGTAAACTATACTCTAACCAATGCTTAAGATGTGGCAAGAATGACAAACATGACCTCGCCAACTGCCCGGCGAAGAAACACATATGTGACGAATGCAATATAGAAGGACACTTTGAAAATTGTTGCATTAAACCGGACGCGCATTTATTGAAGGAAAGAAAACATCGAATACCTTCAAGCTCAAGTTACAGAGGATCACCGACAGTCATACAACTGCTTCACCACATGATTCTATGGAAAGTAGCGATGATGATGGAGAATTAGTTTGCAACATTGCAAGCACCAGTAAGAAAGACTGTAAACAAATCGATGTCTTAATCAATGGCGTAAAATGCACGATGGATTGGGACCCCGGCTCCACCTACTCAATAATCAGTTCCCATTTCTGGAAGAAAATTGGTGCACCAACCTTATCTAATGCACCAAAACTTAAAGTCTACTGCAACTACAAGTTAAAATCAAAAGGCCTTACAGACGTAACTGTCGAAATTGACGGACGCCAATTGTTTTTACCAGTTGTGGTAATGAAAAACGCTAACCCGATGCTTTTTGGTCTTCATTGGAGTGAAATGTTTGAGATGGAATTTCCGAAACCCGTTTACTCAGTCAAACCTATTATTCCAACTACACTCAAGCATGTCCTTGATGAACATAGTCAACTTTTCGATGGGAAATTGGGCAAGGTAATAGACTACCAAGTTAACATTCACGTCAAACCAGGAGCTGAACCTGTACACCTCCCAGCAAGACCGATCAAATTCAGCATGAAGAAAAACGTTGAACGGGAATTAGATCGCCTTGTTACCGAAGGCATAATACAAAAAGTAGACCCAAATATTACTCCCATAGAATGGGCTACACCTACTGTTAACGTAGTGAAACCCTAAGGTGAAGTCAGAATTTGTGGAGACTACAGTACTTCACTGAACCCCGTCTTGATCAAACATTTACATCCAGTACCAATTTTTGACCAACTACGTCAAACACTGGCAAACGGCGTGATATACTCAAAAATCGATCTCAAAGATGCATACCTGCAATTTGAAGTAGCACCAGATTCAAAAAAGTATTTAATATTATCGACACACAAGGGTTACTTTCAGTACAATAGAATGCCTTTTGGAATATCAACAGCACCATCAATTTTTCAAAATTTTCTTGAACAACTACTTGGAAACATTCCCAACGTTGCAATATATTTCTATGATGACGCCCTGACAAGTAGGAGCTTAGAGGACCACCTACGTACACTTTCTGCAGTATTCGACAGATTACGACAAGCTGGATTGAAAGTCAACTTGAAGAAGTGTAGTTTCTTACAGAAAGAGATTGAATACCTGGGTCATATAATAGACCAAAACGGAATACGTCCGACGAACACAAAAATTGAAGCTATCACCAAGGCTGTACAACCTTCCAATTCGAAAGAATTACGATCTTTCCTTGGTTTAGTAAACTTTTACGAACGCTTTATTCCTCATCTTCACGGAATATGTGCAGATCTTCATGAACTGACCAGTGGCAGACGCACATGGCGTTGGACTGACCATGAGAGACAAATTTTTGAAGCCACTAAGACATGCATTGCGAATTCAAAGCCATTGATAGCCTTTGACGAAAAACGTCCCCTTTTCTTAGCCTGCGATGCATCGGAGAAAGGCGTCGGAGCAATTTTATTTCACAAAGACAAAAATATTGAGCAACCTATCACATTTGCATCAAGGAAACTTCGTCCTGCTGAAAGCAAGTATTCCGTAATAGACCGTGAAGCTTTAGCCATTTTATTTGGAATCAAGAAATTTGACCAATATTTACGAGGGACTAAATTTACGTTAGTAACTGATCACAAACCATTAGTGCACATTTTAGGCACTCAACGTAATCTCCCAAAACTAGTTAACAACAGGTTAGTGAGATGGGCTCTATTGTTTGGAAGCTACCAATATGACATTTGCTATCGGAAAGGAAAAAACAATATTTTGGCTGACTGTCTTTCTAGACTGCCAAATCCCGAAACCAAACCTTCTCGAACTGAATGTGCCGTTCATAAAATAAGTTCAAACTTTTACTTCCCGATGTCCACCACTGGTGGACAACGGGAATAATTTAGTAGCGTTGTCCACCACTGGGGGACAACGGGAATAATTTAGTAGCGTTGTCCACCACTGGGGGAAACTCACTCACACTGCGTTAATATGTTATGTTTGTTACACTGTGAAGAGTTGATAATTCCATGTTGCGTTGATGGATGCGCGAAAAAAATATTTGCCATCTGCCCTAGGAAAATTGACATTGTCCTTTGAGATGTTGATTTTCATATATCATAGTACCTACTTCTAAATTGTCGTATAGAAGTTAAAATAAAAAAAGGTATATAAAATTTGATGTTATTAGTTAAGTATCTCAACCTCAGAATCTCAACCAAGTCCATCGGTATGATAAGGTTGAGCTATCTTTCGGTCTGTCCGGTGACCAGCAGTGCGATTACGTAATGTTGATCATATCGGTTTCAAGCCGTCAAATTCATTAGTGCCTATCGATAGAGTCGAAATTGCTATGAAAAAAGTGACAGTCTGATTGATGCCAAGTTCTGTGGTCGGGCCCCAGGATTGCCAGACGGGTAAAATTGGATTCTCGTACGAACCTTCTAAAATTCGTATAGGTACCAACTTGAAAAAGTCTTGTACCCACATTCGTATTTCTTATTTTTATATTGCTTGAGAATAAAATCAATATGACATTAATACAGTTAAAACGCAACTCCGATTGTGACTAAAGCTAATTATGTGCGTTGCACCCTACGAATAAATAATAAGTCAGAAACTCTAATTCAGAACAAATGTCACAATAAAAGTGCCCCTACTTCAAACCAAAACGACGTAAGATTCAAAGTACGAATCACTTCCGAGGTTACAAATAGACATGCTTGGTGATTGGTTTAAATTCAGAACGAAAGCAGGGATTGGTTCACGCGCGTAATGCAATGTCTGCTATGACAGCTGAGTCATAGCGGCGTGGACGATGTTATGCAATAAGTGGACCGGAACAAGTCGGTAATAAAACAATATTACTGTACAATGTTTTTTTTTGCTCTCTTTTTACAATTCATTAAATTCTTTATCCCACGAAATATAATTAATTTATTAAGTTTTTGTCCAGAAGACATTAAAAGATAATCTTTCTTCGCAATGTATTGAAGACGGATTCTGAGATATTTAAAACGGAATGTCCTCCTGTCAGCCTGTGAATTTAGAGCTGAGGTTCAAGTTCAGTAAATTATTTTTATATATTTCCATAAACTGTCAGGCGTTTGGGTTATTGTTGCAACGGCCGTGGTTGCGGATCACTCCAAAAACAACTCAATATGATCTTGGCTTAATATGGTTAAATAAATTTATATATTTGTAACTCTACTAGCCGTGCAAAAAGTAATTTAAAACTTGAAATACATATGAGGAGTCCTAGAAGTCCAGTTTTGGACTGAGTTTTGGTCACTGGTTTCAAAGAGTTAGTATATACTGTTACTCTTTGTCCATTTACAGTTCGAGTTTTTTTTGACTGCACATTGATTTAGAGACCTTTAATATATTTTTCGCTTTGATCCAAAACGTCATGTAGTTTTTCTTTTTCTACCACTGAAAAAGGGTGTTTAAACCCGTATCGGTCGGTCTTGAATTTAGTATGTCGAAAAGGTTGTTAAACGTTTCTAAAAAGCTAACAGTTGCATCTGTTTCTTGAAAATCAGGCATGTTTAACTGTTGCGAACCAAACTTAATCGCATCAGCTACACTTTGACTTAAGGTTCGAATCGCTAGTTTCACGTTCATGATATTATTTCGGAAGTATAGATGCCGATTTGACAATTTATTCCCAAAATGCAATCCAACGATATCTTGAACATTTTTCAGTTTCTGCAAATGTGCCCACTCAATTTTTTTTCTTGTTTTTATCTACGAGTGTATTTTTCCTCTAATGTGTTACGCACAAGTTTCACCATATGAAATGGATCTAATATTACAACTACTGGGTCTCCGGTAGATGGGTGGTCAAAAAACGATTTTGAATTGTTTGTGTCTTCAAAATTGCAACCCAACATCTTAGCCGTAGCGATGTTAGATGCACAGCCATCAAAGATCAAAGTAACTTTTGACTTTTTCCTTTAAATTAAGGGCTAAAACTATATCGTCCGAAAAATCATTCAATGCATTATTTTCTGTAGTATCGCCAAATCCATTTTTCTTCAATTGGGATAAAATATTTTAAGTGAAATATTCTTCATAGTTAATCTTTTATTTGGGCGTTGTAGATTTCTGATCTGTGATAGTCGTGATACTGCCAAAATAGTTTTTTTCTTAGTTTTTGCTTTAAAATGTGTGTTTTAGGAGTATTCAGAGCAGATTCAATATCTGACGATGGTATATTTATCGGCGTAACGCATGATCCTCTTTCTTCAAAACTAAAGACTTCGGTTGAAATAAGATTATTTTTTTATTTTGTTTTTCTTGGTTCTTTTTCTTGGTTGGTAAGGTTATTTTCAGGAGAATAATATGAACACTGAATGTAATGACGATGTTGTTTTCAGGTGAATAATATCAACACTGAATGTAATGACGGTGTTGTCTTCAACACCGTCATTACATTTAGTGTTGATATTATTCTCCTGAAAATAACCTTATTGAAGATCAGTTTCAAATCTATGAAAGACTGTCTCTAATTGAAATAGATACACATATACAGCTAAAATAAAAATTCCTATCAAACCTAAATATTAAGTGCAAAAAAATTAGTGAAATCTTACAAGTTTTTGTGCCTTATTCCTTGAGGGTTTGCATTAATTGTTTTTTTGAGCAACTCAGGTAAATCAAACACTTCAAAATTTCCAGAAGGTGAATTTTCATTACCCTGAAAAATTAAACGTGCTTTAATTCGATCAAACTATGAAATGTTTTTTTAATGCTATTGTTATTCCCATGAGTCGAAAAAGCCGAACCTATATTACATACCAACTGTAATCGTTCATTATTGTTTATTTGCTCATTTTGTTTTGTATTCTCCTAAATATGTTGACGTTTCTTAGGTATGAATCATCTGCGTGAAAAAAATAACAGCTTAATTTCAAAATTTCATCGAGTAGAAATTAAACTTTAGTGCAAAAATTGACTGACTTCATTTTGCATAGTATTGACCATCGCGGTTTGATAATGTATTTGAACGTCTTTGAATATAATTATAATTTTGCAACTACTACTAGTGAAAAGTGATCCCTGGACATTTTAATCTTGTATGGCTCCTGCACCACTTCACAACACATGCTGCCATGATGATTCACAGCTGTAGTTCACAATGATAAAATTAAAACGTACGCGAAGATATGACGTGTGCTCGCTTGCATGAAAAATGTACGACTGATGACGCGCTGGACACGACTTTTAAGCCCCACCTACTTGGGCACGACGACTTATGTTGGGTCATTTTATTAACGCTGTTACGTTTCCTGACTTATTACTTATTCGTAGGTTGCTCCTCATTTATGTGGTCCACGCCCGTTGAGCTGGTAACTATTTTTCTATGATACAACAACAGTTGATATAACTAATCAAGCTCGAGTGAAGCGCACAACAAATTGTTGAAGCTACTACGAGTATAAATCATTTTAAAACGATATCGTAGCGTAGCGCGTTGATAATAGCCAGTAGCCGGTAATAGTGTTCTATTACAATGTAAAAGTTGATAAAGTTGATAGGTCCTAAAAAAAGGAATAGGTAGTTTCAACATATTTGGGGAAAAATTACTGAAATAATATCTTTTTGGGGAAATTCTTTGCTTCATTGGGCGAATTACTAAAACTTCATCTGGAGACCCTGCATCCCGACAACGGAACTTAGTTTCAATCAGATTGTCAATATCACTATCACTAATGCGTTGCGATAGAGACGAAATTGCTATGAAGAAAAATAAAGTGACATTCTGATTAAAAACCAAGTTCTGTGGTCGGGGCACAGTGGACGTATTACAGGACTTGGTTTCAATCAGATTTTCACTTTATTCATAGCAATTTCAACTCTATTGCCAGGCATTAGTGATAGCGATATTTACAATCCGATTGAAACCAAGTTCTGTGTTCGGCACAGCAATTCCATAACTTGGCTACAATCGGATTATCACTTTTTTCATAGCAAATTCGACTCTATCGCAAGGCATTAGTGGCTGCGATACTGAGAATTCGATTGAAGCCAAGTTATGAAATCGGGCTGCTGGGCACTGCAGTGCTATTACGCAATGTTGATCATATCGGTTTCAAGCCGTCAAATTCATTAGTGCGTTGCAATAGAGTCGAAATTGCTTTGAAAAAAGTGTCGTTCTGATTGAAGCCAAGTTCTGTAATAGGTCCACTGGGCACTGGACTGGATCTAACTTCACTTCATCATACATCAAATTCAAAACATTCAAAAACCAAACACTAAAGTACCTACCTACATACCTCATAGCATTTTACATAATTTTAAATTCAAAAAATCGCAAATTTTGTGAAAATCCAATTAAACTAGCTGATTATTGTTTTCTCCCCACCTGATAATTATATGCTTGACTAAATGAAATCAAACGAAAAACAATGGATTTCGGGGGTAGTCATGAAATATTGGGCTGGTATATTCAAATCATACCTTCTTGCACTTCTTTCTGTTTTCACCACCCTCAACGCACGTGGTAAGTTGCCTTCCTCTTTATTTTCTCCTATAAGTTTTCGCGAATAATTTTTATTTTACCTCCAATTCCACTGACACTTCACAAGTAGCAAGTTAACCGTAGCTCATCATGTTTTTCGTTCGTTATTCAGGATTATGCCCTCAAGATGGATCAGGACGACGTAGTTATGGATTCCGACGTGATCTATCCTATCCTATTTATTCCGAAAAAATGTACAACACTGGAAACTAACTGTGAAAATGTCTACATTGACTTGAAAATAACGTCCCCTGACACTGAAGGTAACGAAACTCGTATTTACTCAGGCCTTTGTAATGTGAAGCTTGTAGATTCTTACCATGTTAACATCGACTATGTAGAATCACCAAAAAAAGATTCTCCAAGCTCCTCCGAGGATAATAATGACATTGAACAGATGCCAATCATCTTGTCTGAGGCCAACCAGATGTCTTTTCCTCTGTACAATCAGAATCAAGTGTGGATAGATCCATCTAGAAGCCCTTACGTATACAACCACTGCGATCCATCAACACTGGAGAACTACTCCATCCGTGAGTCAAATGGCCACATTACTGTTGAACAACATAATACATACATCACTCAAAATGTCTACAATTATAGCGAAGCCACACAGCAATCAGACAATCATTTTGAGCACAAGAAGTTTAATAGAAAGGCATTAGAAACTGTTACAAACCAGCCAGATTCTAATACAAACTTGTATGAGGAAGATGAGTTTGAGTGTGGAGTCTTTCTGTCTCAACTACCAGAGGAAATAATAAATGAGAAGAAACGGGCACAGGAAGAGCGTAAGCTTGTTGGGCTTAAAAGTGAGAATAATGCTCTGAAACAGCTCATGTCTACAGATATTCAGTCAGTATCGAAGCAGCGGAAGACAATACTGTTCTTGGGACATGACTCAGAGTCGGGGCAGACGATTCAGAATATTTCTTACAATGATCCAATGGTCAAATGTACAGAATTGGAGGTGGATAATGAAGTTGTTATTGGTAAGTAGTTTCATGTCAGGCGCCAAAAAGTAACATTCGTTAGTATGTTGTTCAACCTAATTCAGAGGGGTATGTTTTAAATTGTTTTTGGTAAGTATAACCATTGCCACTTCAGTTTGCAAGTTGAAGTGGCAATGGGCAGGCCATATAGTTCGCAGAACCAACAACCGCTGGGGAATAAAGGTTCTCGAATGGCGACCACGAACAAGCAAGCGAAGTGTGGGGAGACACCCTACACGATGGACCAACAACATTGTAGCCATCGCAGGAAGTCGGTGGATGGAGATGGCACAAGATCGCTTGTCATGGCGCTCTTTGGGGGAGGCCTATGTTCAGCAGTGGACTTATAAAGGCTGACATGATGATGATGATGATGATGAAGTATAACCACAGAGTAAGTAATACTACTACCACTAAAGCTAAAGAAATTTCCTGTATTTTTAATAACACCTAATTATCATTGTAATAGGTACCTACCTACCTATTATATTTAAGTATTTTGTTGTTTCCCTGTTTTATTCTAAAATTGCTCACCTCAGTAGTTCATTACTTTCTTTAACTTTGATATTTTAAGTATTTGCCTAAACATATATAGTTAGATACCAGCTACTTGTCATTTTTCTGGAATAACAGTATCCTATGTGTATTTCCAGGACCAAAATAACAATTTGTTCAGCCATCTAGTTTTATCAATTGCTCAGCTTCTAATCATTGCATTGAGATGATACACCAGATTTTAATTCAAATCTTAAGCTATCCAACAGTGAAAACTGCATGTCAATTGGTCCAGTAGTTTTTGAACAAAGATCCAGAAAGACAGACAGACATTTAACTGGAAAATGTTGATTACTCGCTGTAAGGAAAGGTTGCCATGGAAACAAAATAATAAAAAGTCTGTCAAAAAGCATCAAGAGCATTGGTGCCAGAGTATAATATGTTGGTGTTGTACTTTTGCATTAGTTTTTATTATCCTAGAAGAACATAGGAAGCTTTTTTCGCAATAAACTATAGTCCGCGCGGACCAAGTCGTGGGCGAAAGCTAGTACAATATCATGTTCTCGTTCAATAGCTTGTTTTAAGTCCCCTAGACCATTTTTTTTAATTTGTTGTATTGGCTACTTTAAAAACTGTCTTATTTTTTTAAGCGGTTTTATTTATCTTACCTGTTCGTTGTTGTTTTTTTTGTTTTTTTTATTGTTTGGGTCAAATCTAGTAAATTAAATTTTATAGTCTTAATCTGAAATTTGGTACTCTCTCTGATGACAATACAATTATGTATAGATAGATAGATAGATAGATAGATAGATAGATAGATAGATAACTCTTTATTGCACTAAAGAAACTGAAATTATGGCACATCAACAATGACCTTAAAATAGTACAATCGGCGGCCTTATCACTAAGCAGCGATCTCTTCCAGGCAACCTTAGATTAGAAAGCGAGAACATGAACATTAACATTTACTGAAATGAATAAATGTAGTCACAAAGCTTCTAACCCATTTATATATTTTTAGAATATAAATACGATAAAATATTACTTATAAATACCATAAGTACAATATATAAAATAAAATAAATAAATAATAATGTATGTTCAGGATCATTGTAAATCCAAGATGGCCGCCGCCACAAAATGGCGGAGTACATATTTTTTTCAAACCCTTCAATATGGGTATCAAATTAAAGGGCTTAAATATTAGAATACAGTACACCATGAAAATTCCAAATCCAAGATGGCCGCAACGACAAAATGGGGGATTACTCTTTTTTCAATACCCTCAATATAGGTATCAAATGAAAGGGCTTTACAAGTAGAACACAGTACACAATAGAAATAACTAAATAAAAAACTAAAATCTTCAATATAAAATAAGTTTTTTTTTAAATGAAAAACTGTTTTAAAAGTACTAAAAAATAAAATACAATCGTGGGGCGTAGCGTACCCTGAGTAATGGAAATTCGAATCGCCACACGATTTTATTTTATTTATTAGTTTTTAGTGCATATTAAAACATTTGACATAAAAAAATAAAAAATAAAAACTTTAAAATAGATGCTATTAGATAAGAGATATGCAGACAATGTAATAACTATTACAAATAGTTGCATAAAAAGGAACCAGACCTCTTCCAGCATTTCTAGTATTCCTAGGTTACTAAAATGTCTTGACTTGCGGCGGCTCTCTGTACCGGTCACTCCCTCCCCTCTCTCCCCTAAAATGGTTGAGGGGATAATGGGTGGTACACTAGTCAAACTCGTGGTGCTGTTTGTCTCCACTGGTTGGTTTGGTCCACTGGTCCAGCCTTTTTTCATATTAGTCATTTGTATTTTTATTCCAGTTTGGTGATTGTGGGACATCTCGTTGACACTTTTATCTTTTGTATTTGACATGTACATGTTTATTATATGTGTAAATTTTTTAAAATTACTTTTTTTAAATAAAGAAGTAGCTGCGCCTCCCGGCTTTGCATGCAAATGTTGCCCCCTTCCCCCTCTCTCACCCACT
Organism: Alsophila aescularia; assembly: GCA_946251855.1. Classification (NCBI taxonomy): domain Eukaryota; kingdom Metazoa; phylum Arthropoda; class Insecta; order Lepidoptera; family Geometridae; genus Alsophila; species Alsophila aescularia. The sequence goes on from OX276381.1 coordinate 33,228,178, forward strand.
CGCCGCTCTCCTCTCACACATACCGGGCGTTTTTCCGAAGCAACAGTAGAGTCAGAATGTTATATCCTTTTCCTGTGTGAGATTCAACTCTGAGTCGGCACATTAAAGGGAAATTTTCTTTTCAATCTCAAGCAAACTTATGGTACTTTAATTGATTTGATCTATTTATAATAAATACCTTATGTTTTTCTCCTTTTTCATTAGATGTTAAGTTTTGACTTTACAAGTCAAAACTTAACATCTAATGAAAAAGGAACTTTACACTTTTACAAAGTGTCATTATTTTGTCCTATCGACACTTCTACATAACCAATATTATAAAGAGGAAAGTTTTGTATTTTTGTATGAGTGTTTGTTTGTAATGGATTAACTCTAAATATACTGACCCAATTTAAAAAATTCTTTCACCTTTATCGAGTAACATGGGTAGTATTTTATTTTTCAAAAAATTTGAGATTACCTCGAAAATTGCAATAATGTAACCCAAATTTTTTACTATAAAAGTCATTATATGGCGTGCGCTACACCGGCACTAAAGTCCGCCAGTCGAACGATGTCCCGTTGCGCCAACCAGACTTATGGTAATAGACAAAAGTTAGTGTAGATCAGATGAAGGGTTGCTGATTCACAGTTGACCAATGAGAGCGCCTGGTGCAAAACGGTTGTTCGTTGTTTTAGTTATTTTTCATTTACCCCAAACAAAGAGACTTGTATTATAAGTTTAGGTTGTGTATCTCAGTGTGGGAGGGTTCTTAGCTATAATGGGGAGGGGGAGGTGAGAAAAGGGGGGTGAGAATCGTATTTTCCAAACTAATGGACCGGTTTAGCTGCTGTTTTTTATGTTTCAAAGCTGAGGTAAACGAGGTGGTCCTTAGCTATAATGGGGGGGGGGGGGGGGGATGTGTCGGGGGTTATATAAATTTATAATTTGGGCTTGTATTATTCTATATGGGAGCAGTATGCTAAGGCTTGCACTGAGATCTTGTTCGCGGTGTATTGTGCATTTTCCCCTGCCAGCATTTACCCAAGCAAACCCAGCTTCATAAATCTCTTCTGTGCTGGAACTGCAACAAGCACATCCTTGGCACAGAGGACTGTCTGTGGCTTCAGTTTTGTGCAAGTGACAACCTAAACTAGGTTGTCATGATTCAAATACTGTGCTAGTAGTAAAGAGGACCGAAAGCATGGTCCATTCTTAATTATCCTGTAACAAAACAAAGTGGTTAAGTTGTATAATGTATGAAACTTCTACAATAATAGATACTACTTCTTTGCATGTAAGTGTATTCTAGAATTCCTACATGACATACATCTCTATGAATTTAGCTATCTTCTACACACTTCTAGCCTAAAAAAGAATGCATTCCCTTTTCAGAAAATGACTCACCATTCCCCAATCTAAAAAAGAAGAAATTCCAATGTGACAAATGCAAACAGATCTTCGACCAGATAGCAGCATTCCGTCTGCACATGGTCGGTAACCACACCAACTACAAGGCCCAACCACAGGACCTCAAATTAACCTTCACGTGCGTTGAATGTGGAAAGAAGCTTAAGGACCAACACAAGTTTGAGGTCCACTGCCTTGGACACGGAGACCCAGACTTGGAATGTCGGAAGTGCCACAAAGTCTACGCTTCAAAGTTCACTCTACGCGCCCATGAAAAGATTCACAATCGCAAATTTCGTTGCACCTACTGCATAAGGTCATACACAACATCGAAGCAACTAAAGATACACTTGGAAAAGGTACACTTTGTGTTCATTTGTAAGTATCAAGACTGTTCGTATGTCACCACTTATAATTCAGACCTGATAAAGCATCAGACGAATCATGTGAGCAAGGAAGTAAGCAATTCTGGCTCTGGTGACTCTTACCTGGACGATATTCCTATTTATTCTTGTGAGAGAGAACTTGAGAAGGAAGTCTCGCTTGCGGAGGAAGCTAAGGAACTGACTATGGAGGAAGCCGACTGGAGATTGGAGGAGGTGGAAGACCAAGAGGGGAATGATCTAGAAGGAAAGACGGTCCGGAAAGCTGACACTGTGATAGCCAAGGTGATGTCCAATAAAATATTCCTACTGAATTCTAAGCAGGCGAAAAAGCATGGGCGGGATTTTAAGGTAAGAACTAAACAAATATGTTTTAACTAGCTGAGCCCGCGGCTTTGCACGCGTGATCTATTCTCTAGGTTAAGAGTATACTCTCATACCAACATTTGATCAAAATTCCTTTAGCCGTCAAAAAGTTTTTCATGGATTGCTCGGTTTCTACTCATCGGATTGAGATACTAAGTACCCCAGTTTTTAAGTCAAACCCTAAGCTATCCCACATTGAAAATTGCATCGCAATCGGTCCAGTAGTTTTTACGTGACGCGCGAATAAACATACAGACAAACAAACAAACAAAAAGGCAGACAGTATTTAAAAAAAGTTATAATTATGTTCAGTAGCTTATTTTAAGTAACCTAGTTTTTTTTTAATTATCTTCTTTGTACAGACTTTTACGTACTTATTGCTTTATTATAAGTATAGATTTAGGGGGTTCATATTGATCTATCTTTCCTTTTTTAGCTCCGAAAAATAATTGTAGAATTAACTTGTTCAAAAACCGTCAATGGCAGCACCATTTATACTTATTTCTTCTACTGACTACTATTAGGACACATATCAAGTGAATAAAAATACTGAATGAAAATAGGTACTAAAAATTTCGAAAACTTTACATAAATTAATTATTGGAGGTATACTATACATATTACATAAATAAAATCATGGTATTTTTTATTACCGTTAGTATTGTGGATTATGAAAAAACACGCAGGCTGTGGGGGAAATTAAGGTTATTATAATTTTATTACACGACTGCCCAAAAAAGGAGTGTTCTGTTTTTAGCATTCATGTATGTTCGTAAATGAGTTTCTTTATTCCACCATAAATTATAAATGCCTGAACAGATTTAAACGTTTGGGGAATCGTTAGAATCCTTACATCCCTCCGAGTAATATAGGCTATTTTTTTTTAATAGCAGCGTTTTACCTACCAATAAAACGCATATTAATTTACTTACCTTATTCTAAGCTTATTTGATTGAGATAGGCACTACGTTTCCCGCCTTAAAATTTCTTTCTCTTTCTATCGAATAGCTCTGTCTCTGTCTTGAACTTCACTTCCGCGTGGCTTGATCTCGAATGTTGAGGACCGCCATTTTATCTTCATTGAGTCTTTATTTACCAGGCAGGGATTGTTCATAAGCTTCGAATAAGGTAAGTAAATTAATATGCGTTTTATTGGTAGGTAAAACGCTGCTATTAATTTGACTTGACTTTTATTCGAAGCTTATTTGATTGAGACGTGTTTGTTATCGCCTGGTGGAAGTGACAGAGACGCCAATGTGATATAAGAATTAGATTGTTATAATAGTAGGTAGATACTAGTCTATGTAGGTAAGAACTACAATAAATAAAACTTAGATTAAATGGTTGTAAAAGAAATATATTGTTCAACATAACAAAAACTAACTTTTTTACTTCTATAATGAAAACAATGTTGAATAGGTATTTTATAATGTTCATACTATTACTATCAACTGAATTGAATGAATTGTTGAAAACGTAATGAAAATTAAAATTCTTATGTTTGTAATTAATAATAAAAATTATACTTCCAACTAATTATTGATTTATATTATTTTAATGTACATAACCTTTTAATCAACTGGATTGAATAGGTAGTGAAGGTTAACAACAGGTCTAACCTCACGCTTATAGAATTTACAAAAAGTGTTTTGAGATCGCCAGTTTCCCCTAGCAAGAATATCATCAAGAGGATAATTATCTAACCAATTTTTGGAGGCTACGGCTGACCTAATACTACCGGGAGAAGCCTTTATGCCGGCTTCTACCAGTAGAGATTTTATCCAACAAGATTTGGATTTTTTATCCAATTTGATAAGTAAATTCCAATAGTATATAATTTATGGCCATCAGTTCTTTTTAGGCAGGAAAGGCGTGTTTTTTTTTTAGCTTTTAAGCTAGTTATTTAGATTATTCTTTTATTTGGAGGATTATAATTTTGCACACACGTGTAGTTCTGATGATAATACAATGATATGGAACCATTGAGCTGATGGGTTGATGATGGGCCGAAGGTAGGTAGTCACAGGAACTCCACAAGCAATTGGTTTCGAGTTTGGGCTCATTCGAGATGTCTCGATGAGTTCTTTGGTCATTAGTGGTAAGTGGTGGTGGGTTTAAAAAAAATGTTTTATTGAAACATCATCATCAGCAGCCTGCATTAGTCCACTGCTGGGCACAGGCCTCTCCTAAAGCGCGCCACTGAGCCCGATGTTCGGCTCATCTTCGGCTCGCAGCTACTTTGCGTAAATCCTCACTCCATCTGGCCGGTGGGCGGCCCTATACCTTGTACTATTATTTATTATGTGACCACAGAATAAATATAATGACTATACTACGTTGCTTATACGTGGTCTCCACTAGACTTGTAATAGGTATTGTGTTTGATGTTTGCCCGGCTGGCTAGTCTCTCTTTCAAGGGTTGAAAGGTAAGTCACATACGCTAGGAAAGATTTAAACGATGTAATTATTAAAACACAAAGTATAGATAAAACAGAATGAAATACAAAAGAACCTGCGAAAAACAAGTAAACAATTAAATCAAACGATCAGCCGCGGTAGCGCGCGATACGCCGAGTCTGTCTTTCTATTCTATTCTCCCTTGCCCGGAAGGGAGGCGGCGTCACTTGTCGAAGCGCGGGAACGCGCCGCCACTGCATGGGCGCCTTTTGTTTTCGCCGGGCGAGTAATTAGACGAGCTAATAGTATGGCGTGCTACCCGAACTGTTGAGACGAAAAGTCCGGCACCGGACTAAATAACCGAACTACTGAGAACGCCTGAATTTATCACCAAAACTGATCATTATTTTTCTGGCACTTATTGTTGCCGTTAATTTTCTAGACTGAATATTGAGTATTGATTAAACTAGCTACCCCCTGCGTAGATTTTTTCAGGGATTACCAACTAGGGAATATCTACTCGTTTAAAGTGCATTCAGCCGTCAAATATTTTTTACAGATTGCTCGCCTTCTACTTATCATCATCAGCCTATATGTGTCCACTGCTGGACGTAGGCCTATCCTAATGCACGCTACTGAGCTCGGTCTTCAGCTTCCCTCATCCATTCTCTTCCGGCCGCCTTTCGCAGATCGTAACTCCACCTGGCCTCAAGGCGTCCTACATACTACGTTTGCCTAAAACGTGGTCTCCACTCTAGAACTCGTCTACTCCAACGGTTATCGGTTCTTCGGGAAATGTGACCTGCCTAATGCCACTTTAGCTTGCTTATCCTTTGAGCTATGTCGGTTACCTTAGTTCTCCGTCGGAGATCTTCATTACGAATCTTGTCTTTCAGAGAAACTCCAAGCATAGCTCTCTATAGCTGGCTGAGTGACCTTAAATTTTTGGACTAGTTTGACAGTGAGTGTCCACGTTTCCGCTCCGTAGATAACTGGTAGGACGTACTGATTAAAGACTTGTGTCTTCAGGCTCTGTGGTATGGACGGCGAAATGACTTGAAGCTTGCCGAATCCTGCCCAACCCATCTGAATTCTTCTGTTGACTTCCTTCTCAAAGTAGTTCCTTCCTAATTGTAATATTTGCCCAAGGTAAAACATTTATTATACATACATTTAACAAGGACAACTTCAAGAGGTACGCCATTGATTGCAATCGGTTCCGGGTGAACAAGATCGTTAAATATGATCTTGGTCTTATCTATGTTCATCCCGAGACCGATGCGTCGAGAAGCATTATCTAGGTTGGTCAGCATACTTTGCAAGTCTTGCAGCGACTCCGCCATTAGGACGATATCATCGGCAAATCGTACCTAACTATCGTTTGTCTTCTACTCATCGCATTAAGATGCAAACTTCATCAGATTTTAGATAAAAACCTGAGTTACCTACTGTGAGAACAGCACTTCAATTGGTCCAGAAGTTTGTACTTGATGCACAAAACAAACACACAGATATTTTGAAAATGTTATTTCAGTAGCTTATTTAAGTCCCCTAGACCATTTATTGTTAAATTATCTTCATTGTGCAAAATTGTTGGAAGACGTCCACAGCTGAACACAGTTGGCCTTTCCACCACAAAGAGTGGTTGCACCCAGCGGCTCCGCGACTCGCACCAGGTCGCCTGTCTCCTCTTGGGGTGCCGTCCTACTCTCCGTCTTCCTTCCATGGTCGCCACTCGAGAACTCTTCCCCAAAGGTTATCTTTTCGAGTTTATGTGGCCTGTCCATTGCCACTTCATTTTGTTAATCTAGAGAGCTATTTCGGTAAACTTAGGTTTGATTTTAGTTCTTTTGTAGATATTAACATTTCGTATTCTGTGAATTGCTTACTAATATGAAAATTTTCCAAACCCAGTTTTTGTTTAACCCAGAGGAAAAATTAGATTACTGCTAAAAATAAAAAAAACATAGCCAGAAGCGAAATCCTAACTTTATGTAAAAAATCAATAAATATATTTGGTATGATGCGTAATCTTTGCGACATAAAGTTGATTGTTTTAGCCTTGTCGGTCGGTTGATTAATTCAGTATTGATTCAATAGATGGCGTGACTTTCCCTATAAGGCGGGTAATCCTTCGGGCACCGCGCTGCGCATGCTAGCGCACATTATGTTGTGCGATTTCGAGGAGCTGTGCTCGATGGATTAAATAAACTGAAGGAAGAACAGAGGTGCAAAGAAATGCGTGCGGGTTTGAGTCCCGTCATTCATCCAAATTTTCCCTTTAATAATGTAGGTAGTTTATTTCCAGACATGCGAAGTGTGCTACAAGTCGTTCGACCGCTTCGGAGACTTGAAGCGGCACCTCATAGAGCACATCATCAGGTCCACGCTGGCCAAGTCGCCGGTCACCAAGAGTGGCACTCTCTACATTGTCTGTGAGGTACACACTGTTCTAACACTACTTCGGAGACTTGAAGCGGCACCTCATAGAGCACATCATCAGGTCCACGCTGGCCAAGTCGCCGGTCACCAAGAGTGGCACTCTCTACATTGTCTGTGAGGTACACACTCTTCTAACACTACTTCGGAGACTTGAAGCGGCACCTCATAGAGCACATCATCAGGTCCACGCTGGCCAAGTCGCCGGTCACCAAGAGTGGCACTCCCCACATTGTCTGTGAGGTACACACTGTTCTAACACTACTTCGGAGACTTGGTGCGGCACCTCATAGAGCACATCATCAGGTCCACGCTGGCCAAGTCGCCGGTCACCAAGAGTAGCACTCTCCACATTGTCTGTGAAGTACACACTGTTCTATCACTACTTTAAAAAAATGTACCTCACAGACAATGTGGAGAGTGCTCCACATTGTCTGTGAGGTACATTTTTTTTTTGTTAGCTCCTTTTCTTTTACTTGTTTACGGTATTCAAAAGTAAAAATCGCATCGCAATAGGTCCAGTACTTTGATTCAAAATTTAGTACCACACCATTTTTTTATATTTTTTTAAAATTTCTTGGCTCTCCTACTCATAGGATTGATACCAAGTACGCCATTTTTTAAGTCCAAACCTAAGCTATCAAACAGTGAAAATCGCATTGCAATCGGTTCAGTAGTTTTAACGTGAACGTACACGTGCGCGAACAGACAGACATATAAAGTGTGATTCTAAGTTTTGAAGGCCAGTGTATTATAGTAGCTTAGATAACATGGTTTCACTGAGCATGCGTCACTGCTAAAATCATAATGGTAGACTATTATAACATATATAACCAATGATATCCATACCAATATATAAAAGTGAAACGTTGTCTGTTTGTTTGTTTGTTTGGGGAGCTTTCACGCGAGAACGGCTAGACGGATATTGATGAAATTTAGAATGGAGATAGCTTATCCTGGAATAAAACGATACTTTTTAACCCGGCAAATTTGTAAGTTTCCACGTGAAAACTGCAAAAAATTTGATAACTCAATGTAAGGAACGGTTGCCATTACATAATGTTCTGTGGTTGGCATGGAAACGAAATAACAAGTCTGTCAAAAAACATCAAAAGCATTGGTGCTATACCTACTTTTGGATTGGTTTTTAATATCGTAGAAGAAAATAGGATGCTTTTTTTCGCGATAAACAGTAGTCCGCGCGTACGAAGTCGCGGGCGGGAAAACTAGTTCTATATAAACTTAGGTAGATATGTTGTCCGTGCTCTAAAATGGTAACGATAAAGTATGCTATTCAGCAACATTTCAAATAACAAATGCAGTGCAGGCCACAACAACAGCATATAGTGTTTTTATTTCTTAAATTGCCATTGATTTGTGGGCTACCCTGAAAGTTTCAGCCGTATAGCTAGCTAATCGGGAAGTGCTCGTAATTTGAGTTGCAAAATTCCAGGACAGACAGAAATACATAGAAAGAAACATACAAGGACAGACATAAATATACATACAAGTGAAGTTAAATAAAAGCTTTTTTTTTGTGTATGTCGTATCTATTACAATACCATTGACCTTCCAGATATGCCAAAAAGAAACCTTCACCAAGACTGACAAGTACAAAGCGCACCTCCGCGAGCACGCCAAGCTCACCCTCTACCAGTGCACCTTCTGCGACAAGTCCTTCAGCGACTCCAGCAACTTCTCCAAGCACAAGAAGACCCACGGCCTGTCCTACTTCCAATGCGACCTGTGCCAGAGGAAGTTCAACTCCAAGAAGATGATCGCGCAGCACATGGAGTACCACAACAAGAACAAACCGGTCGAGTGTCGCTTCTGCAGCAAGCTGTTTCACTTTGACTCTATGCTGAAGAAACACATAAAGTGCGCGCATAAAAAGGAAATGAGGTTCAGGTGTCGCTTCTGTGATTATTTCTTCAGGGCCTTGAAAGATAAGTGGGAGCACGAATGGAAGGTGCACCACGTAAGGAAGTTGATTGTCGACTGTCTCGTATGCGGCTGCAAGTTCAGAAAGTACTCAGATTTAAAGAGACATTGCTTAAATAAGCACCACATGGATATTCCACCGGCGAAGAAGTTGTTGAACAAGAAAATGTACCGTTGAAGTTTTTGTAGTATTTTTAAAGGCTGGCCTTTGATGTTAAGTTATTTAGACATGATTTTATTTATAGTTGTTCAGTGATCTCCTTTATGAGTGATTTGTACAGTTTTTATTAGTTAGGAACCAAATTACCTACCTCAACTATTTACAAGTTTTTTTTGTTAGTAGATATTTAAGTGATATAAATAAGCAAAATAGGTTTAGATATAAAAAATAAGTAATTACTATGTATAATTAAGTGGTAAAATTTAAGCTTTCATGAAATCAAGATAAAAGTATATTTTTGTTGTTTTTAGAAACTTAAAATTTCAATTATTAACGGGTTCTTTTAATATAAGTAGTAAGAATTAAAAGGATTAAGAGTTTAACTTGGATAAGACTGAAATAAACTAAAAGTCTGTTTGGATTTAAAATTTTACAAATACTTAAAATAGAAACTTAAAAAGTCATAGTCAAGTCAAGTTAAAAAATATTATAGTAAAGTATATATTTTGGTATCGTGGATCAAATCAACGTTTTAATTATTTTTTGTGATTTTATTCAAATCGTGTACTATGTATGAAAAAAAATTGGTTCTTTTTGTTGCTGCTGAAATGGGGAGCTATATTTTTTTTTTTGATTTTTAGATGTTTATGCCCATCTTTTTGTTATTAAAATGTAAAGTATGCAAAAATCGTGGTTATCAACTTTTTTTAGCTATAAAAACTTGGATATTTATTTTTAAGCCTTAATTTATTTAGTTGTTATATTATTGTAGTGCCAAGTTGTAGTGATTTCATTAATCTATTACGACTTGTTTATTTTGTTAAAACACTCAGTAATATCAATAAATTATTAATTATTATCAATCAATAATTTATTGATATTACCGATAAATAACTCGAATACATACCAAAAACTGTCCTAAAAAAAGGTTGAATGGTGTTGTTTGCTCAATAACTTGTTTTTCTTGTTAAGTTTTTGTTGGTCTGTTATTTGTTACATTACGTTATATATTAAAACCTTGCATATAAATTTGTATTGTGTTAATTTTATTGGAATTCTGAAATCGGACATTTTATTTAAGAATAATCATATAAATAATTAATTGCCAAAAAACTTAAGCAAAACTAAACTCACATATAGGCAGGTACCCATGTAAATAGACAAGCGCCAACATCTATGATGGCTCATTATGCCCCTGTGTCTATCTGTTTTAATTAGGTAGGGTAGATCTTTAAGTACAGAACTAAATAATTTCTCATCACCCGGCCTCATCTGAGAGAGTTAGAGGGTGTGTGTGTGTGTGTGTGAGAGAGAGAGAGAGAGAGTATGGGCCATAATCCACCACGCTGGACCAATGCACCTGGTAAGTAGATAATTCCAATCAGTAAGGTTTCACATAAATTACGAGCAAATCTATAGGTTAGTAGGTTATCTAATCGAATTACTCCTAGAAATCATTGCACTATATCGTTCAGCCCAAGGAGGCCTGATAACTATCATCTGTACCATAAACAAAACAGCTTGTTCCTCGTCCAAATAGTTCTCACACGTCTAGATTCCAACGTCTGCACGATACATCTCCCGCTACAAACGGATGAGGTAAAAAAGGGCATAGTTGTAACGCAATGGTATGGTATTAGTGGCGTGGCCACAGTTGTAAACAGACTGTGTACACAAGATAGAAGCGGCGTGGCCGGCGGCGCGCGCATGACCTTGCGCGGTGCGCATGCGTCCGCGACGGCGGCCGGCACTCCGCCCGCAGTCCGCGAACAGGCGCCGTGACGGCACGTCTCGCGCGGGAATAGACGCTCGCGCGTGCAAAAACATCAAAAATCAATCGTTCTTGAAAGAAATCTCATTCCTGACCTAACTAATCTCTGTGCCTGTCCCTGCCGTGTCTGTGAGGCTCCACCCGCTAACGCGCCCGACGCCGCTCGCACAGTTCGCGATAAGGTTGGTATTAATGGCAATAATCTCATAAGCCGTCACGTTTCGACAATTCAATGCGCTGTTAATAGTTCCAATCCATACAGGGTTTGTTTGCCTGTCTGTTTATTTATGTAGTAGCGAATCGTTTGATTTTATTGCTGACTAGTACATAATGGATTCGTTTTAACGATTCGTCTCGAATGAGGATTTACACTTAAAATTCCAATGAAACTGAAGCATTTCTTTGTTTTGTTTGAACGAGTTCTTATTTAGTCTACTAGAAGTGCAAAGTAAATAGAGCAGAAAACAAGCTGTGCAGAAACTAAACTGAAAACATTACAAGTACCTACCTCAATAATATGTACCTACCTACCTAACTTAAACAAAACCAAAAACGTTTCATACCTCTGAATAAAAGTTTGACAGCTAGAAAAGGTTCCATTTTCAAGAATTCAGCTTGTCAGTTTTAAAAATAGTTCAAACATTCCACTCCACCTGTTACATCGATATAGGTACCTAGCTGTTAGAACTAAATCGATCGATATGGATCATGAATTCATGAAACTGATGAAACATGTATGAAAGGTAGGCGCTGAATCTGAATATATTGCTTTCTTTTGCCGAATATCAAAAGTAGCGGCGCTGAAAGAATTTCTGTAGGTAGATGAACCAATATACATACTAGGTACAGAGTATTTTGTACCTGTACAGTACTATGCTTATAGTTACTACGTAGAGGACTACTACGAGGAGGTACTAGGTGTGATATGAATTCATCACCAAAGGTCACCGTACATTATTATAATTTAAGGGTGTGTTGTAATGTAACAAATATATTGAACAAGGTAGGTACTCCCAATTTCCTAAAACCTACTGTTTACCTAATTTTCCGCATATTTCCATTCATACCTAAAAATATACATACACATCCTCATTTGGTATTCCTACAGAGAAACTATAAGTTTATCTGTGGGTACTCCCATGCTCTAGTACTTTTATTTTATTCTATGTTCTTGATGTCATATTATTTAGCAGTTGTGTATAAGCTTTAGAATAAGTGGGGCAACCCTAATAATTCTTCTATAATTTGAGTTTAATCTGTGGCCCAAGCTTGTTTGCGGGAATCGAAGAAGCGATCCTCCGACTGTCATCCGATTGTAAGAGATAATTTGGTAGGTAGGAGAAAAAAACCGTAAGCGCATCATATCCTCGCTGCGCAAACCGGAGACGAACGGATGTTGACCTCTAGTGTCACGCCGAAGTTACTTTGCGTGGCTGTCTCCTGTCAAGTGACTGCGTTACATAAAATGATGAATAAAAAAAACTACAAAAAATATGTTCATGGCGTAAGTATAATTCTATATAAGTATTAAATAATTTATTTGGGTTGAGGCTGGACCAGCCCCCGCAAGCAGCACCCGTACCCGTTCACGAATAGGCATGACTTGTGTTGCCTATTCGTGAACGGGTACGGGTGATCTTATGGACTTTATTTAAATATCCCTAGGCAAGATGTAATTCGCAATTTAACAATCTTCCAAATTACCCTCTAAATATCACCATAACACTGTAATTACAACTCCAACAAAGTTTCTAAAGATATAAGAGTGCTATAAGACTCTTCTAAAGCAATGTAAATGCCTCTTAAACATTGTAAATACCTCTTATTTGGGTAATGGCTACTAAAAGCTTGGCTAGTATCGGGTGACGTACTTAAAGTAACAAAAACGTCCTCGGGGATAGTTAAATTATGTCGGAACTCACAGCCAAGTGGAATTCTTAATCAACAAGGACAATGAGAGGTTTAAGACTTATTGAAGATGGATTAAATTTGTTGATTGCTTTTGAAGTGGAAATGGATTTAAATTAAGTTAGGAGGGGTGTCGGTTCGATAAAATTTCCTGTTATTAGAATTTGGCGGCATTGTTGCTATAGAGTTTTGTTTCTTTTTTTGGCAAATCGGTGGGGGGGGGGGGGGGGGGAAGGTAGTAACTTTAAGATGGTCTAATAAAAATTTGGTAAAGGGGGCATCCATTAATTACGTGAGGTAATTTTGGCCATTTTTCGGACCCCCCTCTCCCCTTGGTGAGATGTCGTGAGACTTTGCTCGAGCCCCTCTCCCCCACCCCCAATCTCACGTGTAATGCATATTTTTCAAGTAAATAAGTTAGTCTGTGCTTCATTACCTATAAATCGTCTACTGCGCAAGCCAAACCACGTGGAGTGTCAAGTCTCATCTTTCGTGGCGCGTATTGTACGCTGCAGCGCTCGTCGAGTCGTGTGTTTGGCTAGCCGGTGGTAGTTAAACAAGCGAAGGGCTACTATGCTACTTGTGGCGTTCGCACACTTATACAAAGATTTTTTAATAATTAATAAGCCTGACTAACTGTTACTAAATGTTTTTTTTAAATTCGATCATTTAATAAATATTTATTAACAGTTATTCATATTTAATAAATGAATGAATTGTTTCCGAATAAATGAATTTATTAATAGTCAGTAAATTATTCTATCAGTAAATAATTAAACCGCGATAAATATTATTATGCATGATTTAGTCATATTTTAGTGGAGAAACGTTTTTTACTTAATTTAATCCAATTTTCTCGCAATTTTACACTGTTTCTTCTGGAAAAAAAAATTACGTGATATCTCCCGAGACCACCCTCTCCCCCACGTGAGATTGGGTGAGGTTTGGCTTGACCCTCCTCCCCCCCTAAACGTCTCACGTAATTAATGGATGCCCCCAAAAATCTGATGATGATATTCGGCGTGATGAGCAGAATAGCTCCTCAAAATGCAGTAAATCGCTCACTTTTAGGTTTCTATTTGTGGAATCAGCCCTGTACCTACTAGGTAGGGATTGATGGAGCACTTGGTTATTAGTGTTAGTTTTACAATAAGGTATCTAGATGGCGCTACTGTGCACCGCTAGATTGTTTGCAAAAACGTTTGTGCTCGCGAGGTCTACAGCTCACAGAGTTGCTAGTAATAAAAGAACACAGTTCAACACATCATAAACTAAATATAAAAATACTATGATTACCTTACGCCCGCGAAAAAAGCACAGGTACCGCGCGAACTTGAAATGAGAGAGGGCCCCTAATGGATTGAAGAAGCTTTTGACATAGCGGCGGTACCGCACTAATGACAAAATTAATGTCTCTCAGCTTTTGGTATTAAGATGCGCGGTGAACACTCAGTTTGAAGCTATGCAAAGACAGACTCGCGAGGTCTACTGCTCAAAGAGCCACTGTAGTCTTTATAAGTCATTTCGAAGGGACGAGCTAAACAGATTCAGTTAAATATCTACAAATTCATACTTATTAACTAGATAGCAGCTTGGATACATGAGAAACCTCTCCGAGTGGTGTTTTGATCGCTTAATGGGTACCATTACGAAGTCAAAAGCAAATGTACCCTGAACAGTGTTTTTTTTAAATGAAATACTTAGAATGTTTATTTTGTACTAGCTGTACCCGCGGCTTTGCCCGCATGTCAGTTTTCTGGGATTATTACTTTAATCCCAGAAAAATGACACGCGGGCAAATTTCATTCAGCTTATCAAATAGTTTTATAACAATTGCTCGGCTTTTACTCAACGGATTGAGATACCAAGTACACCAGTTCTTAAGTCAAACTCTAAGCTATCCATCAGTGAAAACCGCATCGCAATCAGTCCAGTAGTTTTTACGTTACGCACGAAAAGTTATGATAGTTATGATATCGCTTACATGTGTAGCTTTATGGTTTCAAAGATTAATTATTATGACGTCATACAAGCTTTAGGTACCTAAATTTCAGTGTCTATATTTACACTATTTTCCATACTTATTACTCCTTGCTGGCTAGTCTGTTCAGGGCCGATACTAGAACGTCTTTGAGCCCCAAGTTGTCAGTTACGAAGTTTTAACACAATAATTAATAGTTTTAATGGACTTTCAACAGCAGTGCTATCGAATCGAAACTACATCTGCGGAGTTCAGCAGAGAATTCTAGATGCAATGGCTGAGAGATCTGCAAGAATACGACGTCGTATTAAATAAGTTTCTGCGGTGGACGTTCTTCTTTCATCGTGATATTTAATGCTCTGCGTAGGCAGGGAATCTTTTGGTGGCTGTTTTAATGGATTAAAGGAAAGTTCCCTCAATAGGTACCGACAGTGCTGTCATTTAAAAATATATATAAAAAAATACTGCATCTTATATTTCTAAAATAATCTGAAGCCTGTTTGCCTCTTTTTAGTTTTTTTCGCATTTGTGTTACTATATTAAATGTATGTATACAACTCCGAGAAATTAGAACGTGTACAATGAAGATAACTAAAAAAAAACTAGCGGACTTAAATTAAAATAAGCTACTGAACAAGAATATAACATATTTTAAAATAGTGCAGATGATTAGGTATTTTCGTTAAAAACTGGTGTAATTGGTATATCAATCCGATGAGTAGAAGCCGAGCAATCGGTAAAATATTTTTGACGGCTAAAAGAATTTTGATCAAATGTTGGTTTATTGGTATTTTAGGTCCTGGAATAGTACATAGAGTTTTAGCCTGGAGAAATGACCAAACGTGCGAAGCCGCGGGTACAGCTAATTTACAATAAAACTAGACATCAACGAAACTAATGTTTTGACTTCTGACAATAATGTTTTTATACTTAATTGTCTGAGCTTCCTACGAGCTGGCAATTGATAGCATGATGGTAATAGATCTAATCGAAAGGGGGAATTAGATAGGTACCAACTCCTCGGGCGTGGAACGCATAAATGAGGTGCAACGCACACAATTGGTTTTCTTTTGTCTTAGTCACAATCGGAGTGACGTTTGTGTAGCACGTGTGTGCTCTCATTCGTGCTACAGTCTGCGAATGTCTTTAACTTTGTTGCTGACGCACATGAAGCACGAGGGTAGGAAAATAGCTAAGAGGGGAGGTCAAAAAATTCGCGGAATTACGAGGAAAGGGGTGTTTTGTTTCTTTTTCTACTTTTATATATTCTTCCTGAAGCCTAATATAATTAATTATCAGATCTATTATATAATTTGTTAATACACAATAACAAAAAATACCGCCAAAATTTACTTCACATGTTCATCATCACTAATCTATTAACAGCGCCTTTTTTATTTTTTAGCTTGAAGTAATAATCATCGTATGTAGGTGTGCTTTCTTGTAACGGGTGTTTTTTTTAAAGGTATAGAACTTTAAGTGGGCAACACTTTTTTAACTGGCGGCCATTTTGTCAGCTGTCAAGTGTCAATGTTTAGTTTGGTTTGGCATTTCAACATGAATAGACTGACGCCTGAACAACGCTTCCAAATTGTGCAAACTTATTTTGAAAGTCATGGTTCTGTTCGAAATACGTATCGCGCACTACGTCCATTTTACGGTCAACATAATCGTCCATCAGAGCAATTAATTCGATTAACTATAGAACGTTTTCGGACCACGTTTACTCTAAATGATAATACGCATCCGCAGAGACGTCGTACAGTACAGAAGAAGTCATTGCTGCTGTAGAGCGTACCGTAGAGGAAGACCCGAATCAGTCTATCCGCCATCGTGCACAGGAGTTGGATATGTGTCCGTCCACTTTATGAAAGATTTTGCGGAAAGATCTTGGTTTGCGTGCTTACAAAATCCAAGTCGTGCAAGAATTGAAGCCACACGATCACCTAGCAAGGCGTAGATTCGGTGAATGGGCGCAAAACCAAATTGCCGTTGATCCCGATTTTCATAAGCGAATTTTGTTTAGCGATGAAGCTCACTTTTGGTTAAATGGATATGTCAATAGACAAAACTGCCGTATTTGGAGTGATGATAATCCTCAAGCTTATGTTGAGACACCGTTACATCCTGAAAAACTGACTGTTTGGTGTGCTTTATGGGCTGGTGGAATAATTGGTCCGTAATTCTTTAAAAACGATGCTGACCAGAACGTCACAGTCAATGGTGATCGCTATAGACCCATGATTACTGACTTTTTCGTTCATCAATTGAACAATCATGATGTGCAGGAGCTGTGGTTTCAACAAGACGGGGCAACATGTCATACAGCTCATGTGCCACAATTGATTTATTGAAGGAAACGTTACCGTACGTACGTTACGTACGTAACCGCATAGTTTCACGTTTCGGACCCGTGAATTGGCCTCCAAGATCCTGCAATTTAACGCCGCTTGACTATTTTCTGTGGGAATATGTGAAGTCGCTAGTCTACGCCGATAAGCCCGAAACGACGAGCCCACTTGGAGGACAACATATGCCGCGTTATTGCCGATATAAGGCCACAAATGTTGGAAAAGATCATCGAAAATTGGACCTCCAGATTGGACTACTGCCGAGCCAGCCGTGGCGGTCATATGCCAGAAGTCATATTTAAATTATAATGCCAGAAGATTATCTTTCGAATACAGTAAATTTCATGTCAATTTAAAAAATCATCTTTGTTTTATTCCATTTCAAAGTTCTATACCTCTAAAAAAAACACCCTTTACTTGTATCTAGTCTAGTTTTTGTTTGCGTGATATTAGAGCGTGTCGTATCTTCTGTTTTTAACGAGATTACTAGACCTATGACGATGGTAACCTGAAAACAGTCGTCAATTCAGTGTATAGGTACCGCTTCAACAACATCCTGCGATTCCGTTTGAGGTTCTTAGAGACTGTTCAGAAAGAGAGTGGACTTGGGATTTAAGGGCGCAACTGTGCTAAATTACCTTTTCTGTGTAGCGAGCAACACAATAGTGCGCTTGATCCATTTTGATCCTTTTACAATTTTTATAAGATCATGGTCAAGACCCTGACGGAAAGAAAGCAATTCCCGATTATATTTCCAATAATAGGGTATAATAATTCGTAATGTTAGTTCTCCTTTTGGCCAAGTCCATTCTCTTTTTGAACAGACTCTATTAATCTAACTGTAGCTTCTCAAAGTGGGAAAGGTTAAAGTCCCCCAAACTCTCTGACATAAAAGGTAGCTAAATAAATAATATCCCATTTTTACCGACTTCCTCAAGAAAGAGATTCTCAATTCGTCTGGTTTTATTTTTGTTGTGTTTAAGGTCCTTTATATCTTTGATATTTCTTAACAGATTCACATCATTCTTGTAATATTTGAAAGATTACATCTCCAGTGTCCATTATAAGTTTTAACAAAATTGGTATAGTATTTGTAGTAAATAAATTTGAGGTCGTTTTTTTCCAAATAATTACCTACTAAACAATAAAATTAGGTAAAGGTAACTAGAGTGCCTGTGCCTCCCAGAGGATGGAATTTATAAGTTGTGTGTCCCTCTCCGTCATTTCTAACGGTCGTCGCGGTGTATGGATGAATAAGGCTTCTTTAGCTCAAAAAAGTGTGTGCGAGCTACCTTTGGTGTTGTTGGTTTGGTGTTTGGTTTGGTCTACGAGAGCTATTTCCTAGAATTCGAGTTCTTACCGCCTAGCATGTACATTTATTACATTTATTGTTGCATTAGCTCAGAGTGTTTGTAATATGGTAACCTCTTTAAAAATTAAGAAATTTAGCGGAATTTAACACAAGACATCCTGATAACTAGTTCTTCAAAGTAATGCCACACCTAACTTCCGTTAGTACTTATATTATCGCTATCAACATATTCAATAAACTTCCTTAAATTATTGCATAAAGGAATATATAAGATAAATATATTTGAGTGGTTGCTAGGTAAAGCATTATATTCTGTTATTTTCTGGACATGCACATGCACAAGAAATGGTAAATTTAGGTTATAATATAGAATTGATATCTGAGTATTTTTAATAATAAAATAATATATACTTGACATAAATAAATTATTGGTAATATTGACTCTAGCATTATAAGTGACATGTGAAATTAATCAATAATAATAATAATCATCAAAATACGGAGATCTCTTTAATTGTTATAATTTTGCCACCTTTTGTATAGGTACCTACCTGTATTTTAAGCAAATAAATGAATCTGAATCATCAACCGTACATACCACATACCTAAAATACCGCATACATAAAATCTTGTCCGCCGACTTCTCTCAAGCGCCGTACTTTGTACTTCGACCGTCAAATAAAAACGATTATTGCTAACGTGATGCATCCGCACAGAGCCGGAGTCAAATCGGCAGTACCACCACAGAATAACTAATATTAAACGGTACCAAATAGTAACTAGTACCCAATCTGTTACAAATTGGTATCACTTGCAGAATTGGCTATCAGAGCTAGATACTGAAACGGATGGATTTCGGACGGTTTTATCAATTGACGGATATTGCCTCTCGTTATTTTTAACCAATCCATACATACCAATATATAAAAGTAAAACGTTGTCTGTTTGTTTGTTTGTTTAAGGAGCTTTCACGCGATAAGGGCAGGACGGATTTTGATGAAACTTGGAATGGAGATAGCTTATACCCTGGAATAAAACATAGGAAACTTTTTATCACGGAAAATTGTAAAAGCTGGAAAAATGTTGATTACTCTCTGTAAGAAACGGTTGCCATGGAAACGAAATAACAAGTCTGTCAAAAAACTTAAGACCATTGGTGCTATACCTACTTTTGCATTGGTTTTGAATATCTTCGAAGAACATTGATGATTTCTGTAAGTTGGATCTATTTCGATTCAATTAATATGAACTACCTGGTGATTACTAATCTCAACTCATTTATTTTTAAAAACAAACGCAAATCTACTGTTTATTTTGCTTTTTAGTCTTGGGGTCATCGGTGTAGGTATAGACAGGTATCTGTATTTATGCAAATAAAAGTAATTTGAATTTGAATATAACAAAAAAAAACCTGCACACTTGGGGTCAACATTTTAGAGCCCTACTTCTTTTTTGTCGGTTAAAAATCCCATCTCACTTCTCACAAAGATTCAACTGCACAACAAAGGTTCAACGTTTTGAAGAAGCAAGACTACTCAAAGGAGCCCAAATTGAATATTCCTGAAAAGTGATACTCTTTCACATTTCCTGCGAAGAAGTTAGCACCTTGTTAATTAGTTTAAATTGAATTACCTCCACGACTGACAGGCGGACACGGTACTTCATTCGATTTGACCTTTGAGATTAGTATGAAGAGTATTTTGATACGACCCAATTAAAAGTGGATTAGGTACTCGCTCCTATGGTGTGGACGGCATAACTTAGGTGCAACGCACACAATTGGCCGTATTCACAATCGGAGTATTCGGAGTGGCGTTTGTGTAGCAAGTGTTAGCAATGACAGTCATTCGCGCTGCAGTGTGCGTTTCCCTATATTTTTATTATTGACTAGATGTGCCCGTGGCTTTGCCCGCTTGGTCATTTTATTTAAAATTTGTCCATACGTGTTATTCCAGGACCAAAGTACCTATAAAGTAGAGTTGCCGCGAATAGTTGTTATAGCGAATAGTCGAATACCGATTAATCGCCATTCACTTTGGCGAATAGTCGAATAACTCGACATTACTATTCGACATAAATAAGGCACATTAAAAATATTTCTAATTTCTTCTAAGGTTGTGAGAAAAGAAAACAATAAAGTTAAAGAAATCTGTTTCATGTTATACATATATACATATATGTAGTATTTTAATTTTTAAATGCTGGCAAACCTGTTCTTGTACATATTTTGCGGGGAATACCCCGTTTTGTATTACCCAGCGTTTACTATTGTAGGGGATTTCCCGCTCAATCAATACGCTTGTGTTTAGGGTAGGCGGCACGCATTTATAAT
Source organism: Alsophila aescularia (assembly GCA_946251855.1). Taxonomy (NCBI): domain Eukaryota; kingdom Metazoa; phylum Arthropoda; class Insecta; order Lepidoptera; family Geometridae; genus Alsophila; species Alsophila aescularia. The sequence goes on from OX276381.1 coordinate 33,248,909, forward strand.
TTGATTTTCGACATCGGTTGACGTTTTTTATTTTTTCTTTCTATACTTATTTGAAAATTGCTATTGAATTAAAGACTTGAATACTTAAATAGTAAAAGTGTTACTTAAAAAGAAGAACAATCATGCCAAACCTAGGAAAAAAAACTCGTGTTTGGCTACATTTTGAAGAGGAAGAAAACAGTGCAAAATGTAATTTATGTGGTGTAAAAATAATTAGAGCAGCAAAAAAAGCAGGAACGACGGCTTTGCAGAATCATTTGAAATTCAAACATCCAGATGAGTATGGTAAAATTTATGGAAGCTCAAGTAGTCATGCTCAACATAATGCTCCCGCAGAATCATCTCCAAGTACTACCTCATCCACCCAGTTGCCCATTCAGCCTTTGGTGCAACCGTCACTGCAACAACTACTTGAAAAAAAAAAGCTCTGGGACATCAACGATAGCCGAGCAAAAAAATATCACTACTTGATTGGTGAAATGATCGCTATTGACAACGAGCCACTTTCCATCGTCGATCATCATGTGGGCTTTAAACGTCTTATTAATAATGCTTTGCCGCAGTACACTATTCCTGGCAGGACATATTTCACCGAGAAAATAATTCCAGACATGTATGAGAGAGTGATTAGCAAACTAAAAAACGAGTTAGAAAGGGCTGAAGCTATAGCATTCACTACCGATCTTTGGACTTCTTCTGTAAATAATGCTGCATTTCTGAGTTTAACAGGACACTGGATATCAGAAAACTTTAAACTGAATCATGCCGTTCTAAACATGGCTCATTTTCCTGAATCACACACATCAGGAAATATCAAAAGAGCACTGTTACAGTGTGTAACGAAATGGGACATACCCATTTCTAAAATTCAAGCGATTGTTCACGATAATGGGGCGAATATGGTTAAAAGAGTTAAGGAAACTACTTCCTTCAGAGCGTTGCTTCATACATACTCTCCAGCTGGTGATAAATAATGCATTAGATAACAGTTTTACAATAAAATAAATTCTTACTAGTGCCCGCCGCATAGTGACACATTTTAATCATTCAGGATATACAAAACTTGAAAGTATTCAATCTGAGCTCGGACTTCCTAAGCATAAACTGATTCAAGATATTCAAACTCGCTGGAACTCAACATATTAACAGGAGCGTCTATTTGAGCAAAAAAGAGCAATTTCGGTGTATATTTCAGAATCAAGGAGCGTGAATTTTTAAAATTTGACCAGTGATCAGTGGGAGGTTATAGAACATCTGTTAAAGCTCTTAAAACGTTTCGAAGAGATAACAAAAATCACGAGTTCCACATATGCACCTATATCAGATGTGATACCTAGCACTGTTTCATTAACCAGATACCTAATAAAAGATGCGCTGATTCAACAAACTGCACACGTTGATTATTTTAGAAAGGCGTTAATAGAAAATATGCAAGCCCGTTTTAACTTGGACGATCTATGCTTCAGGAAGACATATTACTTGTCGACATTTTTAGACCCCCGCTACAAGGACTTTTACTTTGACGCTACCCAAGCTGAACGGATCCGTAGAGCTGCGCTCAGAGGTCTTAGGCTTTCTTTAGATGACGAAAATGATGACTCGAATCCTGAAACGGTATCCAAAAGGTCTCGTTTAGACAATGAAAGTGAGCATGTCGATTCAGAAACTCATAAACTATTTTGGGCATGTTTTGAAGAATCATCTATAGAGCAGCCTACTGAAAAGCAACCCAAGAATGCCACTGCTGAAGAAATCACCCACTACATCGCATTAGCAAAGGCTGACAGAAAAATAAACCCATATGAATGGTGGGCTTTGAGTACCAATAAGAATAGATTTCCTACTTTAAGTAAGCTTGCTAAACAATACTTAATCACACCAGCAAGCTCTGTTTATTAAGAAAGACTATTTTCCGAGGCAGGTTTAGTTTATGAGGAAAAGCGAAACCGACTTGCTCCCGAACGTGCTGAAAAAATATTTTTTTAGCACCACAATCTGCCTCTGTTGGATTTTAAATATTAATTTAAAAGCCTATCTAATTTAATTTCATTAATATGATAGGCACAGGCACATATTATTACAGATAATAATTGATACTGTGTATTGTTTTATTAAGGAAAACAATAAAAAATGATTATTTTTAACTCATTCGTTTTTTTGTTTGTTAAAAGTTTATTTTAGACTATTCGCCGAATGCCGAATAATACTAGCTATTATTCGGTATTCGACGAATATCAAAAAAATGACGAGTAATGCCGAATACCGAATAATAGCGAGTATTCGCGGCAACTCTACTATAAAGTACAATATATTACATTTCTTCAAAATTCGTTTAGACGTCAAATAGTTTTTTTATCTATTCCTCGGCTAATCATCGGATTAAGAAACCAAGTACTCCAGTTTTTAAGTCAAACCCGAAGCTATCCAACAGTGAAAACCGCGTCGCAATCGGTCCAATAGTATTTACTTGATGTGCTAACAGACAAACAGACGGACACGATTTAAAAAAATGATTTATTCTTGTTCAGTAGACAATTTTATGTACATTTGACTTTTTTTTTATTATCTTCAATGTACAGTTTTTTTTACATACTGCATGTATAGATGTTGCACATGAAACACGCCGGTGAGAATGTAGCTGTGTGTGGTGCCTGTAGTTGTATCTAGTCCAGTTTTTGTTTACGTGCTATTAAAGCGTGCCGTATCTTCCCCCCTTTTAAGGCCAGGCTCCAAGGTTACATTTTCGCACTCCCCACTCCCCTGCCACCTACGCTACACTCTACCACCCGCTACCCGCAATAAGCACTGAAGTGCCTGCGTAACAAGGTTGAATATTGCGAGCGCTGTTTGAACACACAATTTAGCTCGGAATTAAATGACGTATGTCTCAAAAGTTATTTATTTTATTGGCAGGCTATTAATTTAGTAAATTTTGTCTTAGTCTTAGATAATAAACTATATTTTCTTGCAGTGAGATTTATTTTAGAGATAAACCCGTTGAGTAGAAAAATGTAAATATTACCGAAAATAACGTAATTTTTGATAAGAAAATGTATCGAATGAAATTTTGTTAATCATGTTTTTGTCTTAGTCTTAGAGAGATAAAGACCTCAAAAACATATATGTTAAGTTTCACATTTATCAGGTTTGTGGTTGACCCAGCATATTTATGCAAATAACCCTTAAAAAGCAGAGCCTGGTCTTAACTAGATCTATGTGTTAACAGATAATTTTCCTAAAGATTTGACTTTCTATCCATATCGAATACCTATAAATGCCTATACCTATGTAGGTTTATCTTCTCGACCGGCACCTTATAAATACATACTATCGAGTACTGTGTACCTAATAATATTATAACAAGTAACTAAATATGAGATAAGCTGTTGATATTTAATGGGCCAGTATTTTTCTTGCGACTTTTCCTAACGTCCTAACTCACGCATCTCACTCAACCGTATAAACGCTTAGATAAAAGCTTCGACACGCTCCACATAATCGATGACCCGTAGCTGCGTGGGAGTGACTGCAAAGTGCGCACTGACCCACGCGGGGCGGCCTAATGTGCCGTGAACCTTATTTATGGACCACCCGGGGGCTGCACAGCGGCAAATTAAATAATCATCCCTTTGCTGCTTTATTAGCAGGGGTTCGAATAGTTGGGGGAAGTTTCACATGCTTCTCGGTCCGGTCCGTTCTTAGGACACGGTTACAAGTTTCGAGGAAGTACTTAGTTCAAGTTGGTCATGTACTTAAATAATGTGCTGTGTTGCCCATACTATTATTAAAAAAGGGAAAGTAACTCTGTATGTTACCTTTTCATGACTAAACTGAACCAATCTTGATGAAATTTGGTATTGAGATACTTTGAACCCTGGAGATTTTTTATTGCGATAAACTGTTGTCTGCACGGAAGAAGTCGCGGGCAGAAGCAAAAATATATATGTTTCTAAACTTTTCTTTCACAGTCTTGTGATCTAATTTTTGCAGGAGAGTTCATTTAGTAAAATCAGGAGCAAAAAGACAAGTTATTTTGATAAATTATTTAAATTGGCCCCCGGGTGGTCCATAAATAAGCGTTCGAGGCTCCATTTCAGTTTCTTAATGCCACAGATCCATTCGATTCAGGTCTTCATACGCTACTCAACTTCGGACCCTCATATATGCAAGTATGAAGAATGCAGACCCTCATATATGCAAGTACGCAAAATGCAGAATATTAGTGTAGATATGTGTGTATGTTTGTTTAAGTGAAATCTTGCAAGCTGAATTAGAACCACTTGCCCTACGGAGTTGGAGTTTTGCATGTTGGTTCAGTTCCGATGACAATGCATTTTTATGGTAATCGTGACCTGAATCGACATCCAGATCCTTCCAGAGCTTCAGATTATGGAAGTCTTCAGCGGTCAACGCACAGACACGAAATTTAGTGTATGCGTAATTGTGATAGCCGGTTTTAAGTTTCACCATGGCATGGCTTCTGCCTAAAAGCGTCTCTTTTTGAATGTTTTTAATTTAACTTATATCTTTTAAATACCCAGTTTTAATTATTCAGTAATTCGCAGCGCGAACTGACCACAAACAAATTTTGTGCAAATACAAGTAGTTCGTACTCTGCGGACTCTGTTTGAACAGCTCATGTGAAATCATACTACGTAGGTACACATGGCACAGGGGCGTAGGCAGGGTATGGCAGGGTGTTTGTTTCCTGAAGCAAGAAATGTTAAGTCACTACAATGCACTCATAATCCTGGTGATATTTTTAACCGTTTCAGCTTGGGCAAAAATGCTTTCGTATGTCCGGGTATTCTCCTCTACAGGTCGCATTTCTCAACCAGTCTGGACGAAACTTGGTATACAGGTTAAACGAATTTTTAGAATTTTTTGGTTGTCGGGGATTTTTGATTGAGAGGGATAAAAAGGGGGCTTCTGAATACCTCCGCCTGATTAGATCCGATTTCGGTGGATCATTTTTATTTGAAAGGTAAGTTGGTCTCATACAAATTTGGGGAAGATCTGTTGAGGATCATCGGTGTGATGAGAACAATAACGCCTCAAAATGCAATAAATTGCTCACTTTTAGGTTTCTTCCAGTGAAAGAAAGAAGTTCAGCCCTTTATCCACTAGGTGATCGAGCACCTTGGTTATTAATGTTAGTGTTACAATAAAGTAACTAGATGACGCTACTGTGCACCGCTAGATTGTTTGTAAAAAAGTTTGTGCTCGCGAGATCTACAGCTTACAGAGCCACTGTGTTAAATGTTAATACTGGATTAGAAAATTTTACTCAAACTAGCCTGCCTGCTCAGATGTTTTCTCGTGAGAATTATGAGCCAGAATTAATATCCCTATATTATGCTATATTCCTAACGTGTTTGTTAATCCACGATTAAGAATACCCACAATAATCTTATACATATAAATCCTATAAGCTTTTTAATTAATCCTCGTATGCCGTAAAGGATAATCTAGATTGAGGTCAACTTCATACCCAGTGTTATTTCATACAACTGAGTGACGAGACGAACAAGTCGTTCGCCTGATGGTTAGCGCTACGCCTACCCATACCGTAGTACTATTATTTACTATGTGCCTACACAGGGCTTAAGTATCTACTTCAAGTAGATACTATTCGTGACGGAACAAGCTCAAATAAAAAATATATATCACCTCCGACCTCTCCTCTACGTCCCATTATAACTAAAAACCATCGCGTTCACATCAGCTTTCAAACAGAAAACAACTGCATCAAAATCGGTCCATTCGTTTAGAAGCTGTGATGCCACAGACAGACTCACACACACACACACACACACACACACACAAACGCACACATCCTAAACTTATAGCACCTTCTTTTTGCGTTCGGGGGTTAAAAATAGAAATAACTTAAAGACATCTTCTAAATCTAAAACCTTCGATACCTAGTCGAAGTCTAAAACATAGATAATTATTTGTAACAGAGGTGTTACCACAGATTTGAGATGTGGGTGTTACTTTTCCGCCCGATTGCAACTTGCCCCTCCATACCCCTTCATACCTCCGTCCTCACATGCTCAAACAAGACCTGTAAATAGCCCCAACTCAAACATTTGACATCAGACTGGAAGCTGGACTATGAAATGGTTCAGACAGTATTAATAAGCTTGACAAAATTATATGAGCAAGGAGGTTTAAAACATTATTGAGTATGGGTTTCAAGTTTCTAACTTTCAAGTTCAAAAAAGGACCGGCTTATTTACCATCATCGTTACCAAAATGTGCGGTTCTGGTTCATACAATTGAGTTGGTCATCTTACTTTAATACTTAACTGGTATCTAGCTAAGTGTCAAATTGGCAGCAGCGCCAGTTCCATTCTAGGCTTAATGTTATTAACGTCTAACCACAATGTAATGTGGAATGTATCCACATCGTCGCCAATTACTTGAGCTATGGCATTGAAACCCGCACATTACTAAGTTTTAAGCGAAGTAATAAATCGGTTGCCGTAGGCTTGCGAAACGGACATTTAGTCACCTCAACAAAACACACACACACTAAAAGATATTCCGGCGCAATTTGATATTGGAAAGTAGACCCTTAATGAAGAAAACACGCGTCATTTTACCAGCGTAACCAATTTAATTCTAATCAGTTCAGTTAATTTAGTTTGAGTAGCTTCGTGGACGAAGGGCCTTAAGTATTGATAGATAGATCCGGAATTCCAGTAACGTGATTAATGGCATCAGACATAAATCATAAAATGTTTTTCCTGCGGTTTTCTGAGCCGTATACGATATAACTGGCGTCTCTCGCCGTTTTCCCGCCCACGCGGCGCCTTGACAGTTACACTCTTTCAGTTCCAGTCCTCTGTCAGTTTCATTCTTCTCGGCATTGTCAAGTATTGTTTGCTTCTAAGCATCTAGGATAGACATTTCTTACTGTCGTTGCTTCTAAGTAGGTGTTTAGGTGAAATCTTTTTGTGTTGTAAAGGTCCTTTATGTCGAGGAGGGGTGCGGACTTCGACTATTTATTGTCTAAGGGCGGGGAAGCTATTTGCGTCGGCTTTGATGACGTTTTCCAGAGACACCAGCCAAGATGTTTCTTTGTTATTGGTTTTATCAAGGTGTTCAGCAATATCTAAGGTGAAACAGTATACATTTTTTATTTTCTGCGTTTCTTCTGCCTTTTCTTGTAGAATCTTTCGTAGAATTTAGTAAATATAAAATGTAGAGTTTGCGGCAACGAAATAGGACGACGATGATGCTCGGGTCGGACTTAGTGTACTGTGTCTGATTTCATTTCGAAATTTCTCGGAAATGTACTAGACCTGCCTTTCTACTTTTTTTCTTTTCATAATGGCTTATTTGAACACCGTCGTCCACCTCTCCTCACTACGTCCTAGGCTAGTAGAACCGCTATATCCTAGGCCTAAATACATCCCTGCCGTGTAGTAGACAACTGTCGTTGTCGTGTCTGCGTACATTACGGGGCTACTAAATTGGCCATGGCGGCCGGTAATGGCGGCTGTATGACAAATTGTATTACAGCGGCTTCGCTTAATTCGATTAACATAATGTGGCCGCGCCTGGCTTGTGTGGTGGCTGTGGCAGCCATACAAATACTGAACACAGGTACTTAGTGTTTTGTATACAACCTAGCTATAAGCTGTGGAAATTTTGAGAATTTGATGATGGCGTAAATTGTGTGTAAATGAGAGAGAAAGAGGCAGGAGTTTATTTACCTTAAAGCCCCGCTGGCTTTAAAAAAAAAACAGAAGAAAAAATTCAAGCCGCTTCTAAAACGACTCTTTTACCAAATCAATTAAAGGTTAACTTTGAGTTTGGAAATATATTTTCGTCTCTTCTGTTGCTTCGGAAATACCTACCGCTAGGTAAGATCGGGATGTCTATCTACATTGTTTTTTTTTTTGGAAAAACTTATTCGAGCTATTCAACTGGAATATTTGCTACGGTACTGAAAAAAACATGGCTTCTCTAATGCTGGAAATAATGAATCCCTTCGAAGTATAGGACAATTATTTCACTTCTGTCAACAATGTCACAAATTATAAAAAAAAAGTTCAGTAAAAATCCTACACATTATTTAGCTCCGAGTATCGAAAAAACTCCGCGAGTCCAAGGTTATACTCGAATTTATAATATTAGATAGTGTTATAAATTTTCATGGCGCTGTAAATAAAGTCGTCCATTCACGTCCGACGAATTCAGGTGTTACTGTTTTCTTACGTTTTTGCGATTGTAATTCATTGAATTTAAACACATTGAACTGTTTTAATCGGTCTGCAAAGGCTCAGGAATCAAAATAAGATAAAAAATACTATAAGAGCCATGTCGAAGTTAATGAATGAATGCAGATCTACACTAATATTATAAAGAGGAAAGATTTGATGACCCGATTTAAAAAATCTTTCACATAAAGAAAGCTAAATTATCAGCGAGTCACACTAGCAGTATTTTATATTTAAAAAATAGAGTTCCCTTCGAAAATTGCAATAATGTAATCCGAGGTATCAAATTTTGAATAAAAACTCTATTACTTTGTATCACAAACTAAGAAGGAGATACGGGTCTTTGTATATGGAACGTTGCCATGGAAACGAAATCACAGATCATCTAATAATCATTGACGTAGGAAATGCTCTATGCTACTAATACATGAAATTATAACAAGTCTGTCAAGTACATGAGTAATAATGCAGTTGTCTATAGTCAAAAGTACTGCTGCCAATGATTATGAATTAATTATTATTTATTGATTTTGAATTATTTATTATTGATTTTTTTAGAAGATACGACGGTTATAAAATTACTAAAAAAAGAAAATTGCCGTGTGGTGAGCGCTACCTATAAACTCAAAAAATACTAACCGATTTTAAACATTCTAGACGTAGCATAGACGTTTCACTACAAACGGCCGTCCGCCTCGACACAGCTCCATCCAGTTTTTTAAACCCAAGGAGATTGAATTACGCTTACTTCCCACAATACAATATAATACAATAACACTTTATTGACACACAGTTAAACAAATTACAAAATAGAAATAACATAAACAATAGGTACAATGGGCGGTCTCATCGCTCATAATGATCTCTACCAGACAACCTTAGGATGGAATAGTGTGGCATTATTAAATTTGTATACAAATTTAATGTAAATAATAAGAAGTAAATAAAATATAAAATAAATTACACAATAATAGTTACTCAAATACTATGTTAAAACATATAGCTATAAGTAATTATAAACTTACATACATATAAGTGTATAATTATACACACATAAATACATATCAAGTCAGTGCTGGTCAGTCAAGTTAAAGCCTGTGAGGAGCTGGAGAGGTAAAAAAAACACTAGTCTTAAAGCTATCAATAGATTGTGCACATTTGATGGCGACTGGAAGGGCATTCCAGAGGCGCACTGCTTGGACAGTAAACGAGGAGTCATAGAAAGAAGTAGTGTGTACTGGGGTAAGGAGGACTAAGTTTTCTAACGATCTTAAAGACAGGGAGTGAGAGGAATGAAGAAACTGGAATCATTCCTTGAGATAGAGGGGAGTAGACGGGTTGAAGAGTATGTTGTAGAGAAGAAAGAGAATGTGAGTATTCCGGCGAAGGCGAAGCCACTTGAGCTTTGTACGAATTTCCGAGACATGGTCGTATTTTCGGAGGTTGAAAATAAACATTACAGAGAAGTTTTGAAGACGCTCAAACTTGTTTCGCTGCTCCTCTGTAAGATCTAAGTAGCTGGCATCGGCATAATCAAGAATGTGAAGTAGGAGAGTTTGAGCAAGCGCAGCTTTAGTTGCAGGGGCTAAAAAGTTACGTAATCTATTCAGAGAAGCTCCATATGCAAACATTTTCCGGCTAACCGATTGCAGTTGTGGACCCCAGGATAAACATCTATCAATAATCTACCCAAGGTTTTTCACCTGATCACTAAATGGTACAGTAACCTCGCCAAAAACTATTTGTGGCAGTGTTGAAAAATTGATTTTACTGTTCGTTCTGAAGCTTCCTATAACGATGGCCTGAGTTTTAATAGGATTTACTGTAAGACCATATGAACTGCTCCATTTTGCTATGCGACAGAAATCAGAGTTGGTGTTATCAATAGCCCCAGCTAAGTTGTCAGGTGAGGCCTGAGAGTATATTTGGAGATCGTCTGCATAGAGATGATAGGAAGAAGTGAGAAAAAAATATATAGAATGAATAAAAATAGCAAAAAAGACGAGGAGAAAGCACGCCAACCTGTATCACACACCGACACTCGTATCACACCAAGAAGAAAAATAATCTTCAAAGCGGATACGCTACAAATAATTACGGAACCAGTCAATCACTGATGGAGATACGTTAATAGAGCGTAACAATGCTAGGAGGATATCAAAATCAACAGAGTTGAATGCATTGCTAAAATCGAGCAAGGTAAGAACAGTGAGCTTTCAATTTTCCATACCCAGCCTTATGTCATCAGTGACTTTAATAAGTGCTGAAACTGTGCTGTAGCCGTGACGGAAACCAGACTGCAGGGGATTTACATGATTATTACGAATGAGGAAAGTACTGAGTTGGTTATGGACAAGACGTTCAAGGTCTTTGGAAAAGAAAGGAAGAATTAAAATAGGGCGGTATTCTGAAAAGGATTTAGGGTTGGGTACTTCAGGAGTTGGAAGAGTAGAAAGATAGTTAATAGTAGCAATTTTGTCATTTGAATTCATGTTAGACGACGAAGAGAAATGTAGGTTAAAATAATTAACATCTAAATCATGTGGAATGGAATCTTGACGTGACTTGCCAATGATCGTAAGAATTTCCAGACTTTCGCCGGATCTTCATTTTGTACCGAATTATAGATATGGCGACGGTTTTTTAAACAAAAAGAGGTTTAATTACGCTTACTGGCGTTAAACCTTTTTACAGTAACCGCAATTCAACCTCCTTGCGTTAAACAGAATAATACTATAGACAAAGTGGTGAGTATAAAACCTATAAACTTAAACATTTTGTGTAAGAAATTGTTGTTGTTCTATTTGTCCAAATAAAGTAACTACTAATTTTATCTCTCTCTATATCTACCCGTGCGAAGCCGGGTCGATAGTATTTAATAACAAAATAAGCATGTGACATCACTCTAATTGTTCAGTATAGGGTTCACATTCAATCTATTTCATAAATAAATCCATGTCCAGGAATGTCCAGCCTATTAGCGTTCTGTCTTTGATCTCGTTTATAAAATAATCTATGGAGGATAAAATATATGAGCCAGTGCCAAGGTTGTAATAATAAAAATGTGCTTCATCTATAGTCTCCAATCTATTTATCTATTAGAGCTTATTGGGTATTATCGCGAGCAGCGTGAACTGCCGAGCCCCAATCATCCGACACTGATAGATTGATTGACTCCTTGTATGATACTTAGCTAATCTAACCAAGTGAGAAGAAACTTATGTATTTAAATATGTTCAAATTGTCAAATAGGGTAGTGCTGGGGCTGTCAATGGTGTCAGAGTTTGTCAGTGGCCGCCCAAGGGAAGGATGGAGGGGGGTGGGACAGAAAGAAATATATATTTTGAAAGATATTGGTTATTTACAAGCTCAAAGTCGCGCAGCGTGCAATGGAGAGAGCTCGGTGTATCACTATGTGATAAGATCCAAAAAGAGGAAATCCGTAGAAGAACCAAGGTCTATACCTACATAGCTCGCAGAGTTTGTAAGTTGAAGTGGCAATGGGCAGACCATATAGTTCGCAGAACCGACAACCGGTGGGGAATAAAGGTTCTTGAATGGCGACCACGAACACGCGAAGTGTAGCCATCGCAGGAAGTCGATGAATGCAGGTGGCACAAGATCCCTCGTCATGGCGCTCTTTGGGGGAGGCCTATGTTTAGCAGTGGACTTCTAGAGGCTGACATGATGATTGGTTATTTAGCATTTTCTACCATCTTATCTTTGAACACGGTAATCACAGTAATATTATAAACTAGCTTTTCCCACCCGCGACTTCGTACGCGCAAACTACTGTAATCGCGAAAAACGCTAGCTTTCTTCTAGGATATTCAAAACCAATGCAAAAGTAGGTATAGCAAAATGCTTTTGATGTTTTTTGACAGACTTGTTATTTCGTTTCCATGGCAACCGTTCCTTACAGTGAGTAATCAACATTTTCCAGTTTTCCCGTAGAAACTTAAAAAAATCCGGGATAAAAAGTATCGTATGTTTTATTGTAGGGTATAAACTATCACCATTCCGAATTTTATTAAAATCCAGCCAGCCGCTATCGCGTGAAAGCTCCCCAAACAAATAAACAAACAGACAACGTTTCACTTTTATACATATATTTTATTTGTATGGATCAGAGAAGTGTAGCCACTGTCGTAAACAGGCCAAACAGAGCTTTAAAAATGTATACTCTCGTATCGAGCGGAAAACTTCGTGAGCTCCATGCAGAACTCCATACATTACATTAGAACGTCTTTACAGCGTCATAAAATGCATAAAAACCGACTAGCGCCAACTAATTGTATGTATGTGTATGTTTGTTACTCCTTCACGCTCAAACGGCTGAACGGATTTGGATGAAATTTGGCACCAGGGTAGCTTATATTCTGGATTAACACATAGGCTACATTTCATCATCGTCATACTCCGCGCAGGTGAAACAGCGGGACGCAGCCAACCATCCTTGTGTTACTTGTATTTAATTACACAAGCACAGCGATGTTCAGATAAATCTCATATAAACACATTAAGTACTCGTAGGTACACGGAAAAAGATTTGTCTTAGAACAAATATCCTCTTAAACCATTAATAAAACTATGTGGCAAAACAATACTGGTCAAAGTAAGAATGTGTGTATTATTATTATTATTTCAGGAAACAGACATCCATACCAATATATAAAAGTGAAACGTCTGTTTGTTTGTTTGGGGAGCTTTCACGCGATAACGGCTGGACTGATTTAGATGAATCTTGGAATGGAGATAGCTTATACCCTGGAATAAAACTTAGGATAGTTTTTATTCCAAAAAATTGTAAGTTTTCACGGGAAAGCTGAAAAAAGCTGGAAAAATGTCGATTACTCTCTGTAAGAAAGGGTTGCCATGGAAACGAAATAACAAGTATGTCAAAAAACATCAAGAGTGGTGCTATACCTACTTTTACATTGGTTTTTAATATCCTAGAAAAGAACATAGAATGCTTTTTTCGCGATAAACAGTAGTCCGCGCGGATGAAGTCGCGGGCGGGAAAACTAGTTTACTTAAAAGTATTATCAAAAATGACATCCCCGTAGTTTATTGTTGCTCTCTTCTCTAACGGGCGTATTCCCGAAGCGCCGCCGGTAGAGTCAGAAGGGGTCCTTTTCCTGTGTGAGATTCAACTCGGAGTCGGCACATGAAAGGGAAATTTCCTATACAAACTCAAAGTATGGTTAACCTAATTTCTTGATTTGTTTTTTTTTTCTTTGTTTAGGAGACATTTAAGATTTTGACTTGTAATAGTGCTATAAGTTGCCCATTTACTATAAAAAATTGAGTTGAGTTAGGTTTACAAATATAGTCATGGTGAAAAGAGTGAACAACCATAACGAATTATTTATACTGTGACGAAACAGCAACTTTTGATTCCACTTTGTGAGGCTAATATAGCCGTGTCGACTCTGTTCAGAGAAGTGTCAGTCATGCTTTATGTATTGTGTTTTAATTCTGAACGAACCTATTTCCTTTCATTTATTATTGTCAGTGGGTTTTTGTTGTCATGAACAAAAAAACCCGAAGTGACATAATATGTCTATCATGGAAATTATCAGAGTTAGTACCGGTCTCTACATAATATATGGCCAAACTGGATCAAGCATCTGTTTATCTATCTATACTTATAATTAAGCAGTAAGTAGCAAAAAGTCTGTACAATGAGTATAATAAAAAAAAAGTCTAGGAGACTTTAAAAGAGCAACTGAACAAGAATATAACATTTTTTAAATGGTGTCTGTCTATATGTCTGTTCGCGCATCACGTAAAAACAATTGAAATGCGGTTTTTGTTGGATAGCTTGGGTTTTGACTTAAAATCTGGTGTACTTTGTACAGGGGCGGCCCTAGGGCGGTGCGAGCGGTGCGACCGCACCGGGCGCCGTCATGAGGGGGGCGCCGAAATCGACCGACATGTGATCACCTCAAGACCACGAGTGACAAAAGTCACAGCACGCGCGGTCGCTCAAGAACCACGACTGACTTTTGCCACAGTGGAGTTCCGACCTTATTTACGTAACATCAGATTAGTTTCATATTAGTGTAGTGTAATGCATGAACACCGCTTGAACCGAGGGATTGTATTGGTGGATCAACTGATTCGGTCTCAGTACATTTTATGAGACTAACTACAGTTCGAACTTTCGAAGTCGAAGTTCACACTCGCGAGGTCATCGACCGCAAAGTGAGTTTTGTGGTTATGTTTTGTGCTGTGTTTAGACTTTCAGTGCTTGTATTTCATTTTACTACGTCTAAAAATACTATAAGGAACAATTTATAATAATTTTATGATAGCAAAAAATGGGTTTTTTTAAAACAAAAGTTAGTTGAATCAAACAGGGGCGAGTGGAGCCGTATTAGTTGGGAAAACGTTTTCGTAAATATATTTTTAATTGTTTATTACTGTTTAGTATTGTTTCTTGGTTCTTTATTGTTTTATCTATAAAATGGTGTAACACAATAAGTTATTTATTCTGCACTTCACAAAAAATAAGTTTCAACGCGCGGGAAATCTCGCTTGCTTGGCGAGTTCCCTCCAATTTCTTTGGATGCTGATTTTACAATTATTAACTATAATGAGTACATAAATGTTTTTCACTTATTTTAGATACGAAATATTATAGAGTAACCAAAGAAGTAAAAAGAAAAGAAAAAGTGTTTGTTTAATAGTTAACTTGCAAAAATAATAGTCAAAATTGACTTGCAATCCAGTCCTAAATATTATTACACAAAGAATTAAATTAAAGCTTGTTTAAAGCTATTAAACCAATTTTGATGAAATTTATACAGTTCCACACTAGAGATCTTCTTACTCAAGTAAAAACAATCATCTAATCAGTTCAGAAATCCCAAGATATTAGAGTACATGAACTATACACATTGATTTTATAATAAAACTACTAAACCAATTTTGATGAAATTTGTATGGAACTACACAGAAAGTTTACCCTTTTGAATAAAAACACAACCATCTAAATCGGTTCAGAAATCTCAGAGATAAACACAAAATAAAGGCAATATAAACACAAAATCGAATGGATTTACTCAACAAAACTATTTATTCTTGAAAAACTGCTTAACCAATTTTGATACAATTTATATGGGACCATTTGGAAAGTATACCCTTTCAAACAAAAAAAATCGGTCCACAATTCACGGAGATATCGACCGACATACATAAAAAAAAAACATACATACAGCTGAACATATAACTGTCTCCTGTTGTGAAGTCGATTAAAAAATAAAACTTAACATTTTTAGTAGTTCTTTTATCTTTTTTAAGACTGTCTGTAGCCTATTAGTGTAAACAAATGTTGTCAAACAAAATTATGGACAGTTATTATTTCTCATCAGTACAATTTCACCTTAGCAGGGCAAGAGGGCAAGCACAGTGGCGTTGTTAAACGCAACAGAGTAGTGCGTGCGTTACAGACCTTTACGATAGCAAAAAAAAAGGTCGAAGGTATACGTAGAGAGAGTATCAATCTCTCTACGAAGGTATACAATATATATTGGTCGAAGGTATAGACAACCGTTCTTGTCACGTCGCGCGCGACAGACTACACATTAGAGATTTGGGAGGTCTATCTAATACTTTTTATAATCACGGATAAGCAACTGCATATTATAGGAACAAACTAAGGACAAAGGGGCGCCACTTTGAGATCTCCGCACTACCTAAACATTTTGCTAGGGCCGCCCTTGACTTTGTATGTCAATCCATCTCAAGCCGAGCCGAGCAATCGATAAAGAGTATTTGACGGCTTAACAAATTTTGATGAAATTTAGTATAATGTACTTTTGGTCTTGGAATAATACAAAGATTATTTATACACAGAGAAATAACCACGAGGACAGAGCCAGCTATAGTCACAAATTAAATGATATTGCTCAGTTAGTCCACTTAGCGAGGATTTCTCTTCATTAGTTATTTTCTGCATTATTTAAATATTTCGAAGTTACGGAACCGTACGTTAAACGTATCTAACAAACTTTTTTACCTGTATATTGTTTATTCTAATAAAACTATACTACCTCATATAAATCAAAAATAAATAGTTTCTTGGTTACCAAGTGGGTCACCCTGGGGAAATCGCCCCAATCGAGGGCATTTCTGGAATTCCTCCCTTTACCTGAACATAATTGACTAAATAAATACTACTCTACTTTCTACTCTTTGTCAGTAGACGGTATTTATTCTTGATTTACATTTCCCTGATAAATATGTATTTTTATATTCCTGAACCTGAATTCCAGCGGCACGTAAATAACATAAAAAGGAATAACTGAATAAAAAAAATGTTGTAGTATTTAAGTGATGCGCGAACTAACACACTTACAGACGAACGGGCAGAAAGATCAGAAACATGATTTAAAAAAATGTTATCTTCTTGCTCAGTAGCATGATACGTGTAGCTTAAAAGTACACGAATCACGCTGAAACTACTGGACGGATTTTTATACAATTTTACACACTCATAGTTTATATGATGGGTTAAAAATTGAGGATAATTTTTATCCCGAAAAATAAAGGGTTCCTGCGGGATAGGGGTACAAAGTTAAGTTTTTGAAGTTACTTATAATAATAATAATAATAAATCAAAATGTACGAAAAAAACTGTACAAAGAAATAATTCAAAAAATAAAATAGGTTACCTTAAATAAGCTACTGAACAAGAATATTTAAAATTCGAAATTTTAAAAAAAATAAAAAATTCGTGTCTATCTGTTTGTTTGTCTGATTGTCTGTTTATCTGTTTGTCTCTTATGTTTGTTCGCGCATCACGTAAAAACTACTCGACAGATTGCGATGCGGTTTTCATTGTTGGATAGCTTAGGGTTTGACTTAAACACTGGTGTACTTAGTATATCAATACGATGAATATAAACTTTTTGACGGCTGAAGGAACTTTGATCAAATGTTGGTATATTAGTATTTTAGGTCTTGGAATAGTATTTAAAGTACTTTTAACCCAGAGAAATAACCACACGTGCGAAGCCGCGGGTACAGCTAGTATGTTATATTCTTGTTCAGTTGCTTATTTTAAGTACTGTAGACACCTTTCTTTTTATTTATCTGCTTTGTACATACTTTTCGTTCTTATTCCTTTATTATAAGTACTAGCTGTGCCCGCGGCTTTTCCCGCGTGGTTATTTCATTTAAAAGTATACAGGAACAACACGTATGCGTGATGTTTCTGGACCATAAACTACATTTCTTTAAAATTCATTCCGGCGTCAAATAGTTTTTTATCGATTGCTTGGCGTCTAATCATTGGATTAAGATACCAAGTACCCCAGTTTTTAAGTCAAACCCTAAGCTATCTAACAGTGAAACCGCATCGCAATCGACTCCTTCATTTGCGTTCTCTCCACTCTTTGCGTAGGTTCCGGTCTAATTTCAGCAACAAGCTGCACTTGTCTCTTATGTTTTTTTTTCGGCATATCGTGCTTGGTCTTTTTCTTTAGCAGCCTCGTACAATGCAGCATTATCTTTGATGCGTGCTCTCGGTCTTCGCTCACAGTCTGTTTTTTGCTGACGTATATCTTCCGCAGTTTATGGTAGCTTTTTAGGTTTTGGCATCTAAATTAAAAATATAATTAAATGAAGCCACGCATCCGCAAACACAAACAATCTATCCTACAAACCGCACAAACCCACACCCCTTTCCTATACAATAATCACTTGCATGGATCAAAGATCACATCCATGGGTATATTCATATCCACGGATCCATAGACTGCTCTTAAATGTAAATCAATCTTTTGATAATGCGATGGAATTATATTATGATTTTGCAAAAAGTGTCCTTTTTTATAATATTTTACTTCCATGGATTGCAATAGTGTAGGGAATATCACTTCCATGGATCTAAGGACACTACCATGGGTGATTTTTTAAACCCCTATAATTAAGTATGTAAAGAGATGCAAGCTTGATGAGTATTTTTCTTTTTCTTAAAGAGTAGTACCAAAATTAATAAAATACATCATCAATTGTATCTGAAACACGTTACCAAGTTTATATATTTTTTAAATCAAAAATGAGTATTACTCATATGATCGCGCTACCGACTGAAAGGTATTTAATCTCTGATCCTCTCCATACTAAGTTTGTCTGGAAGAGATCGCTCTTTAGCGATAAGACCGCCCATTGTACCAATAATCTAAGTGTTTTCCTATGTCTATATCGTTTTATTTTCTTGGTGTCAATAAAGAGTTAATCTATCTATATATTGTTGTAGGGGGTGAGAATCTTATTTTTCAAACAAATGGACCAATTTAGTTGCGGTTTTTCATGTTTCAAAGCTGAGGTAAACGAGATGGTTCTTAGTTATAATGCGGGGTGGGGACTCCTATGTACCTATTAAAAGCTAAAAAATAAATTAAAATCGTGGGGCGAGTCGAATTTCTATTATTCAGGTTACGCTACGCCCCACGATTTTATTTTATTTTTTAGCTTTCCGTAAGTAGGTACATATAAAACCGTTTATCTTAAAATCATTTTTTACTTATTTTATTTACAAGTTTTAGATTTTTATTTAGTTATTTCTAAAGTGTACCGTGTTCTACTTGTCAAGCCATTTCATTTGATACATATATTGAGGGTATTGAAAAAAAAAAAAACAGGCATTTTGTGGTGGCGGCCATCTTGGATTTGGATTTTTCGTGGTGTACTGTATTCATAGACAACTGCCTATTATTCCGTACTCTAGACAGGCTGTTAAAGAAAGTCACAATGAGCGCATTTGACTTTCTCTATTTTGGCTCTGATAGCAGTAGTTTGGCAGTTGTGAGCACCCACGGAACTTACGGTGACTAACGTGAGGAGATGAAACAATGACAATTTTAGTACCATGGATGCTCGGTGGGGCGCTTTGAATCGGCATAAACGAAAGTATGGCAGAGCCTATCCAGTGTTAGTAGTAGAGATCAGTGACTATATTCTACTAGTTAAGCCCTTTCATTTGATATCCATATTGAAGGGTATAAAAAAGAAGTAGTCCGCCATCATAACTAGCACTTTTTATTTTACTGTGTAGATTTTTCTGGTCTGTATTAGACTAACATAGATAAATAAGACCTATACTAACAATTTTATGGACATTGTCTGAATATAAATAAATAATAATAATAATTATGTGGGGGTAGCCATCGTGGATTTGGGATTTTCATAGTTTTCTATATTCTACTAGTATTCTACAGATAATACTTTTGTTTAATACCCATATTGATGTTTTTTTAGATATAATCCGCCCTTTAGTGGGGGCGGCCATCTTGAATTTGAAATTAATCATGATGTATTGTATTTTACTATTTATGCCCTTTCAATTGATACCCATATTGAGGCGGTTGAAAAATAATAATTTAACCCGCCATTTTGTGGCGGCGGCCATCTTGGATTTACAATGATATTGAATATACATAATTGTATTGTCACCAGAATCACAGAATAAATAATAGTACAAGTACAGAAGGCTAACTGAGTAAAGTAATTTAAATAAATAGCGACTCTCGCTACAACGCTATAAAGTGCAATTTAACTCGCACGGCGCTGCGAGCTTTCAATTATATTTACCTAGAAGGCGCTCGCCCACCGCGTGCAGGCTAGAATGCACCGTATCACAACGCGCGAGAACTTCCATTGCTCTAACCGTTTCAGAATGGCTCTGTCCCTTTTTTGCTCGGTAGGGTTGTATTGAGATATGACTAGGTACTGTACTACTAATTATTCTGTGATATGTTATGACTTAGATATTGTAACAGAATAAATAAGTAATAATGTTATTACTTATTATTATAAATTAAAATAGTTTTATTACATACAATGACATTCTTATCAGAATAGACCTACTACCTCATTTTTACAACCTACCTATCCCGTTTTCAGAATGCCGATAAGTTTAGTGAGATACCTACCTACGTGTCGTTGGTTGATTATGATTATATCCTATAGGTATTGCACTTTGATGAATAAAGGCCTGTCTGAATTCCATGCTTTTTAATGAGTGAAAAATAAATTGCAACCTACGTAATAAAAGGTATTAAAAGTAGGTAGGTATTATACGAGACATATATTATATAAATTCCTAATTAGTTGTAGGCTACTTACTAAGTCAGCACAGTAATTCATTTTCCGATCAACAATACCTACTATAATCAATTATAAAATTACGTTGATCGATTTAATAAACGACTTTATTTCTGCGCGGAAAAACCTTAAATATGCGTAGCTTCGGTATGGAACACAAATGAAATAATATCAAACTATAGGAACCTACTTAATAAAAAAATATCAATATATAACTACATAACTAGGACCTATTATAGGTATTGCAATTTATTACCTTTCAATATCCTTTGGAAGCGTAAAGAATGACAATTCGTCATTTCTATCACTATTCAAACAGCCGAATGCTATGCAGTACTTTCTAGCTTTCTTCTTGGTACTCATAATTAAAACACGAATAAAGTTTGTCAATAACTTTACGTAAGTAGGTGCTCTATCGCTAAGTACAAGGCGCGCGACTCATCGAGCGCACGCTTGACACTCGACTGAACGGACCCGAATATTGGGTCCTTGAATTTATTTGTACTTGTTGCGGAGTGCGACCGCCCTGCCAGAACTAAAGGTCTGTACTTACCAAATTTCAGATCAATCGGTCAACAGGAAGGGAGTAAAATTTCAATTACTAGATTTGACCCAAACGAATATCAACAAACGGGTCAAGCTAAATAAAACCGTTTAAAAATACAAAGCGCATCTCTAGCAAAAGTGGCCAAAGTCTATGCACCCATTTGCAATTTCAAAAACAATGTGACCTTGTCACTTCAGTCAGTCATTGACGCTGGTAAGTGAGTATTAACGTGTTCCTGAATCGACTATATTTAGAAGTTACTGTTGGTTATTAATAAATATGCATAATTATTGTATTGTTATCGTAATACTAAGTTTATTTATTACCTCATTCTTGTAGAGAAGAATCGTGTTTTGTCACGTGTTGTGTGTAATGCGGGGTACGCTCTCAATTGTTTGTCCTGCTCGTCCAGGTGCAGTATGAGCGGGAGAGGTGACGCAGCTCGGGAGTCTACTTTAGATAAATTTTATATCGAGATCTCTACATATATGTAAAACTCAATTTAAAAAAGTGTCCGGTTATTTGTTTAGTGTTATAAAAAATGCTATTTCTGAAAATAACGAGAACAGCGATGCAAAATGTTACGAGTATTTTCATGTGGTAGTTCGTGATTTTTTCCCAAGGATACCAAGACATTTTTGAAAATTCTGTTCGGATATTTGTTGTAGTATACTTTTCTATCCATAGTATTTTTTGGTTCACATAAAGTTGTTTCATTATGTCGTTCTCGACGTTTTTCTATTCGTCTTTTTGCTGATTTCGGACTGGCCCCGGCTTAACTAGTTTTTTGAGTGTATACTTACAGCTTTAAAACCTTCAGTTTATATATAACATCGTTGTTTAAAACGCATTATTATCTTTTGACTTAACCTGAAGGTAGTGTAGGTAAACTGTAATTGGCCTGTAACCAGTAAAGAGTTCTTTTGAAAATTTGGAAAAAAAACTGTTCCTTCTGTTCATTTACCCTCTAAAAATGCAGATTTTGCATGTGGCTAACTCTTTGATCATTTTTATTCAACTATAACTAAAACCTCTGAAATAATACATTAAAGACACGAAAAAGATAATCAATCACGCGCGGTGAAAGTTGCACAGATTGTCTAACTTCTAGCTAGAAACATTATAATCTGTGTGGAAGACCCTGGTGCATCATAAATGATCCACGTTAATCTTTTTCAATCTTATATCTTGTGGAGTCTGTCTGTTCTCTGTAGTAATTCCGTGATAGTTTCTACAGTGAGTAGGTATTTTGATAGAGTTGCCAAGAATACCTTCTCGTATCCATTTGTCGCATCTGCTTTATGTTACTTCGCGTGTAAAACAAAATGAATTGTTTTTAACTACACAGCGTTGCATTAGAGAGGCCAAAATTAACTATATAATGCTGTTATTTTGCTCCATTTTCTATGAACGTTAGAATACAGAAGCATTATTTTGTGGTTATTAATTTATTTTTTTACTCATAACAAGATACTTTTCTTCATATTGTATATATAGTGTAAGTTCTCTGTTCTTCTATGTTTTCACTGTTTTTGGAATTCTATTAGTGTTGTTTTAAAATTTACTATGCCAGGTTATTTATTATATGTAAGTTCTGACCTTTTACGAGATACCGGCCAGTTCTTACTGCCGGTACGCACTGCGACTCCACAGTCTACCAACTCTGTTCTCATTTACCCGCAGACAGTCTGCACTTACTTAATATACCCATGATTTGCCCCAGAAAGTACCTAAACGTTTATTCAGTCATTGAATAACTGTTTTGTTTTTACATAGAACTCAAAAAATATTTTTCGGCTTTGACCGCGGTTCTTTTTTTACTGGGTAAAAGTAACCTATGTGTTATTCCAATACCAAAAGTGCCTATAAAGTACAATATATTACAACATATTACAATATATTAATACTATAAACTACATTTCATCAAAATTTGTTCATCCTACTAATCCATAAACAAAATTCTAAACTAAGATACTAAAATTACTTTCGGTAAGTAGTAGTAGAGTAGTAACCTACCTACTTGTTATTATCTCGACCAAGAAACTAATAATACCTATCTAATAATACCTATCTAATAACTTCAAATAAAACAAACGAATCTGAATAATCGAAACGAATTAAAAACCACATCAAAATGTTTGTGCCTTATTTGCATATTTGCATATTTGCATATTTGCATATTTTGACAGATCATAAGAACTCAATAAAATAATAAGTATAATAAATAAAAAAATGTGCTCATCAACTTTTTTTTAATGCATTGTCTTGTCGTTGTGAGCTACCCTGAGAGTTTCAGCCGGATAGCTAATCAGGAAGTGCTCGAAAATTGAGTTGCAAGATTCCAGGACAGACGGAAATACATACAAAAGCTTTTATTTAACTTCACTGGTATGTATGTATTACTATGAAGTGAAATACATAGTAATACATACATACCAGTGAAGTTAAATAAAAGCTTTTAAAACGGAGAAGTACGCGGAAAAAATCATGCATGTAGGGGTTTTTATATTAATGACGCGCATAAATAGATTAACGAGATTTCCACTGTCTCTATCTACTTCTAGCAAAACAGACAAAATCTATAGTAAAATCAATACAATGTATCGCTTAATTATATGAAATAGTTAGCTTTTACAATAGGTAACCATTTACAAAATAGTCACATTGGTAGCGCTTTGAAAATAATGGTGAGCAGTCCCGACAATAGTCAATTTTTTCGAGCTATAAAGCTCAAAATATACCACGTAGCGTCTGTATAAAGATTATGTCGTACCAGAGGAAGAAAGTTGCAAGGTAGGTCTCAATAAATAAAGATTTGATTACTCATCAGTTTGCCAAAGGTAAGCCTTTCGACAATTTTGATTAGTTTTTCATTTCCTTTGACTTTTATTTACATATTGCCAACTTTGGGATATATTACTGTTTTTATTCTTCATTTCCCATCATTGTTCAAATAGCCTATCAAATTTCTCAGTTTGCCAACCCTTGGACATCAAAAGAAAAAACATTTTGATATTCTAAATTGTTATTAATTATAAATTATAACTGAAGGGTAAAAATAAAACAAATACCCGTACAAACTAAAAATAAAAACCTTCTGTAGGTACCTAAACAACAGAAGAGTCAATAGTAGCTTGCAAATATAACTTACGGTGACTAAAAACTGTATATAGTGATTTTTTAAACCCCAAATTCAGTTATTAATCCCTGAACTCGAAAAGAGAGGGGTATTATAAGTTTAGGGTGTGTATGTATCAGTGTGTCTGTCTGTGGCATCGTAGCTTCCAAACGAATGAACCGATTTTGATGCGTTTTTTTTTCTGTTTGAAAGCTGATGTAATCGAGATAATTCTGGGCTATAATAGGGAAGGGGAGGGGTGAGGATCGTAGCTCCTAAAAGAATGGACCGATTTAGATTCGTTTTTTTATATTTGCAAGTTGACGTGATCGAGATGCTTCTTAGGTATAATAATCGGTGGTTTTTTATATTTGCAAGTTGACGTGATCGAGATGCTTCTTAGGTATAATAATCGGTGGTTTTTATATTTGCAAGTTGACGTGATCGAGATGCTTCTTAGGTATAATAATCGGTGGTTTTTTATATTTGCAAGTTGACGTGATCGAGATGCTTCTTAGGTATAATAATCGGTTGTTTTTTATATTTGCAAGTTGACGTGATCGAGATGCTTCTTAGGTATAATAATCGGTGGTTTTTTATATTTGCAAGTTGACGTGATCGAGATGCTTCTTAGGTATAATAATCGGTGGTTTTTTATATTTGCAAGTTGACGTGATCGAGATGCTTCTTAGGTATAATAATCGGTGGTTTTTTATATTTGCAAGTTGACGTGATCGAGATGCTTCTTAGGTATAATAATCGGTGGTTTTTTTATATTTGCAAGTTGACGTGATCGAGATGCTTCTTAGGTATAATAATCGGTGTTTTTTTATATTTGCAAGTTGACGTGATCGAGATGCTTCTTAGGTATAATAATCGGTGGTTTTTTATATTTGCAAGTTGACGTGATCGAGATGCTTCTTAGGTATAATAATCGGTGGTTTTTTATATTTGCAAGTTGACGTGATCGAGATGCTTCTTAGGTATAATAATCGATGTTTTTTTTATATTTGCAAGTTGACGTGATCGAGATGCTTCTTAGGTATAATAATCGGTGGTTTTTTTATATTTGCAAGTTGACGTGATCGAGATGCTTCTTAGGTATAATAATCGGTGATTTTTTTATATGTGCTTGTTTGTAGAAACAATACAGAAACAACACACATAAAGACAAATCAAGATAACGACTTATTAGTTATTTGTTTGTAGTATCGATATTTGAGACATTTCGTTTAAGATCTTATGAGTTCTTAGGATCTTAAACGAAATGTCTCAAATATCGATACTACAAAGAATATAATTTAAAAGTAATGTTCTATGGTATTTTAAATAAGCCATTGAACAAGAATATAACATTTTTAAAATCGTGTCTATCTGTTTTTTTGTTTGTCTGTATGTTTGTTCGCGCATCACGTAAAAACTACTGGACCGATTGCGATGCAGTTTTCACTTGATAGCTTAAGGTTTGAGTTAAAAACTGGGGTACTTGGTATCTTAATGAGTAGAAGCCGAGCAATCGAAAAAAAATATTTTTTCGTTACTCATACTCGGAAAGGTCTGAAGTTGCCTGAGGAGCGTGTTGAAAGTAATACTTTTCAGTTCTAGGGAGAATCGTTCTCAACAAACAGCAGTCAAATTATAAAAAAAAACTAGTTATATTTTCACATTTTTATTGAACGGTGTCCAACTTTCTGTACAGCCACTTAATTAATTACAGCGCGATGCAAAATTGAAATAACATAAACTTAGCTTTTTTTCTTTATTATTATTTACTTTCAACTATATTAATATTCAAAATATTTACCATTGTTTCAATGATCAAAATGAAAAAATAATGGCTGAATAGCTGGCCGGCCACAGAAAAAAAAACAAAATAAGCGGGAAAGCGGCATTTGATCTTCTTTTGTTTTTTCGAGTTGTAGAATTTTCATGATTATACTTCCGTATGGCAGAGCACAATGAGTTCATCACATCAGATATGGATTTAACTTCTGATTTCATAAGAGAAGAGACCAATGCAGTAGTGGAAAACCTTTTGCCAAATCAATACAAAGACACCTAAAATCGTGCGACGATTTATGAAATGGCGCGCTGAGAAAAAAGTGAAATCGTTATCAGAAAATGTTTTGCTAATATATTTCAATGAATTATCAGACTACAAACCTACAACATCATGGAGCGTGTATTCTATGTTAAAGACAATATTAATTACTAATCACAATGTACATTTAAAGGATTTCGAGAGCCTAACATATTTTCTCAAAAGGCAATCTGATGGATTTAAATCGAAAAAAAAAAACGTATATAAGAAATTTGTATCAAATTGTATTTTTACACAAATTGTATTTTTTCTATATTTTATACACAATTGAAAGAGATATATCTACTATTCAGGTAGTGTTGATATTGGCAATAAGTGGCGCTTGCAGAAGTATCGTACCAATAAATATGAAGGTTGATAACACTGAGAAACTAGGTGATATAATACTGGTGAAGTTACGTGGCACTAAAACCAAATTGACCGAACCTTCGTTATTAAAAAATAATTTGTAAATATAATAGAAAAATACAAAAAATTACGACCAGTGGTATAGAAACGAACCGTTCATAAATTATCATAAAGGGAAGTGTCTGCGGCAAGTAATTGGCAAAAACAAGATTTCGAGTATTCCTAAAGAGATATCCAGTAGACACCCCTTAATTTGCCAAACTCAAATCTATATTCGGGTCACTGCTTTAGCAGAACTTCGGCAACTTTGCTAGCCGATTCTGGTACCGATTTAACTGTCATTAAAAGGCATGGAGGTTGGAAGTCGAGTAAAGTAGCTGAAGACTACATAGAAGAGTCAGTGGATACTAAGATATCACACACAGTAACAGAAATGATAAATCTGCATTCCACTGACTCTCCACAGCCGAGCTCTTCAAAAGATTATCCGGTGTAATCCAAACATATTGCTGTAACAGATGAACAAAATAGTCAAATATGCACCCAAGAATCCAGTACACACCAGAATCCAGTACAGTATCCAACTGTAGAAACTAAAGTTTCACAGAAAATATCTAATATCAACATACCTGGAAAAAAACTTTCGCTAACTATAACTAATTGCTCTAATTTTACCATAAACTTTAAATAAATATCTCACCAAAGTTGCTGATTTAAGTAAAATAAAATTCACTCATATTTTTCTTTAGCTAATTCATGTTTTTATTTTAACTTTCCTTGTATTCGTAATGAAAATCGGGTGAAAGTAACTTATTTAGTCCCGAGACGGGGTGCCAATAGTTCGAGGGTAACAATGTACTCGTACTATTGACGGCTGAAGGAGTTTTGATCAAATGTTGGTGTATTGGTATTTTAAGTCCTGGAGTAGCACATAGAGTACTTTTAACCTAGAGAAATGAACACGCGTGCGAAGCCGCGGGTATCAGCTGGGTATATTAAATAATATTTAGAATTCATTGACAATAAAAATTTAATAGTTTGGCTGTCACTTTAGCAAAATATAAATAAAGATTAAGTATCGTTTTTAATTAGATTCTATTTGCTCTTTGAGTCAAACCCCAAAATAAGTTATTTGTAGTAATTGTTTATAGATACAGTACAGAAACAACCAAATCAAGATGACGACTTATCTTTTAAGATCTTTAACTAATGTCTCAAATATTATAGTAACATTTAGAATTCAGTGCCAGTAAAAACTTAATAATTTGACGGTCACTAGCAAAATGTACAGTAAGATGCTTAGTCGTTTTAATTAGACTCTATTTGCTCTTTGAGTCTGAAGTTATTTTCTCAAGAACATTATATAATTGTAATTTTATCAAGCACATACTCGTAACTTAGTACATTGCTTGGAGTTAATCTCGTTTTAGTTATTATATTGTAGTTCTACCTAGAATAGTTATAAAAGTTCATAACATTATTCATATTATTATATTCTACAATTATTAATATAGATAGATAGATTAACTCTCTATTAAATACCACAAGTACAACGACAATTTGTATCTGAAAATACAATTTAACAATGAGTGTTACAAGGAGAGACAAGATAATCATTAAAATGAAAGGAGTAAAAAAAAAGGAATAGATTAGGATAAATATGTATGTGTTTCCGCAAAGTAACGCCTGGGTCTATCAACGATAATAATTAACTTTAGAGATAAGTTCTTATAATATAACTATATGCAAAAATATTCACATTTAACTTAAAACGTAACCTGCAATTTAATTATTTTTGCCCTTAAAATATTATTTAAGTAAAGACTTATCGGGACAAGCACAACGATGATAACACCTTTACTTTGCCCTAAGATTCAGCATTGCCATACAACGTGGCAATGCTGCCAGAATTTTGTGAACATTGCCTACTTGCAACGGCTTGTTAAATAGGTTTAGTTTTAAATAGGATTAGGTTAGGTAATACTTGGGTTTTCGTAACTCAACTTGTTTTCTTTTATTTGTGCAAAATTTTAAAATGCTCTGTACCTTTTAATTTATTATAAAAGCCTGACCAGGATTTAAAAAAAATACCTGTTCGGACTGCAAAGCTGTGAAAACAGCTTAAGTCAAAGTTAAGTTAATTTCCGACGGTAATTTACGTAAATAAATGGCAACACAACAATGAATAATACCAAAGAGTAGAGCTAGCTAGAATTACGCACGTGTCGCGCAACGGGCTGCGTGACCGTGCCTCAGTGAGGCTTCGCACGTGTAGGCACTTAATTAAATTGACAGTTGCGTAACGTAACTGCTCTACAAATATAATTTTAATTGGCCCATAATCTCGCTTAATGGATTTGCAATGGAAAAGTCTGCTTTTACTAATCCTTTATGATGTTATTTTTGAATCAGACGACATAGAGTCTGGCTATTAAAAATGAAACTGAATATTTTTCAGAAAATTTTAGATTGCAGCACATGTTCCAAAAAAAAAAAAAAGGTTCTAGTTGATGCTGGGTGTAGGCGACATAAAACTGCGCTTTATGCTCTTGATAGTGCATAAAAGCTTTTTTCTTCTCTAATTCTCTATGTTCTCCGTCCCGAGCCTAATGTGTCATGCAGAAAGTTTAAAAAAAACTGGCGGGAAAGAAGCTCTCGTCTTTTTTTAGCATTATTTAAATAAGATAAGATATCACTGTTTAGAATTTAATTGAAAAGCTCGTTTATTATAAACAAGGCATTTTATCCTCGACTTCAGTATCTATCCTCGCCTTCGGCTCGGGCGGATAAAGTGGTTTGTATTATGCACTTGTTGTAAAGTACTGTACTACTGGTACATAGTACCCATAACACTTTTTTTAGTGAACAATTAATCTAGATGTGGAAGGTGTGAACGAAATAGCTTATGATAAATACTATTGAAAAGTTGACATGCTTGAAAATATGTATAAAAAGTAGAACCCAACCAGTGTAAGAGACTGATGACAAACTGATGAAGTTAAAAAAATAAACATATTAAAATAAATTTCAAGCATCAAAACGAGTTGTACATATACTATTCACAGGGTTCTTAACATTCAACGTTTTTTCGATGGCGCTAGCTAGCTAAGATTTTTTCGATGGGCGCTAGCTAGCTAAGATTTTCCTTTATCTATGGTAATCTGTGGAATTGGTAGAGAAGCAGGAATTAGGATGTTTGAGAACACACTCAGTTATGCGATACCCAAAGAGGTCGAATTACGCTTACCGACATATAGTCCTTGGAATATATGTACTGTGCCGATACCCCTGTAAATGTGATAGTCTATGTGTCGGACGGTCACTGTCCTGCGCGTGCCCTGTCCTAACTTTTGACTGATTAAGCAACAGCCCACAAATTAAGATAATACCTAGTCTACTACCCACTTCACTGTCGATTAAGACGCATTAGACTGTGGTTACTGGTAACTTCGGCGGGTAAGTTGTGGACTTGCCACTTAGCAACTTGCAAAGTGGTTGTGGCAAGCGAGATCTGAGGGCGAGATAAACTTGCGACAGTGAGATGTGCTGTTGGGATGACCTTCATTGTTTTTGTCCATAAGGTAATAGGTACAAACCAAAGATCTAAGTTCTTATTATGAGTACATTTTAAGTATTTTAGATAGGAACTTGCTTTTGTCCAGACTGTATCCACGTGGAAGGCAAGAGATCGCTCTTTAGCGATAAGACCACCAATTTTACCCTATAATTTGTATCCTTGGATTTTGTAAGAATCTGATCTTATGTAATAAGAAAGCTTATTTGACACCAAAATTATTGCACACAAAATAAAAATAATAGGTACACTTATTTTTAGGTTGCAATAAAGTAGGTATTCGAAAAGCGTTAAGTTTTCTTAGACATAACCTTTTAAGGCCAGATTCTTACAAAATCCATACTTATTATAGAAACAAACAAGTAATCAGAATTCGTCCCAAATCATCTGCGTAATAGCTTCGTTTGCTTTGATCGCAAGCGCGGATCCAGGGGGGGGGGGGGGGGTCATGGGGGTCATGACTCCTCCCTGGGCCTATGTCAATCATTATTTTTTAATTTCCCTTTGTTTTTTTTATATGTTTTGTTATTATTTTTATTTTGTACACTGATAGAAATAACTAAAAATTTCCGCGCTCGCGCTTTTGATGGTCTGTTTTCGTGTTTGTGCAATTTCAAATTATGTATTAGTTTTACACTGTAGAAATTCTTCGGAGAGCACGTTAAGTTGTTGGCCCCGGCTGGCTGTCGTTAAGCCATGTTGGAGGCCCTCGTCCGCCCTGACAAACTCTGACACTGGTGTCTGTTAATTTCGTATGATTTACAATTATTCCATTTCTACCTTATTCGTAGATTTCTACACTGAAAGAAATAGCGCAATAGTATGCACGCTGCGTTTGCGTGTTTTGTTCCTATCTTTGCATATTTAAATGTTATTTGGAGTTATGTTTTTAGCACTATTTAACAGGCAGAAGTGTTCATTTGCTCTTACTTCGCACGCTTTTGGGGTTCTTTTTCATTATTTTCATGTGATTTGTTTGGTATTATGTTTTGTTCTAAAAATCTATATTAAATTAACCTAAATAGCTGGCTGTTCATTTGCTCTTACTTCGCTCGCTTTTGGGGTTCTTTTTCATAATTTTCATGTGATTTCTTTGGTATTATGTTTTGTTCTAAAAATCTATATTAAATTAACCTAAATAGCTCGCTATTTATTGCGCTCGCTTCGCTCGCGTTTTTTGTTTATTTCAATGTTTGTTTTTATTATTTGGAAATGTTATTTCACTTCTACACCGATCGAAATAGCTCAAAATTTATGTGCTTGCTTCGTTCGCTCTTATTTTAGCTTTTTCATAAATGTGTGAATGATTTGTTTTTTTCGTTTACTACATTGTTAGATATAGCTGAATATTCTAACAATCTCTACTTTTGAAAGTTAAAATCATGTCAGTGCATATTTTTACATGGTTTGGAATGATATTTTATTTTAAAACCGCAATTTATTTGAATTATTAGTGTTATTCATTGATAATTCAAAAAAATTGCGCTTGCGCTTTTTATATTACACTAAATGCATACTTTATACGAATCGTAGTTTCGTTTTAATAACCAAACTGACAGAAATAACTCAAACTTTTTCCGTTTACTACGCTTATTTTGTCCTGAAATTTTATGATATAAATATCTATATAAATAAATTGATCCGCCCTAGGGCGCGCCCTACGCGTGTGAAACCGCGGGGAACATCTAGTATTGTATGATTTTGGAACCCATCCAGGCTGTATATTAGTGCGTGACACCCCCCCCCCCCCCCTGACTCGAAGGCTAGATCCGCCCTTGTTTGATCGACGCTGACCTGGCGATAACCTATAGATACGAATGTAGGTAAGCTACAAATAAATGCACCACGTAAGGATTACTACGTGCCGATTCACAGGTTTCACTTTACAAGTTCAAGTCAAAGTGCAAAAGTCAAAGGGTCAAAGTGTTATTACACTGTATTTACCTACCTACCTCAATATTTTAATATTTATTTATATATTACACTTATAGCTTACACCCTAGAATAAAACATAGGATACTTTTTATCCCGGAAAGTTGTAAATTTCCACGAGAAAACTGGAAAATGTTGATTTCTCACTGTAAGGAACTGTTGCCATGGAAACGAAATAACAAGTCTGCCAAAAAACCTCAAGAGCATTGGTGCTATACCTACTTTTGCATTGATTTTTAATATCCTAGAAGAAAATAGGATCCTTTTTTACATAAAGCGATAAACAGTAGTCCGCGCGGACGTAGTCGCGGGCGGGAAACCTAGTAAACTATAAACTATATTTTCTTGCTGTGAGATTTATTTTAGAGATAAAACGTAAGCCGCTGGGTAGAAAAATGAAAATATTACCGAAAATAACGTAATTATTGATTTGGAAATGTATCGAATGAAATTCTGTTAATCAAGTTTTTGTCTTGATCGCGGAGAGATAAAGATCTCAAAAACACATAGGTATATTAAGTTTCACATTTATCAGGTTTGTGGTTGTCCCAGCGTATTTATGGAAAAAACCCTTAAAAATGGAGCCTGGCCTTAAATGTCGTCTTTACTTGTTTCTGCACTCAGCATGAATCAAAATTAGACTTTAGCGCGTCGCAGACAAAATGCCTGCGGGCGGAGCGCGTTCAAAGACTGCTACAAATTACGATGCAAAAGCAAACAAGTATTTTTTTGTTTAAGATATTTTAAGGTGAAATTTACAGGAATGCTTGTCCACAAAACACTTATTATTTGTAAAATTCTACGTTTCCTAGTTTTATGGGAGCTGCGAATTCAAGCGCAAAAGTAAGTACATGGTAAATGTGGTTTATCTTCTTATCGCTTAAAGTGACTTACCCAAAATTTACTGACGTTACAAGGGTGTATTATAGGTACAAATGACAGCTATACAATAAAAATAATTTTGATTTTTATGATTTCCTGAACAAATAAATTACTCTGTAATATTATCTGACAACACAAAAATGCACATAAAAAGGTCTAATTGGTATATTTTTCAACATTCTGAGTTAAGCCATTTTAGATATATAGAAAATCCCAAAATATTACCCCAGCAAAATCTTGAGTAACTCAAAAATAGTAGGACGCACACATTTTGCTATTTGAACACGCGAGGTAGGCCACCTATTCATTTTGCTATTAGAACAAGCGAGGTAGGCCACCTATTCATTTTGCTATTTGAACACGCGAGGTAGGCCACCTATTCATTTTGCTATTAGAACACGCGAGGTAGGCCACCTATTCATTTTGCTATTTGAACACGCGAGGTAGGCCACCTATTCATTTTGCTATTAGAACACGCGAGGTAGGCCACCTATTCATTTTGCTATTAGAACTCGCGAGGTAGGCCACCTATTCATTTTGCTATTTGAACACGCGAGGTAGGCCACCTATTCATTTTGCTATTAGAACACGCGAGGTAGGCCACCTATTCATTTTGCTATTTGAACACGCAAGGTAGGCCACCTATTCATTTTGCTATTAGAACACGCGAGGTAGACCACCTATTCATTTTGCTATTAGAACACGCGAGGTAGGCCACCTATTCATTTTGCTATTTGAACACGCGAGGTAAGCCACCTATTCATTTTGCTATTTGAACACGCGAGGTAGGCCACCTATTCATTGTGCTATTTGAACACGCGAGGTAGGCCACCTATTCATTTTGCTATTAGAACACGCGAGGTAGGCCACCTATTCATTTTACTATTTGAACACGCGAGGTAGGCCACCTATTCATGTTTTTGGTTCTGGGCTAAAAACGATTGAAAAACATATATTTTGCTTTCAAACGTTACTGCAGCAAAATCTGGTATTCATTTATATTTCCGAAAGTAAAGGACGTACAAGTTTTGCTATTGCAATGACTCTTCTCGACACTAATAGCCTGTCATACTCTCATACTTCTAAACCACAACACTTTGCTGCGGTAGTTCAAACCGTTACACCAGCGCCGTTACAACAGCGCCGTTACACCAGCGCCCTTGGGTTGGGTAGACGGCAGTCGGGTAAAAATGTTTATATATTCAAAAGCAAATTTCATTTACGCGAAAGTTTTTTTTTACCCGACTACAGCAAAGTAAAGGAAGGGTAATGAGTTTAACAGTCTATTTATCTATGTATGTGGTTATGTGGATGTCCCACCATAGCGTCGCCCCTATTGGTTCAATTTTGACAAGTAAAGTGTCAATCGATTCGTCTTCAGGTGTCATAGGCTGCTTTTTACCCGACTGTGGCAAGGCAAAACAAGGGTTATGTGTTCAAACTAAAAACTTGGTCCAATTTTGACAAGCGAGGTATAATCGATTCTTTTTTGTCGCAAGAGTATCATAGGCTAATTTTTTATTTATTTTTTTAACTTATGTCTTGTTTATTTTAGACAAAAAAGAAAGATTTTTCATATATCTATAATTTATTAATTCAGTTGAAAAACTGTAAATGGATTTCTATAAACGATACTTCTTTAATTTGACTAACTTAGCATAAATCAGTGGGTTAGGCCTTAGATTTTGCCATAAATGGCGCAAAAGTGACGCTAAATCTTCTTACGAGTCGGTCGCGCAAAGTGACGCAAAGCGGTAGCGTATGAAAGTTAAGGTGTGTACATATTATCTGTGATTTTGCTTAGAAATTAGTCTTTAAATTACAATTAGCAATAATTTTAAAGTAATAATCTGTGGCCAATGCCACTTCAACTTCCTAATCCGTTGGGCCATGTCAGTAACTTTCTTAACGCTAACAAAACGCTACGGTAACGCTATGTCGCAGTAAGTAATAGTTACTGCCGTAAGATAATTATTTTCGTAGACATATAATTACATGCCACAAGATAATATCGTCTAGTATGAATATAGGTACATACCTATAGGTCACTGAGTACTTATTATTATTTTCAATGTTTGAGATATTGAAAATTACAATTGTATGAAAAGCAAAAGAAAACACTTATAAATCTATGTACATACACCTTTATTCGGTAGCGCAAATGATGAAGCGCAATTTATACGCCACTGGTATCGCAGTAGTGGCATAATGGAACTTTTGTGCCACCGAGGCGCAAAAAAAACCGAAATAAATCATTAAATGAGCTACCTTTACAGTAGCTCATTTAATTATTTATTTCGTTTTTTTTTGCGCCTAAAATTACTTTACAGGTAATTTTAGCCTTAAGCCATCACACACAGCTTATGGAATCGTGCGCAGTAACATTCATTGATCTAAACCGAAAACTTTCCTTGAAATCTCAAAAAATGAACTCCACGAAAAATGTGACACCTTCAACTTGGAACGTAGTTGACACCTGAACTGACATGAACATGGCCCCAACTCGTATCGAACATAGAGAAAGTTACTTTAGTGATGGCGCTACTCATAAACAAATCCTCCTAAAGTTTTAACACCACAACAAGGGCAGTTAATAGTGGCGCAACAAAAAAAGCGCAAAGGAATGTCGCTTGTTAAAAATGTTTAAAAATTTGGGTATTTTCTTAGGAAAATCGTGAAGATTTTTAAAATACGACTAGCCAACTATAATTATATTACGGAAAATTAAAAAGATGTCTTAAATGTTTAATTTTACTGGTTCTCAAAGTTAACCCCTACCGAAGCGGATTTGCGTTTTAAATTAAAGTTTTGACATTTTTGTAGATTAATATCATAATATTTCCAAACTTATGAATTTATTTCAAAGATCTTACGTGACCGAGGTTCAACATTTCTTGGGGAATACGATGCAGTAATAAAAGAATATAAACGTATTATATTTAACGAAAAATGGTGGCGGAGAGTTAGGTTATACCAAATGTTCCAAAATCTACGGCCTAACCCTAATGTTAAAAGAACTCCTGGTATATGCTACGTTTTATTTTTTTATGATACTTTAAGATGAAGATAAGGAAGGGGTTTGAGGGTTTTTGAGTGTGCTGAGGTCAGATAGCAACAGTTCATCATTGACCACGGCCCAAGGCTATGCCCGTCATACATCATGATAAGATTCCACTTGTTATCTTGATCGGTTGCGCCAAAAGCCAAGAGGCTAAGAGGCTAAGCTCCAGAGCCTCGATCACTGTGGAAGGTTGCCAAGGAGGCTTATCGGACTATGGATAAAGTACCTAAGATAGGAAATAATCTACCTGTAAGAGTTATCGTTTGAGGAAGAATCGTAAACCTATACGAGTAATAATTACTCGTATAGAGTAGTTTTCAGCTACTTTATGTCTTAGACTAGCGACCCGTCCCTGCTTCGCACGGTTAGCTAGGAGTTTCTATAAATATGAATTTGTACAAAACGTTACATTGAATGACAACCCGCGGCCAGCATAGACCTCGCAAACGCGCGTTTGCACAGATGAAGATGATGATAGTAGGTAAGAAAAAATGGGTCAGACTGAATTAATTGAAATCTGCTCATCAAAAACATCGTCCCAGTGTCCCAGTCCCAGCCTTAACTTCAAACTCTTCGTGAAATAAGTATAATTTCAAAATTTAAAGAAAAAAGAGCTCTTTGTGTTTTTTAATGCTTTTATGTTCGATTGTGAGCTACCCTGAAAGTTTCAGCCGGATCGGGAAGTGCTCGTAATTTGAGTAGCAAGATTCCAGGACAGAAATACGTAGATACATAGATACAAGTGAAGTTTAATATAAGCTTTCAAAAAATATAATGTACCTAAAAGGCAAAATTAAACTACATGAAATGACAAAGATTATTGTGATTTTTGTGTTGTTTCTGCTTTTCTCGTTTATACAGTTTAGCAAAAGCAGCTCTAGAAAAATTAAGGTAAAAAATATGTTATCTTGTTACTGAAAACTGTTTATTTTGAGTTTTCTGTAACAGGTACAGTTACAGATATGTTGTCGCGAACTTATTTGAAGGACTTTTTGAGAAAAACAATCTTTACATACATATTTTTATATACTCGTACTACGAGTAGCTGTAATGGCACGCTACTGGGAGACGGTTGTTATATACTCGTACTACGAGTAGCTGTAATGGCACGCTACTGGGAGACGGTTGTTATATACTCGTACTACGAGTAGCTGTAATGTCACGCTACTTGGAGACGGTTGTTATATACTCGTACTACGAGTAGCTGTAATGGCACGCTACTTGGAGACGGTTGTTTTTTCCGACTTCGTAGAGAAAATTCGCCCTAGATCGATTAAATTTACATAAAACACTTATGAATTATACCTTAAAACCTTCCTCTTGATTGAACCTACGCCTAAGTGAAAACCGGATGAACATCGGCTCAGTATTTTCTGAGTTATTTGTGGACAGAGACGCGTTCGGTAACTTTCTTTTGTAATGAGTGATGATGATAAAGAGTGAGATTGGTTTTCATTATATTCATTAGGTAGTTCTTTAGGACGATACTT
Organism: Alsophila aescularia; assembly: GCA_946251855.1. NCBI lineage: Eukaryota > Metazoa > Arthropoda > Insecta > Lepidoptera > Geometridae > Alsophila > Alsophila aescularia. Next base: position 33,286,307 of record OX276381.1, read on the forward strand.
GGACACCGCGATGTCGTCGAGTGATTGCTGTATGTTTGCTTATTTGTAATTTTCTGAAATACTAGCTTTGCCCGCGTGCAAACTTTGCCATCCACGCAGGGATGGAATTAAAAAAAAAAAACGTAGTGCATCTCTTGAGTGACTCTAGGAGTATTTACTCCTAAAATAAAAACTGTAAGTACACCGTTTCAGACTGTGCGTTTATAGGTATTAAATAATATATGTAGAAGATTTGAATTACCTCACCGCTGGCTTTAAGATAAGAACCATCCGGATTAACCAACTTTCAAACAGAAAAAAACGCAAAATCGGTTCATCCGTTTGGGCGCTCAAGGCGCTACTATGCCATCACAGATAAATACACTCAAAGGCTTATAATGGCACCCCTTTTTAATCGACTTCTAAAAGGAGGAGGTTCTCAAGTCGTCTGTATTTTTTCTAATTTTTGTATGTCTGTTACCTCAAATGTCTAAAACTACTGATACGATTAGAATTAAAAAAATAGTAGAAAGAGGACCCCGATTAGGTCACTTTAAAAAAAAAACAAAATTGGTTCAGTAGTTTTTCAAAAAATACCAATTTTTCATGTATTTTTATGTTTTGTGTCTATAGTTCCTTAAATCTCTGGGATTTCTAAACAGATTTTGGATATTTATTATTCTGTTCAAAAGGGTAAGCTTTCAGTGTAGGGCCTTATAAAGTTTATCAATATTGGTTCAGTAGCTTTATTAGAAAATCTATTTGATTTAGTGTTTATGTTCTCTCTATCTTCGGGATTTTTTAACCGAAAAAGATGATTATTTTTACATGAAAAAATAGACCACCAGTGTGGTACTCTATATACACTTTATCAAAATTTGTGGTTACATCGTCCTGCCAACGAGCTATCCGTAGTCCTAGCACATGTCATCATCAGCCTATACTTGTCCACTGCTGGACGTAGGCCTCTCCTAATGCACGCCACTGAGCTCGGCCTTTAGCTCTCCGCATCCAGTTTTTTCCAGCCTCTTTTCGCAGGTCGTCACTCCACACACACACCACACAGGGCGCCCTACGCTCGCCTAAACATCGGCGTGAATGACCTGTAAGATGGAGTTAAAGCTAACTCCTGGCAAGAAATCTATTTTGTATCACGTCTAGCAAATAAATCACCCATTGGGATAGCAATCCAATTTCCAAAATAATTAAAGTGAATGGTAACTAAACCAATATTGCTCAATCCGTACGAGTATTCCAGCGGGTGGCATCATTGTAAAATGGTGGGAGTGTTTAGCTGCTCCGTCAATAGTGGATGTCTTAGCGTAGCGGCACAGAATAAATAATAGTTCTACGTGCACAGGTCACGCTAAGGTGCGGTGGCCAGGATTTCGGATTTCAACAAAACTTTTCCTTTTTGGAACCTATCACAGATAAACTAGTTGCTCTGTGAGCTGTAGACCGCGCGCGTACAAACTTTTTGCAAACAATCTAGCGGTGCAGAGTAGCGCCATCTAGTTAACTTATTGTACAACAAACATTTATAACCAAGGTGCTACATCATTCCCTACCTAGTGGGATGATTCCACTGGTAGAAACCTAAAAGTGAGAAATTTACTGCATTTTGAAGAGGTATTCTGCTCATCACGCCAAAATCCTCATCAGATCTTCACCAAATTTTTATGAGACTAACTTAAAGTTACTACCTTTCAAATAAAAAAATAACCATCGAAATCGGTTTTAATAAGGCGGAGATATTCAGTAGCCCCTTTTTGTCCGGATCTCTGTTTTCCTCTACAGATCGCATTTCTCAACCGATCCAGACGAAACTTAGTAAACAGGTTAAGCGAATTTTTTAGTCGTCGTGGATTTTAGATTGGGGGATACTTCCCCCAGAAAGGGGAAAAAACGGGCTACTGAATATCTCCGCCTTATTAAATCCGATTTCGATAGTTCTTTTTTTATTTCAAAAATAGTAACTTTAAATTAGTTTCATAAAAATTTGGTGATGATCTGATTAAGACCTTCGGCGTGATGAGCAGAATAATCCTCAAAATGCAGTAAATTTCTCACTTTTAGGTATCTACCTGCGGAATCATCCCTTTAGGTGGGGAATGATGGAGCACCTTCGTTATTAATGTTAGTTTTACAATAAGGTAACTAGATGGCGCTATTGCGCACCGCTAGATTGTTTGCAGAAAAGTTTGTACGCGCGAGGTCTACAGCTCACAGAGCCACTAGTTAGGTTCTAGGTACGGTTTAAAATTGTTCATGGCTTAAAACTTACACTTACGAAATTAGAGCAAGTTTCAGTTTTCAGCACTAAAAGTAAATAAGGTTGACTTTTTTGCATGGATGTAACAAAGCTCAATCTATTTACAATGTTTGGTTTCAACCAGACAAGACCTGTGTTTTTTTAATGAAAACAAAACTACGTTTGTTAAGGAATGAATTACGCAATTCCCCTAAACTGAAGATGCTGACCAACTAAATTGAATACCTAACTAAAATGTTGGTGAACCACCATGTCTAAACCATGTTTTTTTTATATGTAGGTATTATTGTTAAAACTTGTGTTAATTGAGTACAAATAAATAAGCCTCTTCTATTTCTCACAGCTCTGCTTCTTTGAAACACTTCGTTATTTTTGCCCGGATCTTTGCGATATGTTCTGTAATTCAAGATTCTTGGAAAAACAGCACTAACATTGGTATAAATTATACGTATCTCAAAGAAAAATACGCCATTATTCTGAAACTTCCCTCATTCGTTTCTCTTCACTCGAGTCGTTACCCGTTCCATACATTTCCGCTCCACTAAGTTTAAGCACAATTTCTCTGGACCCATTGTCACCCTACGAGTCGAGTGACCCCCAGGGCATTGACCTCTAGATAAGCCGCTCCGTTTAACGATAGGTCTGTGAGTAAATCTTTACTAATTGCCTCTATATATTTATGGAACTTTAGTGTAAGATAATTATAGTAATATTAAATTAATCCTACAAGATAATTATAGTATACTATTCTATTGTGTAGGATAATTCACCATCATCATCTACATCATTAGACTATACTTGTCCACTGCTGGACATAAGCCTCTTCCAATGCACGCCACTCAGCTCGGTCTTCAGATCTCCTCATCCATTTTCTGCCAGCAGCCCTTCGCAGGTTGTTAAGAATCGATAAGCTCTAATAAAACTGACATATAAAAAAAGCAATGCCTACAATTTTATTTTCTACAAGCCGTGCCCGCGGTTTTGCCCGCATGGTCATTTATCTGGATTAAAAGTAACCTATGTGTTATTCCAGGACCAAAATGTACAAATATACTATCATCATTTGTTTAGCTGTCAAATAGTTTTCATCCATTGCTCGGCTCCTACTTATCGGATGGAGATATAAAGTACACCAGATTTAACATACCCTAAGCTATCTAACAGTGAAAACCTCATTTCCGTCGATCCTGTAGTTTTACGTAATGCACGAACAGACAGACAGACAGCACTTTTTTAAATGCTATATTCTTGTTCAGTAGTTTATTTTAAGTCCCCTAGTTGTTTTTTTTATTTATCTTTGTACAGACTTTTTGTTACTTACCTACTGCTTTATTATAAGTATAGATTCATGACAAGCTGTTGAGCAATTTAATGCCCCTATAGAACAAAAACTTATTACTTTTCGTTTTAGTAGAGCCAACTAATAAAAGTTTGCAATAAAAAATATATAAAAAAATTAAGTCACCCATGTTCAGGCTCTTCGAAGTGGAAACCATAATATTGTTCATAATATGTTAACATCGTACCTATATGTGCATCAAAAATGTTTGACAATGAAAGTTCTCTTCACATTTTCTTAAAACCAATTAAGTAGGTTTAAGTAGGTACAAGCATTTTCACAAAGAGTTAGGAATTCACCGAACATAATTTTCCCATAGCTCTGAGGTATGACGGACGATGTCTTGAAGACAATTTTAATATTTTCCAGCTGGAGCGAGATTTCCATAAAGCAATTTGTCTTTTTAATATTCGTCAGGTAGATCCTAATCCGCTATTTTTGTCTGTTCTAAAAATCATATCTTGTATTTTTGTGAGATGAATTTTTAACTGCGATTTAATCTCAAGTTTTACTAGACAAATAAGGAACAAAACTACTATTAGCCTTGCAATGTTAGCATTTATGGGACACGACGGTAATGTCTTTTAGACCTTTTGTCATAGGCGAGGTCACATTAAAAGCTTTGTTCAGATTCTTATCATAATCATCATCAGCCTATGTCTGTACACTGCTGGACGTAGGCCTCTCCTAATGCACGCCATTGAGCTCGGTCTTCAGCTCTCCTCATCCATTCTCTTCCAGACACTTTTCACAGGTCGTCACTCCACCTGGCCACACGTCTACGTTTGCTCCAGTGTGAGATTAAACTCTGTTGGCACATGAAAGGGAAATTTCCTTTACAAACTCAAAGAATACGTAGTTTATCTAAATTTGGATTGATTTGATCTTTTTATAATATTTTATGTATTTCTCTTTGTTCAAGAGATGTTAATTTTGACTTGTAAAAGTGCAATAAAAAAAATTTTGCCTATTTACAATAAAATACTTTGACTTTGACTTTGCTTAAACGTGGTCTCCACTCGAGAACTCGTCTACCCCAAGGGTTATCGGTTCTTATGGAAATGTAACCAGCCCACTGCCACTTTAGCTTGCTTTTCCTAAGAGCTATGTCGGCACCTTGGTTCTCTGTCGGATATCTTCGAATCTTTTCCTTCAGAGAAACTCCAAGCATAACTGTCTATATAGCTTGCTGAGCGACCTTAAATTTGTGGACTAGTTTAACCGTGAGTGTCCACGTTTCGGCTCCGTAGGTCATGACTGGTAGGACGCACTGATTGAAGACTTTTGTCTTCTGGCACTGTGGTATGGACGACGAGATTCTTATCATCAACATGCATTCACTGCTAAAATGTATACAGACCTCTTGTACTCGTCTACTCAATAAGGTTCTTATATTAGCTACATTTTATCTTGTTATTTACGTATAAATATCATAGCTTATGTTGGTTCAGTCCTGGAGCACACGACCCCAAGAACAAGCCTTACTCAGCGACCAAAGAAGACCAAACACCATGTATTGTTCTTTCTATACGTAGATACAATTTTTATCTTGTACTTGAAGTGTTGCTAGTACGGTAATTCAATTAAGCTTTCTTCAAAACCTGCAAACCCTCTCGTACTAGTTTACGTTTTCAGTTGATAAGAGCGTTTACCGCGCTGGATCAGAAAGTCGCTATAACAGAATATCCTGTCAGCATTGCTTTTTTAACTTGTAAAACATTTTTCTCTTGTCCTCAGGGCTTGGAGGATGTCCGCGTGAACAGACCAGTGCGTGGAGTGGTGCGTGGAGTGGCTAGCGAGCTGCCACCATGACGAAGAAGTACGAGTTCGACTGGCAGATCCCCGTCCCGGCACCTCTGCTGCAGGTAACATTACCCCACTACAACATGATACTAGCTGTGCCCCGTAGCTTTGTCCGCATGTACACTTTGCCACCTCTTGGGTGGAATAATAACCTAATTGCATCCCTAGAGTAGGTTATTATTTTCTCCAAAGGGCTTTGAAGATTTTGACAAAGGGTCAGTCCGCCATCTTGATTTATCTCTATAACATGACACCTTAGAACATTATACTCCATTGTTTTTGTTTTTCTGTCCATCCATATTTACAAAATTCATTGTTACTTTTACAATTCTTAAAACCATTTAGTGACCAATGACTCGTTCTTGAATACATTCTTCATTTCATATTATGTTTTCAGCATTCCAGAGATTATTAATCTGTGACTGAAACCAAGGGTGGTTATGCGATTAACTTGCAGTGTGTGCCCGAGTGTGTGAGACAGGAGGCGTACTCTTGATGCTGTTTTATTTTTACTTGATAGAGAATTTTCCTGACATGGTTCTATTACGAGTACACTTACCCGTAAGGATATAATTTTTGTACCGTGGTTATAGGTTAAATATAGATAGATAGGAATACGTCTATTTCCAAAATATATCCAAAATATATAAAGGCCATAAATCTATATTAAATTAAGATAATACAAAGCTTGTAAATAGTTACTATTGTAATATAGGTAACAGCAGAACTTACACTGAGACTACTGTCGTGTACGGCTTATTCTTCCAATTATACAGCAGATTATATTAGATTAGTTAACTCTATTGAACATCACAAGTATAAAGAGAAATTAGAACTAAAAATACAATTTAACAATGAGTCACAATGGGCAGTGTTATCGCACAGAGCAATCTCTTCCAGACAAGCGTACTTCCACAGGTACTGTCCTGTCTACGGTGATGGTATAATTATATAAACTTATACTAATTGACCGAGCGAGCGCGAAGAGTCTCCGTTTCAGCTTGAGCACAAATGTTTTCGTATGTCAGACGGACGTCCGAATGTCTCGATGTCCGGCTGTTCTCCTCGACAGGTCGCATTTCTCAACCGATCTAGACGAAACTTGATACACAGGTTTAACGAATATTTAGATTTTTTTAATCGTCGGGGTTTTTTGATGGGGGGGGGGGGGGGGGGGGTACTTCCTCCAAAAAGGGGCTACTGAATATCTCCACCTTGTTAGATCCGATTTCGATGGGTTTTTTTAATTTGAAATGTAGTACTTAACTTTAAGTGGGTCTCACAAAAATTAGGTGAAGATCTGATGAGGATCTTCGGCGTGATGAGCAGAATAGCTCCTTAAAATGCAGTAAATTTCGCACTTTTAGGTTTCTACCAGTGGAATCAGGCCTTTACCTACTAGGTTGGGATTGATGGAGCACCTTGGTTATTAATGTTAGTTGTACAACAAGGTACAACTAACATTAATAATTAGATGGCGCTACTGTGCACCGCTAGATTGTTTGCAATAAAGTTTGAGCTCGCGAGGTCTACAGCTCACAGAGCCACTAGTGTTAACTATGCTAATAGATAATTAGCGTAGACAACTGCATATTTATTACTGCGTACTCTAGACAGACTCTTGAGGAACGTTGCAATGAGAGCATTTGATTATCAGTAGTTCGGCACTAGTGAGCGTCCACGGAACTAAGGTATTTTTTTTGGTACTATTATTTATTCTGTGACTAACGTCAGGAGATGAAACAATGTAAATTTTAGTTCCATGCACGCTCCGTGGGGCGCTTTGAATCAGCACAAACGAAAGTACGGCAAAAAAAACCCTTGAGATCAGTGATAATTAGTAACAGTAATGAATGTGTGTGAGGCATTCATAATGGTATATGGAATGTTGGTATGAGGAAATTTGCCACCTAAAAACACTTTGAGAAACTTAGTTTCATCATAGTTTCATAGATTTTTTAGCCAGCTCACAACTGCTTTGTTGACGTGTCTTCTCTATATATATATATCTTATTGATATTTTTGTAAAGATCAGCAAGAAACAGAAGAAAATGCAAATCTAACTTCAGCCTCGAAACGACCATCTTCTCTTCTGTATCTCTTCTCTTCTCTACATGATATCATGATATAAAATAAAGTCGCTTTCCAGTCTATCTGTATATCTGCTAACTCCTCTTAAACCACGCAACGGAATTTGATGCTGTTTTCACCATCACTTAGATAATTTTTCACGGAAGGTTTATATTATCTATACTTAGAATAAAGCAGTAAGTACCAAAAAAAAAAACTGTACAATGAAGATATTTAAAAAATAATGGTCTAGGGTACTTAATATAAGCTACTTAATAAGAATATTTTCTTTTTAAATCGTGTCTGTCTGTTGGTCTGTATGTTTGTTCGCGCATCACGTTAAAACTATTGGACCGATTGCGATGCGGCTTTAACTGTTAGATAGCTAAGGGTATGACTTAAAAACTAGTGTACTTGGTATCTCAACCTGATGAGTAGAATATGAGCAATCGATAAAAAAATGACGTCTGAACGAAGTTTGATGATTTTGATACTTTTGGTTCTGGAATATCACAGGATCCTTATATTCTAGAAAAATTACCACGCGGGCAAAGCCGCAGGCACAGCTAGTATATAATAAAACCTAATTAGGTTTTATGTAAGAAGAAAATAAAAGTCACTGAAAAAAATATTTACATGGCTTACGTAGGCTTAAAAGATACTTAAAAATGATTCACTAGAGCTAGAGAATTGTAGTTCTTCTAAAATCCTAAAGAAAACTCTGCAATGTTACGGTTGACTCACAGAAACTATTTTTTTAACTAATAGTTTATTTTCGACGCTATTCAGTATTAATCCTTATCCAAATAAATATGATAGAATGCTTGAACATTAAATGTAGATTATAATTTTATCTTTTACAGTATATCATTCTAATGAATACTTTATTTATACGCTAAACCTACTACTAGTTAATTATGTGGTGCGCAGACGCGAGTGCGGGCGGGCCGCGGGCATAGAATCTATACTTATAATAAAAAGCAATAGGACCGAAAAAGTCTGTACAAAGAAGATAATTAAAAAAGAAATGGTCTAGGGTACATAAAATAAGCTACTGAACAAGAATATAACATTTTAAAAATTCGTGTCTGTCTGTATGTTTGTGCGCGCATCACGTAAAAATTACTGGACCGATTGCGATGCGGTTTTCACTGTTGGATAACTTATGTTTTGACTTAAAAACTGGGGTAAACTACTTTATATCTCAATCCGATGAGTAGAAGCCGCGCAATCGTTTTTTTTTTTTAATGATGGTTGAATGAATTTTGATCATATGTTGGTATATTGGTATTTTAGGTCCTGGAAAGTACTTTTAACCTACAGAAATGACCACGCGTGTGAAACCGTGGCCATCAGCTAGAAGCTAATAATGCTACTGCGGGAGTCTTTTTTTTTTTAATATTCGGGTCAATTCCACACCAATTATCTAGCCTCAAACTAGGATACCCTGTATTATGGACACTAGATAACGGATTAACATACATAAATACAAATATTACATCCATAACTCGGAAACATACATTTCTGCTCATCACACAAATGATTGCCCCTTGCAGGATTCGAACCCGTCAATGTAACGTTTTATATTATACAAATAGAGAGAAACTCTTAATTTAACTACCCGTGCAAGGCCGGGGCGGGTCACTAGTTTATAAATATTAAAGTGAAATGAAACTTTCACGAACAAATTGTTATTTATTTGCCTAGATTTTCTGTTAATATAAATGAAACAGACAAACGGACTGACGAACCTAGAAGCTAACTAGTTCTGTTTCTCTTTTTGTCTTCGGAACCCTAAAAATAATAAACTGTCCAATCTATAACATAGTAGGTAGCCAATCCGACGGAGTTCTGGAGAATAACACCTCTCCATCACTGTTCATAGAAGCTCGTAAATCAGTCACCGTTGTTTGTTCGAATTCCCGAACAAGTTGTTGTACCTAGTCGGAATGTTGTACATAGATCTCATTAAAAGTAGGAAGATTGGGTACTAGCTCTTCAGGCGTGAGCATAGATTAGGTGCAACGTACATAGTTACAATCGGAGTGGCGTTTGTGTAGCACGTGCTAGCTGTGGAAATTGTTATATCATTCGCAGATCCAGAAAAAAAGTATTTGTTGATGCTGCAGATGAAGCACGACAGTGGATTAATGTAGCTATGTGGGTGTGTGTTGCCTGTAGTTGTATCTAGACCAATTAATGTTAACGTGATATTCATCCGTGCCGTATCTTATCCTTTTACTAATACTATGCAAAATTATGAAGACAATCTGTATATACCTCCTGCTTTTTTACCCGACTGCAGCAAAACAAGGGAAGGGTAATGAGTTTAACAGTCTATGCATGTATGTATGTATGTATGTATGTATGTATGTATGTATGTATGTATGTATGTATGTATGTATGTATGTATGTATGTATGTATGTATGTATGAATGTTCGGTTCTGCCAAGTATCAGCTCAAGGCATTGGAGTTAATTAAGGGTTGTGCTATCAGGCTTATTGGAGATGATACTCTGGTAAAGAGTAAGCTACAAAGTCTGGCGCATCGACGTGAGGTAGCAAGCCTGGCGGTATTCTACAGATTGCAGTATGGAGAGTGTGCACAAGAACTGCACAATCTGATTCCCCCATCAACTTGCCATTACCGTATGACTAGATGATCGGCAAAGCGCCATTCTTTTATGGTTGAAATACAAGGCCGTAGCCAGGAATTCACTTCGGGGGGGGGGGGGTTGTTGAGTTTTGGACCAGTTTTTTTGCCCGAGTATGGCGAAGCAAGGGAAGGGTAATGAGTTTAACAGTCTATGCATGTATGTATGTATGTGGGTATATGGATATCATAAGCAATTTTTTTTTACTCAACTATGGCGAAACTAAGGATATGTATTCAGACTAAAAACTTGGTAAAATTTGATAAGCGAGGTATCAATTTTGATAAGTCTTCATTTATAGAGTGAAAAAAACAGAGCAACAAAAACGACTACGGCGAAGCACTTACACGACCGTAGTCGAGTTTTAGTTTTGAACTTATGTCTTGTTTATATGTTAATCGCTTTTAGCAATAAGACCGCCGATTGTGCTAATTTTTAAAATATTATCCATTATATTTGTCCTTTAATTTGGGTCTCTATTGACACCATTCAGGATTATTTTAAATAATAATGAACACTTTATTAAGTGTTTATTATTATTATTATGTTTTTAGGACCCCTGTGACTGTTTATAGTAGTACCCAGGTTTGGAATACTGAATATCTTGTGCTACTCCCGTGGTACCTACTCGAAATTGTGCCACTTGAATCGGTTTTTTTTAAAACAAAAACATTAAGAGAGCGATTTTCGGGTATCCTTAATCTACACTTTTGTGAAACTAAATTTTCTACAATTTTGAGCTCAACTGGTCCATTGGAGATACAGCCAGTCAAAGAAGGGCAATTTTTTCAAAAAAATGTGTATAATTATGATCATTTCCCAGATAAGTACTGGCAATTTTTTTTTAGAAATGTAGTTAGAGGGAAATTTGTAGAGAAATTAATTAGGTTAAATTTCATTCAATTAGCTTTAAAACGGTTTAGCCTCTACGCCTCGAAGTTTCCTCAAAAACTACAAGTAAAGATGAGTACCCGAAAACGCTTCCCTAAAGTAGTTTTTTCGAAATAACTAAAACAACTGGCAGATTTTCAGGTATAGCTCAGTGTTGCAAACTTGGATATAAGTCTCGCTCATGCGTCCTAACAATATAAAAACGTATATACATTGCGATGTTTGATGGTTTTATTAGTTAGTCATATAGACATTACTTTTAATTGAAAACATTGTTTGGTAAATACTTCATTTTACTTCCTCTCTTAATAAAATCACCAAACACAAATCAATATAATAGAATTTCCATATCGTTTCCAGTTTACATTAAAAAAAAGTGATTTTAACTGCACTTTTACCTATAGCACCTATAGTAAAAATTCATTATAAATTGAGGTTCCAGTCGTGCCGTGTATAAAACAGTGTGTTGTCTAATAACCACTACCTTAGTAGCTTTTTCGCGCGCGAGCAAGGTATTTCGGGGAGGGTTTGAACCCCCAAAACCCCCAAAAGTAATAAAAAAAAAAACAAAAAAACAGGCGATTTGTCAATCGATTGGTCTTCAGGTAATCTTCATAGGCAATTTTTTTTACTCGACTACGGCGAAGCAATGGATAGGTTATGTGTTCAAACTAAAAACTTGGTCCCATTTTGACAAGCGACTATCAATCGATTCGTCTTCATCGCAAGTGTCATAGGCTATTTTTTACCCGACCTTAGTCGGGTTTTAGTTTTTGAACTTATGTCTTGTTCACAATTAGATATTATTAATGAAAATGAGCTCGATTCCGTGTTATTTTTTTAAAGATTGGATATTTATTTAACACGTTTGCTGCGTTGCCATGAGACCTAAACAGACCGCAAAAAAGATATTGAAAATAATGCATATCTCGCTTAAAAAATATAATATAATTTATGTTATTTCTGTGAATTACAAAAATTAAAATCAATTGTTTAATCATCGATTGCTCTATTTTTAGAATATAATTTGGTATCGATTGTATGTCGCGATCCAAACTAAAGATTGTTCATGTTCAATTTGGGAGGCGTCTAATGACGGGATTAAAATGATACCTCAATTATCGATAATTAAACTTTTATTATAGCAATCAATGTATGCTTCTTACATGGTTCCGTAAGATATTCTTTAGATCTCCTGACGCACTGAACGTGTTAAAAGGGATAAACCTCCAAATGTAGTCCAATTTTATTTCAATAAAATTAGTTCAGAAGTAGTTTTTTTTAAATAAAACAATTTGATGACGATTTAAAAAAAAAAAAAAACTTCACTTGTAGGTATGTAAGTATGTATTCCTGGAATGTTTGAATCAATAATTCACCCACTTCCACTGAAGCTATCGGACAAAAATTTGGCACACACGTTTCGTTCTCGTGGCAATGCATGATTACGTAATCATGCATTGTCACGAGAACCAAACGTGTGTGATGCCGCCATTTTAAATCCAATATGGCGGATATCACAAAATGGCAATATATAATTTCCATAGTAACCCCTATGATACGGGTATCAAATGAAAGGGCTTGATGAGTGCAACACAATAATAAACTCGTGACTTTATATGAAACAACCACTGCACAAAACTTTTTTATTTCCTTATACTTATTCTGTAAACAAAATATGATTCTAAATAAAGGACTTAGTTGTACTTTACTTTATATCACTTTACATTTAGGTACTGTGCTGGCAAACCTACATAATAATAATATGAAAGTGAAAATCTATGTGTATTGTCAGTAGGTATGCTTGTTATTTTATCACTCAGCTCCGTAACGACTGAATTATGTCCTGGAATAACACGTGATACATTCTTATCCCGAAAAAATATCTTCGCAAAGGATGTCGCCGGACGCAGATAATTTAATTGTAACATTACACACTACCACTAAAGTTTCCTTCCTGAAGGATCCCAAGCATTCCAATACATTAGTAAAAACTTCCACGAGGGTCATCCCCCTTCCGTCAAAGCATATTTCATCAATAGGTTCACCCAAGATAGCCACCGGCAAAGGCAACATCGCGTGCATCGGCTAAAACATCTCTTCACATAAAGTTACAGAATAACTAATAGTACAAGGCAGAGGCATCAATTATCCAAGAACCATCCATCACCAATGATCAAGAAGAACACCTCTGTCTACGTTAGATATGATGTTATGAATCACGGTACCACAGTATTACAACAATTCCCTAAACTGTGACGGTACAGGTTACACGACCTTTTTGTGTGGCTATAGAGTAAGCGGTGCCCGTGTTTAATACATGCCTATTTAATAATGTACTTGCCTAAACCAACCATAGATGACACAAAAATATACCTACTGATGCTGGTCATGAAAAGCTGTAAATACCTTAATATAGTTAAATATTTAAACGGGACTTTCGCGCTGAAACATATTTTTTATTTACCTTGACGTTTCGATCAAGTTGCATTGGTCATGAGAAGGCTGAAGTAGCGGGTGTCAGCGTCGGGAAGGGCGAGGCAACTACCCGCATTTGGTTTTGTAAAAAAACATAATTGTAACGACACACAACACTAACGATATCTGCAGTTTTTTTCTGATATAAACCGCGACGCGGACACTTGCTTAACACGGGATTCCAGGACGAAGCCAAATTGAAACCATCCTCCCGGTTAAAATTGAGATACTATTTAAACAACCGGTTCACGTACAATCCTGGACAATTTCGAGGTAAATAAAAGTTAAATTTTCAGCGCGATTAAGTCCCGTTTAATTATTTAACTATGTGTTCGAATCGCGAAAATTTAAAAGCTACAATACCTTAATAGGTAAAATTAATATAATATATCAGTAGAATAGTAAAATGATGGCCACTAGACTAGATGGAGTGACAACCAGCGGAAGGTTACCGGCAGAAATCAGTGGCGTTCATTGAGAAAGGCGTTAGTTCAACACAAGTTGGTGATGATTGTAATGAAAAAGCTCCTAACAACATTCTTCAACCAAGTCTTCAGTTTCTGAACTGCTTATTTTCAAATTAGTTCAATAAAATGCACACACAGATACATCACAGTTTCACAGTGTCTATCTATATATACTTATAATAAAACTGTAACGAGTCCAATTCTGTACATTGAAGATATTATGAAATTTTCTTTTGGAGGGTACTCTATATTCTATACTGAAGCCAAACTGTTTTTTTTTTCACATACAGACAGACAGACAAAACTGTCTGTCTGTCTGTATCTTGGCTAGGCATCACGCCGAAACTACTGAATGAATTCAAATGAAACTTGTCATAATTTGAGCTCATACTACGCGGTAGGACATAGGATACTTTTCATCCCGAAAAGTTAAAGGGTTCCCGCAGGAAAGGGGTTGAAAGATTTTTATAAGAACACGTATCACGCTGAAACTACTGGACGGATTTTGATGCAACTTGGCACAGTTATAGTTTATATGATGATTGAAAATTAAGGATACTTTTTATCCCGAAAACATAAAGAGGAACTCTTTATGTTTTCGGGATAAAAAGGGATAGGGGTCCAAATTCTGTAAATTAAAGATATATATAGTTTTATTTTTTTGAGTCTGTTTTATATTAGGTACTGAAGCCAAAACTGTTTTATTTTTCATTTTTTCTGTCGGTCTGTCTGTCCGTCTGTCTGTATCTTGGCATAGCATCACGCCGAAACTACTCAATGAATTCAAATGAAACTTGGTATGATTTGAATTCATACTTCGAGGTAGGAAGGACATTGGATACTTTTCATCCCGAAAAATTTAAGGGTTCCCGCAGTATAGGGGTGGAAAGGTATTTAAAAGAACACGTATCACGCTGAAACTAATGGACGGATTTTGCTTTCCCGCAGGATATGGGTTGCAAGTTATTTAAAAGAAAACGTATCACGCTGGGATTTTGATGCAACTTGGCACAGTCATAGTTTATATGATGGGTGAAAATTAAGGATACATTTTAATCCGAAAAAGTTGAGGTTCCTTCGGGATATAGGTTCAAATTCTGTACATAGAAGACATTTGTTTTTTTTTATGTTTCGCAGTATTCTATATTGAAACCAAAACTGTTTTCTTTTTCATTTTTGTCTCTCTGTCTGTCTTTATCTTGGCCGCGCATCACGCCGCTGGAACTACTGAATGAATTTAAATGAAACTTGATATGATTTGAGTTGATACTACGAGGTAGGACATAGAAAAAAATACATAGGAAATAGTAAAAATTAAAGTGGTTCCGCAGAATAGGGGTAGAAAGTTATTTGAAAGAACACGTATCACGCTGTAACTACTGGACGGATTTTGATGCAACTTGGCACAGTCATCTATCTATACTTATAATAAAGCAATAGGTACGAAAAAGAAAAAAGTCTAATTGTGGTCTAGGTCTAGGGTACCCTAAAATAAGCTACAGAACATTTTTTTATTTTAATTCGCGTCTTTCTGATTTGGCGATTAGAAGCCGAGCAATTGATAAAAATATTTTTGACGCCGCAAGAAATTTTGATCAAATGTTATGGTACTTTTAATCTAAAGAAATGACCACGCGTGTGAAGCAGTGGGTACAGCTAGTATCGAATAAAAATAAAACAGATGGCCGTTTGTCATACGTAGAATTAATTCCATAATATGTAAGAGTTTCGTTTTGTTAATTTTATTTCGGAACTCATAAACAAAGGCACCCTAGGCTTCGGTTACACGGAGCGAGTTCTCTCGCAGCGATTTGTTCGTTGCGAATATATCGCTGCGAAAGCGAACGGCTTTTTGTTTGTCACATGTAGCGACTGCGATTCACGCGTGTCACCATACATTCTACAGTCGATTGGTACCCAGGCTACTTAACCTATTATTTAATCTGTGCCCAAGCAAAAATAAAACGTGTATTGGACCTAGTCACGCACTTCTAAAAGAGTAGATTCGGTTGGCACGTGTGGAGCTAGCAGAGGTAATGCAGAGTAAGCTTACAACTCGAAAAAAAAAAGGATTCGTAAATGGATCGACCGCAGAGAAAAGTTTGATGAACCAACAGAATACCACAGTTATTTTTTTGGATCTGCGCTGATTACAGAATTATACTCGCAGCGATTTCAACCTTGGCGAATAGACGCAGCGAGTACTCGCTTCGTGTGACCATAGCTTGTATGTGAAACGAAACAACGCTTCAGAACGTCTTAATTAATGTAAATAAACAAGAAACCAATTACACAGTACATATATAGTCTTTATATATATTTACTGTGGCAATTATATCCGACCGAAACAACTGGTTATCAAAACAAAACATTCCTACAAAAGTCGTTATCAAATGCATTGTTTACAAACACAAAGCGAGGTACATAACCGCTGTCGAAAACATGAATCAGAAAATTATATCACTTCACACTTTACTCTTTAGATATTATTAATGCGAAAGTTTTTGAATGATTGTGTGTGTTTGTTACTTCTTCATGCTGAAACCGTTGAATGTATTTTGATGACACCGCTAATGTGCGTAAATCAGTTCGAGTGCAGATTGTCTATATAATCTGGAAATTACCTGGTTGAGTCCGTTAAAGTGCAAAATATTATTTCAACGTCACTCCACCTGGCTCCACTCGAGAACTCGTCCCAACGGTTATCGGTTCTTCTGGAAATGTGACCAGCCCACTGCCACTTTAGCTTGCTTATCCTTAGAGCTATATCAGCTACTTTGGCTCTCCGTCGTATATCTTCATTACGAATCTTGTCCTTCAGAGAAACTCCAAGCATAGCTCTCGCATAGCTCGCTGAGCGACTTTTAATTTGTGGACTAGTTTGACCGTGAGTGTCCACGTTTTGGCTCCGTAGGTCATGACGGACGCACTGATTGAAGTCTTTTGTCTTTAGGCACTGTGGTATGGACGTCGAAGTAAGTGCAATCTGAGTCACAGAATAAATAATTGTACCCCCCCCCCCCCCCTATCGCCTATGCTTTCCTCTCGCTGTCACAAGCGCGCCGCCCCGGCGCTTCCCCAATCCAGGGTTGCTTGACTTGCTAATCTTCATCTGTTCACCGCACCGGTGTGATATTGAATCGATTATTCAATTATGTTATATGAGATTAAACCAAGTGACTTCTATTATCTCAAGTTGAACGGAAACTTTTGTTATATTGAAGTCTAATTGCTTCGATACTCGCCGCCCCTTTTCCCCTATTATAGCTAAGATCCATCTCGATCACATCAGCTTACAAACATAAAAGCCGCATCAAAATCGGTCTATTCTTTGGCAGCTACCATGCGATAGACAGACACAATGATAAATACATACACACCTAAACTTATAACGCCCTCTCTTTTAGAGTTCGAGTGTTAAAAAATGGCGTAATGTTGCTCCTGCTGCTTACGTTTAAAACCACTTCGCAATATGCGATCATCTTACCTGCACTGTTTGCAGGCGTGGCGCTACCATCAAGCGAATGACCTGCTCTGGCAGCAATTTGGTCATTTTGCTCTTTAAACTAAACTAGACTTAAATTTCTTCAAATGTAATTTAAACCTTGTCGACCTTGTAACAAGATCTTTTTGCATCTATTCTAAACTTACGTCAATTTAAGCTGCGCCGCTTAAAATAACGTAATTAAAACAGGTTTTAGCACGCTGTCTAACAGCGTTTGGATAAATTCGGACACGTTCTGAGACAGTGTTTGGACAAATCGGATCTCTCGCCGTGTGGAAACAAAGCTAATTTTACGCTGACAAGCTTTAGTGATTGTTTAGTGAGTGAGGGTTAGATGCCAGGGGAAAAAATACCGTGTTACGAAGCCAACAAAGTTTAAATTACATTTGAAGAAATTAAGTTTAGTTCAGGGGATGTCCAAATCGTTACCAATGTCGTCAATCGGTTCTATAAAAAACTTTACTTAGAGCGTGGCTTACAAAAAAACATGCAATACCCGCGCATGTTTTATTTTGCTCTAAATAGAATATCATATTTTCTTACGTGTTGACGACGTTTGTTGCGATATTTATGTAAATAACTCCCAGTTGGTCGGACCCTACCGCCCCCCCGGTGTAAATAAAAAAAAAACTGAGAGAAAGGTACTCCGGAAAATACTGGGACCAATATATAGATATGACGGCAGTTGGAGAGTGCGGAGGAATAGGGAAGTAGAGGAGCTGTTCGCCGAGCCAAACATCATCGGTTAACCGAAGGCACATAGGCTTCGATGCGCGGATGGGAGGCGGTGGTGCTGTGAAGCGAGCGTACCTGGGACGACCGACAGGACGTCGCCCGGTTGGTCGTTCCAGGTACCGCTGGTCAGGTGAGGTGGAGAAGGCTCTGCGCGAACTCCAGCTGCCTGATTGGCAAGGGGCCGCAGAAAACAGAGAGCTATGGCGTCTTTTGTTGTCAGAGGCCAAGACACACTTTGGGATTATCGCGCCATGTAGTAGTTGTACTTTTATTTATTCTGTGGTAATAGTAGGGTAGACTGGGTACGGTTGAAACAAAACGAATATCTCGCGAACGGTTACGCAGGGAGTGCGGGGTGCAAGCGGAGAACGAAGCGGACGACAGGTCCCAACTCAAATCTGTGTTGCGCCGTTCCCCGCCCGGTGTTTTTTTTTTTATAGGAGGCCATATTGTAGCCCTTCAACTTTTCAACCAAGGGGACGATTGACACAAATAGTTTTTTTTTAAATTTTGTAAATAAGAAAATAGCACTCCAGGAACTAAAATGGTATGTATAACCCTCTCGTAGTTAGAAACAATCTCTTGAATTTGACATTCATCATCGTCGCTTGGCTTAAAGAACAATACTGTGAACGATAAAAGCCAAATCGTTTCAACCGAGCCCTAGCAGGTAGGGTTCTGAAAAACATCCTAATGACATGCATGATGGCCAGCTACGTAGCTAGAACATATTATTATTTATTCTGTTGCTAGACTGAGGTGACGTGACGCAGTTTTACTGGCCAAGGGGAACCGAGCGCCCGCGTGGCTCCCTTCTGGGTGACGTTTGTCTAACGCTTCAACTTGCCAATGATCAAAGAGGTTGATTGAACTACACATAAAACTATTACCCATAAAATAGACACGATTAAATCAATTAGGAGTAGTTTTATCGACGTCGTAAAATGCGTTGGTTAATTAGCAATATTGGAGATGTAGCATTTTCCGATGATAAAGTTTAATATGTACTCAGTTTTTTTTTAATGACCGAGCAACGATTTCTCTAATCAGTTTGGACTCATCGGTGTTTGTAAGAGTGCGTGTGTGTATGTATGATTGTATCTGTTGATCCGAGTGGATGTCGTGTGATACTTTTTTTTGTAGATGCCAAAATCGGTAGACATTTTTGTATGGAACTTTGTATAAAGGTACTGTACAATGTAGAGACCAACATAGATTACTTTTTCTCTCGGAAAATGGTAAAATAAAATCGGGAAATTGAAAATTTAGGTGGACTGGTATACTCTTGAAAGGCATGGATGGCGTTTTATACATTTTAGTCCGGAAAATGGTAAGCTCCCGCAGGAAATTTCAAAATTTTCAAAATTGTTGGTGCCCAGCAACTCGCTTTATTTCAACTAGAATTAACTGATTCTTAACATTTTATGCAATCTAATATTAATGTGCTTCGTGAGGAAGGACATTATGCTAGTTAATTTTACTTTTTACCCGGAAAAATTACCATGCGGGCAATTCCGCGGAGAGCAGCTAGTTTGACATATATATTCATTATAACAGTGAATGTGTTTATAATATGGGCGGCTCCAAATTATAAACTTATCTAAGGTTCATGAACGAAACTAAAAGTTCAATTTTGCTTGACGCAAAATCAATTGGCTCGAAATACACACAAAATCGTCTTAATGAATATTGGTTTTTAAGTCTCATCAATATTATTTCCAGTAATTTCTTTTGAAACATTGCCCTTCAGACTGAAACATAGCTATGTTTGCAACCTACTGCTTGGCGATTGAATACCTGGCAAGCATAGGTACTATAGACTGGCAAAAGTGAGGTCTTGCTGTCTTGCACCAGAGATCTACCACTACAAAACTGTTTCAGCTTGATTACTCCAAGAATGTTCAAGTAAAATGGCTGTGACATACAGACAGACGGACATGACGAATCTATAAGGTTTCTTTGTTTTATTATATAGAACCTTAAAAAGTACGAATTTGACAGTGAAGAATCGTTTTTTGTACTTTTGACGATTTATTTGTTGTTAGTTTTTGATTGTTTATATTGTCCACCCAGGTAAAGCCGCGGGGTGCCTAGTCTAAAGTTACAACCATCGATTATGATAAGTGATACAAGACACCAACAGATGGTGCAAATACGGGTGCGATCCTCAGCCCCTGTTGCTTATCTATGCAGTCCCCACGCCAGAGGTCCAAGTGGCCTGACAAACTATTACATACCATAACGACAGAGATGTGTAAGCTACTAACCTAGTTCTAAGGTCCGCCGATATAGCATTAAGTAGTTATTAGTAACCTCAGTCATCATGTAGACGCCTAGGAATAAAGACGTATCCTAAACACCCTCTTTCGTTCATCACTGAATTACCAACTAACCACATTACATGGCAACCCAGCAACGACATAGCATGTGGTAAAAGAGGTAAAAAGCTAGACAAAAAAAATTGTACATACAGACATTCAAACAAATATACCTAGCTGGCACTAATATATCATCAGCTACGCCAATAACTAAAGCTTCCTAGCCTCAGAACTGCAAACCCATCAATTCCCGTAATCTGGGCGGCCGCCAGTAAAGAGACAACGAATGTCTCGTTAAACTTCTTTCATGATAATTAAGTCAGATGGATGGAATAAACACAGGCCGCGCGGTGGCCACTTCTGATTGTTTTCCGCGACGGTTTTGGTTCTGACACATCATACATTTTTCGGAGGAATTTCCCACTAAACAAAACAGTGAAGCGTTGGGCGCCGCGCCGTGCGGGGCGGGGCTCTTGTGAGTTATCTTATTTTTATTTTATACTTGCGCTAGCTGCGCCCCGCGGTTTCAACCGCGTGTATTATTATGATGGATGATGATGATGAATTGTAGTTTTTTTTTTATTACTGACTAGGCAATCGTTTTACCACGATATCACCTGATGGAAAGCGATGATGTGGTCGAAGGTGTAGCACGTTTGCCTAGTAGATACCTATTCACTCTTGACTTGAACACACCGGGGTTATAATTTACCGGAAACACTGACGAGGGCAGGGCATTCCACTCCTTTGCAGTTCTTATAATAAATGAAGAAGCGTAACGCTTCGTTCTTGTGCGAGGTATTTCAACCATGAAACCATGGTGCTTTGCTGATCGTCTAGTCGTACGGTGATGGAAAGGTGATGGGGGAATCAAGTTGTGCTTATGTGTTAATCCAGGATATAAGCTGTCCAAATTCACCACCAAATTTCATTCAAATTCCGTCCAGCCGTTTGAGCGTGAAGGAGTAACAAACATACATACACACTTCTAAAGATAAAAGATAGATGGCGTTAATCGGTTTTTATGCATTTTATGTCGTTTTGTATGGACTGTCAGTTCTAATGTATGGAGTTCTGCATCGCGCATACGAAGTTTTCTCGATAGAGAGTATTCATTTTTAAAACTAAGCTCAGCTTGGTCTGTTTACGAAAGTGGCTTCCGAAAGTATTCGAAACTTTTTTTTTGTTGATGTATCATTTATTTGAGACTGCAACGCCCCGCGGTTTTACACGCGTGGATAATGATGAAAGTACCATAAGTAAACCTCCGGTCTTTGAAGTATATACCTATCTATGCAAAAATCACGTCAATCCGTCGTTTAGTTGATGTGTAAAAGAGGATTATATAAATCAACAAACAAACAAAGTGTGTTTGTCGCATATAATAATAATATTATAATGAGAAAAGATTGGATTTTTTGTTTGTTTGTGTGTGATGACTAAACTCAAAAAATAATTAACCGATTTTAAACATTATTTCACTACACAATTCCAGAAGGACATAGGCTACTTTTTACACGACTGCCCAAAAATAGGAGTGTATTGTTTTTAGCATTAATGTATGTATGTTTGTATGTGAGTTTCTTTATTCCACCATAACTTTTAAATGCCAGATTAGATTTAGACGTATGGGGTATCGTTAGAATCCTTACATCCCCCCCGAGTAACTTAGTCTATATTATTATTTTTTTAAACATTCTGTATGGTTGCAGTACGGCACCTTCTACAAACTCGAAAAAAAAAGTCTTGATAAGCACATTCCAAAGTATATAATTTTTTGGCACAAGCTCTTTTTTTGGCAGGGCAGGCGTATTTTTACTTGTAGCTAGCTATTACATATATATTTTTGTACTCTATTTAAAAAGGCAAATTTGCAAAGTTTAACGGGAAATCTACGGGAGGAGCCATAGGGCAGAGCAGCTAGTAATACATAAAGGTAAGTAAGGTAAGGTAGTAGTGGTAGTTTTGGTCACAAACAATACAACACGTGCCTATCATTGTATTTTGTGACTATACCCAAGTAGTTTTGATACTTTTAAACATTTTAAACATTCGCGAGTAGACCTTTTCATTTTCACTTTGATCCCCGAAACCGCCATTTGGAATTAAAATGTACCGAACAAGAGTGGGAGTTTTCAAAGAAACTAGTACATTTAAGAACTGGATAACTGTTCAAATAATCATATATTTGCAATATTTTTTGTAGTAATTTGATAGATAAACTGTTTAAATTTCTTAAATTGTTTAAATAGTTTTTTTTTAGATTTTAATATCTATACAGAAATTAGAGAATGTTTACTATCTGCGTGCGTGCGTGGTCGGGAGGAACGGAAATAAACAAGTATATTACGATTATTTTGATGTAATTTTTATATTTTATGTCAGTTAAATAGTTTATCTAATTACTACAAAATATATTGCAAATCAGCGATTACCTTAAACAGATTTCTGGTTCGTAAATGTACTAGTTTCTCTGAAATACTCTCACACTGTTTGGAACAATTGAATTCAACAATGGCGGCATGCCTGCGCAATTAAGTTACTGATGAAAAGGTGTATTGAATTGATGTTGATCGAACGTCGGTCAAAATGGTATTCAGATAAATAGGTTTGATACGCTCTGCCGGATAGATAATGTGCATCTAGAGCGGCACTCAACCATATTGCACGTGCGCTCTGTTTATTCCAAACCAATAATGAGTTTGAGTGCTGAATAATGTTTGAATATTTATTGGACCGTGGTTATAATGATCTACTATGCGTTGCTATGTAAATAAACCTGGATAACTAACAAGCAGCCACGAGCGGAGGGCCGGCGGCAGCGGACGTTTAAAAAAAACATTTTTTTTTAATTTTAGTACAGACGTTTATTCGCCTCAACGTCTAACTTACTTATCACAAATAAGCTCACAATCTAAAAAGAAATGTAAAAATGAACAAGTAAAAATATTATAAAAATACAAAATCCCGACTGCGAACAAAATTATTGACTACGAGCTGACCGCCCGCAAAAATAATCACACTAATATTATAAAGGCGAAAGTTTGTACAGTAGTCGCAGCCAATGTATATGTTTGTGAAGTTGGGCTCTGTGACGATTGCGCAGGTACTGCTGTGGGGATAAAATTGCATAAAGTAAAAACGAGATAGAATATTCGAAAAACGTAAGCGAGTGAGCGAGGTAGTTATACAATGCTGTCTTCAGCAGTGTATTCAACTTCAACATTGGGATTGCGCCTGAAAAATAGTAGTTTGCGCAGCCACTATCAGATAACTTCCGAGACACATACTTTCGCTTCGCCTACTATATGTATGTGTATGTTTTATACTTCTTCATACTTAAACGGCTTAACGGATTTGGATGAAATTTGGTATGGAGGTAGCTTTTACCCTGGGTTAACACATAGGCTATTTTTTTATCCCGGAATAATGCACGGTTCCTGAGGGACGCGGGTGAAACCTTGGGGTGCAGATAGTATTTATATAAATTAAACGTTTATTTTTTTCTTACATAAAGCATTAATATAATAGTTGCAATTGCAACAATAGACTATATATTTACATTAATTGAATACCTAATATAAAATTGTAAATTTTGTATGAAGTTTAGAATTACTATTTAGTTATAGGAATTATATATTTTTCAAATAGTATCTTAAAGACCTCAAAACGAAGACGACCTCACTCGATAGGTTTTCGTTCATTTTTTGTTCCGTCGGAAATACAATATGGCAGCTATAAGCCGCCATATTAGTTTTCTTGACACTTCATATTTCATTTAGAACTCTAATGATTAAGACGAATCCAATGATACCTCATTTATCAAAATCCATCAAGCCGTTTAGGCTGTAAGATGCGCCTTAGAAACGTACAAACAAACATACATACCAAAAACCCCAAAAACCCTAAAATTAAAGGAAAATAAAAATAAATAAGTTGCAAAAAAAGGTTGGTTACTAGCATTCACACAGTTAAAAGTACTAAAGCAAGACCAAGACCTAAAATACCAACAAACTAACATTTGATCAAAATTCCTTCAACCGTCAAAAAGTTTTTATCGATCGCTTCTACTCATCCGATTGAGATACCAATTACACAAATTTTTAAGTCAAACCCTAAACTATCCAACAGTGAAAACCGCATTGCAATTGGTCCAATAGTTTTTCAGTGATGCGCGAACAAACAAACATAAAGACAAATAGATAGACACGATATTTTAAAATGTTATATTCTTGTTCAGAAGCTTATTTTATACCCTAGACCTTTTTTTAATTATCTCCTTTGTACAAGATTTATCGTACTTATTGCTTTATTATAAGTAAAAAAAAAACTGCGTTGTTCTTATTAATTATGCTCAAAGATCATACTCGTAGTAAACTGACTCCTTCTAACTACATTTGAATTTATGATTTTTAAAACCCTACATGTAACTTTTTTTTTCAGATTTGTGTTAGCCCCGGTATCATCATTTATAGTTTTCGACCTATCGATTCATGCAAAAAACTCACTTGTAAAGGAGAAAAAAACATTCCGAAACTCAGTTATTTCAAAAACACCACATGTGATAAACTAGAAAAATCTTCTTATACTGTACAAAGTTGAAAGAGTGAGCTATGTACTAACGATAAAAACTGTATAAAGGTTACGAGTGAGCTAATGATTTATTTAAACTTTATTGCACAATTCAATAGAGCACAAATAGCGGACTCAATAAGCTAAAAAATAAGCTAAAGAAAGACCAAGGTAGCTGCAAATAAACTTGGTGTTTTGTCTAAGGTTAGGCGGTACTTCACGCCGGGACAGCTTTTGAATCTTTACCAAGTACAGTTTCGATCTTGTATGGAGTACTGCTGCCACCTCTGGGACGGTTCTGCCAAGTATCAGCTCAAGGCTTTGGATTCAATTGAGAGACGTGCTATGAAGCTCATTGGAGATGACACTTTGGTAAAAAGTAAGCTTCAAAGTCTGACGCATCGGCGTGAGGTCGCAAGCCTTTCGGTATTCTACAAATTGGAGAGTGTGCACAAGACTGCACAATCTGATTCCCCCATTACCGTACGACTAGACGATCGGCAAAGTGCCACCCTTTTATGGTTGAAATACCTCGCACTAGAACGAAGCGTTACGCTTCTTCATTTATTTTAGGAATTTTTAAGCAGTGGAATGCCCTGCCCTCGTCAGTGTTTCACGTAAAATATAACCCAGGCGTGTTCAAGTCAAGAGTGAATAGGTATCTACTAGGCAAGCGTGTTACACCTTCGACCACATCATCGCTTCTTATCAGGTGAGATCATGATCAAACGATTGCATGATATGAGTTCATACTACGAGGTAGGACACTGGATACTTTTCATCCCAAAAAATTAAAGGGTTTCCGCAAGATAGGGGTTGAAAGTTATTAAAAAGAACACGTATCACGCTGAAACTACTGGACAGATTTTTTGATGCAAATTGACACAGTCATATATCTATACTTATAATAAAGCAACAGGTAGGTGCAGAATTTTGAAATCACTGTTAAAAAACTACAAACCGAGTTAACTCAATTCCAAAAAGAGGTTCTGGATTTACGAGCTGACATGAACACTATTTACACGGAGGTTCTTTCTTGCGTAAATGACGTCAAGCTTTTAAACGAACGAACGACTAAGATCGAGCAAAGACTAGATTTGCTTGAGGTGGCAGGAAGTACTGAAAGCATCAGGAATATGCAATCAACAAAAATCAAAAGAGAGGCGGATCAGAAATGTTTGCGTGATGATATTGAGCTTATGGGGATTCCGGAAACAAGCGGTGAGGATTTGCGCGAACTTTTACTGAGGGCAGCAGCTATAATAATAATAATAAGATTTTATTGATATAAGCTCCGGTTACAAAACATAACAATCATTGGTCCCCAAACTAGGTTAACCTGTATCTTGGGGACCTCCTTCCTAAATGACACAATTCTTAGAACCTCAAATTACATAAATTAAGTGATGCTTCCTACTGAAAGATTGACTGACAAATAGCTTTATAAATCATAATAATTAAATCATTTTTAGCAATATATCTCAACTTCCTGAAGACCCACGATAACTAGTAGCAATGAGATCAACATGCAGATTCCACTTACAAAGATCATCGATAATAACTCCTAGGTATCTTAAATCCCCAATTCTTGCAATCTCCATACATTTGCAGGTGTGATCCGAGACAAGCCCACATTTGTGAACCTGTAGTTTGAAGTCCTTCTGTGGCTTCGAGGAGTTTGTGATAGCAACTGTCATAAATTTGGTTTTGTTGAGATTTAAAGTAAGTAGATTGTGGTTTAGCCACTTAGATACTATCTCAATGCCTTTTTCCGCAAAAGAGCGCGCCTCAGTCCAAGTCTTCCCATGAAAAATGAGAGCGGTGTCATCAGTAAGCAAGCTTACTAGAGGTGCCAATAGTTGCAACTGATGTTGTGGATACTTATCGTGTTGGACCCTCGCTCACTGTTGGCAGCCCTGCAGCTGGTGGTAACCACGAATGTGCATTGTCAAGCATGCCACGCTCTTCCCCGCGCCCTGTAGTGGTCCGTTTGGCACACCGCAATCTTCGCGATCGTCTAATAAGCACTGCACGTAAACGCCCACTTATCACCTCTAATTTGGGGCTTCATGAGACCGAACACAAGCGAATCTATATCAATGAGAGATTCACCAGACATTACAAGCAGCTGTTCCACAAAGTCAAAGAAGAAAAGAAGAAGTTTAGCTGGAAATATCTAAGGACAACTAATGGGAAAATGTTACTCAGAAAAGGACAAGGAGAAAAGGTATCATGTGAAATGTGAACAGGATATACATGATATTTACAAAAACTCGTATGTGAATTATTAATTAGTAGTAACCTTTTTTGTATTAATAAGGCTAATTTTATGAATCTCAAAATACTTATTGATACTTGGTTTGATTGTAAATTTTAGAAATGATGAATATTTATATAAATAATCAACATGCATAAGTTTAAATTATTGTGAAATTATAAAGTATCTATGATAAGTTTAGAAAATAAGTATCATGTTTCAAGACAAACCGTTTTAGCTCTACAAGTTAAGGAGACAGACGGACTGACAGACAGTCATTATTATTATTATTATTATTATTAATATTACCTATGTATAATGTTGTCTCTATTAGATTCGCAAGCTTACTACGAGTACAATATCATATCATACCTAAGCTGTAATATAACAATAATAGAGTGGCTAGTAATATTTTAATTTCAACCGTAATATTTTACTAAATGTTTACAGCTCTAGCAATTTGCAGTTATGCTTAGTATTGTCTTGTTATTTTAACAGCTAAACATAATAATGCTAGATTGCAGTTTCTGGTATTCATTATTAATTATGCAGATTGGAAGTAACGAAATAATTTGTAACTACCTGCTTAATATGCTTTAAAACCTACATGTGAGAAAGGAGCGAGTTGAAAACTACTGTAAACGTTGCGAGACTACTGTCCTCGCAGCATTTATGCTGAACTTGCTCCTTTTGTACACAGCAGATGCATTAATGTTTATTTAGTTAAGTCTTTACTTTTATATCTTGTAACATGTATCTTGTTTGTGCACAAGAAACGTCTTTTCTTTCTTTCTTTCTTTCTTTAGGTACGAAAAAGGCTGTACAAAGAAGATAAATAAAAAAACTCTTGGGTGCTTTAAAAAGGTATTGAACAAGTATATAATTTTTTTTTATCGTGTCTTTCTGCCTGTTTGTCTGTATGTTTGTTTGTTCACGTATCACGTAAAAACTACTGGACCGATTGCAATGCGGTTTTCATTGTTAGATAGCTTAGGGTTTGATTTAAAAACTGGTGTAATTGGTATCTCTATCCGGTGAGTTAGAAGCCGAGCAATAGATAAAAGTATTTTTGACGGCTGAAGAAATTTTGATCAAATATGGTATATTGGTCCTGGAATAGCACATTATGATACTTTGAACCTAAAGAGAACCTATAGAAAAGACCACGCGTGCGAAGCCGCAGGTACAGCTAGTATCTAATAATTTCTTATGTTTAAGTGTGTAGGTACATCTATACATACATAATATCTTTTTAATAAGTTTTGCTTATTAATAGACCTCCCCCATATCTTTCCACAAATGTATTTCTCTAGCTTTCGACGTCCAATCTGGTCAAACGTTGTCTATGATGTCGACCTTTGCTCCTGGTTTCGTCTCTTGGTATCCCTACTCTCTCTCTCTCTCTCTCTCTCTGACTCTGTAACTCTTTTAGTCCATCGTATATTTTCCATTCTACGGACATGTCCCGCCCCGCCCAGTTCCATTTCAATGATCTTATAGTTTTTGTCACGTCAGTTACTTTGGTTACGTCACGGGCGGCATATTGGACCCTCAGCACAGAATAAATAATAGTACAAGTACCCTGAGTAACGAGGGACTCAGAGTTAACTTCCGAGCTTTAAACCCCCTCGGGGTTCGGGAGTTATGTAGTCCCAGGTGAAGCGAGGGGTCCAAATATGCCGCCCGTGACATAAGACAGTCTTTATCCCCGAGGTGAATACTCTACTTTTCATACCTTCTGCGAGACAATAAAAACAATAAATGCACCATAGGCTGCTTGGCTTTCGAGTCGATGCTAAGTGTTGGAAATAAACTAAAAGGACGGATTCGGATACAGCATTGAATCCTTCTGTTATTCTCCATTGATTAAAATCGTTATTCTTTTCGTATTAATCTTTTCATTTTTCCGGTAGTAGATTATTAATAGTCATAGTCATAGTCACAATCACAGTCATAGTCATCTCTGCCTGTCTCTTGTTTCACATTTACTAACAATAGCGCCTTCTTTTTGTGTTCTGCCTATGGTGGCTAGTTCAATTTTCGAATAAACTCTCTTTACAATGCTAAGATCTATGCTAAAAGTCATACGAGTTTTAACGTTCCAAATTCAAATCACATTATACCTCTTGGGAGTTTCATATAACTTTATCTCCCTTGGGATATAATGCCTTGCTATACGTGGAGGTTGCATGATTGGACATTGACGAGCAGGTGATATGAAAAATCATTTGTTCAACATAATTTATGTTTTACCGGTAGTAAAAAAAGGAGCGTGCGTCTGGCACCGCGTGTATGTAAGTATGCTGATAACTAAGATTATGACCGTCTGACACCACGAACTGCCCCACGCGGAGGCGCGGTGGTATTCTTCTTATTCGAGATAGGGACCGTAAGGCCTGCACTGAGGTCCCGCTTGGGGTGTATTGTGCATGTGCGGTGGTATATATATATATATATATATATATAAATAAAATTACATATATAAATATATATTCAAATAATTTGCGTATTCAAAATAAATGAGTAGTCACGGTGACCAAAATTACTACTTCTTCTACTAAATGCTCACAGAATAGTTAATATTGGTTTGGTTTATTTAGATCGGTTACTTTATCATGAAAAAGAGTTTCTTGTGCATTTACGTACTGCGACTCTAGTATATCGTAATAAATTAACTACGTATCAAAACATGTAGCAACATAATTGCTTAATTAAGTTCAAAATACACACATGATTTTGTAATTATGTTAACTACGACCCCCAGGGTGTGCTGCCTGATTTTACAGCCCTCCCTGTTTGCGTGGCGTCAGATCCAATCTAGCGCGGCTTGTTGTAGCATATTAAAATTTGTTTGTTGAATTAATTACATCACGTTCACACGTTGTCGGTTTTTCCAACTAGATGTCTATTTTTCCACTCCGAATCTGGTTCTCAATGACTCAGGACTTAAACAAAATAACTAGCCACTTGCAAGTTTACTTTTTGACCACAAATTTGGACACCATGATACTGCCCTTACTGATCCATAATCTATCTATCTATACTAACTGGTGTACAATAAAGTATTATCTATCTATACTTATAATAAAGCAATAAAAACGAAAAAGTCTGTACAAAGAAGATAATTTAAATAAAAATGACTAGGGTACTTAAAATTAGCTACTAAACAAGTTTTTTTATATGTATTTGAGAATAGGCAAGATGTATTGATTGAATACCTTGGTCTAAAGGCATTTAGCATTTAAGGCAATTTAAATAAAAAATAAACATTCACTGCGCTAACCTAAAATTACTCTACAAATAATTCATTTCATTATGGGAGCTTACATTTTATTTCTATTTTTTATTTGGTAGCCGTGAAAAGCTCGCCACTACTGGTATAAATTAATGCCATGCAAAAGTGAAATACATTCAATAAATGTGTGAAATAAATAGTTTTTGTGTTATCTACTACCTTGCCGCGTGCGGTAGGTAGCTATCTCGGTATGCGCGCAATGAGGCTTGTTGGCTATATATCGCCACCTGATCACCGACTAAGTGTTAATTTTTGGTTTAATTGGCATACATTAATTTTATCCGAACCCCAGCTCGTAACAATATTTTTAGATAACTTCAAAAGGCACACCATTGAATGCAATCGGTTCCGGGTCAATAAGATCGTTAAACATGATCTATGTTCATTCCGAGACAGATATCATCGGCAAATCGAAAGTTCTAATCGTAAGCGTCGAAGGTATGTTCTTCCAAGGCATTAGTCATCAGTTTCGGGGATATAACATCCCCTGCGCATTGACCTTTTCATATATAAAACATGATGTATACAGCGTTAGGGTGTTACCACACCGAACGATCGATCCTCGATCGATAGTAGGTAGAATCAGATCAGTCGTCGTCGATCGACAGTTACTACGATCTGCTCGATCGGTCGAGTTATATCGATTCATAATCGATCATCCGATTAGTATGGCAACATCCCTACGATTCAACACAAGCGAGAACATGAGCGACACATTGTACAATAGCTACATGTTTGTCCGCAGGGTGCGACGTTCGACAGATGGACAGAGGAGAAGGACAACACGGAGTTCGAGCAGAACTGCCTGTTCAAAGTCGACGAGTATGGCTTCTTCATCTACTGGAAGAGCGACGGCAAGGTAACACGTTACAACAAGCTGTAAACTTTCAATTATTATCTATACTTATAATGCATACTTATTGACCGAGCGAGCGCGAAGCGCGAGCGAAGCATCTCCGTTTCAGCTTGGGCAAAAATGCTTTCATATGTCCGGATGTCAGTCCGGATCTCTGTTCTCCTCTACAGGTCGCATTTCTCAACCGATCTAGATGAAACTTGGTATACAGGTTAAGCAAATTTTTAGAATTTTTTAGTCGTCGGGGATTTTTGGTTGGAGGGGTACTTCTCCCAAAAAAGGGTAAAAAGGGGGCTACTGAATATCTCCGCTATATTAAATCAGGTTTCGATGGTTCTTTTTTTATTTGAATGGTAGTAACTTTAAGTTAGTCTCATAAAAAAATTGATGAAGATCTGATGAGGATCTTCGGCATGATGAGCAGAATAGCTCCTCAAAATGCGGTAAAAATCTAACTTTTAGGTAATGTTAGTTTTTACAATAAGGTAACTAGATGGCGCAGTAGCGCCGTCAATCATCAATCAATCAACAACAATCAA
The DNA here is from genome assembly GCA_946251855.1 of Alsophila aescularia. Taxonomy (NCBI): domain Eukaryota; kingdom Metazoa; phylum Arthropoda; class Insecta; order Lepidoptera; family Geometridae; genus Alsophila; species Alsophila aescularia. The sequence continues at coordinate 33,318,337 of OX276381.1, forward strand.
CAACAATCAACAACAATCTAGCGGTGCACTACTGTGCACCGCTAGATTGTTTGCAAAAAAGTTTGTGTGCGTGAGTTCTACAGCTCACAGAGCCAATAAGAACGAAAAAGTCTGTACAACGAAGATAATTAAAAAAAGGTCTAGGGTACTTAAAATAAGCTTATGAACAAGAAAGTCTGTCTGTTTGTCTGTTGTTTGTTTATTTGGTTTGTCTGTATGTTTGTTCGCGCATCACGTAAAAACTACTGGACCGATTGCGATACGGTTTTCACTGTTGGATAGCTTAGGTTTGATTTAAAAACTGGGGTACTTGGTATCTTAATCTAGTGATTACATGCCGAGCAATCGATAAAAAACTTTTTGATGGCTGAAGGAATTTTGATGAAATGTTTGCATATTGTTATTTTAGGTCTTGGAATAGCAAGTAGAGTACTTTTAACCTAAAGAAATGACCACGCGTGCGAAGCCGCGGGCATAACTAGTATTAAAATAAAACTCAACTGCGAACAAAACTAAGATGGGCAAAGAAGATTTAGATTCTTGATTTTGAAATATCAGATGCAGTCGGAGACATCGCGCATTTAATTTCTCCTTTGACGGGATAAGCTCGAACCTAGCGATCTACCCTCATGCCTCCCAACTTTAAAATTCTCAATATATATTTTTTCTCAGGCTGTGGCGCGCCAAACGAACATAAATACATACAGTCCAAAAAAATATGCCCTCCGCAGTCGTGTAAAAATGAAACGCTATTGCGTCTCACGTCCAAGGGTGTGAAGTAAATATGAATATCGACGAGCAACATTAATGCTGATATTTCTACATCACACAGCGTTGAAAGTCAGTTCACGTGAATGTTCACTTTAGTATCAACGTTTTATGAGTTTGTTGCCTCCCCGTGCCAAACCGGGGCGGGGCGTTAGTAACTAATATCCAAGTAAGGTGTCAGGTCAGGATCTGTCATAGATTTACAAGATAACTTCAACCGTCGATAGGATCTGTCTACTAACAAAACATCCACATATTCAATGTAACTCGTCAACTTAATATTGTAACTTGTTATGTAATTTATATTATTTTCTAATTTATATGTCATGCTGCACCCTATAGTTTCACCCGCTGCGTGGACAATTGTGTTAATCCTGGATCAATGTATCTACATTACAAATTTAATTCAAATCCGTTCAACCGTTACAACTTTTGAAGAGCATCGACATAAAGATCTCGATGCGAAACGCCTTCTCATAAAGAACAGTCCCAAGCCTTCCTACACCTACACCTACAATTCTTCAGGTCAGTTGCATTGTGCGCCTTGCAATAGGACCTTTAAGACCAAATTTGGCTTTGCCAGTCATATTCGCTCACACAAGAGATAACAAGGTTCACCGTTGATGGATACGTCAAGGAGGACATCATCATCATCATCATCATCACATAATCATCATTTAAGATATAAATTATGATAAGGGTTCTAGGAACACAACCAAAACCCATCCACAGCTAACATAATAGTCGCTCGTAACCCCAAAATACTATTATTTATTCTGTGCCCCAACTATCACTTTCGTAGCAGCCTCTACGAAAATCTACGAAATCCCCACTAAGTACGTCTTTCTCTTCTTATTCACTATCTTAAACAAACCCTACCCAAATTAAACTATTGTAAAATATATGATGATGTTGACTCGTCGAGGTGCATCACTCGACGAGTCAACATCACCCGAAGAAGCCTCTTGCAGTGTCGTATCCAAATAACAAACGTCTGACATCAAGACGTTTGGTATTTGGATAGAGGTATATGTTTTTTATTGTGTACTAGCTGTACCCGCGGCTTCGCACGCGTGGCCTTTTCTCTAGGTTAAAAGAACTCTTTTATTATTCCAAGAACTATACCAATACACCAACATTTAGAAAAAAAACCTTTAGCCATCAAAAAGTTTTTATCGATTGCTCGGCTTCTACTCATCGGATTGAGATAATAAGTACAGTAGTTTTTAAGTCAGACCCTAAGCTATCCAACAGTGAACTGAGTGACTGCATCGCAATCGGTCCAGTAGTTTTAACGTGATGCGTGAACAGACTAACAGACAAACAGACAGACACGATTTTAGTAGCTTATTTACATATATATGTTTTTACATCTTCCTCTTACAGATTTTTTGGCACTTGCTGCTTTATTATAAGTAGGCTCCGCACCAATGACTTTTCTGAGTTATGTACGGTTTTCCATCGCTCCGTGCTTCGGAGGGCACGTTAAGCTGTCGGTACCGGCTCGTCGTTAAGCCATGTCAGAGGCCCTCGGGCGGCTTGACAAACTCTGACATCAGTGGCCAGCACTACCTCATACGACAAATAAACAAACATTATAAGTAAAGATGCCCTTCACTTTTGAACAAAATAATACAAATATGTGTTTTATTACATAACTTTAATCATGCTTATAAAACAGACCGTGACATACCTACTGATTGACTGACTGACTGACAAACAGACAACGCCCAACCTAAACCGTGGACCTAGGTTTTTAAAATTTGGAGGAATATTCATTGAGTATCCTGGAGTTGAACTACGGTAGTAACTATAAAGCGTAAAGCATGAATCAACCAACCAACCACAAACCAACTCCAAAAAAAAACCCTATCCTGCGAGGACCCTATAATTTACCGATATGAAAAGTATCCAATGTCCTACCTCGTAGTATGAACTCAAATCATGCCAAGTTTCATTTAAATTCATTCAGTAGTTTTGGCGTGATGCCTAGCCAAGATACAGACAGACAGACAGACATACCGACAGACAAAAATGAAAAAAAAACATTTTTGGCTTCAGTATCCTCCAATAAAAATTTACAATATATTTTCAATGTACAGAATTGAACCTGTTACAGTTTTATTATAAGTATAGATATATATTATATGTATATAAATATATATATATATATATATATATATATATATATATATATATATACATATATACATATATATATATATATATATATATATAAGTGTTTTTTCTGGCCTCCAGGCCATGTCTTTCATTTCATTTATATTTTACAATAGTACAATTTGGGTAGGGCTTGTTTAGCGTGGGGTTTTACTTATGTTATAATTTAATTTTACCATTTATCGTTTGTCTGACTCACAGTTTTGGTGGAAGTAAGCTACATATTTTTATATTGTTCATTTTTTTTTTAATAATATATCATTTATTTAAATCGTGTCTGTGTGTTTGTTCGCGCATCACGTAAAAACTACTCGACCGATTGCGATGCGGTTTTCACTGATGGATAGCTTATGGGTTGATGGGTTTGACTTAAAAACTGTTGTACTTAATAATTAGATGCCGAGCAATCCATAAAAATCTATTTAACGGCTGACCGAATTTGGAAGAAATGGACGTCGGATGATTTCTGTATTTTTTTTTTTTTTTTTTTTTTGAGAATTTATATTTACAAAATCTAAATTAAACAAAGAATATGAAAAATTGTGTGTTGACCTTGACCTTGTCTGAAACATAGATTTATGTTACGGATAACATGAATATCCTCATACCTATTTACGGGGTAGATTTTAACCCCTAACCTGTAAGCCACAAGGACCCCAAGGCCCAAGGGGTGAATGGAAACGGCCAGGTGGCAATTTGGTTAGCAGGTGACCTTTTGCATAAATTAGCAGGTTGTTTCAGTATTTGTGCGGTAAAAACTAATTTGGCGGCATATATTATGCAAAGGACATCTGCCTTGATAGTGACGTGAGGCGGAATATTATATTTTAGCAGGAACTAGCTTTCGCCCGCGACTTTGTTCGCGCGGACTACAGTGTATCGCGAAAAAAACACCACGGCAACGGCAGGGTGTGCTTGCCCGTCACTTATTCATACAAACTTGACGGGTGATCACTCCACTATTTGATGTTCTGGGTCCAAAATTAACCATGAAACCATTTTTTTTGTCTTCATAATCAAGGATTGAATTGAAACAATATTATGGTAAAAAGATAATTGTCCTAAAAGTTATGAGCTACGACACATCCGTATTTTAAAAGGATTTTAACGCAATTTTGGACGTAAATAAATTACATAAGAGGATAGAAAACTCGAAAACAATTTCAGCAGAGTATAATCTAGTTTATTAGTCTAGTTTAGTTTTGAAAAAGGGCAATGGAACGCAGCATTCTAGGTATAAAACGAATTGATCGAGTTAGAAATACCGTTCTTCGTGCCATGACAGGTATTGCAGATGTAGGAGAAAAAACGGCTCAAATGGGATTGGGCGGGTCACGTGAGCAGGATGCATCCCGAAATATGGGCAAAGATCGCCACACGTTGGGTACCCAATGACCGACGAAGGCGTCGAGGCTGTCTAAGGCAGCGGTTGCGCGACGATCTCGATACTTTTAAAGGAACTTGGATTGAACTTGCAGAAGATAGGGATAAATGGAAGGAATTGCGGGAGAACTTTGCCCAGCAATGGACACTAACTAAAATAAATAAATAGTTTAGTTGGTCAACATCTCAACTTACTACCATTTTCATCATCATCATTTCAGCCTTTAGAAGTCCACTGCCTCCCCCAAAGAGCGCCACGACGAACGGTCTTGTGCTGCCTCCTTCCACTGACTCCCTGCGATGGCTACAATGTCGTCCGTCTCTACGAACGAACTATCTGGCCTGCACATTGCCACTTCAACTTGAAAATTCTGAGAGCTATGTCGATAATCTTGGTTCTTCTACGGATTTCCTCGTTGTGGATCTTATCACGTAGTGAAACTCCGAGCATAGCTCTCTCCATTGCACGCTGCGCGACTCTAAGCTTGTGTATGAGACCAATAGTTAACGACCACGTCTTAGTGCCGTATGTCATTACTGGCACCACGCAATGATAATAAACTTTCGTCTTGAGGCACTGCGGTATCTGTGACGAGAAGATATAAATTTCCCGAACGCTGCCCACCTGAGTTATATTCGTCGGTTGACCTCTTTGTCGAATTTGGATCTACCCAGTTGGATCGTCTGACCTAAGTAGACATAGTGATCAACAGCTTCGATAAAATCGTTCCCAACATAGACCGGCATGGGTGCGACATGGGCATTTGACATAATGTTCGTCTTACCCATGTTCATTTGAAAACCTACCTGTTGAGAAACAATATTGAGGTTACTGAGGATTGTACTTAGGTCTTCCAGGGTTTCTGCCAAGATGACTATATCATCAGCAAATCTAAGGTGAGTGACGCATTCGCCATTAATGTTAATACCATATCCGTTCCAGTTCAGAAGCTTGAATATATCTTCCAGTGCAGAGGTGAACAGTTTCGGAGAAATAAAGTCTCCCTGTCTCACCCCTTTTTGCAATTGGATAAAATTCGTGCTCTGATCTTGGAAACGGATAGTCATGGTGGCATGGGTCATGATGGTCAAACACTTCAAGACTTCGATGTACCGGTAGTCAATCTGCACCGCTGTAATGACTGTAACATTGCACAGGCCTCGACTGAATCAAAGGCTTTTTCGTAATCCACAAACGCTAAACATAGTAGCCGATTATACTCTTCGGTCTTCTGTATGATCTGTCGGAGCGTATGGATGTGGTCTACGGTGCTAAAGTCTTTCCGGAATCCAGCTTGTTCGGGAGGCTGAAAGTCATCAAACCTACGAACGAGACTGTTTGTAACTACTCTCGAAAACGGCTTATAGACTGCCATTTTAATAAATATTATATTCAGTAGATGTTTTCTGAAAACTTAGAACCAAAGGGTTATTTTGATATTCTTGCTTTGATAGCTTTACGAGTACGCAGCGTAGGTACGCCTGCATATAGTATTGTGCATGCACGGCATTAAGCAGCTTTGCCACTGGGAAATAAACCTGTAGTAATGATATTGCCGCGTCAGGGGTCCAACAACTTACCTCTTTGCATAATATGTGAAATTGTGCTTCTGTGGGGTCAGTACTAAAAAGGAAAGCATATAAAAAGTAGTAGCGATAACGAAGAGCTCGTAGATAGTGAAGCGACACCCGAGACTTAGCTAATTTATTACACCGTTGTTATTAACTTAGTTATTTGTATTAAATAAACTAATTCCAGAAACCTTTCGCATGAACTGGCCACACCACCTATAGGCACAGCCTAAGTCAATCATGTACATTAATTAGGTATATTATAAATTCGCGGAAAGACCTAATGAAAGTGTTGGCTCTGGAGCCCCCGGATCTATTTCTGATCACAAACAACACGCGCTCAAACGGTTCAAAGATTACATTTTACGCCAGTACACTCAATACAATCGATCGTCACTCACTGACTAACTGCACTTAAAGAAGTGAGTGATCGCTAATGTGTAATCCATTACCATACTTTTATGTACCATTCGTTGTTTATCGGCGCTTGTGCAGGTTTGCGAGCGCCTGTGATTTAACGACCCCTGTTACGATGCTTTGCAAAGTGGAACTTTGGCAGAGAATGTTCGGGTCTTTGGTGTACGAAAATAGTAGTTTATTAAACGATTGCATAATAAGGGGTATTAAAACACGACAGTGAGTGAATAGTATTACTCGAGTGTTTATGTGCCGATTCAAACACTACTTTATCTACACTCATGCAATAGGAACTTACATTTAATGAAAAAAATATATCATAATATTTTCTTAATTTTTCTGGCAAAAGCTCATTCCTCATGCTTGTTCCTGTTTCCGTGATGTCAGGTGGAGTCAAATTCTCCTCACTAAGACTGCTGTCGGACATTTATAATCAAGATACAAGTTTTGATCAACAAAAACACATTAAATTGGTTCGGTACTAATGTAAAGTAAAATATGGCGCCAAAATCCAGTCCACAGCGAATTCACGCGCCTACGGTCTTCACGCGCCGTCATAGATAATAAATGACGAAAACTACGAGGGTTTTCGTCATTTATTATCTAGGTGCGGAGTCAACCGGTGCTTTTATGGGAAAAACATATATATAACAACATATATATATATATATATATATATTATAACATCGTTTAGTTCCAAACACAGTTTTATTATGTGACTAGCTGAATGCCAGTCAGTGGCTTCGCACGCGTGATCATTTGTCGAGGTTAAAAGTACTCTATGTACTATTCCAAGACCTAAAATACCAATATACCAACATATTTTGATCAAAATTCCTTCAGCCGTCAAAAAGTTTTTATCGATTGTTCGGCTTCTGCTGATCGGATTGAGATACCAAGTACACCATTTTTTAAGGCAAACCCTAAGCTATCCAACACTGAAAACTTCATCACAATCAGTCCAGCATTTTTTACATGATGCACGAACAAACATACAGTCAAACTAACAAACAAACAGACAGACAAGATTTAAAAAAAAAAACTTGTTCAGTAGCTTATTTTAGGTACAGACTTTTTTGTACAGATTATTTCGTGCCTATTGCTTTATTATAAGTATAGTTTTTTTTTCTTATTAGAGACGTGCCGTCCGTAATGTATGTCATTACGCCACCATTTTTGAGTTCATAATTCGGATTTTATGAATGTAGATCTACCTATACTTATTATAAAGCAATAGGAACGAAAAAGTCTGTACAAAGAAAATAAATAAAAAATAAATGGTCTAAGGTACATAAAATAAGCTACTGAACAAGAATATAACATTTTAAAAATTGGTGTCTGTCTGTTTGTCTAATAATAATAATAATAATAATAATCGGGACAATCCCACACCAATTACCTAGCCCCAAACTAGAATACCCTGTAATATGGGCACTAGATAACGGATAAACAAACATAGATACGATTATCAACATCCATGACTCGGAATCAAACATTTCTGCTCATCACACAAATGATTGCACCTTGCAGGATTTGAACCCGCGACCGTTTGATTTCGTTCCTAGGGTTACTAGCCACTAGACCACCCGGCCGTCGTTTGTCTGTATGTTTGTTCGCGCATCACGTAAAAAATACTGGACCGATTGCGATGCGGTTTTCACTGTTGGATAGCTTTTGGTTTGACTTAAAAACTGGGGTACTTCATATCTCAATCCGATGAGTAGAAGCCGAGCAATCGATAAAAATATTTGACGGCTGAAGGAATTTTGATCAAAATATGTTGGTATATTGGAATTTTAGGTCCTGGAATAGCACAAAGAGTACTTTTAACCTACAGAAATGACCACGCGTGCGAAGCCGCGGGCATCAGCTAGTAAACAATAATTTAGCCGCGTTAAAGCTAGGACCAACTGTCAAAAAATATCTTCTGACATATGGCATTTCTTCGCATGATTATTAAACGGTTTATTTAGCTTGGCATGTTGTTGTTTTTTGGGTCAAATTTTGTAATTTAAATTTTACTCCCTTCCGGTTGACAGTTTGATCTGAAATTTGGTACACCCCTTTAGTTCTGATGGCAATACAATTATGTGTATTCAGTATCATTGTAAATCTAAGATGGCCGCCGCCACAAGATGTACTAATGTACTAAAAGCAGCATGTATGCAGATAATTCTGCATCATTCTTAAGTTTCTTTACAATAAACCACTTAACTTAGAATGTTTTTTTTTACTTATTTTATTATAATTATAAGTATCAATACGTGTTCATAAAAAACATTTATAGTTTACAACAATGAGTTATTTTACGTCATTACCCCCCATTTTATTTTCACCTGTATATTGCCGGAATCTCATACTTCGGAAACTTAGAACGTAAGCTGGTTTTAATTAGTTGTATTAGGTATTTTGTTTTATTATTATTTTAGCATTCTGTAGACCGTCAAGATCGTACATTTACTACTTTTTTTTTTACTTAAAAAATAAATATAAAAGGTTTCCGGTCTCGATTCATACCAAAAAAAAAACGAACGAGCCTTACAGTAGTCGCATTAATGTGTAATCTGATATTATTTGACGTTGAACGTTTTACACTGATTAACACATTGTGAAATCACTCCCATAGATTGCAGGAAAGCGAGCGGAAATATATTAGACTTCAAAAATTACTATTTTACGATTAAAAAATACCATCAGGATGGTCAGTAATAAATGAGTCATTTAAAAGCAAAAGTAGCAACATCCACTTTTTCTACATATTCAACCTTCTGTGTCGGCTTTCCTGGACTGCTTAACTGCAACGTAGTGAAACCAGCAATATCCTGCAGAAATAGCTAAAAACAGGTAAGAATGTTGCCAAGCCAGCAATATCCACAGGTTAGGCGCAAAAGCAGCATTATCAATATTTAATAAGTATTTTTGAGGAATTATTTCCTACTTTAATACGAAATTTCATTTCCAAGTATAATATTAAAAACATTATTTTTCATCTACGTCTATAGCTTATTTTACATATAAGTTACTATAAGGGACGTCAAAAATAAAACGATCAGTGTTTCTAGCACACGTGGATGTTGCTGTCTTGGCTTTTGTATGACTCAAATGTAAAATATTATGACTATCACAGACATAATCATCATCATCATCATCATCATCATGTCAGCATTTAGAAGTCACTGCTGAACATAGGCCTCCCCCAAAGAGCGCCATGACGAGCGATCTTGTGCCACCTCCATCCAACGAGTTCCTGCGATGGCTAAAATGTCGTCGATCCATCGTGTGGGGGCTCTCCCCACACTTCGCTTGCTTGTTCGTGGTCGCCATTCGAGAACCTTTATTCCTCAGCGGTTGTCGGTTCTGCGAACTATATGGCCTGCCCATTGCCACTTCAACTTGCAAAATGTGAGAGCTATGTCGGTATAACCTTAGTTCTTCTACGGATTTCCTCATTTCGGATGCTATCACGTAGTGAAACACCGAGCATAGCTCTCTCCATTGCACGCTGCGCGACTCTGAGCTTGTAGCGACCAATAGTTAGCGACCACGTCTCAGTGCCGTATGTTATCACTGGCAACACGCACTGATTATAAACTATCGTCTTTATGCTCTGCGGTATCTGGGACGAGAAGATATGGCGTAATTTGCCATCCGAGCCATCCGAGTTGGATTCGTCGGTTGACCTCATTGTCGAAGTTGGATGTACCCAGTTGGATCGTCTGACCTAAGTAGACATAGTGATCATCAGCTTCGATAGTATCGTTCCCAACATAAACCGGCATGGGTGTGACATGGGCATTTGACATGATGTTCGTCTTGCCCATGTTCATTTTAAGACCCACCTGTTGGGAAACAATATTGAGGTCACTGAGCATTGTGCTTAGGTCTTCGAGGGTTTCTGCCATGATGACTATATCATCAGCAAATCGAAGGTGAGTGATGTATTTGCCATTGATGTTAACACCATATCCGTTCCAGTTCAGAAGCTTGACTATATCTTCCAGTGCAGAGAGTGCAGTGAGAGTGCAGTGCAGTGCAGGGTTTTAATAACGTCTCCCTGTCTCACCCCGTTTTGCAACTAGATAGAATTCGTACTCTGATCCTGAAGACGGACTGTCATAGTGGCCTTGCTGTACAAACACTTCAACACTTCGATGTACCGGTAATCAATCTGGCACCGATGGAATGACTGTAGCACGGCCCAGGTCTCGACTACTATGTACAATAATTTTAGTATTCCTACCAGGAAACATGTAAACTTTTTCTGAATAAAGTATATTGATTGATTGATTGATTGATTTGACTGAAACAAAGGCTTTCTCGTAATCCACAAACGCTAGATTATACTCTTCGGTCTTCTGTATAATCTGCCGGAGCGTATGGATGTGGTCTATGGTGCTAAAGCCTTTTCGGAATCCAGCAAACATAATCACAACATAATATTTCGTGTCTGTGCTGTTGACCGTTGAAAAGTTTCTTTACCTGGAGCTAATTCTGGATGTCGATTCAGGTCATGTTAACCATAAATATTGTCATCGCAACTGTACCAACATGTAAAATTTAACTCCGTATAGGATAAGAGGAAGTGGTTATAGCATGCAAGATTTGACCAAACAAACATACATACATAAAAACATTACAAGTTAAATTGAAGCTTTTAAAAAGCAAACTTCCGTCTGTATGCTACTGCTTTTTTCTCAATATATCACGCGTGTAAAGTTCTATGCATAATTTTAAATCACAAATGATCATATCTCCATAACTTTCAAATGGTTGCCCACCCGCACAAAATATGCAAATACGCATTTAATCCCTGATGTTCCCTCATATCCCAACCACTCCTAACTCTTCAGGGTGAAGAATGCTTTGTGCAAAGGGCAGATGGACCAGTTTTGAGTGGCAAGTCGTTAGCCGCAAGGTCGAGAGAGTGTCGAGCGTGGCCGCGTTTGCAGAGACGAGTGGCTTATGCTAGTTGTTTGGCAAGTGAATTGAGCAAGTTATAATGACCATAATTACTGTAACTTAATAACTTTTATGTTGTTCGTTTGTTTCGTTTCCTAATCGAATAACAAACAATTTAAAAAACTGTTTTGTAATTATTTTTTAATAAGTGCTGGTATTTAATTCCTAGAGAATATCGCCATCTGAAAATATTAAACTATAAAGGGATTTGTATCTATCCGTCGCTGATCTCATATATTGCTACCATTATCTAGAATAAAATAATATAATTGTACGTACCTATGAGTGATTTTACTGTCGAATATATATGAAACCATAAAAAAAAGGATAAAATTGATAAAATACGAACACATATCATTCCAATGAAGCAAAAGAGCCCTATTAAACTTCCCTCTAAAAAATCTAAAAACAACATACGCAAGACTTTTCCAACACAAACACAGCACCACTTCCAAAGGTATCTTCCATCACGAGCAGTGTTCAGATTTGGGATCCAAAACCTGACGCGTCATTAACGGATGGCCTTGGAACTGCCAATGTCTGAGGGTCAGGGATCATCGACTTGATTGACGCAGCAGGTTGAAGTCATAGACGTACAAGATATACCCGTGGATAGCTCAGAGACGTAACCTACAACTTTATTATGCCCGTCCATAATTATTATTTTAATTAAATTATCAATATTTAATTAATATTGATAATTTAATTAGATATTGTTCTAAAACAACATTCCTTTGAATAAAATCTTGTTTACTGTAGAGAAGCTCCTGATTTCGCTAATTAAGTGTAGGACAGAACAATAGGCGTTTCTGGTATATGCTTCGCGAGTGTTTATGATTAGAATCAGTGGTATACATAGAGTAACTGGAACATCGCGGTCTCATGTGGTCCCAGCCCATAGACAACTGCATATCACAGCCTGACCCTGCCCTTACCACAGAATAAATAACCTTTTACCACTTCTTACTTGTAATAAGTAGGTACCTATATGTCTTCTGCGTTTTATGACAGCGAATCCCTTCGCTATTTCCTGCCGCCCACGCGGCAATAAGTTATTGGAGCGGGCGGGCGGGATGCATATGACAGCATATCCACGCGAGGCTGTCACTTATATCTAGGTCATCATCATGTTGTTGACGTACAACGAACGGTTGTCCTCAGCCGGCTTGTTATTGATATTGATGCTATGGAAATGTTGAGTTGTTTTTGTATTTCAATGATCTCCAATCTCCATATTGATGCATGAATCTAACCGTAACTCCATGTAGTTTTTTTTTATTGGGTTATTTATTTTTATTAATTGATTTCTGTTGCCTTTTTACACGACTGCCCAAAAAAGGAGGGTTATGTTTTTAGCATTCATGTAAGTTTGTATGTGAGTTTCTTTATTCCCCCATAACTTTGAAATGCCTAAACAGATTTAGACGTATGGGGTATCGTTAGAATCCTTACATCCCCCGAGTAACATAGGATACATATTTTATTTTCAAAAAAACTATTAGGCTGCACTATGGCTCCATTTTCAATTGCAAAAAAACTTCGAATTTTACAATATGGGTATCATATTAAAGGTCTTGATAAGCACATTCCAATAGTATATAATTTATTGGCATAAATTCATTTTTGGCAGAGCAGGCGTGTTTTTTTAGTTTTTAAGCTAGTTATTGAATATATCGTTTTATGTTATGTACTGAAATACCTGCCTTTTAATGCCAACGGGATTAAGTTTTGAAGGACCTGAATTTGAAAACTCTTCTCTATTTTTATTTTTTTTATATTTATTACACATGCACACCAACCCCCATCCCCTTACACTCATCTCCCGCATATTGTAGTCAATGGTGAAACTTTTTGAATCACAGAGCATACGGCTTTTAATAAATTAATTTTGTAATGTCCATCATAAGTGCTGTTTTGCAATTATGTTTTTTTTTGTGTACAAAATAATAAATGGAAATTTATTATTTTTTGATCACTGCTCGCTTAACACTTTATTTGCGCTTGACTAACACCAGAGTTCAAGCAACGGGGTATGCTGAAAACCAGCCCTGCGTAGACTCTTAGTCTGCGCAGTACAGTGCTGAATATACCCCTATTGTCAAACAAGCTCAATATTGTAAAAATCATCAGATATGCATGCTAACATGACGCGCGGCACGGTAAATTTATGTTACTAATTGTGGCGAGTCATGTTATCGTGGAATATCTTTTTTTTTATTGTGTTGATTGTTTTTGTTTGTTTGTTTGCAATAAATACATTTTATTATTATCTACAAAACAGTACCGTGACATACGGAAGGACAGTGACAGACAACGCAAAGCCTAAACCTGGAGATTTGAAAGGGGTTCGAACATTTCTGTATGGAAGCTGGCATATCCACCGTACGCCATCTTGTTTTTTTTTCCACGCTCGGTTAAAGTAGTATATATGGTATAAAATAGTATGTAGGGGACACTTATACAAACAAAAAATGACGAGTAATATAATACCCTAAAGTGTCACGTTCCCGAAATATTTGGTGGTAAAAGGCGCCATATGAGAACAATAATTACAATGATTAAAAATACAGTAAAGACGTGTGTATACGCATTCCATTGTATGAATAGTTCCCAGTAATAGTTGATTTTACTAGAAGACATTATAAATATTTGCACGATAAAGCCGATTTAATTAGTTACTTAATTTACTTAAACAGATCACCTCGCATAAAAAACACTATTTTGTTTGTCTTTCTACAGTAATATTATAAAGAGGATAGATTTGATTGTTTGTTGGTTTGTTTATTCGTAATGGATAAACTCAAAAAATTAGATTTCCCTACGAAAATTGTAATAATGTAACCGAGGTACCAATAAACAGTACTTATATTAGAAGTCTGTACCAAAAATAAAGAACGGAAATTACGTTGGCATGGAAACGAAATTATAACAACAAGTCTGTCAAGTAGGTGAGTATGCAGTTGTCTATGGTCAAGAAACACTGCTGCCAATGATTTTGAATTACGCTTACTATTGTTTTTTTTTATCCCCCGAACAAAGAGACGGGTATTATAAGGTTAGGGTGTGTATCACTATGTCACCCTGTGTATGTGTCTGTCTTGTAGCTCCCAAGCGAATGGACCGAATTTGATGCGGTTTTTTCGGTTTCAAAGCTGATGTGATCGAGATGGTTCTTAGCTAAAGTGGTGGGGGGGGGGGGGGGGGGGATCGTAGCTTCCAAACGAATGGATCGATTTTGATGCCGTTTTTTATGTTTGAAAACTGTTGTGATTGAGAAGGATTTAGCTGCGGTTTTTATGTTAGACAGCTGAAGTAAACAGGACGGTTCTTAGCTGTAATGGGGGAGGGGGGAGGGGGGGTGAGGATCATAGCTTCCAAACGAATGGACCTATTCTGATGCGTTTTTTTCGGTTTGAAAGCTGATGTGATCGAGAAGCTTCTAATATATAATGGGGGGTATGGGTTGGGGGTTACTAAAATTTTCATCATCATCATACTTCACTCTCAAACGGCTGAACGGATTTTGATGAAATTTGGAATGGAGATAGATTATACCCTGGAATAACACATAGGATACTTTTTATCGTCATCATCATCATCATCATCATACTTCACTCACAAACAGCTGAAAGGATTTTGATAAAATTTGGAATGGAGTTAGCTTATACCATGGAATAACGCATATGATACTTTCATCATCATCCCTCACGCGGGTGAAGCCGTGGGGTGCAGCTAGTCAAAGTATATACCTAGTTCTATACCATAACTGGTAACGTTAAATAATCGTCACCAGGGAACATCTATATTCTCTCACTCGCACTCGTCTATACTAATATTATAAAAAGAAAAGATTTGATTGGATGTTTGTTTGTTTGCCGGTTGGTCTAGTGGCTAGTGACCCTGGAAACGAAATCAAATGGTCGCGGGTTCGAATCCTGCAAGGTGCAATCATTTGTGTGATGAGCAGAAATGTTTGTTTCCGAGTCATGGATGTGATATTCATATTTATATATGTTTATCCGTTATCTAGTGCCCATATTACAGGGTATCCTAGTTTTAGGCTGTGGCATTCTCCCATATTTTTTTTTGTTTTTTTTTTTTTTTACTAGATAAACTCAAAAAATACCGACCCGATTTATAAAATTATTTCACATAAAAAAAGCTTAATTATCAGCGAGTAATACTAGCAGGAAATCATTTTTCAAAAAAAAATGAGTTCCCTTCGAAAAATTGCAATAATGAAACCCGAGGTATTAAATTTTGCAAAAAAACTCGTTTACTTTGTTTCACAAACCAAAGAGTATACACAACTACGTAAGATCACAAACTAAGAAGAAAATACGGGTCTTTGTATATGGAACGTTGCCATGGAAACGAAATCACAGCACATACTAATAATCATTGACGTAGGAAATGCTCTATGCTAATAATACACGAAATAGTAACCGTAATTCAACCTCATTGCGTTAAACAGAATAATACTATAGACGAAATGGTACGTGACTATAAAAGCTATAAACTTAAAAAAAATGTGTAAGAAATTGTTGTTGTTCTATTTGTCCAAATAAAGTACCTACTAATTTTATCGTTCTTTATATATATCTACCCGTGCGAAGCCGGGTAGGTCGCTAGTTGTTCATAATTATCTTTTCTGTCTTTTCTTATGCCGGCAAAACAATTGAAGAGAACCGGTGACTACAAACAAAGGTTTTATCAAGGCGCGGGTGGGATAGAATAACGATTATTACTTCACATCTGAATTTGGTTTTAGTTTTCACCAGTTATTTAACGTTACCAGTTATGGTATAGAATTAGATATATGTGTTGACAGACAAAAAGGCCTTTTTGCGTTGTAATGTGATTTAGTAAATTAAGTAACTAATTAAAGCGGCTCTTTCGTGCAAATATTTATACTGGTTTCTAAAAATTAGTGAAATCAACTACTACTGGGAACTATTCATACAATAGAATGCATATACACACGTAATTACTGCATTTTAAATCATTATAATTGTTCTTATATGGCGACCTTTACCTCAAAATATTTCGGGAACGTGACACTTTAGGGTAATATATTACTTGTCATTTTTTTGTTTCTAATAGTGTCCCCTATCCATATATATACTACTTTCACAGTACGCGGAAACTATAAAAAAATATCAAAATAGCGTTCGGTGGATATGCCACAAAGGTTCTATCCCCTTTGAAGGGATTTTTCATTGCAAGTTATTTTTTTGAATTCCATCGCCAAGAGAGTGAAAAGGGGTGGCAAAGTTAACACGCGGGCAAAGCGACTATCGAATACAACAAAAGACTTTTGAGTAGTCTTTTGTAACACAAGTAAACAATATTACAAAAATAATAGTTAAAAAAAACTAAAACACACACTTTATATAGAAAACCAAACAAAAAAATAGAAAATAAATTTTAAGAGTGTAAATAAGAAAAAAATGTTTTATATCAAAAAAATCGTGGGGTGCATGGGTCAATAGTTATAAATATTTTATTGACAGATATGAGAAGCACCCCACGCTTTTTTTTTAAATAAAACGTATTTTTTCTTATTTACACTACTAAAATTTATTTTCTATTTTTTAGTTTGGTTTTCTATATAAAGCGTATTTTTTAGTTTTATTAAACTATTATTTATTTTCTACTATTTTTTTTTTTTTTTTTTTTCGAATTTGCAAAATTTGAATGAAATCTGACCGTTTAAAGTGGGTCAAAATAGCGTCCAAAGGAGTCGGTTACAAACATACAAGTGAAGCTAATATAAAGCGTATAAAAACCCGACTGACTTGGAAACTATTGAATAAAATTTTAAACTTTGTGAGCAGCTCGAAAGACAATTGCTACTGTTTAGATAAAATTATTATATACTCGTAGTTTTGCAGTGGTATTTTATAGACCTTCGTTTTGATACCTCACTCTATAGGTTCTGGTTATTTTTGTTCCGTCGGAAATACAATATGGCAGCTATAAGCCGCCATATTATTTTTCTTGACACTTCTTATATCCTATTTAGCACTTTCGTGATTAAGAAGAATCCAATGATACCTGCCTCAATAATCAAAATCCATGCGAAGCCCTAGGCTGTAGGATGCGCTAGAAACGTACAAACATACATACAACCCAAACACATAACCCTCCTCAGTCGGGTAAAAACTAGTCTGTAAGCACAGATTAAATAGAGACGACTCTGTTAGTTTATTAATATCAACATTATTCTCCTCATCCCAGTCTTTACCTTTTTACATATGTTAATGTGTTAAAAGTGAACTATTTTTTTTTTGCATAACCTGGACAATTTACTAGAAAAGCTAAACAGAAACCTGTTGAAGACAAGACAACCGTCATTACTACCTTCCGACTGGCAGATAGGTAGGGCACACAAAAGGGCGAGCGGAAGCTGTGGGGAGCGGAAAAGCGATGAGAGCGGACGTGAGCGGAGCGAAGTTGTGTGGAGCGGAGAGGAAGCGCCATTGTCGCCGCCATCTTCGCCTCTTTATACGCGTTTGAATGAGCATTGTGCTCGGAGTTTCTATCAGCGCATAACAGTTGCTTGAAGTGATATGAAAGGCCGGTTTATATTTGAGCACAATACGAGAGGGTAAGAGTTCTAAGCTTCCGTTTAGTAAGCTGAACTTTCCTGTACAGGTTGCAATGCAGACCACGTTTTTATTAAGTCACTTTCTTGTTTGTCTGTCTGTCTGTCGTTCCGGGTGGAATCTTGCAACTCAAATTTCGAGCACTTCCCGATTAGCTACCTGGCTGAATGTTGGGTAGCTGGGTAGCTCACAACTCGATGACAAAAAAAATATTTAAAAAAAGTATGTATTCCAAAAAAATATTATTTTTTAATCTACATTTGTTACTTTTTTTATTATTGTAGGTGCTTCATTTTAAAATGACATTAAATGAAATTTATTCACTAAAAATAGGGTTATATACTACATAACCCTATACTATTTAATCTTAAGAATAATTTTTATGTTGTCCTATTTTGCCGTTACTCGGCATGTGAATTTGGTCATTATAAATGATTAAAATTATAATATAATATAAGCAAAGTACTAGAAGTTAAACAATTCAATGTCAAATGCATGGACAAAATTAATATCAATAGGTTGGTATATCAAAAGAAACAAATAGAATAAATTACAGCCCCTATGTCTAAGATATACAACATTTTGTCAGTAGCTTGATTGCAAATTATTTATGTCAACGTAAAAATAACAATTTTACTATTGATATTTACATGTTAATAATTATTTTAGATCATAAAATCATTTTTCTATTAACCACGTCTTTAGCTTTTTCCGGAACATTCCATACGAAAGCTCTTTTATCGATGTCGGTAGTTTATTATAAACAGTGATGCACATGGAATAGCAATTCTTATGAAACATCGCCAGTCTTGGATGGTGGCCGAGAACAAGTCTCTCTCCATTTCTTGTGTTACGTGGACACACATCTTTAGCCGTGGTGAACAGATCAGAATGACCACGAACAAATAACGCTATTTAAAAAATGTACATATATGCAAGTCAAGTATATGGACGAATACCTACCATCGCGCGTATGCACTTTTTTGCGATAAGAAAGCTTTATTTATATTTAAAGTAGATAGGTATATAATTCGCTTTGTTAGCGTTGTCTATTTTGCCATCTCTCTAATAATTCTAATTTTCTAATGCAAAAATCATGTTTGCATGCTTCGAGCCTTTGAGCCAGTCTCTAATGCCACTGAGCTGTTCTCAAAGGGAAAATAAAAGGCAAAAATTACACTTTACCTCCTCTTTATGCTATGCTACTAAAAGTTCAACAACAAAGGGCTAACATCAGACCAATTGGTATTAATTTGTGTTTAGGGAATAAAGGGAAAGGACCCCTTCTTGGGGACGGTCTCCAAACGTGACTTCTAGTCGAGGGCAAGTGAAACCCTTTGAAGTTAATTGACAACTTTTGTGAGTTTTTCTTTGTATTGTTTGCTGGGTGTTGGCGAGCGCTAGCAAGGTTCATCGTTTTTGCGTACATACTATTTATGTAACTATATTATTCCCATAGCTCATGAAGATTTTATTTGCGTTGCTTCGTGGTCGATCTCACTTCTATGTCATTTCTTTTCCATGGAATTAATTTCAGAAATAATTCAAAATTTTATAAATGTTGCAAATAATGATGGCACATCTCCCCTTCTCTACAAAGATCATAGGCGCGGGGCACGCCGCCCCTGTGATCTTTGTATGTACTGTTGTCTAAATGAACGAACAAATGACTTGATTGAAGTTTTGAAACTGTTATTACTAATATTATAAATGCTAAAGCGAGTTTGCTTGTTTGTTTGTTTGTTACGCTTTCACGCCTTAAGTACGCAACAATCATTATGAAATTTTACACACACGTTATCAGGGGTACAGAAAAGGACATGGACCTTTCATCACGATATAGGAAAAAATATATATGATAAAACTAGGTTGTTAATTTTGTATGGGAATTGCCACATCGATGTCAAAGTGACAAGTGTCAAAGTGACAGGTGTCAAAGTGACAGATGTCAAAGTGACAGGTGTCAAAGTGACAGGTGTCGAAGGGATAAACTGTAGTCCACGCGGACGAAGTCGCGGGTAAAAGCCAGTAATTATACATTTACAATGTATAATATTTATTTCGAGTTCTCGGTAAAATGTAACATACCCAGTTCCTAACGTTTATTAAAATGACGATCTGCTTGAATGCCATCACCGCCAACACCGGCTCACCGCGAATTTATGTTAGTATGTGAAGCAGCAGTTGAGGTGAGATCTGGATAGCCTATAAAATTATCTGCCAAATGCGCCGAACGCTCCGCTCTAGCCATTGCGCAGCCTTAAGGCACGTTTATTAGAAAAGCACTGGGATATTATGAATACCATGTTCTACGTTACTTAAGAACTATGAGATCTAAGCTTTCACGCAAAGTAGGGCGGGGCTTAGGCAACTTAGGCGGCTTGGAACGTGGAGCTTTTGAAGTACACGAAGCTAGTTATTTCCTCAAGTTGTTACGAAGCGTAATTATTTTTCTTTGCCAGTTTTTATTACCGTAAATTACGACAGCTTTTCTTGAATGAAAAAAACATGGATGTGATGTTCGGCGTGGATGAAAAGAAATTTGGATATGCAGTGGACGAATGAAATCTGATGATGATCTGTCTGATGGGATTGATTCAGATTGATTCAGTTTCGAACTGTTAGGGTTGGGTTGGGATCATTCAAAATGCAGGACTTTTTGTGTCTACAAATGAGTGAAATAGTAGTTCAGAAGAAAATCAGTTTTTTGGATTCCGTGTCCAAAGAGTTGACGAAGTTGACGAAGACGAGTTCTTCGTTTGAAGAAATCATATTGTTATGAACCCTCTGACTATCCGTCCGTCCGTCCGTCTGTCCTTTCCTACCAGGGATGTTATGGATATGAAATTTTGGATATGGATACGCGCGGATATAGAAATAATATTATTCCAGTTTTGGATACGATTACGGATATGAAATTATTTTGTATTATCCGTTAGATTTGTAAAAATAAATAAAAGTAAAACACATATAGGTAATAATTTAAATAGGCAATAATGCATCCGCGCTATATATGGCATGAAGTGGACGGAGAGTCTTGCAAGCCAGTATTTAAATCTTGTAATCTTTTAACAGTACCGTGCATGTACATATACGAAAAGGTCAAATTAGTAAAAGGTAATTCGTCATTGCTCGAAAGTTATGATAACACTAATAAACGAATGGCTACTCAAATACGTTTTAAAATGCCTCGGCCGACACTCGAATTATTTAGGAAAAACTGTATATAACTATATAACTCTCTTCCACAATGTTTAGTTGATCTTCCTTTTTATAAATTCTGTACAGAATTAAAGAAGTGGCTTGTTTTGGAAAGCTGTTATACGGTCAATGACTTTCTTAAAAAACGTTCTTGTCGCTTTTAGATTTACCGGAAGTGCATTGTAGAGTTTGTAGGTAGATTGCATGTGAAAAAAATATTGAATTTATATTTTATCTTTTAATACTTATGTCCTTAATATTTTATTTTTTATTACTGTTCCTACCATGACATCTTTATGTATCTTTTGAATTGATTACTTTTGTTTTGTGTAAACTTATATTCGCACACCAGCAATGGTAAAATATGTTGATACCATACTGACCTTACCACCGTTATATTTATAGCAAATAAATGATGATTATTATTATTATTATTGTTTAAAAACGTGTACGTTTCTCTCCCGCAACAGAAGGTGTTAAATGGCACGGGCCGAAGCCAAGTGCTTTATTCAACGAATGAAATTAATGAAATCAGTTTAGCAGTTTTTGAAGAGTTAAGGTAATCATTTTAGTAGTTAACCCTAAATTGGAAATCAGTTCAGCAGTTTGTCAAAAATTTCCGCACTATTCGACAAGTGTTGAGGATTACAGCTTTTTGTAACAGAATGTATGTAGTTTTGGGAATACCCAGGATGTTGAGACTTGTGTGAAGTGTTTTTGGTATAACGACAGTGGTGGAGATTATAACTGGGATTGTTCGTGTGGTATTAACTCGCCATTGGGTTTTAATTTCAATGGAAAGATCGGTGTATTTAGCTATTTTTTCAGTATGTGTAGAGACGAGGGTATTGCATATTGCTATGTCTATGAGGTATACTGTTCTATTCTGTTTGTTTAATACTGTGATGTCTGGTCGGTTATAGTGCACGGTTTTGTCGGTAATGATAGTCCGGTCCCAATATAGTTTGTAGTTATTATTTTCCAGTACTGACTGTGGCACATATTTGTAGTAAGGTACTTTGTCGTCAATCAGCTTATACTTCAATGCAAGGGACTGGTGAATTATGGCAGCTACTTGGTCGTGTCGGTGTCTATAATCGGTCTGGACTATGGATTTGCATGCACCTGTGATATGTTGGATCGTTTCTGAAGCTACGTGGCAGCGTCGACATTTATCATTGTAGTTAGGTCGGCGGATGATAAATCGCTGGTAATTTCCAGTATCAATAATCTGGTCTTGAATTCCTAACATAAAGCCTTCAGTTTCCGGGAAAAGCTCACCACGTTGCAGCCACGCATTAGACGCACTCTTGTCAACGTGGTCTTGCTGCAGGTCGTGGCGATGCCTCCCGTGTAAAGACTTCTGTTCCCAGGCTAGGATTTTGTCTTTGTTTGCTATGGTTTGTTGATTACGCTGTGTGTTAGTGTCGTGAAGATTATGTGGTGTGATCCGTTTATCAGTAGTTGCTACTATTTTATGAAGTTGAGAGTGTTCGGCTTGTTCCTGGAAATAGTTTCTTAATGTGGTGATTTGGATGTTGTGCATATTTACTATATCTATTAAACCTCTACCTCCTTCATTTCTTAGCAAAGTTAATCTCTGAACACAGGAGTGGGGGTGATGTTTTCTGTGTGTGGTTAAAGTCTTGTTGATCAGGCACTGTAACTTTTTTAAATCTGTTTTCGACCATGTTATTATACCGAATGAATATGTTAGAATAGGTATAGCAAAAGTGTTAATTGCTTTTACTAAATTTCTTGAATTTAATTTCGATTTTATGAGAATGTTAAGTCTGTGCTTAAACTTACGGGCTATTTCGGCTTTTGTTTGTTTTTGTTCAATTTGACGTGATTGTTGGAATCCTAAATATTTATACGTTTCATTTTGATCTAGGGGGTCAACGTGTTCTCCAATATTTAGTACGTAGTTATTGCGATCAATTTTACCTTTACGGCAAGTGAAAGTTTTACATTTATAGATACCAAATTGCATGTTGATGTCTGTTGAGAAAGTTTGAGTTAAGTCTGCAAGATGATGGAGAGATGGCGTACTGTTGCTATAGAGCTTAATATCATCCATGTACATCAAGTGAGTCAAGTTGAAGTTGTAATGTGGATCTGTAATATCAAGGCCGTTGTTAGTGTTGTTAAGCATATTTGAGAGTGGATTAAGGGCGCGACAGAACCAAAGAGGGCTTAAAGCGTCACCTTGAAAAATGCCTCGCTTTATGGGAATGAAACCTGTTTCTATTGGTTGGTTTGCGTTTTTAATTTCGAGTTTTGTTTGCCAGTTTTGCATTGCATTTGATAGGAATGTGATAATTCTCGGATGTATTTTATAGTGCTGAAGAATGTAAGTGAGCCAGGTGTGGGGAACAGAATCAAAAGCTTTACGGTAATCAATGTACATGGTGCATATTTCTCTTTTTAGGTTGACGTTGTGCTTCATGGCTATTGAGTCTATTGTGAGTTGTTCTTTACAGCCCTGACTTCCTTTACGGCAACCCTTTTGTTCTACTGCAAGAATACTATTAGTTGTTAGGTGTTTGTAGATAAGTTGAGCAATTGCAGATGTCATTATTATCTTTAGGGATCATAAAAGTTACTCCTTGTGTGATAAAGTGAGGCATTGTTTCTGGGGATTGCATGAATTCACTTAAATGATTATGTAGCATTGGATTCATAGTGGTTATTTTTTTATAGAAATAGTTATGAATGTGGTCTGATCCAGAGGTTTTCCAGTTATGCGTGTTTTTAATCACATTTATAAAAGTATCAATAGGGATGTGTTCAAATGGCATTTGCGGTACTCACTCTAGTTTTTGTGATTCTTTTGCAATCCAATCTGCTTCATGATTATGAGAGACAGGTTTGGCCCAAATATTTGACCAAAATTGATGTAATTCATTAGCTGTTGGCATGGTGGTCTCTGTGATATGGTTACTGTTTTCTTGCAAATGTGATGTGTCTGTTGATAAATTTCTATAAAACTGTTTTTCATTATTAAAGAATTGTGCATTTTGATTTTTCCTAAGAGTACAGTTATTATATCTACGGAGACGGCTACATGTGGCGTTTAGCTTTTGTTTAAGACTATCAAGGAACTGTTCGTTGGTTTCATTGGGGGTTTCATGGCGAGAATGAGTCCTGTATTTATCTTTAATTTTATTAATCTGTTCTATGAGTCTAAAACTTCTATTTCCTCTAATATACTGAGTCATTCTTCCGAATTCTTGTCTAAGTTTTTTTATCCTACTTTCAAGCCTAATATGCCAAGCTGGTTGTTTTTCTTTTGTGTTTGCTCGTTGTGTATTGTCTTCTGGTAATTTGATCTTTGAGCCATTACATATTGCTGTTGTATAAGCAGCGCAGTTTGCGTAGTGAGAAAGCTATGTTCTGTAGAATTGTATTTAGGCAGAATTTGTGTATTTATGTAAGTTATTATATATGTCAATAGTTTCGTCGTCTTTTGTTTTGGTATATAAGGTCTCTACGTAGGCTCTGTATTAATGTAATTGTCAAAGGCTATTTTAAAGGTATCAAATATTTTATCATTCATCTGTTGGTCATTATGCTGTAATGTATCTGACTGTCGGTGTTCGTTGGTGTGTCCTGTTTCAGAGATTTGAGAACTACTTTCACTTTGTTGAATATTGGGTTCAAGTATTACATGACATAATGGATTGTCTGTTATGTTTAGTACGTCGTGTTGTGAGTGATTTATGTCTCTGAGTTCTTCTTGCATAGTAACATCTGTTTGGGTCCTTAGCATCAGTTCTACTTCTTGTCTGATTTCCTATAACCTTTGGTCTGTTATGAGTTTATTGTTAATTATGACTCTGCGTTGTCTGCTATACGTTGTTCTGTTACGTGTGAGATGTGTGGGAATTGTTCTATTATACTGGCGTTAAGTTGTTTCCGGTAAGCTGTTTTATTACATTCTAGTTGGGTTATTTTGTAATATGCTTTAATAATTGCTTCGTTCAAGTCATCTGTCTATCTCATTCTGGTATTAGTGTTTAATTGTGTTAAAGTGATAGGTAGCTGCACCTCATTGTCTTGAATTTGCGTCTCTCTTAACCTAATGCCCCGGTTCTTTAGAAAATCGGTCACTTTAGTTTTGATTGTTTCGAGGGTACTATCAGATATTAATCTGTTTCTTAATGTAGCTCGTCGCTGATATCCTACTCGTTGCTACGAAACATCCATTTCTGGAAATGTATCTATAAAATTTCTATATAGAGGGTCTAAGTATCCGCTTTTTCATTTCTACCTCTGTTATGGTAAGATATGTGCGCCATATGAACGCATTCATTTCTGGAGTCCACTTTTTTCTCGCACTAGTTTTCCCAGAAGTGGGTGCAGGATTAGTGGCGTATGCCTCCTGCACAACATCCTCTAAGTCTGTGGATGAAGATATGGGTCGGTTTCTATATTGCAGTTCAAATGATATCGGTGAAGTTACAGGGGAATCAAATAAACTCTGAGTTGAAGATAGGGATAAAGGTTGGGGTGCTTGTTGCGGTTGTTGGTCGGCTGTAGCATTTACCCGTGTACCCCGCGCACGAGATACAGAGTGGAGGCCCACCTGCTCGACAATCCACTACCAATGGTTCGCATGCTGTGGCATCCAACATTGGCTCCAGATGCGCCCCGGCGATCGCCCCCGGGAAGCGGCCGTAAATTATATCTACTTTGTCTACTTTCCATCATTCTACTTTTCCAGGGCCACGTTAGCCGCACCAGTAATTTATCATTGCGTTGTCCGTCCCCCACGTGATCAGATGGTCGATCAGGACGTGTGGTTGGGTTTGGGGGACTTATTATTATTATTATTAAACATTCAAGTGACGCGCGCGGCTAGTGTGCCGGCTCGGCCGGGACCTGTCATAACGTGTCTCATTTAGACTCCGCCCCTATCCGAAATTATCCGAAACTTATCGGATTCGGTTACGGTTACGGATAGATTTTTATTTCGGATATCCGATAGTTTCGGTTACGGTTACGGAGCTCCTTAACATCGCTGATTCCTACGTTCGTCTGTCACGGTGTCGTAGAGCCTAGACGAAATGAGATAGAAAAATTCATACCCGAAATGGAAAGTCGTACTTATTCAAAATTACATATTTAAAGAGGACTAAGTCCTAAAGGTTTTTCTCTTTTTAATTTTAGTGGGATTCTGTCGAACATGACTTTTTGAATAAAGCACTTTTTTTTTTATAGAAAAACCTAACGTTAGTTCGTTAGTAATAAACTACGTCAACGAATTATTCAAAGACATCAAGCGCAGCGCCCGCGATTAATCTTTTTTTTTCGTCGAATTTTGTTACGTTTCTCGTTATCTCAACAAGTCATAGTTCAAAAACTAAACACGGTCGTGTAAAATATGGCCTATGACACTCTTGCGAAGAAGACGAATCGATTGATACATCGCTTGCTTGTCAAAATCGGATCAGGCTTTTAGTTTGAACACATAACTCTTCCTTTGCTCCGTAGTCGAGTAAAAACGGTTTGACTTAGAACTTGACATTTATTTTCGAAACTTAGTAAGCTTATTACAGAAAATAACTTGAATGTTTCATATTATTATAAAATTTTATTTTCAAAATGTTTCATTACCAATCAACAAAATTTTGCGGTTCTTGAAATTGGCCAAAAAACAAAATGGCGGATTACTTTTTTTTTCAATACCCTTGATTGTATCAAATGAAAGGGCTCGACAAGTAGAATACAGTACACTTTAGAAATTAACTAAATAAAAAACTAAAAACTAGAAAATAAAATCCTTTTTTTTTTTTTAAGTTAAACAGGTTTATTATAAAGAAACATATGAATGATGCAGATAATGTATTAAAAGCTAAAAAATAAAATAAAGTAGTGGGGCGTAGCGTAATTAATAGAAATTCAACTACTTTAGAAAGATATCTAGAATAACTGGCCAATTGCGTGTCGTACCTACCAAGCATTATAGAGTAGGGTTATGTACTGTTATTTTCCTATGTATTACGAAATTATACCTTGAAAAGTGTTCATCGCAGAATACCCAAAAAATATTCATTGCGAGTTTCCCTACGTGTTGGAACAATCTTCACAAAAATAAAGCACATTTTATGGCATCAAAGTTACATCTCGAGATTTTAAAGACAAAATCGGAGTTTCTCACATATAGTAGTTGGATTATTCCAACTATAGTTCCAACCACATCCGGTGGTCTTTGTCAAGGGGAGTGCGGAACGCTCGCGAACGTGTCTCGCCTCGCAGATTCCCACATCTGGAGATTTCCACAGGAAGTAATAAAGGTCTTCGATTGCAGCGACTGTATTTCATAGAGATATTTCTGTGGAGTTGTTTACTTCGGACTACATAGGACTCAATCTTCTCACAGATGAAACACGAGTATCGAGCCACCGTGCACCGTTTACATGCCGTCTCAGTTTTATTCAGGGATACAATCAATGTTCTCTGACCTAATTTTTAATGATGTTACAAAACCCTCTGTTTTTATTTTATACTAAGTTTGAAAAACCGAAATATTTAATATCGTTTATTTTTTATTACTATGATTGCGTTTGCATTGCTAAACAGAAAAAACCTATCCCAAAACATGATTAAATTAATTGCTTTTCTTATGCACTGTGTCCCTGAATTCTAACCCGCTCTATGTTTGAGCTGACGACTGCACACCGGTGGTGGCGACTTCAAGTACATGCTGTATACAACAAAACTGTAGATATAAGTATAGGCTTTGTAGTACTCATACTTATAATAAAAATAAATATATAGTAATAGATACTTACCCCCTTACTTATAAAAAGTTATGCAATTATTAAGTAACACTGCGCAATATTGTACTGCGCAGAATTACTAACCTTTGCATAACCATTGCATAACTTTTTATAAGTAAGGGGGTTACATTAGAAACAGTTTTGGTCACAGAATAATTAATAGTATAACTTTGGTTATCGTGGGCTCAGTATCCATATCAATATAAAACTGAAAGGTTTGTTTGTTTGTGGAGCTTTCACGCGATAATGGCTGAACGGATTTTGATGAAAAATTGGATGGAGATAGCTTATACTCTGGAATAAAACATAGGATACTTTTTATCCCGGATAATTGTAACTTTCCACTGGAAAACTGGGAAATGTTGATTACTCGCTGTAAGGGTCGATTATATAATAAGTCTGTCAATAAACATCAAGAGCGTTGGTGCTATACCTACTTTTGCATTGGTTTTTAATATTACTAGAAGAACATAGGATGTTTTTTTCGCGATAAACTATAGTCCGCGCGGACGAAGTCGTGGACGGGGGAGCTAGTATTCTTCTATGTATATATATATATATATATATATATATATATCATGTACTGTATCTCGGGTTTCCGGCAAATGCAACATTATCTAACCGCCGCGCGACGCGCCGCCGCCGTCTTTCATTGATGCTACAAAAACCTTAGCAATTGTATCAGAAGTCTAATCATCATCTGTCCACAAATATCTCAGAAAATACTTAATCGATTTGGTTCTGGTTTTCACA
This sequence comes from Alsophila aescularia, assembly GCA_946251855.1. Classification (NCBI taxonomy): domain Eukaryota; kingdom Metazoa; phylum Arthropoda; class Insecta; order Lepidoptera; family Geometridae; genus Alsophila; species Alsophila aescularia. The sequence continues at coordinate 33,346,961 of OX276381.1, forward strand.
CAGGCGTAGGTCGATTCAAGAGGAAGGTTTTAAATCAACATTCATTATTATTTTGTATAAATTTAATCGATGTAGGGCAAGTTTTCTCAACAAAGTTGGAAAAAGCAGCCGTCCCGCGGTAGCGCAAAAGTAGCGGTCTTTTGCGTACGCTGCGTATACCATAAGTGCTATGTTAAAATAATGTATGAAAGGATTGTTCTTCTGAAAGAGATCTACAAATTAATAGCTTAAAAGCTAAAAAAAAACACACCTGCCCTGCCAAAAAAGAATTTATGCCAATAAATTATATACTGTTGGAATGTGCTTATCGCAAGGCCTTCATTTTGATACCCATATTGTTAAATTCGAAGTATTTTTCGCATTAGAAAATGGAGCCATTCTGCCGCCACATCGAATTTAAAAAACATATAGCTAGTGTTACTCAGGTGGATGTAAGAATTGTAACGATACCCCATACGTCTAAATCTGTTCAGGCATTTAAAGTTATGATGGAATAAAGAAACTCACATAAATACATACAAACATACATGAATCCTAAAAACATTACACTTCTTTTGTTGGGCATTCGTGTAAACAGTGCTCGACAGCTGCTATTACAGAAAGCTCAAAATAATCATTTTTCAGTAACAAAAATCACAATTTATTGACTCAATTTTCTTGATTTGGTTAACTTTAATTCAATAATTTTCAGAATTGGGGTGCAGGTGCCGCAGAATAAATAACAGTACTACGTACATAGTCTCAGCTCTTAGTACTTACATCCAACCACCTCAGTCGTCCGTGTGTGAGACATCCATGTGCCGTCCCAAATCGTCGATCATTCTTGAGAGTACACCCTCACTGTTACTGAATCGGTGTCGCGTAGTGTAAACTCTCGTTGTCTGTGTGCCGTCTAAAAAGGAAATGCTTGTCAGTGGGAAATAGGTGTTCGTTCCTCGTGCAGGATGCACTACACTCGAGATGGATATTACCGGCTTGCGACAGAATTGGAGGCAAAGGTCGAGACACATATTTAGAGGTCAATTTGGGTGTTTTATGAGGAATTCTTTCAGATTCAGCTGAGATCTATGCTGACTTTATTAGAGTACTAGCTGTGACCGCGTCTTTGCCCGCGTGGTCATTTGATAAAAGTATCGCGTGTGATTAAAGTATCCTCTATGTTAATCCAGGACTAAAAGTACAATGGGTATACCAAATTTCGTTCAGCCTTCAAATCGTTTTTTTTTATCGATTGCTCTGCTTCTACATATCGGATTGAGATACCAAGTACATCAGGTTTTAAGCCAAACCCTAGGCTATCTTACAGTGAGAACCGCATCGCAATCGGTCTAGCAGTTTTTACGTGATGCACGAAAAAACACACAGACAGACACGATTAAAAAAATGTTAAATTCTTGTTCAGTAGCTTATTTAAAGTATCCTTTACCATTTTTTTATTTTTTTCATTGCACAGTATTTTTGGCAAATACTGCTTTATTATAAGTATAGATAAGATAGATAGATGTGTAACATACTTTGGTGGGTATATCGTCTCGTCTTCAATCCATTTAGCATTCTGTGCAAAAATGGTTGAAGACGAAATACGTCTACGTTGTGTATTTTCTAAACCTGAACATAATGCAGGTTGGCCTAAAACAGGATGTACACAAAAGTAACTTTTACAATATATTATATACAAAATACAAAAAGAAAATTGTTCTCCGTAAATTGGTCATAAACCTCACAAGTCGCGCGGGAATTTTCATTAAATGTGAATAAAATGTTTTTACGCGACGCGTGCGTGATTTTTTGAGGTTCACGTTCACGATCGTAAACCCGTTCTATCAAGCCCCACAGAAATAAACCTGTGCCGTAAAGTCAGGTGAACGCTGAAGTGGAAATAAAAATATTGCCGTTATTTTCATAGATCCAATGATGATATTGCACAGGAACAAGAAATCAAAAGTAATCTCGTCATTGCCAGACATAAACACAAAAACAAAAAAAAACCGGTCAACCTAAAAAAAAGTTTAATAACAAATATGTATTTGTTACCAGCAATCTGTATAATCCGGTATTCTATACAATACCTAGGCAATGTAGGTATAGAAAACCTAAAAGGTTAAGGTAATGCATGAAATATTATACATTTCATACATTGCCTAGGTATTCTATACAATACCTAATGCGCAGCCGGCAATGTGTGTAATAACCTAACCTGGGTACCTACTTACATAACATTGATAACTACGGGCTAAAATCTATTTATTTAACACATTGCCGGTGGACCAGCGGGTACTCTAAACAATCCCCCGAAATTGTATACATTATCTATGTAAAGTATATAATTCAATTTTCCAGTGGCTACCCCAAATGGAAAATTAAGGATTTAGTATTCAACTTCTATTTCGATTTATGTGATGACTAGCCTTGCCTGAGGCTTCGCCCGCTCGGTCATTTCTCGTGGTTAAAAGTAACCTATAATGTTATTACGGGACCAAAAAGTACAATATACTACATTTAGTCAAAGTTTGTTTAGTCGTTAAATAGTGCATGTTCAGCTTATTTTAAGTACCTACACAAGAGCATTTTTTTAATCATCTTCTTTTTACTTACTTTTTGTTAATTACTGTTTTATTATAATTATAGATCGATCAATATGTTTCGGTACTTACGTACGCAAACTTTTTTACCCAAAGAAAGTTAATAAAATTAAAACCTTACAATAAAACTAGTTCGATTATTTTTACTCGTTACTTATGTGTTTGTTTTCTTTGTTACAGGACGGAGATGTGATAGAATTGTGCCAAGTTAGCGACGTCAGATCAGGAGGTGTGCCAAAGGTACGTTATATTCCAGCACAATACAATCACTCCTGATTGCCAAAGATAAATATAAAAATAAAACTTTTAGAAAATGTTGTCACTGATAGAAAGCTACACTATTCAAGATGAAAATAAACAACTTTTTTTTTTATTTATTTTTTGTGTTCATCCATTATTGGGAGGAAATTCGGAATTAGGAAGATCGACAGAGTTCCGAACTCCACTATCCACTCATAAACAGGAATCGCTGATGTGGGGAATAAGAGTGCTAGGCCAAATGGGAGTGGACGGGACATGTTAGCCGAATGCACCCAGATCGCTGGGCAAGAGTCGTCACGCCATGGGCCTGACTAGGGGCGGCGTCGCCGAGGCAGACCCAGGAAGCTATGGCGTGGTGACCTCGATGCCTTCTAGGAGGGATGGTCACAGATTGCAGGGGACCGGGATATCAGGAAGTGAATGGGGAAGACCTTTGCTCAGCAGCGGAACAATATACAACAATTACTTATTTTTACTTTTTAATGGGATAACGGGAAAACTAGGGGCGGAGCCGTAGGGCAGAGCAACAAGTGTAAAATAAACTTCGATGAGTCCGTGGTTATTAATATAAAAACTGCTTACTTTAGCTAAAAGTTGTTTTTAACTTAATAAATCCTGAGCACTCGTCGCTTAAGTGCTTAGCCGAGCTAATCTCGTCAATTTGACACCATTAGGGATAATCAGATGCAGGAACGTAGTTAGGGGAAGGACTGTGTCGGCAATTCATTTTTTTTTTCATGAAAGTACACCAGACATCGGGCGGATCGCTTGTCTCTCCCTCTTGTCCCCCCACTTACTGTGTAGGCGGCTAGGCGCGTAGAGCCGCCACTCTAAAAACAATTTAGTATAATACAAGGCACAACTTGCTAACTTAAGGCATATTTTCTACGAAATTTAGAATATGAAAATGAATGAAATTAATACTTAAAAGTTTTCGAATGTAGTATGTTCTATGTTAAAATTTATTTCATTCATTCACCATTCATCCTTTTCATTCAGTTTTTCTTTCCGCTCTTCTCTCGCTCGCGCGTCATGCGATCATTTTATGAAATAAACATGAATTGAATGAACTAAGCGCGCGAAGGTATTGTGATTTGGAGTCTAAAATGAATAGTTTAAAGTAAATCAATGTTATTAATTAATTGTTTGTTTGTTTGTCGTATAAGGTAACGATATGGCTTAACGACTGCTATTAATCAATAACAGCCGGGACCGACAGCTTAAAGTGCCCTCCGAAGCACGGAGCGATGGAAAACCGCACATAACTTAGAAAAGTCATTAGTGCGGAGCCTAGGATCGAACCCGGTATCTTTGGATTCAAAGTTGCACTATTGAACCGTGAAGCTACCACCGCTCTTAATTAATTAGCCTGGACCATAGGTAACATTAAGAATAACACGGAGCGTGCATGTTTGGGAAAAATAATATTAGGTATGTCGTGTACTATGTATATAAGTACATTACCTAACATTATTTTATGTTCACTGAGAGGTATTGTAAGTTATTGTACCTACTCGGTCGGTGGCCGTGTGACGCATGGCAACGGAGATAGACAGTTAGGTAAAGTAATTCAGCGTAAAGGTGGAAGCGTAACTTTATGGACGCACGAGGATACTCTAGAAATTATAAGCGAATAAGTTTTTTGTTTGTATTTTCACATATCTCTAAGATTTTTCAACTGATTAGGATGCTTTTTTGTTAAATTTTCACGGTAGGTATATCTTCAGTGTCATGCCTTACAAAGGACTTTGAAGATTTTGGCTATGTTGCCGTCAGTCATTTTTTTCCAAGTTTGCTGCGAATAATGATACCTGTATACACATACGGTCCAGCCATTCTCAAGTGATGTGCTTACAAACTAATTTTTTTATTAATGTAGGTAGATACGCGACAAATTATACGTTATTTTTTACAAGTCAAAAACATAACATCTCATGAACAACGAGAAAACAAAATTTTAAATACTAGATATAAATAGACTAAATTAATAAATTAGGTAAACTAAATATACCACAAATCCTCTTGTGTTTTAAGTCCTCATTGTATCAGACCTTGTTTTTTATTATGGTCTAGGTAATCGTTTGCCCTAGTACCTCAACCGATGGAAAGCGATGAAGTGGTCGTAGGTGTAGCGCACTTGCCAAGTAGATACCTATTCACTCTTGACTTGAACACACCTGGGTTATAATTTACCGGAAACACTGACGAGGGCAGAGCATTCCACTCTTTTGCAGTTCTTATAATATATGAAGAAGCGAAACGTAACCTTGTATTTACTATATAAAGAAGCGTAACGTAACCTTGTACTTATATCAAGAAGCGTAACGTAACCTTGTACCTATATCAAGAAGCGTAACGTAACCTTTTACCTATATGAAGAGGAGTAACGTAACATTGTACCTATTTGACTTACCTTTCCTCCAGGACTCCAAGTTGAGCACGAACCTGGTGAACAAGCATGGAGATACCCTCGAGGACAAGTCCCTCACCATCTGCAGCGGGACTGACTACATCAACATCTACTATCAGCACGTGGTGTGTCCGGATGCTGCTACAGCGAAGGTCAGTATGTCTTAAATCTGTCTGTAGGTGTAGGTGTCTGTCTGTATTATAAGTAATAATAAAGCAGTAAGCAACAAATATATAAAAATAATGGTCTATGGGATTTAAAATGACCTACTGAACAATATTTTATAGTTTTTTTAAATCGTGTCTGTCTGGATGTTTGCTCGTAAAAAGCACTGGACCGATTGAAATGTGGATTTTACTGTTGGATAGCTTAGATTTTGACTTGTAAAAGCCAAGTATTTGTTAAAAATCTTATTGGCGGCTGAAAGAAGATTGGTCTAATTTAATTTTGTTTTATTGGTACTTTATGTCCTGGAATGATACATAGGGAACTTTTAACCCAGAGAAATAACCACGCGGGAAAAGCCGCGGCCACAGCTAATATACTATTAAATTTGAAAATTGTGTCTACAGTGTCGTAGCAGTGCTACGCCGCTTCGTATCGATAGTGGTCGTAGCACTATTAGAAACGTTGAACTTCTCCATAAGGTTCACGGGATTCCTGATAATTTATAGACTAGGAAATAATAATAATGGATATACGATACCTTATTTTACTGAAAATTATTTTATTGGACGTTCGCGCCGATAAGTTTAAAGAATTTACCATTTCCAAAATGCGCTTGCGTGGCCGTCGTATTGATATTGTTTAGAACAGTGTGGGAGTTTTTCAAAGAAACTAGTACATTTTCGAACCTGAAATCTGTTTATGGTAATCGTATATTTGCAATTTCATTAAATGAATAGACAAACTGTTTAACTTGCTCAAATTATTTAAATTACTCCAAAATAATTATTAAAATCTATAGAGAATGTCTACTATGTTATGTATGTACATCGTGCGTGATCGGGCGCAGCGGATAAAAAGTTTATTGCAATTATTTTGGTGTAATTTTAATACGTTATTGTAGTTAAATAGTTTATCTATCTACTACAATAAAGATTGCAAATCGGCCATTACCTATAACAGAATTCCAGTTCGTAAATGTACTAGATCCTTTGAAATACGCCTACACCGTTCGAATAATTTGAATTTAGAAAAGTTGGAAGAGATCGTAAATGAAAAGGTCTATTATAATTGTTTAATATTAATAGTCCCTTTCTACATATAGATATGGTTGCAAGCCCTGCGCCAGATCACTCACAACGTGAAAGCCAACAACGTTTGCCCGATGACGTGTCTAAAGAAGCAGTAAGTCTGTGGCATGCGCGCGTGCATGCGCACGGTGTCAGTGAGCTTTGGTGTTTCTAACTAGCTTTCTATGTTCTTTTTCAGGGTGCTTAGTTAAAGTACTACACTACGATAAAAATATTATACATAGTAACTTTGGTTTTTACTAAATAACTTAATTGTTTTTAGTAGATTGTATGCGATGGTGGTATGGCGGTTTACTCGTGCGACTTAGAATCCAACGATACCGGATTCGATCCTAGGATCCGCACTAATGACTTTTCTAAGTTATGTGCGGTTTTTCATCTTTACGTGCTTCGGAGGGCACGTTACGCTGGTGAAATTGATTAAGCAATCATTAAGCCATGTCAGAGTCCCTCGGGCGGCCTGACGAACTCTGACACCAGAGTCCAGCACTACCTCGTACGACAAGCAAGCAAGTAGATATAAATAAACAATAAGTACAGTCAGTGTCAAAAGTCACTTAATGAAAAACGTAACCTTCAATAAAAACCAAATAATGTTAGAACATTTATTGAGCTCAAAGATAGCGTATGAATATTTGAATATTTATCCTGTACATAAGAAAGGGATAAAAATAAATAAAAAACACGCCTGCCCTGCCAACAACGAACTTATTCCATTAAATTATACATTGTTGGAATGTGCTCATCAAGCCTTCAATTTGATACTCATATTATAAAACACGATGTATTTTTGTTTGCTTTTTGCTTTTTAAAATGGAGCCATACTACAGACAATCAAAAAAATATTACAGCCTATGTTACTCGGGATGATGTAAGGTAACATACAAACCTGTTCAGGCATTTGAAAGTTATGGTGGAATTAAGAAACTCACATACATAACAACATATACGAACCCTGAAAACATTACACTCCTTTTATTTTGGCAGTCATGTGAAAAAATTTGAATTTTCAGTCTCTTTTGTTACTCACTGTACTTAATCAATATAATAATACATATTTTTATCGCAGTGTAACTTACTTTAATTTCTCAATGTGATATTTTCTTTTACGTTGCAATATACGTTGTATTTATGACTTGTGACCTCATTCTTGGCATTTAAATTGACTTACTTACCTTAACCTGACATTAATATAATTAATTATAAAATTCGCGTTTAATAACTCTCGTAAAGTTCATTTTAAGACTACCAAAGATTTAATGATAGTGAAATAAAAATGTTCATGTCGACGTTGAACAAGGACAAATCATTGTTTTTATTCAAATCAAAGCTCTATTAATCTAAAACAGAGATTATTTATTATGTTCATAAAATGATGTATTTTAAAGCCCGTGTAAATGATTTCATATTAAAAAGTGTTTGTTTAATGCGTGATATGTTTGCCTGTAATGTATCATTTAGCTGTAAACAGTAAGCATGATTCTATTTGTGCATTTTTGGTGAACATAAAACAAAAAACACTTTCTTTAGTGACGAGATATTTAATTATTAGTTTTGAGTTCTCGGTATTTTGGCTCCGATCACGAGCCTACATATCATACTATTACGGGAGGGTAGTTTTAAGGGTAGATATATCGATCTACCCTCTTTCTCACACGTATTTTTACACATTTATAAGTGTTTTAAATTTAAAACACATTATTGCTGTTAAATGATAAGGAATTATTTTTAGTTTTTCGTTGTAATTTTAAAATAAAAGTAGACTCGAATAAATAATATGCTCGAGTCCAAAATCAACTGGTATTTTTTGCCTAACTGTAATTTCGGTACAGATTTTGGTAAAGGTACAGATTTAATATCCTTTTTAATGTCTACGACTGAGATATAGACTCAATACGTAATTAAAGAAATGAAGTCACAAGTTCCACACATGTAGGTATATTGAATGCATGCCGTTCAGTCTGTGTGTCCGCTTTCTGCCAAAGGTTTGGAAGGAGGCCTTACGCGAAATCACGCATAACAACAAGATCAACAATGTCAGTGTGGGCACCAACCTGATGAAACAGTACGTACGGGTGTTGGGCGTGTGAAATATTTTACCACATTTAACGCTGAGCTAATTGTATATTACAGTAAAAACCCGCTTTTAGCGCAGAATAAATAATAGTAATAACAAAGTTACAACGCAGTTTTAACGAAGGCTTTCGTTAAAACTAGAATTAGTCAAAAATGAATGGGGTGTCCTATTTAAGTGTTTACAAATATAACCGCGGCTTGGGGGTGGCCCAAGTGCCATCCCAACTAGAGAAAAAAGCGTTCTATCTTAAAACATGTTTTTAATAACATTCAAATTCGTATAGCACTAAATTCAAGTTTTAACGAAAGCCTTCAGCAATAACAAGTTTTAAATAGTCAAAACGCGTTCTAACTAAAAACGGGGTTTTACTGTTGTAAATGCCTTTCGGGGTCTGCCAGTTGTCCTTGAGATTCTCGACGGCCAGTTTTATTCTGACTTGCTTGTTTGCCATCATCGAAAACATTATCATTTAATACCAAGTAAGATAGGTCGAACTTTTGCTAACCAATAAAAAAAAACAGCTAAGTGCGAGTCGGATTCGTGTACCGAGGGTGACACAACTCGTGTACCGAGGGTGACACAACTCGTGTACCGAGGGTGACACAACTCGTGTACCGAGGGTGACACAACTCGTGTACCGAGGGTGACACAAATCGTATACCACTACGCGAGTCCGACTCACATTTGGTTTTAATTATTAGTTGTTTTGCTTTAGAGTTTGCAATACAATCACACAAAGTATGACGCTTGTACTTAGTAAATTGCCGTTTTTACGATAGAGTTTTTAGGGAATTGTAGCGTTTGTGTTATCTATTGTAGTTAGATGTGAGTGAAATCTAATCTGAATTATATTTATATCTGTAAATACTCGTATGTAAGTATAAATCTGCTTTCTGTATTTTTGAGTAAGATGATTTGCTTGTATAAAAAGTATGTCGAGTCATTGGGTATACCTACTCGTCTGTGCAGTTCATAGATATCAAGTTTACCAATTAATTGTCAATAAATATTTATAATAAAATTAGTTCTATTATGGGTATTAGTAGAAGTTTTGGTACTTCTAAAAAAACTGATGTAAAAAATTAAATTTACTATAGTTTTCTTTAGTTTTGGGTACCTGATACTAAAATATTGTTGTACAAAATTTTGCGCTAGGCTTTGGTTATTTTTATTACACATTTTTATATTTTTCAAAACCGTGTACACTTGTAGTTAGCTTCTAAAGCCAAGTCTTGCTACTGATTTCAGTGTTGCTAATCATTTGGATTTTATATAAGCCGTAGATCGTAAAGCCACACGGCGTAGCTTATTCACTATGCCGCACGAAATTCCTTGCCGAAAACGTGTGACGTCAGTACGGCAATTGCCGTACGATTCCACGCAGATATCTTAACGCGGCGCGTTACGTGAGTGAATGGTCTTAGCGAATAAGGGCCCTGGTTGGAAAATCCCAGCCACTTTAACCCAGCACTTTTTAATAAGTGCGATATATAGTAGAGGCGGGCGGCTGAACCATAGTACCTATAGTTATTGTAAATAGAGAACAGTAGGTTATTTATTGGAAGCCTGAAGAAGTGGAATTGACAGCCTCTGAGCATTTCTTCCTACGCAGAAAATTGTGCGTCGTACCGATACTCAACACAAGTTCTAAAGCTTTAATAATATCTCCATGACCATTTGGGTAGGTATTTAAATGAATTAAAAACATGCCCATTTTTATTTAACGCTTCAGATCGTTGAATAAAATAAAATCTCCCGTTTATCTTCCAAAAAATAGCTATAAACATTGTTATTTGAGTACAAAAACCTCATTTTTCCTCAAACAAAAAATGCCAACGCAAACATGTTTCATAATGAAAATTCCCGTACGAAATATGACATGCCACTGAAGCTTGCTGATATTAATTCCACATAACACGTTAGTCGCTGAAACTGCTGAAAGTTGTTTAATATTTGTCGACAAAAGTAGTTTGTGACAGCTTCGCATCGCCTCGCTTGGCTCGCAGCCAGCAAGCCTTATTTGTTACGAATTTATTTGGTTTTATTGGGTGGAAAGTATTTATGCTACAATATATTACTTTACTTTTATTATTATTTTGTAGTGGTACGCAAGTACGCAAGAGTCCGCATGAGGAAATATCACACCTTTGTCAGATATTCAATCGCCAAAAACAAATCTGTTTCGGTTTGATGGGTAATGTTTCCAGCGAAATTACTGGGCAATAGTCTAAGGGTGACGAGCGCAGTGCAGTGACGTTGCAAAAGTTCTGGGTGGCACTGCAACTGCTATGGGCAGGCGTGACGCTTACCATCAGGCGAGCGACCTGCCCGTCTAGTACATATTTTTTTTATATTTGTGTGGTTTTAGTCGAGGTAGCCTGTAATTGTAAGTGCGTAAGTTTCAGTAAAGTCACTGGGTACTTTGAAAAAAAGACTAGAAAGAGCTTTTCGGAAGCTGACGAAGTGTATTTAGTTAGAGCGGTAATAATACAAACCAAATTATATTTCTAAAATCACCTATTAATGTATAAAAAAAACAGAACGCCTAAAAAAAAAATACTTAGGTACATAATGTTTTAAGTTAAATGTAACTTCAGAAAAAATGCTGTACGAAAACAAGCTTAAACGTAAACAATCCAATTTTGTCGCTCAGCTTTCCAACTTTTGGCTGTAACACGATATGTAACACAAACAAAGGCTTAACAACTCTGTAATTAAAAACGCTGATAGGACTGGCTTGTACTATTATTTATTCTGTGACTGGTGACTCAGCTAGGGCTGCCACGTTCGGGAAACTAACAAAGTAAAATATATTTTCTTATACAAGTCTCCAAGTACCCTTCTAACCACACCAACTAACAAAAAAAGTTGTACTTTAACCGGTTCTTCAGCAACGACAGGGCTTTAAAAGTATTAAACCATCAAGGAACCTTATTGACGAAATTGAACATATTTAAGTTTTTTATTATTAAGTATCTTCATTGCTTATCTTTTTTGACTTATACATCTTTTGCTTTTACATCTTCTCAGATGTACGAGTATAAGTCAAATGTAGAAAATTCACGGAAAACTAAAAATATAAAAAATAGGAGATCTTTGATAAATAATAATGAACTTTTTTCCTTTTGGTGAAAATGCCTACACTAAAATATATAACAAGACTCTTTTAAGAAGCACAAGTCAAAAATTATAGCTAAGAAGCATCTCGATCACATCAGTATTCAAACATAAAAACCGCATCAACATCGGTTCATTCGTTTGGGAGCTACGATGACATAGCCAGACACACACACACACTCACACACACACAGTGATACAAACCCTAAACATATAACACCCGTCTCTTTGTTCGGGGGTTAAAAATATATCTGTTACACCCCTGCATACAGACTGTCCTAGTTCACGCTAGCTCCTAGTTCCGGCACCGGGCGGGCGGACGCAAAGGGCAATAAATACACATTCTGTGACAGAGGCAGTGTAAAGCCATTAGCTTTGCTGTAAAGTCTAGATAAGCTGGATAAATGTAGAGGTAACGAAGTTGTGATAATAGGACCCCTAAGTAGTTACTTTCTTCGAAGTTTTCTTTATATATATTAACTTAAAAAAAGCGTAGGTAGGCTAGGGCGCGCTATAAGGTCCATTTTACGTAAATTGCCTCATAACTTCGTACGTATAATTTTACAGCGTGTCCATAGACAACTTACTAATCCTCGTTTCCAGTTGGATGCGCCTCTGCTTCCTCACTGACCCGCGCGGAAAGGTGCCCGTGAAGGTGGTGGCGCGCACCTTCGCGTCAGGAAAGACGGAAAAGCTCGTCTACCAATGCCTGTCAGACCTGGGACTGCCCTCAGGAAAGAATGAGGCCATGGAAAAGGAGGCCTTTACGTTTGAAAAGTTCTACGCATTGTATCACAAGATCTGCCCGAGGAATGACATTGAGGAGTTGTTTAGGTCTATGTAAGTATCGAAGGAATAAAACAGTACAAAATTTAATTTTAGACAGTTTTCTCCCGCGTCCCTATAAGTAAGTACTAATATCAACAGCATAGCAACCGTTCCTCTAAGGTCATCAGCGCAGCTCACTAAAGTCATATTATGTAAACAAGTATACCAATAAATTAGTATTTGAGTATTTGAATTAGCGACTCAAATTTCGTTCGCAGAAACAATATTCAACAATAAATTTGAAACTCTGGACTTCCAAACTTGGTTAGAATGATGTGGAGAACGTATCGAAACCTGGCTAAGTAATTTCAGTACATTCAGACGCTTATTTGTATAAAAACCCCTCAATAAAAATAAGAGTGAAGTGTAACTTCATAATGCTGTCCGAAAACAAGGGAAAACGCAAATAATCCATTTCGGTCAGCACAGCTTTTCAACTTGTAGCTGTATACACAGTTATGTTCCGGTTTGCAGGGCAATGTTTTCAGCGAAATTACTGGGCAATGTCTCCAAGGCGACGAGCGCAATGCAGTGCCGTGCAACATTTAACAATACTACATTCTGGGTGGCACTGCAAAAGTCATGGGCAGGCGTGACGCTTACTGTACGGCACGCGACCTGCTCGACATGTCATTCATATGAATTAAAAAAAAGTGTATTCCACATTTAGCAAAAAATATACCGTAAAACGCCGCTTTAAAGCTTACCATTAAACATTACCATTTTTGCAAAAAGTAGTTAAAAAAACAGTTTCACTTAAAATTGTGTTCTCTTTCTACTGGTGAAACCGATTAAGAGATGCGACGGCTAGTTCATAAAATGTTTTTAAAAGCATCTAACTTGAGGATTTTGTCCAAAAAAATAGAGTTGTAAAAGAATATCTTTCACATTTTTTTACTTATTAAGAAATATTATCAGTATATGATTTGTTTTATCGGGGACCATTATCAAGAAGAACACTTTTTTACCATGTAAAATATACTAATCCTACAAAATTTATTTTTCCATTTGCAATATCTTTTTATCTACCAAAAAAAGTGTAGGGTATTTAAAATAAGCTACTGAACAAGAAAATACCTTTTTTTAAATTGCGTGTTTCTGTCTGTTCGCGCATCACTATTGGACCGATTGCGATGCGACTTTCACTGTTGCCTATGCAACAAAAGCTAAGCTATCTTAGGTTTTAACTTAAAATCTGCTCGATTAGTCTGAATAAAAATCAATGTGTGGATTAACTCCCTTAGAACGATTGCAGAAACATTATTATATTATGCAGCTAATTTTGAAGATAACATTTCGTTACATTCCAACACTAACTCCCAGCACGCAGGGCAAGTCGGACCGGATCAACATCGAGCAGTTCGTGAACTTCCTCAATGACAAGCAGCGAGACCCTCGCCTGAACGAGATCCTCTATCCGCTGTACGACGAGAAGCGATCTTTGGAGATCATCACCACTTATGAACTGAGTGACGAAGCGAAGGCTGATAGTGAGTACCATTACAACTGGTGTTTAAATCAGGTTTATATAAGAACCGCTTCAGTCGTAAATAAAGTTTTGTGCACCGGGAATAAGTGGCGTCACGGGTGGTATGTACTTGTCGCGCGCTTTTTGGTCTCGTTATATGCAAGCGAGCGGTTAAAAGCCTCTTTACCTGTTTTGTTTGTAAACTTTGTCATAAAAAAAAGTAAAGTAAGGTTGGAAAGAGTGAATCCGAAAAAACTGTTAGAAAGTGAACAAAATAGCGCTTAAACATATATTCTAGGACTAGGATTCTTGCCGGGTCTTATTTCCTACCTGTGATTTTCCTTCATCATCATCAGGTCAGCATTTAGAAGTCCACTGCTGAACATAGGCCTCCCCCAAAGAGCGCCATGAAGAGCGATCTTGTGCCACCTCCATCCACCGACTTCCTGCGATGGCCACAATGTCGTCGGTCCATCGTGTGGGGGGTCTCTCCACTTTTCGCTTGCTTATTTGTGGTCGCCATTCGAGAACCTTTATTCCACTTCAACTTGCATTTGATGATTTTCCGTACCTTTATTTAATTCCTCAATGGCACATCCGAACTGATGAATTTAGCATCTAAAAGAAAAATTCATTTTTTCTGATTGAACTCTACCGATTTCAAGCTACTGACTTCCAAAAATCAGTCTACGTACTTATTTTAAACTATCTCCTGTTTTTACTCGACTGCGGAAAGTTATATGTTTGGATGGTCTGTATGTTTGTTCGTTTCTTTGGCGCGTCCTACAGCCTAAACGACTTGATGGATTTTGATAAATGAAGTATCTTTGGATTCGTCTTAATCACGAGAGCTTCATAGGATATATGAATTGTTACAGCTGCCATATTATATTTCAGACGGAACAAAAAAAAAAAACAAAACCTATCGTACGTATCAAAATGAGGTCTTTAAAAGATCATTCCAAAAATATATGAGGAAGACTTTAAAGATAAATTATTATTAAATTAAAAAACTGCGAACAAAACTAAAAAAATTGCAACAAGCTTTAGGTTATCGATTTTAAAATATAAGATGCAGTCGAAGGCATAGTCCTCCTTAGTCGGGATCAGCTAGAACCTGGCGAGCCTCACATGTCTCCGACTGCATCTAATATTATAAAATATAAGATGCAGTCGAAGGCATAGTCCTCCTTAGTCGGGATCAGCTAGAACCTGGCGAGCCTCACATGTCTCCGACTGCATCTAATATTATAAAATATAAGATGCAGTCGAAGGCATAGTCCTCCTTAGTCGGGATCAGCTAGAACCTGGCGAGCCTCACATGTCTCCGACTGCATCTAATATTATAAAATATAAGATGCAGTCGAAGGCATAGTCCTCCTTAGTCGGGATCAGCTAGAACCTGACGAGCCTCACATGTCTCCGACTGCATCTAATGTTATAAAATCGAGAATTTAGATTGCCTCTTTTTAGTTTTGTTCGCAGTCGTTTTTTTGTGTTATCTTTATAATAATTTATTTTTATTAAATGTGCTCATCGCCTTCCAGAATGCCTGACCAAAGACGGCCTGATCCGCTACCTGATGTCCGACGAGAACGCGCCCGTGTTCCTCGATCGCCTGGAGTTTTACATGGACATGGATCAGCCCCTTGCGCACTACTACATCAACTCGTCGCACAACACGTACCTGTCGGGCCGCCAGTTCGGCGGGAAGAGCTCCGTCGAGATGTACCGCCAGGTGCTGCTGGCTGGATGCAGGTGAGAGATGTCGTCTACGGCCACGTAGCTGACGGCCTTCCACGAGCAGTCTCGGTTCCCTGCCCTGTTTAGGCCGTGCACTTCCGCCAAGTCAAATATTTAATTGGCTAGCTTATCCTACGGAGTTAATTTTTTACATGTTGGTTCAGTTCCGATGACAATACATTTTTATGGTAAGCATGACCTAAATCAACTTTATTAACTGGATTAGCTCCAGATAAAGGAATTCTTCAACGGTTAACAGCACAGACACGAAATTATTAGGCATTTTATTATGATAGCCGGTTTTAAATTTACCTTGACATGGTCTCCAGATAAAGGAACTCTTCAACGGTCAACAGCTTGTGCTGTTCTTGCTTGTGCAAGAACACTTCTTTTGTGTTCTTGTTGTGTGCTTGTGTTGTGTTGTTGTGCTTGTGCTTGTGCTTGTGCACGAAACTTTGTGTATGTATTTTATTATGATAGCTTGTTTTTGCGAGGCGAGTTAAAAGGTTTTGCCTGACATCTTCTTATTAAGTCTTCACAATCCAAATGCTGGCCTGCATTTGGTCTGCTAGCCAGCTGCAGAATTACATTTTGGATGCAGTTTTGTGCAGTCGGTCCAACTGGTGTGGTAAGGACTGCATGACGACTATTGACGGCTTATCAACGTGCAATCGTGCCAACTGAACTCCAACTGAGCCGTTAGTCAGTCAATGTCAACTTTACTAAAACCAATAATATTAAATGTAAAGTAGAAAAAACCTATACATGTACATGGGTGGAATTATCACTGCTCAGGCTGCTACAGGGACTACTACAAGTCAGGTTTTGGATTGAAAGGAGTATGAAGTGAGAGAGACAGATGCATACGAAATCATAGACAAAGTACGCGTAATCATTTATCTATGTATACAAGCACAAGTATTCAAGGACCTTCATAAAAAACCGACTGCGAACAAAACTAAAAAGAGGTAAAAAGTTAACTTTAAATCGTTAGAAATCCTAAATAGTCATTCAAAATGAAAAATGATAAGAGAAACCTGAAGATGATTTTCAAATACTACCACTACTACTTTTTTTCTTTTTGTCAAATTGACGTCTGGTTGTTGCCATAATATTGAATTTTGTTTACTTTCATGCATTTAGTAGAACTTGCAAAATTAAGACAAATCGATGAAAATTGGTCCACGCGTTTTGTCTACATAATATAGTGCCATAAAGGAACGGACATACATTGGTTGATAAACACAATACCCGTCCTTTGCGTTGAGCAGTCTGTTAAAAAACACTTGCAAGAGGTTATCCGCTAGCCATTAGAACCCAAACCAGCACTAGACCAGCGCGGTGGATCATGGGCTATCCTTCATATCTTTCTCTCACACATTCTCTGAGGAGGAGGCCTGTGTCCCTGTAGTGGCAAAATAAGAACCCAAACCAGCACTAGACCAGCGCGGTGGATCATGGGCCATCCTTCATATCTCTCTCTCACACATCCTCTGAGGAGGAGGCCTGTGTCCCTGTAGTGGCAACATAAGAACCCAAACCAGCACTAGACCAGCGCGGTGGATCATGCGCCATCCTTCATATCTCTCTCTCACACATTCTCTGAGGAGGAGGCCTGTGTCCCTGTAGTGGCAACATAAGAACCCAAACCAGCACTAGACCAGCGCGGTGGATCATGGGCTATCCTTCATATCTCTCTCTCACACATTCTCTGAGGAGGAGGCCTGTGTCCCTGTAGTGGCAACATAAGAACCCAAACCAGCACTAGACCAGCGCGGTGGATCATGGGCCATCCTTCATATCTCTCTCTCACACATTCTCTGAGCAGGAGGCTTGTGTCCCTGTAGTGGCAACATAAGAACCCAAACCAGCACTAGACCAGCGCGGTGGATCATGGGCCATCCTTCATATCTCTCTCTCACACATTCTCTGAGGAGGAGGCCTGTGTCCCTGTAGTGGCAACATAAGAACCCAAACCAGCACTAGACCAGCGCGGTGGATCATGCGCCATCCTTCATATCTCTCTCTCACACATTCTCTGAGGAGGAGGCCTGTGTCCCTGTAGTGGCAACATAAGAACCCAAACCAGCACTAGACCAGCGCGGTGGATCATGGGCCATCCTTCATATCTCTCTCTCACACATTCTCTGAGGAGGAGGCCTGTGTCCCTGTAGTGGCAACATAAGAACCCAAACCAGCACTAGACCAGCGCGGTGGATCATGGGCTATCCTTCATATCTCTCTCTCACACATTCTCTGAGGAAGAGGCCTGTGTCCCTGTAGTGGCAACATAAGAACCCAAACCAGCACTAGACCAGCGCGGTGGATCATGGGCCATTCTTCATATCTCTCTCTCACACATTCTCTGAGGAGGAGGCCTGTGTCCCTGTAGTGGCAACATAAGAACCCAAACCAGCACTAGACCAGCGCGGTGGATCATGCGCCATCCTTCATATCTCTCTCTCACACATTCTCTGAGGAGGAGGCCTGTGTCCCTGTAGTGGCAACATAAGAACCCAAACCAGCACTAGACCAGCGCGGTGGATCATGGGCCATCCTTCATATCTCTCTCTCACACATTCTCTGAGGAGGAGGCCTGTGTCCCTGTAGTGGCAACATAAGAAACAAGCACAAAGTAACAATTTATATACCCCCTACTCCCCCCACTATAGCTATAATAAGAAGCATCTCGATCACATCAGCTTTCAAAGACAAAAAACACTCATCAAAATCGGTCCATTTGTTTAGGAAAGGAACAGACATACAATATACATAGCAACATAGTAAAGGAACAGAAATACAAATTACATAGGCTGATAAATACATTACCCGGCCTATGCGTTGCGCAGTCCGGTAGAAAGATGAAATTTTCGCACATGATTTTCAGTCCAAATGCTTTCGCGCATGCTGTAACAAAGTGACGACCGGTTGGTCTCGTGGCTAGAGATCCTAGGTACGAAATCGAACGGTCGCGGGTTCGAATCCTGCAAGGTGCAATCATTTGTGTGATGAGCAGAAATGTTTGTTTCAGTCATGGATGTAATATTCGTATTTATGTATATTTATCCGTTATCTAGTGCCCATAGCACAGGGTATCCTAGTTTGGGGCTAGGTAATTGGTGTGGAAATGTCCCGAATATATTTATTTATTTATTTTTATTTAAAGTATCGATCTTGATCCTTGTTTGCGTGTTTTATGGTAATATTTATATCCACATCTTCACATCATCAGCTGTCCACTGCTGGACAGCGGTGGCTCCGTGTTTGCTACCTAAGGAGGGGTTTTGTAATAGTCACTACGCTTGCAGGCTTCTTCGTCGCGTTAGTGGAAATAACACAAAAATGCAGCTGTCCATTTCCTGATTTTCCAGCGATTCCCTTTGCTGGTTAACACAGCATCCGCATGACGACACGCCTCTTGTTCATTTAGCTTCCGTCCAATCTATTCTTATAATAAAGCAGTAAAAAAAGACTGTACATCAACATCACGAGTCTGTATTTGACCACTGCTGGACGTAGGCTTCTCCTGATGCACGCCACTGAGCTCGTTCTTCAGCTTTCCTCCATTAAAATTCGATTTTCACTATTGGGTTTGACTTAAAATCTGGTGTACTTTGTATCTCAATCCAATAATTACAAGCTGACCAATCAATAAAAAGCTTGACGGCTGATCGAATTTTAAAGAAATGTAGTAATTTGTACTTTAAAGGTATTCTGGTCCCGTAATAACACATAGGTTTCTTTAAACCCAGAGAAATGACCACGCGGGCAAAGCGTGGACACAGCTAGATGTTCAATATGTTCATCATCAGAGGCGGACGACAGTACTGGCCGCCCTAGGTAGCGTGTAGCACCAGCCGCCCATACTCAGTTCCAATACTGAGCTAAAATATATGAATTTACTAACTGTTGCCCGTTACTATGTCCCGGCGTGCTTAGTCGGTCCCGTCGTGCTTAGTCGGGATGATAAATGTCATGTATTTCTCTAGACGTAGTAACATTACGTGCTATGGAGCGCGCCATGCTAGGCATCCGCCTGGTAGATCGCATCCCAAACGTCGCAATTCGACGTCGTAACAAAGTTGAAGGTGTAGGCATGTGAATTGCCAGGCTAAACTGGAAATGGGCAGGACAGTTGGCAAGACGGGATGAAAATAAGTGGACCAAGGCAATCACTGAATGATCCAAGAGGAGGCTAAGACCTCGAGGTAGATCAACCGCCCGATGGTCAGAGGACATTGTGAGGTACGCTGGAGAGGCCAATGGATGAGATTAGCACAGGACCGGAAAAACTGGCGTGAACGAGAGGTTGCCCATACCCAGCAGTGAGTGGATACGGGCTGATTAGTTAAGTAATTTATGTCAGGACTTCATCCTGCTGCCCCTAGGCTCGGGCCTACTTGGCCTCTAGGCAGATCCGCCCCTGTTCATGATAACGGACGTTTCCAGATGCGTAGAGCTGGACTGCTGGGACGGTAAAGGCGAGGACGAGGAGCCCATCATCACGCACGGCATGGCGATGTGCACCGACATCCTGTTCCGGGACGTGATCTACGCGCTGCGGGACACGGCCTTCGTCACGTCGGACTACCCGATCATCCTGTCCTTCGAGAACCACTGCTGCAAGGCGCAACAGTACAAGCTCGCCAAGTACTGCGACGAGATCCTGGGGGACTTGCTGCTGAAGGAACCGCTGCCGGAACATCCGGTAAGTAAAGTTCATTTGCAATCCACGACTGCTATGGGCAGGCGACTCGTCATTGAATGAAACAAAAACAAGTGGAAAAATCCCCTTATCCTTTTCCCATCATAATCTAAGTATCTTCTATATATATCTATACTCTATACTTATAATAAAGCAATAAGTATCAAAAACTATATACCATGTTTTTTTTTTAAAACTACGGTAGGTACTTAAAATAAGCTACCGAACAACAATATAAATTATTAATTAATTGTTTCTGTCTATTGGATAGCTTAGAGTTTGACTTAAAAACTGGTGTACTTTGTATTTCCATCCAATGAGTAGAAAATCGATAAAAATCGATTTGACGTCTGAATCAAGTTTAATGAAATTTTGGTATATTGGTACTTTAGCCGGGGTACTATTATTTATTCTGTGCTTTTGGTTCTGTAACAACTCATAGGATCCTTACGTCACAGAAAAATTACCATGCGGGCAACACCGCGGGCGCAGATATTAATATTATAAAAGCGAAAATAACTCTGTATGTCTGTTTGTTACCGTTTTAAGACTAAATGGCTAAACCGATTATGATGAAATTTGGTATGGAGATAGTATGAACCCTAAATGAATGATAAATGAAAAATCCTATGTCCTTCCCCAGGACATAGGATTTTTATCGCGCTTTTTTCCTCGTGGACGAAGTCGCGGGCAAAAGCTAGTGTTTTATGAAAGTTCAGATTGTTCAGATTGTAGTATTTAATCGACTTCACAAAATGAGACGGGTATATGTTTGATTGTAAGTATGTTTTTTTTTCAACCGACACTGATTTCTCAGTGAATTTTCAAAATTGGTGCGCAATTTAGAAAAATGTTTTTTGTTAGAAAGTGTTATACAGGGTGGAATTTTTTAAACCCACCCGGAGGGATAGTTTTCTAAATACTGGAGATAGCAAATTTTACTCAAAGGAAACATTCCTTTATTTTTAAAAAGAAACAAATCTGCATTCATAGATTTTAGAAAACTCGCTTGCCACACTCTGAAATCGAACCGGCTAAATCCTAGAAAATAACATCCTCTACTCTTATGGTATCAGTCGATAGGGTCAATCATAAGAATCAAATCTCTCTAACAAACATTACAAATAATACATAAATAAAAGAAAATCCATAAAATATTATTTTAATTGAACGAAAAAAAAGGGTAAACTAACTAATTAGTTGCTCGAAATGATACCAATTTTGTTGGATACACAAGTTTGGTCTTTTAATAAAGAGAAGAGAAATTATCTAATAAAGAGTTTATTTACAAACACGTGCAAATTGAAATCTAAATAGTTCTTCATTATTTTAATAAATAAATCACGTCAAAGACAATTGTTAACAAGGTACTAACATAAGTAATCTGATCGACCTTTTAGTAATAGTGCTTTATCTTGTCAAATTGAATTTATAAATTTAGATTTCATGGTTTTCTTTTTATTTAATTTTCCATATTTGTTTAAGAGATTTGATCCTATCGATTGATTCCATAAAAGTACACGAAGTTATTTATTCGAATTTTAGCAGGTTCGATTACCGAGTGTGGCAAGCGACTTTTCATAAGTCTTTGAATGCAGATTGATTTATTTTTAAATACTAGCTTAAAAGCTAAAAAAAACACGCGTGCCCTGTTAAAAATGTACTTATGCCAATAAATTATACACTATTGGAATGTGCTTATCAAGGCCTTCAATTTGATACCCATATTGTAAAACACCAAGAAAAAAAATATTTTTTGCAATTGAAAATGTAGCCATACTGCCGCCATATTGTTATTTTTTTTTTATTTAGCTTATGTTACTCGGGGGGATGTAAGGATTCTTACGATACCCCATACGTCTAAATATGTTCAGGGATTTCAAAGTTATAGTGGAATAAAGAAACTCACATACATACATACATGAATGCTAAAATAAAAACATAACACTCCTTTTTTTGGGTAGTCGTGTAATAAAGGAATGTTTCCTTTGAGTAAAATTTGCTATCTCCAGTATTTAGAGTACTTTCCTTCCGGGTATGGTAAAAAAAATCCATGCTGTATACCCATTTGGTGGTCCCATATAAATTGTATCAAAATTATTTCCGCAGTTTTTCGAGAATAAGTAAATAGTTTTTTTAGTAAATCTATTTGATTTTGTGTTTATATTTATTTGCCTTAAATCTGTAAGATTTCTGTACCGATTTTAATGGGTGTTGTTTTATTTAAAAGGGTAGACTTTCAGCGTAGTCCCATATAAATTTCATCAAAATTGATTCTGTAGTTTTTATTAGAAAATCTATTTGTTTTATAGTTATGTTCTCCAATATCTTGGGATTTCTGAACCGTATTAGGTGATTGTTTTTACTTGAGACAGAAGACCTCCAGTGTGGTACTGTATAAATTTCATCAAAATTGGTTTAGTAGCTTTAAACAACCTTTGTTAGTTATTAGCTAATCCATTTGAAGTCGATTTTTGTACCATGGTATTATGTACAGCACTTGGCAGTAAAAAAAAAACTTCTTAATAATGTTATTTTATTTGACCTTCGAAACCTGTTTTCCAGTTGGACCCTGGTCAGCCGCTGCCGCCTCCGTCGGCGCTGAAGCGGAAGATCCTCATCAAGAACAAGCGGCTGAAGACTGAAGTGGAGAAGCAGGAGTTGGAGCTGTTCCGCCAGGGACAGTTCGTGATAGAAGATGAGGAGAAGGAAGATGCATCAGCTGTCGCTAATCCGGATAAGAAGGTATTTTAATTGTATTTCTTATTAAAATTGTAAAGAATTAACCAATATGGCATTTCAAAGTTATGGTGGAATAAAGAAACTCACATACAAACATACATAAATGCTAAAATAATATATATTTTTAAGTTAAACTTTTTATTTCATACTAAAAGTTTAAAAAAAAACGTGTGGATAGTTCAATTTCTATTACTCAAGGTACGCTACGTACCACGATTTTATTTCATTTCCTTTTCAAACTCAAAGGATAAGTACTTAGTTTACCAAAATTTGAACCATTTGATCTTTTTATAATATTTTATGTATATCTCCTTATTCATGAGATGTTAATTTTGACGTGTGAAAGTGCTATTATTTTGGCTATTTACAATAAAATACTTTGACTTTTATCGTTATAAGATAAGAGCTATACACGTGACGTGGATGAGGTATCTATATAATATATGTCTATATACTTATAATAAAGCAGTAAGTAACAAAAAGTCTGTACAACGAAAATAATAAATAAAAAAGGGAAATAAGCTACTAAACAAGTTTTTTGTTTATCTTGTTTGTCTTTTTGTCTCGATGTTTGTTAGCGTAATAAAAACTACTGGTTTCGTTGAAATGCTGTTTCCACTGTAGGCAAGCTTAGCTTTGACTTCAAATCTGGTGTAATTGGCATATCATTCCTATGAGTAGAAGCCAAGCAATCATTTATAGTAGATTGTACACCTAGTGCATTAAACAAGCCATTTTATCCGAAACATTTATACACAACGAACCGAAGGCGAGGGTAGATATTGAAATCGTGGATAAAATGCCTTGTTTTATAAACGATATAAGCAGTCTGCTTTTCAGTTTGATTGCGAGTAAGTGATAATGTAAATATTTACTTATTGACGACCGGTTGGCCGAATTGCTAGTGGCACTGACTGTGAAGTCAACCAACGGTCGCGAGTTCGAATCCCGAGTCATGGATTCGTATCTATGTATGTTCATCCGTTGTCTAGTACCCATACAAGTATCCTAGTTTGGGTCTAGGTAATTGGTGTGAATTGTCCCGAATATATTTATATATATATATATATATATATATATATATATATTTAAATATTTTCCCATTTGTTCAAAGATACAAATTTGCCTAGATTTTAGCGGCAATATCTGCTGAACAACTTTCTTTACGTTTCTTTACATTAATGTGTATTATTTCATGTTCACTTCATGCAAATTTAAACAACCATACAACTAGACGTGAGCTTCTTTGACGCAACTTTTTTTTTCAAACTTTCTTTCTGTAGCCTCGGGTCGGAGACCATAGAGAAGTAAACACTTTTATGCACTAGACTCACTAGAGCATAAAATGCATATTACACTTACACCCAGCTACAAGAACTTTCCGAGCATGATTGAAAAACACATTTTACGGCTGAAGAAATGTTGATGAAGAGTGACCTCTCGACTCGTCACTCAACGGAATAAATAAAAACATGTTTTGAATTAATACGATAAAATAAAATAGCCATTAAAATTAATGAACCTACGCTCATCACTCTCGAGACTGGTTTTGAACTTGGATCTCATTGTTCCTTTAGCCCGAAGAAATAGTAGCAGAAGCAGCATCAGCGAGCGACGACGCGCCTCCTCCTGTGGCCTACACCGGGTCCACCACCAACGTGCACCCCTGGCTGTCGTCCATGGTCAACTACGCGCAACCCATCAAGTTCCAAGGATTTGAGGAGGCTGACAGTAAGTCACACATCAAGTGAAGAGGCTGACAGTAAGTCACACGCACATCAAATGAAGAGGCTGACAGTAAGTCGCACGCACATCAAATGAAGAGGCTGCCAGTAAGTCGCACGAACATCAAATGAGGAGGCTGACAGTAAGTCACACATCATTCGAGGAGACGGACAGTAAGTCGCACATCTACTGAGGAGACTGACAGTAAGTCACACATAAAATTGATTAGGCGACAGTAAGTCACACAATATATCAATTGAGGAGGCGGACAGTAAGTCACACATCATCAAGAAATCCTTCACAAAAAAAGGAAATCTGCGGCTTTGCTCGTGTGTTAACTTTGTCACCCCAGTTTACCAACAGAGCGCAATTTTTTAAATTTATGCACCTAGCCTAGGAATATCAAGGTCAAGAAACATTCCCTCCAAATTTCAAATCTCTATGTCCAACGGTTTAGGTTATGCAAAATCTGTCAGTCAGTCAGTCAATAAGTGAGTATGTCACGGTACTGTTTTATAGGTAGATATAGATACAATCAAACAATAGAACATACATATATACATGTCGCTCCGTACATTGGAGGACAACAGTGGGTGGACCCAGTTGCTTTAATACGAGTATAAGTCGTAGCTACGTCAGAGACCTGAAAAACTGCCACAGAATCATGTAATCTTTTTAACATATCTTTTCACTTTCAGAGAAGAACATCTATCACAACATGTCCTCGTTCGCGGAGACGACCGGCATGAACTACCTGAAGCAGCAGGCCATCGACTTCGTCAACTACAACAAGCGGCAGATGTCCAGGATCTACCCCAAGGGCACCAGAGCTGACTCCTCCAATTACATGCCCCAGGTACTTTAGAAAAGATGAGAAAATTCACTTTTTATTTCTCGTCTAAATTTTTGTTTATATATTTTTTATTTGTCATTATGTATAATGTTGTCTTAAATAAATGTATTTTATTTGTATCTAGAAAATGACAGTCTCAGTAGAGTGTTTAGTTGAACCTATGATCTTTGGTTGAACAGAGAACGTCCTAATACACATTAGGGAGTGAGTGTCTGGCTCATAACTGGTTTAGTTAGGATTAAAAATCCCTTGAAGTCGATTTAAATTATTTATGATATGACTAGCTTTTCCCGGCGACTTCGTCCTCACATTTTCCCACTCCCCTCTACAAACTGCTACCTGCGAAAAGCACTGAAGTGCCTGAGTAACAAGGTTGAATATCGCGAGCGCTGTTTGAACACACAATTTAGCTCAGAACTAAATGACGTAAGTCTCAATAGTTATTTTTGTTTTATTGGCAGGCTAATAATGTAGTTAGATAAATTTTATCTTGACAGTGGATACTAAACTATATTTTCTTGCTGTGAGTTTTTTTTAGAGTTTATCTCTAACACTTAAGCCGTTGAGTAGAAAAATTAAAATATTACTGAGAATAACGTAATTTTTTATAAGAAAATGTATCGAATGAAATTCTGTTAATCATGTTTTTGTCTTGATCTTGGAAAGATAAAGATCTCAAAAACATCCCAACCAACACAAACTAGTTCATACGTGCCTTATTAGTTAGTTAAAGACAAGCGGATAAAAACGCTATCATATTTACATATATATGGTGTTTTTCCAGTAATTTATAAGCGCTTTCGAAATAACATCAAAATGGAAGAAATATTTGCTAAATAGTTTTGACTATTTTTATTTCGTATTTTTTATTATGTATTGACAGTTTATAATCTGCAATTGGTTGTTTATATATTGACTAAAAAAAGTAAATTTTAATGAAACACATAATTATAACATCTAAATATTGCAAGTAAATAAGACAATTTGCTTGAGAAATGGCGGATTGACTAAGTCTGTACAGCGGTGCAAATAATGTCTATTAGGTCTTTAGTTACATAGATTTTCTTTTTGGAACTTGAGTCTGTATTAGGTAGAGTATATTATTACACCTATTATGGAACTTCTAATAGAACAACAGTAGTTATTTGAACTCTTATACAACTGCTTTATATGGTCTACAATTAACTCTTTAATGCAGTTGAGCGGCGTATAACAGTAACAAGAGAAACCCTAATAGAACTTTCAGTGACAAATGCTGTTCGTAACTCTCTATAAAAGTTGTAAGTGGTATATTGGTTCTAGAATAAACTATTATAAAGACAAAGGACGTATTTGGTTCCGATACTGCCACTTTTGGTACATTTTGAACCTAGAGGCGATCTTAAAGTTACAATATAGGCTGTAATTTCCACTAGTGTGTTGGTGTGGTTATTCCACATATATCCCAATATATTATGTTAAGCTTCACATTTATATGGTTTGTGGTTGACCCAGCATATTTATGGAAAAGAACCCCTAAAAATAGAGCCTGGTCTTAAGTAATATTACTAGCTTTGCCCCGCGGCTTTCCCCGCGTATTTTATGATAAAAAAGTATCCTATAATGTTACTCCAATATGTTTTGATATGTTAGCGAGTACAATCTACCAACATTTTCCTGATTTTACTGGCATTCTGTAATCGTAATCTGTTTAGCCGTTTGGATGTAAAAGCGAGTTCAACCAATCCACCAAAATTTTCCCTATTTTCCATGTGAAATTTCCATCTTCTGTCTGTTGACATCTCCTACCAGTATCTTTTGACATATCCTACCAGTATCTTTTGACATCTACCAGTATCTTATCTCCCCAGGTGTTCTGGAACGCCGGCTGCCAGATGGTATCCCTGAACTTCCAAACGTCAGATCTGCCCATGCAGCTGAACCAGGGCAAGTTCGAGTACAACGGGAACTGCGGGTACCTCCTGAAGCCCGACTTCATGCGGCGGGCGGACAGGAACTTCGACCCCTTCGCTGATGCGCCGGTAGATGGTGTTATTGCTGCTCAGTGTTCAGTACAGGTGAGGAGCTCTGCTCATCTGGGTGTTTCCTCTTGCAGCTTTACACATGGTGAAATATACTACATTGGCACCCTTTTAAACTAAAGCCTTAATAATAGTAACAAAACAAAACATTGAAAATCACAGAGTTGGTGAAATCAACAAATAAAACAGTAGGTAAGTTCATGGAAAGTATAAACAATTTTATCAGCTGATGATGTAAGCGACGGGTCGCAAAAGTTCACGGTGAACGGGGTCATCGACCGCTCGGCCGATCTAATGCTTACGCGACGGTCGACGACCGCGACCCCATCATCGTAAATTGTTTACCTCATTATTATTGTTATATATGTACTGTGTCATTAGTTACACAATAAAATACTATTATTTATTCTGTGGCTATACTTTGAAAAGATGCCATTGTTTTCTATTTCATCCGGTAGAGTCTTTTTCTAGCCAGTATGGGGAAATCGTTATCTATAGCACATACGTAAAAATGCCGTGCATAGTAACCATGGCCTCAATTTTAAAGGAAATAAAACTGAAAATATGCATTTTCAGAGATACTCGATTTATTAATAAACATTGTCTTTCTCCAAATTGGATTCTGCTTTTTATAGCGAACAACAACATTCATGACAAGTTACTGCAGTTTTATGAAAATCAACTTTTTTATTTACATACATTATGCTCGAAAAGAAAAATCAAGAGATTGATTTTTATGAAGATGTAGCGACTTTAAAAAAAGAAATCAAAAATCTTTTTTATGGCTTTAAGAAGCAGAATCCAACAGCGCGGTATTTTTGTTACAGTAAAGTGTAAGTTCCGAAGTGTATTGAAAGGCACCCAGCCTTTCAATACATTTCAGAACTTACACACTGACTTGTACTAACAGCAACTTTAGAAAAATATGTTCTTACAACTTTTTGTGCGTTATACTCGAAAGTAGCAGAATCGAATTACAAGAACTGTCGGCATGCGTGCAAGCCCGCTAGTCTCAGACTCCAGAGAAAGGACATTAATAGCTGTTACAGCCGTTTTGAATATGTCATGTATGTTTACAGTCGCGATAGATTTCAAAATGTAAATCTGCCCTCTGCAGGTGATAGCCGGCCAGTTCCTGTCGGACAAGAAGGTCGGTACATACGTGGAGGTGGACATGTACGGCCTGCCGTCGGACACCATCAGGAAGGAGTTCCGCACCAGGATGGTGCCGGCCAACGGGCTCAACCCGGTCTACAATGAGGAGCCGTTCTTGTTCAGAAAGGTAAGTCTTGTTGATGATAACATCAAACATTAAACCGCTTTTACAAATAAAAACCGAGAGGGCCTGTGTCGGGCGCCGTTTTTTTGTCGTGAAACGTCTACGCCACGTACAATTAACCCTCTCGCTCTGTGCTGGAGTTTAGGGTACCGTTGTGAGCTCCAGAACTTCTTCTTTCCAACAATGTGCCTAATCTTTATTTATTTTACGGTTTTTTATCTTTTTTTCCTCCCCGTTATTTTTATTCACTTAGTCTTTAGTAGATATATGATAAAAAGTAAAGTAAGTAAGTAGTTTAGTAACTAAAGATCATTCATCCTGTCTAAGGGCCGTATTAATAAACCGACCTCAACTCTGAGAGCGCTATTGAGAGCGATCTCAAGATGCTAATCTAATTAATATACATGTCTTAAGCTGTTGATTGAGATGCCGTAATCAGCTGAGTTAGTGTTTAATAATAAATCAATCTCGACTCTCAAGAGTGCACTTGCGATGTGCTTTGAGATGCAGAATGTTGAGTGCAGTCGGTCCGTGACTTGAGAGCGTGATTGCCAGTTGCTAGAATCAAGGATTTCGAAAATATTATGTCAGAAGTTGATAATTATAATTATATTAACCATCATTATAAGAATATTTTTATATTCCTCTGTAAATAAACAATTTTATTTGGCATGACTGCGAAAAGATCCGAAGATTTGTTAGATATCAGAACCTGGCGAGGACTCGCTGAAGTCTAAAAAGATCCGAAATAGTAACCAAAGGAAATACGCGCTGGAAATACTGCATGGCTAATCAACTAATTTTTATGTTCATAAATTATAGTTATTTGTTGATGAATTGCGTTAAGTTCTTTAATAGATAGTGTAACTTTGAAAATATAGACAAATATTATGGCTTACATCCTTACTACAAAAAACTAAAGTAAGGTTATGATAATTATGTAGAAAATAAACATTACGTTTAATGTAATCGCATTTAATATAATTCAACTACATCGAAGTAATAAATTTTAACCTTACGTTATATCTTATTTGAGCAAAAACCGAACTTTCACTAAAGAAAATAAATCGTTCAAAGTAAGTTCATTCAATCTTGCTCTCAAGTTCTGGTTCGTGACGTAGCATCTTGAGATGCGGCTCTTGAAAGCGACATGATCTGAGATGCTCTTGAAATGTCTTTATTAATCAGCGACGATCTTAAGATTCTGATCACAACTTGGGAGCGTATCAGTTGATATCGCACTTGAGAGCTCAACCAAGAGCGATTTATTAATACGGGCCTAAATCTCGAGTTATACCGAATTAAAGACCACAAGAACATCCATTTTGCTGATTTTGCTCAGTGTTTTGACCCCCCCCCCCCCCCCCCCTCTGTCTTTTGACAAAAATATTAAAATTATTAAAAAATATTATTAAATATTACATTATCGAACTGACTAGGTATATAAGCTAAAAATTGACGCCAGAATCTAGATCTCTAGAGCTTATAGTAATATAGTTTTGATCGTAATCCTTTCCGTTACGGTTCACTGTTTAGTCCGGTACCCTTATGTATCAGTGTGATTTTAAAGACGTTTCACGTCAATAACATCATTAATATTATTAGATTGTGTACTTAGCACATTGTTTGTGGTGGTGCCAGGTGGTGCTGCCAGACCTGGCCGTGCTCCGGTTCGGAGTGTACGACGAGAGCGGCAAGCTGCTCGGGCAGAGGATCCTACCCCTGGACGGGCTGCAGGCCGGCTACCGGCACATCTCGCTCAGGACCGAAGCCAACTTCCCCATGTCGCTGCCCATGCTGTTCTGCAACATCGAGCTGAAGATCTACGTGCCTGATGGATTTGAAGGTCGGTTTCATTGAAGATGCATTGGATCTTTATGAGATACCTTTCTCATATCGTTTCTATTCTGTAAAGTTGAGCTGAAAATGTATTTTCTGATATAAAAGTCAATTGCTGCTGACAAGCTGCTTGACCAATAAATCCTGTACGTAGACGAGCTGCAGGCCGGATATTGGCATAGCTCTTTCTCACTGAAGTCAACTTCTTTATGTCTCTGTCCAGCTGTTCTGCAACAAACTCAAGATAAGCCAATAGAAATAAAAGCTTTGGGTTCGAAAGTCAACTTCCATCCCTTATACTCCAGCTTTTCCCAATATGTACGGCCAGCATCTCTGCGAAGAAGACAATATTCCAGCAGGTCCTGATCACTTCTTAAGCTGAAGAATTCCAGCTGACTTTTGTAGGAAAATAGTCTGTTACTATTTTACTGACAACATCTAGCTCAAGACTCTGTTGTGAATATCAGTTAGAGCAATTAAATAATTAAATAAATATTTTCTGGACAATTCACACCAATTACCTAGTCCCAAACTAGGATACCCTGTACTATGGCCACTAGACAACGGATAAACATACATAGACACGAATATTACATCCATGACTCGAAAACAATAATTTCTCCTCATCACAGAAATGATTGCACATTGCGGGATTCGAACCCACGACTGTATGATTTCGTAGTAGGGTTTCTAGCCACTAGACCAACTGACCGTCAATTGCGATTTGTAATGATAATAGATGAGTATATAGAATTGGCAGAATACTCTTGCAGAAGAATCTACAGGGTTACACTTACACAGGGATCCCCAAATAAAGATAAGCCCTTTGTTCACAGACTTCATGGCCGCCCTCTCCGACCCGCGTGCCTTCATGGGCGCCGCCAAGGAACGAACGGACAAGATGAACGAGATGGGAATAGAAGAGAGCGGTCCCGAGAAGAAGGTGCATATCGAGGAGAAGAAGCCAGGTCAGTAATCCTCACCCAACTCTCCATCCCAAGTTATATTGATACATTTGCCTACGACATTCATTATTCGAACAGCCAGCGTGAAATGGGACGCCTTACCTTATAAGTACTATCGTCTTTGTTGCCCAATAACTAACATCTTCAAGTCCAAGTTGAAAAGGTAGCTGCCCTATGCTACCACGCTATGCTATGCTGCTATGCGCTTCGAATACTAGCGTTCTCCATAGGGCAGCTCTTGGCTTCGGTTTATATCAATTCCATGTAGATACAGAGGAGAAAATGGGTCAGAACCGTCACATTCAAACGGGCCAACACGATCTTGCGTAGTTGCTGATAAGGACAGCTTCACTACTACAAATCTTGAGTTTGCTATCCAATAATACAGACGTCTTGAGACCTTCCTTATTTTGTGAAGTGGATTAAAATAACCTATATCTATCTTCTATCCTGTTAAACCTGTTACCTTTCTATCTACTAAAGTAAGTACCAAAAAGTCTGTTCAAGAAAATAATCAAAAAAAATGGTCTAGGGTACCTAAGATCTAACAAGTAACAAGAATCAACAAGAATGGTTGAACAAGATCTTGACTGACTTGACTGCACAAAACTTCTTGACTGATTGCGATGCTTTTGATTGTTAGATAGCTTAGGGTTTGACTTAAAATTGGTGTACTTGGTATCTTAATCCGAAGATTAGAAGCCGAGCAAACGATTAAAAGCTATCCGACGGCTGAACGAAATTTGGTATTTTGTACTCAATAGGTACTTTTGGTCCTGGAATATCACATAATCAGAATCAGAATTATTTATTCACAAGAATGTAGTAATTTAGTAGATGGTAATAACAATTATAAAAGTCCAGTACATCCTACCATAACAATGGTGTGCAAACATATATAACTTTAACCCAGAAACATAGGTAACTTTAACCCAGAGAAACGACCACGTGGACAATGCCGCGGGCACTGCTAGTATTACAGGATTAAGAAAACTTATTCTAAAAGAATCATGCGCACGCGTCTATTGTTTACCCAAATCTGTTTAATATTTGGAAATTAATACCGGGCCTGCGCGGCCCACCTCTGCAAATAGCTCGGCAGTAATCGGCTGTTTACCGTCCGTCGGTCTGTCTGTACGGGATGAGTGGTATTTTGGTATCCTGTGGTGTGGGGCAACTTAAGAGAGATTGCAGTGAAATAAGTTTTTAATAAAAATTTTAAGAAACGTGTTAGGTTAGTATTCAGAGATAAGATAATGCAAATATTTCCTTTGGACTAACGTAAAAATAAAAATACCTTAAAGAAGTGGTGCTAAAAAAATCCTAATCGCCATCTCCTCTTGGTCTTGTAGTAAGTACATTTGAGATTCAGAAAATTAATCTATAGAATGACACTACGTTTTGTGTCGATCTCTTTTCATCCACTGTGTGTTTAATATGCGCAAAATTTTGTTAACGCTCAAGTTTTCGTCACAATATAACATATTAAAACTATTCTCTTCAGACTTCTTACCAAAACTATTACAATAGTGTATTAATCCAGATAACCCGTGGAAAATCGATTTCATTGTAGTCTTTCTATTAAAACTCTCAATTTCCCTGTACAAATAAATATGAATGCCGCAGTCGCTCAATACATTTTAAGCTCGCTATCCTTTACAACTTGTACCAGACTCCCTCCATACTAATTCTCTTCATTATGATCGCGAGGTACAAATTAAGATGCTCCGGCGCAACTGAACTAGCTTCTCTACAATACTCAGTCCAGTAGGTACCTCCAGTATTGAGTCGAGGTTGGGAAAGAGAATACTTTGTGTTGGTGGACAATTCAGTTTGAAAGATAGAAAACATACATTTTAATGGATACTAAACCGTCAGTTCCGGTTTGTTTAGGTAATTTATGGAATTTTTCTTTAGTGTCTTGTGTTCAAACTATTTCTGTAGGTACCTACTAAAGAGTTCAATATAGTAAGTCGCAGGTTAGCTACACTATTTTAAAAGTATACATACTTATGCTGCAAACTGTTCTGGTAAGTTTAATGCTAGCTTTAAAACCTGTTGCGTTATCCTCTGGGCTGAAAAATCCGGAAACTTTAAATATATCGAGATGAGGCTGCTGTGAGCAATAATGTTAATTAATTATCAAACAGGAAACCCTTTCCATTTCTTTCAAAATATTATCACCAGCCATGTTATAGGGCACTCCCTGTATACCTACACTTGTACTATTATTTATTCTGTGGCTACACTACACACAAAGCTTATCGCATGAAACAAGTTTTGTCTTGGCTGTGTTTCTACTATCTGGGTCTTCAATTTGCGTTTTCAATCTGGGTTTTCAATCTCCTTTGAGTTCGCTGAAAAATTGAGATTTCATCGTCCACTTTTCATGTCACTGTGATAATTTTTTGTAAAGTGATTTTTGCAATATCTCCAAAATATTAAGTGTGGCCTTTTGGCAACTCAAAATTCGCACAGAACGGAAATATACTTCGTGAGATACAGCATCACTATTCGAAACCATCGATGCGTCACTTCTCTACCCTGTTGACTTCAGACTCCAGATTAATTTTTCATATTTGCAGCTTAATACAATCTTAATTCTTGTATTCTACCTTCCAGAGCCTCTAGTATTCGAACCTATCACAGTGGAGTCCCTCCGCCAAGAGAAGGGCTTCGCCAAGACCAGCAAGAAACAGCAAAAGGAGCTCGATGTGATGCGCAAGCGCCACTCTAAAGAGAAGACGGCGCTACAGAAGTCGCAATGCGCTGCGCTGGAGAAGATGATCAAGGGGAAGAAGTAAGCTATCTGTTAATTTAAGTACCTCTCAGTCTGCTGCTGAACAAGTAACATGGGCACATACTTAAATTCGCGCAGGCGAGTTCTGTATACACGTATTAAGTCGCCAAGTAGTTACAAAATTTTACTTAAAATTTTACAGTTTCAGCACTTCGTAATATACCCCCTTACTTATAAAAAGTGTAGCCCTTACAATAAAACTGTGCAGAATTACTAATCATTACTTAATCATTGCATAACTTTTTATAAGTAAGGGGGATATTATTTAGTTAAACTCTTCAGTTCGCCCAAGATGGACGTCATTCAGCGCATGCAAACCAATAATTAGATGATTAAATTCGTTTTGATTGAGAGATTGTGAACCACTTGTGGACGAAGTAAAGGATGAATTAAGGGTTAAAATCTTTGAAATAATTTCTTTGCTTATTTAGTAATTCGAGTTTCTTAAATTCCACAAACAATCGATGTTTAAATATACTTGAACAAACCTTACTGTAGTTTCATCCGTCCACTTCTATATTTTCTAAAAAGATCTTCAAGCACACGAACTTCTACACAAATTATTCCACGTACCTACTTGTTTACTTGCAGGCAAAATTTTAACTTGCAACTTATTACTAAATTAATTGTTAAAAGTTAATAACTTGACTACCTACTTAACTAAAACGTGCAAGTCAGCCTAAGTTTACATGAATTTTCAATATAATGATAAATCCTCTCTTCGCCTACCGATTGGGCCACCAGTCCACCAGTTCTGACCAGTCTCCCGTTCCAGCAAGGACCAGCTCAGCAACGACGCTGCCTTCCGCAAGCTGGTGAACGAGCAGTCCACGGCGTGGAGCGAGCTGGTGGCGAAGCACCGTGTCGAGGAGTGGACGAGCGCGCGCAGCCGGTTGAACGAGCAGCGGGAACTGCTCAAGAAGATGATGGAGACCACGCAGCTGGCGCAAGTCAAGCAGTTGGAGGCCAAGCATGAAAGGCGAGTTTTTTCAGCACTTTCAATGATAGATAGACAAGGTTCTCGATTGACGACCACGGCCTGGGAGACGGAAGGATGCCGACATAAATTGAATTTTGACATAAGTTCAAAAACAAAAATCCGAGTACGGTCAGGTAAAAAATCTAATATAGTATAGTAATAGTATATACCTCGCATTTCAAAATCGGACCAATAGGGGCGACGGAACATCCACATACATACATACATAAATACTTAAAGGCACTGTTAACCTTCCCTTGCTTCGCCGTAATCTGGCGTCTAAAAACTATATTTGGTTGGTTTTGACCAAAATTCACTTGTCTAAATTGTTTCTATAACTTATCCACAATTCTCATCGCCAGGGAGTTGAAAGAGATGAACGGGCGCCAAGCCAAGATCAGCATGGAGACCAGCAAGGACGTCGCCAACGATAAAACCTTGAAAACCAAGCAGGAGAAGGACCGGCGACTGCGGGAGAAGAAGCAGAACAACACCAAGAAGTTCATGGACGAACGGAAGGTATGTTCGACACTGATAACCAGATAAGATATCTAGCAATAGGTCTCCGTAACTGAGAGGTCTAAACCTAAAAGGAAACCCATTGCTGTGGCAATGCTGTCTGTCCATCCTCAACTGTCAGAGTCGTGATCAAAAATGAAAAATCATATTTTAAATTAGTAAAACTAACTGCATTGCGACTTTGCTCGCTTGGACTTTCCGGGATAAAAAGTAAACTACGCTGGTATTAAAGAGACATCGACATTGAATCACTTCATCAATTTCGAACCACCCTTTTTTGCGTAAAAGTACTCCCGAACAAACAGTTACATTTTCATCATCAGCATTATAGTCGTTTAGGCTTCTTCCTAGTGAACGCCACTGAGCCCGATCTAATCAGTAATCAAAATTAAATATGGCGGCAACCAGACGCCATATTGTGAAAAAGAAAAAAATGAAAGTCGACGAACTATGTTAGGTGGGGTATCTTTGAATAGGTATTTGAAAATCATCTAAGGTTTCGCTTATTTTTTTTTTCTTTCCGAATTACCATTTAGGATCTACAACGATTTAAAGGTATGTATGTATGTATGTATGTATGTATGTATGTATGTATGTATGTATGTATGTATGTATGTATGTATGTATGTATGTATGTATGTATGTATGTATGTATGGCTGTTCCTATGTGGCACTATATAGACCAAACGCGTGGACCGATTTTAATGGTTCTTACGTCAACCGATTTGTCTTAATCTTGCAAGTGCTACTAAAGACATAACAGTGATCAAAATTAAATATGGCGACAAGCAGACGCCATGTGGAAAAATAAAAAATGAAAGTCGATGAACTATGTTAAGCGGGATATCATTGAATAGATATTTGAAAGTATAGTAAGTAGTAGTAGTTTTTGGTTTCTGTTATCATTTTTCATTTCGAATGACCATTTAGGGTCTATAACGATTTAAAGTTCGCTGTCGGGTTTTTTCATTGTGTTTTTTCGCTGATGCCTGATACTTACATTTCATATTACAGACTCAAACCATCAAGCACAACCGCGAGAAGGAAAAGCTGAAGATCTCACACGACAAACAAATGGAGGAGCTGTCCAAGGATGTGGACAACGTATGTATACGTAGGACTACGGTAGCTCAGTTGGTAGAGCGTTTGCCGCGCATAGTTGCGGGTTCGAATCCCGTCAGATGTCTGAATTGTTCCTTTAGAAAAATTCAGATAAGATAATTATGATCACAATATTAGAAATCGCGGCTTAACCCCGTAAAAGTAACCTATATGTTATTCCACGACCAAAAGTACCTATAGCTAATATACTACATTTCATCAACTTTTTTTCAGCCGTCAAATAGTTTTTTATCGATTGCTCGGCTTCTACTCTTCGGATTGAGCTACAATCTTCATTATATCAGCCTTTAGAAGTCCACTGCTGAACATAGGCCTTCCCCAAAGAGCGCCATGATGAGCGATCCTGTGCCACCTCCATCCACCGACTTCCTGCGATGGCTACAATGTCGTCGGTCCATCGTGTGGGGGGTCTCCCCACACTTTGCTTGCTTGTTCGTGGTTGCCATTCGAGAACCTTTATTCCCCAGCGGTTGTCGGTTCTACGAACTATATGCAAACTCTGAGAGCTATGTCGGTAACCTTCGTTCTTCTACGGATTTCCTCATTTCTGATTCTATCACATAGTGAAACACCGAGCAGCTAGCTAGTAGCTAGCTCTCTCCATTGCACGCTGCGCAACTCTGAAATTTTGTATGAGACCGATAGTTAGCGACCACGTCTCAGTGCCGTATGTCATCACTGGCAACACGCACTGATTATAAACTTTCGTCTTGAGGCTCTGCGGTATCTGCGACGAGAAGATATGGCGTAATTTCCCGAACGCGGGCAGCGTTCGGGAAATTACTTAATCCGAGTTGGATTCGTCGGTTGACCTCTTTGTCGAAGTTGGATCTACCCAGTTGGATCGTCTGACCCAAGTAGACATAGTGATCAACAGCTTCGATAATATCGTTCCCAACATAAACCGGCATGGGTACGACATGGGCATTTGACATGATGTTCATCTTGCCCATGTTCATTTTAAGACCCACCTGTTGGGAAACAATATTGAGGTCACTGAGCATTGTGATTAGGTCTTCCAGGGTTTCAGCCATGAGGACTATATCAACAGCAAATCGAAGGTGAGTGATGTATTCGCCATTGAT
The DNA here is from genome assembly GCA_946251855.1 of Alsophila aescularia. Classification (NCBI taxonomy): domain Eukaryota; kingdom Metazoa; phylum Arthropoda; class Insecta; order Lepidoptera; family Geometridae; genus Alsophila; species Alsophila aescularia. Next base: position 33,385,337 of record OX276381.1, read on the forward strand.
GTTAACACCATATCCGTTACAGTTCAGAAGCTTGAATATATCTTCCAGTGCAGAGGTGAACAGTTTCGGAGAAATAACGTCTCCCTGTCTCACCCCTTTTTGCAGCTGGATAGAATTCTTGCTCTGATCCTGAAGACGAACTGTCATGGTGGCCTTGCTGTACAAACACTTCAACACTTCGATGTACCGGTAATCAATCTGGCACCGCTGTAATGACTGTAGCACTGCTCAGGTCTCGAGTGAATCAAAGGCTTTCTCGTAGTCTACAAACGCTAGACATAGAGGCCGATTATACTCTTCGGTCTTCTGTATAATCTGCCGGAGCGTATGGATGTGGTCTACGGTGCTAAAGCCTTTCCGGAATCCAGCTTGTTCGGGAGGCTGAAAGTCGTCAAACCTACGAGCGAGACGGTTTGTAACTACTCTCGAAAACAGCTTATAGATGTGGCGCAGCAGCGATATGGGCCTATAATTCTTCAAGAGGGTTTTATCACCTTTCTTAAAGAACAAAACCACTACGCTCCTTTGCCACGCCTCTGGCGTTGTACCCTCGAGGATGACGGAGTTAAACAGCTTCTGAAGGACTTTAAGTACCGGTGTTCCCGCTTCCAGTAGCTCTGTCGTTATTCCGTCCTCCCCTGGTGCCTTGTTGCTCTTAAGCTGTTTGAGAGCCATTCTGATCTCGTATGCCTATACGTCCGGGATATCTTCGGTATAATGTCGGGTCAAACGGGCTCTTGCATCGCTAGTCGTGCGAGGAGGACTACGCGATGAGGTGTATAATTGTCCATAGAACTTCTCGTGCTCACTCAAAATCTCTGGCTTCGACGGAAAGATGCTGCCACTGTCGGTTTTCAGCTTCGTCAACAGGCTTTGCCCAATAGACAGATCTCTTGCGAACACTTTGGAGCCCTTGTTGCGCTCTATTGCGTTCTTAATACAAGTAGTATTATAGGAACGCAAATCGTGTCGCATTGACTTGGAGATCTGTTTATTAAGCAAGCTGTAACTCGACATATCCACTGAAGACGGCAGCCTCATCTCGCCTCGTTCTGCCATAAGTTTGAGTGTATGCACAGAGAGTTTCTGTGTTCTTTTTTTTGCGGGGGATCTTAAAGAACTCCGACCCGACCGCGTGGACAATTTCCACCAGCCCGTTATTTAGTTCGTCCACTGTATCGCACTCGGTAAGGATTTGGAAGCGATTTTGGTGCTCCAACTGAAAGCTCTCGGGGTTTTGGATTAGGGCAGGACTTGGGCGAAGAGTAGATCCCATCAAACGAGACCTCTCCAGATTTACGTTGATATTCAATGAGCCTCTTACCATGCGATGATCACTGCCGGTCTTAACCCTGTTGATCACAGAGACATCACTGAATATATGCTTATTGGTCGTCAAAATGAAATCTATCTCGACCGCCGCTACAATCTTACTTTGACTTAAAATCTGGTACTAAGTTCACCAGATTTTAAGTAAAATCTGACAGTGAAAATCACATTTAAATCGGTCCAGTAGTTTTTTGAGATTTGCGAACATACAACGAAACATAATATTGTACTTTACAGGTACTTTATGTACTAGAATAACACATTGGTTATATTTAACCCAGAGAAAAGACCACGCGGGTAAAGAGCACACAGCTTATTTACAATAAGTAATGTGACTTTGAAACTAGAACTTTTAACGCGAAACTCTATCTATTTTTTAACTTTTCACAACAACGGCTACAAAGATCTTGATGAAATTTGTCAACGAAATAGTGTTTATCATGAGGAAGGATATAGACTATAATTTTTGACAATTAAAAAAAGAAACAGAAATTATGTACATGAAATTGCAAATACAAAAGATAAAAGTGCCAATGACATGGCCCACGAACATCAAAATGGGATAAGAGTAATAAAAAACCAGACTGAACCACAGTCCCCACAGCACCCATTTTTGAGTATGACTTTTGTGTTTCCCAACCAGAATACCAAAGGAACATGGTATTGTGAGAGAAACACTTCTCAAAACCATTCAGAGCGCCCTTTCAGCTGTCTATATTTTGGTGAAGTTACAGAAAATAATCTTATTAATTCATATCACCTTTGTGATCTCAGTTTAATTATTACTAAAAAAACTGTTCTTTCAGCTGATCGAAATGTACAAGATGGAAGAGTCAGAGTTCGACATGACGAGTAAAACGGAGTTCTTTGCATGAAAGTACCCCGACATTGCTCCACTGCTGGAGCGAATGACTTGTACTGAGTGAACAGTGTGATCTCTTAACATTAACGGACTCTTACAGTGTATAAGTGTAGTTTTATCGGATTGCATAAGTGATGAGTAAAGGTTAAACGGACTTTAAAAGAAATAAGCATAATTTAAACGAAATAAGCATAATTTTGTTATCACACTTATAAGTTAAACATCCCACTTATTTATAAGTTAAACTTACCACTTATTTATAAGTTAAATTTACCTCTTATTTATAAGTTAAATTTACCTCTAATGTGTGGTTTTTAGGAATTATAAGTGTGATCTTATCGGTCTTTAAAGGTGTATTTTGATGAGCCAGATCTTAACGGAATATTCGTTAGTGAATAACATATATGTTGTTTGATTTTAACGAAACATCTGTTTTTAAGTAATTTAAATTATTTTAACAGGCTTTAGCCGACCGAATCATTATAGTCTGCTATAGTGATACTTAAGGCCCGGATCTAGCACTTTTAGCAATGTTCGATCATTTTTGAACGTCTAAATTTTGTTTTATAATTAACCAAGATCTATGAAATTGGTATCACATCAAAATTTTACATATTATCTCGTACTTTGTAAACACAGAAACATGATTAGTATGAATTCACTCTATAGAAAAGAAAATCAAAGGTAACACTACTTTATGCTTGGAACATTGATTGGAAAGGGACCCCGTTACTAAATGATATCAAAGATACCAAGAGAAAGAGCTTATTATGATTGAGAAAATGGCTAGACACTTTTTAATTCAAAGCTTTAGTTTTCCTACAAATAAATAAAAACCTTAAATTTTACTCCCGAGATGTATCATCTTTCCCGCTATACTTGATCACGGATGAGAGGGGCAAAAAAATCACTGACACCCGGCCTTAACTATAATAACCATGATTCGGTCGGGTCACAAACTCACTTATTATACTGACTTTACGAGATTCACGCGAACCACCATTAAATCATAGAAATTCAACTAAGTATAATAATCTCTAAACTCAGACTAAATTTAGTAATATTTAGTCTGACATAATAATTATAGGTATTGTACGGGTTTGTTACCTTCAAGTAGGTTTTGATAAGTGATTCTATTTAGTAAGATATATCTTACATCTTTTAAAATTAAATGTTTGTGTTATATTTACAATCTATTTTATAAGTAATTAATATATTAGTCGAATATTATAAAACATATTTTAAAATTAAGGCTCATAATAAATTGTAAGTAACACTTTAAATCTGTAAATCGGAGTCTTAAATATTTCCAATTTATATTTGAACTTATTTATTCAATTTCCTCATCTTTTCCAAGATGTTTTATTATTTCATACAGTTGTAGCGATAATGACGTGGATATATTTAATACTTAGTTATTTTTAAATCAAGAGGATATAAAACAGTAGTCATCACGATAATTTGTACATAATTAGAACAAAAAATCTCGAGTACACACCAAATAATAATTTATATTTAGTAATATTATAGTTATTTAACGTAAATTTTGAATATTAGTGTCCATAAAAAGTTTAAAAAAGAAATATTATTAAGTAGGTTCCTTTATAATCTTGGATGTCAAAACATTTCGGGCATATAATAATAATTTTATGAATATAATAAATTATTATTACACACATGTGAATCGAAGTGATTTTCGGCCTTTCAAAATTTAACAAAAGTGAAACGAATTTTGCTATAAACGAGTGTTTTAAAGTAGTGGACGTAGTAAATTTTAACATAATAGATAATTTTATTAGTTTTTCCTTACAGTACGGGTATAAGTTAAATCCATTACCAAAATATATTTCTCTAATAGAAACTCTCAGCATACTTTAAATGTTCCAGTATTTATGTTATATCTTTAAAAATTACTATTAAAACTAACTAACTAGTGTGCTTTTAATAATAAAAATAACTATTGACGATTGTGGGACGATATCAGGTAATTTACAATAACAGGTCAGCCGAGACAAAACCTACATTTAAAAAAGGTCTTTAATTTTTGTATTTAAAATATAAAATGCGTAATAATGATCATAAAGCTTACATCATTTTAGTATATTCAAATTTCATAAACTAATAATAATAATAATAAACACTTAATATACATCATATAAGGAAATAAACACAAATAAACAAAATAAATAATAAACACCATATAAGGAACAAATGCAATACTTATTTTTAAAATACGGCACAATGGGCGGTCTTATCGCTAAGAGCGATCTCTTCCAGATATTAGTATTCTAACAATATCGAGAACTCAAAATAAAATACGTGGTAAACTAATGCTAATAGTACAAAATTTTAAACAAATTACATAACAAACAATGCGTCACTGCACTGCGCTGGTCACCCTGAGACATTGCCCAGTAATTTCGCTGGAAACATTTCCCTACAAACCGAAACACAGAAATGTTTACACACTACTGCTTGGCGGTACATGTGATCGCGCGCATCAGAACGCCTAAAGTGTGCAGGGGGTAAGTCGTCGATCAAATTGACACTGGCCACAAAGAATAATGCATTTTTTTTTATTGAACATTTACATATTTTTTAAAGAATGAGTAATCAGCGCACGCACCTACGTACAGCGTGTTCACTCGCTACAGCGCTAGCGGGTTCTCATAGGTACCTCTTACCTGTTTTCTATAGAAGCGCTCCCGCGCGGTGACCCCGCGCAGCACCTGCGCGCTACAAAAACGCCTTTAAAGGTAATAGTGCTAAAAGTAGTATCAATAGTACCGTTAATTGTTGTGGAAATTATGAGACATGAAACACTATTTTGTCGTTCAAAAATGTTAGGTATATTATTTTAAACCTTTTAATTAGAGATAAATATCTGCATATCTTTGATCGTTTTGTTTTAGTGTTACGGTAACTACAATTTGAACCAACTTATAAAATTCACGTAGGTACGTGAACAAAGAACGAAAATGGAATTCATTCGACTATACTCGTGTCTTATTTCGTAGATAGTTTATTAATTTGTCTTTTAATGAACTAATTTAGTATTTAGAGTTAATTATGATAATAATATATAGCCTTCATGCAAGAGTAGGTGCTTACAGTTAATCAAAGAAAATTAAATAACGTAAATGATTTATATTCAATTATTAGTTTGGCGATATTATTGTTTGACGTAAAGACAATAAAATCAGTAAAGAAATACGACTTGTGACAAACGTTAGTTTTATAATATTATTAATATTATAATATCTTTTAACTGCGCCCTTTAAAAATGTTACTAAATTTTCTACTGACTACGATTTAAAATAGTTATTTGATCGACTATTAGGTATGTATATAATCTACGTAACTGGTTTTATCTAAAAACGTAATAACTTTTAAAAATCATATTGATTAAACTAGATTAAAACGTGTACATACAAATGTAGGTATGGGATCAAATGGTCAATCAAATGTTAAATCATTAGCATTAAGATGTCTTATTTATTATGTTTCATATTCCATTCCCCTATTATTATTTTTAAATAGTGACGTCCAATTTTATCAATATCCAATCCATAAATATTCTAATATTGTCATTTTCTGCAGATATATCCTCAACTTTTTTGGTTTTTATTTATTATTTAATTGTAACTAAAAAGAAAGAAAATTGTCCTGCGATTGACGCGAGTGGCAAACCTTTTAATAATATTCAACCAAAACCTCTGAAAAAGCACTAGATTACATTTTTTACTCAATTTTCTTGATAGAAGTGGACCAATCTTTCGTTTTCTATATCATATTACACTATTTTAATTATAGAAAACTTATAAACATAATAGATGAGCACTTTCAAGTGCAAACAAAAAAATAGTTAATATTAAAAAATAAAATACTATTTTTTAAATAGGTATTATTTATGTGAAAAGTATTTTAAATATAGGCTAAAAGTTGCAGAATATTAATCTCTTCGGACAGGTAATGTATATGTCCCAATGTTTGTGTATACTTGTAAGTATGTGAGTGTTACTTCACGATTGACTTAGATGAGGTAATATTAAGTAAAGGTATAGTTGTTAAAAATAAGTATGTAACTATAGGTAAACTTATATCTTTAGGTGCATAAGTACTTCGTTGCATTCTAGTCAATTTGATTCAAATTATATATGTATAAATGTTATTGTTTATTACAATATTAGAATATAAGCTATAGATGTAACAACTGTAGTCCTTCTATTTTCAATGTGTCTTGTGTTGCAATCATTCATTTCAATGCTAGAAAAAATAATTTACAATAATTTTTATTTTAGAATATAATCATTTAGTGTGAAAAGAATTTTATTAGATGGTATACTTACTGTGTGATATAATGTCAGTAATATTATATCACTGAAACTATAAATTCTATACACTGTAAATATTATTCTTCGAACTATAATTTATTTATATCATAGTTAGAAGTATATTATATACAATACATTTACGTAGATAAGGTACACAATTACATCTCATTGTATTTATTCCGGTGTCTATTTGTTTCTTGCGCTGTTACGTGACTATTTTGAAACTGCTTATTCTACTATGTAACTGTACGTATTTAAACTGAATTTTATTCAACTTTTAAAGTGTAATTTATATGCCTTAATCCTTGCATATACATAGATAGATGTTGTGTCTAAAATAAAATCATAGTGAGAATAAAATTAAGTGTTTCATAAATTGAAAGAAAAAACACAATTGTTTCAAGGAATTAGAAATTTAATCAAATTATACTACTAGAATTGCACTTTCTTAAGTGGAATAATTAAATTATTCTATATATTTTCTTGTAAATTGTATGAAAAAATATTTAAAAAGTAAAACGAAATTGGAAAGTATATTTTAGTCTTTGGGAATGTGATATGACAAGATGACCGTTATTTTGAATTGGCCTACATTTTAGATGGTCACTTTTAACATTATATTTCATTGTATAGGTATTTATATAATTGCGTTGAATTTTATTGAGTAGTTGAAACTTATTTCTCTAGCACTTTTAGCACATTATTTGTGATTGAATAATATGGCACTTATTGGAAAAAAAAAAGAAATTTAAATTCGCATACAGTTTATCAAAATTTTAGTATAAGAATACGAAGATGTAAAGCATATATTCTAAAGTCATTGTATTTGAACATAATTTAGACACATTGCTCTTTATATTTATTCAAGATTTGTGTAGCAATTGTAATAACCTGTACTTAATTAAAATAAAGGACAATGGTCACTACAAGGAACCTCAATTAAATCTATCTACCTATAATAAATAGGATTTACCTCCTAAAGTTAAGAACATGTCATAGAGGTGGAATAATCATTTTATTTTTTTACTTTTGACCGTTGTTATATTGAATTGCACCAAAAAGATCATAGCTGATATGGCGACCGTTTGTCGTCATTATTGCTCAAAGGTGTAAAACAACGCTAGCCACATCAGAACAAAACGACAGCGAATTTGAATGCAGTGACATCGCGCATACTATTTTTAGTCAAATAGCAAAAAGTTTCTTTTTTATTTTATTTTTTAAATAAGATTTGTTTGTCAATGAATTGAGTTAAACATGTATTCGGAATCCTGATATAATCTATTGATTACGCTATTGATGGAACAAAAAATAGATATGATTCATTGTTTTTTTTTTCATTTACCTTCAGTACCCATAAGTCATATATACCAATGATTCTGAAAACGTCCGACGCTCAGCTAGAATCGAAGCAGTCCATCTCTGGGCACAATTAAAGAAGAAGTAGAACCAACCTGTCTAGGCCAGTGTGGTCCTGATCTCTCTCTCTCTCTCTCTCTCTCTCTCTCTCTCTCTCAGCGGTTAGGTTGAGCAGTGGACAGAACTTTACTCCAGTAAACAAAACAGTACTTGTACAATTTGAATGCGCTCTCTGGGACAGAATAGTACTGTCAGAGTGGTTCAGCCAACCGCTATATTTTATTTGAGTAGCCTTCCCGCCATATTTTTTGCTCTCTGTTAAAAATAAGTTAATTTAAAAATATTTTACAATAAACCTTTTATGCAGTAGCCATGGTAAACATAGAATGAGCTATCACAATTAAATGCATATACAACATTTCGTGTCTGAGCTTGTGCTGTTAACCGTTGAATGGTTCCGCTATCTGGAGCTAATCCTGTATGTTGATTCAGTTCATGCTTACCATGGAATTGTCATCGGAACTGAACCAACATGTAAAAATTAAAAAAAAAAAAAAAAGTGAGAATTATCTAAAAATATTCAATGGAGGAATATATAATTAACATTTATCTTACAAATGTACCTCAAAAAAAAAACGGGCAATTACCTGCTTACCTAATCTTCTTGACCAGTGTCCTTTGTTATAGTAATAGTGAAAAACATTGTATCCAAAGATTTGTTTATTGTTTAAAATACAATAACTAAATTATAACATGTTCTCGTGTTTTATTTTACCTATTCTTATTCTATCCTACCTCACCCTGGCAAAAAAATATGGCATATCAAGTATAGGGTTCCCATCAACAATAATTTATGTGACAATTACACAACCAACAAAAAGAAAATTATTTATTGAAAATTATTTAAACCTTAAGTAAGCAATTAAGTAAGTATGTAAGTTATTAAGTCAAAAGTCAAAATGTTTTATTGAAAATGGCTAGGGAGAAAAACATAAAATATAATCATATCAATAAAATTAGGGCTTGTTTGCTTTGAGTTCGAAAATGAAATTTTCTTATTCATGTGCTGACTCAGAGTTAAGCTACCTAACTCAGACTAAAAAAGTATTCAACTTTCATGTTTTTTTTAAACCATAATAGGGGAAAAAATGGTTCAGTAAACATTTATTTAATAGAGGTCTTCGCAGAATCCCCTGACTGATGTTTCTTCAAATTACAACTTAATATGCCATACTATTGTGCCGAGTATACATTCTAAATAAATGTCTGGAAATATAAAATTTAATTTTAACAGATTTTTATTACCTACTTAGACTTCATACTTCTGATCTTCTTCCTTTCCTTGTAAAGACTTTCATGTTGAACTGGAATGAAATACATGTTATGAATAAATAGAGCATGACTTATCTTCATCATTAACTTATGCTGTGGTCACATTCAATAGAACATGACAAACATTTGCCAAATCCCGATAATTAGGTATGGTATGGATGTACAAATAACAAATCCCGATAATTAGGTATGGTATGGATGTACAAATAACAAATCCCGATAATTAGGTATGGTATGGATGTACAAATAACAAATCCCGATAATTAGGTATGGTATGGATATACAAATAACAAATCCCGATAATTAGGTATGGTATGGATGTACAAATAAAAAAAAAAACTTTGTTCTTCCCCTTCTCATCCCGAGTGTGCTGTGAGAATTAGCATAGGGTACATCAGGACACGGGCAGCAGCCTTTTTCCTGCATATGTATTGTATTGTATATGTCTACTGCGATCACCAAGATGTCTAGAGCAATACTAGCCTAACGGTTCAATAGTGCAACTTAGAATCCAATGATACCAGGACCGGTCCAATTAGTTTTCTTAAGTAATGTGAGGTTTTTCATTGCTCCGGGCTTTGGTGGAAACGTTAAGCTGTCAGACCCGGATCTAATTGATTAATAGTGGTTGTTACGCCATGACAGAGGCCCTCTGTCAGCCTGATAAACTCTGACACCAGAGGCCAGTACTACCTCATATGAAAAACACACAAACCAAGCTGTCTGCCAAGAGTGGAAACTATGACAAAACTCCTTATTATAGGGGAGATCTATGTTTAGCAGTAGATATCTGCCAGCAGTCATTGTGATACAAAATAAAAGTTCCAGATAGTATCGGAATCATGCTGATGTGCAACTTAAGATTCACGTACAAACATTTATTGAAACAAGCCAAGTGCGTGTCTGGCACGCATAGGCTTACAGTAGTCGCAGTGTAAGTTTGTGTCTCGGTAGTTGTCTGCATGTTGCTGTCTGCGCAAACTGCTATTTTTCAGACGCAATCCCAATGTTGTTGAAGGTAAAGACAGCATTGTATAACTGCCTCGCTCACTCGCTTACGTTTTCGCATACTCTATCTCACTCTTACTTTATGCTGTTTTATTCTCACAGCAATACCTGCGCAAACTTTCACAGAGCCTAACTTCACAAATACTCGCTGCAACTACTACAAGTTTCCATAGGCAGGACCCTAAGCAATCTATATGTCAAACCGCGTTTGCAATTGGTCCAGTAGTTCTTAAGTTATCTTATCGACGGCCACCGCTTCGCTGCCGTACGGCGCATGCCTGCGGTGGTCGGACTTAAAGACCCAAATGGCCCGCAAGGAGTTAAATACCAACAAAGTTGTTTTTACAGTTGGACTATGGAATATGTTCAGAGTTAAAGTGAGAATGCATTATCTTGGTTGGCTATATCTCGTAAACAAGTAAGAAAGCTGTGATAACTTTGTAAGCAAATTTGTCTTATGGGCTAGCACTAGATTAAGTCAAATTTTGGATTTTAAAATAAAAAGATTGTAGGTTACTAATGTATTAGGAGATTTTCAGCGTTATAGACATAATTTATAATAAATTGAGGAATGGATAGATGTGAGGTCTCCATCCAGAATCGTCATTATTATTTTAGAGATATTGAGAGGTTATAATAATTATACTAGATATCCACTTACTATATGGATCGAACGCTTTGATCTCCAGTTTCTCGCCTAGACGTTCCCGTATCCTCGTGAACTGATGACCAGACACTACGCTCTCCATCAGAACCATTATTTGCCTAGAACAAATAACTTAAAATTATAATTAGAAATTTTCAAGGAGTGCTTGGTTATTCTCTTTTTGTAATGTAAACTTACTTGCTCTTAGCTTTTTTCAATAATACATTTGTTATGAACATATTGTTTTTTTTGGCTTTGAAATTAATTAAGTTAATATTTTTTTCTATTGTGGAGTTGCCATTCCACAATTCCGCCAATGTCACATAAGTTAGGTAGGTATATTGGAACCAATCTTAATTACAGCTGTGAACCGCGCTGCGAGTGTGACTTCGCGCTGGTACAGTAAGGTTCGCAATTATTAGAATATTTTTTTTAATACCTACTTGTAGAACATGCTAATAATAAGAAACAATTTATTACACCAGAATTATGGAACAAATAATACAAGAATTTAATATAAAAATAGGCAAAACGGGTGGTCTTATCGCTAAAAGCGATCTTTTCCAGACAACCTTTGGATGGACAGAAATTACGAATTAAAAAAGGACGGTGGTGCAAAACACTACAGTAAATCATGCAAAATAAAAATGAATATACCTACATACATATTTAATAAACTACATAAACCATACTTACTTACATGTCACATGCAAATAATGTAATGATTGTAAAAATATATGTGTTAAGTACATACAAATAATGGAAAAATAAAAAAATGTTATACCTATAACTATGTTTCTAGTAGCTAAATTAGCGTCGAAACTTAACGCTTTAACCTATCCATTATATTTTAACCAATCATGAAATTATGTTAACATACGTCAACACAATAATAATAATATCGGAATATATGCTGATATCGTGTTGGTGGATTGTATTGGTTGGTAACAAGCAACTTTAAATAACTAACTGGACTGTACTTGAACATAATCGCACGCGGGTGTGCAGTGTACAGATGTAGCTTTCACACTACACTCAACCGCAACGGGCGCGCGCGGGATGCGGTGGGCTAGCGGGAGGATGTGCCCCGGCCTCTCACCTCTCCAAAGCCCGCTTACACCTAAAACTTGCTATTGCGCAGCGCCTTGCCCTTAACTTCTCAGCCGCCATAAAGATTGGTTCCTAATCTAAGGGTGCATTCCGAGACGCGCAAATATCGATAAAATCGATATTATCGCGCTAAAACGCGTACCGAGTCATCGTGAGCGTAACAACGATATCCCTTGTGATGTCACGGATTACGTCATTACATCCGCCATTTTGCGATTACACCGATCATGCCCCAAACCGATATCACCGTGAGCGCTACTGTCAAAGTGACAGACTGACGGTTGTTTACAAAGAAAACTGTTGTTTGAATTCAGTTGTGTGTGATTTTCGTACAGTTTTCCACATATTACTACAGACAATTGACCAATTTTTAGACAGACTACTTTGCCCTCGAGTAATACTTTGTATTTTGAGCAAATTTTAAGGTTATGTTGTTGTGATCTTGTAATCACGCTCACGAGCGTTCCGAATCAACTGCAGAACTCAACTGCCGTGAGCGCGATATCTGAATCGGAACGCAAATTAGCACTGTGATCGCTCACAGCGATATTATCGTGAATCGGAATGCACCCTAAGTCGTATTCCGAAAAATAAGGGAGAATACCAGCTCTAAAATATCTTTAAATGTCAGTGACTATTTAAACTGTCAATAACATGAAAAGAAAAACCACAGAAAAACAAACAAGTGAAACAAGGGCCCGTATTCAGCAAACAAAATCGATACGCGATCGTTACCTATTGGTGCCGTACTTAAAAATAAAAAACTGGAGGAATTTGTGGGGGGATGATGGATGGGGAAGTAAGAGAAGGTGGGGGAAAGTGAGGAGAGGGTAATGGGAATGGTGGAGCATGTCGGGGAAGGGATGTCGGCTTTCGGTCTTCCCCCAGTTCACCACTTCTCATGCCCTTCCCTGACATCCCCCACCATTCGTCCACCAAGCGCGGATTCATCGCAGGGGGGGGGGGGTGTCGGTCTTAGGGGTCATAACCTTCCCCCCCCCCCGGGCTTATTTCAATCAAAGTTTGTTTAGTTACCTACATTTGTTATTTTTATATGTTTTGCAATCGTTTTTATTTGATTCACTGATATATAAATATCTCAAAATTTTCGTGCTCGCTTCACTCGCACCTTTATAATAATATTACGTTTTAAACCCACACAATAACACTGATCCAAGAAACTCCTACTTTTCGCGATCTTTACACTCGCACCCTTGTTCTGTTATTGACTGTTGAATGAAGGATAAGGCGCAACTGGTTTTCCTTCAGCTATTTATATCTACTCAATGGATCCATTGTATTTTTTCTTCTTTAAGCGCACATCTACAAATAGTACTTTTTTTTGCGCTCGCTTTGCTCGCGCCTTTTTGATATTACCTATTTTTTGCACGATGAGGAATTCCATTCATTTCTAATTTTTACCAAACATTTTCGCGAGCGCTATACTCGCAGCTTTTAAATGGTATATTGTGTTTCCTCATTCGTATAATGTATCAGATATAGCTCAACATTTTCTCGCTCACTGCGCTCGCACCTTCTTTAATAATACATGTTTTTCACACATACCTTTTATATTTATATATGCATGTTAATTATTACTTACCTACCACCAAGCCCTGCTTGGGTACATGATATTGAGTTTCAAATATTATGTTAGTTTATTTTATATCAACGTGTCCAAAATCGTTTGCCGGCGGAGGGCATTGGTATGCCAAAACACAGGGTCTCCTAGTTTGGGTGGCAATGTTTTCAAACTAGGATTGATTTCCAAATGTTATTATGTTCACTCACTGGGCGAATACATTGGCAACAAGCTCGGAATGCTATGCTCAAAACATTTCGAATCTCTTCGCTTTCGCAAGACAACGCATACGAACGCTTATATACGCAGCTGATCCATAAAAAATGCCATTCGCGTTCATTGAAATGTATGGAACAGCTTAAATTTTTCGCGATTTCTGGGATTGATCTCATAGTAAAAGTTGATCCAAATTGTTTATAATGATGACTCGATGACAATGATACGAGTATCCTCGAATATGTTCGTCGTCTATCTGACCCATACATACGTATTACATAAATAGTACAATCATGTGCATATTAATATGATTGGATTGTATTGTATGTAATATGTATGTATGTAAAATCATAACACAAGATATGATAAAATTTGTTTCTCAATTTTTATTTTTTACTTTTCGCCTATCGCGAAGATAAATCTATAAGATAAATCTAACCTAGTATTAGTAAAATGAGAGCATTGCAAAAAACTGGTATGTTTAAATTATGCCCAAATGAAAATCGAAAATTACAACCGGCCAAAGGGCTGGCTGAAATCGAAGGTTTCTCTTTAATCACACCAAGTTTGACGTTTGTATGTATAACCGTTTTAACGGCAGGAAATAAATAAAAAACTTTGAATAAACACGTTTTGTATTAATATGAGCGCCCCTTATTTTTATATTATCATTATTTACAAATGTATCCGTCACCACCAAATTGAAGTGGTTGTAGCTTCTTCGGTATATTATTTTATTTTTACCCGACTATGGTGAAGTAGGAGGGTTATGATTTAACCCGGTATGTATGTATGTATTTTCAGATGAACATACATACGTACATACCTATACACATATCATACATGAGGGAATACTCATAATTTCTAAACTACTTATAATAATTTGACAAATGAGGTATCGTTATGCTTCCAACGATACCTCATCATCCGCTGGTTTTAACGACGCTACGCGACGTCCGCTGGCTATAACGTCACATTAAATTGAATATGGGCATAAAGACGTGAATTAAAAACATATTAGCTCCCATTTTGTTACATTTCCTTGTTGCGAAATAATAAAACGCTGCAAACCTAAGCTAGAGATGGCCCAGTTCAATCTATCTACAAACTTTAGTTTCAATATGACTTGTATTTTATCGAATTAACTAAAAAGTACGTTTTCTTGAAAATAAGAAAATCCACACATTGTCCGTAGCATTCTTATATTGATTAAAAGAATGATAGATCACAACTTGTTTGATTCGTAGAAATCTTTCGTTTCCTAGAAATCAAAAACCATTAAAAAGTTGATAGTTCCGAAATCAGGTGTCCAGTATCGGGAGTCGGGACTCAAGTTTCGGAATCGAAAACCATTCGATTTTGCAGGCCCTAATGAGGGGCCGATTATGGTGTCGGACGGATGCAATGTTATATTTTTTTAAACGCACATCGCTACGTTTTTTTTTATTTATTTAACTAAGGCGACCTTAAAAGGATGGCGATGTTTTTACTCGTAAATATAGTCAATAGTTATTTATTCATACGAAAATACACGTAATAACACATTATATTATGTACATTAAGTACGAAATAATAATGAAATAACATTTTAAAAAAAAATAACAATATAAAATTTACAGATTAAAATTACATATAAAAATAAATTAAAAATGACATGATCATTTAACTTGCAATAAATTATAAATCAGTGCAAAAATGAAATCAAATAATAAAATCAAAATCAAAATAATCTAAATACAATTACGAGTAGGTAACAAATTCGTCATATGAGTAGAAGGTTTGGTCGACAAGCCAGCGCTTCAACATGATGAATGAATCTAGGCTCGGCGCATCCGTCACGCATACAACACGCATACGTTACGTAGACGATTGTAAATCATCGGACCCATTACATGAGTCAGCTTCCCCGATTTTACTAGCGTTCGAGATACACCTGCTAGTTTCCCTGCGCGCTTGGTATTGTAATGATGTAAATCCCCATTTTTCCTAAACGAGTTTAGATTTACTCTCACGAACACGGCCACCTGATAAATTAAGATAGAAGGCAGCGTAAGAATTCCCAACGCTTTAAAAAAACGGCCTAGCTGAGCTGTATATATATATACATATATATATATATGCGTTTTTAAAACTTACATTTAATGATGACAGGTCACATTGGTTATCAAACTGTAAGGCTGGTGATGGTTGCTTTTTACCCATCACTACGGGTAAAATGTCTCGCATATCCGCTCGATTTATGCGCTACAGTCACTTTTTTGTTTTCATTGATCATCGCAACTAACGCTACAGTGACATTTTTTGTTTTCATCGATCATCGGACCACTCGATAGCGACGTAAATTTTGCCACTCGATTTTGAACATTATTGACCTCAATAATAATTCAAATCTAAGCGTGTTTATATAATTATTTTGCTTCGAAACCCACAACATAAACACTTGAAATATGTGCCGTACCTATTTAGCTCCATAAATCACTAGTTTGTTTATCTAAGCGCTCAATGAAGTGGTCATAAAAACTGTTTGTTTACGCAAAGTCGGCGCGACCAGATGTGTCGCGTAGACCTTCTTTTTTTTGTGGGTTGACAATCAGATACCTGTGATCTCGGCTCGTACCCAATAAATCCCCAGTTTGCAGCCAGATGTGTCGCGTCGACCTTATTTTTTTTGTGGGTTGACCATCAAGTACCTGTAGTCTCAACGCATATACAATCAATTACCAGTTTGAGGTTAGATGAGTCGCGTCGGCCATTTTTTTTTTTGGGTTATCAGTTTGGTCCTGCGGTCTTCAGCGCGTGGACAACCGAGCGGCTAGCAACTCTTTACGCTACGTCATAAACTAATGCTATCCCTTATCTATACGCTCGTAGCATTTCTATTGGTATCCTCTTTCAACGGGTTGGACACTTTTTGCACCGGCGGTAATGTACAGCCAATAAAATACGTGTACATCACAGACTAAAATTAAGAAATGTCATAGTCAAAGCCTCGTTTGTACGATCCAGTATCCTTTTACCACAGATTATGAATCGCGATTGCTCCGGCGATGCGGGAAGTGCTGCACTTCCGCTCTTGTGTAACAAAGCTGAATCCCCTTTGGCGCTGTAGCGACCAAGATCCAAAACCGCAAATCCCCCTTGGTCGCTAGAGCAACCAAAAAAAAACACG
Source organism: Alsophila aescularia (assembly GCA_946251855.1). NCBI lineage: Eukaryota > Metazoa > Arthropoda > Insecta > Lepidoptera > Geometridae > Alsophila > Alsophila aescularia. The sequence goes on from OX276381.1 coordinate 33,402,284, forward strand.
GAAGTTAATTGTAACGGTTTGATCTACTAAAATCGAGTTAAATGTAATCTCGCATATATTTTCGAATAAGTGTGTTTCTGTCTTTAAAAGGATATATATATTATACGTAAAAACACTAAAGAAGTATTTAAAAAAAAAAAAAAAAAAAACACGGCCGTTCTCCGCGAGCCGTAAATTTTTGAAATGTTTGATGGTTTTCACGAAAATATTCTGGTCACTTTTTGTACTAAACTGTGTTGATGTTTTAATGTTAACGGATAGCTTGGTTCATCTAGTATTTAAATAAAACAAAAAAACAGTATGTCATCGATTTTGTTTCCAAAATACGTTTTTTTTTCTGAAACTACTCCCATTTTTGGCTTCATCATTTTTCTGCGGTGCTCTCTCCTTACATAATAATTTCATAAAACTTACGTTCGGTTTGTCAGTGGCTACATATATTCAGCGTATCACAGGCCAAGTTTTGTACGGATCCGCCAAGCCGTTGAGGAAGGAACGGAAAATAAGTTTTGCGCGGCAACATTTTTTTTGCGCCATTTTTTTATCTTGCCGCGATGATGTCATGGTCACGTGATCGGAGTGTATTTACATTATAGGTTGTTTTATAGCGGGGGCATTAAGCGGATAGGTACTAGGGTGAGCTGCAGGCCGATTACCTAAGGAGTGAGGTTGAGTGATTGCCGTGAAGGATTTGAAATTCACTAAACAGTTAACACGCACCCGCCAAGTACCCGCAATCAACACTAATTCCGGGAAACCAGTAGTTATGAGGTAGAATTAAGCTAAAGCTAGCCTATAAATATTTCTAGCAGAAATAAGACTTGTTAAACTACGACCAGTCACGACCTACGGAGCCGAAACGTGGACTTTCACGGTCAGACTAGTCCACAAATTTAAGTTCGCTCAGCGAGCTATGGAGAGAGCTACGCTTGGAGTTTCTCTGAAGGATAAGATTCGTAATGTTGTGATTAAACAGAGAATCAATGTAACTGACATAGCTCTAAGAATAAGCAAACTAAAGTGGCAATCAGCTAGTCATATTTCCCGAAGAACTGATAACTGTTGGGGTAGACCCCTAGTGGAGAACCACGTTTAGGCAAACTTAGTGTAGGACGCCCTGTGGCCAGGCTGAGTGACGATCTGCGAAAAGCGGCTGGCATATAATCGACGAGGAGAGCTGAAGATCGAGCTTAGTAGCATGCATGACGGGAGGTTTACGTCCAGCAGTGGATAAGTATATGCTAATGATGAACTTGATATGAAAAATAAATTACTGAAATACTTTTATTTTATAACCTTAAAAATACATACATATAATTATGAACTAGATATAATATCAACAAATATAAGGCTATAAAAAAAGGACACAGCTCAGCATAATTGTGTTGTTCGCAAGCAAACAACACGCTAATCTTCATTGGTATAGATATCTAACCACCCTCAGTGCACTTTTTTTTCGGTACCGATATAATTTTGGTGATGTTAATGTTACGTCACGGCTAAATAAAGGTATAAACATATTTAAAAAAACCTGGTACCTTTATTTTATAACGGTAGCGTAACCCTCAATCTTAACCGCTTTAGGTCTACGTTTAAACCAAAGCGCTACAAGTATATTATACCGGTAGCGTAACCTCATACATAAACCGTTTACAAGTCTTGGTTTCAGTGCGGTTGAGCTAAAGTTAAATGTTCATCGCCTTGATGACGTCTTTGGATATACTCACTGAGCTTAGTCCAAGTGGCATTAACCGAACCGCACTCTAACTTTACGGAATCAGCCCCCTGGACGGCGGAGGCTGGTCGCCGAAGGAGACCAAAAAGCCGAAGCTGCGAAGGCGAGCGGACTAGGGCTGCACTCCCTCCACGCTTCCGGCTTTTTAGAAACTCTCTAGTGTAGGGCAGACAAGACCACGTGGAGTCGGGATTGGCCGAATATGTTCTGTGACAGTTATTTTCTTCTTGACTCTCGCCTACACAAACTAGGCATCAAGGAGAGATTCTATCTTTTTCTATGGTTAGCTTCGTATTATTGGCCGTGTTATATTGGTCGTACAAAATCGTCACGGACTGATATTACGCATTCAGTTGTACACGTATTATTAGCTGCGTAATACTGGCCGTACATTATAAACCTGGACGGATTTTATAAAGGCAATACGAGTACTCGTAATACACGGCAAGTAATAGCCCTCCAATATTTCGAATCTATGTACACGTAATATCAGGGGCCGATTCTCACGACGTGATATAAATATCACAACAATTTGGTTAATACATGAAAAGGGGTGACGTGAATACGTCATTTTCATTTGCATACTCTGGCCACGAACCCATTCCAAGCGCGGATCCAGGGGGTTGGGGGGGGGGGGCATATGTCAATCAGTTTTTTTTTTTAGTTCCATCTGTTATTTTCACATGTTTTATTATGTTTATTTTGTACACTGATAAAAATAACTAAAAATTTCCGCGCTCGCTGCGCTCGCGCTTTTGATTCTCTATTTTCGGTTTGTGCAATTTCAAATTATGTTTTAGTTTTACACTATAGAAATTTTATGGAGGGTAAGTTAGGTTGTCGGTCGCGGCTGTTATTGATGGCCGTCGTTTAGCCATGTCGGAGGCCCTTGTTCGGCATGACAAATTCTGACACCAGAGGCCAACACTACATCATACGACAAACAAAAAATCTATAGAAATAGCCAAGAATTTTCGCGCTCGCTTCTGTTGTGGTCATAAACTTACCAGGGGCTTCATCCTTTAATTATGTTAAATTTATGTAGAAGAAAAACTTCTCAATTTTCGATTCTTTGTATTCAGATATAGAAGTTACGTAAATCGTTTAGTTACGTATGATTTAGAATTATTCTATTTCTACACTGAAAGAAATCGCAAACTTTTCGTACAGTATGCATGCTGGCGTTTGCATGTTTTGTTCTTATCAATGCATAGTTGAATATTATTTTGAGTTATGTTTTTAGAACTATTTAACTGGCAGTAGTGTTAAAAAACGCGCTTACTTCGCTCGCTTTTGTGGTTATTTTTCATTATTTTCATGTGATTTGGTATTATGGTTTTGTTCTTAAAATCTATATTAACATAAATAGCTCGGAAATTTCGAGTTCGCCGCTCATATGTTTTTGATCATTTCAATGCATAAGTTCTATGTGATTTAGAATTATGTTTTAATTGTGTTATTAGAATCGTGTACAGAAACAGGTCAAAATTTTTGCGCTCGCTTCGCTCGCACCGTTCGATTGTTTCAATGTCCGTTTTTATGACTTCTAAATATTATTTAACTTATACACCGATCGAAATAGCTCAAAATTTCTGCGTATTTTAGTTTTCTCATATATATTTTTTCGATTTGTTTTTTTTCATTTACTATATTGTCAGATATAGCTCAGTATTCTATTAATCTCTACTCTCGTAAGTTTAAATCACCTCAGTGCATATTTCTACACGTTCTGGAATGATATTATAATTGAATAGTGTATTAACTTTGATAATGCAAAAATTTCGCGCTCGCTGCACTTGCGCTTTTGATATTACACCAAATACATACTTTGTACAAATCAGAGTTTCGTTTTAATACTCACACTGATAGAAATAACTCAAAATTTTCCCGCTCACTACTCTCGCACTTATTATAAAATTTCAAAATAATATAATCTCTATAAATAAATGGATCCACCTTTGGGTATAGGCTACGCGAGTGAAACCGCGGGGAACATCTAGAATTGTATAATTTTGTAACTTAGGCTGAATATAAGTGTGTGACCCTCCCTGAATCTAAGGCTGGATCCGCCCTTGACCCATTCAATGTGTACGAGACAACTACACAAATATTTGTAAAGTGCGACAAAGAAAGCACATATCATTTTTATTTTATGGTTGATATACCTCGCACAAGAACAAAGCGTTACGCTTCTTCATATATTATAAGAACTGCAAAAGAGTGGAATGCTCTGCCCTCGTCAGTGTTTCCGGTAAATTATAACCCAGGTGTGTTCAAGTCAAGAGTGAATAGGTATCTATTAGGCAAACGTGCTACACCTTCGAGCACATCATCGCTTTCCATCAGGTGAGATCGTGGTCTAACGATCGCCTAGACAGTGATAAAATAATATAAAAAAATACACATACTACATCTATCAGCTTTTTTTTTACATTGACTTTGTGTACAGAATACATACAACGTCTTGGGGATGGGCTAGTCTGTGGGGACGGGATGTCTAGTCACAAGTTTAATGGCATTTTTTGATGTTGTGTTTGTCCGGTTTCTAATAGTAATAATAAATTTACAATAAAACTTTACATTGCTGATGTTGAAATAACTTTGAAGTTCTACTGAAGATATTCCATGGACGGTTGATAAATTTTGTCAACATTAAAACATTCTTAGACTGATTTTCCTTATTGTCCCTCTATACATCGGAAAATTACGGTTTTACGGATTTTTTGCATATTTCTTCTTTTTACCTTACCATACCTGCCATAGACAAAAACAAAATATGCCACGCGAACAAAAATTCTTAAAAAAATATTTTAATTTGACAGCAAGCAAATCTGCAAATATATTGAAACACGTGCGAAATAATTTTACCGTCAGCAAAATTGAATAACTAACGAAAATAAATGAAGTGAAATGTAATATTCAGTAAAGTCGTTCCTCGCAGCTGACTAACAAAAGGGCGAATCCTGGTAACATTCCAAAAACAAACTCGTTCAAGTGATGATGAACTTGTGAACCGGCGTCGTTGTGGCGTTTTCGTGGGTCTGCAACTTTTGTGTTTGTTCTTTGTTCTATATTTATGTCGCAAATGAAGTAATTAACTTCACCTAGTGTCAGTTTTATTAGTATTTTGTTTACCATAGTGTAGTTTCCGATAAAATAGCGATGCTAAAAAACGAAATGGAGAATGGCGGCGGCGACGCCAACACCAATGTGGGCAATGTGTCACCGACCAAACTCATGGTCAATTACATACCGGAGCTGATGACGCGCGACATGATGTACGCGCTGTTCTCGGCCATGGGCAAGATCGAGAGCTGCAAACTAATCGCCAACCGCGGCTACGGGTTTGTGGAGTACGAAAAGCACGAAGACGCGGAGAAGGCGCGCACCGCCTTCAACGGACTTCTCATGCAGGGCAAGACGCTCAAGGTATCGTTCGCGCTGCTCAACCCCGAAAACAAGGTGAGCCACAAACCCGACACGGAATCCAACCTGTACATCAGCAACCTGCCTCCAGACATGACGCTGGAGCGGCTCAACGTGCTGTTTGGACAATTCGGCAACATCACCAACAGTCGCGTTTCGCAGGGCATCGGCTTCGTGTGTTTCGAGGCGCGCCCGCAGGCCGAGGAGGCCATCAAGCACTTGAACGGCCAGACGCCGATCCCTGGAGCCGGGCCCGTAGTCGTCAAATTCGCCAACAAGCCAAATATGAACAAGAATGCGCCGCGGCCTTCGGTGCGGCTCGGTGTGAGCGCGGCGCCACTGGCGTACAACGGCGCAGCCACCGCCATGTTTAACGGCACGCCGGCCTCGCCATTCAATGGCAGCCTGGCACCGTTCGGCGCGCGGCCTGCCGCTTTCGGGCCCGGTTACCCGCAAGCCTCGCCGCCGCCGCTGCTGCCTTCGCCTGGCAAGGCGCTGCCTTTCATCAACAAGGGACAGCAGCGCTTCAACCCGATGGCAGCGTCCAACCACTCCTCGCTGCCGCTGCTCGGCGCGCCCGCCAGCCCCGTGCCGATGCTGGGCGCGGCGCATCAGACCACAGTGTATGTATACAACATCGGTGAGGAGACCGAGGAGCTCGCATTGTGGCAACTCTTCGGTCCTTACGGTGCAATCGACTCTATTAAAGTGATCAAGGATCCGGAGACTAAGAAAAACAAAGGTTTCGCATTTGTGAACATGCGTGAGTACGATGAGGCCGCAATGGCCATTCAGGCGCTGAACGGCTACACGCTCAATGGACAGGTTCTATCGGTTAGCTTTAAGACTCAGAAGAGAAACGCTTGATGTGTACGGACGTTAAAAACGCCGTCTCTGTGATTGTTCCGGACCGAAACCTTAAAAAGATTTTCATTCCAATCTCAATATTTTTGTAGTCGAGAAGGAGATCCTACTCGTGCATTTGAAATTAGTCAAATAAGTATTTTTGTAAGATTTAACATAGTTTTATATTCGCGAGAGCGCGACATGACTATTTTTGTGAGTTTAGTTGGCTTGACAGTATCATATATGTGTACCGAATTTTTTTATCATATGATATGGTATTATATTATTGGACTATGTATGGACCTGTCGCACTATGTATATCCGGTGGAGGAGGGCTGTGCCACATGAATTTGCAGCCCTTCTCCGCCTCAACCCTCCAGATATTTTATTTTGTGTAAAACAAACTTCTGTATGTTTTTATCTTTAATAAATTTCATGTTTAAATAGAGTTTATCGTATATTTCTCTATTTTTGTTTTCTATATACATGTCCCCACCCTGTCGTTGTCCTTATTTACTTATAATATACATACATATAATTATTATTTGTGGCAGTAGTTTTGACATTTAATATATAGTGTGTATTGTGCGCGCGGCAGGTCAGCTGTAAACGCTTTCATATTGCATGTTGTGTAGTGAGAAAAAATAACTTTTTATTTGTTTATATTACCTTGGGGTTTATGGCTCTAGTTATTTTTTTTTCCGTCATTAGTTATTCGTTATTAGTTTTGGCGTAAGTCAGGCCTCCTATTCAAAACATTCAGCTATATATTTAGGCCGTCAAAGACGAGTTTATCTCTAACATAGTTAAGGATTCAAGTCCATTAGAATTGTAGATAGACTTAACGAATGTTACGTGGAAACGCGTTGTAATTGTTGTGGATGCCTTGTATTATCTGTCGCGTCTATGGGAAGCCGATAAGATACGCCGGCGCCGCAAAGTGCTCCGAATACGCACGTATTGCCACAAAGTACCTATGCCAAGCACTACTGGCACTAGGCCTTTGGAAAATTATTCCAAACTACAGTTTTAGGAGTGAAAGTAGAAAGTGCTCTCTCCTCGTGTCATCTAGATGGTGAGTAAATGAGTTATTTTTTCGTATTACGTGTAATTGCCGGTACGTTAACGTATGGTAACACAAATAAGAGCGTACTTCTAGTCTGCTGAGAGTTATAACTGCGCGAAAAAACTGCATTTCTTTAAAAAGTTGTTTCTCGTTATCAGTGTCGGTCGGTATTGGCAAACTAATCACATAAAGGCATAAAATTGACTCATTTCGATTCGTACGATAAGTCGTAAAGCAAAAACAATTTCAGACGCTCAAAACGTAATACTACCCGAATTTACGTAGTAACACGCATGCATGAGTAATAGTGTTTATGTAGGTGATATCGCGTCGCGGTCCAAAGGTCTGATAAATTAAGATTTAGGTGCTCCATTCAAATATTTAGCTGAGTAAAGTAGCAGTTTAGTCATTTAATAATAGTGGAAACCTGGATCTCTCGTTGCAGTTAAGTGAAACTAATAGTATGAAAAGTTTTATTTTTGGATGTCTTTAATCCTCGAGCCTCTTATCGAGGATTAAAGAGGTTTTCGACAAGATTGAAGACAACTATTAATTCTAAGTACAAGAGCGAGCAGATATATTTGTATCAGTAATTAATTATCAAAATGTTTCGCCAACTTGGTCCTTCGAAAACTTTATATATCGTTTTATTTATTTCTACACAAAATATCAGCGTTTAATCGCAGACTGGCACACTAAAATGGTTTTCATAAACCTCGGGAAAGTTTTCGTACGATATCATAGCAAAAATAATGACGCGCAATATGTGTAGAACAAACAAATAGCCCGGTCGAACGCTTCGGGACACTGCGTCCTTCTCAAGGGCATGTATAAATTTAATAATAAGTATGTGTAGTAGGTAATGTATCAATGGAATCAACGACCTTTTCCATCCCGTCTTTCAACTTCTTTCTAGCGGCTCAGCGCCACTTTTCAATGTAGGTAATAATTTGATTTGTACGACAGAATCAAGTTTAAGGTTTCGGAGCGTTGGGAACCCATAGGATTACCTGCGAACATACGTGGCGGGTCGACTACCTGTCTCGACGATGTCTCCCCTCCCGATTAACACGACTTTGAATTCTAAAAATATCTAGTAACTTGGAAGGACTAGTTGTGGCGGGTTCAAAGGCTTTGTTGATTAGTTTCATGGTATACTTATGTCAATCGTACACTGAATGTTTGCAATATTTCATTAATTAAATTGCTTAGATTTGGCTTTATTGAAATGGTATGTCAATTAGGAATTGCTGGGGTTTCTTAAATTTGTTCTTGTTTTGTTAATTGAAAAATAAACGAAGAGTGGCGAGAAAATAAAGTATTAGGTAACTCATTCCAATACTCAAGTGTAGCAGTGCTGGAAAATAATGTTTCTAAACTGAATAAAACAGAAATGACAAAAAATAGTATAATGTTACTCTCTTGCCAAAAAGGGCTAGTATATTTACGCATCATCATGTCAGCATTTAGAAGTCCACTGCTGAACATAGGCCTCCCCCAAAGAGCGCCATGACGAGCGATCCTGTGCCACCTCCATCCACCGACTTCCTGCGATGGCTACAATGTCGTCGGTCTATCGTGTGGGGGGTCTCCCCACACTTCGCTTGCTTGTTCGTGGTCGCCATTCGAGAACCTTTATTCCCCAGCGGTTGTCGGTTCTGCGAACTATATGGCCTGCCCTTTGCCACTTCAACTTGCAAACTCTGAGAGCTATGTCGGTAACCTTCGTTCTTCTACGGATTTCCTCATTTCTGATTCTATCACGTAGTAAAACTCCGAGCATAGCTCTCTCCATTGCACGCTGCGCAACTCTGAGCTTTTGTATGAGACCAATAGTTAGCAACCACGTCTCAGTGCCGTATGTCATCACTGGCAACACGCACTGATTATAAACTTTCGTCTTGAGGCTCTGGTGTATCCGCGACGAGAAGATATGGCGTAATTTCCCGAACGCTGCCCATCCGAGTTGGATTCTCTTTGTCGAAGTTGGATCTTCCCAGTTGGATTGTCTGACCCAAGTAGACATAGTGATCAACAGCTTCGATAATATCGTTCCCAACATAAACCGGCATGGGTACGACATGGGCATTTGACATGATGTTCGTCTTGCCCATGTTAATTTTAAGGCCCACCTTTTGGGAAACAATATTGAGGTCACTGAGCATTGTGCTTAGGTCTTCCAGGGTTTCAGCCATGATGACTATATCATCAGCAAAGCGAAGGTGAGAGTGATGTATTCGCCATTGATGTTAACACCAAATCCGTTCCAGTTCAGAAACTTGAATATATCTTCCTGTGCAGAGGTGAACAGTATCGGAGAAATAACGTCTCCCTGTCTCACCCCTTTTTGCAGCTGGATAGAATTCGTGCTCTGATCCTGAAGACGAACTGTCAGGCTGAAAGTCTTCAAACCTACGAGCGAGACGGTTAGTAACTACTCTCGAAAACAGCTTATACACGTGGCTCAGCAGCGAAATAGGCCTATAATTCTTCATAAGGGTTTTATCACCTTTCTTAAAGAACAAAACCACCACGCTCCTGTGCCACGCCTCTGGCGTAGTACCCTCGAGGATGACGGAGTTAAACAGCTTCTGAAGGACTTTAAGTACCGGTGTTCCACCCGCTTTCAGTAGCTCTGTCGTTATTCCGTCCTCCCCTGGTGCCTTGTTGCTCTTAAGCTGTTTGAGAGCCATTCTGATCTCGTATAGGCTGACGTCCGGGATATCTTCGGTATAATGCATAATTTAAGCATATACAAACTAATTTATTAGAATACCTTCTTATAAATTACCTTATTTGAACTTATTATTTATTTTTCGTAATCTTAGTTATACGTATTAGGTATGTATTTTTCCAAACACTTAGTTACCTTTATATAAATTATCTTAACTGACTCACTGTCCAGTCTACAATTTTACATGCTTGCTCCAGGTGACTAACCATCAGGTTTTTTAAGACTGGTTTTGTCGCCACCTAAAATATATTATTGGTTCCTAAATGTCCATCCGTCCTAAAATACACGTTTGTACGATGTCACAGCCGCGGCATCCTAAACTCCTAAACACAACATTATACTTGAGCTATGGGCCTTGGCCTATGACAAACAAAAGCTGCTTTTGTTTAAATTATCCATACCAATATATAAAAGTGACCATTGTCTGTTTGTTTGTTTGGGGAGCTTTCACGCGATAACGGCTAGACGGATTTTGATGAAATTTATAATGGAGATAGCTTATACCCTAGAATAAAACATAGGATCTTTTTATCCCGAAAAATTGTAAGTTTCCACGGGAAAACTGGAAAATATTGATTTCTCACTGTAAGGAACAGTTGCCATAACAGAATGGTCTGTGGTTGCCATGGAAACGAAATAACAAATCTGTCAAAAAACATCAAGAGTGGTGCTATACTTACTTTTGAATTGGTTTTTAATATCCTAGAAGAAAATAGGATGCTTCTTTTCGCAATAAACAGTACGTACGCGCGGACGAAGTCGCGGACGGGTAAACTAGTATTTAATAAAAACTAGCTTTGCCTGCGAGCTCATTTCTCTGGCTGGGTTAAAAGTTCACCAGTCAAATAGTTATCGATTACTCGGCTTCTACTCATCGGATTGAGATAAACCAGTTTTTAAAACCTAACCTAAGCTATCCATCAATGAAAACTGCATCGAAATCGGTCCAGTAGTTTTTACGTGATACGCGAACAAAGAGACAAAATTATAAATAAAAGGTGATATATTTGTTCAGTAGCTTATTATAAGTACCCTAGAACATTGTTTTTATCATAGATAGATAGATACATTATTTCGTTACCATCATAATAATTATAGCTAATAACATACGCGTACGGAACTAAAACCTGGACCTCCATATCGTATATATGCAGAAATAGATGCCGACTACTTTCCATTTATGCGCTTGTGCAGTTCTCGTGATAGCCCATCTACCCAACTTCATAGCCTTCAAAGATATTGCGGTGGCTGGGGCATGTACCTTGCATTTTCTCCTGTCATCTTCCAAGTCAGGTTTTGCTTGCAGCAATAAAAGATGCAAAGTGAACAAGGAGACCTTTGCATCGCTTCAGACTGCGACAAGCGAGGTCTGGCCTCATTTAACATCGATAATTATATGTGTGATACTTAGGAGAAGATAGAGGAAGATAAGGATTAATGAAGCCTGGTTTTCCTTCTTCCGAACAAAAGAGCTAAACGGTATTACTGCAACGCTGATGCATTGCCTGCATCAGCCAGCTGATGCAGGCAATGCATAGCCATCAACGAATTAGTGTCTTTCGCGGAACACAGACGCTGCTATATGGTCTGCAACAGACGTGAAAGGTCCGACATGTACGTCCAAGGCCACGTACGTCAAAATATACATAGAAAATCTAGAAATAGGAGAAATTATTGCTATTTTATAGAATACTTTTAACAAGAAAGATCGTCTGTATTCAAAAAAATAAAAAACGATAAAATTCAACACAACATCGCATCGGAACAATGTAATATTATCTTTTCAACACTAAAGCTTTTCTTAGCGATGACCCAACAAGTTCATCACGAAAACCAGATCAACTGACATGTAATTATTAAAACAGCTTGAACTTTAAGATTGTATCACATTATTATAATTTATTCAATTTGAATACGTAGCAAAGTTCTAAAAAAATGGTCTCGGGTGATGTTTTCTAAGATCGAAGGCCAAGGTCAATGTAAGATGATAAATTTAATAGAAACATAGGATATTTACAATAAAATGTAAAAAAGACATGAAAAATATGTTTCCAGTTATGAAAAATATGTTTCCATTGCTTGAGTTACTCGTTTATTTAAAAAACAAGACATAAGTTTAAAAACTAAAACCCGACTACGACCCGACGAATCGATTAATACCTCTCTTGTCAAAATCGGACCAATAGGGCGACGCTATGGTGAAACATACACATACATAGACTGTTAAACTCATTACCCTTCCCTTGCTTCGCCGTACTTTCTAAAAAGTTAATGCTTCTTCGTCGTGTCAATGGCATATTATATAGTTTTGGAACAAAACTTGGCAACATCCATAGGATAGGATTACCTAATGCTATGTATGAATATTTTGATTAGATTTTACTTTGATGCTGAAAATCCACAAATTCAAGGGCGTCGAGCGAGCTCTGCGAATCAGTATCTGAAGTGGAAATGGGTTTGACTTATTTGTCAAATCAAACCATTTATCGAGTGGAGCATCACGTTTTGACAAACGTAGACAGAGCAGATATTGAAAGCCTAAGCCAAGCTGTGGATAAAATTCTGCTGACATGATGGTCACAGTCATAGGTAGGTACGTATAGTAAATGAAACATTTGCTCTGTGAATCAAATTTATAAAAACTAAGACTAGAATAATGAACTTCGTTTCATTCTTCAGGTCGTCGTACAGCTACAATACTGAAGTTAAAAATAAAATTCTCATTTGTATTCTGAACTTCTAAAGCAACAACGCTAGTCTCACAAACGCCGTGTGTGTTTAGATGTTGTGTGTTATTGAGACAATTGCCAGTTGGTAGTTTTCCTTCGGTCGCTGTTCTGTTACATACAATTATGTTGTAATATTTTTATTGGCTGTTGAATTTGCCAGTATTCGTTTCATTTTGAGTAGAAAGATTTTGCTTAAATCTGGTGTCGTCTTTTCAAAATAGCACTTGATTCTATTCTCTTTCTTTAAGAGAGATTTATCTTTTTATTTGTAGATCTAATGAAACTAATTTCGGTTTGTCGTTTAACGAAGACGTAGCAGTTTGACAGTTTCCTCTGAAATCAATAAAAAAACGCTTTCATGACCTGCCAGATGGGCTAACGACATCAGTTTTAATTGGCTCAATGCCATCTCATTGGAAATGACGTTTTTAACGACAACAAAGCCCAAAATGAATAACCTTGAGGTATGAAGTTCTTATAAAACAGGAAGTCTGCATTTATGTGCTGTGGAAGGAAAGCTGGAAGGCTTCAAGGCTCCAATGAAGAGCAGACGAACTTGATAAACTGTAATATATAAATTATAATACCAAAATGAATGGTATTATAATTTATATATTGCATGATGAATTCAATTTGCATTATTTAGAGCCGTTTGGTGTTTCTTTAAAGAATTTTGCAGATTTCACACGCTCGCGTAAACTATTATTATAAAGATGATTGCTTCCTAATGACGAAGATAAACTGGAAGTACCGCGCGTTACGATTCGTGGTCACGATGTAGAAACGTTTCAGTTTCTGGTGCTGAAAAAATGTATGTAAAAATCTATAAAAAGTGTGGTGTACAGGCGTCACAAAATAACATCAAATTCGGTTCTGCCGCTGTGAGGTGTAAGCGCAATAAACCAAGAAATAGAGGTTCCAATTTCAAGTGTCCTTTGACTTTCCGTTTTTCTTTGCAACAGCGTCAGCCAAGGACGGATGAACTGCCGAAATCTGTTCTCACTGCAGTACAAAAATACTTTTATGGAAATTCCCTTTAGCATCAAGTATATAATTTCCTATGTCGAATATCTAACTCCTTTGGCAAAAGCTACGCAACCAATATGTGCCTACCTACTTACATTGTTCATGGATACTTAGTACCTACCACAGAACACATTTTAGTAGAGACCATTTTCGTGGCGTTTGTTTGTTTGTCGTATGAGGTAGTGCTGGCCTCTGGGGTCAGAGTTTGTCACGCCGACCGCCTCTGACATGGCTTTACGACCGTTATTAATCTATAACATATAACAGCCGGGACTGACAGCTTAACGTGCCCTCCGAAGCACGGAGATATGGAAAACCGCACATAACTTAGAAAAGTCATTGGTGCTGAACCCAAGACCGAACCCGGTATAGTTGGATTCTCAATCGCATTAGTAAAACGCTAAGCTACCACCGCTCTACTCATTACTTGCTATACAGCTAAAAAAACATAACCTAGATTATGTAAGTGTACGCAGACAGCAATGCTTATTGCCTACCAACGAGCCAAACACAACATAATAAATGCCATTAGCTGCCGTACCTGTAGTCTATATAAAACGTCAAATTCTATAAAAAATAAAACAATGGTTTAATGCTACTTAAAAGTTAATTGACGTCTACAGGTACGGCAGTTAAAGTAAATTAACAGCAAGTAGATAAGTAAGTATCTCTATGAGATGATGAATAAATAATAGCTTTGGGTCAAAAAATGGGGTTGGAAAGGAACCTCGATTAGTCTCGATGCACAAGCTAAAGGCGCGCGCGACTGTACTTATTTAGGTCCCCGCCCTTTGCGCGTATTCACACATACTTGCCTGCCAGTGCCTCGATTCGAGAATTCTAGGGCCACTTATCGTTTTTGTTCTTATATATTTATTTTATACATCACCTACATAATAGGTAGAAATAGAGTTCAATATGCAAAGTACAATTTAGGTCCAAAAGTTCGCGTCGCCAATGAGACGAAAACAAAGGTAATTTTTAACTGTAGGTGAGTACAATGTTTATTGCAGCATATCTATTCTGGACTTTGTTTAGTATGCAGAGCTGAAGAGAAAAAGGTAGGTTTAAAACATTTGAAATGTAGCTTTGTTAAGCCAAGATTTGCTGATTTATATGTAAGTATAATTATAGCACAAATTAATTTGTGTAGCTCTATTGTTTAAAAATACTGGCCAAGTGCGTATTGAATACGCACAGACTTAGGATTCCGTGGCCAGAAGTGCAGTAGTTTTTACTTATTATGCCAACAATTTTTTTCTAAGTTGGTCAACTAAACTCGTAAACTAGTGAATTCTAGATAGCTCCATGATAATTTTTGCGCTAGTAGGTGCTATTGCCCAAAATTTTCAAATAAACCTTTCCTGTATTAGTTTGAGGGAATATGTATATTGTCAAAGAATCCTCATTGTAGCACATTGTAGTTTTAAAATACCTATTCAACGAGACTCCGCGCGATGGGGAGCAAAAAAAGTAATCTTCACGTTACATGTATGGGAGTGGAAGACACTGAAAAAATATTTTTTTTTCATGCTTCTATGTTGTAGCGGTTATAAATATCTATACATATAACAAATTTGAACCTTGTAGTGTTAAGAGGATAGGGAACCAACGCGGCTTCTACAGTTATTTTTTCCGTGATATTTGCCTTTTGGGAGAAAACGTTTCTAAACCATAAACAAATCCAATAATTAAAGGCTCTCTTCGCACGGCTGCCGCGGCAGCCAAAACTCTGTACCAAAACCGGTTTATGCGCGCACGCGTGCATGTATTGGTTGTTTTTTTTATTAATCATAGTATAAACCATGTTTATAGCTTTTCCTTTTTCTTATTATTTTTTATTTAAACAGTACACGAACTTGAGAGACACGTTACGAAAAAATATCGGTATCTAAGCACTCATTAATTCAAATTTTTCACAAATTATGATAAAAATAAACGTAGTTTAGTCTGTGATTAATAAAAAACTGACCAGAATTATTGGATTGCGTTATGGTTCGATAAACCTGTAGAAACCGCGTTGGATCCCTATCCTCTAAATAGTGTCTGACATAATACCGACGGACATGACGGAACTTTAGGGGTTCCTTGTGTAACTACGGGTCCCTATAAAAGGATAATGTATAACCATAGAGCGAAGGGTAATTGCAGCTTCATATAGGTGACGATCACCTGCCTTTATGAATTTAGTTAGAATTACATACAGCAGTTCTCAGTGTCACATAATAATTCTTTACAATTATTATTATTATTATTCGTTTTATCGTAGTTAATAGGTATAAGAATTTTATATAATATATACCTCTAATTATAAATATATATAGCTATGTGCTTTTAAAATATTGCATAATATCTCAAGTTTATTTTCGAGATTATTATTTATCTAAGTACTTACACTACAATTCACTATAGGTACCTACATCTAATTAATTTTCAAATAGGATACCTACAAAAATAATTCCACTAGTCATATTATAAAATGGATATACCTACTTCCCTGTAAATAAGATGAAAATAGTTTTTATAAGAAATTATAATATTAATCAAATTAGAAATATTTTATCGAAGGTTCCAGTCTTTGTAAACACTGGTTATAAACCTAAAAAAATGTAATGTAAAGAATCACAGGGTGATTTTTGATAAAAAGCAATTTACTGATTTTCACGTGCGATTATGGATTTTTATGCCCTGTGATGTATTTATAATTGGAAACTGAACGTGGTTCTATTATTAGATAATAACTTTTGAATACAAGATTAAAATTTTCCAGCTAAATACAAGTAGAAACAAGGAATTTATACAGCCTAGTGAGATAGGTGCGTATGTACCGGCCAAAAATTTGCTATTATAATTTGTGCCGCACGACAAAGAAGTTGCCTCAAAACCACTGTAGCAATTTTTATAACAAGACAAGTTCAAAAACTAAAACAACTACGGTCGGGTAAAAAATTGCCTGTGACACCCTTGCGATGAAGACGAATCGATTAATACCTCGCTTGTCAAAATCGAAGTTATTACTTTGAACACATAACCCTTCCCTTGCTTCGCAGTAGTTGGGTAAAAAAACTTGCGAATTTTTCAATAGTAATTGCGAAAACAGTTCGACAAAGGCCCAGTTAAAGAAAACAATTAGCAGGGCAATAAACTACGCTCGGCCACAGAATAAATAATAGTTGGCTCGGCGGGTTGCAGCGCGATCGCTCCATCTGTCAAGAGTTCATTGGCTAGTGACCTGTAGCCGCCACAAAAAGTTTGCCGTACTGTGACTACATAATTAATCAAATTAGAAATTAAGCTCGCTACTGGCTACATATTACTATACATAACTCTTTACTGGAGTTGACTAATTTCGTACAAAACATCACAAGACAACTGGTTTAGTGGCGACCATTTTGTGATCTAATAGGTTTACGTACCTAATTTACATTTTTACATACCTGATGAAGTATTGATGTAAATATTTGTAGAATATAAGTTCACTTTATTATTTAAGAATTTACACAGCACTGAAATAGTATTTTAATGATCCAATATTGAATAAATTGTTTTATATGAATTCCTGTGGTTTTTCTCATTTAATACTTTTTGGTTTGAGGTGTAGAGGCACGCCAAGCCCGCAGTCGAGAGCCGGATTGGTGGGCAGCGGGCCTTAGTTTGGAGACCCCTGAACTACAGCATAATAGTTATTTGTTATGCAAGGCTGCAAAGTGTTTTTTTGGCGAGAGTACTTGTATTGAAACCAGAGCAAGCGAAGGATTCTAGGACTCGCTTCGCTCGT
This sequence comes from Alsophila aescularia, assembly GCA_946251855.1. Lineage (NCBI taxonomy): Eukaryota > Metazoa > Arthropoda > Insecta > Lepidoptera > Geometridae > Alsophila > Alsophila aescularia. The sequence goes on from OX276381.1 coordinate 33,419,624, forward strand.
GGTTCAAATATAGAATCCTGAGCGTAGCGAGGGTTTCAAAAGTACGAGACGCCAAATAACTTTGCTGCCGTGCGCAACAAAACTTTTCACCTCACTAAAGCGAGGAAAATGCTAGGTGCAAGAAAAACAGCTAAAATAATATATTAAATTAGTGTTTATAATAATAATAAAATATGGGCCGTCGCGGGATGCCTGGCAGATGTGTAAACATAATAGAATAGAGTCGAATAGAATACATTCGAAAAGAGTCGAATAGATTCAAATTGACACGAAAAGAGTCGATTAGAGACGAGAAGAGTATCGAGTAAAGTTGAATAGAGTAAAGTAGAGTCGAGCAGAACAGTTTAGAATACAGTAGAACAGAGTAGAATACAGTAGAACACAGTAGAATAGAGTAGAATAGAATTGAGAATGAATAGAGTCGAGTGGAGTAGAGTCGAGTAGTCGCGTAGAGTCAAGTAGAGTCGAGTCGAGTCGAGTCGAGTAGAGTCGAATAGAGTCAAGTAGAATCGAATCGGATAATAATATAAATTAGTAATAAAGTATTTTCAGTGAATTTCGATATAGAAAATTATTGAATAGAAAAGATCGAATTTAAAAAACTCTTTCCACGCTAGCGGGTAAAGTGCAATTTTGCACTCAGATTTTGAATGACAAACAAAATCTTTCCGAGCTTGAGAGGTGAAAAATATATATCTCATAGCAAACAATATAAAATCTTTTATTTTCCCGATTTTTCAGGCGACAGTTTGGTCCGTCAGTTGACGACCGGTTGGTCTCGTGGCTAGTGATCCTAGGTACGTAATCAAACGGTCGCGGGTTCGAATCCTGCAAGGTGCAATAATTTGTGTGATGAGCAGAAATGTTTGTTTCCGAATCATGGATGTTATAATATTCCGTTATAATATGTTTATCCGGGACAATTCCACACCAATTACCTAGCCCCAAACTAGGATACCCTGTACTATGGCTAGTACCCATATATTATATATTTAATTCACTGACTTTCCCTGACCACCTTGAGCTTCCCCGACTGCCAGATTTTCACCAACAGTCTGGAATTCGATGTTGAAAAATCATACATACACATACATTCAAATCCTCGATGATTTATTCCAATTTTTGGCTAACCATAGACAGCTACTGGATGAAGGTAGGAATAATAAGACATCGTAAAAAGCTTATTATAGTTTTTATTTGTCGATTTAACATAGACGTAAGGCATTCTCCTACCTCCTGTATATTGGCACACAATACCTTCACTCCCAAAATAATATCACTTCTGAACAAATGGAATGTTTCACAATACAATGGAATGCCTAAATAATACACAATAATAGTAATTTTACAATCAATCGGAGTTCTGTTCGCCAGTCGTTCGCCACCGTTCGAATGCTAGTCAGATATTAAAATTAAATCGGGACTAGAGTTTTTAAGTATCGTGCCGTGAACATCGGTTATTTACATCGAAGTCTTGTCGAAATGTTTGTGACTCTTGTACAACTAAATAAATACACTATAGAGAACTCTTACAGTAACCCAGCTGCATACAGAAACCTATATTTATAAGAGATTCATAAATAATTTAGTTAGATTTTGGTTTGTACAAAATAATTGGTAAATAAAACACTGGACGATATTGGCACTGATTCAAAGCTAACATAATAAATTATGAACTACGCACGAAAATACAACCACACTAATATATATTTTTCCGAATGTACAATACCACAAATACTGTATACAATACTGTTTTTTTTTAAATAATAAAAACAATAAAATAAAAAATGGACGCAAAATAATTTCACATATTGCACATGAGAAATAAAAATAAAATTTGAAAACAAAATAAAATTACATGGTTACTGGCCTTCATTGCATAAATATTTTGCTCTTTCCTTGGCATAATCTCATAAACCGCTCCTGCAAACTGTAGGCACTGGTTAGGGCTAATAATATCAAAGCTAATTTCGATATACACCTTAGAATTTAATTTACACGCTACACTATTTGATAATTTCAAGCTTTCATTTGGTGTATGTGTTGTTCAACATCGATTTGTTTTACACTCATTGATTAGGATTTACACTCGTTTGTTTTTTCCTGTACTCGCAAAACTGTCTGACTCCCGATTGTCGTAGCATCGAAGTATCGGCGATCTACGAGTGGGCTACGACAATCGACGATCTACGAGCGCTACGACAATCGATGTCGATTTTGCGATTAACCTCCAGTAAGGAAGCTAATATTGTTTACAAACATCATTTCAGCTAGATATACAATTACATTTTGCTGCAAATCTCAGACTAGTCGTTCTATTTACCTAATCTAGGGCCTGACAAAGACGCACAATGTTTTGCTGCGATTCCGACTGAAAAACCTAGTAAACATTTTCAGCTGTTCTCAGTTGTTTATAGATCTGATTGCTATAAACTGCAATAGTTTTTTGTTGTGTTTAGCAATAGTTTTTTGTTGTATTGAACACTCGTGTAAAACATTGAGCTCTGTTATCAGACCACCCTATATGTACATACAGTGGGTTATAAAAGCTGCACTCGCTACTCGCTAACTAGATTACGGATATTTAAAAAATATCTAACATTTGATCTGTTTTGTACAAAATGAATACAACTTTACTCTGATATAAGTACAGTTATATTCGATAATTTGTTAGTTGTAAATATACAAGTCACGATTAAAATATATTTTTAACATTATGCAAATCTCTATTTGTTTTTAATCTTAAAGATATATTTGTACTATTTATAGATTTAAACGAAATATACTCTATTACGCCCGCGTTAAATAACAAAAAAATGCCTGATGTTTTTTTAAAATAATTTTAATACATTTGCAGTATTTACACTTTGTACACAAGGCATTTTTATTGATTTTGCATGCCTGTGTTGCTCCTTACTGTATTATATTAATCAAACTTATTCACAATGTATGCACTGAAGCAGGGCGATGAAATACGTATGTAAGTTAAATATGAATACATTAAGGAACAAAACACACTTCACAGGCAGAGTTATTACAAAAACTATACCAATGATAAGTTACACTCAATAATTACGTTGTATGATACATAATGTACAATTCGATCTACGAATATAATAATATTAAATAATGAACACTTTCCCATGTTTATATTAGCTTATTGCAAGCCTAATGGGGCTGTGGTTTGCTCAGAAACGCAACATAAATAGCAATTTTCAAGTGACATTTTTAAAGCACATGCCATTATCCAATTGGACACGGGAAAAAAAACGTACACATGTACACAAATTAATGTAATTGTCACTCGTAATATCAAAACGGGCCTAATAATAAAACGCACGAAACTCGACCTTGCGCCGTGGCGATATGAACACATAACCTCACTAATATCAAATCCAGTCAAATGATTAAAAAAAGCTGCCGCGTTCCCCGCACTACCCGCAAGCACTCCCACTGATCAAACGAGGTAGTCGTTGAACTTCTTAAGCCTTTGCTACGTCTGTCGAGAAGGTCTCCGTTCAACGGTGCCCTCCATGGTTTCCGGGCTGAACCTCACTCTGGACTGCGACCCGCTCGATGCATCTCTCGCTGATACATACGAGCTGTCAGTCTCACTCGTCAGGCTGTCAGGAGGAGTAGGGTTGGTGGGAGTTCCGCCTCCAGAACTGCCCCCCGAAGCGCTGGACTTCTTATTGTACTTCTTCAAGCTGGAGCGCAGTTTCGTCGGCCCCAATTCAAGCCCCAAGTTGGCGGGCCTCTCCAACTCCTTCTCCTGAGATTCCTGCCTGTAAAAGTCTCTCGGCAGCGAGTAGTCGCTAGTTTTCCTCGGGTATTCCGTCTTGGCTCTGTAATCCGGTTTCTCTTTGCTCCTGAACTGTCTCGAAGGTGAGAACTCTTCCGGGTGTGAGTTAGAAGAGTTGGATGGAGTTCTTCTGTGGGTAAGAAATGGGGGCGGTCTGTAATCGGGGGTCGGTTCTCTGTATTCGAAGGAGCATTCGTCGTAGCCGCCGTAGTATGGATGTTTGACCACATAGTCCGCGGTGCGGTCGTACGAGTGCAGCGGCTCGTTTCTGTAGAAATAGTCCCTGTCTTGCGAGGGGGAGGGCTGAAAGTTTTCTCTGTAATTGTGGTACAGGTCGGCCAGGTGGTCTGACGTGGTGGACGAGGTGCGTCTCGGGGATGGAGTGGGCTGTGTCGAGGTATAGTTGGTCCCGAGGCCGGAGGTCCCGGAGAGAGGTTGGGCGGAGTGACCATACCCTGATGAGGAGGAGGGGTGCGCGTAATGTGTGGGGGAGTCTGTGAACCGCATGGGTTTCTGTTCTTCTGCTTGTAAACTTGTAATCTGCGAATGAATGAAAATACATGCTTTAGCACGAATATAGCACAAAATACTCGCCTTGTTGCGGAAAATCTCCGGAACTAAGTATGTAATTTCTTAATTTGTATAAAGCGAGCTGGAAGAGAATACATTTTTAATCGATTTCACAAAAGGAGAAGGTTCTATTTTCGAAAGTTTTCTCTTTTAATGTATTTTCTCCGATTTCTCCGTCAATTGCGAACTGATTTTAAAAATTATTTTTCCTCGTTTAATCAAACGTTTTATTTTGAGTTAATCCATTTTATGTCAATACAGCACTTGTTTTAAATGTGTGTCCGTCGGCCTGTATGTTCTAGCATACATTAAAAACTACTGGACGGATTGAAATGCGGTTTTTACTTTTTGGATGGCTTAGGATTTGACTTAAAATCTGGTGTTGTACAAGGCATTTCAAACCGATGAGTATAAGCCGAATAGTACTTTTGATCCTGGAATAACACATATAGAATTCTTTTGTATTTGCTTTACTTTTGTAGAGGTAGGCCTCTTGCAAGAGTCCGCTTGGGGAAGTACCACACCTTTGCCAAATATTAAACCGCCAAGCAGTAATGTGCGAACATTACCGGTTTGAAGGGGAAAGTTTCCATGGATATGAGACTTAAAAACCAATGTCTCAGGGTGACGAGTGCAGTGACGCGCAAGATTTTGCAGTACAAAATTCTGGATTTCCCTGCAACTGTTATGGGGAGGTGTGACGCTTACCATCACGCGAGCGACCTGTTAGACTCGTCAACGTAAAGGAAATTAGAAAATAAACTCAAAAAAATGACCACCCGCGGGCAGAGCTAGTAAATAAAACCGGCCAAGTGCGGGTCGGACTCGCGCACCGAGTTTTTTTTTTATGTTACTGCTAAATTACGGTTTTCGCATTTTCCCCTTTACTTGTGTTATAAGACATAGCTGTATTGTACACGCTGTTCACGCAGGCCCAAAATTGCGAATCTCCTTTCATGATTCTAGGTCAATGGGAAACAAGTAGGTTTTGATTCCCTTGAGAGTGTCAAAATGTGCGTCATAGGCGGCTGTATCTTTTGATTGCGTAGACTAGAGTTGCCGCGAATACTCGCTATTATTCGGTATTCGGCATTACTCGACATTTGTTTGATATTCGTCGAATACCGAATAATAGCTAGTATTATTCGGCATTCGGCGAATAGTCTAAAATAAACTTTTAACGAACAAAAAAACTAATGAGTTAAAAATAATCAATTTTTATTATTTTCCTTAATAAAACAATACACAGTATCAATTATTATCTGTAATAATATGTGCCTGTGCCTATCATATTAATGAAATTAAATTAGTTAGGCTTTTTAATTAATATTTAAAATCCAACAGAGGCAGATTGTGGTGCAAAAAAACTATTTTTTCTGCACGTTCGGGAGCAAGTCGGTTTCGCTTTTCCTCATAAACTAAACCTGCCTCGGAAAATAGTCTTTCTGAATAAACAGAGCTTGCTGGTGTGATTAAGTATTGTTTAGCAAGCTTACTTAAAGTAGGAAATCTATTCTTATTGGTACTCAAAGCCCACTATTTATATGGGTTTATTTTTCTGTCAGCCTTTACTAATGCGATGTAGTGGGTGATTTCTTCAGCAGTGGCATTGGGTTGCTCTTCAGTAGGCTGCTCTATAGATGATTCTTCAAAACATGCCCAAAATAGTTTATGAGTTTCTGAATCGACATGCTCACTTTCATTGTCTAAACGAGACCTTTTGGATGCCGTTTCTGGATCCGAATCATCATTTTCGTCATCTAAAGAAAGCCTAAGACCTTCTCTGAGCGCAGCTCTACGGATCCGTTCAGCTTGGGTAGCGTCAAAGTAAAAGTCCTTGTAGCGGGGGTCTAAAAATGTCGACAAAGTAATATGTCTTCCTGAAGCATAGATCGTCCAAGTTAAAACGGGCTTGCATATTTTCTATTAACGCCTTTCTAAAATCATCAACGTGTGCAGTTTGTTGAATCAGCGCATCTTTCATTAGGTATCTGGTTAATGAAACAGTGCTAGGTATCACATCTGATATAGGTGCATATGTGGAACTCGTGATTTTTGTTATCTCTTCGAAAGGTTTTAAGAGCTTTAACAGATGTTCTATAACCTCCCACTGATCACTGGTCAAATTTTCAAAATTCACGCTCCTTGATTCTGAAATATACACCGAAATTGCTCTTTTTTGCTCAAATAGACGCTCCTGTAGGTAATATGTTGAGTTCCAGCGAGTTTGAATATCTTGAATCAGTTTATGCTTAGGAAGTCCGAGCTCAGATTGAATACTTTCAAGTTTTGTATATCCTGAATGATTAAAATGTGTCACTATGCGGCGGGCACTAGTAAGAATTTATTTTATTGGAAAACTGTTATCTAATGCATTATTTATCACCAGCTGGAGAGTATGTATGAAGCAACGCTCTGAAGGAAGTAGAGTTTCCTTAACTCATTTAACCATATTCGCCCCATTATCGTGAACAATCGCTTGAATTTTAGGGATGGGTATGTCCCATTTCATTACACACTGTAACAGTTCTCTTTTGATATTTTCTGATGTGTGTGATTCAGGAAAATGAGCCATGTTTAGAACGGCATGATTCAGTTTAAAGTTTTCTGATATCCAGTGCCCTGTTAAACTCAGAAATGCAGCATTATTTACAGAAGAAGTCCAAAGATCGGCAGTGAATGCTATAGCTACAGCCCTTTCTAACTCGTTTTTTAGTTTGAGTCACTCTCTTATACATGTCTGGAATTATTTTCTCGGTGAAATATGTCCTGCCAGGAATAGTGTATTGCGGCAAAGCATTATTAATAAGACGTTTAAAGCCCACATGATGATCGTCGCTGGAAAGTGGCTCGTTGTCAATAGCGATCATTTCACCATCAAGTAGTGTTTTTTTTTGCTCGGCTATCGTTGATGTCCCAGAGCATTTTTTTCAAGTAGTTGTTGCAGTGACGGTTGCACCAAAGGCTGAATGGGCAACTGGGTGGATGAGGAAGTACTTGGAGATGATTCTGCAGGAGCATTATGTTGAGCATGACTACTTGAGCTTCCATAAATTTTACCATACTCTTCTGGGTGTTTGAATTTCAAATGATTCTGCAAAGCCGTCGTTCCTGCTTTTTATTCTGCTCTACTTATTTTTACACCACATAAATTACATTTTGCACTGTTTTCTTCCTCTTCAAAATGCCAAACATGAGTTTTTTTCCTGGGTTTGGCATGATTGTTCTTCTTTTTAAGTACCACTTTAACTAATTAAGTATTCAAGTCTTTAATTCAATAGCAATTTTCAAATAAGTATAGAAAGAAAAAATAAAAAACGTCAACCGATGTCGAAAAACTAATTATAAATGCGTGCCGCCTACCCTAAACACAAGCGTATTGATTGAGCGGGAAATCCCCTACAATAGTAAATGCTGGGTAATACAAAACGGGGTATTCCCCGTAAAATATGTACAAGAAAAGGGTTGCCAGCATTTAAAAATTAAAATACTACATATATGTATATATGTATAACATGAAACAGATTTCTTTAACTTTATTGTTTTCTTTTCTCACAACCTTAGAAGAAATTAGAAATATTTTTAATGTGCCTTATTTATGTCGAATAGTAATGTCGAGTTATTCGACTATTCGCCAAAGTGAATGGCGATTAATCGGTATTCGACTATTCGCTATAACAACTACTTGCGGCAACTCTAGCGTAGACTAGAAGTTTGTTTTTTCACAGCTCCAAGGGATTGAACCAGTATTTGATATTAATTTCAACTTGATACCTCCACGAGTTTCTGAGAAAAAGGGTCTTGACATACAAACAGACGGACGGACAACGAAGTGATCCAATAAGGGTATGCTTTTTTCATTTGAGGAACGGAACCTTAAAAAAAATACATAAACGATACTCACAGGAGAGCCAGTGATGGCGTTGAGTGGCGCTCGCAGGTGCCTCGTCGGGCCGTGGTAAGTGTTGTGCGCGCCGAAACCGAACCCTTCGTACACTGACGAGCTCATAATGGGCTCCGGTTCTATCTCAGTTCTGGAAATAACAATATCAATCGATGAGCGACCAGAGATCTCCAAATCAACTTGGCCGGATCTTGGCTTGTGTAAGTGTTTGTGCGACGATTTCGTTACTACTTTACACTTTACTATCGAGCTTGGTAACCTTATAAATTTTTATTTTTATTCTTCTGCAGGTCTCTGTCTCGAAGTTGTTCTATCTAGTTGCAATTGTAATAATGGCCCCTCACGTCGTAGCCTGCCGCAACGCCTCCCAGCAAAGCTGTACAAAGCTGTGCATAGGTGACAAATATGAAGATTGTATGTTTGTTCTCCCGTGTTTTTGTTCGAACCAAGTTCGCTCAAAGACATTCTAACTTTTTGATTCCATTTATTTACAATAAAATAGTTAAAACGCTCGATGTCAAATGCTGTAATGCTGTAACTGTCAAACAAGCAAAGCGTATTGTCCAAGGGTGGCTTCTAAACTTATCTAACGATGACACAGAGAAGTTTGTCAGAGTTGTTCGATAATTAAGTTAAATCCTAATAATTTTAAATCTTTATGCTTGAGGATTATTGTCAGTAGGTAAACTAATTAAAAATATTTCTAGTCTCTTAGATTTTTATTTTACAAAACTATATAGTACTAAATCATTATAAAATGTTATATTTCACTCATTATATATATATATATATATATATATATATATATAAGTAATGTTTAAGTTAAAGTAATGTAAAAATTAATAAGTTTGTTATTAATTTTATTTTATGATGCTCTTGTCGTATTTCCTATACCTAAATGTTAACTTATAAGAAGCCCTCACGAGACAGGCTTTGTCCTAGTGTGGGGACCACTAGTAATTCCTTTTCTGTTCTGTACTTGTTTATGCAATAAATATATTATTATTATTACCTATGAGGTTGTAATGTAGGGTGCAGCGGGCTAACATTGGAAACCCTCACGGCATTGCGGCGGACTACGACGTGAGGGTTCACGTCGTAGCCCGCGACGCCTCCCAGCAAAGCTGCCATGTTGTACAATAGTCGACAAATATGAAGATTGTTGGTTTATTCTCACCTATGCGGTTGTAATGTAGGGTGCAGCGGGCTAACATTGGACACCCTCACGTCGTAGCCCGCCGCGACGCCTCCCAGCAAAGCTGCCATGTTGTACAAAACCAATTCTATTATACTCGGCTTCTTGAATTTGTAGCCTGCAAAAAAGGGGGGTGTATATGATAAACATACTTGAAAAAGCATTCAAATCGGAGTAATATGAACGACTGTTTCTTTTATAGCCGACTAGGCAATCGTTTGACCACGATCTCACCTGACGAAGTGGTGCAGCACTCTTGCCTAGATGACACCTATTCACTCTCGACTTGAACACACCTCAAGAATATAAATAATGAAACTAATAATTATTATAATAAAGTATGAAAAGAGTGTCTTAGAATAACTACAAGCTGAAATAAATGACTCGCAACTACTTTTATTATTGTTTGTTTGATTTTCGTGTGAGGTGAGGTAGTGCTGACCTCTGGGTGTCAGTTTATCAGGCCGCCCGATGGCATCTGACATGGCTTAACGACTGCTATTGGAATGGATGGAACTGATAAAAAACGCAACTCAGTCTTCAAAGATACGAAAGTGATGATGAATTTCACATGCTTCATTTTTGATAACATTTTGCTCGAGGGCGGGAATCGAAGCCGCAATTAGGATAAATTATTTATATTTATTATTACTAAAGCATTTACTAAATTAGGATAAATATAAAACAATAAACAGAAACCGTCTTGATTTATACACCCAATAATACTTTTAGACCATATAAGACATTTCTGTAAATAAAATTGTATAAATTATGCAAATAAATATATATGAATTATCTAACAATATTCTTAATTTATTCTATACTTTAGCTAAATTTATTCGCCAAAATATTTTAACTACTTATTCCAATAGCATGATTATTATACGAGTATCCATACTCCATACTAATCATCTGTCTGTCTGTTACCTTTTCACGACTAAACGGCTGAACTGTTCGTGATGAAATTTGGTATGGAGATAGTTTGAACCCTGGGTAAGGACACAGGATACTTTTTACTAAACCACATCCACGCAGGCACCACGGTCACGGCTAGTCTCCTAGATAACATAAACTAAAGCCCGATCACGATAAAGAGAGAATTTCGTTCAATGACCCCTCATTACCTATCTCTGTCGCTCGCGCATATATGTAGGCATGTGCGAGAGAGACGGCAATACATTTGTGCGCGAGCGATACAGAACTAATTAGGGGTCAATGTACGAAACTCTCTCCGTCACTCGACCGGGCAGGGCTGTATACGCTCGACACTCACCTTCAGTGCTATATAGTGTCGGCATAGGTATATACCTCGACGACGTGTTACTGAGCGGAAATTCCGGTCCCCACTCATCCGGACTGAAGTCTGTGTAAGGAAGAAAACAACCTATGTGAATGGAAAACACAGGCGTTAGTGTATATGTGTGCGTGTGCGTGACGACATCGGTACTGACAGCCTTGATATTCTGCGTTAATACTTTACTGCAAGTGCGTTCTTATGTTGAAGAGATGAGTGTTTTTTTGTTTTCGATTTCAGTATGGTAGCTTGGCGTGATGATAGTATATGGTATTTTTTTTTTTTTTTTATTTGTGAGACACATTATCTAATAGTAATAAAGATTGTGCGACCAATGTCTATATAAGATTATTTTTTTAGTCAGTAACTGTTTGGCAATAAGTGGACACCTCGCCTCGGTCCCGCGAGGCCACTCATATGTCGCAGCACGCACTTTCATTCATACAACAATAGATAACGTTATTTACGACAAGTGAGGGACACGTTAGTAATATGTATAGATTAAAAAATAAAATTTAAATAAAAAGAGCTTTTACCTTTTTTTTAATGTATTTTTTTTATCACTTTTTCATTTTTAATACGTTTTATATTAGCTTCACTTGTATGTTTGTATGTTTGTAACCGACTCCTTTGGACGCTATTTTGACCCACTTTAAACGGTCAGATTTCATTCAAATTTTGCACACCTGTCAAAGACCGATGACAATGCAATAATTAAAAAAAAAAACATTTAAAAAAAAGCTTCTTAAAACCATTTTTTTCTTATTTACACTATTAAAATTTATTTTCCATTTTTTAGTTTGGTTTTCTATATAAAGCGTGTTTTTTTAGTTTTTTTAAACTATTATTTATTACTTTCTAAGTGTATTGTTTTTGTTTTCTTTTGTTGCATTTTTTATTATTACGAAATAAATTAAAAAAAAAGTATTGTCATCGGTTTGTGAGCTACCCTGAAAGTTTCAGCCGGATAGCTAATCGGGAAGTGCTCGAAATTTGAATTGCAACATTCCAGGACAGACAAAATACATAGATTGGGGACGGCACTGCAATATTACTGTAAAAAAACTGTCTCTGCAGCTGTTATGGACAGGCGTATGTATGTATGTATCGTCTAGTCACATCGTTAAATAAAATTAAAATAAATATAGAATAAGTTTTTTGTTAACTGATGAACTCTATAATTCAAATTATTTAGAAAAAACACAATGTGAATGCCTAATTAACATTTGTATTTGTCATGGAAATTCTAAATCTTCAACAAAAACATGAGTCAGTAATAATGAATAAAATTATTATTAAAATATCAAAGCTGTCGATATTAAATAAAAAATGAATAAATTATTGTAAAGATTTTACACACTGTCACATTTAAATATCTAATTTGTTATCATCTATCTGAAAATGTAATATAATTTCTTATTTTATAATGAATGGTTATTAACAGAGCGATTATAATTAAATTAATAACAATCAGTGCAGTGTATAAAGATTACAAAATGAAGTCATCAAAATTAGAGGAATTCCAAAAAAAAACAAAAAGCTTAATTCACATCTCTTCCTCTAATTTTTGATTTATCAAAAGGAGTGCATGCAAAATGCATTTCACACATACCTATTCGACTACACATGCCAAACAGTTCATTCAATAACTTAATATAAGCAATAGAAAAAATTGTATAATAAGAATTTTAAACTATAATACTTACATGTGCATAGATAGCTTCGGAAACACTTAAACTGTTGTTTTGGTTAATCGATATGTTATATTTTTTTTATATTTTGCCTTTCCCGAATTAGATAGCCATAGTGAGAAGCGTAAGCGAGTCTTTTTTTTTAATTTTCTCCATCACCCGTTTTCTTTTGCCTACTCTATGGTTCGTCTGTTATCTATGGCTCTTCATCGATTTCACTAACTTGTTAAAAGGGATCGGTTAGTAACTAAAATATTAGTAGCCCATGTTAAAAAAATACACCAATGTCGATTTTATGGAAAAGGTTTATTTGATATATAAAAAAAAACTATTTAACTATGAAAGAACCAGATCACCGAAGAGTTTCCGTCTTTTAACAAATTGAGAGCGTCTGGATTAATTTCGCATCGTTTTTTTAAATTAAAACTAGCCTTAACTTGGCCACCCGCGATTTTCCCGTGGGATAATTTTCCCGGGAAAAAAGGTCGGTAATACAGTGAGAAACTTCATTCCATCATAGAGTTAGAAAATCGGTTCAGAAGTTATGTTAACATAATAACATTACAATTGACTTACAATCTTGGCCTCTTGTATATATAAGTGTAGATTTGACATCTGAGCCTCTGTTTTGTTTGCATTATGTATTTCTAATCCACCACCATAGTCGGGAACTTGTTACGGCCATGTTACAGCGGGTACTACTGTATTTTGTACTATACAGCTTTTCGACTATATGTAACATGTTTTGGAAGCTTATATGACGCGTCAAACTGAAATGGAAAATCATTGAGAAACTCACTCGTTTTTAAATCCTGTAAGTTTTGAATGATAGAGAATGTCATCATCAAATATTTTCGTGTAGAGCAAATATTGGGTTAAAACGACATCACATATAATTAATAGATACGCCGCCGCACAGACAAAGTAAACTAGACATGTGTAAGAATTAAATTACTTTTCATAGCAAAAAAAAGAATAAGAAAAAGAATTAAGAAATAATTTTCAGAGCATGAATACTTTTTTTTTGAAACTAAACAGGTTGTAGACGCAATGTCGTAACAGTTATACGCAATGTCGTAGGTACTCGCAATATATCTGAGATGGAAAAAATAAAGATAGTTTAGCATCACATAAACTTCCAAACATGTTACTTGCCTGCTATACTGTCATTGTAAACATTTGAAAGCGTGCCAAATTGACAAAGTGAAAAACAAGCAAGGTCAAACTAAAAAATAAGTAAGTACAACAAATACATATAATAATAATTATAATGACTTAACTGAATCGTATATAGCATTTATGAACTGCTAAGCATGCATAGCTCCTACATTTAATTAAAAAAAACCTCCTGGCTGAAAGCAAACAAATGCTTACAATTTACAAACGAAAATAAAAAAAAACAAATATCAAACGGATACTTAAAGTACATCGAATAAAATAGAAATTACAAAAATCACTAATTAAAAACACGCACATTTTAATCAGTATCACACAACAATACATTTTTTACTTATCTGTTTACAAATCAATTCCATAGATAATACAATCTACAACTTATAACTAAAGTGTTCCCTTTATGTCTGCCATAGATAATAAAATGCATTAGGCAAAAGGATATGCTTTGTGACAAAGTAGTTTCTAGACACGTTCGCTCAATGTTGAGATTACAAAAAAAAAACAGGAAAACAACATATAACATAAAAAAATAAAAAAAAGTGTACAAAAACTAATGTGACAATCCAGTTAACCCCACGCGTAAACAAACGCTTCACTTTGCCAGCAATGACAGGCTACAGATAAGGATAATATTGCAAATAAAAGAAATTCCGAAGATTTTTCGGATCATGGCAATCCTTTTTATACGCTTTATATTAGCTTCACTTGTATGTTTGTAACCGACTCCTTTGGACGCTATTTTGACCCACTTTAAACGGTCAGATTTCATTCAAATTTTGCACACCTGTCAAAGACCGATGACAATGCAATAATTCGATCTTCAATGAAATATTTATAACTATTGACCCATGCACTCCACGATTTTTTTGAAATAAAACATTTTTTTCTTATTTACACTATTAAAATTTATTTTCTATTTTTTAGTTTTGTTTTCTATATAAAGCGTGTTTTTTAGTTTTTTTTAACTTTTATTTTTTATGTTCCTGCTCAGTATGTAAACTGATTTTTGACCAACACTAATCTGGTCGGTTTTCCGAATTACTTTTGAATTTTGGGCAGTTAGTAGGTTACTTTATGTTTGATGTTACAGATTCACTCTATATTAAAAATAATTTCATTACATTAAATATTTATACTTTAAAGCTTATAAATTGGATCGCAGGATATTTAGGATGAATTTACACTCAACAATGAAATCACGAACGTGTCTATTATACTGAGGACTAGACCCAAAGCGGAGATGAAGACACGATAAGGATGAAGAGCACACTAGATATTTCTTGATCCAGGCTAAAAAGGTATCACTGTCATCTAAACATAACCTTCGACGTCCGTCAGAGAACATCGCAATAGCCCTCTCGTCTCCGCTCTGGCTCTCTCCTTGGCTTAGAACGGAGAAAACCATACTCACAAGGGTACAGCAAGTTGTCTTGGGAAGTTCCTTTTTATGCAGCATAAACAAAATGGCTGATGTTATACTTTTTTTCCAACTAATCACTCATACAATTTCAGCTATCATTTGTACAATAACGAGTCATAAAGGTTTTTGTTTTTTTTAGGAATTTTGTTTTTATTTATTTTTAACATCATAACTCGCTTATTGTAAAAATGTTATACAATTTGGCAAGATCCTAAAGGTTTGTCAGTCGGTGAAGAATTTATTACAGTATTTTATTAAAATTATAATAATACGCTAATAATTTTACTATTAGACTATCTAGATTAAATTATAGTATTTAAATAAAACTTTTCATTCAAATTAAATGCTTAATTTTTCCAATTCACAATTTACAAAGAAAGTTTTGAGAAAATAAAAAAGATTCGTAGGAAGCACCAAAGAAGATAATTATGGTAATTCAGCTGAATCAGATCAGAGAATTTGTGTCAAAGTAATAAAAACAACAGGTATATTATAATTTATTAAAACTACCAAATCTTTAGGTAGGTATTTCGATTTGAAGAGAGACAACAAATCGCGACTTACACTTACGTTAAACTTTAAAAAAAGATCTTATGTTTAAAGACGTTTTAAAAAGATATATCTTACTGATTTTATATTTACTGTAGTTAGTAAAAAACTTTCCATAAATACAAAGAGTATAATCACATTCTAACATAACATGAAATATTGTATTTCACGAACGTTCAATGAGTTACGTAAACAGAAAAGAAAAACACTGGTCTCAAAGAAAAAAAACTAAAAATTAACCAAAAAAATAAGTCTTTTAATTCATTACAGTCTAACTTACAGCTAAATTCAAATCCTCGGATCTTTAAAAATATAATTCATATTTACAAATAGACATGAGATTTTTCACGAAATCGCTTCGAAGGTATTCGAGAGGTCGTCAATTTTCGATTTCGTTTTCGTAGTATTTCCATACTATTGTACGAAATTATTTTAATTCTATGACATGAGAGGGGTAGACCTAATAATTCAAACGTTGCGCTACCTTAGTAACTGTCAAATTATTCATATATTTGGACCTTACAGAACGTTCAATATAACTTGTCCTTTGAATTATTTCCATAGGACGTATTTTGAAATACCTAAAAGCAATCAATACTGAAATACTTAGAAAATAATCGTTAATCAGAAATTACGTATTCATATCATAAATTTGTTTAATTATCATTTTGGATGATGACATCAAAATTAAATCAACACTACTGAACAAATGTGTCCTAAAAAAACATACTGTACATTTATATACATTTCAGCTGAAAATAACAGTGTAGAACTGTGTTGTATATTGGTACAATATATGTATTATTTTTGACAGGACTTTTAATTTTGGATAACGGTTAGCTAGGCTTATTAGGACACCCCAAACTGATAGATCAAGGTGTAGTTTGAGATAAATTTTGTTGTTTTATAAAATGCACATTATTGTAGGAATGTGTTAGTAGAAAATGATATGTATTTAATATGGCATCACTTTTGTACATCGTCCACAGTTTTTTTTATGGCAATACTTAGCTCGGACCGGTTTCTGCTAGGGAACTTGCAAGTACAGTTACAATGACCATAGTGTATGTTCCCCGATTCGTCTATGAATTTACAGTATCTTTGGAAATATTTCGTAAAAAGATTTCCGGAAATCTTTTTCAAATATTTTTATACAAACTCCGCCACTCATTGTCTTGAATCGGGGTGTACAAAAGACTTCAATCTTTACCGGTGTTCAATCGGTACAAAAAGAGTTGGTACCAAGTCCCGTACAATCCGAGTTGGTACCAAGGCCTGTACAAAACTAGTTGGTACCAAGGCCCGTACAAAGCTAGTTGGTACCAAGGCCCGTACAAAACTAGTTGCTACCAAACGAGTTGGAACCAAGTCCCGTACAAAACTAGTTGGTACAAAGTCCCGTAAAACTAGTTGGTACCAAGCCCCGTACAAAACGAGTTGATACCAAGTCCTGTACAAAATTTACCCCAAACTAGTCGTCTTTGAGCAACTCTGTCGTCTCGGAAGATAGACCGGTCAAGCGGCCCGCGGCGAGGCTGTTCGAGCGGAAAGTTTTCAATAAGCTCCGCTTGACCTCGCCGTGGCTGCCCTTCCGCCGGCCCTGGTCTACCGGCGCATCGAACACAGTATCGTACGTGTGTGGAATGTCAGCCGTGGACGTAAACATAGGACAGAGGAAGAACCTGTTGCGTCTCGGCTCCGTGTTCTCATAGAGGAGGTCGTCGTGCGAGCCGCTGCGCTTCCTCGCCAGGTCCGGCTTAGGGCGGCGCACTTGCGACTTGGAGGCGCGAGCCTTGGGGTGCTGGTTACCTGGTCGGTCGGCGGGGGGCAGGTCCGGCGCGGAGGAGGAGAAGCGCGCGGCGCGGGGGCGGGGCGCCAGCGGGGGAGCCGGCGACATGCACGCGATGGGCAGGTGCGAGCGGGACCGCTGGTGCACGGTGGACGGACCCCACGTCTTGCCCTTGACGCCGTCCGCTGGCACTGCAACAATGGAATGGTGTATTATTGTCGAGTGCGGTAACTGATCTATAAGGTGCAGAAGCCTCTATTTTAGCAAAAAAAAATATACATTATACATTCAGTCAAAAAAGTATCGGGAATGGATTATTAGTTTATGGTTCGAAATTAAATTTTTGATATTTTTGTTGTTGTTAGATTGGCACAACTGTTTTCCATTTTGGCGCGGAGTTTGAGTTACATGTGTTATATAGATTAAATACAGTGCTGTTTTTAGTTAGATCATATCTAGTGTGTTACGAATTACATAATGGACAAAAACATCGAACAAAGAGTTTGTCTTAAATTTTGCAACGGCAATGGAATTTCGTGTTCGGAGCCCCTGAAAATGTTACAGAAGGGTTACGGTGAATCGACTTTATCAAAAATACGTGCTTACGAGTACAAAGCGTTCAAAAGCGGTCGAGATGTAATGGAAGATTTGCCTCGCTCTGGTAGGCCCTCAACGTCTTCAACTGAAGTTAACATCGCAATAGTGAAGGAAATAGGAACTGAAAATCCTCATTCAAGTTTGAGAGAGAGCCGCTGAACTGTCTATGTCTCACGTGTGAATCTGTACCATTTTAAATAATCCATTGGGTATGAAACATGTTGCCGCTCGGCTAGTGTCAAAAGACCTGAATTTTCTACAAAAACTCAATGGCATATGGGTAGCTGAGGACATGCTAGAACGAGTCAGTTCCTACCCAACATTCATGAAACGCATTGTTACTGGTGACGATACATGGGTTCACGAGATTGATTTGCAAACTAGTCATCAAGCTTCGGAGTGGCTCCTTCCAACTGAACCGAAACCGAAAAAGAATACGCCAAAGTCGATCAAAACTCAAAGTCATGTTGACTGTTTTCTTTGACTATCGCGGTGATGTGCAATGGAATTCTTGCCGGAAGGTCAAACGGTATATAAAGAATATTATTTGAGTGTTATGCGGGGTTTAAGAGAGCAAATTCGACGAAAAAATACATTTTTGTGGAAAATAATATTTTGGATTCCACCACGATAATGAGCCTTCGCACAAGGCCTTCATTGTGAACGAATTTTTGACCCAAAACGTAATTACAATTTTTTTTGAATTTATTTTTCCTCCCACCCTAGGCGGACCTGTGTTGTGGGAGGTAGTCTCTTACGTACAAAAAGTAAAAAAATAAACAAATTTAATATTGCAATATTTGAGTACACTTAAGAAAATAATTATAATTATACATAATGAAGTTTGGACTTAATACAAAAATATAAATATGCCTCTGGGCATAGATAAATCATAGAAGGATTTATCTATGTTTTCGGGAACTAATTATTAGTTCCATATTATTATGGTGGTGGGTATTTGGTTACATACCAACACCCCACCGACAACACGTCATCAGAACCCATGTAGGTACTAATAATACGTAACCATGCAGCCATATGGCTCCAGCTGACTTCTTTCTTTTTCCTAAACTCAAATTACCACATCGTGGCACCCGTTTTCATTCGGTAGAAGACATAGAGGAGAATTCGTTTAAAAACGTTTTGATGATTGGATTATTCGTTGGCGTAAGTGTATCGTTTCTGAAGGACTTTGAAGGCGATAAAATAAATTTGGATGAATAACTAACATTTTGTGTATTATTGATCGTTTCCCGGTACTTTCTTCATAGTAGTATAATGAAGAAATAAAACGAAAATCATCTTTTTCACTATGTGTTATTCCAGAACGAACAATACCAATTTCTTCAAACTTATTTCGAACGTTTTTTTCTCGATTGCTAGTCTTCTACTCTCCGGATTGAGATACCAAGTACACCAGACCCTAAGGTATCCAACAGTGAAAACCACATCGCAATCGGTCCAGTAGTTTTTTATTGATGCGCGAACAAACAAACAGACAGAAAGACACAATAAAAAAAAATATATACACACAGCTTATGACCAACAAAACGACCAATGAGAAAGACCAATGTTTTATTTTTATTATTTTCATTGAACAGAATTTTGGTTACTTACTGCTTTACTAAAAGTATAGAATATTATTATATTCTGCGAAGTAACCGTCTGTTTGTTTTGTTACCTTATCACGACTTAATAGCAGAACCGATCTTGTTCAAATTTAGTATGAAGATAGTATGGATCATGGGGATCTTTTTATCGCGATACATGGCGAGCGAAGCCGCGAGCAACAACTAATATATTATATGCTGCGAAGTAACTGTCTGTTTGTTTTGTTACCTTATCACGACTTAATAGCTGAACCGATCTTGTTCAGATTTAGTATGAAGATAGTATGGATCATGGGGATCTTTTGATCGCGATACATGGCGAGCGAAGCCGCGAGCAACAACTAATATATTATATGCTGTGAAGTAACTGTCTGTTTGTTTTGTTACCTTATCACGACTTAATAGCTGAACCGTTCTTGTTCAAATTTAGTATGAAGATAGTATGGATCATGGGGATCTTATTATCGCGATATATGGCGAGCGAAGCCGAGAGCAACAACTAACATATTATATGCTGCGAAGTAACTGTCTGTATGTTTTGTTACTTTACCACGACTTAACAGCTGAACCGATCTTGTTCAGATTTAGTATGAAGATAGTATGGATCATGGGATCTTTTTATCGCGATACATGGCGAGCGAAGCCGCGAGCAACAACTAATATTTCTATAAATACGAGACATACAATTATTGTCTTTTCTGCCGAGGAATGTTGGACATTTTTTTTTAAGTTTGTTTTTGTGTTAAATACATGTTTTTTTCTTTCCTTCCTTCTTTCGATCCTTTCAATGCTAAAAAAAAACGTGTTTTTCTTTTAGAGTATTAATTTTATTGAATGTGCATTCAACAAAATGAAGCTAATAAAGAAGTTCAGTGGAGACGATATCGTGTCCTTCTGTAGGAGCTTCGTTTTGTTGAATGTACTCACGAGCTATGGCCCTCATGATGGCGGGCGAGCCGGGCGGCGTGTCCTTGGCGACCGCCACTAGCTGCTTGACGCTGGACTCGTCCTCCGACGGACGCACGGTCAGCGTGTGTCGGAAGTCCAGCGGAGACGATATCGTGTCCTTCTTTAGAAGCTTCGTTTTGCTGAATTTGCCTGGAAGTATGACATATTAATGTTTTTAAATCTGTAGCATTCTATTATGATTGAAAGAGATGATGACAAAAGAGTTTTTTGATAAGAATATTTTATAACCACAAAGTGAAATCCTTACATAATGCTTACAATCACGAAGTTAGTAATTCTAGATTGGAAATGTTGACTCCAACTGGAATTACTAAAATAAACTACTGAACTAATTTTGATGTGCAGCTCCAGCTCCACCAGTTCGAACTCCCTCATCTCCAGCTCCCTCTCCTTCTGCAGCAGGCTCTGTTCCAGTAGTTCCATCATTACCTTTCCGTTTGTTAGGCATCGGCGGCTGGTTGACGGACATGTTGCTGGCGAAGATGAGGATGTGCAGCTCCCGCGCCACCAGGTCGAACTCCCTCATCTCCAGCTCCCTCTCCTTCTGCAGCAGGTTCTGTTCCACCAGTCGCTGCTGCAGTTGCGCCCGGGTCAGTTCCTCTTCGCGGCAGCGAAGCTCCTGGAAACAAAACATGGGTCGTGTAAGAACATCTTGGTCAAGTGGAGTTTATTTAATGGGCAGGCGTGAAAAAAAAGAAAAAAAAGTGTCAAAATATCATAAATCTAGTAATCTAGTAAAAGGGGCGAAGATGCGGCACACTTTAGTATCAAGTAAACAAAAACACACCCACATAGCTACATTCCCCATGCCCTCATTCTTCATATGCGTTAACAACAAAGATAGACATTCGCAGACACAAACGCAACTCCGATTCTGACTAAGGCCAAAGAAGTCCAATTATGTGCGTTTTACCTAATTCATGCGGTCCACGCCCAAGGAGCTAGTACTTAATTTTCCCACTTTTAAATATATATTTAAAAGTGGGAAAATTAGCAAAATATGTTATCGTATGGTATTGTCGAATTCAACATTAACGTCAATAACAAAAACAGCTCTTGCTTTTTCGCCTGTAGGCGCCTGCCCATACAGTTGCTATGTCATTTCGAATCGAAATTGTTGAGCGTATCGCTGCCCCCCATGAGATGTTCAAATCCAATAAGGCCAATAATATTGCTAGCTGCAGGCAATAAAACAAAATTATATTTAAAACTAGCTATTATAATAAAGAGTCGAGGATAACGCCGATATAATCATGACTGGAGCAGTCGGTAGAATAACATGCTATCAAACTACTATATTGTGTGAACCATCAAGAATGAATCCCCATTTACATACACATACAAACATAAACAAATAAAGCTAACTCTAAAATTTTAAATTCATCTCAATTACCGACAGAAAATATGGCATAAAATCTGGCTGGCTAAAAGTTTTGCAACAAAAATATATCCTAGTAAGAGTACCTCCCTCCCTCCATCCATAGACGCCACACACATCAAATTATAAAATCATTATGACACAATAATGTTTTTTTTTTCATGCCTTATTTAATTTTCCCCTGGTCTAAAAATGTGTCTATACCTAAATCATACATTAATAAAATAGGTAAGTTACAAAATAGTGGTCACACATTAAACTATACAGTTTTCATCTATAGTGTTCGATTTTAAGGCATTAAGGACACTCCCATACCTATTTTCAGATCGAATTATGTGCATACGAAGATCTACTCGTATTCACACAAAATCTATGGTAAACAGTTTTTTATATTTTTCTCGACTTCGGCTAATACAATTTGCCAGGTTATTTTGGAGCGAAACTTTTATGTTGGAAAATATGATACGATGGACCCCCGACTTCATGTTTTATAATTTTTTGCTGTTTTTAATACCTTCAATTTGACCAAAATTCACTAATTACAGGCTGGATTTTGGCACAGTAAGGACAGGATCAAATGGCATTTTTTTTGTGTAATTCCTGTTTTCTGGACTACATTTTTTCCAAAACCTGTGAATGCAGGTCAAAATATCTCCAAAACTTAAGGAGAGTCTCCTACGAATGTTTTCCTGTAGCTACAACGGTTAAGGTGATTTTGTACATAATGTATGGGAATCGTTTTTTGCAATTTGTCTAGTATTCAAACCTCAGTCGGTCTGATAGAGACTTTTGATTCCTATAAAAAACAGGATCAACTGGCATTACTTTTTTTTTGTAATATTAGCATTTTCTTGCTGACAGTACATTTTTGTCCAAAATCTGTGAATGCATTTCAGAATATCTCAAAAAGTTATGCAAGGTCTCCTAGGATCGTTTTCCTGTAACTATAACGGTTAAGATACTTGCCCTTACTGTCCCGTCTCAAAAATCTATCCTGTATAACAGAAAGTCACCTTATGCCCCAAAATCGAACACCATCCTGTACAATATAAATATACCAAGACACAACCTAAACAGCATTATGTAAAAAGCATTGTTTTTTTGTTTATATAATTAATAAATTGGTCAGCAAACAAAACATAAGGAACAAAGCTACAACATCAAGGGTTGCCACTGACCTCTTCTATGGTTTTGTATTCCTATCCGTAAGAAGCATTACAAAGGAAAATGCCCGAATTAGTAATAGATTATGATAATCAGATTTTGAAAGCAATATCGACTCGCATTAAGAGCGGCCAACCCGTCATACTTTTCATACAAACGCTCGTACGTGATTATGGCGTTGTAATCCATGTTTCTTTCAAAAATTTGGAGAAACGAATTCAGTATAAGCTTTTTCGCACGAATTTTACCTGAACTTTGGCCGTTCATAATGTACTCATAAATTGTAAAAGTAAAGAAAACATCTTCGTAGAAACCTCGCACATGTAATGGATATTCTAAATGAAAACCATTTATTTCACAAACTTATAAGGATTACTCAAAAACGCGTATTTCCTGGAACAAGTTTTATGAAATTTCCAAACGCTATTTTTCGTTCAATGTTGTTATTATTGTTATAATGCGGGAGTTTCCGAATGCCAACCGAGCGTTCAGACACTATCTTTCTCTTTTCGCTTTGTTTCTTGTTCAAACACTGCGCTGGATGAAACAACATGCTTTTCGACCATGCTCGCGTTGACGATAGGACCCCCTTAAGTGCACGCGATACTGAAAATCTGATTGCAACCAGTTATGGAATTGCCCCGCTGTTTGTTTAAAAACGATACATTGTTGTGAAAAAAACTGGTTGACAACATGATTGAGGAGCAAACATTCAAACTGTGATTTGTCAGTGAGATCAGATTGTTGAGAATCTATCAAAAACCTTACATTTGGTCATTTTTTTGAACTTTTCTTATTTACATTTTGAATGTGGAGAAACCACTTTTTACTTGAATGGTCAAAAGAGATATGATGTTTTACATGAAACTATTGAGGTATTTTAATCAGTACATTAAGCTCTACAAGTTACTACAAAATACAACACATTGACGTAGGAAATGTCTTTAATTATGCAACACCAACAAACAACTTGACAATGACACGCACAAAAAAGCAAAGAAGGATTTGTCCACAGAAAACATGGCGGGCGATGGGACAAAACATTGGTTGCATGATTATTAGCAATGAACAAAACCCTGTTTGCTCAAACATGTAAAATTCTGGTGCTTTTTTGTTGAGATAAAACATGATTTGCTCATGTAACAGGCAGGAATCAATTATTAGGCCACAGACTATATGATGGCGCTGAAAACTATTTTGTTTTTTTGTGACAAATCACGTTTTGAATGTTTGCTCCTCAATTAGGTATACAGAAAACAAAAATGCTGTATAACCTTACCGACTTAGATGTCAAAACATGGATGACGTTGACGGGTAGGACACGGTATAGCGACATTGACATGACTATTCTGAATGTTGCCATCTAAAAGACGAATACAACACGCACATGACAGGTTTTTTATTTTCCTGGTCAGCCATAACATATTTAATTGAGCCTCTGGTTTACATTTTTTTAAACACAAGCAAATATAATAACAAGATTATGATAAATAATATGGGTGCCGTGTAGGATCGTTGGTGAAAAGAAAACTCATCACTTCATTCAAGCAAATAATATGGGTGCCGTGTAGGATCGTTGGTGAAAAGAAAACTCATCACTTCATTCAAGCAAATAATATGGGTGCCGTGTAGGATCGTTGGTGAAAAGAAAACTCATCACTTCATTCAAGCAAATAATATGGGTGCCGTGTAGGATCGTTGGTGAAAAGAAAACTCATCACTTCATTCAAGCAAATAATATGGGTGCCGTGTAGGATCGTTGGTGAAAAGAAAACTCATCACTTCATTCCAGCAAATAATATGGGTGCCGTGTAGGATCGTTGGTGAAAAGAAAACTCATCACTTCATTCAAGCAAATAATATGGGTGCCGTGTAGGATCGTTGGTGAAAAGAAAACTCATCACTTCATTCAAGCAAATAATATGGGTGCCGTGTAGGATCGTTGGTGAAAAGAAAACTCATCACTTCATTCAAGCAAATAATATGGGTGCCGTGTAGGATCGTTGGTGAAAAGAAAACTCATCACTTCATTCAAGCAAATAATATGGGTGCCGTGTAGGATCGTTGGTGAAAAGAAAACTCATCACTTCATTCAAGCAAATAATATGGGCGCCGTGTAGGATCGTTGGTGAAAAGAAAACTCATCACTTCATTCAAGCAAATGGCAAAAAGAAAAATGAGACGACAATGGTTAATTTCTAAAACGGACCGTACTTATTATCATTGAAGCCATTTCTTTTTACGACAAAATATCCTTCACACATTTACTTGACAGACGTGTATTTTAGGTGACAAGTTCTTTTATAGTAGCATTTATTATACAAACTAAGGCGGCGAATTACTGGTATTGTCGGAAAGATATTCCTGTTTCGAATTACTGAAAGGATTAAAAACTCCTGCACATCGTTCAAGTTGAAGCCTGAGGCAGCATAGAGAAATGAAATGATGAAATCAACTATAATAAATTTAATATTTCTATACCACTAACTCAGTAAACTTATGTACTGCCTGAAGCGCCTGGGTTCCAGGATCGCAGGAATAGAGAACGTGCTTCCTACAGTAGGAAGCTAGGATTGCAAGGAATAGAGGACGTGCTTCCTACAGTAGGAAGCTAGGATTGCAAGGAATCCTACTAAACTACTAATACCGGTTTTTACCTTCTCTTTCCTGCGCAGGTCTCGCAGCACCTCCTCTATCTCGAGCCGCCAGCCGTCCTGCATGGTATGGAAGGACTCGTGCGGTGCGCGCGTGAACTCTGACTGCCTGATGCGCTCCAGCTGTTCCAGGATCGCGGGGAACAGAGGACGCTCGCGGGGGTTCGAGTGCCAGCACGCTGTCGGATGTAAAATGTTCGGTTGTTAGAAAATACAGTTCAAACATGTTGGACTGACTGACACCAAGGTTGACCTTGGTTGGTTGGTTTGGAACATAATATTTGTGACAAGCATGTTTGTTCTCGGGTCTTGTTTGTGGCTTAGATACACACAGAACACATATACCACTTACGCCCCTATGGTAATAATAATAATAATATATTCGGGACAATTCCACACCAATTACCTAGCCCCAAACTAGGATACCCTGTACTATGGTCACTAGACAACGGATAAACATACATAGATAACAATATTACATCCATGACTCGGAAACAAACATTTCTGCTCATCACACAAATGATTGCACCTTGCAGGATTCGAACCCGCGACCGTTTGATTTCGTACCTAGGGTTTCTAGCCACTAGACCAACCGGTCGTCAAGGTCGGTAAGAGTGTTTAATACGTTATTTATATATACGTTATTTTTTTAGACAAGTGTTAGAACACTTGTTTAAAAAAGGTTATAGTTATAGTTCATTAGCAAGAGTTCTACGTAGGGGACTCTCGCTAGCTGGAAACAGGTAGAACATAATAAAAAAATAAAAATCGGTCCATTCGTTAGGGAGCTACGATGCCACAGACAGACACTCGGACACATATACACCCTAAACTTATAACACCCCTCTGTTTCGTCGGGCGATAAAAAAACTGCAACAGCGACTGGATGAGGAGAGCCGGAGATCGGACTCAGTGGCGTTCACTAAGAGAGGCACACGTCCAGCAGTAGACGAGTAGGTTTAGGCTGATGATGATGATGATGGATGCTAAATATTTTGCCTAGTGCCTGGTAGACACACCAGTTCCATAATCCACGCAGGCCGCCATCAAGCCTATTTCGTCTCTTTTTTTTAATCTACTCACATCAGTCCAGTTCCTACAAGAAAAAGCATCTATACTTATAATAAAGCAATATGAACGAAAAAGTCTGTACAATGAAGATAATAAAAAAAATATTTTATAAATCGTGTCTGTCTGTTTGTCTATTAGTTTGTTTATCTGTATATTTGTCCACGCATCACGTAAAAACTGTTGAACCGATTGCAATGCTGTTTTCACTGTTAGAAAGCTTAGGGTTTGACTTAAAATTGGGGTACTTGGTATCTTAATCCGATTATTAGATACTGAGCAATCGATAAAATCTATTTGACGGCTGGAGGAACTTTGAAGAAATGTAGTATATTGTACTATCTAGTCTGGTCCTGGAATAACACGTATGGGCTACTTTTAAATGAAACGACCACGCGGGCAAAGCCGCGGGCACAGCTTGTCATAACAAAAATGATTTGATAGGCAATGGAAAAGATCCCTTACCTTCCATCAGCACCCGCCAGGGCTCCGGACAGGTGCTGGGTATGGGCAGCGTGAGCTTGTTGACGGCCACCCCGTACGCCACCGCCAGCGCGTCGATGCCCTTGTAAGGAGTCTCGCCGGTGAGCAGCTCCCACAACAGCACGCCGTACGACCACACGTCTGACGCGTGAGAGAACGTCGAGTGCTTTATCACCTGGAACCAAACTTCATTTTGAAAAGTTGGGACGAAGTCATCCTTTTTATACGCTTTATATTAGCTTCACTTGTATGTTTGTAACCGACTCCTTTGGACGCTATTTTGAAAAATGACAATGCAATAATTCAAAAAAAAAAACGCTCTTATAAATAAACGAAACTAAAAAGTAGAAAATAAATAATAGTTAAAAAAAAACTAAAAAACACGCTTTTTATAGAAAACCAAACTAAAAAATAGAAAATAAATTTTAATAATTTTTAATTAAGAATACTGTTTGAATTTAAAAAAAAGCGTGGGGTGCTTTTTAAGATATTATCGAAATGACAATCCTTCTTCTCATATCTGTCAATGAAATATTTATAACTATTGACCCATGCACACCACGATTTTTTGAATCTTAATAATACTTGACAGAATCATAAAATTAAATGTATGTACAAGCATAAAAAGCACGAACGAGAAAAGCGAGCGCGAAATTTGAGTTATTTCTATCAACATTCAATTTAAAATATAGCTCCAATTCCAAAAAATATATATGCACTCGTTGCACGAGTAATAAAAAGAGTAAGCGTAGCGAGCGCGAAAAATTTGGTTATTTTTCTTTCAATTACAAAACGAAACATAATTCCTAATCATAGGAAAATAATGAAAAAACTATAATAGGTACATATAAAGATCGAGAAAATGTTGAGCTAGTAATATCTGCATAGAAATTAAAAAAGTGGCTAAAATAAATAATAGTTTAAAAAAAACTAAAAACACGCTTTATATAGAAAACCAAAATAAAAAATAGAAAATAAATTTTAACAGTGTAAATAAGAAAAAATGTTTTATTTAAAAAAAAAGTGGGGTGATCATTAACAGATATGAGAAGAAGGATTATCATTTCGATAATATCTTAAAAAGCACCCCACGCTTTTTTTTATATAGAACTTTTTTTTCTTATTTACACTATTACAATTTATTTTCTATTTTTAGTTAGGTTTTCTATATAAAGCGTGTTTTTTAGTTTTTTTTAAACTATTATTTATTTTCTACTTTTCAGTTTGGTTTATTTATAAGAGCGTTTTTTTTTCGAATTATTTCATTGTCATCGGTCTTTCGACAGGTGTGCAAAATTTGAATGAATTCATTTAAAGTGGGTCAAAATAGCGTCCAAAGGAGTCGGTTACAAACATACAAGTGAATCTAATATGAAGGGTATAAAAAGACCTATTTTTAACTGTAAAATATTAATAATAAAAGAAACAAAGCTCTTGACAACTAAAACTAGTAAACAAAGTGCGGAGCCGTTTTGGCAAGAAGATTTTTTCGTACGTGAATATATTTTTAGATAGCTTTATTACTATTTAGTATTTTTTCGAGGTTCTTTATTGTTTTATCTATAATGGTATAATAACTATAGTAATACATTATGTCATTTATTGTAATAAGCTATTCACAAAAAATAAGTTTTGTTCGGCGAGTTCCCGCCAATATCTTTGGGTGCTGATGACTTACTTTAGAGAGGAAACGTTATAAAAAAAAACGAGTTGAAAAAAAAAACAAAATTGAAAAAATTTTGTTTATTTAAAGTAAAGGTAATTTATTTTCAAAAATGACAGTTTTTTAAGGTTTTTTTCGAATCAAGCAGCTGTAATTAATAAAATTGTTATTTATGTGATATTATGATGATCCTTATTGATAATTTAAATAACTTTCTAGAATAGAAACTCAAAACATTATAATCGTAAGCTTTCAGCAGGAAGATACGTAAATAGAGCATGGTAACCCGGTATAACCTGGATAGCTGCAGGTTACCGTCACACGTTTTAGGCGCACGTATAGGCTTGAACTTGTAAGGCTTTAACAATAGACTGTACCAGAGCGGATGGCACTTGGAATGGAATGAAAGTCAAATGACTTGCTTAGGACATACATTGGCTTCTCTGCATTTGGCTACCTTTTTTTGAATCTCTAGGGGGGGGGGGGGGGGGGCAGCTGCCCCTCCTGCCCCCCCCCCCCCCCCCCCTTGGCGACGCCCTTGTATGTATTGTATTTTAATATATTTGTATATGTGTAGTTGTTGTTTAAGTTAGAACTAGATTAGTTGTTTAAGTTCATGTACCTTTTAGATTTATTTATTTTTGTTTATTATTGAGCGTCACCGTCCATGACAATTAAATGTATTCCTCTCCATTCAACGGTTGTCTGGAAGAAATCGCTTTAAGCGATAAGACCGCCCATTGTACTCTATTTAAGTTAAATGTTTATTCTTGTGTATGATTTATTTGGTGTGCAATAAAGCGTTTATCTATCTATCTATATTATTGCATCGCAATACTGACCCGCCACTACACTGACAAACTGCCCAACGTCAGCTTAGACGAGATGAGATGGCGCTCAAACAACTTAAGAATCGAAAGGCCCCCACGGTGAGGATGGTATAACTTAGGAACTTTTAAAAGCAGGGCGGAAGTCCGTACTTTGGGAGCTTCTGGGGTTATTTAGCATCGTTCTTAACAGTGGGAGAACTCCAGAGGTGTGGAGCAGGAGTTTGGTAGTACTATTCTTTAAAACAGGGTATAAAACTCTTTTAAAGAACTAATGACCTGCTTCACTCTTGAGCTACGTCTATAAGTTGTTTCCGAGGGACATCTCAAATCGTCTCGCTAGAAGACTTGATCCAGTCTTCTGAATAGGCCGGGTTTCGCAGAGGATTTAGCACCATAGACCACATACACTCAGGGAAGCAGGTTATACAGAAGTCTGAAGAGTATAACCAGCCCCTGTGTCTTGCTTTTGTGGCCTTTGACTCTATTGAAACCTGGGCGGTTCTGGATTCTTTGCAGCGGTGTCAATCCACTTGACACCGCTGCAAAGATACATCGAAATGCTGTATGACGCCGAAACTATGAGGGTTTAAGTGCAAAACCAGCAGTCTAAGCATATCCAACTGACAGGGGTGTGAGAGACAGGGGGATAGAAATACCTATTACGTCAAAACTTTCGTACTTTCTTATAGTGCAACATTTTTATGTGATACGGAATACATAACTAAATTGAAAAAAAAAACGCACTCGCTTCTTCGCACTTCTTGATTTGCAATTTAATATCATATCTACTCGCACAATGTCCAGATGCGCCCACTGCAAATAATGATCCTTTAAAAATTAATGTAAAATTATCTTGTACAAAATAACCATAAAAAAATAGCCCCGCTTCGCTCGCGCTTCTTTGAATAATTTGCAGTTATGTTTTTGTGAGCAGGTTCGATAATTATATGTTTTTTTTTGTCTATTCAGTTTTTCGAAACTTTTCAAAAAAGTGAAGGTATGGGGATTGAAAACATAAAAAATAACGTTTCAGCCATTTCTAAAAACATTTATTCAAGCCACTAGTTTTATATGGCTTGGAAAAAACTTTAAAATATTTTCTTGTTTTTTTTTCGGAAATTCTTTATTTACATAACACAACTAACCAGATCAGAACTTTCGAGTTTACTCTCGTTGTATTTTAATCATTTCAATGCATAAGTTAATATGATTAAGAATTATGTTTCAATCGTGTTGCTAGGATTGTGTAAAGAAACAGATCAAATTTTTTGCGCTTTTTAGTTCCTGCATTGTTTATTTTTATATGATTTGGTAAACATTATTTAACTACTACACCAATCTAAATAGCTCATTTTTTTTTGCGTTTGCTCCGTTCGCACTTATTTTTGTTTTTTCATATTTTGGATGATTTGTTTTTTTTCCCTTTTTTACATTGCTCAGTATTTTCACAATCTCTACTTTCGTAACTTTTAATCATGTCAATGCATATTTTTACATGTTTTTTTGAATGATAATATAATACTAATATAAATAACTGTAACTATTCGCGCTTATAATGTTCTGAAATTTTCTGATATAAATAGCTCCATATTTTTGCGCGTCTGTTCTTAGATGTTTTTCGTTCTCTGGTTCTCTTGCACTTAGGGGAGCTGGACGGATTTTTCTCCCTGGCGCCGCATGACGACTGCTATCAATTATTGTTATAGCAATCGGGCCGACACGTCTTAAAATGCCCTCCGAAGCACCGAAATGTCAAATATATGAGTACATATTATACATACATACAATTTGCCCCTCCCATTAATAAATTCTGGATCTATCCTTAGTCATAGGCTACGCGATTGAAACCACGAGGAACAACTTGTATTGTATAATTTTGGAACCCATCCAGTCCAGCCAGGCTGGATATAAGTGTGTGACCCCTCCTGACTCGAAGGCTGGATCCGCCCTTGCAGGGGGATGTTATGTCCCTAAAACTGTTCACTAATGCCCTGGAAGATATGTTTAAGATGCTGGATTGGAATGGAATGCCCATTCCTTTTCAATCCAGCATCTTAAACATATCTTATTGATATCAATTGGGAGAACATCTCACACTTACAATTTGCCGACGATATCGTCCTAATGGCGGAGTCGCTGCAAGACTGGCAAAGTATGCTGTCCAACCCAGTAGACGCTTCTCGACGCATCGGTCTTGGAATGAACAGAGACATGACCAAGATCAAGTTTATCCTATCTTGTTGACCCGAAACCGATTGCAGTCAAGTGGTGTATCTATTGACAATATGTTTACCAAGATATGTTTACCAAGGTAATTGCAATAATTTCCCAAAAAAATAACTTTGAGAAGGAATACAACAGAAAAACTCAGCCAGGTTGGGCAGCTTGCGGCAAGCGCCGTCAAATCTTCTCGTCGTCCATACCACAGTGCCTGAAGACAAAAGTCTTTAATCAGTGCGTCCTACCAGTCATAACCTACGGAGCCGAAATGTGGATACTCATGGTCAAACTAGTCCACAAATTCAAGGTCGATCAGCAAGCTATGGAGAAAACTATGCTTGGAGATTCTCTGGACAAGATTCGTTATGAAGACATTCGACGGAGAACCAAGGTAACTGACATAGCTCTAAGGGTAAGCAAGCTAAAGTGGCAGTGGGCTGGTCACATTTCCCAAAGAACCAATAACCTTTGGGGTAGACGAGTACTCGAGTGGAGACTACGTTTAGGCAAACGTAGTGTAGGACGCCCTGTAGTCAGGTGGACTGACGAGCTGCGAAAGGTGGCTGGAAGAAAGTGGATGAGGAGAGCTGAAGACTGAGCTCAGTGGCGTGCATTAGAAGAGACTAGGTCTAGCTATAGGCACAGATATAAACTGATGATGATGATGATTATTATTGCATCGGGGTGAATAAAATATTAATAATCGTTGGTAAGCACAAGCTGACTTGCCTTCGGTCAATGAGTTTGTAATAATCTGTTACGCACACGCATCATACGAAGTTTTTCAATACAAGTGTGAGAAAACCGGAAAATATAAATAATCTTTTTTTTTTAATCTTTTTTTTTGTATAAAATTATAATTATGTTTCCAATAAAAAATACATGTTTCCGATTTACTCTATTAGTGCGCGTTTTTAGTAAATAATGTTTCATCAAAATACAATAAATTTCAATCTCTGATGTTTCAAAAATCTGGAGTTCAGAGTGACAAGAACCCAAATTTAAAAAATCCGTATACATCCGCTGCGTTAGCACGAGTGTATGGTGGCATTCTAGCGTTGTAGCATAAGAACCTGAATTATCTACCGGTACCTTGAGGGGAAAATACCGGTTCTTAGGTTGATATTCAAGTACCGAAATGGAAAATACCGGTATTTACCGCTATGATACTAGTATTGTTCGTACCAATATCACAAGCCCTGATTGGGACGATAGAATTGTTACCATATCATACATAAACCAAAAACTAGTTATTATTTCATAAACTCACGCATAGAACTAAATAATTTAATAAAATAATAATTATTATTATGTGAGTATAATAAAATTAACCATAATAATAAAAATAATATATAAGGAACCAGTACTATTTATTTAGATAATTGATAAACATTATTTGATACTTAATTAAATAATAATTACTATAATCTGTCTGTAATTGACTATAATAATTACTATAATATCATCATCGTCATCATGACTATAATACGAATAGGTAAATTAATAACTATAATAAAAGACTATACTATTATGTACAGCCTTATTACAAAAAACTAAAAAATTATCATTATTATTATATTTACACACTCAAATAATCCCGCCTACAACTAAAAATTGACATAATATACGATTTCCAAATTGATTCAATCAAGCCACAGATTAATAATAGGTGCTTTTTGCGGAGAAAAGTGTTGCAGGTCCGTTCAGCACAGCGTCTCGTCCCGCACTGATTTACTGGGCGACAGAGGGGTTGCCCATGCGATTAGCGAGTATAGATTACGTAAAAAAAATGTTAAAAATAATTAGGAATGATATTTGCAAAACTAATTCCAAGGTTCCCTCAGCGTTTCATTGTTGAATATGCTAATGGAAATTAAAAAAATATGTGATTGTTAGTTCAGAAGAAAACGGTAATAACTACAAAAACAGAGGGTACTTTGCGTATTTATTATTGATATTTAAAATTGTATTTACGATTTTTTAAGCTGAAGAGGAGCTGCTCTGTATGATCTAAATTAACATATATTTTATATGAAGTTTTTTCTATAAAGATTACGGAGAAAAAAGGTTTTAATGTCCCCAAATTAAGGGCAATTCACATATCTCGGCCTTAAGCTAGCTCTCTATTAAGCCAAAATATATGGTCCAACCTAGCAACGACCGTGAACCAAAATACAAATTAGCATTACTGGATTAATAGCCGACAAAAAGCCGGTATAATGGCTCCGTATCGGTGGCTGGCTGCCATCGATCAATAGGCGGTTACAACAGTCAATAAACATCAACCAAGTTACTAAGCTAATGTCGAAAAAACTAGATGTTGAATGGAGGTGGCAAGATTACACGTTAGTACGATGAGGACAACTATATCCCACGGCTTCTTTGGAGTTATTTAGAGCCAGGAAACTCGTATATTATACGGCCAATACCTATTTATGTTGTACTGTTGTTTTTATGTTGTTTTACGGGTTTGATATGGTATTCAGCAAAATGAGCGAAGCCCGGTCTATATACTCGTAATAAGTGATTTGCGCTACTGGCGCGTTGTCAGTACCTCCTCGCCACTCCTCATCAGATCTTCGGTCTACTTCGTAATGCGTAGTAACTGTTTTTTTA
Source organism: Alsophila aescularia (assembly GCA_946251855.1). Lineage (NCBI taxonomy): Eukaryota > Metazoa > Arthropoda > Insecta > Lepidoptera > Geometridae > Alsophila > Alsophila aescularia. The sequence continues at coordinate 33,454,266 of OX276381.1, forward strand.
GCGGTTTACAAGTGCGACTTTGAATCCAACGATACTGGGATCGGTCCTTGGTTCGACCAATGACATTTGTGACATGTGCTGTTTTCCATCGCTCTGTGGAAAGCTTCGAAAGGCACGTTAAGCTGTCGGTACCGGCTGTTTGATTAATAGCAGTCGTTAAGCCATGTCAGAGACCTTCGGGCGGCCTGACAACCTCTGTCACCAAAGGTCAGCACTACCTCATAAGACAAGCGTGCAACTGTATTATTTTTTTCGTGAAAGGTCGGTCACTTTCCTGATGAATTTAAGCTGAAGGTGTATTACGTTGATGAGTTGGCTATTCATTATTTTACTGTGAGGCCTCTCTACCTAATTATGAGTGTAGGGCAGACTAGCGACTGAGGTGAGTTTTTTTCATTCCGTTGAGTGACGAGACGAGCAGGACGCTAGCTTAAAGGTAAACGTCACGCCTGCTCACAACAGTTACAGTGCCACCCATTATGTGGGGGGAGGGAGGTTGGAAGGGGTAACATTTTGTATGCGTTCAATTTCGCGGGGCGCAGCCAGTATATCTAGCGGCACGTAAGTCTAGCGGTGAACGAAACGTGGCGGGGATCTTGGCACAGTCAAAGTTTATATAATGTGTTAAAATGTTGAATACTTTTTATCCCGAAAACTGACTGTGCCAAGATCCCCGCCACATTTCGTTCACCGCTAGACTTACGTGCCGCTAGCTATAGTAGTATATATAATCTCATGAGTACTTACTTCAGGTGGCATCCACGCGTAAGTTCCTGCGGCCGACATCCTGGTCGTCTTGTAAACTTCCCTCGCAAGCCCGAAGTCGGTGATCTTGAGCGTTTTGTTCTCCAAGGTGTCGTCTGACAGTATCGCTTCACTGAGCAAAACTGGAATAGAAAATAAAAACATACGTCAGGCAAATGCTTGCTTGTCAGGTACTGCAGATGGAGAAATCTTAGAGCGAGTTGTATGGTTCACATCAGCGACTAAGTTTGGTTGTGTTCTGATTAGAAACGCTTACTTCCATACGGAGAACATATATTTTGTGACCAACAGTAAAGTACCCGTATCGTTTTTCGGATTTTCTAGTCATTTTATTAAAGAGTAACTAAATTGGTTTGCAAGTTATTACTGATTAAATATTTTAGAATGTTAAAATTACCTACATACGAGAATTTTAGTTTTCGTAAATGAGCTAGATTAAGCGAATTCAAGCAATACTTCTGTGCAATACTTTTTGGCCTTGTTTGTGGTGTCAATGTAATATTATTCAAACATTTTTGTTACGCTGTATCGCCAAAAATAAAATAAATATGAACACAATACTTGTAATATCTCCCTAATCATTTCAATTCATAGGCATTCAAATATAAATATTTGAGTAAATACTTATTGAATAAACAGTTTAAGTTTACTAAGCAGCTTTTTTACTCGGTTATTAGATACTTATAAAGACAATCTGGGATTCCTATTACATTTTTGTAGCAAACCTCTATAGCAAAAGGTTTCAAATCGATTTTCTTTATTCGGGTCAGCACGGCGCCTTTTAGTGAAATGAACCCAAATGCCTGCGTTTAAAGTTCACGTGAAAAGGGTTTTAAAGGTTAGCCAAAATAGGCCGCCTTTTGTCGGTTATAAAATAACATTAGATAGTAACTAAGGTAACTAAAATGTAAGAAAAATACGAACAAGTGACTACATTTATACAAAGAGCCGCTGTGCCTGCGGCTTCGCACGCGTGGTCATTTATATTTAGTATTCTATGTGCTAATCCAAGACCTAAAATACCAATATACCAACATTTGATCAAAATTCCTTCCAGAAAGTGTTTTATCGATTGCACGGCTTGTTCTCATCGGATTGAGATACCAAGTAAGTACCCCAGTTTTAAAGTCAAACCCTAAGCTATACAACAGTGAAAACCGCATCGCAATCAATCCAGTAGTTTTTACGTGATGCGAGATCAAATATACACAAAAACAAGTATTTTTTTAAAAAGTAGCTTAGTCCCTTTGTTTATTATAAGTACAGATAGAAGAGAGCCTAACCATCATAATTAAACATGCATATGATGATAGGTCTAATATCCTGCCCCGAAACCCTTCCCGAAGAGAACCAGTACAAAGGCCGACCTTCGTGGAGCCGCAGCGTACTTCCCAGCCACGGCACGACGTGACCTGACCACATAAACGGCTTTACGATCCTCACGGTACATGTTCATTGAAAATTGAGAGCTCGGTCAATGAGGCCGCATTCATTTTATATGTTACTAGTTGGGTAGTCGGCGGCTGGCGAAATATAGGTGTTGTGGCCTATAAAACTATATGGTTCTCGTACATTCCCACTCCCAGCATATGTTTATATCTTTGTTTGTTAGTTGTATCGAATAAAAGCTTAAGTAAATCACTCAACATCACTTTAATCAAACAAACATAATGATTCTTGATAGATTCTAATAAATATTTTGGAATAAAAAGATAACATCGACAGTTGTTTACTAGAAACATTTGCATGTCAAACTGGTTTGATGCTTCAGAGAACGTGTTAAATACTTTGGCGTCGAAGGAAATTCCATAGATGTAACGTCCGATCGATGCAGATTGATATTATTATCAAGACGAGCACCGAGACACGCCTAGTATCGTTATCTGATGTACATTGTATTTTAACTGCATTTCATAACCGCCTGCTTATTGCATCGTCAGTTAATTACTGATTGCTCATTCGTCTGCGAGCCTTAATGACATAAATTGATGCTCTCGCTTGGTGTAATAGCATCTCTTGCTGTCCCCATTTCGATGCTATCTCTGATACAATCGAGAAACCTCGCCATGGTGCGGATTTAATGACCATGTTGGGGTTAACTAGATTTCTCTCTGCCTTGGCGATTTAATATTAAAATTGGCAATCAGTTCTCTGTAATCAAGCCTGACAGTACCACCACTTAGATGCATTCAGCGTTCGTCGATAGAACGTCATTATGATTGATTTTCATTACTATTAATGAGTGATACTTATAGTAAACTAGCTATACCCGCGGCTTCGCACTCGTGGTCATTTCTCTAGGTTAAAAGTACTCTAAGTACTCCTCTATGCTATTCCAATACCTAAAATACCAATATACCAACATTTGATCAAAATTCCTTCAGCAGTTCAAAAAGTATTTTATCGATTGCTCGGCTTCTACTCATCGGATTGAGATACCAAGTACCCCAGTTTTTACGTCAAACCCTAAGCTATCCAACATTAAAAACCGCATCGCAATCGTTCCAGTATTTTTTACGTGATGCGCGAACAAACATACAGACAACAATTTTAAAAATTAAATATTCTTTTTCAGTAGCTTATTTTAAGTAAACCATTTTTTAAATTATCTTCTTTGTACATACTTTTTCGTTCTTATTGCTTTATTATAAGTATAGATAGATAGATTGAGTAAAATGGACTTACGTAGTTTCTTAAAACGTGTCGCCTAATTTGTGTATTAAATTTTTAGAGAATTGATAATACGGCCCTTACTGTATGACTCCAAACTAGACCTGCAGGAAAACCCAGCCAATAACTCATAACAAAACAACTCTGTGCTCCACCGAGATGACAATAACAGTATCTGTGTAGGTAGGTAGGTAGGTACATTCCTCTCACACAATATGCTCAATATGATCGAGGTAGCACAATCGGCGTACATTCGACACTTCCAAAACGGGACCCGTTCTGTCAGGCATTCAGCCGTCGATCACGCGGCACAAAGGGACAGCCTGCTGACTGACACGACGCCCGGCGGATTGTGATCCGTCCCAGCGCTTAATGAGGATTAACCGGCGTTATTTTGATGGACGATTTGTGCGAGATGACAAATATGGCGGATTTGCACAGAGAACAAAGGAGACATTTTACCTGTTAGGACAGAAACAGAGGGTTCGACCTAAATGTTTGGGGAAATGCCTTTTAAATATCTACGAACGATAGACTTCCGTGTTTTGAAAAGGGATTTTTGGTAGGGTTCCTTCCGTACCTCAAAAGGAAAAAAGAAACCCCTATAAGATCACTTGTTGTCCGTCCGTCCGTCTATCCGTCTGTTAAAACACTTTTTCTCAGAAACGCGCGGAGGTATCAAGTTGAAATTAATATCAAATACTGAGATTGCTATCCCTTGTAGCTGTGAAAAATCAAACTTCTAAGTCAACGTAATCAAAAGATACGGCCGTTTATGCCACATATTTCGATGTTTTCGGCACTCGCAAAAGACTCAAAATCTATAGGGTACCTAGATTCATTAAATTTGCCAAGAAGCAATGTCTGGTAAACAGAAAAATCCGAAAACCGTGGTTTTCGTGATGGAGGAACTATTTACATACCAACAAGTTTGTACACAACCCTGTGTACGCGAGTCCGACTCGCACTTGGCCGTTTATTTTTACAAATTCTACTTTTGCGAATGAAAAGCAGATGTAACCCACGATGTCAAATCAAATTCCTGATGTCATCGCCCGTTTCCTGGATTCAATTTCACTTTATATCGATTTGACCCCAGTCGATATATCTTACTCGGAACCCTGCGATGGCTCAGCGACCCAAAGCGACTCTTCACTTCGTAAATTGTAATAAATCGACTAGTTAATGAGTCAGGTTCATGGAAATGATATCATCGACCGAATCCAAGGGGCTTTTCACCGAATCGATATGCCCTTAGTCGAGATTTTTATCAGCATTTGTTCTCTAATAAAGAAAGAAAGAAAGAAAGAAAGAAAGAAAATACATTTATTCAACACACACAAAAATAAAACATACAAATAATTAGAAAAATTAAGTAGGAACAATAGAAAAGGAAAACAAAGAAAAGATAAAAGTAGATAATTAAAGTGGTGATGAATGGGCCTTAACTCAGCATTAGGCTGTTTGCCGAAGGCACGCAGCGCTAGTTTTCAGCTAAAGCCCAGAGGAAAAAAAAAAACATAAGAGTATCAAAAATGAAATTAAATATGAATACATTTATATATATATATATATATATATATATATATATAATAATTACATATAATAATAATTACATACAAGTAATATAAATAAACATAGAAAAATAAATAAATAAAAAGTATATTTAAAATATAGCAACGACAAAGGAATCAAATAATGTAGTCTCTGAATGGTGTCAAATAACTGACGAAGAAAGTGTCGTCAAAATTGCGCTGATTAAGAATACCACGCATGTGGGTAGCAGCGAAATAACCTCTACTATTACGTGCAACTAATAAGTGAGAAGAAATGACTTAGTAAGTGCTAGTTATATAGACATGCTTGTTATGTATGCTTGTGTGTACCGCTCACACAGCGGAGATCGGGAGACGACTTTATTGGTAGACTATCTAGGTGAGGCGGTAAGTCCGGCCCAACAGTGTTACCCGTCTGATCAATTGGTGATTTTGGGGGATTTTAACGCCCACCACAAAGAGTGGCTTGTCCCGTACCAAAAAACCGACCTCGTTAGTAGAGAGACGCGGAAGCTTGCTCTGGCGTTAGATATCTCTCTCAGCTGATGCAGGAGCCGACAGGTACCCACCTGACCGTGACGGTGACACTGCCAACTGTCTCGACCTGTTGATGACGACTGAACCAGACCGATACTCCGTATCGGTATGCCCACCTCTTGGTAGCTATGGTGGAACATTCACATACCCACATACATAGAGTGTTCAACTCATTACCCTTCCCTTGCTTCGCCGTAGTTGGGTAAATAGACATTGAAATGAAAAAAAATATATTATTACCGATATACATAACACATAATAAAACAAACTAACTTAACACCTAACAATATAAATTAACTAAATATACGGCAAAAGGGGTAGATTCAGCTCGTGCTGCGAACACATGAAAATGTGATACCGAGTTTTCTGATTTTCAATCTACCCCAGTGCTCGGGCTACGGTATTCGCCGAGATAACAAGTATTAGTGGGTAAGTACATAATAAGACAAAAAAAAACTTGAATAGAGTCATACCTTAATAGCCTAGCACAAAAACACAATAGTTATATAACCAAATAGCATAAAAAAATGATTAAAAAACTACTAAATATCTAAATGAAATAATTGCTTGGCATTGGTTGGCCTCAACAGGAAAAAGACGGACATGGAGTGGACCTAAACATCAATGGATTAAAATCATAATCTACCGCGATCGCGTCAAATGAGCACATTGGGATCACTGGACATACCTACTATTATTAATTCTGTGTCACTGGCTCGAGTGCGCACGCGCACGCGACTTGAATTATTCAGGAGCCTACGGAAGTAATCCCAACAGGATCCGGTTTCCGTGAAGTTTGCCGCTAAGAGCAAAAGGAGTAACATTGAATCCTCTTAATTTAAAGGTGTTTTTTTTTGGCATATGTTAGTAATAATTGGGAGTTATCGATGTCAGTCGCGACTGTGGTGTTAATGGACAACTGTGATTAAATGTTATATTTTTTTATATAGTTTTTAATATAAATCTAACTAAACGATTCCACCCCCGTGGCTCGCGGCAAAGGTTTCAATCAAACGGCAGGAATACAAATTGTACTTGTTACGTTTGGCTTGAATATATAAGCAGAATAACGTTAGCAATTAGGGTTGCCAGTAGACAGCTTTGCTGTTTTGCCCAGCTGGAGAAGTGAGCTCCTCAAAATCCATACAGGGGTAGGTAATACATTCAAAAGAAAGGCGAGCGGCAACCCTAAAGCCCAAGTTTTTAATATAAATCTAACTAAACGATTCCACCCACGTGGCACGCGGCAAAGGTTTCAATCAAACGGCAGGAATACAAATTGTACTTGTTACGTTTGGCTTGAATATATAAGCAGAATAACGTTAGCAATTAGGGTTGCCAGTAGACAGCTTTGCTGTTTTGCCCAGCTGGAGAAGTGAGCTCCTCAAAATCCATACAGGGGTAGGTAGTACATTCAAAAGAAAGGCGAGCGGCAACCCTAAAGCCCAAGTTTTTAATATAAATCTAACTAAACGCTTCCACCCACGTGGCTCGCGGCAAAGGTTTCAATCAAACGGCAGGAATACAAATTGTTACTTGTTACGTTTGGCTTGAATATATAAGCAGAATAACGTTAGCAATTAGGGTTGCCAGTAGACAGCTTTGCAGTTTTGCCCAGCTGGAGAAGTGAGCTCCTCAAAATCCATACAGGGGTAGGTAGTACATTCAAAAGAAAGGCGAGCGGCAACCCTAAAGCCAGTCTTCTATGATTCCAAGAAATTTCAACACCGTAGAAAATGTGTACAAACGAGTTTTATTTCGGTAATTGACGTCCTATTGTTGCACGAGATGCGTAATTGGTCGCTCAAGTCGAATATTTATATTTCGAGGAATGGATTTTGTACAAATTGTATGCTAATATTGCGGCTATTTGTATAATTAGAAATCCTAACATGAATAAACGACAAAGGAGTTTGGATTCGCGTGATATACCTAATTGATGCTGTAGATACATAATTACTTAGTGGAAAATCGTTATGACAGACGGTAACAGGCACTCTTTCCTAACAGAAGCGTGATACACTTATTTTTTAACTATCTGTACCAGCGGCTTCGCACGCATTCCTCTTCCAGACCTAAAATTCCAATATACCAACATTTGATCAAAATTCCTTCAGCCGTCAAAAAGCTTTTATCGATTGCTCGGCTTCTACTGATCGGATTGAGATACCAAGTACACCAGTTTTTAAATCAAACCCTAAGCTGTGCAACAGTGAAAACCGCATCGCAATCCTGTAGTTTTTACGTAATGCGTGAAAAACATACAAACATCCATACAAACAAACTGACAAACGCGATTTTAAAAAGTGTTATATTCTAGTTCAGTAGCTTATTTTATGTACCCTAGACCATTTCATTTTAAATTATATTCTTTGTACAAACTTTTTCGTTCTTATTGCTTTATTATAAGCATAGATTTCAATATGATTATTTCAGGAAAAGAACGTTATACTCGTTAATATACACTATAATTACCAGAAAGGAGCCAATTCAACTATTTTTCTAATTAAAAAACTACACATTCTTCTTCTTCTATGTATATGAAAAATCAATTGCCGTGCATAAGTCTTGCAAAAAGGTTCGAGCGATTTGTTTTTTCAAATAAATTCTGGGGTTGTTTAGGAAAAACAATGATGAAAAATCTTATTTTTTAATCATTATCCACGCGGGTAAAGCCGCGTGACGCAGGTAGTTAATAATGTACATATATTGATCCTAATGGGCGATTTCAGTTCCAAGCAACCAATTTTATGAACTTTAAACAATGCAATCTAGCAAGCATTTTAACTGAAAGTTAGATGCAGGGGACATTCATTTATTACGCTCGAGCACAGAATAAATAATAGTACCTACTACACTCGAGTAAAAACAAACCAAGAAGGAGAAGGGTCTGAAAAAAATAGGTTAAGTCTGCATAGGGTGAAATATATTAAGGGAGCTCAAATTATGTACGCAGAGGAAGTTTTATGCGGCGGAAGGGTAGATATGAAAAGTAAGGTGCCGTTAAACACGCCACGATATTTTTAGTTAAATCGACCGACACTGTACATGGAGATTACACGGCGCGGTTCAATTCAATTTCATTTCCTCGCAAACATCTGAAAAAGCGTAAAAGTTCAATTTCGCGAGACCCGCAGTCATTAGGAGCGTGAATAATTCAAAAAGTTCGCCCGCAAAATGTTTGTGTGTCGCGCCAAAGGGGTTATTTTTTAGGATAAAGTTTTGACAGGTCTTCGCGAAATTTGGGGTTTCCTTGGAACTAATTCGAGGAGTTTCCACAAGGACGATAATGCAGTCCCGGGGGAGGTAATTTGGAGAAGATTTGTTTGCAATAACTCTGTACTTTAGGTACGCCGGTATTTGTGGGAAGTTTCAAACTTGCTAATGGATTTGTGTGATGTTTTATGGGTGAAATTTGAATTTTCCGTTTGAATTTATAACAACGGTAGTTTTAACAGTTTTGTTTTTAGACCTTCTATTATAGATTTAACTAAAAGTGGGCAGATATGGTACCAGCTCCTCGGGTATGGACTGCATAAATTAGGTGCAACGCACACAATTTAACTTCTTCGTCGTGTCGATGGTCGTATGTTTTTTTTTAATTTATAAGTTAGGGATGACTGTGTTAAACAATTTTTGCCCAGTATTCAGCTACTTTTATCCCTAGAGGAACAATTTAACTTCCTTGACCCTAGCTACAATCGGAGTGGCGTTCGTGTAGCACGCGTGACAAGTGAATCTCATTCATGCTACAGTCTCCGTTTGTCTCTCAATCTTTGCATGAAGCACGTCAGCGGGAAATAGCTGCTTAGGTGTTTAAACATGTACTTGTATCTAGTCCAGTTTTTGTTCACGTCGTAGTGTTCACGTGATATTTAAGCGTTCCGTATCGCCCCCCTTTAACTATATCAATGGCTAAAAGGCATATATTCCCTTCAACTTTTCATCACCATGATCGACTTCTTTCAGTATTACTCTAGTCAACAATTCCACTGAATATTGGCCCATATTCTACAAAATTAAATGATACTTCGCAAGTAATCCACGAAAGTACCAAGACAAGGTATAAACCTAATATATCTAGACCCCTGTAACATATACTTTACTGCGAGGTTTACAGCTATGGACTTTTATGATCGCACTATGTGCCACGTTGCCAATTTACAGACACAAACGTGTTCTTATTTTTCGAGTTGTTCCTGAATATATTTATGTTGGCTCATTTGAATATTTTACGGCATTTCTACGTGGAATTCTTGTAGTTTTCACTCGTGGGACTCGTTGTTTGTAACTCACTCTTTAATAAACAACTAGTGGCGCCCCGGCATCGCAGGGGTAGATAAGGGGTTCTCTTTATTTGTACACACGATTCTACCTGTATTTTGATTGAATAATTTGAACAAAAAACGGCTATTGTGACTTAACTATAATAGTTAGACATATAGCCTCGCGGACTTTATTGTGGGTAATGATGAGTATACTATAAACATAACTCTAGTACATATTTTTATGTATCCACACCAGTATATGTGAAACGTTGTCTGTTTGTTTGTTTGGGGAGCTTTCACGCGATAACGGCTGGACGGATTTTGATAAAATTTGAAGTAGACATAGCTTATACCCTGGAATAACACATAGGATACTTTTCATGATCATCATCATCATCATCATACGTCACTCTCAAACAGCGGAAAGGATTTTGATGAAATTTGGAATGGAGATAGCTTATACCCTGGAATAACACACGAGTGAAACCGCGGGGCACCGCTGGTTATGAATATTTTTAGCAGCGCACGCCAAATATGTGTTTTTTTTAGAAAAAGTAAAAAAATTACAAACAATTTGTTGTCTGTACCAGATTTAAATATTGTCAAGGGTGAAGCTATCGTAATTATTAATCTCATTTAATTTTGCTTAGCGAAACCTAACGTATGAAACTTTTTTCGACAAGAACTATGGATTCATGGACCCGAATAGACTAGTTCTAAAATGTACCTTTCTCTAAGATACATTTTAGAACGCGTTTAATTTCATTCAAAAGCAAAGTTCATATAGTAATTTCACCCTAAGTTATTTTGCTCCTTGTTTATCTCCCATAAGCGATCAAACAATCGTAATAGAACATAAATTACAACAATTACGCAGTTAGGGACTGACGCGCGTTAATTACACGAGGGGGAGCGTTCGAAACCACGTCGCAACAAAAACAAGTGGGGTGCCGGTTCGTATGTAACACGTATCATCTGGGTTGTGGCGTGTCGGGGGCGTACTACACTGGCCTTCAAAACTTAGTACCACATTTTTAAAACCGCAATTTTTCCTAAACTATAGAAGTCAGAGTTTTGAAAAAAAAAACATTTTGTAGCAAATTTCATCTACTTTCTTTGAAATTATAGTTTATTTATCCAATAGTAACGTTTTTAACTTAAAATGAGATAAAATCCAAAAAAATGGTGTCTGTCTGTTCGTGTATCACGTTAAAACCGGGACCCACTGCGATGCGATTTTCACTGTTGATAGCTTAGGTTTTAACTTAAAAACTGGTGTACCTGGTATCTAAATTCGATAAGTAGGAGCCAAGCAATTTAATTAAAAAATCCTTTTTTTTTAAAAGGGCGGTACTAAGTTTCTCGTTAAAACTACAGGACCGATTGCGATGCGATTTTCAATGTTGGATAGCTTAGGGTTTGACTTAAAAGTGGTGTACTTAGTATCTTAATCCGATGAGTAAGCAAGCAATTAAATAACAAAACAATAAGAAATAAAATAGTGTGGTACTAATTTTTAAAGGCCTGTGGTATATTGTTCTGTGGCACCCTCGATAGAGGCTTTTCAATTAGGAGAAGATAAGTGCAGTAGGAGTGCTTCATACAACGTACGATGCTTGAGGTTAACTAACGATGCTACAGTATCAAAAGTCAGTAAGGAAAGTTCTTACAAAAGAGCTGACAGGAATAAATGGGCATGTATCAGGGCAAAGGTTTTCAACATGTTACATACATAAATGGTTGTTGTAGTTCTTACTGTATCACTTTGCATAGGTAGTAGGTATCCTTTAGTACATTACTGCCGCGGTCTGTAATGACTGCGTTGCTGGCAGCGATGATGATGGCCGAGAGCGTAGCTAAGCTAAGTTCGAGGCCATCACAGCGCGGTCAGCAAGGGCTGCAATGATGGCCAAGCTTGAAGGTCGAGAACTTAACTAAGCAAAGCTCGAGGCCATCATAGCGTGGCCAGCAGGGCAGTCATTGCGGACCATGGCTTGTATAGTGCTTTACTCAAACAATGCGAGGTATTTAAATAAAACTAACAAACTGATGAAAAAATTATATAACCCACTAAAACAACAACAACAACAACAAAACCCAAAACAACACCAACAACAACGTCAAAAACAACAAGTACAATTAAACAGAACAACAACAACAAAAACAACGAGAACTACAAGAACAACCAGAACAACAACAGAAACAGCAATAACATTAAAAACAACAAGGAAAACAACAAAAACGACAAAAACAACATGAACAACAAAAACAACAAGAACGACGAAAACAACAACAAAACAACAAGAAAAACAACCAGAACAACGAAAACATCAAGAACAACAATAAAAACAACAAGAACATCGGAAAAAACAAGAATAACTAAAACAACAAGAAAAAAAAGCAAATCAACAAGAACAGAAACCACAACAACAATAACAAAAAAAACACAATAATAAACAACAACAACAAAAAACATACTACAACATAACAATAACAACAACAAAAATAAATAACAAAAACTACAACAACAACAATAATAGCTAAGAACCATCTCGATCACATCAGCTTGCAAACAAAAAAAACATCAATATCGGTCCGTACATTTGGGAAATAAATAATAGTACTAAAAAAACACGACAATAATGGATTTTCAAAGGAAATTGCTGGCCGCAAAACACGTAACAGTAATGAAATTCCATACAACTTTGCTGGCGCCTATTCAAGAAGCGCGACAAGGTTGTCGAAATAATGACCACATTACAAGCTTGTTTGAGTAAAAATATTTACATGACGAAAAGTCAAAGTATTTTGTTGTAAGCAAAATAATAGAGCTTTACAAGCCAAAATTAACATTTCATGAACAAGAAAAAACTTTTTGTGCATAAAGTATTAAATGATAACTAGCTTAAAAGCAAAAAAATCACGCTTGCCCTGCCAAAAAAGAGCTTTTGCCATATATTATATACTGTTGGAATGTGCTTATCAAGGCCTTCAAATTTATACCCATATTGTAAAAAACTAGCTTAAAAGCTAAAAAAAAACACGCCTGCCCTTCCAAAATTAACTTATGCCAATAAATTATACACTATTGGAATGTGCTTATCAAGGCCTTCAATTTGATACCCATATTGTAAAATTCCAAGAAAAAAAAATATTTTTTGCAATTGAAAGTGGAGCCATACTGCAGACATATTGAATATTTTCAACAACAAAAAAATAGCTTATGTTACTCGGGGGGGGATGTAAGGATTCTAACGGTACCCCATAAGTCTAAATCTGTTCCGGCATTTAAAAGTTATGGTGGAATAAAGAAACTTACATACATACAAACATACATGAATGCTAAAATCATAACACTCCTTTTTTTGGGCAGCCGTGTAAAAAGATAGGAAGTACATAGATAGGCAGCAACCCCACACTAAGCTCTAGGCCCTGCGTGAAAGCCTGGAAGTCAAGACATTTTAGTGAGCATAAACATACAATCTAGTTTCTCAGAACCCTTACTCTCTAACTAAGTATGTTATATAACAAGCACGGCCAAGCACCTTCACAAAAATCCGACTAACAAAACTAACGAGTAACATTATTATAAAAATACAAAAAACCCGACTGCGAACAAAATTATTGAATACGAGCTCCATGCTCGCAAAAATAATCACACTAATATTATAAAGGCGAAAGTTTGTATGTATGTAAAGGGTAAGTATATGTGTGCGTGTGTGTGCGCGTGCGTGCGTGTGTGTGTGTGTGTGTGTGTGTGTGTGTGTGTGTGTGTGTGTGTGTGTTGTGTGTATGTTTGTTACTTCTTGACACTTAAACGGCTGAACCGGATTTGGATGTAATTTGATACGGAGGTAGCTTTAACCTGGATTAACACATACTTTTTATCCCGGGAAAATGTGTAGTTCCAGAGGGACGCGGGTGAAACTGCGGGGCGCAACTAGTATTTATATAAATTTAATGATGATTTTTTACTAACATATTTAACTTTACTTTAATAGTTGCAATTGCAACATTAGACTATAGAATTTACATTAACATGAATAATCAAACATTGAATTTTTTGAAAGAAGCTTATTAGACAATTGCTACTGTTTAGTAAAAAGAGATATATATATTATATATATATATTATATATATATATATATATATATATATATATATATATACATATTATTTGAAATGGTGTTTTAAAGACCTGTATTTTGATACCTCACTCGATAGGTTTTGGTAAATTTTTGTTTCGTCGGAAATACAATATGGCAGCTGTAAGCCGCTATATTGGTTTTCTTGTCACTTCATATACTCGTATCCTATATCCACTTCATATTCATAGCACTCTCGTCATCAAGACGAATCCTTTGATACCTCATTTATCAAAATCCATCAAGCCGTTTAGGCTGTAGGACGCGCCTAAGCAACGTACAAATATACAAACATACAGGGAGACGATAATACACGACCAAAATAATGTACGACCAGTATTGTACAGCCAGGCGCGTTGTATTTACACGGCCAGATATTACATGTACATGGATTCGTAATATTTGGACGGCTAATACTGGCCGTGTATTATTGCCCGTACAAAATCAGTCCGGGTTACGCACAACTGGATACGTAATATCAGCCCGTGCCGATTTTGTACGACCAATATTACACGGCCAATAATACGAAGCCAACCATAGACAAAGCTAGAATCACTCCTTTATGCCTCGTTTATGCAGGCGAGTGTCAAGATGAAAAAAACTTTCACAGAACCGAATCGGCCAACCCCGACTCCACGTGGTCTTGTCAGCCCTACACTAGAGTGTTTTTAAAAGCCGGAGGCGCGGAGGGAGTGCAGCCCCCGTCCGCTGTAACGTTGTTACGCAAGGGCGGAGGGGCAGCACTTCCCGTAGCGCCGGAGCAATCGCGATTCATAATCTGTGGTAAAAGGAAACTGGAACGTGCCAACGAGGGTTTGACTATGTCATTTCTATATTTTAATCTGTGGTGTACACGTAATATTGGCTGTACATTATACCCCGTTCAAAAAGTGTCCGGCCCGTATTACACAGCCAATAATGCACACCCTGTTATTACATGTACATATTTAGGCTTCGTAATCCTGGCTGCGTATTATCGCCTGTACAAAATCAGCACGGGGTGATATTACACGGCCAATAATACGCAACCAAATAATGTACACCCTGATATTACGACGCCAATCCACGTAATATTGGTCGCGTATTATTGTCTGTACATTATTTGGCCGCGTAATATTGGTCGTGTAATATAGGGACTCAAACATACATACAACCCAAACACATAACCCTCAGTCGGGTAAAATGAGGCAAAAATTAAGTGAGAATGGTTGCTAACCAACTTTAAATCGTTATAGATCCTAAATGGTCATTCGAAATGATAAGAGAAACCTAAACATGATTTTCAAATACCTATTCAATGATAACTTAACATAGTTTAAATCGTTATAGATCCTAAATGGTCATTCGAAATGATAAGAGAAACCTAAACATGATTTTCAAATACCTATTCAATGATAACTTAACATAGTTCATCGACTTTAATATATTTTTTACAATATGGCGTCTGGTTGTCGCCATATTGAATTTTGATTACTATCAAATCTTTATTAGCACTCGCAAGATTAAGACAAATCGATTGGCGTAAGAATCATCAAAATCGGTTTGGTCATCAAAATCACGCGTTTGGTCTACGCCAAAAAGGAACAGCCATACATACCTAAATAGACTGATAGACACAATACCCTTCGCTCAGTCGGGTAAAAAGAGACAAGAACAGCTGTACTATCCCATATCTACTTATTATACTCAGCACAAACAAAGGAACCGTAGTCCAGTGCTCGCGTACTGAGCTTACGCTCCGAATCTTGAATTAAAAAGTCTTTTGAAACGGCGACGTCTGGAGAAAAGGAGATCTTGTATTGGCGCGAATCCGAAAAAAAATAATTGAAGTGTCTGTTTGAAATGTCAATATAACAGCTTTTTACAAAATGCATATATGATATATACGGTACGGTATATACGGTACTTATAACAAAAACACAGTTTTTTTACAGTTTTTGTCTGTCTGTTTGTTCCCGTTAATCTCCGAAACGGCTGGACCGATTTTGATTGGACTTTCACTGGAAGATAGCTAATGTTATAAGGAGTAACATAGGCTACTTTTTTACTTTTTTAAGTGTTAGTGTTCCGCGCAAAAAAATAAAACCAATGAATTTTGACCACGCGGGCAAAGCCGCGGACACAGCTAGTCCTTAATAAAGTCAGATTAAAATATAATGTCAAAGTATTTATAGTAAATAGGAAAAATGATAGCACTTTTACAAGTCAATACTTAACATACCTTAAACCAAGATAAAAACATACATTATCATAAATAGATCAAACCATTAAAATTAGGTAAGTTAACTAAGTATGCTTTGAGTTTGAAAAGGAAAACTCCCTTTCATGTGCCGACTCCGAGTTGAATCTCGCACAGGAAAAGAAAATACCCTTCCGACTCTACCAATGCTTCGGAAATACGCCCGTCAGAGAAAAGAGCACTAAGAAACTTTACAGGGATGTTCATTTTAACAACTCTTTTTATATTTTTTAAATGTCAGAAATTATAATCAATAACATGTAAATGTCAAATTCATACAAAAGATAAAAGTGCCAATGAGACGTCCTATAATCGTCTCACTAATAGAAATACTAATGACTAATAAGAAGCCAGACCGGACCAGTCCTCACAAGCAGCACCAGTTCACGAGTATGACTACCAGCCCTCACCCCCATCAACCATTTTACCGGTACACAGAGTTAGAAAATATAAGAGGGCTCTGCAAGTACAGTAGTCGCAGCCAATCTATGTTTGTGAAGTTACGCTCTGTGAACGATTGCGCAGGTACTGCAGTGGGGATAAAACAGCATAAAGTAAGAGCGAGATAGGATATGTGAAAAACTCAAGCGAGTTAGCGAGGCAGTTATACAATGCTACCTTCACCTTCAACATTGGGATTGCGCCTGAAAAATAGTAGTTTGTGCAGCGACTAGCAGACAACTTCCGAGACACACACTTCCACTGCGTCTACTATAGCTTATTGTATGTTCTAAACAAGGTATACGAGTATATACCTTATTGAATTTTAGATCTTCGTAACGGTATTGGTTTTTAATTGGAGTTATTAACATTATTATCTACACTCATATCGTAAAATCCGGATTATGAACTCAAAAATGGTGGCATAATGACATACCTACACACTACTGCGCGGCACGTCTCATTTTTTTTTAAATATTTTTTTTTTTTCTTATTTACACTATTATTATTTTCTATTTTTTAGTTTGGTTTTCTATATAAAGCGTGTTTTTTAGTTTTTTAAACTATTATTTTCATTTAATGTAAGTTCCTATTACATGAGTGTAGATAACTAGTTATTACTACCTACCGCGGCTTAGGGTATATCACACACGGTTAAGATACGATAATATATTGAAATTATTCATTCGCTCGCAGGCCGTCCTAGGTGCCACACGTATTTCTTCCCCGCATTCTATACACAGAATGATAAAATTGAGTAATACGGTTTCACTATTACATTACATGAGCGATGGTAGCCTGGTAGGTTCAATAGTGCAACTTAGAATCTAACGATACCGGGTTCGATCCTAGGCTCCGCACCAGTGACTTTTCCAAGTTATGTGTAGTTTTCCATCACTCCGTGCTTCGGAGGGCACGTTAAACTCTCGTTCCTGGCTGTTATTGATTAATAGCAGTCGTTAAGCCATTTCAGAGGCCCTCGGGCGGCCTGACAAACTCTAATACCTGAGGCCAGCACAACCTCATACGACAAACAAACTATTTATATGATAGCTCAGCAGACGATGATTCTGATTTCGAATTTGATATGCAAATTGCATTAGCGCACTGTAAAGGCGAAAAATTTGGATTGAAAATCTTTAATTTTAGAAAAAGCCGCGGTTAATTGAATCTTTACGCAGATCTATCTACAAAAAAAAACAGAAGCTTTTTAAAATAAGGTACAGAAACACATAATAACACATAAGTAACTTTTAACTTAGAAAAAAGACATTGGCACAGCCGATACCCAAAAAAAACACACTACTTGCAGACTATTTGCAGTTTTTTTTTCAATCTTTAATAAACAAACGTACCAAATTATATATTTAAAAAACACTTGCTAAGAGAATGATTTAATGAGCCTACAGGAATTATTCTAACTATCATAAAATACCTAATCAAACTCACCGCAACTAATATTGGAAAACACGCAACAAACAGGAAAACAGGTTAGAAAACAAAAACCGCACAACAGTACAAATGAAAACTAAGCTATTTAATTCTAGCGCGAGATCCTCCGGTTACACTGGCTTAGTGACGACCACGTTAGCTTTGTAATTGTGTCCACAGAAATTCCTTGAAAGGAACTGCATTATTAACTTTGTCTGTCATTCACTAATCTAAATAAATCAGCCGACCAGGGCCCCAATTCTACTAAAACAATTGTAATGACAATTGTCAACAATTTTCGCAAAATTTACGCTTTTACCTCTTAAAAGTGGTAGAAGCGAAAAATTTGTGAATTTTTTTGGATATTGTTTTTTTCTTTTTTGGAAATATTTTATTTAAAAAAAAAAACAAAAATTCTCTTTTCTACCACTTTTAAGAGGTAAAAGCGAAAATTTTGCGAAAATTGTTGACAATTGTCATTACAATAATTTTAGTAGAATTGGGGCCCAGTAGTAACTGAACTCAAACGAAAGACCCACCAGAAACGGGTCGAATAAACAATCATTTTTGTATTACACAGACAACATTTAATAAATAACAAGAATAACAAAAAAAAACATTTTTACATTTTTTTCTACTTCTTTTCTTGTAATTTCACTACTTAAGTTTAAAAAAAAAGCATTTCTCTTTTAATTTTTTTTTTCATTTTTTTTTTGTTGCATTTCCGCTTTACGATTTTAAGTATTTTTTCTTTTTATCCTTTTTTTTATGGTTTGTGAGGTATTCTGAAATCTTCAGCCGGATAGCTAATCGGGAAGTGCTCGAAATTTGAATCATGGCAAGATTCCAGGACAGGCAAAATACATCGATACATACATACATACAAGTGAAGTTAAATAAAAGCTTTTAATAATAAAATGGTTAACATAACATTTTATAAAACCGCTTACGTTTATGCGGCCGATAATCCACGGTCTGGCGCCTGCGACCTGCGGCCACCCACACGACAGCATGACTTATGCTAGCTTCGCACGGTCCGAGTTTTGTTGCTCAACACTTTCGATAAATTTAGTTAATATTTTATCGAAAGTGTCGGTACTCTGCACGAATGTAAAGTTGGTTCACGTGGACTTGGATTCTATGTGTTTGGACTTCTCGACTATCACAGGAAGATGATAAAAGAACGATGAAGATGAAGGGTACTGAATCAATCAGGAGATATATTTACGATTGATTCATTTTTGACTGTTTCGATTCAACTCCACACTCTGAAGGCTTATCACATATATAAAAGTGAAACGTTGTCTGTTTGTTTGTTTTGGAAGCTTTCACGCGATAACGGCTGTACGGATTTTGATGAAATTTGGAATGGAAAATTGAAAGTTTTCACGGGAAAACTGGAAAATGTTGATTACTCGCTGTAAGGAACGGTTGCCATGGAAACGAAAAACAAGTCTGTCAAAAAACTTCAAGAGCATTGGTGCTATACCTACATTTATTTGCATTGGTTTTGAATATCCTAGAAGAACATAGGAAGCTTTTTTTCACGATAAACTGTAGTCCGCGCTGGAAAAGCTGGTCAAAGATAAAATTATACTTACCCGATTCAGACAAAGACTAAGTATTTTTCCTTTACAGTAGTTTCACGTTAAGGTTAGGGTAAATTTATAGTCTTACTACCACAAGGTAAACTTAAATCTGAGACAAAAATTGTGTAGTGTAAAAAGTGATTAGTAAAGCTTACCTTACAATTCTTACAAACTTATTTATTACATTATTGACAAAGAAGCTTCGAAATTATCCATGTATTCAGGCGCCTTATGATGACTATGTTAATGCATAGGGATGGTTTTTGACCATAGACAACTGCATTATTACTCACTATTTTAAGTGGCGTGAACAATACACGCACATGCGATTACAGCAATTGCAAGTGACTTGGCTGTTATCCATTGAGGAGTTCCTTTGTATCTCTTGAAGGTCTTCATCAGATCTTCACCAAATTATATATATCGGACCATACTTAAAGCATATCCTATTCTATAAAAAAAACACTTCAAAATCGATCCACATTTGACGGTGATACCGTGCCATAAAGTGGGTGAAAGTTAGTAAAATTAAGTCATCCCCTATTTTTCCACTCTTAGAGATGGAATATTGTTATGAAATTTAAATGGGATTACCCCGTCGAGTAAAAAAATATTTTTTGAAATCGATCTACAATTGCCGGAGATATCGCGTAACATACATACAAAAAAACATAGGGTTGACCTCCTCTTGAAGTCGGTTGAAAATAGTGCCCATGTTTATCCTTTATAAACAAAGAATACAAAACTTTATAACTTTAGTGTAGACATTAATGACAAAGACATGACATTAATGATTAAGACATTAATGACATTATTGCCTAGTGAATATGGATGTTGTTTGTAATTAAATTCTAAAATAACAATTACTGCAATTTCTTCTCGAGGTGCTATATTCCGTAACCGGTTATAAGATCAGTAACTTGGCAACCTTCGTAAATCCCCTTATGATCCTACGGATAATCGTAATGTGTGAAGTGAGCTTTATTTTATAGCAGATTTATGTGGAGCTAATGGGAATTGCACATATTTGGCATTGCATAAATGGTTGTTACTTCACAAATATACTTCTGATGACTATGGTTTAGGATTTATTACCAAATTATTAGCATTTAAGTAATCATTACTAGGGATATTAAAGACAGCTGCCGCAATTAAATGTGACCAAGTTTGGTCGTTTACTCGTATTAAGAGAAATCGGACAGATTTTATTGATAGACTAGAATTCATTCAGTATCTTTGACAGTTACATTTAGGTCAAAATTAAAGATGAATTCGCGTCCAAACATTGTACATAACATATTAAAACCAGATGTGTTGTTATTCCAAGACCAAAAGCACCTAATAAAGTAAAAAATACCAAATTTAGTTCAAATAGTTTTTATCGTTTGCTCGGCTTCTACTCATCGGATTGAGATTCTAATTACACCAGTTTTGAAGTCAAAACCTAAGCTATCGGGCCGCGCTGCAATCGGTCTAATATGTTTTTCGTGATGCGCTAACAAACAGACACGATAAAAAAAAACTTGTTCAATAGCTTATTTTAAGTACCCGATTAATTTTATTTTTATTTTCATAAGCAACTTGTATGTATGAATTTTTGTCCTGGAATCTTGAACCTCAAATTACGAGCACTATTAGCTATCCGGCTGAAACTTTCAGGGTAGCTCACAACTCGATGACAGCATGAAATAGAAAGAACAAATAAAGGTTAAAAAAGTAATTTAAAAAAACACATTAAAGCTTTTTTTTTAATTTAAATTATATTTATTCATTGTAAAGTCGGTACTTAGTCCAAACTCTCGGCAGAGACTCTTCGGTTTATGGATAAGAGACGTGATAATGTGCAAGCTACTTCGTCAAAGAAGCGGACCCTCAATCGGGACATCAGCAAGCTGGTGCGACGATGCTCCAACACACGCCGAATAGAAAAGGCTATAGAGCAAAATCGGGGGTTTAAAGTCTTTGCACTGCAATTAAAGAGGCTCCATCTGAGGAAGCAAAGAACATCGTCTGGCAATATCGTCACCTCAGCCGGAAATTCCCGCCGAGATAAAGGACTTCTATGGCCGACTGTACGATTCGCATGCTCCACGACCCGAACCCAGTAATGAGGAATCCCGAGCCACTTTAACCCGCCACTACACCGATGGTCTGCCTGATTTGATGGCTATCACGAGATCATCAAAACAGTGACAACGTGGAAAAGCCCTAGAAGAAAATGGAGTAACTTCAGAGCTCTTGAAAGCAGCAAGAAAACCTGTACTTCGTGAGCTCCAGATGATATTCAACTCTGTTCTGAACGATGTGAGAATTCAAAATACGTGGAAAAGAAGCGTAGCAGTTTTATTATTCAAACCCCTTAGGAACTACAGGCCCATCTCGCTTCTGAGTCACGTCTATAAACTGTTTTCGAGAGTGGTCTCGAATCGTCTAGCGAGAAGACTCGATGAGTTTTGGCTTCCAGAGCAGGCTGGGTTTCGGGGGGGTTACTGGACCATAGATCAAAACCACACAGTACGGCAGGTTATACAGAAGACCGAGAGTATAACCAGCTCCAGTGTCTTGCTTTTGTGGACTTATGAGAAAGCTTTTGAATCTATCGAGACCTAGTCTGTTCTTGATGCCAGGTGGACTGGCTATACATCGAGGAGATGAGATGCCTGTATGGCACCGCAACTATGTCCGTACAAGTACAGAACCAGCAGACTAAGCATATCCAGCTTCGTAGTGGAGTGAGACAGGAGGATGTTATATCTGCGAATTTGTTTACTAACGCCCTGGAAGATATGTTTAAGACGCTGGACTGGAAAAGTACTGGCATAAACATAAATGGCAGGTACATCTCACATTTACGCGCTGATGATATTGCCCTTATGGCGGAGTCGCTGCCGGAACTCGAACGGACGCTGACCGATCTAGCTGACGCCTCTCGACGTGTTTGTCTCGGGATGAATATAGACAAAACTAAGGTAATGTTCAACGACCTCATTACCATCTGCTGCCATTAACTATGTACCTCTTGATATTATTCAGAAACTGTACAATTAGGTAGAAACAACTTCGAGAGGAAAGCCGATAGGAGGATTCAGCTGGGATGGGGAGTATTTGGTAAACTACGTTAGGTTTTCTCGTCATCCATATCACAGTGCCTAATGACGAAAGTCTTCAATGCGCGCATCCTACCAGTCACATTACCTATGGGGCTGAAACGTGGACACTCAAGGTGTTCGACCACATTATCGCTTTTCATCAGGTGAGATCGTGGTCAAACGATTGTCTAGTCCGTAAAAAAAATGAAGTCGCTAAGCCTATATTTATCCACTACTGGACGAAAGCCTGTCCTAATGCACGCCACTGAGTTCGGTCTTCAGCTCTCCTCATCCTTGTTCTTCCAGCCTCTTTTCGCATGTCGTCACTCCACCTGGCCACAGGGCGTACTACACTACTTTTGCCTAAACGTGGTTTCCACTCGAGAACTCCGTTATCTCAACGGTTATCGGCTCTTCGGGAACTGTGAACAGCTCACTGCCACTTTAGCTTGCTTATCCTTTGAGCTATGTTGGTTACCTTGGTTCTCCGTCGGATATCTTCATTACGAATCTTGTCCTTCAGAGAAACTCCAAGCATAGTTCATGTTCAGGTCATGACTGGTAGGACGCACTGATGAAGACTTTTGTCTTCAGGCACTGTGGTATGATCGACGAGAAAACGGCGATGACAAATGAGAAACTTATCTCGCCAAGTATAGTAATAATCTGGCGCCGACAGACTGACTGGGTTCTGTATGTGGTGAATGGCAAGCTTGTTAGTTACACGAATATATTTCTGGTCTTTGGCAAACGGCGAGTTCTATGACTTCAAAGTTTTATTTAATGAAGGGTGTCGGCGATGAGTTCCAAATTCAAGGTTTTCCACATTATTTATTTGGTCTTTGGCGTACGGCGAGTTCTATGACTTCAAAGTTTTATTTAATGAAGGGTGTCGGCGATGAGTTCCAAATTCAAGGTATTCCACATTATTTATTTGGTCTTTGGCGAACGGCGAGTTCTATGACTTCAAAGTTTTATTTAATGAAGAGCGCCGACGATGAGTTCTTAATTCAAGGTTTTCCACATTCTTTATTTGGTCTTTGGCGAACGGCGAGTTCTATGACTTCAAAGTTTTATTTAATGAAGAGCGCCGACGATGAGTTCTTAATTCAAGGTTTTCCACATTCTTTATTTGGTCTTTGGCGAACGGCGAGTTCTATGACTTCAAAGTTTTATTTAATGAAGAGCGCCGACGATGAGTTCTTAATTCAAGGTTTTCCACATTCTTTATTTGGTCTTTGGCGAACGGCGAGTTCTATGTCTTCAAAGTTTTATTTAATAAAGGGTGTCGGCGATGAGTTCCAAATTCAAGGTTTTTCACGTTATTTATTTGGTCTTTGGCGTACGGCGAGGTCTATGACTTTAAAGTTTTATTTAATGTAGGGCGTCGACGATGAGTTCCTAATTCAAGGTTTTCCACATTATTTATTTGGTCTTTGGCGAACGGCGAGTTCTATGACTTTAAAGTTTTATTTAATGTAGGGCGTCGACGATGAGTTCCTAATTCAAGGTTTTCCACATTATTTATTTGGTCTTTGGCGAACGGCGAGTTCTATGTCTTCAAAGTTTATTTAATGAAGGGTGTCGGCGATGAGTTCCAAATTCAAGGTATTCCACATTATTTATTTTCCGATTTCTTTGTATTACGTAATCTTATTTATCTAAATTATTCATTTTTCAATTTCCTAATATTCCATATTTGTTTTACAAATAAAATGTACAAACTCTTAATTTTCCGAACAAGTACAGTTTAATACACAAAGCAACAAGCGTTATTGTTTAATGCTTTAATAGCACAACGCCAAATATGAGTCCCGTTTTTATTTGTTAGGTGAAACTGGTACTGGTAGCCAGCCCGAAATATCTTTTTCTTTCAATTTCCATAAAGTTAAATTCAACATTTCCTCTACTCGTACAAGTTTTTTTTTTTCACAAAAACTAATAATAAACAAGCACAAATAAAAAATGTATATAACCCCTGACTTCCCACCCCCATAATAGCTAGGAAGCATCTCGATCACATCAGTGTTCAAACATAAAAATCGTTCCATCCGTTTGAGAGCTACGGTCGTCAAATTGGTCCATTTGTTTGGAAGCTACGATTTTACCCCCTTTTCTCACCTCCCTCTCTCTCTTCTCCCTCCCCATATATCTAAGAACCATATGGATCACATTAGCTTTCGAATAGAAAAAAAAACGCATCAAAATCGGTCCATTCGTTTGGGAGCTATGATCGTCACCCCATCCCCACTTTATTAGAAAGTGAAAAAAAACTCATCAAAGATAAATAACTTTCAAGGTACGATTACTTCAATCGGACAGTGAATAGCGCCACGTTTGTTTTTTTACACAAAAATACCTTTCCAACGATATATCATTCATTTCGATTGGTGCCGGTACCAGGTTCCATACATTGGTGCCCATCCTCATTTGGTTTATTGTAAGGAATAAACTAGTAGGATCGGTACATTTTCCCAAAAAAATGTCCACGCGGGCAAAGCCGCGGGCAGTACTTATAATAAAGTAGGTGACAAAAAAACTATCTGTACGAAGATGTCTTTTTTTAAATGGCCTCGAGTTCTTTAGAACAAGAATATTAAGTTTGTAAAGGGGTACGGAGTAATCGGGAAAAAACAGCATGAAACCCTCGGGGCCCTTAGCACCCAAGCGAAGCCGGGTTGGGTCGCTAATTATATATTATACTTTATAGGAACTTTTGGTCCTGGAGCAACTTTTAACCCAGTAAAATGACCACGCGGGCTATAATTTGGTCGAGAATTTCACCACAATTTATTTTAAATTCGCAACCGTTGGCAGTGTTTACTAGTAAAATCAAAATAGAGTTTCAAAGTACATTCGAAAAGTTTCTGAAAAACTGCAACATGAGTATTTTTTGCATGACTGCCCAAAAAAGGAGAGTATTTTTTTCAGGGATCATTTTTGTATGTATGTATGTGAGTTTCTTTGTTCCATCGTAACTTTTAAACGACTGAACAGATTTGGATGTATTGTAAGAATCCTTACATCTCGAGGAACAAAGGTTAATTTTGATAAATTCGTTGTTTAATCAGGGCATCGTGTTTTTCTCTTAATTTGATTATGTAGGTACTTGCTACGAATAAATAATAAGTCAGGAACTCTAATTCAGAACAAATGTCACAATAAAAGTGCCCCTACTTCAAACCAAAACGACGTAAGATTCAAAGTTCACTTCCGAGGTTACAAATAGACATGCTTGGTGATTGGTTTAAATTCAGAACGAAAGCAGGGATTGGTTCACGCGCGTAATGCAATGTCTGCTATGACAGCTGAGTCATAGCGGCGTGGACGATGTTATGCAATAAGTGGACCGGACCAAGTCAGTAATAAAACAATATTACTGTACAATGTTTTTTTTTTTTGGCTTACTTTTTACAATTCATTAAATTTTTTGTCCCACGAAATATAATTAATTTATTAAGTTTTTGTCCAGAAGACATTAAAAGAGAATCTTTCTTCGCAATGTAGTGAAGACGGATTCTGAGAAATTTAAAACGGAATGTCCTCCTGTCAGCCTGTGAATTTAGAGCTGAGGTTCAAGTTCAGTAAATTATTTTTATATATTTCCATAAACTGTCAGGCGTTTGGGTTATTGTTGCAACGGCCGTGGTTGCGGATCACTCCAAAAACAACTCAATATGATCTTGGCTTAATATGGCTAAATAAATTTATATATTTGTAACACTACTAGCCGTGCAAAAAGTAATTTAAAACTTGAAATACATATGAAGAGGCCTAGAAGTCCAGTTTTGGACTGAGTTTTGGTCACTGGTTTCAAAGAGTTAGTATGTACTGTTACTCTTTGTCCATTTACAGTTTTTTTTGACTGCACATTGATTTAGAGACCTTTAATATATTTTTCGCTTTGATCCAAAACGTTATGTAGTTTTTCTTTTTCTACCACTGAAAAAGGGTGTTTAAACCCGTATCGGTCGGTCTTGAATTTAGTATGTCGAAAAGGTTGTTAAACGTTTCTAAAAAGCTAACAGTTGCATCTGTTTCTTGAAAATCAGGCATGTTTAACTGTTGCGAACCAAACTTAATCGCATCAGCTACACTTTGACTTAAGGTTTGAATCGCTAGTTTCACGTTCATGATATTATTTCGGAAGTATAGATGCCGATTTGACAATTTATTCCCAAAATGCAATCCAACGATAATCTTGAACATTTTTCAGTTTCTGCAAATGTGCCCACTCAATTATTTTTTCTTGTTTTTATCTACGAGTGTCTTTTTCCTCTAATGTGTTACGCACAAGTTTCACCATATGAAATGGATCTAATATTACAACTACTGGGTCTCCGGTAGATGAGTGGTCAAAAAACGATTTTGAATTGTTTGTGTCTTCAAAATTGCAACCCAACATCTTAGCCGTAGCGATGTTAGATGCACAGCCATCAAAGATCAAAGTAACTTTTGACTTTTTCCTTTAAATTAAGGGCTAAAACTATATCGTCCGAAAAATCATTCAATGCATTATTTTCTGTAGTATCGCCAAATCCATTTTTCTTCAATTGGGATAAAATATTTTAAGTGAAATATTCTTCATAGTTAATCTTTTATTTGGGCGTTGTAGATTTCTGATCTGTGATAGTCGTTATACTGCCAAAATAGTTTTTTTCTTAGTTTTTGCTTTAAAATGTGTGTTTTAGGAGTATTCAGAGCAGATTCAATATCTGACGATGGTACATTTATCAGCGTAACGCATGATCCTCTTTCTTCAAAACTAAAGACTTCGGTTGAAACTAGATTATTTTTTAATTTTGTTTTTCTTGGTTCTTTTTCTTGGTTTATATCAACACTGAATGTAATGACGGTGTTGTCTTCAACACCGTCATTACATTCAGTGTTGAAATTCTCCTGAAAATAACCTCATTGAAGATCAGTTTCAAATCTATGAAAGACTGTCTCTAATTGAAATAGATACACATATACAGCTAAAATAAAAATTCCTATCAAACCTAAATATTAAGTGCAAAAAATAATAGTGAAATCTTCCAAGTTTTTGTGCCTTATTCCTTGAGGGTTTGCATTATTTGTTTTTTTGAGCAACTCAGGTAAATCAAACACTTCAAAATTTCCAGAAGGTGAATTTTCAGTAGCCTGAAAAATTAAACGTGCTTTAATTCGATCAAACTATGAACTGTTTTTTTAATGCTATTGTTATTCGCATGAGTCGAAAAAGCCGAACCTATATTACATACCAACTGTAAACGTTCATTATTGTTTATTTGCTCATTTTGTTTAGTATTCTCCTAAATATGTTGACGTTTCTTAGGTATGAATCATCTGCGTGAAAAAAATAACAGCTTAATTTCAAAATTTCATCGAGTAGAAATTAAACTTTAGTGCAAAAATTGACTGACTTCATTTTGCATAGTATTGACCATCGCGGTTTGATAATGTATTTGAACGTCTTTGAATATAATTATAATTTTGCAACTACTACTAGTGAAAAGTGATCCCTGGACATTTTAATCTTGTATGGCTCCTGCACCACTTCACAACACATGCTGGCATGATGATTCACAGCTGTAGTTCACAATGATAAAATTAAAACGTACGCGAAGATATGACGTGTGCTCGCTTGCATGAAAAATGTACGACTGATGACGCGCTGGACACGACTTTTAAGCCCCACCTACTTGGGCATGACTTTTGTTGGGTCATTTTATTAACGCTGTTACGTTTCCTGACTTATTACTTATTCGTAGGGTACTTGTTATACGACTGCCCAAAAAAAGGAGTATAATATTTTTAGGATTCATGTTTGTATGTGAGTTTCTTTATTTCACCATAACTTTTAAATGCCTGAACTGATTTAGACGTAAGGGGTATCGTTAGAATCCTTACATCCCCCCGAGTAACATAAGCCATTTTTTTTAAAATACAATATGGCGGCAGTATGGCTCCATTATGAAATGCGAAAACACTATTTTTACACGACTGCCCACAAAATGGAGTTATGTTTTTAGCATTCATGTATGTTTGTATGCTTGTATGTTTGTATGTGAGTTTCTTTATTCCGCCATAACTTTGAAATGCCTGAACAGATGTAGACGTATGGGGTATCCTTACATCCCCCCGAGTAACATAGGCTATATCGTCGTGTCATGGGTCGAATGTGAGCTAGGTGCCACTTTTCAGGAAGGACTAAAAACTGTTTATTTTTTGTTATGTTAGTTCAATATAATTTGTGATGATGAATTTTGTACTAAAATTGGATCTAAATTATAGCATATTACATTAACATTTATTGACTATATATATATAGTTAGTAGTAGTATATATAGTTTTTGCAAACGTTACGGAAGCAAGTTTTGGATACTTACATGCCAAAAAGGAAAAATTGTTTTTTTTTTCTTATTCGACCTATTGCATGTACCACGACGATATATTTTATTGAACAAATTAATATATCGGCAGTATGGCTGCATTTTAAATTGCATTAAAATAAAACTTCGAATTTTACAATATGGGTATCAAAATAAAGGCCTTGATAAGCACATTCCAATAGTATATAATTTGTTGGCATAAGTTCATTTTTGGCAGGGCAGGTGTGTTTTTTTAGCTTTTAAGCTAGTTATTTCTTCTAATTTTACAATATGGGTATCAAATTGAAGGCCTTGATAAGTTGATTCTAACAGTATATAATTTATAGGCATAAGTTATCTATTGACAGGGCAGGCGTGTTTTTTTAGGTTTTAAGCTAGTTATTTTTCCATTTCGTTTTGCCTTTTAAAGTTCGGAAGCCTATAACCTATAACCAAGCAATATGAAAATCCAACTAGCCCTATAGTAATACCCACACATAACCAAATGGAGTGGCTAGTACGATTAGTTTTACTACGCAGATATACCTACGTAGTTAACTCGCACCACGCGCCGTCATTCGCTCATAAATAGCCGTAAACCATCGACCATCGGTAAACATGTCCAATACAGCGGAATATATTCGAACACCGGTTCCAAAATGTAATAAAATATCGATAATTGCTATAAAAAACATTCGCTGTGTATGATTCGAAAGCGAGTGTTACTGTCGAGTAGCTACATTAGATAGTAGACCACCTGTTTGGTAGTTTTTACAATACTAGCTTTCGCCCGCGACTTCGTCCGCACTGACTACAGTATATCGCGAAAAAAATACATCATAATTTTCATCTAGGATATTAAAAACCAATGCAAAAGTATAGCACTAACGCTCTTGATGCTTTTCGATAGACTTGTTATTATTTCGTTTCCACGGTAACATGTCATTCCGTTCCTTACAGCGAGTAATCTTCATTTTCCAGTTTTTCCGTGGCAACTTACCATTTTCCGGGATAAAAAGTATCCTATGTTGATCTCTATATTGTACAGTACTATTAACAAAGTTTCATCAACATCGGATCAGCCGGCGTGAAAGCTCTCCAAACCAACAAACACAGAACGTTTCACTTTTATATATATTGGTGTGGATTGAATAACAGGATCTTAAGACCTTGGTAAGCAAAAATACCCCTTGACTGGGCTACGTTATCATATCAACGCTTCTCTAAGATCATGTCGACCATGGTATAATAACTAGCTTAAAAGCTAAAAAACACGCCTGCTTTCCAAAAAATAACTCATCATCATCATGTCAGCCTTTAGAAGTCCACTGCTGAACATAGGCCTCCCCCAATGAGCGCCATGACGAGCGATCTTGTGCCACCTCCATCCACCGACTTCTTGCGATGGCTTCAATGTGGTCGGAAAAAAGAACTTATAACCATAAATTATATACTATTGGAATGTACTTATCAAAGCATTCAATTTGATACCCATATTGTAAAGTTCGAAGTATTTTTTTCGCATTTGATGTTGTTGCCATAATATTGATAATTTCCAACAAAAAATAGCCTATGTTACTCGGAGGGATGTAAGGATTCGAACGATACCCCAAACGTCCTCATCTGTTTAGACATGTTCCAAAGTTATGGTGGATTGAAGAAACAAACATACATGAATCCTAAATACATTACACTACTTTTTTTGGGCAGTCGCGTAATGATGGGACGCCATTTCATCTCCTAACACTACATAAGACCATACATAATTTATTTGAATTCCATTACTATTAGCTGTGCCCGCGGCTTCGCACGCGTAGTCATTTCTCTGGGTTAAATACTTTTACCCTGTGTTGTGTTATTCCAGGGCCTAAAATACTAAATTAAATAGATTACTCGGCTTTTTCTCGTCGGATTGAGATATGAAGTACACCAGATTCTAAGTCAAAATCTAACCTATCCAACATTGAAAACCACATTTCCATCGGTCCAGTAGTTTTTACGTGATATGCGAACAAACGTCTAGACTCTAGACAGATAGACACGATTTTTAAAAACGTTATATTCTTGTTTTATAACTCATTTTAAGCCACAAAGATCTTTTAAAAAAAAAAAAAAAAAAAAAGAAAAAAAAAAAACCTTTCTGAAGCTGTGCGCGCGGCTTTTCCCGCTTGGTCATTTCATTTAAAACTAGCACGTGTTATTCCAGGACCAAAAGTACTAAAGTACAAAATACTACATTTCTTCAAAATTCGATCGGCATCTAATCATTGGAATTAAGTACCATGCACCCCAGTTTTACGTGATGCACGAACAAACATACAGACAGACAAGATTTATAAAAACGTTATATTCTTGTTCTGTAGCTCATTTTAAGTCCTACAGGCCATTTTCTTTGTACAGACTTTTTGTTACTTACTGCTTTATTATGTATAGATAGATGTTTATCTATTTGTAAACCTATTTGTCATTTATGAACAATGCTACCAAGTACTAACTGATAACTCTCACGTGCGAAGCCACCGATAGGATCATTAGAACTGTTAGTGATTCTGTGACGGTGTTTACTCCCATTATCCAACGTGATGAGACTTCTCAGAAGTCAGAACTAGTATTACTGAGATCAACGATCTCAGGGGCCATGTTAAAAAAGAAGTGTATTTTTAACATCACTTAAATGTATTAAGCAATCGGGTGACCTTTCCAACTACGCAGGGATTGATTTTCGAAAAATCTTTGTACCTTCAGCGGTTAGTTGTTAAGTCAGTCCAGAATGTTGTAGCACTTACTACAAAATCAGCATAACGTGGCCCTATAGGTAGGTAGTAGCATTAAAGTTATCTAAGACAAATATGCTGAATTACAAATAGCTCCTGTTGACAACATAAATATTCATACTTTAGAACTTAGAATTTGTCACATTCGTAACATTGATAAACAATTATTTTGAATTCAAGCATCCAGTATTGTTTTTACAGTCAGATTCCACTATAGCATGTGCGAGCGGCGACAAACTGTTTCCGAAAAACCGTTTTTTCAGTACACAATTAAAGTTCGTTCGTGCGTTTATATTCGAGCATCATAAAACAATTCAGTTTTTCCTTTCAGCACGGTCGTGACATCTCTAAGTCAATCCCCAGAACTGCAGAAGCAAACCCACCGCAATTGGTTTAATTCGATGACAGATGAGATCGAAGACAGATGAGATCCGTAAATAGAGGTAATAGCACAAGTCGGGTTCCACCGGAGGCTTGTTGTTCAGTTTCTTGATTATGGTGTCTTGCAATAAATCTCGTTTATCTAGATTTACACGACATATAAGTGACTATCCGAGGAACGAGGTATTTATGAGAGAGCTTAATGCTGATGGACTTTTAAGATTCCTAATTGTAGAAAATGCTGTGTATTGTTGACATAATTATGATGGTGAATGAGTATAAAACTCTACACCATAACAATGAAAACTATGTCACTTTTATATTTGTAATTTTAATATGTTTTATTATAATTACTGACATTTCAAAAAAATTATAAACAATTAACAAATATGGAAAAATTACATCCCTGTAGATTCTTGGTGCTCTCTTCTCTAGCGGGAGAATTTACGAAGCTTCGGTAGAGTAAGAAGGGTATTTCCTTTCCCAGCGTGAGATTTAACTCTGTTGGTACATGAAAAGGAAATTTTCTTTTCAAACTCAAAGAATACTAAGTTTACCTAAATTTTATTGATTTGATCTATTTTTAATATTTTATGTATTTCTCCGTGTTCATGTGATGTTAATTTGGACTTGTGCTATTATTTTGCCTATTTACAATAAAATACGTTGACTTTATGTTATACTATTATTTCAAGTAACAGAACGCCTGCTAGAAACAGCAAAAGGCAAACAAAAATTATAAATAGTTGAGGAATAAAATGGTGAAAGACTAACTTGCGTAACACCCAAACATTAACAGACAATTAGTGCTAACATATGAGGAGAAAACACACGAAAGGTTATGGAGTCAATTAGGCATTTAACAAGGCGTGTCTACAAATTCTTAACGCATTTAAATGGCCAAGTGTCGCGGTCTCTCCCACATACCTTAAGGGGCACTCAAAGTTTCGTCAGTTCCACCCGTCAGACGTAAACAATGTCTCCAGACAAACAAATACATATCTTGATACATGAGTACATAAGGCTTATGTTGCGCTGGTGAGGAGAATGACGAAACAACAGGCATTCCGCACGATCCTGGCGATGTGACGAGAAATTGTTGTATCTTAGAGAATTGGTTGCTAATTAGTAGGGCAAGGTTCGTCGGTCTACAGTAACAGCTGCGATTATGCAATCGAGTTACTGTCCTGCAGTGGACTAGTTACTAGTTACGGCTGCTAAAAGCTTTTGTGAGTACTGCTCAGTTAATTTGGAACACAATACTCGGTGCTCCATATTCTAAATTGATTGAAATCTTCGACTTCAGAGGCAACTGGAAACTGGAGTAACATACCCACAGACCTCATTGCTATTGTCCTAGTTGTAAAACGTGTCGTATCTTACCTGAAACAAAAATAAAACATTACCTTACAATGTGGTTAAGTACAGCCAATAATGCTTTTAATTTGCGGAACTGTTTGATAAGAGAAGCGAAACGAGAAGTAAACGAGCGAAGGAAAAGCGAGTTGAATTTAATCTACGTGGCCAATCGTTTCTCACATCTTCGAAGATGACGTCATTCAGAATTGGCTGAAGGTTCGTGAATAACAATCACTATAACCTTTCAAAGTTCGATATTCACTGTCGACACAGTCGTATGGATGGGGTAATATAGTTAAGTAGACGATTATGGATTGTATGTAGACAATTTAACCGCTAACATTGTCATAAGGATTCCTCGTAATCGTAAGATGTTCGCACAGCGGCAGTGTCGGGCAGAGCACGGCACTGACTTCAAGGTCAACAAACCTCGCCTGGTCGTTTTACTACCAAAGTTCCAAAACGTGTGAACTGGCGAGAAGCATTTGCAGGATTCCCAAAGAAATGTTTCGCAGAGCACAGCGGAGTAGCCAGGGTACAGGGTGGTGCCGGGCCGCGCGTGGCACGGCCGACGGCCAAGGTCACTGCCTCAGCGTGCCTTCGACTGATCGGTTTACTACACACGTGTGGAAAATAGCAGCCTGTCACATTGTTGGCTTCAGAACCAGGAGTTCATCTATCATACGAGGGTAAAACGAGAACAGATTTAAGTAGGTATTTCACAATAATGCAAAAACTTGCAATTAGAATTGGAATTCAGCATAATGTATTTAACGTACCTACGCATTTAATTTTATCGGCCATTTAAGTATCTTGACTTTTAAAGAGTTGCGCAAGTGATTTGTGTCTGGGAACTAGTTTTGAAATGTTATCAGTTAATATAATATTTGCAATATATTGAGAAGCGAGGCAAAACGTGCCTACAATATAATGCAAAAAAGGTGTTTATGTAAGCATGATCTGTTTGCTAATAAAGCTAAGTACTGTTTTCGGAGGGGTTAATGACCAAGAACCGTGTCACAAAATATGGTTGTCATCGTGACGAGTTATTTTCGCACCTAGTCGCGTAAACACACACCTATTAGTAGGTAGTTCTAATTTTAATGCAAGTCCAAAGGGCAGACTTATAATGACATCACAATATCATATCTGTGCGGCAATTACAATTTAATTACTTGTGTTAATTTTTTTTTTCATTTAGCTCTAATCGCAGCGCCCGCAAAACAGCACTACCGAGAACCAGCTGCATTTTCTGACTTTGTTGAGAAAATTCGCCCTAGATCGACTATATTTACATAAAATATTTTTGAATTACCTTTATTTTAAAACCTTCCTCTTGAATCCACCTACGCTTAGGTGAAAACTGGAGCGAAATCGGTTTAGTATTTTCTGAGATATTTGTGGACAGACACACAGACGCGATCGGTGACTTTCTTTTACAATATCTAGTAAATTTTTATTTAACCCTCGTTCATTGAAACATGTAAAGAAATCAAGATTAAAACATCTTCGCCATAATATTGTTAACAAATGAATAACACAAGATTTTCCAATAACGCAAAGTTAATTACAACGCTGTCTTTCACACGTCTGTACTGTCACCACTACTCTCAAGGTTGATGTCCTTTTTATGGACTTATCCAAAGTGGTAAAAGCAATAACATTACGTTACGATTATTTTTGATATCGACGACGACATTTGCCCAGTTCCGTTATACTCCAAATTGGGTGACCATTTTATATTATTGGATCGCGTATGTTGATAAAATCAACGTACTTAATACATAATGCACATAAAACTTTAAGATCCAAGTCGATAAATGTGAAAATTAACGTAATGCACTTAAAAGTTAAAGATCCAAGTCGATAAGTGTGAAAATTAACGTAATGCACTTAAAAGTTAAAAATCCAAGTCGATAAATGTGAAAATTAACGTAATGCACTTAAAAGTTAAAGATCCAAGTCGATAAGTGTGAAAATTAACGTAATGCACTTAAAAGTTAAACATCCAAGTCGATAAGTGTGAAAATTAACGTAATGCACTTAAAAAGTTAAAGGTCCAAGTCGATAAGTGTGAAAAATAACGTAATACACTTAAAAGTTAAAGATCCAAGTCGATAAGTGTGAAAATTAAAGTAATACACTTAAAATTGCAAGATCCAAGTCAATAAATGTGAAAATTAACGTAATGCATTTAAAAGTTAGAGATCCAAGTCGATAAGTGTGAAAATTAACGTAATGCACTTAAAAGTTAAAGATCCAAGTCGATGAGTGTGAGAATTATCATGAGCTTCGATATATTTAGTACATTTGGAACAGAGGGAGATGTTCTGATGTATAAGTCGTAGACATATCGTAGAATTGATAACTTCATGATGTAGTTGATAATTTCGAGAAAGTATTCTATTTCATGAAATGTCCAACTAAAACTGACAATATTATTGAAACATCATAGTTTAATGATATTTCAATCCACGTTTGACCATATAATTAAATATTATTAACAACACAGGTAACACAGCTAACACAGGTATCTCCATACTTAAAAGAGGGTCTCAAACCATGAAATGTATTTTAGATTAAGTTTACCGAAATAAAATATTTGTATTGTATTGTATTGTATTATTAATGTAGTGTTTTCATGATGCCGCAAAGGTGTTCAAACAGATTGTTTTTCTTTTCAAGGTATAAAAAAAACACGAAGACGAATGCAGAAGCTCACTACGCTTTACTCCTGCCTTCTCCTACTAAACTATAACGGCCAAGTCGGACTTCCGCTCTCGCCTTCTATTTTACGATATGATCATTAATATTTTGACCATTACATGAAGTAGCCGTGCGTTTAGCTGTTCATATCGTAAAACGCTGATTATTCAATTATCTGACCAAACCATTTCATGATGTGACCGATAATTACTTTTTGATGATGTGGCCAACCATTTCATGAAATAATCTATTCTTTGATATCGCCACGACATATACATTGACGATAGCGGTTTGCTCCGAAACTCACCGAAGGTAATATCGCGAGTATCCGATACTTTTAAAATGTTGGCCCGTTTATTTCGATTTAGACCGATCTTTGGACGACAGTACGAAAGAATTCAAGCACATCGCTTTGCTCGATTAATGTATGATCGTAAGTATGAAGATAAACTTCCTCAAGGCATCGCAATGCAACCATGGCCCGAGCCTAGCCGAAAGTGATTTCTTCCGCGGTGAATCACGTCACACTCATATACAAAACAGTACAAGATGCGAACCATAGCTTTCTACGTGACTCACGAGGCCAATAGGCCGATTCGCCTAATATATTTTGACCACTCGAGTTTAGGCAATAAGCAGTTGAACACCAATTGCCGTATGGTCATATTACAGCTGGATTTATTTATAGCCGTGCATGAAGATGTAATTTGAACACTGAAGTATTTTACGAACTTTGAGATCTTCACGGCTGGATATCGTGATTATTTTGTAGTATAAAGTAACCATGTGAGGAAATTACGTGTCAGTACTAATACTAGATACTCCTACACTAATAATTTGTTTGTGACTAAGCGCAGAGGTAACAGTGTCATATCATAGTGATAATAAGGAGCACAACACAAGTACAAACAAAGCCTAGGCTATGAAATGCTGTATTGCAAAATGTTCGTCACCCAAGAACCCTCATAATGTCAAAGTATTTTGTTTTGTACTAGCTGTACGCGGCTTCGCACGCGTGGTTATTTCTCTAGGTTATAAGTACTATATCCAAGTAAAATAATACTAACATAGCAACATTTGATCAAAATTCCTTCAGTCGTCAAAAAGTTTTGATCGATTTTGCTCGGTTTCTTCTTATCGGATTGAGATACCGAGTACACCAGTTTTTAAGTCAACTCTTATGCTAACACTGAAAACCGCAACGCATCGGTCCAGTAGTTTTTACGTGGTGCGTAAACAAACAAACAGAAATACATGATTAAAAAATTAAATGTTCTTGTTTCAGTAATTTTGTACAGACTTTTTCGTACTTATTGTTTTATTACAAGTATAGATAAGCAAAATAATATCACTTTTACAAGTCAAAAAATCTATAGAACACTGAAAAATAACCTAAAGAACCTATAGAACACTAAAAAAGAACCTACTTATAGCTCACTAAAAAGATCTACAATGAATACCGCGGCAAAGCTCAGATTTACTTCATCATTGCCCAGTTCACACGCTGTCAATGTACAGAAAACATACTGAAGGGTACTTAATTTAAATCCCTTTCGTAACAGCCGAGCTGTGTCCATAATTCGCTCATACATATTCATCCAAACACGAATATAAATCGGATTACGTTTCGCCGCCGAGAAGCAAAGCGACATGTGCGTCTGATGAAATCTTAAATTAGAATTTACCACAACATTTATTAACATAATTTGAACAGAAGTGGCTGAATGGTCTGATCTGATACAGACCTAACGGATGTTTAGGAGGAGGGGGAGGATAAGTTCTGATAAGCTGACGCGGATGAGGAAATTAATAATGATTTTATTATAATTATGTCAGATCGAAAAGTAACTTTGCAAATTACATAAAAACTAGTAGTGTGAGCTGTAGACCTCGCGAGCACAAAGCGGTGCGTAGCGGTGCACAGTAGCGCCGTCTAGTTACCTTATTATAAAACTAACATTAATAACCAACGTGCTCCATCAATCCCTACCTAGTCGGTAAAGGGCTAATTCCACTGCTAGAAACATAAAAATGAGCAATATACTGCATTTTGAGGAGCTATTCTGCTCATCACGCCGAAGATCCTCGTCAGATCTTCACCAAATTTTTATGAGAACCTTTTGAAGTTACTACCTTTCAATAAAAAAAATACCATCGTAATCGGATATAATAATAATATAGGCGGAGATATTCAGTAGCAAAAAGGGGTTTTTCCCCATTTTTGGAGGAAGTAAAAAAAAATGCTAGCACTGAATGCTAACTGATTATACAGTTTCTTGTTTGTTACAATTGTTATCAATCAGTGTCACAAGTCACAGCGGGCCGGTTACCTATTCTACGAATCTTCAGTCTGATTACAGTGCGCGAGGAAATTAAAATTATTTTAGATACATTAATTTTAAGTGGCAAATTAAAATCAAGCCTTTTTATTTTCATACAGTATGTTCATCATCAGCCTATATTTGTCCACAGCTGGACGTAGGCCTCTCCTAATGCACGCCACTGAGCTCGGTCTTCAGCTCTCCTCGTCTATTTTCTGCCAGCCGTTTTTTACAGGTCGTCACTCCACCTGGCCACAGAACGTCCTACGCTACGTTTGTCTATAACGTGGTCTCCACTCGAGAACTCGTCTACCCCAACGGTTATCGGTTCTTCGGGAAATATGACCAGCCCACTGCCACTTTAGTTTGCTTATCCTTTGAGCTATGTCGGTTACCTTGGTTCTCCGTCACATATCTTCATTACGAATCTTGTCCTTCAGAGAAACTCCAAGCATAGCTCTCTCCATAGCTCGCTGAGCGACCTTTATCTACTACCTTGTTTACTTTGTTGTGGACTAGTTTGACAGTGTTCCAAGTTTCGGCTCCGTAGGTCATGACTGGTAGGACGCACTGACTTAAGACATTTTTCTTCAGGCACTGTGGTATGGATGACGAGAAGACTTAACAAAGCTTGCCGAATTCTGCCCAATCCAGCTGAATTCTTCTGTTGGCTTCCTTCTCGAAGTTGTTCTTACCTAATTGCAATATTTGCCCCAGGTAAAAATATTGTTGGACAAATTCAAGAGGTTACCCATTAACTATAATCGGTTCCGGGTGAACTAACTACATTCGGTTCCGGGCGAACAAGATCGTTAAGCATCATCTAGGTTGGTCAGCATACTTTGCAAGTCTTGGAGCCACTCCCGCACTTAGGAAGATATCATCGGCAAATCGGAAGTGTGAGATATTCTCGCTATTGATATTAATTCTCATTCCTTTCCAATTCAGCGTCTTAAACATATCTTCCAAGGCATTAGTTGAACAGTTTCGGGGATATAACATCCCCATGTCTCACTCCCCTGCGCTGTTGGATATGTTTAGACTGCAGGTTTTGTACCTGGACACTCATAGTCGCGGCGTCATACAGAAACCTCAGCAATTCGATGTATCACCACATTTTTCATTAAGTTAGGATAGATAAAATAAAAATGTTGTTTTTCAAGAAGTAGTTTACATTAAAGTTACGTTTTGAGATTAATAAGGAGAATTCCTAAAAACATTATGAAATAAACAGAAAAAATATATTTTTTTCTTTATATTTGTGTTTGGCTGTACCAAATACAATATTAGATAACACAAATATAGAACAAATAGATTTATAAACACATTTTTCTAAAGTTCAACTTTATGATAATCAACATATTTAGCTTTGCTCTTTCCTTTCATAACGTAAGAAAATAACAGTGATTTAAAAAGGGGTAGCAACTTTAGAAAAAAAAAAAGGCAAAACCTTTTGTTCTTCAGCAGCAGAATCCAATGTTATGAATTTCATTTTTTCGTTTTTAGGTGCAGTTATAAATCGTTTGTATGATTGTTATAAAACATATAGATTAATTTCACACATCTTCCTATCTTTAAGGCCAGGGTAGCTCCGCCTCTACACTCGGTTCCCCGGTACCCGCAACAAGCACTTATGTGCCTGCGTAACAAGATTGAATATCGCGAGCGCTGTTTGAAAACACAATTTAGCTCGGAACAAAATGACGTAAGTTTTAAAAGTTATTTATTTTATTGGCAGGCTAATAATTTAGTTAGGTACATTTTGTCTTGACAGTGGATAATAAACTATATTTTCTTGCTGTGAGATTTATTTTAGAGATATAACTTAAGCCGTTGAGTGGAAAAATAAAAATATTACTGAAAATAATTTAATTTTTGATAAGAAAATGTGTCGAATGAAATTCTGTTAATCACGTTTTTGTCTTGATCACGGAGAGATAAAGAACTCAAAAACATATAGGTTACGTTTCACATTTATCAGGTTTGTGGTTGACCTAGCATATTTACGGAAAAAACCCCTAAATATTGGAGCTTGGTCTTAACGGTTGTCGTAGCTGCCATAGAGAACCCAGATAAAAAACTCAACCTGGATATTTTTAAAACAATCTGAGCTTAGAGGCTGGCCGTGAATTTCTAACAAGCTTTCATTCTATCGATCGGACATTGCCCAATAACCTCACATGGGTGCACACGCGCACGTATCCGTCGGCTTAATGTTTTTGTGGCGGATATCGAAGCGGATTCGACCGATACGTCGCGCCGCTTTGCGTAACGAACTCGTCTCGAACGACCTCATATTTCTCCCGAACATTGCAAGAGGTTTTTCTCATGACGATGTTTAACAAGTTTTTATTTTATGAGATCTATACAACGACGGAGTTTTCGAGATTTTAAATTGTTTATGAAATTCAAAGATCAGTCACCCTTGTCCAAAACGAGGGTATCTGTGCGTTGTACGTAACGCTTAAATAAAATAGGTTTCATTCTGTATAAACATGTTACGGCAGTTACAAAAAATAAGTTAAGAGTATATGAGTCACATATGATACATGTGGAAAAAGGTCAATAAAAGAGATTTTTATGTTGTTATTTGACCTTAACTTAGTAAATACACAATATATAAACCCTATTTAAAAATCTGTAAAGTCTTTAGACAAATTACTCACAAAGTCACTTGTAAGATAGTTCACGCACAGTTTTGGACGAGACTTAAGATTTGTGGGAGAGAAGATAAAAAAACAAAACAAGCACAAATTAAAAATGTATAGATTTATAATATAAATTTATAAAAACATGACGCGCGAACAAACATACAGACAAACAAACAGACAGAAACGATTTAAAAAAAAACGGTTTCGGTAGCTTGTTTTAAGTACCCTAGACCTTTTTTTTTAATTATTTTCTTTGTACAGACTATTTCGTTCCTATTGCTTTATTATAAGTATAGATAGATACATGATCCATAAAGCGTGGGTGAATTTCCAGTTCCAATAATTTAAAATACACCTGGCGCCTGGATTATCTATACTTATAATAAAGTAATAGAAACGAAAAAGATTTTTGACGGCTGAAGGAATTTTGATCTAAATATGTTGGTATATTGGTATGTTAGGTCTTGGAATAGTACATAAAGTACTTTAACCTAGAGAAGTAACCACGTGTGCGAATCCGCGGGTACAACAGCTAGTGGTCAATAAGGAAATAAATAAAAGAAAGTTAAGTCCATGTAGTGGGAGAAATAATCTGTGTTTCCAAATTGTTGTAACCCGACAAGCCCTCAATAAACCTTATCGCACTGGCTTACGATCAGTGAAAGGAACCTAGAACCTTAGGGCAATCTTAAGGCTTGTTTACCGATCGATTTGGAGATCCTGGAAGATACTATTTAGTTGGATATTATCTTGAAGACGAGTGAATATATTGTGGACTAGCTGTGCCCGCGTGGTCCTTTCATTTAAAAGTAGCCCATACGTGTTATTCCAGGGCCAAAGTACCTATAAAGTACAATATACTACATTTCTTCAAAATTTGTTCTGCCCGCAAATAGTTATTTATCGATTGCTCGGCATCTAATTATCGGATTAAGATACCAAGCAACCCAGTTTTTAAGTCAAACCCTAAGCTATCCAACGGTGAAATCCGCATCGCAATCGGTCCAGTAGTTTTTACGTGATGCGTGAACAAACACACAGACACGATTTAAAAAAATGCTATATTATTGTTCAGTAGCTTTTTTAAGTACAATAGACCATTTTTTTTATACATAGTTTTGGTACTTACTGCTTTATTATACTCGTAGGTATGAATGCAAATTAGTAGATATGTACATTTAGAAAAACAATAGTCAGCGTTTACTTATAATTTACACATTGAAGTAGTCAAGATATTTTAACAAGCGATCAGCGGATAAGAAAAACGATTAAGCACGTCAGTCCAAGCCTGCAAATAATTATCTAGGGAAGGAAACCTAACACATGGGCCGTGGGAAAAAACGATAATTCTCCGTACTCTGAAGTTGTTTCTCAGAACTTAAATACGTCACACATTGTCAACAATCGGCAGACATCATCGAACGATCTGTCAATAGGTATGTAGGTTCCAATGTCGTTAACTCGCTCCACTC
This sequence comes from Alsophila aescularia, assembly GCA_946251855.1. NCBI lineage: Eukaryota > Metazoa > Arthropoda > Insecta > Lepidoptera > Geometridae > Alsophila > Alsophila aescularia. The sequence goes on from OX276381.1 coordinate 33,497,013, forward strand.
CAACTTATCGATTTAAGCCCCATATTTTTTATGTTAAGTGATTTCATTTCAATGTTAAGACTGAAGGTCAGCTTTGATTGTTTTGTATAGACATGATATCATTAGCCTTTATACATATTTTTTTTTGTTACGGGCTAGGCAATCGTTTGACCACGATCTCACCTGATGGAAAGCGATGATGTGGTCGAAGGTGTAGCACGCTTGCCTAGTAGATACCTATTCACTCTTGACTTGAAAACACCGGGGTTATAATTTACCGGAAACACTGACGAGGGCAGGGCATTCCACTCCTTTGCAGTTTTTATAATAAATGAAGAAGCGTAACGCTTCGTTCTTGTGCGAGGTATTTCAACCATGAAAGGGTGGCGCTTTGCTGATCGTCTAGTCGTACGGTGATGGAAAGGTGATGGGGGAATCAGGTTGTGCAGTTCTTGTGCACACTCTCCATAGTGCAATCTGTAGAATACCGCCAGGCTTGCTACCTCACGTCGATGCGCCAGACTTTGAAGCTTACTCTTTACCAGAGTGTCATCCCCAATGAGCCTGATAGCACGTCTCTCAATTGAATCCAAAGGTTCGAGCTGATACTTGGCAGAACCGTCCCAGAGGTGGCAGCAGTACTTCATACAAGATCGGACCTGTGCTTGATAAAGATTCAAAAGCTGTCCCGGTGTGAAGTACCGCCTAACCTTAGACATAATACCAAGTTTTTTTGCAGCTACCTTGGCTTTGGATTCAATATAAGACCCAAAATTCAGGTTTGATGTGAGTTCGACACCCAAAAGCTCCAAATGGTCGCCTATTGGTATTGTTACACTTTGGAAAGACGGAGATCGGTGTAGAGGACTCTTTTTAGCAGAAAACAAACACGCTTGCGTTTTAGTAGCATTAAACTTAACCAGGTTAGCATCGCCCCAATCGGACACGGCTTCTAAGGCTAAATTTAAACGGTCTACCATAGCCTCTCTCTGAAACTGGAAAGCGTCACAGCTGGCTTGAGCATTGGAAGTGTATCTCTCAACTACAGTACTGTCATCAGCATACCCAAAGGTACCGGGCTTCAGAAGGTCATTAATGTGCAGTAAAAACAGTGTAGCCGAGAGAACCGATCCCTGAGGTACACCCGCATTGATAGCCATTTGATCAGACGAGCAGCCCTCTAAGACTACTCGAATAGATCGTTCCCTCAAGAAATCAACTATCCAATTGCATAAGCCAACAGGTAAACCATATGAGGGAAGCTTGTTTCAAAGGCCATCGTGCCAGACCCGATCAAATGCCTTCGATTATGACACGCTCCATACACTTACAGAGTAAGGAGGTAATCGAGATGGGACGATAATTGGCCGGATCAGCACGACTACCCTTCTTTGGTACTGGTTGTACATTGGCAAGCTTCCAGCTCTTCGGAACTTTATCTGAGTGAAGAGAGAGGCGGTACAAACGCATTAAGATGGGAGACAATTCGGGCGCAGTTTTTCAACACAATCGCTGGAATACCATCAGGACCACTGGCCTTGTTCACATTTAGAGCTCGAAGCGTTGTGAGAACCTCCTTCTGGCGAATGCGAATTTCGGGCATAAAAACTCCGCAATGAGGAAGGCAGGAAGGTGTCTTGCCAGAAGCATCTAGATGCGAGGCTTCTGCAAAAAGAGAAGCGAGTAAATTCGCTTTGTCTCCAGCAGTGTGAGCTAGTGATCCATCAGGTTTCAGCAATGGTGGCAGTGAGGGGCGGCAGAAGTTTACTTCGACCGACTTGGCCAGGGACCAAAAAGCTTTGCTACCCGCGGGGTATGATGCCAGTTTGGCCCCAATTCGACTTACGTGATCAAAATGGGCCTTCCTAAGTATCTTCTTGCAGGTCTTAGCGGCAACGTTAAATTTTCTCTTCTTAGCCCGAATATCAGAAGACTTGCGCTTTCGAGCATCAGCCCAGTCTAGATATGCCGCACGCTTTAGAGCCACAGCATGACCACAGCTGGATCCAAACCAAGGCTGAGCTTTACTGGAAAGTGTCTTGTCACTGAATGGAATGAAATATTCCATTGCCTGACATATTACCTCTGTAAGAGCAGACGCGCCAAGGGTACGATGCAAGGAATTGTCGCATCTCGTCCCAATCTGCTGAGTTGTATCTCCGCACGCGCCTATTTTCCTTAAGGCTAGGATCAGGTGGGGAATACACTGAGACGGACTTAACCAGGCAGTGATCAGAGCTACCAAGAGGTGGGGATACTGATACGGAGTATCGGTCTGGTTCAGTCATCATCAACAGGTCGAGACAGTTGGCAGTGTAACCGTCACGGTCAGGTACTCGTGTCGGCTCCTGCACAAGCTGATACATGAGGCGAAATTAAAATGTTACACAGTAGACTCTTAGAGCATAGTCAAGTGTAGGTCGAAGTTTTTAAGAACCCTTGTGGTGTACGACTTGGCCGTCTTCCACAGAGCTTTAGCTCATTCATGGCTCGAGAACTGAAAAGGTTTGCTGAGAATACAGTTGAAGTCAGTATACTCTTTATTTTTATATCTGTGTGTCTATCTGTGGCATCGTAGCTCGCAAACGAATGGACCGACTCTGATGCGTTTTTTTTGTTTGAAAGCTGATGTGAATGCGATGGTTCTTAGCTATAATGGGGGAAGAGGGGCAGGGTGAGGGTTGTAGCTCCAAAACGAACGGTCCTATTTTGATGCGGTTTAATTGTTGATGCGAACGAGATGGTTCTTAGCTATAATGGGGGGGGGGGGGGGGAAGGAGGAGTGTCAGGAGTAGGTATACATTTTTATTTTGTGCTTGTTATGGATATAATAAGGAAGTTAACTGGATGAAATAACATAATGGTAACGTTGCGCATTAATAAATATTTTTTCTCGTTATCGCGGTCGCTGGAGTTGTCGTGTTAGCTAAACGTCCGATTACGGGTAAAACCCACTGATTGTTCGGTAATTAAAGGTCACTTACAACAGAGTCTGCATTAGAACGAGAGTAATAGGCGTATTTAAATAGAATCGGAGGTGGCAAGTAGGTGGCGCTCAATCATGGTCTCGCCTTTACTCTTCTAATTCGGTATGAGATTACTTGTAAGGACAATAAGTTCGATGTTAATCAATGAAAACAAAATTCCTCTGTTTAGAAGTTTAGATATGTTTTAGCAAAATCATAGAATTGATAACTTTATGATGTGGTCAGCTAAAACTGACCATATTGTTGAAACATCAACGTTATTTCAATCCACGTTTGGCCATATCATTAATGTAGTTTTCATGATACTCGTACCAAAAAAAGTTCAAACAGATAAGTTTTCTAAGCAAAAAAAAAACACGAAGACGACTCCTCCTTCGCCTTCTATCTAACCTATCACGGCCAAATCGGGCTTCCGCCCTCGCCTTCTATTTTAAGATATATGTACACTAATGTTTGACCATATCATGAAGTAGCCGTGCGTTTAGCTGTTCATATCGTCAATCTAACCTATCACGGCCTAATCGGGCTTCCGCCCTCGCCTTCTATTTTACGATATATGATCACTATGTTTGACCATATCATGAAGTAGCCGTGCGTTTAGCTGTTCATATCGTCAAACGCTTATTATTCATTTATCTAGCCCATTTCATGACGTGACAGATAATTTCCTGAAATATAACTTTTTCATGACTTGGCCAACCATTTCATGAAATGATCAATTTTATGATATCGCCACGATAGATAGACAAATGTATAAACCCCCCCTTTTTAATCCTCGTGTAATTTACGTCACAAACAGAATAAAAGAGTATTTATTGCCTTTGTTAACAAAGTTTCCCCGCAAATGTTTATTTCCTGTTTGATAACTAGTGATTTACATCACACACGCGCAAGTACAGCTGTGTTACTCCAAGTCCAGAGTCCAGATTAGCCCAAAGGTACCAAGTCCATGTAAAATTCCATCGCCATCGATTTTATACCATTTGTAATAACACGCGATGTTACAATATCACGATCGCCGCGAAGTGTGTCAACAGCGGCGGCGCGTGCGCAAGACATAAACGTCGTCTCGTGTGACACTTCTGTTTGATACGTTTGCGGATTCAATGGCAACGAGCCAGGTGAAACAACAATCCACGACGGTGTTTCTTACTTTTTTAAGCATGCCGGTGTAATCTTGACACGTGAAGATTGATGGCTCAATTTCTAGGGTTTCGTACGTCCGAACGAAAAAAGGAACCCTTATAGGATCACTTGTGTGTCTGTCTGTCCGTCTGTCACAGCCAATTTGCTCCGAATCTACTGGAGATTAATTTGAAATTTGTTACACATATGAATTTTTGATTCAAACACGGATGAGTAACGTAAATAAATGAATTTTGAATATGGGGAGTCAGAATTGCAGGGTTTTTTTTTTTAAATAATTTAATTGAAAACTTTAAAGTGGGATATTTCAAATGAAAATTGGACCCCCCACCCCCCTCCCTTATCTCCGAAACTACTGAACCATTTTTTTAAATACGGAAAGTAGTTCTTTGCTTATAGATTACAGGAAAACGTATAAGAAGTGTATAATCATGAAAAAAACTCTTAATATTGTGAGATCACATACATCGCACGGACCCCTCTCTACGCAAATTCGACTCGCACTTTTCTTTGAGAATTTTGATCTAAAGGAAAATGCGCGAATTTAACGGCGATGAAGTAATTTGTACAACATCTATACGTATAATGAAGCAGTAAGTAACAAAAAGTCTGTACACTATACGTAAAATAAGCTACTGAACAAGAATATAACGTTTTTGAAAATCTGTCTAAGTCTGTCTGTTAGTTAGCGCATCACGTAAAAACTGCATGACAGTTTGCTAACTGGTTTTCACTGTTGGATAGTTTAGGGTTTGACTTACAAACTGGGGTACTTTATATCTTAATCCGATGATTACAAGCCTTGTTAAACTATTTGACAGCTGAAGGAATTTTAAGTATTGGTATTTTAGGTCCTGGAATAGCACATAAGGTAATCATAACCCAGAGAAATGACCACGCGGGCAAATCCGCGGGCACAGCTACTATAAGTAAGAAATAAATAATAGTTACTAATAGGATGGTCAGTCAAAGTAGCTAAAGGAAATAAAAAAAACAGTTTAACTTCGTCGAATGAAAACTCCGCATTGCAGGCAGGTCGTTATTTGAATACGAAGCCCAAACCTTTCTATCCGTCGTCAGTTCTACACAAATCGAACTGATTTCCAGAATAAACGATAAGTCATCCTTCATCAATCATGTATTGTCTTAGCGGGAGAAATCAGAAAGCCCATCGAGGAATGACATGTGAAAAATACTAAGTGGGTTACATAGTAGGACATTTGGGTTCGTTCAATACGAGCTTCAATTTAAACCGAGTCCGCCAAATTGATCGCGGTGGTCGTTTGACGTTTCCGAGCATTCAGCTTTTTAGTACTTTGTGAGCGTTAAGACGAATATGCTTCAAGTGTAACGATTCGTCCTCACGAATATTAAAAACTAGACCTTTGAATACGATTAATTGAGTTTATTCTTTATGTGTAATAAATGTTCTCCGATACACGATCAAATACACTCCAGAGCATAAAAATCGCACACTACCTACATTTTCACTTTGACTTCTTTTTAAAACATATTTAGTTTTAAATTAAATGTTGGTTGCATATATAACTTAAATTTAATTAAATTACACACTGTTAGCTTTCTAAAAACACATAATTCCTAGTCATGACCTTCAAAATCATTACAGTAGCATAAAAATAATAGAATGACCCAAAATCGCTCGTTTCAGGTAGCGCTGTTTCTGGGATTTTGAGCAGATATAAAAGTGTAATAAAACAATAAAATTGATAAAATAAACATTTATTAATACGAGGTATTGCCTCCTCTAGCCTGAATTACAGCTTACATTCGATGTTTCATCGAAGAATATTTTTTTTTTACATAATCCTGCGGTATGCTATCCCATTCTTCCTTAATTGCGGTTTGAAGCTCTCTGAGAATCGTGGGCGCCGTGTTTCTGGCTCGTACTTGTCTTTTCAGCTTGTCCCATAAGTGCTCAATGGGATTGAGATCTGGGATTCGAGCAGGCCACGCCACAACCGGTACATCAACCTCCTCCAAATACTGGCGCATTATAGCAGCGGTGTGTAGTCTTGCATGAAAATGAAATTTTCGCCGACAAATCCCGAAAAAGGCACTACGTGTTCTTTCAGGATCTCTTCGATGTAACGTCGGGAAGTCAGTCCTTTGGATCGACTTTCAGTATTGGGCCCTGTGATGAATACAAGTTCAGTTTTCGCCTCTAGTGACATGCCTCCCCAGAACATGCGCCGTATGAGACACGTTCAGAGATGCAGCATTGAGCGAAACGCTCACCGGCTCTTTGGTACACTCTACCCCGTCCGTCGTTACAATGAAGACACATCCTGCACTCGTCGGAGAACAGTACTGCCTTCCGTTGATCCATAGTCCAATTCACGTGATCTCGAGCAAACTGAAGTCGTGCTTGTCGGTGGGCTGGGGTCAATTTCGGACCAGTTGCTGGTCTGTGCGCTGTCAGGCCTCCTTCGGCTAGTCTTCTTCTAACCGTCCACCGACTGACTTCCACTTCTCGAACTTCCTGGAGCTGCTGCATAAGTTGAACTGCATTCAACCGGCGATTTCGTAGCGATGTTTTGACAGAAAACGGTCATCGCGCTGTGTTGTAGCACGTATTCGGCCTGTTCCTCGTCGCCGGGTAAAGCCACCAGTCTGTTGATATCGCTGGTATACACGCCGAACAGCATATCCGCTTAAGTTTAACTATCGTGCCACTTGACTTTGGTTCTGCCCAGCTTCAACTAGTGCAACCACTTGAGACGCTGCTTCCGGTGTGGTATCCATTTTCTTGTTCTGAATTATTCGATAACCTTTCTGACTACGAGTTGGTATGCAAATTAAGTCATTTCAATCATTCCCTAATCTTTTATACCTGCTAATAGTCATGCAAACCGCGCTACCTGAAACGAGCGATTTTGGGTCATTCTATTGTTTTGTTGCTACTGTAATGATTTTGAAGGTCATGACTAGGATAATAACCCTTACTTTGCTTTGCCGTAGTCGGGTAAAAATAATAGCCTATGACACTTTATAAATGAAGACGAATCGATTGACACCTCGCTTGTCAAAATGGCACCAACAGGAGCGACTTTGCTGTAGTCGGGTAAAATGGATGGTATTTAAACGAGCGAACATAAATTCAAATTAAATGTGTCAAAAATACTGAATATGACTTACTGAAATACAAAGTGGGCGAAAGAATGAGGGCGACAAATAATTAAGAAAACAGCGACTTGAAAATACAAATTTTTAGCAATTAAAATTCCAAGTGATAATAAAGGATAGAAAAAAATACTGAGTGGGCGAAAATTTTCATGTTCAACCTAACTTACCTACCTAGTTTTTTTAGGCGCAATTATATAAAAAAAACATAGCATTTTCGCCCACTCAGTATATTTTTCGCCCGCTTTAGTATTTAACGCCGCTCGATTTATTTATGTATTAAAGTATTCCATTAACAAACGCCAATCATTGTCTTATTCGCCCGATTAATAATATCCCAAAGAAAAATGATAGCTGGGGTTTATTTTTATTTTATTTTATTTATTTATTCAGATCTTCCAACAATTGTTACATTAATCCATGCATAAAATAGTTTTTTTTTAATGATAAATGTACAATCTATTACTACATGCGTTTATGAATAACAAATTTTGGGCATAATAAATACAATGTAAACATTTAACTACAACATTGGCCTGCCGCAGATTGATGCAAATAATTATGAATACCAAAATAACTCGGTACCTGCATTATTTATAATTATTATATTATAATAATTAACGAAAAAACGAGGGTATTAAGTGCGTCGCACACCCGACCGGCCAACACAGTCACAATCTAGCCTTAGGTAAAAATATTTAAACATTAGAACAAATTATATATCTATGTATTAGGCACCTAACCTACATAAAGGGCATCTTTCAAAATATTGGCTTCCTGATGATCTACTTATCGCTGTAGAAAGATATAACATATTTCCGAAATTTGGAGAAAGAATCTCGAAATACGAGTATATACATGATCATTACAATCATTAAGGAGCTTGCAAAGTCTTGGGATAGGTGAGTTGCTACCAAGAACTGTTTTACGTGATGGGGCTACAAGATTCCGCGGGTATCTGTATGGTACCTTAAGTTTAAATTTGCTTATGAGTTGTGGGCAATCTACTTTGTTTCGAAAGATTTTGTCTAAAAAAGCAAGATTTATTAAGTTTCTACGTTTTGAAAGGGAAATCACTTTGAAATGGCCAAGTCTATCCTTATACGATCGTATTTTAGAAGCTACTCCTGAAGTCTTTGCCAAATGCCAGAGGAATCTTTTTTGCAAACGTTCAATCCTCAAAGAATGAGTAGAATAGTGTGGTCGCCAAATTGTGCTGCAATACTCAAGGTAACTTCTAACAAGAGCATTATACATCGTTATTTTAGTGGTAAGTTTTTGAAAACTTTGGAGTTGCGTATGACAAGTCCGGCCATCTTAGAAGCTTTTTTTAATATGCTTTCGATGTGGGGCGTGAATGTAAGTTTCTTATCCAGAACTACACCTAGATCGCGTACGGTTTCAGCTTCTTTCAGAGTATTATGTTCGATGTGATATGAAGAAGGAATTAATTTTAATTTATTTACAAATAAATCCCCACTAATATATATAAATTAAATGTTGTCTGTTTGGAGAGCTTTCACGCGATAACGGCTGGACAGATTTTGATGAAATTTGGAATAGGGATAGCTTATACCCCGGGAATAAAACATATTATGATATTTTTCATCATCATACTTCCTCTCAAACGTCAACGGATTTTGATGAAATTTGGAATGGAGATAGCTTTACACCCTGGAATAAAACATAGGATACTTTTAATCGCGGAAAATGGTAAGTTTACACGGGAAAACTGGAAAATGTTGATTACTCGCTGTAAGGAACGATTCGATTACCATGGAAACGAAATAATAAAGTCTGTCAAAAAACATCAAGAGCGTTAGTGCTATACTTTTGAATTGGTTTTTAATATCCTAGAAGAACATAGGTTGCTTTTTTTCACGGTAAACTGTAGTCCGCGCGGACGAAATCTAAGTACTCCATAAAGATGAAAGACCACAAAGAAAGATCCATTAGCATGGTTTAGCAACAGAATAAATAACATTTAGCTCCCGTGTAATCCTTCCCCACACAACAATTACCGGGAAGCGATTGCCCTCGCAGTAAAACGGGAAATGTCCGACGCCTAGCAACAAAGTCGCCTGCAATACAACACGCTTTTCCGGATCGACCCTGTTCCGCATGAAGCGCAAATCAATGGAATTCAGCTGATAAGAGAGTACACGCAGACGTTGGCATTTAAACGACAGCTGCAGGAATGCTTTAATGCGTTTAGGGGCTATCTAATCGGCAATCTCTGGGGCAGTTGCCAGGAACGTAGTCAGGATCAACTGTCGGGGGTTAAACAAAAGCAAAAAAAGTTTGAAATAACCACTGAAGTTACGCCCTCTTTCGTAAATTGTCTGCTTTAGTCTTGAGTAAACTAGTACATATTATTTTTATTCAATTAACATCTAAAAAGAAAAAAATACAGTTTCTGGGGAATGTTTACTGATATCTGAAACCTAAAGGATTTCTAAACCGAGTGGGACATAGATCTAGTTTTAAAGGGGGAAGATACGGCACGCTTTAATATTACGTAAACAGAAACTGGACTAGATACAACTACAGGCAGACACACCCCATCCACCCATATCCATTGTCGTGCTTTCAGTAGCATCAACAACAAAGATAAAGAAATATATGCAGACTGTAGCGCGAATGAGACTCACTGCTAACACGTGCTACACAAACGTCACTCCGATTGTAGCTATAGCCAAAGAGGGTCAATTGTTTGGGTTGCATCTAATTTATGGGATTCACGCTTAGCCGATTGTGACTATGACCAAAGAGGGCCAATTGTGTGCGTTGCAACTAATTTATGGGATTCACGCTTAGCCGATTGTGACTAAGGCCAATGAGGGCCAATTGTGTGCGTTGCAACTAATTTATGGGATTCACGCTTAGCCGATTGTGACTAAGGCCAAAGAGGGTCAATTGTGTGCGTTGTAACTAATTTATGAGATTCACGCTTAGGGGCTAGCTTACCTCATCTTCCCACTTTTAGTTACATCTATGGAGTGAGATGATTATTTTTATGGTTTATTTTCGTATTCAATTAATTATTTTGCTAACATTCACTTACCTAATATTTGAAGCCCCCTACTACTACTACTACTGGCCTGATTCAGCCGCATTGCGATTAGGTGGAATTGCATGTCCGTCGTATAATTACAATTATATTATACATTCAAATTAATAGAATGTCTGTCGGACGAGACACGTGTCGTAATTTACGCCATAATTAATTATTAAAGTGTGTATTATTGTGTACTTATAAACTTATTACTTATGCATGTCCTGTAGTTTCATCACATTTTTTATGTTGTTTGGCATAATTATTACTTTCTTCTTTAGTATTTTGTTACTTGATCTTTACTCCTAACGGACTTACTAACTAACCACCAGACGGACTGCACGCAAGAAGCCGACAACGTCACCTGCATGCAGTAATGTGCGGTCGTATCTGACAGCACGCGGTGGTGGCCGCGCGGGAGCTAAGTCAGGGCGGCAGTACATATATTATACCTAAACTTCGGGGCCGTAATATTGGGGTTCATTCAGTAGAGTGTCAAGCGCTCGATGAGTCGAGAGCCGTGTACTTAACGACCTACTTACGTAAACTTACGTAAAGTTTTTGTCAATTTTTTTTTCTCTTAACTATGAATACCAAGGAGAAAGCTAGAAGGCACTGCATAGCATTCGGTCTGACAAATCTCGTAAAATACCTACATACCGACATTTTATTACGTAGGTAGCCCTTTCTGTTTCATTCATTATTTAGCATCGAAGTCGGACAGGCACCTTTTATTCATCAAAGTGTAACCTATTATGATATAATCAAATAATGAGGTACTAGGTCTATTCTGATAAGAGTGTCACTATATGTAGTTAATAAAACTATCAACATTTATAACAATAAGTAATAAAATAATACATTTTTACATAATTGTTTATTCGGTTACAATATCTAAGTCATATTATATCACAGAATAATTACTAGTACAAGTACCTAGTCATATCTTGATACAACCCTACCGAGCGTAAAAGTGACAGAGCGATTCTGAAACGATTAGAGCAATGGAAGCTCTCGCGCGTCGTGATACGGTACATTCTAGCCTGCACGCAATGGGTGAGCGCCTTCTAGGTAAATATAATTAAAAGCTCGCAGCGCTGTGCGAGTTAAATTGCACTTTATTTGCGTTGTAGCGAGAGTTGCTATGTATTTAAATGACTTTACTCAGTTATCCTTCTGTACTTGTACTATTATTTATTCTGTGGCTAAGTATACAACATTTACATGGAAGTAGACACACAGTTGTCACTGATTCGAAGACTAAAACGAAAAGGTTCAATGGGGATTAAATCCATTGTTGCAATAAAGGTGATTATTTTATACTCTAGGTACCCTAAACTAAGAAAATAAGTTTTTTTTTGTCATCTACTTTAGAATGTTCATTGCTGCTTTTGATGAATTTAAGTAATGTTTTAAAGGGATCTATCCATCCATTTTTCTACACGTCCATCACAGCCGTCGAAACTGCGCAAAATACGATTGACAGCATGCATCGACACGACTCGACTGCGTGCAATTCTAGTCATGATTGCCGCGCAGTCTGCGCACACAGTTGAACGTGTCAACTGCACACATGCAGTCCGTGTGATGGACCCCTTAGTTCTTATAGAAAAAAAACCCTATAAATTTGTATAAAATACATGTTTCCCCCTTACATTCTTCTATTTATATAAAATACAAAATAGGCAAGTGCTTACTGAATTAACAATTTTCCTGTTTTGTAGGAAACCGCAATCTCGAGTTCAAAGACCAACCGAACATCACAACAACAAGACTCCGACAGAACTTGCATTTATAATAATCAGAAATAACATTGGAATGTTTCGAATTACAAAAGGTGCCCAAAAAGGAGAGATCGTTCTTTAATTGTGTCCAATGAGGGCCACAAGATCATTAGTGGCCAAAAAGCGAACAAGGGTGATAATCATGAGTCGTTTAAACAACCGTGCAGGGCTAAAAGTGGTGGCAATCATGAATGATTTTCGCGTCGACATAACGTGTTCGATTTCGCAGGATTGGTAATGTTCTTTTGAATTCAGATGTTTTCGTATTATTATTATAAACTTGTCAATCTGCTTTGAGGTTCAGACTGTCTGCGAGAAATATTACGCTTGGTTTGGGTAGTTCATAGTTCATTTATTCATAACAGGGTTACGTAAGCATTTTACGAGAATATAATTAAATAATTTAAATACACCTGAGTATACATCACTTCAGGCTTCTTAATACAATGAAAAAACTCTTAAAAAAAAAATATTCAAACATCTTCAAAAATATATTCATCAAAAACAATTTTTCAATAAAATCATATTCTAATACCATTCAAATAATCTTAAAAATTTTAGATTGTCGTCCATAATTATATTACTATTAAAATACCTATTGGTATGGTTTCGTTGGTGACATAGTCAACTCTTCAAACGAGGTAGCGCCACTCTTTAGGATTAGACTCCGAAGGGACCTTAAGGGGTTTATACTATTATTTTATTCTGTGCCTAGAACCAAGAATCTATATCTATACTTATAATAAAGCAATAAGAACGAAAAAGACTGTACAAAGAAAATAATAAGTTACTTAAAATAAGCTACAGAACAAGTTTTTTTTTAAATCGTTTCTGTCTGTTTGTTCATGCATCACGTAAACTACTGGACCAATTGCGATGCATGTTTGCATGTTTTTATTGGATAGCTTAGGGTTTGACTTAAAAACTGGGGTACTTGGTATCTTAATCCGATGATTAGATGCCGAGTAATCGATAAAAACTAACTGACGGCTGAACGAATGTTGAAGAAATGTAGTATATTGTACTTTATAAGTACTTTTGGTCCTGGAATAACACATAAATACATAACATAACAACAAACATACGAAATAAATAAATATAAGTATTCGGGACAATTCCACACCCAGCCACATTCCACACCTAGCCCCAAACTAGGATACCCTGTACTACGGAAAATAGATAACGGATAAACATACATAGATACACATATTACATCCATGACTCGGAAACAAACATTTCTGCTCATCACACAAATGACTGCACCTTGCAGGATTCGAACCACTACCGTTTGATTTCATACTAGGGTTACTAGCGACTACACCAACCGGCCGTCAGGGACGTTAGCTTATAAGACGCATGTAGCATGAATTTATACGTTATTGGAGCCATCGGCGCGCCTTGGGAGAGGCCAACATCCAGTAATGGACTAATAATCTGATGCTGACTGATGGCGAGAGCCTAGCAGCACCTGCGTCTTGCTGCGGACAAAAGAGGGCGAAAGTCGTGGAAAAGATGGAGTAGCTATACAGCAGACACTTATACAAAAGTTGACTTAATTTATGAGAACAATTGGTGATCAAGACGAGCCTCATGATTACGAAATCTTGACACTTGAAAGCTATAACATCCATTTATGGCAGGCGGATCCGGAAGGCGTTAGTGTGCGGATGTTAGAGCGTTAATAAGGCGATACTATGTTCTGTGTAGTTCGCCGCTTCATAACACTTTTATGGCAGAGAACTTTAACTTCTTAAACTTATGAGATTATGAGAACAAGACATAAGTACAAAAACTAAAAAAATAGCTTGACACAATTGCGATTAAGACGAATCGATTGATACCTCACTTGTCAAAAACGGACCAAGTTTTTAGTTTGGACACATAACCCTTCCATTGCTTCACCGAAGTCGGGTAAAAAGATAGATGGAGCAAGGTGGCTGTCAGAAAATGGATGTGAACGAAGATTAGGCCAATAGCGCGCCTTAGAACAGGCGTACGTCCAGAAGTTGATGATGATGATGAAGGAATGAGGCACTCTCCAGAAGTGATAGATAGATAGATAGATCGTTTCATAAACCGGCAAATCATAACCGACAAATAGTTACTCATCAGGACAATCGCGCTAGGAACGCTATTTTTTTATTTAACTCTACATTTAAATCTATGTAGTTGCATTGATCGTGCCACGTGCGTGGTTACAAGAAGACATATCTCAGTCAACTGGGTCAAACTCTGTTGGCATTATATCGATACTTAGATTGAGATTTGACAGTTTATTACGAGGTTTTTAACCCCCGACGCAAAAAGAAGAGTGTTATAAGTTTTACGTGTGGATCTGAGTGTCTGTCAGTGGCGTCGTAGCTCCTTAACATGGACCGATTTTAATGCGTTTTGGTTCTGTTTGAAAGTTGATGTGATCGAGTTGGTTCTTAGCTATAATTAATGTCGGGAGTTATTTAAATTTTTAGTGTATGTTATTTTAAATGAGCTTCCTACTTTTGGTCTGAGCGTGAGCACTATTCCCGTGGTGGATAAAATTATTTGTAATTCAAATGGACTTACTTAATTGTACTAAAAATACTAAATAAAATTTATAGGGACCACCCTTATCAAATAAAGAAGAATCATCCAAATCGGTTCAGAAATCCCGGTGAATATGAGATCTACAGGAGCGATTGGAATGCGGTTTTCACTGACAGCTTAGCTTAGGCTATAATTTATCTATGGCTTAGGTTTTGTTTGACTTAAAATCTGGTGTACTTTGTATCTCAATCCGGTAAACGCCGAGCAATCGATAAAAACTATTTGACAACTTAACAATTTTTAAGAAATGCAGTAAAATGTACTGTACTAATGTTTTGGAATAACACATACGTTACTTTTAACTCAGAAAAATGCACACGCGTTGATAAATAAAAAATAGTTGAGCAGCTAGTTGATAAATAAAAAATATGAATTTATAAATTTACGAGTGTTTTTCGAAGTCGATAAATAGGTATTTAATTTGCTAAGTTAATTAAATAAATGCCTTCCTCGATACCTTCCGGGAGGTAATGTCTGGACGGAAATGGGGGAGAACTTTTGCCCAGCAGTGGGAAAATATAAGTTAAAAAAAACCTTGTATGTCGGGAAATCGACGAGTCAAAGGATTCAGAATCAGATCGCAAGACTAAAAGAGACCAATACTGTTCGCGTCTGAAAATGCCTTGTGGATTCCCAGGATTGCGTTCTTTATGGAGTGTAATGTAACCTGACTACTGGGTTTTGATAACCTAATTCTACTCTGAATCAAGCTACTAAAATGATCGATTAAGTCAACTGATAAAAACCACTGTCTATCCTAGTGACGTCAGAAATCAAAAGTAGGTAAATAGGTACATACTCGTGGCACACAAAGAGTATCAAACCGTAAAAGTGCAAATTAGTGCTAATTTTAAATGCTCAGTGCTCTGCTTTCTGACGTCACAAATGTATCGTAGTAGATATACACAATATATCCAGTCTCTAAACTAACTGTCTACCAACTAGTAATTAGGTATCTACGTCAAACTTATTCTATTTATAGAATTAGTTCAGCTGATTTAACAGAACATTTCGAGTTTAAACGGTTACGAAATGAAGGGTCAGCTGTTGTATGGAATAAGTTTCAACACCAAAATGTGTTGTTCTCTATTTCTATTTTACTTCTGCTTGTAGGTACCTACTTTAATTTATAACTACGATTGATCTTGTCAATGGATTCTCTGTCACCAATACTACCACCAAAATAAAAATATACTAGGTATGTTTTAGATACCTCAAATATTAATTCACAATTAACCGCACAGCATTTTTCTTGCACGACAAGGATGACACTGGTATAAAATGACGTACCTACACTTTTATGCAGTGGTGTCGTGCGTAAATGTCAAAATCGATAGACACGGTTATAATGAGGTCATCAATAATATTTTAATAACAAACATTTACATACATATTCATTAGCACAATTTGACTGGCTCCAATATCAAAACTTGTTTAATAACAACGTAAATTTTGAGCTGCTTTCATTTTGAACTCAATTTGTAGTGTTGTTGAAAACCTGCGAATAATATTATTCGTATAGTAAAAAACCTAAATTTTGTACGCACGGGCATTTTTTTTCGACGTAAAAACACCTTTGACCCAACCCCGTACCACAGAATAATAACGTAAGATGCAGCAGTGTAACAATGGGCGGACTTATCGTCCGTTTTTATTTCCAAACGATTTGTGGATGGAGAGATATTTAACACAACGCAAGACAATCAAACAAACAAAGAACAGACTTTTCTTTTAGGTATGATAGGTAGGTAGATCCACAGAACAGACCTTATAAGTTAACGTAGTATGCGATTTATGTGACGGACCACTTTGTTGTTCCCACAAGGAACGTAAAAAAGCCATCTTCACAGAAAAGACACGTATCATGGAAGATGCGCGGGTGCTTTCAGCCGATTGGAGGGTGTAAAAGGGTTAGCACCCCATCCAAGGGGAACGGGGCGAGGGGTGAAAGTAAGGTTGAGGATATTGAAATATTGGAATATATTTCAATTATACCTAACCATAGCAACGTTAACGCAGGCATTTAGAAAGGTTACAAGCAACTTTGTGCTTGAGCTTTGCACCTGCAGTGTAGTAACTGTTATCTAATCTGCGCAGGTTAAGCGACAGGGAGGTTGTTGACCTTGTTTTGTGATTTGTAAATATGTCACGATTCGCTACGTTGTTTTGGAGACGGGTTTACGACTTTTGTCCACAATCTACAAGTATGATACTAAGCGAAGTATGATACACATGGCTAGCGACATACGTAATACGTATGGGACATGATACCTACGGCATTTACCTACTTTTCTGAGAAAGCAGTAATATTAGACTTATATAATAATAGTTGGTTGAAATACCTCGTACAAGAAAGCGTTACACTTCTTCATTTATTATAAGAACAGCAAAGGAGTGGAATGCCCTGCCCCCGTTAGTGTTTCCGGTAAAATATAACCCAGGTGTGTTCAAGTCTAGAGTGAATAGGTATCATCTACTAAGCGAGCGTGCTACACCTTTGACCACATCATCGCTTTCCATCGCAATTTGTGGACAAGTGAGATCGTGGTCAAACGATTGCTTAGTCCGTAATAAAAAATAAACACTATGTGAAAGTTACACAAAAACAGGCTAAAGTCATATTATTTATTGTGCTAAAACGAAGCATATTTCTGGACTTCCTTAACAAAATAATCTAAATACGAGACTTACACCTTCAGTTTAATATTGACCGTACAAAAACTGCGCAAATACCTATCTGTAACATGTAAATTGAACAAAAGAGGTCACTGTCCCTAGAACACTTGTACGACAATAGACCTGACCTACTTTACTGTGCTTCGTAAACTGTAAAGAAATATTAAATAACCAAATATGCTATAGCATACTGTAATATTTAATGAGCTAAAGGGGAGAACATAATAGCTGTCAAAAAGTGATGCTATTCAGGAAAATTATCGGGGGGATGGAGCAACTGCATCAGACAGATAACTTTTTTGTGACACCAACAAAATAAAATACAATAAGTTAAATAAAAACCGTTTAAAAAAAATTTTAAGCAGAGCCACGTCATGGTGAAACTTAGAACGGGCTATCATAATAAAATACGTACACAAAATTTCATGATGTGCTGATGACCGTTGAAAAGTTCCTTTATCTGAAGCTAATCCTGTATGTCGATTCAGATCATGCTTAACATAAAAATGCATTGTCATCGGAACTGTACCAACATGCATACATTCAACTCTGTAGGATAAGAGCAAGTGGTTCTAATTCAGCTTGCAAGATTTGACCTAAACAAACATACATACAAACATTGAAAGTTAAATAAAATCTTCTAAAAAAACATATAGCTTGAGAATTGGTACAATGTGTAGTCTTATAGCTCTAAGCGATCTCTACCAGACAACCTTTGACAAATATATAAATCCTTAAGTAAATTAAAATATATTTTGAATTAATATTACAAAGAATATTCATTACATTTACAAAGCAATATTGTAAATGTAATGAATGAAATATAAAAATATGTATACCAATGCCATAAATAACTTTATGTTATTCCATTATTAGTTATATTATCCTCATTTACCTGTCACGTCATTATTTTGATCATTTTAATGTCCAATCAAGTTGATGAACTGGTGAAATATGTTCTAACATATTTCACTGAGTGCACACTTCAGTAAACAATGACTATGAACAGTGAACATAATTAAAATGTTTTTTTTTCTCCCCATCCTTACGCAGGACGCTCAGACTTGGTCTTTGACTGTTCAACAAAGGTCCTCACTAGACTCGAGGTTTGTCAGCGAGCGCAGTATCTTGGGAGTAAAACTGGCAGACCATGACAGAAACACAATACAGCGCTCCAAGACTCAGATCTCCGACGAATTCAAAAGGCCGCTATGCATAAACGGGACTGAGCTGGATTGGACCTTTTCTACAAAGTCGTGTAGTTAAACTCACGTTTAGTATTCACATAACGTTAAGAGCTTCCGTGGCGTAGTTGGTGATAACTGCCAAGGTTGAGGTTCGATTTCCGCGCATCTATACTTATAATAAAGCAGTAAATATAAAAAAAAACTGTATAATAAAGACAACTAATTTAAAAAAAGTCTAGATTTCTTAAAATAGGCTACTGAACATGAAAACAACATTTTTTTAAATCGTGTCTCTCTGTTTCTCTGTATGATTGTTCGTGCATCACGGATGGATAGATTGCGATGCAGGTTTCACTGTTAGATAGCTTAGGATTAGACTTAAAAATTGGGGTGCTTGGCATCTTAATCGGACGACTAGATGCCGTACAATCAATAAAAAACTATTGGACGGCTGAACGAATCTTGAAGAAATGTAGAAAAAAAAGCTCCCCAAAGCACTATAAAGTACTAAGTACTTGTTGTACTATAAAGGTACATTTAGTTCTGGAATAACACGTAAGGGCTACTTTTAAATGAAATGACCACGTGGGCAAAGCTCGGGCACAACTAATTTATATAAAAATAATATTAAGAGCTTCTTCGGAGAAGTTGGTGATAACTGCCAAGCTTGAGGTTCGATTCCCGCGCATGGCGAATATTTGTGTGAACTACCGGTATCTACTCCGAGTATGGGTATTTGTGGGACGTAGAAGTAGTTCTGTGGTCAGGATCTATGTATTTAATAATGATCACACTAATATTATTATTCAGAGAAGTGTAGACAGACACTATCATAAACAGGCCAATCAGAGCTTAGAGTTTTAAAAATGATTACTCTCTTATCGAACGGAAAACTTCGTATGTCGGATACAGAACTCCATACATTAGAACTGACAGTCCATACAAAACGTCATAAATGCATAAAACCTGATTAGCGCCATCTATATTTTATCTTTAGAAGTGTGTTTATGTTTGTTACTCCTTCACATCTTTTCGTTACTTACTGCTTTAGTATAAGTATAGATATAACTAATAATAGCTAAGCCATTCATACATATTTTAATCAGTGGAAACAGCCTGGCTTATATTCAAACCAAACAAGCACACTCCAATGATTTCCCGTTTCTTGTATGAGGTAGTGCTTGCCTTTGGTGTCAGAGTTGGTCAGGTTGCCCAAAGGCCTCTGACATTGCTTGCCATACTTTACTTTTTACTGTTATACTTGTGGCGATCCGAGAACCGAACCTGGTATTGTTGGATTCTTAATCGTACTAGTATAGCTCACATTATATTAATTAACTAGCGACTAGCCTTAGCTACCACCCGTGCGATGCAGGGGCGACCTTATGTTTCTCTACATATTTGTCAATACAGAATTTCGTTTCTACCAGTTTTTGATTGACTAATAATGAATAAAAAAGGTTATTGTGACTTAACTACAATAGTTAGACATATAGCCTCGGGACTTTTTTTTGGTTTATGATTAGTAGGTACTATAATCATGTAGTACATTATTTTATGCATCATCAATAGTTTTCGCAGCGCACGCCAAATAATGACTTATATAGGCAAATTTTTGATACCTTGGGTTACATTATTGCAATTATACGAGTAGTAGTGAAATCTAATTTGAAAAAAAATACTCATGTTACTCACTGATAATTTAGCTTTCTATAGATAGAATTTTTTAAATTGGTTTTGTATTTTTTGAGTTTATCCAATATTACAAACAAACAAACGATAAATCAAATCTTTTCTCTTTATACTTTTAGTGTAGATAATAATACAAATGAAGAACCAGAAATCCATCCTTCTTATATATACTTATAACAACTGCTTCAATTAAAATATCTTTGATACTTGTAATAAAGCAGTTACCAAAATCTGTACAATAAATATAATTTAAAAAAAGTCTAGGGTACATAAAATAGGCTATTGAACAAGAATATATATTTTTTTAAATTGCGTCTGTCTGTGTTTGTTCGCGCATCACGTAAAAACTATTGGATCGATTGCGATGCGGTATGTGTTGAGTAGCTTAGGGTTTGAATTTAAAAATTGGGGTACTTGGTATCTTAATCCGATGATTAGACGCCAAGCAATCAATAAAAAAACTATTTGAAGGCTGAACAAACTTTTAAGAAATGTAGTACATTGTGCTTTATAGGTACTTTTGGTCGTGTAATAACACTTATGACGAAATGACCACACGGGCACAGCTAGTTATATATAAGACGGGAACAATATGCTGATGTCCCTTTTGGATTTATTTATATGCATTTTCCCTTGCCAGCCATAACCTGAGACATCTCAATTCTTTTAAATAGCAGAGTGTGGTTTTGGGAAGCTGGCACAGCTGCACATGTGATAATCTATCCTCGTCTGTCTTGTCATAAGCCATCACTTGCATTTGATGGTTGCAGATCAAAGCAACGGGTATTAAACAAAATCTAAGATATCTAACAGAGAACCAAGGTAACCAACATAAGGATAAGCAAGCTGAAGTGGCAGTGGGCTGGTCACATTTCCTGAAGAACTTATAACCGTTGTAGATAGTCCCTGGTAAACATAGGCCAGGTGGATTGACGATCTGCGGAAAGCGGCTGCCAGAAAATGGATGAGGAGAGCTGAAGACCAAGCTCAGTGGCATGCATTAGGAAAGGCCTACAGATATAGGCTGATGTTGAAAGCTAAGGCTAGACAATCTTGGCCCTGTATCTTTCTTCCCTTGGAACTAAATGAGGGCATGCAAACCATGCCTACTTTAACACCTGATTACAAACATTCCTCATTTGCTTTAACAACACCTTTAAAAGCAAACAATATGGCATAACTTATTTTAGGGCTAGTGATAATTTTTGTTATCATTACCAGTTGGGTAACAAAATATATATTCCTCTGTCTTAGATCAAGGTTTTTTTCCGCCTAGCGCCAAGTTTTTTTTGGGCTAGTTCAAGTTTGAGTGCTAAGGTTTTAATTTAACATATTATTGTAATTTAAGTTTAATTGTATGGGTTATACCAATGTTAAGTAGTTAAAACTATATAAACACTTTCATTTTTTCAATCTGCATAATGTTATACTTCTGCAATGTTTGGTAAAAAGACTTCTATTTTTGGAATACCATAACGCAGAATAAATAATAATACTACACAATAAATGTTTGTATGTAAAGACAAAATTCCACATTTTATAGTATTCTTAACACATTCACTGCATTGGCCTCATCGGCTGACTTTCTTTTGATGATATGTATATGTATATATATATAGGACATAATGAACCTGTGGCTAAGCTTGCAAGATATGTGTTATCAGGTCGATGTTTGAGTTTATAAAATAATTGGTTTCATTTGTATGGTCGAAAATACCTTATATTATGATAAATCTCTAGGGCTGGGAAAAACATTGATGTCGGTATTAATTCACTATATATAATCATAGAAATAAAAATCAATCAATATAAGAATATTTTTTTTGTCGTAATATTAACAAGGAGTTTTCATACAAACTACACAAGTTTTTTGGGTCCGTACCGCAAAAGGAAAAAAGAACCCTTAATAGGATCTCTTTGTTGTCTGCATGTCTGTCTGTCAAGACCCTTTACACAGGAATGCAAGGAGGTATCAAGTTGAAATTAATATCAAACACTCAGGTCTGCAATCTCTTGGAGCTGTGGATAAAACAAACTTCTAAGTCAACGCAAACAAAAGATACAGAAGTATATGCTGCTTATTTTGACACTCGCAGGGGAATGAAAACCTATAGGGTACTTCCTGTTGACCTAGAATCATAAAATTTGCCAAGACGCAATGTCTTATAGTACATGTAAAGGGAAAATCCGAAAACTGTAAAATTGTGGTTAAAAAACACTTTTTTTTTCGTTATTACTCGATTTTCGTGATGGACAAACTATTTACATACCTACAAGATTGTGGGTAACCCTCAGAGCGCGAGTCCGACTTGCATTTGGCTGTTTTTTTACTTTATTGACCAATATTAATGTAAAATCATTATATTATGGAATACAATAGAATATTATGCTTCTGGCTTTCTTTTGCTGGTTTTCTGATATCATCAGTAATGACAAACTATTCTTACTGGGAACACTTCAATTTTATTGGCAGTCATACAACATTACTTTATAATACTATTGAATATGATATTCGAGCATTGGACTTGACATATTTTTGAAAAAGTGTAACCTGGTGTGGCTATTGGGCCTTCGGTAAGATCCGATAAAAGCTCCTGGTATTGGATCGAAAGCACCTGCTTAAATATTCTTGAATGCATAAAAAGTAAAGAATGAGGCCATTTTAAAACGGTACCTCCATAGAATATCAGATGTAAGCATCTCGCACCACGGGAAAATCAAATATTTCAGAACCAGCACAGCGGGACACTTATGCATCAGGTTTTAAAGATCCAATAATGCAGTGAACGTGTTAATCAGTAGAAAGATACACATTGTACAAACAGTGACAAGAGGGGATAGGTTAAATAGGTTCCTATTTCAACAATACTCTCTTATCAACCATTGGAATGCTTTGTTTTGGAACAGATAACAAAGTAGGATATGACCTTGGTCACTGACTCCATTCTAGTTTCAAGGATCTTCTGGCTTGTTAACAGATAAAGGCAAGTTTGTTGACTTTACGTTTTATTGGAAAAGCTTCCATATGTAGATAAGATGATATGTAGTGAGTTCCAAGTAGTATGAGGGCTGTTTGATAAGTCCTTTTAAAAACTATTTATAAATCCTTTTTTCTGGTAAATGACATTAACACTGGCAGGCACAATCTTTCAAATGAAGACTATCTAAATTTTCAACAACTATGGAATAATCTGAATTTCGTGCCGTTATAAAACATTTTTTTATGAAGGGTTGCCACAATAAAAACTGAACTTGATTCTGTTCATGGCACTAACGCACCAACATTGCAGACTGTTTATAACTGGATAAATGATTTTAAATGTGGTTGGTCAAGCACATCTGATGCTCCACGCTCTGGTCGCCCAATCGTAGTCACTACTGAGGATGTTGTTGAAGAAGTCCATAATATTGTACACAACGACCGCCGAGTGAAGGTGCGTGAAATAGCTGAGAACACAGGCATAGGTACATAAAATCCTGCATGAAGATTTGGGTATGACAAAGCTGTCTGCACGATGGGTGCCACGTTTGTTGACAATCGAACAAAAACGCGAACGAAAGTAATCCTCGGAATTTTTTGAGTCGATTTGTCACTGTGGACGAAACTTGGGTCCATCATTATACACCTGAATCAAAACAACAATCAAAACAATGGATGGCGACTGGTGAACGTGCCCCAAAGAAGGCCAAGACTGTTTTGTCGGCTGGGAAGGTGATGGCGACAGTCTTCTGGGATGGCGAAGGAATCATTATGATTGATTACTTGGTAAAGGGAAAGACTATATCTGGCCGTTATTACGTAGAGTTATTGGGCCGTTTTAATGCCGAATTGTTGGAAAAACGACCAAAATTGTCCCCCAAGAAAGTCCTCTTTCATCAAGACAATGCCCCAGTGCACACGTCAGCTATTGCAATGGCAAAAATCCACGAGTTGGGCTTCGAGCTGGTTCCGCATGCTCCGTATTCGCCTGACCTAGCTCCGTGCGATTATTACCTATTCCCAAATCTGAAAAGATGGCTTTGAGGGCAAATTTTTTTGACAAATGAGGACTGCATCGCAGACCCTGACAAGATAAAAAAATTGGAAACTCGCTGGAACAAGTGTTTGGCCCTCAAAGGAGACTAAGTTAAGAAATAAAGGTAAAAAAAAAAAAAAAAAACTTTTTAAAACGACTTATCAAACAGCCTTCGTACATATATGCGAATGCCCAGCCCCTGTTTTATTAAGATAACAGCATTAGCTGAAAGAGAAGACGCAACATGTTGAAATTTATTTAAATATTTTTATCTAATTTTGGTATTATTGTGCCATACAGTTGACTTACAGTTCTCAATAACCCACAATTGATAACATTAGGTATCTAGTAAGTATCTGTAGTGTACTTATTGACTGCTACACTTAGTAATAATTGGATGGAAAAAGTATGTAATTATAGTATGTAGTATGTTGTCAGTAATGATTGGAAAACAAAGGAAATAACTATGAAATGCAATTTACTCCAAAAATTATAATAATACCATCAACTATAACTAAGGAAGAATATACAAGAGCTTTCAAGTTTCCAGCCTTTGTTTAACAGCTCATAGCAAATGTTCCGACTAGGATTGGAACATGGTAATTTTATTTTTTGAAAGTTAATACGATACAGTATAACTTAAAGCAATAAAAAATAATGGTGTATGCTCGTTTAGAGCATAAACCAAGGAAATTAAATTTTGAAAGCTCAAGTAAATTTTTTTTTTAGTTTAAGATGAAGTTATTATTATTTTTGGAGTAAATTGCATTTCATAGAAAATGCCTGTGTGTTCCAAACGATACTGTTTTTGTTTTAATATATTAGACCTTTTGGTTCAGAAGTCACAGTTTTTTTTTTACAAAAGGTTGTCAGTTGCTATCAAAAACGTAAAGGTAAAAAATAAAATAAAAATAATTTTATTTTTCTTTCTATTAAATGGGGTCTAGTTTCAGCCAATTTCATATGTGCACTTAAATCAGACTCACACTATATATAAAGTTGAAATGGGCAGGACATTTGGCAAGAAGGAACGAAAATAGGTGGACCAAGCCAGTCACTGAATGGTACCTAAGAGACAGACCACCCTTCCGATGGTTAGATGACATTGTGGGGTAAGCTGGAGGCCAATGGATTAGATTAGCACAGGACCGGAAGGACTGGTGTGAATGAGAGGTGTATACTCAGCAGTGGGTGGATACGGGCTGATTAGATAGATATATTATTATACACTTTGAATATTTAAAAAATAATATACACTTGGAAAACCTACAATCTTGTTAAAATGTTTAGGCTGTTTTGTTTACTGATAATTATTTAAAATTATAATTTTTAATTCTGTAATCCTCTTCACACTTTTAGTGTTAAATGGAAGAGTGTTGCACAAAATAGAGCACAAAGCTTTTGTATTTTACCAATTTTTCATGATTGTTTCGTAAATTATCTGTTTCAACTTTCAATACCTCACTGGCATAAACATGTAAGCGTAAAAAATATATTCATATATACAAAAAAAAAAACAGCAAGTCTTTAAGTAAATTTTCTAACTTTATAAGAATAATAAGAAAGAAAATGTTACAATAGTAACATTATTAACCTATAAGCCGCAGAAAATAATTTTCAAAAAAAAATAACATATAAGCTTGGAGAAGCCAAATTGCAGATAGATTTACTTTATATAATGTCAATGACTCCATGAAGATAAAATGTAATTTTTAGAGATGTGAAGACTACAACCAACTAGTTGGGAAAACTGTCTATTTGGCATGTTTTCTAGTTGGAGACCAGTTGACAAAATACGCAGAATATTGGGCATTTATTTTCACACTGTTTCTGACAGTCCTGGTACTGATGACAGCTGATTTGGTTTCGCTTTATTTGAAGAACTCTGAGAAAGTTCACTTGAGCAATAATTTTTAATCACACTTCCTACTTTAGGTATCAGATCATTATGGTATCATCATCTATTGTCTGCTCGGGAATTGACACAGCGAGCCTGGATTGCCACAAAATTGCTGACTACTACTGCCTACTATTTGGAAATTTTGTAACCAAATGGTCGGCTGATTAGCAAAACACATAGTCGCAACCCATCATTAGATATTTGTAAGGGGTTTCAAGTAGATTGTTAGATAAGTAAAATTATATGGGTATGGATAGTATAGATAGTAGAAATTAGTCTTTGACGGAAGGCTTTTTCGTGAGGTTGTATGGAATTAATACCTAGATGTAGAAAACTTTTAGAGTGATCAAAAATTACAATGACTTACCATTAGAGCTCTTCAGGTCTCTGTGTATAAGAGACATGGGTGCGCCACCGTGCAGATACGCCATGCCTTGCGCCACCTGGATGGCCCAGTCCACCAGGATATCAGGGCGGATCTTGCGACCACTGAGCACGCGGTTGAGCGGCCCGCCGCGCGCGTATTCCATCACCAGGCACAGGTTCGGCTCTTCCAGGCAGACACCCTTCAACGACACTATGTTCTCGTGCTGCAGCACCCAGAACAACCGCGCCTCTTGCAACACACTCTCTTTTATCACTTCGATATCCTCATTCGCGTCTTGGCGAGCCGCCTTAACCGCCACCACTTCGTGGTCCCAGTAACCTCGGTAAACTTTGCCGAAGCCGCCTACACCGATCACCTCTTCGAGCTTCAGCTCGGAAAAGGAAACTCGGGGTGGCTCAACGGCAAGCGGGTCTTCCTCGGTGACATACATGGCCGGAAAGATTCCAACGCGGTCGCCAATCTTGCCCGTCCACCATCCTTCGTCCCCCGATATGTTGGCGTCTTTGGACAGCACCTCGACAATCTCTCCGCGACGCAGCGAGAGCTCGTCCTCACCCTGCGCGACATAGTCGTAGACGGCAGTGAAGAGAGCCAGCGGCGGGCGCTCCTCGTCGGCCGCCATGGCCGCGCGGCCGGCCGCAGGCCGCGGCGGCATCACCCCGGCCGCGCTCCCATCGCCCCGCGGCTCCTCTCTCACGCGCCCCGACACTGCTGCAGCCGCCACCCACCACCGCACATAACGCACACCGCGACAAATCAACTCGTTTGGTTATGATCACCGTATTATTCCGCCATCTTTGTTTTTCACATTGATCATGGCGGTGTTGTATCGGGAGGAACACTATATTGTGGACGCTACGCGGCGGTACCACACGCGACTTTAAAGCTTCGAGGTGATGCGAGACGACTCTTCGCTGCGATAAAGTTAATTAATTTCCATTCATCTATCATACAATTGATAGACGGACGAAATGACAACCATACCGTAGCGAAGTCAGTGACAAACTGACGTTTGGTGTTGCAATAAAATTAACAAGATTTCCTTCTATACGTTTGTTAGTATTTGGTAGAAAACGAAAACTTGTGTTTCTTGGTAGAAAAACTAAATTATCATGTTATTTCCAAAAGAAAAAAGTATTTATTATGTATTATTTTATTTAGAATGTCTTCGATATTTAATGTAGGTTGTAACAACACAATATTTATATAATATTTTGCAAACTCAGGCAAATCATTCAAAAGTAAGAGGTAGGGTGGATCGAGTACTGAAAAACTTTAATAGATGGCGTTAATATAAACTTCTATCGGAACAACACTAAAATGAACATGTTATTCGTATTCTGTTTCAAATTGGGCCATAAAACGCCATCTAGTGAATTATTTTGATCTATTTACTTGAGCTAATGATATAACTTTCAGTTAGTACCTATCAGTTGAATATCCTACGCTCGCCAGTAATATATTCATCTATGCCTACGCTGTCTTACGTAGTATTTATATACTCTTTGCTACGCTGTTGTTTTTGTTGTTTTACAATTTCACATTCAGACTGAAGATTGGTATTTTTTTTATTTAAAAGTGTAATATATAATTATTTCATAACTGCCATCACAAGGTCCCATGGTGTAATGGTTAGCACTCTGGACTTTGAATCCAGCGATCCGAGTTCAAATCTCGGTGGGACCTGCCATGAATTGGTAACATAATTTTTTATTTTAGGATTGTTATTATTGTCTTTTTTTGCAAGGTCCAGCATTTTTTATCATCTAACGCCAAAGTTCTCAAAAAAGCGAAGATAAAAGCGAAGCTTGAACCCGGCGAGATGTAAAATGTTAGCCTGTGGGAGTTTGAAGGGATGCTGGGTAGGGGAGCATTATTGATCGCGCGAAAATGGGATAGTCGTATCCATTCGCGGCGACCACCCAGCCCGTGGATGTCGGACCGCCTTTGAAGCTCGAAAACACGCTGATACGCCTTAAAAACAAGACTTATTAACCAAAAATATTACGGAAAGACTTCAAACCACCGACCACGCGATAAAGAAATGTGTTAAACAAATGTGCCGAGTGAAAACCTGGCGTGTCGACCCTAAACATTCTAAATGTGACATGTCATAGTGAAAATTCATAAAAAAAACGTTAATTCCTGTTTTTTACGCCTAGTACAGTGTCAAATTAGAATTTAATAAGCAGATTAAAGAGTGTGATATTTTCAATTGTAAATGTACGCGCTGTGTCCGATCGTTTTGCGTGAGATTTAGAGATAGCGATGGCCGATTTGTTTTCTCCAGGTTAAGTGGATAGCGATGAGGAAAATTAACAAAATGTGTTGTAGAAATAATATATTCGGCGGTGAGTTTTGCCTCAAGTGGTGCTGGCGCAAACGCTGGCCAGAAATTAAGTTCGCGCTGCCGTACGAATAGTATTAAAAAAATAAACTTTAAATAGTCTATATTATGTTCAAAACTAAATAAAATCAACCAAAATGAATACGTTCAACGCCCCGACTACGCAGATCACTGCTATAGACAAAATGACTACAGTTAAATGTAAAACAGTGGATCTGGAGGGATATGTTATTATTGTGGTGCAGACGAAGGATAATAAAGTTAAATTGTATGGTAAGTACCTACTGTTTAAACTCCTCAGCAGACAGGCTCTCTACATATTCTCGGGACGACCGACAAGGTCTAAAAAGTTCTTTGATTTTTAACGCCTGACTCAAACGCCTTAGCAAGCCACTGTGATTTAGTGAAGGATTGCAAAGGTTGAGGCACAGAATAAATTATAGTTGGTCCGGGGTTCAACTAATTGTACTATTATTTATTCAGTGGTTCAACCTCGTGACTGAACCAATAGTAGTAATTGTACCACTTGTACCAGTTTGGGTGTTGTAGGACCATTGTTTTTGTATGTAGTGTCACCAGCGGCGTCAAGCATGGGTGCGTAATGGCCCCTACTCTCTTTGCCGTTTACTTCGCCTACGTACTCAGGAACTCTTACTATGACTGCACTGGACAAATATGCCTAAGCATCAGAAGTGACAGGAACGTCTTCAAATTATCTCGATTTAGAGCTAAGCGATCGGTACAGGAGCTCTCTATCGTGGATGCTCTTTATGCTGATGATGTCTGTTTGATGTCAGTAGCTTGCAATCTTACTTAAACCAGCTAGACGAATCGTGCCGAATGTTTGGTCTTAATAAAGTGTATCTAAGACCCAGTTGTTGAACCAACCTGCACGCACAACTACACCAGATCCAACGCCGATATCTCTAGGTGGTAAAACTCTTGAGAAAGTTTCATCCTTTCGGTATCTTGGTAGCATTATCCGTGATGATAATCGTCTAGAAACCGAAATCTCCTCACGGATTGCAAAAGCGGCGGCATCCTTTGGTAAGCTTCGTAGAAGAGTTTGGGAATCGCATGATCTTAAGTTACATACAAAGATTGCTGTCTATAAAGCTGTCGTACTACTACCTATTCTGCTTTATGCAACCGAGACATGGTCTCTCTACAGAGGGGATATAAAGCGCCTAGACACATTCCATATGAAGTGTTTACGCTCTATTCTTCGTGTACTAGAGTAAGTGGCAGGACCGAGTACCAAACTCTGATGTACTGTGAAGAACGAAGCTTAATGGCATAGAGTCCATGCTCATAAAAGGCCAGCTGAAATGGTGCGGGCACCTCGTGCGTATGAATGACACCTTGCCTAAAGCTGTGTTCTACTCACAGCTGAAGGAGGGAAAGCGCAAATCTGATGGTCAATTCCTGCGTTACAGAGATGTCCTTAAGCGCCATCTAACACAAAGCTGTTTTCTACTCACAGCTGAAGGAGGGAAAGCGCAAATCTGGTGGTCAATTCCTGCGTTACAGAGATGTCCTTAACCGCCATCTAACGGCATGTGACATACCCTGTGACGGTTGGGAAGTGCTTGCGCAACAGAGATAACAAAGGCGCAACTATGTTAATAAGGCTGTTACAACTTCGAAGAGCATCATCTTAAAGATCTCGATGCGAAACGCCTTTACAAAAAGAATCGTCCCAAGCCTTCCTACACCTACACCTACAATTCTTCAAGTCAGATGCACTTTGGCTTTGCTAGTCATATTCGCTCACACAAGCGATAACAAGGTTCGCCGTTGACGGATAGGTACGTCATGGAGGACATCATCATCATTTAGTTTCTCAGATGCAGTGAATCTTAGTTTTATAACAAAATTATTATTATTTCACGTTAGGTGTTGAAGACATTATTGAGTACCTAACCTACTGCCTTCTGAAACAGATCACAGAATAAATAAAAGTACTTCGCTGTAATGTCTGCCTGACCCTTAACTTTATCCATCCGTCTAGCTAGCGAGAGCCTGTTAGGTCGAGGCTCTTCGCTGCAAAGCCATGCAATTATCTAATTAAAATATTCCTATATGTAATACTATAACCTCACGGCAAGGCGTCAGTCCTTTTATTGTAGAACTAGCTATGTGCTCGGCTTTGCACGCGTCATTTTTCTGTGATGTATAGGTATCGTAGACCAAAACTATATACCAAATTTCGTTCAGCATTCGTCAAATACTTTTTTTATCGATTGCTCGGTTTCTACTCATCGGATTGATATACTAAGCCTTACTAACACCCGTTTTTAAGTTAATCTCTATGTTATCCATAATTGAAAACCGGATCGCAATCGGTTCAGTAGTTTTTAAGTGTTGCGCGAGAAACAAACAGACAGACACCATTTAAAAAAATGTTATATTCTTGTTCAGTAGCTTATTTTAAGTTCTTATTTTATTTTAATGGTCTAAGGACCATTTACTAATTAATTATGTTCATTTTACAGACTTTTTGTTTCTTACTGCTTTATAAGAGGTATATAGATAGATTCATTTTTTTATCATTCATAGGTACTATTATTAATCCATACTTCCACATACCGTCACTCCTCGGCTCGGCCTCGGCTCGACCGTGGCGGTCTCGGCTTAGAATAAGACCCCTCCCAGTCCTCCGTCGTAAGAGATATAGCGGGATGAAACACCACAAAAACGGCCCCCAGTCCCCGGCGGCTCCGTTATTCCTGGCACCGGTAGCAGCCATGGTAACGGCGGAGCAGGGGGTGCTAAGAATCCCCTGCATCTCTGGACCTGGCAACTTATAACACACGCACCTTGAGGACCGATGGGAAGTTGATAGAGCTGGAAGAAGTAGTAAGTAAGTTACGCTGGGGTATTATAGGGTTATCAGAAGTCCGAAGTGAGGGAGAGGATACGATAAACCTCAATTCCGGCAACTTACTCTATTACCGGGAGGGCAACCAGCAGTCCCAATACGGTATCGGGTTTCTCGTCCACAAGTCCATCGTCAACAACATTGTGAAGATCGAAAGCGTTTTGAGCAGGGTGGCATACATACTCAGAATTACTGAACGGTATTCGTTGAAGGTCATACAGGTGTACGCCCCACACTCGAAACGCCCGGACGATGAAGTGGAGGCTATGTATGACGACATTTCTAATGCCATACATGCCGAAAACACACTTCACAGTGGTGATGGGGGACTTCAACGCACGGCTGGGCATAAGGAATGGCGATGAACTGAGAGTGGGACAGTTTGGATTAGGACAGCGGAACCAAAGGGGTCAGCGATTGGTCGACTTCATGGAGAAGGAGGGACTCTTTATGATGAACTCCTTGTTCAAGAAGCGCCCGTCCAGGAAATGGACGTAGTTGCGCCCCGGCGGTCATAAACACGAGATAGATTTCATTTTGACGACCAATAAGCATATATTCAATGATCTCTCTGTGATCAAAATGTCGAGTTATAGCTTGCTTAATAAACAGATCTCCAAGTCAACGCGACACGATTTGCGTTCCTATAATACTACTTGTATTAAGAACTCAATAGAGCGGAACCAAAGTGTTCGCAAGAGATCTGTCTATTGGGCAAAGCCTATCGACGAAGCTGAAAACCGAAATTGGCAGCATCGTTTCGTCGAAGCCAGAGATTTGAGTGAGCTCGAGAAGTTATATGGACAATTATACCTACACCTCATCGCGTAGTCCTCCTAGCACGACTAGCGATGCAAGAGCCGGTTGGAACCGACATTATACCGAAGATATCCCGGGCGTCAGCCTATACGAGATCAGAGTGGCTCTCAAACAGCTTAAGAGCAACAAGACACCAGGGGAGGACGGTATAACGACAGAGCTACTGACAGCGGGTGGAACACGGGTACTTAAAGTCCTTCCGAAGCTGTTTAATTCCGTCATCCTCGAGGGTAATACGCCAGAGGCGTGGCACAGGAGCGTAGTGGTTTTTTTTCTTTAAGAAAATTAATTATAGTGGTGGTGTATATTATAGTAGTACGTAAGAATGTACGTTTATTATTTTATATAATTGTATGTAACTACTAGGTTTATATCTTTTATTCCAATTTTCTATTGTGTTTTCCCAATTAATTTCATTATTATTATTATTATGTAATTTTTAAGTGCTTATTGATGGTTTATGTATTTATTTATTGGTTGAAACCACCGTCCCTATTACCTCCGTTATTCCTTTCCGTGCACGGTTGTCTGGAAGAGATCGCTCTGAGCGATAAGACCGCCCATTGTGACACTTTATTATTAATTTTCAATTAAGAGTTATCTATCTATCTATCTATCTATAAAACCCTCTTGAAGAATTATAGGCCCATTGCGCTGCTGAGCCTCGTCTATAAGGTGTTTTCGAGAGTAGTTACAAACCGTCTCGCTCGTAAGTTTGACGACTTTCAGCTTCCCGAACAAGCTGGATTCCGGAAAGGCTTTAGCACCGTAGACTACATCCATACGCTCTGGCAGATTATACAGATGTCCGAAGAGTATAATCGGCCACTATGTCTTGCGTTTGTGGGTTACGAGAAAGCCTTTGATCCAGTCGATACCTGGGCAGTGTTACAGTCATTACAGCGGTGCCAGATTGTTTACCGGTACATCGAAGTGTTGAAGTGTTTGTACAGCAAGGCCACGACAGTCCGTCTTCAGGATCAGAGCACGAATTCTATCCATTTGCAAAAAGGGGTGAGACAGGGAGACGTTGTTTCTCCGAAACTGTTCACCTCTGTGACGACAATGGAAGATATATTCAAGCTTCTGACCTGGAATGGATATGGTGTTAACATCAATGGCGAATACATTACTCACCTTCGATTTGCTGATGATATAGTCATCATGGCAGAAACCCTGGAAGACCTACGAGTAAGCACAATGCTCAGTGACCTCAATATTGTTTCCCAGCAGTGGGTCTTAAAATGAACATGGGCAAGACGAACATCATGTCAAATGCCCTTGTCGTACCCATGCCGGTTTATGAAGGGAACGATATTATCGAAGCTGTTGATCACTATGTCTACTTAGGTCAGACGATCCAACTGGGTAGATCCAACTTCGACAAAGAGGTCAACTGACGAATCCAACTTCAGATACCACGCAGCGCCTCAAGACGAAAGTTTATAATCAGTGCGTGTTGCCAGTGATGACATACGGCACTGAGACGTGGTCGCTAACTATTGGTCTCATACACAAGCTCAAAGTTGCGCAGCGTGCAATGGAGAGAACTATGCTCGGTGTTTCACTACGTGATAGAATCCGAAATGAGGAAATCCGTAGAAGAACGAAGGTCACCGACATAGTTCTCAGAGTTTGCATGTTGAAGTGACAATGGACAGGCCATACAGTTCTCAGAACCAGCAACCGCTGGGGAATAAGGGTTCTCGAATGGCGACCACGAACAAGCAAGCGAAGTGTAGGGAGACCCCCCACACGATGGACCGACGACATTGTAGCCATCGCAGGAAGTCGGTGGATGGAGGTGGCACAAGATCGTTTGTCATGGCGCTCTTTGGGGAGGCCTATGTTCAGCAGTGGACTTCTAAAGGCTGTCATGATGATGACATGATGATGATGACTTCCACATACTAATTATATAAAGCGAACAAAAGCGAGTCGACGAGTTCTTGTGTGGAGACTGCGTTAAGGCAAACGTAGTGTACGTTGCTCTGTGGCCAGGTTAGCCAGGTGGAGTGACGACCTGCGAAAAGCGGCTGGTAGAGAATGGATGAGGAGAGCTGAAATCCGAGCTCAATGGCGTGCATTAGGAGAGGGTAGGCCTCTCCTAATGCACGCCATCATTGGAGAGGGTAGGCCTCTCCTAATGCACGCCATCATTGGAGAGGGTAGGCCTCTCCTAATGCACGCCATCATTGGAGAGGGTAGGCCTCTCCTAATGCACGCCATCATTGGAGAGGGTAGGCCTCTCCTAATGCACGCCATCATTGGAGAGGGTAGGCCTCTCCTAATGCACGCCATCATTGGAGAGGGTAGGCCTCTCCTAATGCACGCCATCATTGGAGAGGGTAGGCCTCTCCTAATGCACGCCATCATTGGAGAGGGTAGGCCTCTCCTAATGCACGCCATCATTGGAGAGGGTAGGCCTCTCCTAATGCACGCCATCATTGGTCAAATATAGCCTGATGATGAGCAAAAGCTACAATTACTATATGATATTATTACTAAATTTTATTAATCCTAGCTATAGTCACAGTACATATATCTACTACCTTGCTCTCACGTGAAAAAGCTACCACGCGCACGACCACGCGCATACTGCGCGTGCGCACTCGTAGCAAGGTAGTGGTAGCAAGGTTGATTCGTAAGGACTATATGTATATGTACTATGTATTATGATTTGAAGTCGGTTTATTTATTTTTAAATTAGTTTTTTATTTCTACTTTAACCACGCAACATTGGCAAATTTGTGGCAACCCTGCAAAAGCCAAGAATTATAAAAATTATATGTTTCCGATTGTACTAACTGACTTGTTTCTCCCAGGATCCCCGGCAGCAGGTCACCTGGACAACTTGGAGGTGGCAGACGAGATCATCGACGTGAACGAAACCAGGCTCGAAGACATGTCTCGGACGGAGGTGCTGGGACACATACATGAGGTGAACAATCCCGTGATATAAATTGTATTTATGGAAATACAGTTTTAAATTGCTGTTACAGTCTGGGGATCTGGTACGGACATACGGGTACGTTACGTTACGGACTGACGGTCTGACGGACTGACCAATCTTATATGGGTCTCTGTTGTTAGTCGATACCAATATATAAAAGTGAAACGTTGCCTGTTCATTTATTTGGGGAGCTTTCACGCGATAACGGCTTGACGGATTTTGATGAAATTTGGAATGGAGATAGCTTATACCCTGGAATAAAACATATGATATTTTTTATCCCAGAAAATTGTAAGTTTCCACGGGAAAACTGGAAAATGTTGATTACTCACTGTAACGAACGGTTGCCATGGAAACGAAATAATAAGTCTGCCAAAAAATAACAAGAGCGCTGGTGCTACACCTACTCTTGCATTGGTTTTTAATATCATAGAAGAACATAGGATGCTTTTTTTCACGATAATCTGTAGTCCGCGAGGACGAAATCGCAGGTGGGTAAGTAGTACCTAATAATGACAAAAATGATAATTAATTCGGCATAGAATTACTTACCTTACATGCATTAAAATTAAACACTGCCGGTTGGCCGAGTGGAGTGACCCTGACTGCAAAGTCAATCAACTGCCACGGGTTCGAATCCCGCAATGGTGATGAGCAGAAATGTTTGTTTCCGAGTCATAGATGTAATATTCGTATTTGTTTATCCGTTGTTTAGTACCTATAGTACACGATATCCAGTTTGCGGCTAGGTAATTAGTGTGAATTGTATAATACAAAGAAATATAGTATAATACAAAGTATATACTAGTGGCTCTGTGAGCCGTAGACCTCGCGCGTACAAACTTTTTTCTTACAATCTAGCAGTGCACAGTAGTTACCTTATTGTAAAACTAACATTAATAACCAAGGTTCTACATGTAAAGGGATGGACCCACTGGTAGAAACCTAAAAGTAAGAAATTTACTGCAATTTGAGGAGTTATTCTGCTCATCACGCCGAAAATCCTCATTAGATGTTCACCAAATATTTATGAGACCAATTCTAAGTTACTACCTTTCAAATAAGAAAAGAACCATCAAAATCGGATCAAATAAGGCGGGGATATTCAGTATCCCCCTTTTATACCCCTTTTTGGGGGAAGATTTGGGGGATCCTAATCAAAAATCCCCGACGACAAAAAAAACTAAAAATTCGTTTTACCTGTATATCAATTTTTGTCTAGATCGGTTGAGAAATGCGACCTGTAGAGGAGAACAGAGATCCAACCGGATAGACAGACATCCGGACAGACGAACATCTGGACATACGAAAGCATTTTTGCCCAAGCTGTAACGGAGAAGCTTCGCTCGCGCTTCGCGATCACTTGATCAATTATAAACAGTATTAAAATTGAACACACTTACAAATAAAAAAAACAAGTTTACACTAAATAAACAAAGTCAAAGTTAGTGTAAAAAAACTAGCGCAAGTAAAAACGAGTACAGGTTTTCTTCTAGATAAATTAGAAGTGTGACTGCGCTTGACGAGTCTGGGCCACATTAGACCAGAGTGCACATGTTTTAGGGTGATTCTTCAGTGCCCTGATTTTCGATGTCCGGGGGCTTATTTCAAAGAACCCTTTTTTTCAGAGGTAGCTTACAATTCGTATTTAACTGGGATACATATCGGTTTTTACATTCTAATTATTTACAAAAAAAATATGAAATGTTACTACTCTGTAGTGCCCGGTCTCTATTTTCATGAAAACATATGATAATATCTTAAATCAGTCAACTTTATCGATATGTTGAGTGACAACATCAAAAGAGAATTAGTTGTTACATTAACAAAATTAGACAAATAATTATTACCTACATTATTATTCTTATAGCTGAAGAAATAAAATGTGTCCGCCATCATAAAGTTCATATTACTCTGGAGTGCACTTTAATCAGTTGTATCATAATAAAACATAAGGAACTGGCGATAAACTCCTACGTGAGTTGTTTTTAGTCACGTTCCGCGTTTCAGGTAGTGGACGTGTCGGCTGAATCAATTCACTCCGGAGTTTATTTTTACTGTGAAAAACAAGACATTTAGCGACTAATCCATTATTTTTTAGCCGTCTTCAAAGAAGGAAGTTATCAGTTTGATACTATATAAGTATGTAAATATTACTATTGACTGCAATATATTTACATATTTATGATATTATTTCTCATTCCTCTGGACACAAAAACTAAAAAGTTAATTATTTTCTGGATGAGATTAAAGTTTTAGTGAGTTTCAAAACAATATTTATGTTTCTGATCAAACCTACTTTCATGGGAGCATTTTTTTTGTCAAATAAGTAAAAAAAATGACAGTGGCATAAGAAAAAAAAAGCGACCTCGAAGAATCATCCTTTATATCGCGTAAACAAAAACTTCACATGATACAACTACATCTTCACTAGATGCAAACACACCACACAGCTACATTCCCTCCATCGTGCTTCATGCGCATCAGCAACAAAGATAGAGAGATCTACGCAGACTGTAGCGCAAATAGAGTCACTGCTAACACGTGCTACACAAACGCCACTCCGATTGTGACTAAGGCCAAAGAAGGCCGATTGTGTGCGTTGAACCCTTGCACCAAATGTATTCGGTCCACGCTCGAGCAGACGGTACCTCTCCTTCTCTTCTACGCGTCTGGTACCTAACCTTCTCACATTTTTTTATATTCTTTGAGTGCCGAGTCGAACAGGTCATTCGCCTGATGGTAAGCGTCACGCCTGCCCACAACAGTTGCTGTGCCGCCCAGAACTTTGAATTAAATCTGTGAGGGCGCAGCATAGGTTGATTCTTCCTAGGTACCACACTTTTAATGTCTGTCTGTTCGCGTATCACGTTAAAACTACTGGACCGATTGCGATGCGATGTTCACTGTTGGATAGCTTAAATTAAAGAATGGTGTACTTGGTATCTCAAACCAATGAGTAGGAGTCAAGCAATTTTATAAAAAAAACTAAACCTATTAATTTAAAAAATGTGGTTCTAAGTTTTTAATAAAACTACTGGACCGATTGTGATGTGTTTTTCACTGTTGGATAGCTAAGGTTTTGATCTAAAACTGGTGTACTTGGTGAGGATGAGTAGGAGCCAAGCAATGTAATAAAAACTCTATTAATTTTAAAAGTGTGGTACTTGAAGTTTTGAAGGCCACTGTGGTGGTTTTCGTTTCCCCTATAATTGACGTTGTCTTCCATGCTCTGGCTCTAAGCCTAATGTTATTATTACGATGTTGTTGCAGTGCATCTCATCGTGCGTTATCAAGCTCCGTGTGAAAAGACGGAGCGAGACCAAGTTACGTGAGTATCCTATTTATAGCTTCTACATATTTCAACTGGTAATCATATCTATACTAATAAAAAAAACACAGATTTACATATAAATTTAAATAATATAAACTATTTTTTATAGTGGCTCAGTCAGCTGTAGAGTAAGCCTCGCGCGTACAAACTTTATTGCACACAATCTAGCGGTGCACAGTAGCGCCATCTAGTTACCTTATTGTAACACTAACATTAATAATCAAGGTGCTCCAACAATCCCTGCTTAGTAAGTAAAGGGCTGATTCCACTGGTAGAAACCTAAAAGTGAGAAATTTACTGCATTTTGAGGAGCTATTCTGCTCATCACGCCGAAGATCCTTATCAGATCTTCACCAATTTTTTATGAGACTAACTTAAAGTTACTACCTGTCAAATTAAAAAAACCTTCGAAATCGGATTTAATATGGCGGAGATATTCACTAGCTCCATTGTCACCCTTTTTTGGGGGAAGTACTCCCCCAATCAAAAATCACCTACGGTTAAAACATTCTATAAAATCGCTTAACCTGTATACCAAGCTTCGTCTAGATCGGTTGTTAAATGCGAACTGTAGTCCTCTACAGGAACAGCCGGAAATCCGGATAGACATC
The DNA here is from genome assembly GCA_946251855.1 of Alsophila aescularia. Taxonomy (NCBI): domain Eukaryota; kingdom Metazoa; phylum Arthropoda; class Insecta; order Lepidoptera; family Geometridae; genus Alsophila; species Alsophila aescularia. The sequence continues at coordinate 33,536,492 of OX276381.1, forward strand.
CGGACATACGAAAGATTTTTTGCCGAAGCTGTAAACAGAGACGCTTCACTCGCGCTTCGCGCTCGCTCGGTCATTAATAATAATGATATATCAGTCTAATATAAACCTATGGCTACAGAAGTATAATGTACATATGTAACCACTATACGGAGAACCAAGGTAACCGACATAGCTCTAATGATAAGCAAGCTAAAGTGGCAGTGGGAAGGACCGATAACCGTTAGGGTAGACGAGTTCTGGAGTGGAGACTACGTTTAGGCAAACGTAGTGGACGCCCTGTGGCCAGGACCCTCTAAAAACGGCTGGAAGAAAATGGATGAGGAGAGCTGAAGACCGAGCTCAGGGGCGTCTACGTCCAGCAGTGAACAGATATAGGCTGCTGATGATGATGAACCACTATAGTGTTTCAGGAGTCAGTGGTTTTCCCAATGTTTGGGGCTATGCGTTTAATATCCTTTGTCAAACATCACTGATTAAGTTCTATAACACAAAATTGCTCAAAGTCATGTTGAATGTGCAAAAAAAGCTCGTAGGCATATATATATATATCGCTAATATACTCTATCTCATCTCTCTGCGGTGATTCTTTAACGAAGACCAAGACGACCAGTCACACTTTTGGTGACCTGTTTCTTCGGAAATTTACTTCAGGCACCAGTCTCACACAAAACAGGTTTTCATTGTAGTCAGAGTTACCTAAGCAATTAACCTCAAGAACCTTTTTGTACAAGTGAGAAAATAATGAACTACTATTACTAAAAAAAAAACCCCCCCTATTTAAATAGACATTAAAATGAAATGAAAACAAACATTTATAATCCCCATTCACCGCAAGTTGTTAATTTCTAAAAATCATAAGATTCCGGTAGGACTAACTGCGTTTAAACCTTATTGTAGAGCCTTGCTTCTCTTTGCTGTAAATTGCTATGTAACTCGATTACTGAATAATCCCTCAGATTGGAAGAAAAAGTCAGATGTCACTTATATACTTAGTAGCTTCTCTATAATGGATTTGCGCTTTTTTGGCTGAGGCACGCGTGAGGTTAATCTGGCACTTAGACTCATTACCAGCAGAAGAATTAGGTCTTGAACACATATAGCCTTCATAGATCTCGTAAAAGCATTAGATCAAGTAAATTAGAAACAATATATGAACATACTCAAAAATACAGGATTAAACTATAGAAGAATCATAAAAATATACAAAAGTGTGACTTAACTAGAAACCTCGCACAGATGACGTAATTTTTAAGTGTAAAAGGGGTTTGCATTCCAGCGAAGTTAAGTCGTACAGGTTGCACTAACTATACAAATACAAACACCAAAAAACCGAAATAGAAGTAGGAAACGAAACAACAAAAGCAAGGCGTAAGACAGGGTTGCCCTCTTTCACCAACAGTATTTAACATGTTTATAGAAAACGCGATCAGTAAAATAACAGAGTCAGAGAGCGGAGGAATTAAAGAAGGAAGAACGCGTCTTTTTATACGTTACGCAGATGACATGGCGGCAAGAAATAGTATTAGCAAGCACATATTAAAAAATTACGGATATACATAGAAACGAGAATTGAGGAGGGGTGAGAGGTGGAGGAGGAGGAGGGGGGCTGCCCCCTGGTACCCCTCTCCCCCGCAGGCGACGCTTAGTTTATGAGATATTTCAGTTTTAAGTTTAGAAAAATCGGATCTCCGCGAGAGGAGGGGTACCCCAGGGGGTAGCTCCACATTACCCACTCCCCCCATCCCCACCTCCCATCTCCTGCCCCTCGATTTTATAGCAAACGCTATCTCATAAACTAAGCGTCTTCGCGGGGGGGGGGGGTTACCAGGACGTAGCCCTCCACCTGCCCCACCCCAACCCACCACCCCCCCACTCCTGCCCCTCGTTTCTCGTAGCCAACCCAAGAATTATATTAACTCTGACACTGCGCCACCCGCGTTTATAGTTATGAAGCATCTCTATCACATCAGCTTTCATACATAAAAAAACAGATTAAAATCGGTCCATTCGTTTGGGAGCTACAATCATTTAATTGTTAAACTCCTGTAACTACCTTCTGGAGATCCATCATCAGACCATGGATACGAAAGTAGACCAGATATCTCGTTAAGACAAACCAAATGAGCCCAAACTTGAAGGGTTCCATCATTTGACTGTGGATTTCCTTTGACTACCTTCCGACTCCATTATCAGACCCTGGATACCACATAAAAGCAGAGAACTCGTCAACACAAACCAAATGAGCCCAAACTCCAAGGAGTTCCATCATTTATTTGATGAGTTTCTGTGACTATCGTCCGGCTCCATCATCAGACCAGCTCAATAACCAGTACCATAATATTTTACTGTCATCAGAACTACACCCGTGTGCCAAGCTTCAGCTTCTTTGGACGTCGTTAAATAGTTCAAAATTGACTTGCAAACTTGTCCCAAGCATAATAACCCAGTAAAATACTATAACTTATAAAGTTTGCAAAAAGTTACTTAACCAATTTTGCTGAAATTTTTATACAGTACCACACCGAAGGTCTATTTTTCAAGTAAATATGCCCAGGAATCGTTTCAGAAATCCCGAAAATAAGAGAGAACATAAACATTTAAACGAATAGTTTTTTTAACAAACTACTGAACCAATTTTGTTGAAGTTTATATGGGACTCACTGAAAATATACAGTTTTGAATAAAACAAAATTATTCAAATCGGTATAGAAATCGTAGAGATATGAGGCAATATAAACAAAAAACAAACTGATTTTCTATAAACTTATTTGTTTTCGAAAAACTACTAAATCAATTTTGATTTAAAAAAATGAGACCTGATCGGGGTAGTACACTATAACAAACAAAAAAAAACATACAGACGACTTGAGAACCTCTTCCTTTTAGAAGTCGACATTAAATTAAACAATAAATACACTCGAGAGCATAGAAAAGTTATATTTGCAACCAACATTTAATTAAAACATATTGACGGTCAAAGTGAAAATGTAAGTAGTGTGCGTACTTACATTTTCACTTTGACCGTCTATATGTTTTAAATTAAATGTTGGTTGCAAATATAACTTAAATTTAATTAAAGTACACACAGCTTTCTAAAAACACATAATTCCTAGTCATGACCTTCAAAATCATTACAGCAGCAACAAAACAATAGAATGACCCAAAATCACTCGTTTCAGGTAGCGCTGTTTCTGGGATTTTGAGCAGGTTTAAAAGGGTAATAAAACAATAAAATAGATAAAATAAACATTTATTAATACCAGGTATTGCCTCCTTTAGCCTGAATTATAGCTTCCATTCGATGTTTCATCGAAGAAGTCATTTTTTTTACATAATCCTGCGGTATGCTATCCCATTCTTCCTTAATTGCGGTTTGAAGCTCTCTGAGAGTCGTGGGCGCAGTGTTTCTGGCTCGTACTTGTCTTTTCAGCTTGTCCCATAAGTGCTCAATGGGATTGAGATCTGGGCTTCGAGCAGGCCACGCCATAACCGGTACATCAACCTCCTCCAAATACTGGCGCACTATAGCAGCGGTGTGTGGTCTTGCATGAAAATTAAATTTTCACTAAATTTTAAAAGGCACTTCCAGGTTCAGACAGTGTTCTTCCAGGATCTCTTCGGTGTAACGTCGGGAAGTCAGTCCTCTGAATCGACGTTCGGTATTGGGCCCTGTGATGAATACAAGTTCGGTTTTCGCCTCTAGTGACATGCCTCCCCAGAACATGCACGAACCGCCGCCGTATGAGACACGTTCAGAGATGTAGCATTGAGCGAAACGCTTACCGGGTCTTCGGTACACTCTACTCCGTCCGACGTTACCATGAAGACACATCCTGCACTCGTCAGAGAACAGTACTGCTTTCCATTGATCCATAGTCCAATTCACGTGATCTCGAGCAAACTGAAGTCGTGCTTGTCCGTGGGCTAGGGTCAATTTCGGACCAGTGGCTGGTCTGTGCGCTGTCAAGCCTCTTTCGGCTAGTCTTCTTCTAACCGTCCACCGACTGACTTCCACTTCTCGAACTTCCTGGAGCTGCTGCTCGAATTGAACTGCATTCAACCGGCGATTTCGTAGCGATGTTGTGACAAGAAAACGGTCATCGCACTGTGTTGTAGCACGTATTCGGCCTGTTCCTCGTCTCCGGGTATAGCCACCAGTCTGTTGATATCGCTAGTATACACGCCGAACAGCATATCGGCTTAAATTTAACTGTCGTGCCACTTGACTTTGGTTCTGCCCAGCTTCAATTAGTGCAACCACTTGAGACGCTGCTTCCGGTGTGGTATCCATTTTCTTGTTCTGAATTATTCGATAACCTTCCTGACTGTCGGTATGCAAATGATGTCATTTCAATCATCCCCTAACCTTTTATACCTGCTAATAGTCATGCAAACCACGCTACCTGAAACGAGCGATTTTGGGTCATTCTATTGTTTTGTTGCTACTGTAATGATTTTGAAGGTCATGACTAGGAATTATGTGTTTTTAGAAAGCTAACATTGTGTACCAAAAGCAACCAATATTTAATTAAAAAAATATTTAGGGTCAAAGTGAAAATGTAGATAGTGTGCGATTTTTATGCTCTCGAGTGTAGAACACGTAGTAACCTCAATCAAATATTTAGGAAGCTTTATCAGCAACTAGTTTTCCCGCCCGCGACTACGTAAGAGCGGACTACAGTTTAGCTCGAAAAAAAATGTAGGTATATGTAACACCAATGCTCTTGATGTTTTTTGACAAACTTGTTATTTCGTTTCCATGGCAACCACAGACCATTCTCTGATGGCAACCGTTCGTTACAGTGAGTAATCAACATTTTCCAGTTTTCCTGTGGAAACTTACAATTTTCCGGGATAAAAAGTATCCTATGTTTTATTCCAGGGTATAAGCTATTTATATATATATATATATATATATAGCTTATATATTCCATTCCAAATTTAATCAAAATCCGTCCAGCGGTTTTCGCGTGAAAGCTCCCCAAACAAACAAACAAACAACGTTTCACTTTTATAAATTGGTATGGATGAGCCCAGATGCACGTCAGATATTAAAGCTCGAATATCAATTGGCAAAAAACATCTCTTTAAATCGAAAATTGAAAAACATCTCAGAAAAAGGTTAATACAAATTTACATCTGGAGCATTGCTCTGTACGGAAGCGAGATGTGGTCAATAACATAGAAAAACCGGGAAAGACTGAAAGCATTTGAAATGTGGTGTTGGAGGCGCATGTAGAAAATAAGCTGGACTGAGAGAAAGACGAACGAGGAAGTAGCTATTTAGCACCCAAAAAAGGGAACTTACTAGCGACCATAAAAAGAAGAAGAGGAAAGATGTTTGGCCACCTTGTACCACATCATGACCCAATGCCGTCCGACCAGATGGAGCAACGACTTACGCAGAGCTGGCAGTAATTACATGAGAAGAGCCGAAGATCGGGCTCAGTGGCGCGCATTAGGACAGGCCTATGCCCAGCACTGGACTAATGCAGGATGTTTATGGTGATACGACATGACAACTTCATAAGAATAATCAACGATGGGAAGGTAGAATGGAAGAGACCAAGAAGGACATTTACAGATCAGAAAACAAATGCCATGTCGTATATGGAAGTCAAAGCTTTGGCCGAAGATAGGGAAAGCTGGAAATTACTGCACCGACAAGAGATGGAATCCTATATAATAAGAAGAATAAGAAGCTTTTTTAGCCTTACTTAGGTGTCCCGCGAGTGTTTTTGCCTGTTTCTTCTAATCTGAGACGAATATATTTAACACCTGAATTAAAGAATTCAATCCCGGCCCTTATTTCTAGTCCCGGAATTTCGGGGTTTTAAATCAATCCCGGGATCCCGGGATAATCCCGGCATCCGGTATTGAGGGTTACAAATAAAAATATAAGAAAAATCTTACAGAAATCAGATCAAACTAATCAAAATTTAAAAATCAAGGTATTTTACGGTAAACAGATACACCTAGCTAAGCTAATCACTCGTTAACTAATCAGACTAACTAGACTTAAAATCACTGCCCCATATGTTAAAGTTATTCTTTCTTTTTTAAATCAGTGAGATCTCTGTAAACTTACGTTAACTGAGAAAACCTTGACATAACAAACTATGCAAATAAACTGTGAAAATTTATAAAAATCTTTCTTGACATCGACAACTCACATACATATTAAGAATAAATAAGACTTTCATATAACAAATTAGTAAGTTTCATACCAAAAAGTATTTAAAAACAAATATTAATTAGTCAAATTACTCATAAACATAATGAAAACGAATCTAAAAGGAACGTTTTAATATTAATTGGGAAATTAGATCTAAGAAATAACAATGCGTCCAGTATCTCACCATCAAGCCTGCTTCTCAATTTGCATATGCCTATGCATAAAATCAGCTGGCGAAACAAGATGCCTAATGTCATTGACAAATTGTCGGATAAAACGAGATGGCTGACATATTGACCGGTAAAACGCACTGAGCGTTTCACTTCACGCAGTTCAATTTGCATATTTTATTTAAATTATGTCAATCCCGAAAATCTCGGGATCAGGAAAACTTAATACCGAAAATTTCGGGAAAAGCGAAATGCGGTCGGGATTCCGGGATCCTGGTTTTCAGGATCTCGGGATCGAATCCTCTAACCTGAATATATAATTCTATTATTCGCTTTCAGTGCTCTTCATTTTCTTATGGCAAGGTACTGATAAGGTTGAAATAAGTATTATACATGCATTGCATTATAGCATTGCTTATGTACCTACAGTTCACCAAAATGCATTTCTGAATTACTAACTGCGCGAACAAACATCCTGACAAACAGACAGACACCATTTTTTTTAATGTTACCTTTTTTCTTGTACAGTAGTTAACTTACTTGTCCCTTACCATTTTTTTATTATCTTCTTTATGTCTACAGACATTTTGTCATTTTATCATAAATTTAGGGTTGCTGCGGTATGGATAGATACTTAGATTGATGGATGAAGGAATTA